>CM064064.1:10392500-11642500 GCA_032594955.1 Panicum miliaceum | reverse complement strand
TCTGTAGTAATTGTTTAGATCGCTTCGGTGGTTTTCTTTACAATTACTATACGATCATCGGCTGATCCATAGCCGATCATCTATACAGCAAATCGGCCGATTCGCCGCCGACGCGCTCCTCAGGACAGATCGGAACTCCAGCCGATCGACGCGCCTAGAATTTAATACTCTATTTCCTTGTCAATCAACAGGTCAGATTGACTGGCACGCCGCGCGAACCGTACCAGGGCGATAACCCGAACAGGAGCTAAGCAGATTCTCCCGGGTCGTGTGTACGACGCTGAAGACCCATCGGCCGATTCCTATCCGGCCGATTTTAGCGCCAAAAATTGGTGGTTGCCAAAATACACCTCCCTCTTACTCAAATGTAGAGAATTTCTCCCTCCACCCTATCCTTGAGTAATTTGCTAAAGCACGGAGAAAATATATAGGACGATACGAGAGATGAGTAATTACTGGAGATGCCCTTAGTCCTTAGTAAAGGAGTACATGGGGCATCTCGTATATATATATATATATATATATATATATATATCTTCAGTTTTGACCTCTGCTCCAGCACCCTAAGTTTATAGTATAATTGTGAGTATGTATATAGTACAGCTCCATATTTGCTAAAGCACCATATGGAATATATATATATATATATATTACTGCAGTCATTTATTTTTCGGAGCGAGAAACACGTACCAAATCGCAATCGATCTTATTTTTTTAGGAACATTGGCAGGTGCTCTGCCTTTTCATTATAGTAGGGAGCATAGAAAAAAGTTACAATGGTTGTTCCTGGTGTGGAACCAGGATGAAAAACAGAGGGGGACTATCACCGACCAGAAAGTTAAGAAAAGTTATATTACCGATCGATCTTATCATGTTAGGCGTCTTGTCACTGGCCATGCCAGCAGGCAGCTGTGGCTAAAAACCTTAATAAGTACCCAGCATTTGGATCTATATAAGGCCTGTTTTTGTGTATAAAAATCAACGTGAACAACTCTGAAGTACCTAATACATTTCAAATGATTGCTACTGTTGTTGACGTGGACTCACACAAAATATTGAGCCCTCATGTGCAGGTACCCAGCATTTGGAATCTATATAAGGCTTGTTTTTGTGTATAAAAATCAACGTGAACAACTCTGAAGTACCTAATACATTTCAAATGATTGCTACTGTTGTGGAGGCGGACTCACACAAAATATTGAGCCCTGATGTGCAATCCGCAAATGCACCAACTCACAACGAATATGGTGGGGAAACCGGACCGGCTGGATTCCTACACATGAGGCATCCGAGAAGGGTCATTGTATTTGTCACCACTAGGGGTGTTCTATTTGTTACCACTAGTGCTATTGTTCGCCCATATCTGAATTTGAATCCATTTAGAGGGGTTATGATTCTTCCCCATCCAAATTCAAATCCGTTCGATTAAGATCCGTCTGTATCGGAATTCAAATCCGTTAAGAGGGGTTAAGATTCGTCGATATTGATAGAGTGGTGCATCACTCTTCATCAGTCTCAAGAAATGCTCTCATTTGGCTAGGTTGATTGTGGTAGCCCGCAGTTAGCATCGTTCAAGGGTGCCTAAAAACACTTGAGAAGCATGAGTTCTTTGTACCTGACCACTCATGTTTCCGAATGAAAACACTTGTGGAGGGCGAACAAGGTGTGGCTGCAATCAACGAGAGGCTTGCACCAATGAAACTGATTTGTATAGAATGTCATCATACTTCCATTCAATATTTTAGTCTCATCTCTTACATGATGCTTTGGTACGTAATATCTTCTGCAGCTATGGCTAAAATATATAGATGAAGTGCTAGGATAAAAGATTAGAGATGATAATTATGCATAGTATCTCATCTGACGTTGTGGATTGTGATATGTGCACTTGTATATTTGGATAACATGAAACATGAACAATTATTTAGTTTCTAATCCATGTGTTTTGCTCATGAGGATGTGACTTTGTGTATTGGGAAATATGTTGTTTACGACTCGTTTATATTCAACGAATGTAAGTTCTACAAAAATCGTATCATTTGGTAATGCGTGCACGCAAGGTGCTCGAGTTAATTAGGCACCACTTGTATGTACTACGTAGTATAGTTGTACCTTGGTCGTTCCGGTATTACCTTTTAATTGATTATAATACCTTGAAAAATGACCAAATGTACACCTACTCATTATGATCATCATATAAGTATGTAGTTGTCCACATGTCACTCGATACGTCAGAATATTATAAAACTCTCGTTAAAAGTCCTTAGTAAAGAATACATGGAGCATCTTGTGCAATACATAGATTTCTGGATTAGGTGCATGCATATGCATATGCTTATATCCGATGGATGTCCCATTGGCACTATTCCACGCGACACTGTCTCGATACCAATCATTACTATTAATAAATCCAGGTTAGCTAGGTCATTCTTTTGCAGCCGTCACATCTACTATATACTCCTGATTCACTACTACAACCACCTCATCACCATCGGGTCCAAACCTCCATTCACCTCCAGTTTGGGGTGGCGTTGGATTAGAGTCGGCGGAGATAGAGTCGGTCATCACCGCCGGTTCACCAGTGGTGAAACTCGGTTATCAACGCCGGTTTAAGCCACGAACTGGCAGTGATCTGGAGGTTGGATTTCTTCTTCCTCTGGGGTTTCTAGTTCCGGAGAAGGCTCGGAAGATGAGTCTGGGTAGGTTAGTATAAGGGGTGCACACTCACCTAATGGGACTTCCTCTGGTCTTGACGACTCATCAGTTGGAAGAGGTTCGGTGAAGGAGGTGTTTTCTAAGATACGTTCTAAAAATGCTTCTCTTTCGGTCGTGGTTTAATGCGTGAAAGACACCCCCCCCCCCCCCCCCCCCCGTGATATCAAGTTGTAGGGCAGACTCATTGTTAAGCCCTGACCAAAAGTGCTAAAGCAACACATGGTCGGGGATACACAAGTCCGGGCCAGCATGGGTTATGTGAGAAAACCTAGCCCGGGTTGTACCTATGGTTTCCTTCACATTCTGACAAAAGTCAAGGATTTCTTTTCGCAAAGAAGCGGTGTGAGAAATAGGGAAGAACGCCAGATAGAACCTGTCTCGTAATTCTTCTCATTCTCCATTTACGTTCCCTACGTTATGGATGTATCATTGCTTCGCTCTCTCAGCAAGAGAGAAAGGAAATAATTTCGACCGAAGTGTTCCCTATGCCATGCCTGTGATTATCAGGCATGAGCACAACTGCTTGAACTCTCGCAGGTGGTGGTATGAGTTTTTGTTGTCATAACAAGAGAAGGATTGTTCCGAAACTATGGCAATGAAGCCAGGATAGAGTTCATAGCCAGAAGTTGTGATGGTCTTGGATGATTGGGGTGGTTCTAAGAACTAGCCCTTGGGAACCGAAAGTTTTTGATAGAAATGTGCTCCATGGTAATAGTGTTGGCGCTAAAATCGGCCGGATAGGAATCGGCCGAAGACCCGGGAGAATCTGCTTAGCTCCTGTTCGGGTTATCGCCCTGGTGCGGTTCGCGCGGCGTGCCAGTCAATCTGACCTGTTGATTGACAAGGAAATAGAGTATTAAATTCCAGGCGCGTCGATCGGCTGGGGTTCCGATCTGTCCTGAGGAGCGCGTCGGCGGCGAATTGGCCGATTTGCTGTAGAGATGATCGGCTATGGATCAGCCGATGATCGTATAGTAATCGTAAAGAAAACTGCTGGAGCGATCTAGACGACTACTGCAAGGACAACACTTGAAATAGATGTAATCGGCTGTATGATGATAAATCGAAGGAGAACAATGACGAAGCCGATTACTCTGATCTCAAGCTGGATAACTAGTGATAATACTAGAATAACAGGTAAAACTTGCAATTCTAGTAAATATCGATAACTGGTGAATAAATCCAAACGAAACCACAGCGATTGGCCCGTAGTTAAAGCTCGGATATTACTCGGTAAGCGGAACCTACCAATTGGCCGGAGATCAAGTTGATGCAGCCCTGCCAATCCGTACGAACTCGTGGAAGAAGAAAATATTGGCGAAGTCGCCGACTTGAAAGTAAATTGCTGGAAAAGTAGAAGTATTGTTGTTGATTGATGTATTGATTTCCTGTGCAAAGCCCTGACGACTCCTATTTATACCCTAAAACTAGGACTCCTGGTCGATTACGACTCGTTACAAACTTATTTAAAAACGAGAAAACTACTATATCTATAATATCTTTTAAAAAGGAAACGGACTCCTGCAGAATCTTCCGCCGCCGTTTCCTAATCCAATCAGGACTTTTTCAATTGCTTCCTGACCGACTTAGCGTCGCTCTGTTGACCAACTTTTGACCGGGACCGTTCGAAGTAGTCCCATCCTGTTGGCGCAAGCTGCATCACCCATCGGCCGATTTCCAACTGTTACCCTAATCGGCCGATTCTCTACTGTAGCCTCCAGATCTGCCGCATCGGCCAATCTTCTCCTCCTGACGCCGATTCAACACGTGTCAAAATCTGGCGTCAACAAATAGAAAAGATAAAGGAAAGAGAAAGGTAGAAGAAAGGATACACGGGCAATCTATGTTTGAAGAAATCCGCAAGTGCACGGATATACCGTTGTAGCACTTCATCCGGAGAGTATTCAGGGTATCATATTTTCTCATAGAATGGAGGTGTAACGGTCTTGTAACTAGTTTACCTTGAAGAACAAAAGATAGAATGGCCTATGTAGTGTGGTTTGTCTAATCAGAAAGGTCAAGGGAGGCTAAACTCTGCTGCTATTCATTTACTTTGGGCACCGGTTTGATCTTAGTCTGTCAGAACCCTCCGGCCAACAGCTCTTCTCGCAACTTCCCACACTTAGCCCTTTGCTCGTGTTCTAGTAAAGGTGCGAGGACCTAGGTGGATGTGACTTCCTTGAAATAACTTGTGTACAAGTTATTCCAAGCTTCTTCCGGTTTCTATGAACTTTTTGAGTGGCTACCATGCTTTCTTGGGTAATTGAAGAACAGAATGATGCAGACTTCAGATTCCTAGTTCTTCCTTTTCAGAAACTTGGGTTTTTGATTTTGAAAAAGAATAGTCTTACTCCTCAAATCATTCTCTCGAATCACTCTTTTTATTTTAAGTCCTCACCTAGGCAAAGTTGTTGCCTTCTTTTCTCCTATCATCTAATCAGGCCTATGTGGAGCTCTAGGTAGGAGTAGAGAGGCATGCCTGCTTTTCTTATGTTGCTAAGTCAAAGACGAGATCCAAGAAGAAACAAGTTATTCAATATGATCAAAATGTCCGAGTGTGTGTTTTTTTGTGTATGAACTCCTTTTTGTGTATGACTCTCTCTTTTGCTTTTGATATGTGGGCCATATTTCTTTCTTCTCCCTTCTTCTTCTTCTTTTTTTATTATTGGACTGTCATATTTCCAAATCATGCTTTTTGAGCGTGCATTTATTTTTTCTTTTTTCTTTTTTGCATAGCCCACATCTTTTTGCTAAGAATATTGGAAAGAGTCACCTCATTTGGAGTTTATTTGATTGATGAGTGGATGGATGTCATGTTTTCGTGCAACTTCCAGTGTGGAAGTCAGCATGTATATGTGGAGTGTGCGTGATCTTGATCATGAGTGCATGAGAAGTTTATAACACATGCCATAGAATTTGACAAAGCTCAAAGCAAGGACAAGCTGTATAGAAAATGTTTTTGCATGAAGATGTGGCTTTGTGATTGGCCATCAAACACTAACTGGCCACAAGAAGCCAAGTTAGAGTCTATATTATACTTTTCAATATATATCGTTGGGTGGGTTGTTGGAGTCTATATCACTACTACAAAAATGATTTGTAGCAACGCCCCTTTTTTCTAGGGGCCGCTCAAAATGTAACCTATTGCTACAAAAGAAGCGGGTTTACTGTAGCAGCAGACCCGCCCGTGGAAATACTATCTTTAGGGGCGGGGGCATCATCCGCCCCTGAAGATAGTATTTCCAGGGGTGGGTGGCGCCATCACCCGCCCCTGAAAAGATCTATAAAAGTCTGGGGTCATGGGCATTCTTCCTCCTCTCGACAACACAGTCTTCCTCAGGGGAGGTGCTGCCTGAAAATCGAAAAAAAAGAAAAAAGGGGATGAGAGGTTTTACACTTGATTTTTTTCGAGTTCGGGTCTCTAGGAGGTAAGTTGATGCTAATCCAATGTCATTTCTTAGCTTTTTGAATTATTTTAAGGCTCAAATGGAGCTCTCTTACCTCTAGCGAGATCTAGATATCCATGTTGTGGATTTGCCATTTGGGGCTCCATTTGCCTCAAATTTTTGGATGAAGTTAGATTATTTTAGTAGTATAACATGGTTATGTAATCATTTGGGCCCAATCTTTATGTTTTAGCCTCGTTCCTAAGTAATCAAATTCCTAGATCCATGGAGGAGAGAGAGAGAGATGAAGCTTTGTTTTTTCCTATATTTACACACATGCACGATAGTTGTTTTAACAAGATTTAGTTGTTCAATGATATGTTGAGTTTTGATTTTCTATAGATTTTACATGTTAAATTCACTTTTTCCAATATATATATATATATGATCATTTGGGGCTCTATTTGTCAGACCCGGGGCAGCGGGACTGCACACTTGGCGTACATATTCTTGTAGTAGGGGATGGCGCATGGGGCATAGCTTATCCTCATTGTAACTAGTCGTATAGATCTAGAACTAGTCGGACGTAAGGAAACTACCCGAGTAGTACTCAGGTAGGACTCCTCAGACCGTCCTCGGCTAGGACTTCCATGTAACCCTTGTCGGTGTTTTACTGCTAAGCCGACCGAGGGATACCCCGATGTGGTCGGTTGTAGCTAGGGTGTCGCCGAGATCAGGAACTCGAAGGTGCAAGGAACACAAAGTTTAGACAGGTTCGGGCCGCCGAGAGTGTAATACCCTACGTCCTGTGTGGTTTGTATTGCCTTAGAGGTTATGCTTATGCACGTTATGCTTTGGACGGGTCCCTGCCCGCCCTTATATAGTTTGCGGGGACAGGGTTATATGGAAGTCCTAGTCGGGGATTGGTCTGAGGAGTCCTTCCTGAGTACGTTGTCGGGTAGTTTCCTTACGTCCGACTAGTCCTAGCCCTATGCGACTAGTTACAATGAGGATAAGGTACAGCCCATGCGCCATCCCTTACTATTAGAATTTGTACGCCAAGTGTGCAGTCCCGCTGTCCCGGGTCTGACAAGCCCCAGAGCTCTTCATAGCCGAGTACTGCAGGCATCCGAGTACTTCTGGAAGGTGTCTTCAGGTTCCTGCCGAGTCCCCTTGAGAAGGTATCTTTCGAGTATTTCCTTGGCTGCATCAAGGCTGTGAGGTGCTCAAGCCCCAAGTAGTTTTCAAGTCTTCTTTTATATAGGGTGCGATGAACTTGTACTCCATTTGGAGTAGCCCCCGAGCCTTAGGTTGAATCAAAGAATCAGGCTGAGGGTCAAATTAGTATTGAATCTCCCGTCTGTATTTTCCAAGAATTTTTTTAAAAATAAGCCGTTGATGACACGTATCCCCCAGCCCCCGAGCCTTTAATCCAAATTCCATGGTTTGGAAAAAAGGATCTAAAGAGTGTGGCATGGAATGTGTATTTTTGAACTCAAATTGATGATTTTTAGGGTTAATTTGCTCTGGAAGTTGAAAGGTCCAAATCCTCGAGAGCCTATCCCTAAGAAAACGGCTAGTTTCCAATATCCATTGCTCAGAACCCGTAAAAACTGCTCAAAATCGAATCGTTATCCCGAGAATTTCTCTTCGACTTCCAATGGGAAAATGGGAAGCCGCGTGTTATAAATAACCCCGCGTTAACCCTTAGGGTTTTCACTTGCATCTGTTTTCACTGCAGTAAAAATAGATCTGAAATCAAGAACCCTAGCCACCGCCGTTGCGCCCAAATCGGCTGCCTCGCCGTTCAAATCCCAAGCCAAGAGTAGCCGAAATCTTCACTCCCCATCTCCATCCGCACCCGCGTGAGTTCCCCAGGGCATGCGCATGAAGCTTTGCGTGACATTTCGCCCCATGATGCGGAAGAAGTCCGCCGCCGATCGCGGGAAGAAGAGGGGAAGTAAAGGTGGAGAAGGGTCGTCGCCGCCGGCCAAGGTCGCCAAGACTGCGGCAGAAGGCGAGTGGAGATCCTCCACCATCCGAGAGAGAGATCTGCTTCGGCTCATCGCTGAGCGGGTGCTCCATGAGGAAGGAGTCGTGCAGTGGCGGACCGTGGGATCCAACTCGTCGCCATGGGAGAACATGGGTGAGATCGTGATGTTCGCCTCTTCTGACGACCATGGCCTTGCTCTGCCTTCTTCGGATTTTTTTTGTGGTTTGCTTGGTTTTTACAAAATCAAGCATTACCATCTTCCCCCAAACTCTGTTTTGCACATTTCTATTTTTGTGCATCTTTGAGAGGCATTCATAGGAATTCACCCGCATTTTAATTTATTTCATCACCTCTTTCGTCTAAAACCCCAACCGGATGAGCGCAATCCGGCACTAGTCGGGGGTGCCGGGGTGCAGCTGCATGGGCAGGGGGTCTACATCGGGAACCACAAGCCTAGCTTGCCTGGACGGAACAACTCCCCGCCCCAACGCTAGGAGTGCTGGCTGGAGAAACTGACGGAGGAAGAGAGCGGCGACATCCCCGAGCTGATGGCGCGGATCAAGGCCCTGAAGGAGAAGGGCGTTACTAGGGAGTCTGTGGCATCCTTGTTTATCGAGCGGCACATCCAGCCCCTCCAGCAACGCGTACACCTTGGTTTCGAGTACCAAGGGATCCGCGACCTGGCACGGATGGCCAGGGATGTGCCATCCGTTAAGGAGATCATGCGCCGGGTTACCCGCCTGTTCACGGGGGTAAACTCGGAGCCCTACATCCCGAGGCTCTTCAGCGCGAGCAACCCACCGGACTCGGTAAGTACTTTCTCGAGTACCTTCGTGGTGTAGTCGACTTGTCTTGCAATTTGCTGATAGTCTTTGGTTGAATGTAGGCTGACTTGGAACGGTTCAGGTCTAACCCACCTGAGCCGATCTTTGAAGAGCCAGCCCAGGATCCGCCTGCCGAGAAGGCCGCGGAAGATGCTGCAGCAGACCCACCGCACCCACAACGAGTGGCAACAAGTAAGCGGAGGGCCGCTGCGGCTGTAGACACAGCAACCAGTCGGCAGACAGCGTAAGTGGTCTTGACTCCTTAGCTGCTTTAACTTGCTGCGTATTTACGTGTACTTAGTCATTCCAATCTTATAGTGGGACTGAGGAGAACCCCGAGCCCCCGAGTGTAACACCTTAGATGTTTAAATTACGAAATAAGCCTCATTAGCTTAACACGATGCATGAATAACTAAGGAAAGTTTGAAAGAAAAGAATTATAAATTGGTTTTGCTTTGAATTAAAAATAGATGTGTATATGTGCACAAGTACATGTACTTTAATCAAACAAATTAAATAACTCTCACCTCAACGCAATTGGCGGCGAAATTTAATAGACACACCATCGATGACAGGATAAACAAAAGTCTAGTTAAAGCCCAGGAGGAATACAAATTTTTGCCCAGGAAATGACGTACCCTCCGAATCATACTTTTTGAGTTTTTAAAATAACTTCTAAACTAGAACTCAAATGAACTTTGGCCTCAAGAAAAACTTGTGTAACTTTTCATTTTGAACAACTTTCATGATCAGAGATTTTTGAGTTGCAACACAAAAATTTGAGAAGGACTTGAATTTGCAAACCAGCCCCTGCGTTTTCTTCTATTTTCACTGCAGACCCTTCCTTCTCCGTCCCGCCCGACCCTCCGACGCGTCGTCGCTGCAGACCCTTCCTTCTCTGTCCCGCCCGATCCTCCGACGCGCCGTCGCTGTAGACCCTTCCTTATCCATTCCGCCTGAACCTCCACCGCGCAGTCGCTTCGCCCGACCCTCCGCTTCGCCCGACCCTCCGCCCGCCGCCCAATCGCCGCTGGCCACTTGGCTGGCGATGCCTGACCGGCGCTAGGTGCCAAGCCAATGCCTGGCTGTGCCCCGCTTGCCGTGCTCCTACCCAGTCCGCGCACGCCACGCGCACGCCGGCGACGCGCACCTCTGCTCGCCGCTCGCCGCGCCCAATGGACAAGCCGCGTCGTCCCCGTGTCCCCGCCGCGTCCCACCATTCGTCGCGCTCGCCGCCAGGCAAGATAGCTGTTGTAGCTCCTCGCCCAACCCGCGTGCCGTGTGATCTCCCCCTCCCCCACGCCAAATCCTCAGCCCCCAATCCCCTGCCCGCGCCCGCCGCACGCTGCGCCGGCTCTGCTCGCCGTCCACAGCGACCAGTAACGCGCCCCCGTCGTGCCGCCCCTCCCCAGCGTTTCCCGGTTCTCTCCCTCCATCCTGCAGCCTATAAAAGGCGACACAAGGCCACTCGCGCACGCCTCAACCCCCAGAACGCCGCCGCCGCTGCCATTGCCGCTGCCGTGCACCACCCGCCCATGGAGTCCCATCCTCCTGCCTCCCACTGCCCAAACCCATCACCCAGCGAGCTTGTTCTCCCTCCACGGAAGCTCACCGGCCTCTTCCCCGGCCATCTCGACCGCCGGAGCAGCGCCAGCGCCGCCCGCGCCATCGCCGCTCCCCTGCTGCTCCGTAGACAGCTGACTCCGAAGCTCCTCCATCCAAGCCAAGCCTCGAAACGGTTTCCCCTCGACGCCCCGAAGCTCATCGACCAGCCCACAACCTCCCCTCCTCGCCGGAGCACCATCGCCGACGCTCCGCACCGCCACCGCCCCTCTGCTCCGCGCCGACGAGCCACCTCCGGCCACCCCCAACCCCGACCAAGGCCACTCCAAGGTAGCTCTCACCTCCCTGGATCTCCCCGACCTTTTTCCCCTCGCCACCGACGAGCCCCCTCGCCGGAATCTGGCCAGCCGCCATGCCTGCGCCGCCCAGGGACCCAATTGCAACGATTGAAATCTTTAAAAGAGTCTGCACGCAAGTTTACAAGGGCATAACTGTAAACCTGTGTTTAAACTTTGAATTCAAAAACAGTGAAATTGTAAAAATCATATAAAATCATAAAAAAATCAGAAAAATACAAACTCAACTGTTCTGGAATCATTAGAAGAAAATCAAGAACTTTAGTTAAATGCTTTTCTTCAGTTGCTTGCTAAATCTTGCTCTAAATTAAATGAAAGGTTCAAAAGACTTTAATTGTACCCACTGTTGTAGACCAGTCCTAAATCTGATTTTTGGAAAGTAGATTGGTTGCCTGATGTGTAAGCCAGTGTAAAAATATTAGGACCAGAACCCATCTCTAGCTAAACTTTTTGTTAAACTTTGTTCATGCCATTAAAGAATAGAACTAATTTGTACCTACTATTATATTCTGTTTCATGCTGTGAAACTTTTCCAGAGCTGTTACAGTGATGCCTAAATGCCACAGAAAAAGTTTAGAATCTTTTTCCTTTCTGTAACCTATTTATATAATTTTATGGTAGGAAAAATGCACTAATTCAAATAAATAGTTTTTTTGCTTGGAAAATGTTCAACCTTTTTACTGTAGGACACTTTATAGTAGCTCTTGCTGTACAAAAAGTTTCATACTCAGAAACCCTGTAAAACATCCTGTAGAAATTAATCTTCATTAAACTAAGTGTACATTGTCCTATTTATTATGCTTTGTATCTTGCATAGTAAAATCTGAAAAATTTACAGTAACACATATATGGATAGGTTAAATCCCTGTAAAGCTTTTGGCATCAATACATGAATGGTTCGTTCTATATAAAAATAACTAGGTTCTTGCAGTGGTTGTGTAATACATTTTTCATAATTTTTTTGTTGCATGAAAATGTCTAAAAATTTTACAGTAGTCTTATCTCTGCATAATATACTCTGAATAAAAATTTCATCACCAGAAGTTACCTCGCCTACAACTTACACTTGTGCATTCATATAGAATCGACTACTCTCGCCGACGGAACGTACGAGCTGGTGCCCGCGTCCGAGAGTGAGCAGCGCGAAGCTCAAGTGAATTTAACTGAAGCTTTCAAAGACCCGAACCCGAGTTCGGACGAGCCCCAAACTAACTTTCCCAAGAAGGCAAGCCCCGGAGCATGAACCCTATTTTTCTAAACTTATGCCACTTGTTACTCTACTTTACTTGTGCATTAAGTTTATAGGTGTTGAATGAAAATTTAGTCGCATGATCCTAGGTACCCATGCTCTGAACACTAGATGTAAGGTTCGATAGAATGCTATGCTAATAGGACTCTGGTAAAAGTCGAGTGATTTCCTGTCACTCGCGAGAATTTAGGATTTGAATGTTTATGCTGCAATCATAACGTCGACGGACGGGGCTATGGTACGATGTTTATGTTGATGATTGAGGCCCCGTTTGTTTAGTGAAAAATGCTAAGGCCGTAGTGTGTGGTAGTGGTGGTTAAGTCTTTGAACGTACTAACCACATGCCGAGAATATGGTAATCGGTAAGCTTAAGTACCGGATTGAACCGAGGCCGGAATATACTCCCCACCGTCTTGAATTTGCTTGAATTTGTTCACATCTAGTTAATGGCGGGTGCATGCGCCGCCATGGCCGGGTCCATGGGGACGTGTAGTCGAGGGCCGTGAGCCTGTTCCGTGAAGCGGGAATTGAAGGGAAAAGTTGCACGTGTGACTCTAGGAGTAACCACGTGACGTGTGTTTAGGTTTCCCTTGCAAGGTTAAGAAATTCGATTCGAATCGTCCGTTTCTCGCGGTTATTAAGACTGCTTGACCCTTTTACCACATAGAGTAAGAAGAGGAACAATTATGATGATTAATTTTGTTGGATGAAAAATTAATTCTTTCACCATGTATGATATTGGATAGATGGTTACCTAGAATGGTTAAAGAAAATTAGAATCTGGAGCTAAAATTTGAATGTAAGGACCCACTTGTATATGCTTTTCGGCAAAACTAAACCCCTCAAGCCAAAAAGCCTTGCATGTGTAGGAGTCGGCTAAGTATATTCCACTAGTCGGGTAAGCCTTGTTGAGTATTAGTATACTCAGCCTTGCTTGTGGCTCGTTTTTAGGTGATACTTTCAAGGATATGATCGCTAGTTTGGCTTGGCCATGTACCCTTCCTCCTGGTTGGTCGGTGGAATGGGAGACGCCCCCGGCCAACGATGATAATGCCGAGTGATGTCTCGTACAGGCTTCATCGAGACATCGAGTATCATCGAGTAGTTTATCGTTATTTTTCCACTGCTTTGAACTCTGAAGAACTCAATTACTTTGAACTCTGAAGTACCTTGTTTTACAAATTTCAAACTCAGTTGTAATAATAATTTATGATGAACCCTGTGGTGTAAAATTTGTGGAATGTTGTATCCTCTGGGCTCACCTTCGTGTGAGTACATGTATGTGTGGTTTCGATCGGGAAAAACCGTGGTTGTATCGGGACGTTACCCGACAGACCAATGGATTATTCCGTTTGAAGTGCGAGTTAGCCCTGATTGCCCTCGTGGTGATGGTTAGCGCGCTTGAGCCAGATTAATTCAGGTGATTCTGGCACAGCTAGCATCAGAGCCGAAATGCATACGCCAGAGAATGCAACAAGCCTTAAAAACTTGTTTTCATAAAACTTGACCACAAAAATTGTGTTTTCAAAATGCGTTGGTTCGTTAAGGATGGTACCTTGTTCGTAAAGCCCTAAGGGATTATGGGAATGTTACTAGGTGGCTATCTAACTTGTGAATATTATCAACTAACTTCCAGCACATTACTTTCTGTCAAAACTTACTTTTATGCACAATCGACCTTAATTTCTATAACGATGCACTCATCACTAAGGTAAGAAGGTAAGAATCCTCAGCCAACTGAGAGAGCTTGGCCTTCCTGTCGGTGATGCGAACCGAACGTTGCCCTCAAGCAGTGGCTTACTTGAGGTGCTGCCAATATACCAACTATTATTTGATGATATTGGGAGTAGAAGGTTTGGCGCAGGGTATGGCAATCGCTGTTCATACCCCCGTCTCAAGACGGTACCGCCGTGAATACGCTATCTTGGTAGCGTATGTTAACGTCGTCTGTACGGCGGAATTGTACGGATGCCGTTTCTATAGTGAACGGTAATGAATACGGACGCTTGCATGAGTGCTGGCATGAAAGGTTCAATGGATATATATATATATATATATGCTATATCAATCTTCTACAGGTACACTAACCGTGATTACAATGAGTTAAAAGAATGGTTAGAGAATTCTCGACTAGCTATTATAGTGAGAGACGTATTGTGTATGCCACCGAAACTAACTTCATAAGACCAAAGCTATTTGGCAATTATTTTATTTTGTGAGGACGAATAGGATGTGCATGCATGATGACTATATAAATCTGAAATTAAAAATGCGATGCGTGAGAGCGGTAAGGTTCATGCGCCCACACAATTGTCTTTGCATTAGGATTATCTAGCAAATCTGTCACATTTCTGCCATATCTGAAAAGATAAATTTATTGAGCTTAGAAAATGATCCTTTCTGAAGAACCTCATGTTGAAAGTTTTATTCCGAAAATTGTATCCTACCTCCTATCTAAATATGAAAAATTCTGAACATATGGATAATGAGAAACAAAAAAGACCTTGAGATGTCAGTTTTCTGCCCAAAATGAGCGCTTCTACCACATAAATTTTTATGCCCTATTACTACAATTTTATGCAAAAGTTTTCAACATAAAACTTGTTTTAAATTTACTCAGGCAACTACTGTTAAAATTTGGTAATTTTTGGCTGGGTAAATTTTCCCTGGTGCACGAAACATTTGCTCACTGTCCACTGAAATTTCTGGGTAGACAGTAAAGTAAAACCTTAAGAGAAAGACCATCTTAGAGCCTGATCTAGCTCTGGAGTTGACTAGCAAAGTTGTTCACAAATACCTTAGGAATGTTCTGGTAAAAGTTGAGAATTTTTGGACAAGAACTGTTGAAGTTATGGATATTTTAGTGCACTATCCAAAACCTGTTCACTATGCTGTTCACAGTTTTTCGCTATCGCACCCATTTGATCTTTTGTTCAGATGGCCGAGCCTGTTGCCATGATGGTGGATGAGGATGGACGTGTTCACTCGTAGTGTCTCTACTGGGAGGGCTTTCCCTCTATCTTGTGGGATGTTCTGAGCACCGTGGGCTATCCAATTCCCCCACATTACACCGGACTGGAGTTTGGAGAGAATGGAATTACCCAGTGCCGTGTTAACGTGACCATCTTTCCGCACCCACTACACCCGGAGTGGCCCGCCTTAGTGATTGAGGCTGTTGGTCACCGTTTGGCCGATACTTGGGAGCTTGCTGCCATGAGGGCGCTCACCACTTTCTGTGCGCAGTGCCCCGAGGCAGTCACGCTCACTCCTATTGGTTTGTTTCCTGCTGCCCAGGACAACGACCCCTTTTGGCTCAACAGGATTCAGCACTCACAGTACTTGGTAGACTTTCACGCCCAGGAGACCATCGAGACCTCCGTGCGGTGCATGAATGCACTGTACCGACTTCAGACCCTCCTGAGTCAGGCGCTTGTGCAGCTCGCTGATCTTGCACAAGCCTACCACATGATGGCAGATACCAGAGATGAGCAGATTAAGGAGCTCAGTGAGAAACTTGAGGACAGAGGCACCCGGATTGGCCAACTTGAGGGCCAAGTTCAGAAGCACGACACTCTCGTGGGTGAGAGAGATGACATGATAGCGCACTTGGAGGAGCAGCTCCATGATCTGAACCTTGAGTTGGAGGATGCTAATGAGCACATTCAGTGGCACCATGATCAGAATGCCCCTCCCGACGTGGTGGCTATGGAGGAAGATGATGAGGAGCCACAGGAGATTGACGGTGTTTCAGGTATGGATTTTGAGGGTGAAGCACCGCAGCCACCTCTGATGGGAGCTCACTCTCCTACTCACAGCGAGTCGTCCGTCAACAACCTCGACGACTTCTAGACGATTACCTAGGAGGACTTTTGCATATACTCCTCGATAGTGTAGCCTAACATTTGGCAAGTGTTGTAATAGGCTAACTAAGAGTTGAGTACCTCTTTTGTGATGGGTACAACTTGACCATTGGATACTCTAACCATGTAGGCCATGGCTAAAAACCTGGTGGTTTGTTTGTGATATTGGAAAGTAGTTGAATCTGCGATTGCAGAAACTTGTCAGAATTTTTACCCATGTCTCCTTACATTTCTGGGCTGAGTTTTGATTACCAAACTTGTCCTAAATTTTGTGATCTAGATTCCCACAAAATTTCAGCACTATTGGATCTTGCTAATTTGAGTTATAGGCAAGATAGTATAACTCGTTCTGCTGAAAAACAGCCAAACCAGCGAAGCAAAGAGTGAATCTTTCGACCATCTTGGCCATCGATTTAGCGTCTAAGCTGAATACCAAAGTTGTACATCTCTAAATTCCCTACCCACGGCCAAAATATGAGCAATTTTGGATGAACCTACCACGAGTTATAAGGTTATTATGGCAGACAGTACTTTGTCCACGATTCTATCCATGATCTTTCGGAAGTCTACTTTTCCGCGTAATCCTTTGAATCATCAAAGCAATGTGGATCACGTTGCTAATGATAAACATTCACATTTCAGATGGTTGGAGCAACCCGTGGTAACCCGAAAGGTTTTGGTGCTAGTGCTAGTGGATCACAACAATAGCCACCACCACCACCCAGTTTGGTGGAAGTAATGGCCGCTCAAACCGAGTTGCTTCGTCAGCTCGTGCAAGGACAGCACCAACAGTGGGGTGGACATAATGTTCACCAACCTCAAGTTGCCGGTTATACGGATTTCCTTGGGACCCAGCCTCCCTTGTTTCACAAAACGGAGGAACCCTTGGATGCGGACGCTTGGATTCGCACAATCGAGTCCAAATTTTCTCTACTCGTGGCCCCATGCTCGGATGAAAACAAGGCTCGCTATGCCGCTCAGCAGCTTCGTGGTACAACTCATCTTTGGTGGGACAATTACTTTGCTATGCTTCCGGCTGATCACGTCGTCACCTAGGACGAATTCAAAACTGCGTTCCGAGCACACCATATCCCAGAAGGTCTTATGGAAAGAAAGCTAAATGAGTTTCTGGCACTCACTCAGGGTACCCGCACTGTACATTAGTATGCCCAGGCCTTCAACAATCTGTGCCAGTACGCAGGCAATCACGTAGACACAGATGCTAAGAAGCGGGATCGTTTCCACAGAGGATTGAGTACCAAACTCAAGGAGCGACTGAACCTTGTCAAAGCCGATACATATAATGAGCTGGTAAACATGGCAATTACCCAAGAGGATTGTATTGTGGCTCACCGTGCCGAGAAGAATAGAAATGCGCCAGTTGGACCCTCGGGAGCTCAGCCACCGAGGTATCGCTTAGTGCAAAATGTTGCGCCTACAGCTCCACAGAAGGCCCCTCAGCCAGGACGTTGGATTGTCAGGCCCCCGCAGCAACAAGGTGTTGTACGACCCCCTGTGCCTTAGCAAATTGAACCAAGGCCCACTACTCAGCAATTCCTTCGTCCAAACATCGCCAATCGTTGTTTCAATTGTGGAAGTTCCAGTCATTTTGCTCGAGAATGCCCTCGGCCTAGGCAGCCAATTCAGGGCCAAGGCTCTAACCAGAACAATAAGAACAAAGGCAAGAGGCAGACCATTCAAGTCAAACAAGGATGGATCAATTTCACCACTCTTGCAGAACTTCCTGAAGGAGCATCAGTAATGACGGGTACATTCTCTATCCATAATAAGCCAGCAGTTATATTGTTTGATTCTGGTGCATCACATAGTTTCATTAGTGCAAAGTTTGGTGCAAAAGTAGGCTTGGAGGTTTGTCACACAAAAGGGTCATATATGATATCAACACCGGATGGAAAAATTGCTTCCAACCAAATAATAAGGCTGGTACCGATAAAGTTGGGTAGTAAAATCACCAACACGGACCTTGTTCTCTTACCCCTTGAAGGCATGGATATTATTTTGGGTATGAATTGGATGACTATGCATGGAGTCATACTGGAGCTTTCTTCCCAAGCTGTTGAAATAAATTTACCTAGTCACGGAACCACTACCCTTTACCTACCATTCCGGGAGTGCACGAATTCTTGTGCTTTCGTGATGGAAGGAATCAACCTAGAGGATATTCCAGTGGTATGCGAGTATGCCAATGTTTTTCCGGACAATTTGCCAAGAATGCCACCAGATAGGGATATTGAGTTCGTTATTGAACTGCAACCAGGCACCGCACCTATCTCCAAAAGACCCTATAGGATGCCGCCTAAGGAATTGGCCGAACTGAAAACACAACTCCAAGAACTACTGGACAAATGCTTCAGTCGTCCTAGCGCATCACCTTGGGGATGTCCAGCCCTTTTTGTAAAGAAAAAGGATGACAGTTTAAGATTATGTGTGGACTACCGACCTCTCAATGTGGTAACCATTAAGAATAAATACCCACTTCCCCGCATCGATGTTCTCTTTGATCAATTATCTGGAGCTAGAGTTTTCTCAAAGATTGATCTTCGATCTGGATATCATCAGATAAAGATTCGTCCATGCGATATTCCTAAGACCGCCTTTTCCACACGATATGGACTATATGAATTTTTGGTCATGTCCTTTGGTCTCACCAATGCCCCTGCCTACTTCATGTATCTCATGAATTCGGTATTCATGCCCGAGCTCGACAAATTCATCGTAGTTTTCATTGACGACATCCTTATCTACTCCAAGAATGAAGAAGAGCACGCTAAGCACCTGTGCACATTGTTCTTCAGCTCTATGCTAAATTTTCTAAGTGCGAATTCTGGTTGGATAGTGTGAAATTCTTGGGTCACACTATTTTCAGCGAAGGCATAGCCGTTGACCCCAGCAAGGTACAAGAACTGATGGATTGGAAACCTCCTACCTCTGTTCATCAGATTCACGGTTTTCTTGGTTTAGCCGGTTACTATCGCCGTTTCATTCCGGATTTCTCCAGGATTGCTAAGCCTATGACCGAACTATTGAAAAAGGGAGTAATGTTTGTGTGGGATGAGAAATGTGAAGAAGCTTTTCACACTGTCAGAGAAAGTTTGACTACAGCCCCTGTGTTAGCTCAACCCGATAACACCAAGCCGTTCGATGTTTACTGTGACGCATTTGGCACCGGTCTTGGTTGTGTGCTTATGCAAGAAAATCGAGTTATCGCCTATGCTTCACGAGCCCTTCGGCCCCATGAGCAGAATTATCCGACCCATGATCTCGAATTAGCAGCTGTCATACATGCTCTAAAATTATGGAGACATTATCTCATGGGCACTCATTGTAATATCTACACCGATCACAAGAGTCTCAAATATATCTTCACCCAAGGCGATCTGAACATGAGACAAAGAAGATGGCTAGAATTAATCAAGGATTATGATCTAGAGGTGCACTATCACCCCGGCAAGGCCAATGTAGTCGCGGATGCACTAAGCTGCAAGGCCCATTGCCATTGCCTATCAGTGGAATTCTATAATGAGACATTATGTTCAGAAATGAGGAAGCTTAGTTTGGAAATGATTTCCCAAGGCACCTTGCATCACATCTCAGTTGAGCCCACTCTCCAAGATCAAATCATCATGGCACAACTACATGATGAAGGAGTTAAGATCATCAAACAAAAACTCTCTCTAGGAGAAGAGAAATACAAATGTTTCCACTAGGACCATAAGGGAGTTCTATGGTTCGAAAGTCGCATCGTCGTTCCAAAGAATCATGAGCTCCGTAAGCAAATTCTTGATGAGGCACACCTTTCCAAATTTACTATTTACCAGGCAGTAACAAAATGTATCAAGACCTTAGGCAAAATTTCTGGTGGACTAGAATGAAAAGAGAAATCGCTAAATATGTCTCAAAATGCGAAACATGCCAGAGAGTAAAAGCCAGCCACTTGAAAGTAGCCGGTACACTTCAACCTTTGCCTATACCCTCATGGAAATGGGAAGACATAAGTATGGATTTCATTATTGGATTGCCAAGTACCGCACAGAGACATGATTCCATATGGGTTATCGTTGATAGGCTCACAAAGACGGCACATTTTCTTCCGGTACACACCATCTATACTGCCAGGAAATATGCCGAGATTTATCTTCATCGTATCGTTTGCCTACATGGAGTACCAAAGACTATTATTTCCGATCGTGGTACTCAGTTTGTAGTGCGTTTGGGAACAATTGCAAGCTTCTCTTGGTACTAAATTGATTCAAAGCTCAGCCTATCATCCTCAAACTGACGGACAAACTGAAAGAGTGAACCAAATTCTTGAAGACATGCTTAGAGCTTGCGTCATTCACTATGACAAGAGTTGGGACAAATGCCTCTCCCTAGCAGAGTTCTCATACAACAATAGCTACCAAGCGAGTTTGAAAATGGCACCATTTGAGGCCTTATACGGACGAAGGTGTCGAACCCTTTGAGTTGGTCACAGACTGGAGAACGCAAAATATTTGGACCAGACTTGGTAATCGAGGCTGAAGAAAAAGTGAGAGTAATAAAAGAGCTATTTCGACAGAAGGAGGAAGCCACTAAAATTTCAAGTTGGTGACCACGTCTACCTTCGAGTTTCACCAACCAAGGGTGTACAACGATTCGGAGTCAAAGGAAAACTATCTCCCCGATATGTTGGTCCCTATGAAATCATCGAGAGTTGTGGACCCGTAGCCTATAGAATTCGACTGCCCCCTCAACTTGCAGCCATCCATGACGTCTTCCACGTATCTCAACTCAAGAAGTGTGTTTGAGTCCCTACCGAGGTTGTGGAACAACAGGAAATAATAGTAGAGCCCGACCTCTCATATGTTGAGTATATGTGGCAGAACCACCTGAATTAATCCGGCTCAAGTGTATTAACCATCACCATTAGGGCAATCTCGGTTAACCTTACACTTCAAACAAAGTAATCCACTGGTCTGTCGGGTATAACCTCCCGATACAACCACGGTAAAGTGGATCGAGTACCATACATACAAAAGCTCACGCGACGATGAGCCCAGAGAATACCACATTCCAGCAAATATTACAACATTATCATAAGTGAATATTACAAACCAAGTTTGAGTTTAGAAACCAAGTACTTCAGTGATCATAACTAAGAAGTTCTTCAGAGTTTAAGTTGCAGCGGAAAATAAAACAACGAAAGCTACTCGACAATACAGGATGTCTCGATGAAGCCCGTACGAGACATCACTCGGCATTATCTCCGTTGGCCGGGGGTGTATCCCATTCCACCGACCAACCAGGGGGAAGAGTGCAGGGCCAAGTCAAGCTAGCAATCATATCTTCGAAGGTCTCACCTGAAAACGAGCCACAAGCAAGGCTGAGTATACTAATACTCAGCAAGACTTACCCGTGTAGTGGAATCTACTCCACCGACTCTAGACATGCAGGGCTTTTTGGCTCAGGGGTTTGTTTTGCCGAAAAGCATCTACGAGTGGGTCCTTACTTTCAACTTTTAGCTCAAGATTCTAGTTTCGTTAACCATTCTAGATAAGCAGCTATCCAATAGCATTCATGGTGAAGCATTAAATTTCATCCAACAAGTTTATTCATCATCATTGTTCCTCTTCTTACTCTGTGGGTAAAGGGGGTTAAGCAGTCTCAATAGCCGTGAGAAACGGACGATTCGAATCGAATTTCTTAACCTTGCAAGGGAAACCTAAACACACGTCATGTGGTTACTCACCGAGTCACACGTGCAACTTTTCCCTTCAATTCCCGCTTCACGGAACAGGCCCACCGCCCTCGACTACACCTCCGCACAAACCTCGGTACGTCGGGCTGTGGCGGCCGATGCACCCGCCATTAGCTAGATGTGAACGAATTCAAGACAGTGGGGAGTATATTCCGGCCTCGGTTCAATCCAGTACTTAAGCTTACCGATTACCATATTCTCGGCATGTGGTTAGTACGTTCAAAGACTTAACCACCACTACCACACACTGCGGCCTTAGCATTTTTCACTACACAGACGGGGCCTCAATCATCAACATAAACATCGTACCATAGCCCCGTCCGTCGTCCTTATGATTGCAGCATGTAGTAAACAATCAACTCCTAATTTCTCGCGAGTGACAGGAAATCACTCGACTTTTACCGAGTCCTATTAGCATAGCATTCTATCGAACCTTGCATCTAGTGTTCATAGCATGGGTATCTAGGATCATGCAACTAAGTTTTCATTCAACTCCTATAAACTTAATGCACAAGTAAAAGTAGAGTAATAAGTTGCATAAGTTTAGAAAATAGGGTTCATGCTCCGGGGCTTGCCTTCTTGTGAACAGTTAGCTTGGGGCTCTTCCGAACTTGGGCTCGGGTCTTCAAGAGCTTCAGTTAGATTTACTTGAGCTTCACGCTGCTCACTCTCGGACACGGGTACCAGCTCGTACGTTCCGTCAGCGAGAGTAGTCGTTTCTACATGAATGCACAAGTTTAAGTAGTGGTGATAGTAAATGACATGATTTCCTTCACGATAAAGTTGCAGTTTGTAAAACATGAGTTTGTTGTGGAGTGAGTTACTTTATCATTCATGGGCAATCGTTAATAGTGTAGATTAGTACAATAAGTAACTTCGTTAAGCAAGGTGGGGTGGGTGTTCATGGGAACTTATGTTCCTTATGGAAACATGATTTAAGTGTAACTACTACAGGGAGTAGTTTCTGGTCATGAAATCTTGGGTCTAGGCACATCAGGGAAAGATATGCTTACTGTTAAATTTTCAGATGTTTTCATGCAGCAGATTAATTATGAAAAATATATCACATGGTGGCTGCTAGATTCTTGTTCTTTTTGTATAGAACAAATGGTGCAAAAACTGAGTCTAAGATTTTTACAGGGCTTTCATTTCATCAAGAAGGAGCTACTGTAATTTTTATAGGATTTATTATGCAGTTTTCGGAGCATAGTAAATACGACATTACACACCTAGGTTATTTAAGGATTTATTTGTACAGGATCCTACACAGGGTTTTCGTCCATGAAACGTTTTACACAGTATCCTCTACTACTGAGTAACCTCGAGTAAAAATATGAGAATTTTCCAAGCTAATATACTATTTTCTTAATTTAATGTATATTATTAGCACATAAATCAAACAAATAGGTTCCTGTGAGATAATAAGTCTCCCAATTTTTCTCTGGTATCTAGGTACCATTACACCAGTATAGAAAAAGTTTCATTAGGTGATTCCTAACCTAACTGCAGGGATAAAAATATTTAGCCACTTATGGTATGAAACTAAGTTTAATAAACAATATAGATAGAAACGGAATTTGGGCCTGATCTTTTAACACAGTCCTAAACATCAAGCAACTAACTCACTGCCCAAAATTTAGGGTCAGAATTGATCTACAACAGTGGGTACAAAAGAAGTCCATTAAAACTTCCATTTAATTTGAAGCAAAATGTATTGAGAATCTGAGAAACTTTTTGTAATAAACGTTGTAGAGTTTCTTCTAAGGATTCCAGAACAGTTGAGTTTGCATTTTTCTGAGTTTTCTACGATTTTATACGAATTTTACAAGTTCACTGATTTAGTTAAAACTTTCTTTACAGAGGGGTCCCGGAAAACTAGCAGAAAACCCCCTGGGAAGATTTGGGCGATTGCAATGTGGTCCCTGGTCGCGATTCACGGCGGGGAACATCCTGTCCGGCTGAATTCCGGTGAGCTCAGTCGCCGGCGGCGAGGGCAAGGTGGGGGAGGAGCAAGAGGAGGTTGGGGGCTACCTTTGGGTGGTCACGGTTGGGGCGGAGGCGGTCTGAGCGGGGCTGCCCGCGGCTACCAGGGGGCGGCGACGGGTGGAGCTCGGCTCCGGCGAGCTCCGGCGAGCTGGGCGGCGGGGCTCGGGCTGGGAGGCTTCATGCGGAGATAGGAGAGTGATTTTGGGACCTAGCTCGGGTCGAGGAGGGGCGGAGGAGGGGGTTCCACGGCGGCGGCGTGGGGTGGAGCTCGGCTCTGCTCTGCTCTGTTCTGGCGGGGAAGAAGAAGGAACAGGGAGAGGAGGGAGGGGCGCTGCGCCGGGCTTTATAGCCAGTGGAGCTCATGGGGGCGAGCTTGGCACGGCCGGGACACTGGGTGGAGGGGGCGGCGAGGCTGGGGCGCCATTGGGTGGCGGGGCGGCGGCCAGAGGCGCGCCATGCGAGTGGCCGGCGTGCTGGGCGAGCAGGTTGGCGCGCCGGGGCGCGACGTCACGTGCGGACAACGCGGGCGTGCGATTGGCGAGCTGGGGCGGCACGACGGGGGCACGCCGTTGGGTGGCGGGGCGGCGGCCAGCGACTGGGCGGCTGTAGCGGCCGGGGCGCTCGGATTGGGCAGAGGCATGGCGTGCGGGAGGGAGAAGAAGGCGCGGCCGTGGTTGGGCGAGCGGGGGCGGTGCTGCAGGGCGCCGGGGGTTGGCTTGGCGCCTGTTGCCGCGCAGGCACCAATGGCCAGGTGGCCGGTGGCTGTCGGGCAAGGGAGACGGTGCAGCAGAGGAGGGGAGAGAGGGAGAGAGGGACCTCCGTGCGAGAATTTGAAAACTTCCAGGGGCTGGTTGCAAACAGGACATTTTCTCCACTTTTTAATTTGAATTTCAAAAACTTTTGAACATGAAAGTTGTTCAGAATAAAAAGTTCTACAAGTTTCGTTTCAGGCCAAAGTTCATTTGAGCTTTAGTTCCAAAGTTATTTTAAAAACTTAAAGAAAACTCTATTCGGAGGGCGCGTCATTTTATTTCAAAATTTCATTTTCTTCTCTAGGCTTCAACTAAACTTTTATTTGTCATGCTAATACTGGTGTGCTCATTTAATTTCATAGCCATATTTTCTTTGATGTGAAAGTTATCCAATTTGTTTCATTAAAGTACATGCATTTATGCACATACAAACTTTTAAAGGTAAAAGCAAAACCAAACTTAATCCATTCCTTTTATTTTCTTAGTTAGTGATGCATTTTATTATGCCAATAAGACTTGTTTAACAATTAAAACACCTGAGGTGTTACATTATCCTATCAAAATCATGGATCAAAAAGAAAGAAGCACTAGAAGGAAAGTGATTAAAGTGTACAAAATTCAATGGAATCATCATAATGAGGAAGACGCCACATGGGAAACTAAAAGCTATCTAAACCAAAATTTCCCGGGTTTTCTCAACTCTACCGAAGGTACACACACTATCCACACTAAGCCTATTGCCCGAATCTCGGGGCGAGATTCTTTTTAAGGGGCGAAGGTTGTAACACCTCAGGTGTTTAAATTATGAAATAAGCCTCATTAGCTTAACACCATGCATGAATAACTAAGGAATGTTTGAAAAAAAAGAATTATAAATTGGTTTTGCTTTGAATTAAAAATAGATGTGTATATGTGCACAAGTACATATACTTTAATCAAACAAATTAAATAACTCTAACCTCAACGCACTTGGTGGCGAAATTTAATAGACACACCATCGATGACAGGATAAGCAAAAGTCTAGTTAAAGCCCAAGAGAGAATACAAATTTTTGCCCAGGAAATGACGTGCCCTCCGAATCATACTTTTTGAGTTTTTAAAATAACTTCTAAACTACAACTCAAATGAACTTTGGCCTGAAGCAAAACTTGTGTAAATTTTCATTTTAAACAACTTTCATGATCAGAGATTTTTGAGTTGCAACACAAAAATTTGAGAAACACTTGAATTTGCAAACCAGCCCCTGCCTTTTCTTCTATTTTCACTGCAGACCCTTCCTTCACCGTCCTACCGACCCTCCGACGCGCCATCACTGCAGACCCTACCTTCTCTGTTCCGCCCGACCCTCCGCCGCATAGTCGCTTCGCCCGACCCTCCGCTTCGCCCGCGCAGTCGCCGCTGGCCAGTTGGCCGGCGATGCCTGACCGGCGCTAGGCGCCAAGCCAATGCCTTGCCGCGCCCCGCTCGCCGCGCTCCTCCCCAGTCCGCGCACGCCACGCGCACGCCGGCGATGTGCGCCTCTGCTCGCCGCCCGCTGCGCCCAATGGACAAGCCGCATCGTGCCCGTGTCCCCGCCGCGTCCCGCCAATCGCCGCGCTCGCCGCCCGGCAAGCTAGCTGCTACAGCTCCTCGCCCAACCCACGCACCGCGTGATCTCCCCCTCCCCCACGCCAAATCCTCAGCGCCCAATCCCCTGCCCGCGCCCGCCGCACGCCGCGTCGGCTCTGCTCGCCGCCCACCGCGACCAGTAACGCGCCCCCGTCGTGCCGCCCCTCCCCAGCGTTGCCCGGTTCTCTCCCTCCCTCCTACAGCCTATAAAAGGCGACACAAGGCCACTCGCGTGCGCCTCAACCCCCTGAACGCCGCCGCCGCTGCCATTGCCGCTCTCGTGCACCACCCGCCCGTGGAGTCCAATCCTCCCGTCTCCCACTGCCCAAACCCATCATCCAGCGAGCTTGCCCTCCCTCCACTGAAGCTCACCGGCCTCTTCCCCAACCATCTCGAACGCCGGAGCACCGCCGGCGCCGCCCGCGCCGTCGCCGCTCCCTTGCTGCTCCGTGGACATCCCACTCCGAAGCTCCTACGTCCAAGCCAAGCCTCGAAACGGTTTCGCCTCGACGCCGAGAAGCTCATCGACCAGCCCACGATCTCCGCTCCTCACCGGAGCACCATCGCTGACGCTCCGCACCGCCGCCGCCCCTCTGCTCCACGCCGACGAGCTACCTCCGGCCACCCCCAACCCCGACCAAGGCCACCCCCAAGGTAGCTCTCACCTCCCTGGATCTCCCCGACCTTTTTCCCCTCGCCGCCGACGAGCCCCTTTGCCGAAATCTAGCCGGCTGCCATGCCAGCGCCGCCCAGGGACCAATTGCAATGATTAAAATCTTTAACAAAGTCCGCACTCAAGTTTTCCAGGGGCATAATTGTAAACCTGTGTTTAAACTTTGAATTCAAAAACAGCGAACTTGTAAAATTTATATAAAATCATAGAAAAATCAGAAAAATACAAACTCAACTGTTCTGGAATCTTTAGAAGGTATTCTACAACTTTGGTTAAATGCTTTTCCTCAGTTGCTTGCTAAATCTTGCTCTAAATTAAATGGAAGATTTAATAGACTTTAATTGTACCCACTGTTGTACACCAGTTCTGAATCTGATTTTCGGACAGTAGATTGGTTGCTTGATGTGTAAGCCAGTGTAAAAATATTAGGACCAGAACCCATTTCAAGCTAAACTTTTTGTTAAACTTTGTTCATGCCATAAAATAATAGAACTAATTTGTACCTGCTGTTATATTGTGTTTCATGCTGTGAAACTTTTCTAGAGCTGTTATAGTGATGCCTAAATACCACAGAAGAAATTTGAAATCTTTTTCCTTTCTATAACCTATTTATATAATTTTGTGGTAGGAAAAATGCACTAATTCAAATAATTAGTTTCTGTGCTTGGAAAATGTTCAACCTTTTTACTGTAGGACACGTTAGAGTAGCTCTTGCTGTACAGAAAGTTTCATACTCAGAAACCATGTAAAACATTCTGTAGAAATTAATCTTTATTAACCTAAGTGTAACTTGTCCTATTTATTATGCTTTGTATCTTGCACAGTAAAATCTAAAAATTTTACAGTAACACATATATGGATAGTTTAACCCCCTGTAAAGCTTTTGGCATTAATACATGAATGGTTCATTCTGTATAAAAATAACTAGGTTCTAGTAGTGGCTGTGTAATACATTTTTCATAATTTTTCTGCTGCATGAAAATGTCTGAAAATTTTACACTAGTCTTATCTCTACATAATGTACTCTGAATAAAAGTTTCATCACTAGAAGTTACCTAGATCAGTGTTTGTGCTTAATCCATGCTTATACTGCGAAAATTAAATTTCCAATACAACACCACCCCTTCTGTTAAAGATTGCCCAAGAAATCATAACTAAGTAACTTTACAACTAAATCTATGTTATTGTGGACTGCAACTTTATTGTGAAGGAAAATAATCGTCATATACCATCACTACAACTTACACTTGTGCATTCATATAGAATCGACTACTCTCGCCGACGGAACGTACGAGCTGGTGCCCGCGTCCGAGAGTGAGCAGCGCGAAGCTCAAGTGAATTTAACTGAAGCTTTCAAAGACCTGAACCTGAGTTCGGACGAGCCCCAAACTAACTTTACCCAATAAGGCAAGCCCCGGAGCATGAATCCTATTTTTCTAAACTTATGCCACTTATTACTCTACTTTATTTGTGCATTAAGTTTATAGGTGTTGAATGAAAACTTAGTCGCATGATCCTAGGTACCCATGCTCTGAACACTAGATGTAAGGTTCGATAGAATGCTATGCTAATAGGACTCCGGTAAAAGTCGAGTGATTTCCTGTCACTCACGAGAATTTAGGAGTTGAATGTTTACTACATGCTGCAATCATAAGGTCGACGGACGTGGCTATGGTACGATGTTTATGTTGATGATTGAGGCCCCGTCTGTTTAGTGAAAAATTGTGGCAGAACCACCTGAATTAATCCGGCTCAAGTGTATTAACCATCACCATTAAGGCATCCTCGGTTAACCTTACACTTCAAACGGAGTAATCCACTGGTCTGTCGGGTATAACCTCCCGATACAACCACGGTGAACGGATCGAGCGCCGTACATACAAATGCTCATGCGACGATGAGCCCAGAGAATACCACATTCCAGCAAATGTTACATCATTAGCATAAGTAAATATTACAGACCTAATTCTGAGTTTAGAAAACAAGTACTTCAATTAACATAGATAAGTTCTTCAGAGTTAAATTGCAGCGGAAATAAACAACGGAAACTACTCGACGATACAGGATGTCTCGATGAAGCCCGTACGAGACATCACTCGGCCTTATCTCCGTTGGACGGGGGCGCATCCCATTCCACCGACCAACCAGGGGGAAGAGTGCAGGGCCAAGTCAAGCTAGCAATCATGTCTTCGAAGGTCTCACCTGAAAACGAGTCACAAGCAAGACTGAGTATACTAATACTCAGCAAGTCTTACCCGTGTAGTGGGAACTACTCCACCGACTCTAGACATGCAAGGCTTTTTGGCTCAGGGGTTTGTTTGCCGAAAAAGCACCTACAAGTGGGTCCTTACTTTCAACTTTTAGCTCAAGATTCTAGTTTCGTTAGCCAGTCTAGGTAAGCAGCTATGCCAGCATACATGGTGAAGCATTAAACTTTCCATCCAACCAGTTCATTCATCATCATTGTTCCTCTTCTTACTCTGTGGGTAAAAATGGTTAAGCAGTCTCAATAGCCGTGAGAAACGGACGATTCGAATCGAATTTCTTAACCTTGCAAGGGAAACCCAAACACACGTCACGTGGTTACTCCCTAGAGTCACACGTGCAACTTTTCCCCTTTCTTTCCGGGTCGTGGATCGGGGCTACCCTCCGAGAGTACAAGAGCTCCACGCCACGGTTCGGCGCCGGGTCGTGACCACTCTCTGCACTCGCCATATGCACATGGGACCGAAGTTCAAAGGGTAGGATGCCGTCCCCTTGCCGGGCCAATCAGGTACTTAAGCTTACCGATTCCCATAATCTCGGCATGTGTTTAGTACGTTCAAAGACTTAACCATCACTACCACACCCTGCGGCCTTAGCATTTTTCACTAGACAGACGGGCCTCAATTGTAACCATCGTTACATAACCCGTCCGTGTCCTTATGATTGCAGCGTGTAGTAGTCATTCAACTCCTATTTTCTCGCGAGTGACAGGAAATCACTCGACTTTTACCGGAGTCCTATTAGCATAGCATTCTATCGAACCTTACATCTAGTTTTCCAAGCAAGGGTTCCTGACATCATGCAACTAAGTTTTCATCCAACTCCTATAAACTTAATGCACAAGCAAAGAGTAATGAGTTGCGTAATTTCGGAAAGAATGGGTTATGCTCCGGGGCTTGCCTTCGCAGTTCGCTTGGGGATCTTCCGAACTTGGGCTCGGGTCTTCAAAAGCTTCAGTTAGATTTGCTTGAGCTTCGCGCTGTTCACTCTCGGACGCGGGCACCAGCTCGTAGGTTCCGTCGGCGAGAGTCGTCGATTCTACATGAGTGCACAGTTTAAGTCGTGGAAATAGCACTTGATTACGATTTGAGAGTCATTACTACAAGGGATAATTTCTGGTCATGAAATTTTGGATTTAGGCACATCAAGGAAAGGTGTGCTTACTGTAAAATTTTCAGCCAATTTTATGTAACAGATTAATTCCGAAAAATAGATTTCATTGTTGCTGTTAGACACTTGTTCTTTTTGTACAGAACAACTGTTGTAACAAATGAGTCTAAGATTTTTACAGAGCTTTCACTTAAGCATGCAGAAGCTACTGTAATTTTTGTAGGATTTATTATGCAGTATTCAGAGCATAGAAAATATGACATTCTACACCTAGGCTTTTTAAAGATTCATTTTTACAGGACCCTACATAGGGTTTTTGTCCATGAAACTTTTTACACAGCAACCTCTACCCTAGTGTAACTCCCAGTAATAATTTGGGGATTTTCCCAGCTAAGATACTATTTTCTTGACTTAATGTATGTTATTAGCACATAATTCAAATAAATAGGTTACTGTGAGGTAAAAAGTCTCCTAATTTTTCTCTGGCTTCTAGGTACCAATACATTAGCATAGGAAAAATTTCAATGGGTGACTCACCACCTAACTGCAGGGATAAAATATTTTACTTACACATGAATTAAAACTAAGTTTAACAAACAGTAAATCTAGAGATGGAATTTGTGCCTGATCTTTTTACACAGTCCTAATCATCCAGCAACTAGTTCACTGCCCAAAATTTAGGGTCAGCATTATTCTAGAACAGTGGGTATAAAATATGTCCATTAAAGCTTCTATTTAATGTAGAGCAAAATATTTTGATATTCTGAGAAAATTTTTGTAACAAAAGTGGTAGAGTTTGTTCTGAGGATTCCAGAATAGTTGAGTTTGCATTTTTCTGAATTTTCTACGATTTTATACGAATTTTACAAGTTCACTGAATTTGAATCTAGGTTTGAAATTTTCTTTTTACAACTAGGTCCTTGAATCTTACGCTCAGACCCTTCTAAAGATTTAAATCCTTGCAATTGGGTCCTCGGCGGCTCGGGTGCGGCGGCCGGCCGAAATTCCGGCGAGGGGGCTCGCCGGCGGCGAGGGGCGGGGGTCGGGGAAGGTTCAGGGGTGCGAGGGCTACCTTGTGGGGGTGTTGTCCAGGTGGGGGACGGCCGGGAAGGGCTCGCCGGCGTTGGAGCAGAGGCGGCGGCGGCGCGGCTCGCGTCGACGGCGGTGCTCCGGCGGGCTTGGGGCGGCGTGGTCCGGTCGATGAGCTTCAGTGGCGCATGGGGAAGCTACTCCGGGGCTCGGCTTGGACGGAGGGGGTCGGGGTCGTGCTGTCCACGGCGAGCAGGGGCGGCGGCGGCGACGGCAGCGCGGGCGGCGGTGCTCCGGTGGCTCTGGGTGGCGTTGGGCGGGTCGGCGAGCTGCGGTGAGGTGATGTAGTGGTGGCTGGGTGCTCGGTTTGGGCAGTGGGCGGCTGTGGAGGGCTGCCCACGGGCGGGTGGTGCTCGGCGGCGGCGATGGCGCGGCGAGGCGTTCTGGTGGCGGGGCTTCGCGCGGGCGGTCGGGGTGGCGTTTTTGTAGGGACAGGAGGGGGCGTGGAGATGCCTGGGTGACGCGCGGGGCGGGGCACGGCAGCGGCGTGCACTGGGCGCGGCGGGCGGCGGCAGAACGCCGGCGCGGCGTGCGGCGAGCGGGCGCGGTGACTGGGCGGCCGCGATGGTGGCGTGGGCGCGGTGAGATAGTGCCGGGCGCGGAGTGGGGAAGCAGCAGCGGCAGCGGCTCGGGCGGAGGGCAGGCGCGGCGACTGGTGGGGCGCGGGGGCCGGGGCGGCACGGCGGAGCGCGGCTACGGGCGCGACGGGCGGCGGCCTGGGCGCGGCAGCGCACGCGCGGGCGGGGACTGGGCGCGCGGCGTCGGGGCGGGGCAAAGCCGGCCGTGGCGGGGTGGTGCGGCGGCCACTGGCCTGGCGCTTCGCGCTGGTCAGGCGACGCCGGCCACCTGGCGCGCGGCGGGCGGGCGAGCGCGCGCGGCGCGGCAGAGCAGAGGGGGAGACGCCAGGGACCGAAATGCAAAAATTCGAAAAAGTTCAGGGGGCTGGGTGCAAACAGGGCGTTTTCTCCTCTTTCTGATTTGAATTTCAAAAACTTTTGAACACGAAAGTTGTTCAAAATAAAAAGTTCTACAACTTTGGTTTCAGGCAAAATCTCATTTGGCTTATGGTTTTAAAGTTATTTTAAAAGTTTCAAATGTGCCCAAATGTGCCCAAATTAAATTTGAATTCTAACTGAACCCTTTTTTAAATTCTTTCCACCCTCTCATTAGTTGGTTTAACATAGAGTTAGGCTAATGACATTGATTTTGGAATTTTAATTACCAGGGTTGTCACAAAAATGCTAAGGCCGTAGTGTGTGGTAGTGGTGGTTAAGTCTTTGAACATACTAACCACATGCCGAGAATATGGTAATCGGTAAGCTTAAGTACCGGATTGAACCGAGGCCGGAATATACTCCTCACCGTCTTGAATTCATTCACATCTAGCTAATGGCGGGTGCATGTGCCGCCATGGCCGGGTCCATGGGGACGTGTAGTCGAGGGCGGTGGGCCTGTTCCTTTAAGCGGGAATTGAAGGGAAAAGTTGCACGTGTGACTCTAGGAGTAACCACGTGATGTGTGTTTAGGTTTCCCTGTCAAGGTTAAGAAATTCGATTCGAATCGTTCGTTTCTCGCGGTTATTGAGACTGCTTGACCCTTTTACCACATAGAGTAAGAAGAGGAACAATGATGATGATTAATCTTGTTGGATGAAAAATTAATTCTTTCACCATGTATGATATTGGATAGATGCTTACCTAGAATGGTTAAAGAAAATTAGAATATGGAGCTAAAATTTGAAAGTAAGGACCCACTTGTATATGCTTTTCGGCAAAACAAACCCCTCAAGCCAAAACCCTTGCATGTCTAGGAGTCGGCTAAGTATATTCCACTAGTCGGGTAAGCCTTGCTGGGTATTAGTATACTCAGCCTTGCTTGTGTCTCGTTTTCAGGTGATACTTTCGAGGATATGATCGCTAGTTTGACTTGGCCGTGTACCCATCCTCTTGGTTGGTCGATGGAATGGGAGACGTCCCCGGCCAACGATGATAATGCCGAGTGATGTCTCGTACGGGCTTCATCGAGACATCGTGTATCGTCGAGTAGTTTATCGTTATTTTTCCGCTGCTTTGAACTCTGAAGAACTCAATTACTTTGAACTCTGAAGTACCTTGTTTTACAAATTTTGAACTCAGTTGTAATAATAATTTATGATGAACCCTGTGGTGTAAAATTTGTGGAATGTTGTATCCTCTGGGCTCACCTTCGTGTGAGTACATGTATGTGTGGTTTCGATCGGCAAAAACCGTGGTTGTATCGGGCGGTTACCCGACAGACCAATGGATTATTCCGTTTGAAGTGCGAGTTAGCCCTGATTGCCCTCGTGGTGATGGTTAGCGCACTTGAGCCATATTAATTCAGGTGGTTCTGCCACACCGAGGCAAGGGGTAGTCGGAGAGACCAGGGAGAGGAGTCCGGCGTCGGGGCAATCACCGCCCGCGATTATCAGGCCGGCCTCCCCCCGTTCCAGGAACAAGACCGCAATGCGAGGGCTGGTAGTACCCAAGGTGCTCCCCCTCAAGAAGCCCGCTAGGTTGGTAACCAGAAGTGATTTGTTGTTGATTTTTGTATTAGTGTTGAGTACTAACATAGTTATGCTTGAAATCGGAGACTCCTAAGCCGGCGACCTCTAGCACCATCCAGGTTGGCACGAGTGAAGACTCATTGCCAAAGGAGCCAGCGGCCGCGAGTACTACCGAATCTTCCATCGTTGAGGATGTTCCGGCGGTGAATGAAGGAAAAGATCTTGAGCTCCCAATAAATCCGGAGGTGGAGCCAAAGTGTCACACCCTAAAATTAATGGATTTTAGGATGTGATTAAAAATAATAATAATAACAATACTAATAAAGCGATGATTTTCTCATAATTATATAAAAATTTCAATATTTATTTTCTTTACAGAGAATCTAGTATAGGAAAAATAAATAATTGTCTTTCAGAATTAAATAAAATGGTTTTATGTTTGTTGCATTCATGTCGTTGCATTGGTTTTCGTTTGTTTGCGTGTTTGACTTTGCAAAATAAAAATATCCAAAAACTACCCTAAAATCTTTTCTCTCTCTTCCCTATCTCTTTTGGCTCATCCCATCTTTCTCTCTCCCTTTCTCCTCTTACAGCCGGCCCAAACCTCTCTCTCTTCTCCTTCTATTTTTCTTCTCCTCCTCTTCTTTTCTTTTCCTTCTCTTCTCCTTTTCTTTTCCCCCGCGGCCCAACCCAGTCGGCCCAATCCTTCTCCTCTTCTTTTTCTTTTTCCTTCCCCGCGGCCCAACTCGGCCGGCCCAATCCACCTTACTCTCCCTCACTCCTCTCTCACTGCCAGCTGGGTCCCACCTGTCGGCGCCCCCTCTCTCCCTTTCCTTTCTTCTTCCTCTGCTCCTCCCCACTTTCCTTTTTCCGTCGCGACGCCAGATATGCTGCCGCACCATCGTCCGCGCTACCTCCCCTTTCCTTTTTCCTCACCCCGAATCCAGATCGACTCCGCGCCGTCGCCCGCGTCTCCTCTTTCCTTCCCCGCGACGCTAGCTGCCATACTCGTCGCGGTACGCGCTCTGCCCTTTCCTTCGCTATCTGTCGTGTGAGCCGCCGGCTTCTCTTTTCCCGGCCACTCCGCCTCCTCTCCTCCCCTATAAAACCAGCGCTTGAACCCCTGCCCCTCTTCTTCCACCCCGCACCGTCACCGGCCTCGTCTTCCCCTCCGCACCGTTGCACGCCGCTGGAAATCGCACACCGGAGGAACGCCGCCGCCCCGTGTCGCGTCCCTCCGTCGACTCGCCGTTCCTCTGCTTCTCCGGCGCCTGCAACTCTCGCCGGAGATCTGCGAAGTGGTTAGCACCAAGCTGCACGCGTTTTCCCCCTCTCTCTCGCTCTGTCGCAGCCCCAATTGCTCACCGGAGATCAGTTTCCGCCCGCCGCCGTGGCCGCCGGCCTACAGTCGCTGCATGGCCGTCCCGTGGCCACCAACACTTTTGTCGTGCCGCCCTCTCTCTCCCCGGCACAATCCCAGCCTGAACCAAGCCATGGAACACCGGATTCGGTGAACTCTGGCCGTCCGCCGCCGCTCTCGCTCGCCGCCAGCGCCCAGCGCAGCGGAGCAATTCGCCCGACCCTTTTTCTCCGCCGGGTCGCCATGAGCCAACCCTCGTCCCGCCGCTCGATCTGGATCTCACGGCCAGAGCGAATCTGAGCCGCGCACGAGACGCCGCCTTAGCCCGACCCTCACCCTGCCGTCCGATCTAAATCTAACGGCCAGAACAGATCCGAGCAGCGTCCGATTCGCCCGACCCTTACCCTGCCGTCAGAGCATGATCCAACGGACCAGATCCGCCCGACTGAGCCAAACCTAGCCGACCCCGGAACTTTTGTAGAAAATCCCCTAGACTTTCCAGAAATCAACCCGCAGTCCAGATCAGTAGAAAAATAATTAGAGTTGAGCCCTTTCTTTTTCTGTCCCGACCCCTGACCTTTCCAGAATTAGTACCCGCCGTCAAGGACCTAGAGTTTTGCACCCCGACCCTTTGTTTAAGGTTTTATTATATTTTTGCCCCTAATTTCTTCAATTTAGCCCCTGGAAGTTCAGTTTCTTCGCAGATAAGTCCCTGGAGCCTTGCTTTAGCCCTATCTTCGTCATTTTAGCTCCGTTTCGACTCATTCTTGTTATGTTAAGTTTTCTAAAACCCTAAGCTACCGTTTAGTCGTGTCGTTGTGCCTTAGTTCCTGTTTTTAAATTAAAAATAGATTTAACTTGATTAAAGTTCTCTCACCTAGTTTTTCTAATTAAAATCTACTTAGGTCTTTACCTCCGGTTTTCATAACTAATGTCAATTCAATTAATAACAACTCAAATGTGTTCTAAATATAATTTGTTTAGTTGAACACCAAATATAAAGTTATGCGTTTAGATGCTCTCAAAAGTTTTCTTTCTAATTAATTGTTAATTAGTGTAATTTGTACATAGACAATCATAAATAAAATATGACTAAGTTCTACTCCGCTTTAATAAATAAAAGTGTAATAAAAGGATACTTTGTTTTGAATATCTTTTACATTTGTTTTCCAAATAAAATAAATAAAGCTCATAGTTCTTTTGTTTCTTTTATAATATCAATCTTCCGATAGATGTGTCTTTTCAACCCTAGCTCCGTTTTCTGTGTCTCTTGTGCTCTTGTAACCGTAGCAGCGAGCCTTATCCTTTAGCACGCTCTTTTAAAAGCTTTTGTTTTGTGATTGGTGTATTGTTCTTAGATGTACTTGTTTGTTGTTATGTATGTTTGTGCTCGATGTTTGCTTCGAGTAGAATGATTGCTGTTGAAGCTTGAAGATCAAGGTTTCCAAGTAAGCAAGAGCTGAAGAGCAGTAAGAGTAGCTTTTCGTTGGAAAAAGGCAAGTGACCCTAACCATCCTTCTGTCTATGCTTATTTACAAGAATACCATGTATTAGTTGGAACGTGGAGAACCACCCAGGAAAACAGTACATCCACGAGGACTATATGGCTCTGGTCTTGGCTAAATAATTAGAGACTCTAGTTTGAAGCAGTCTTAACGAAAGGGCAAGGAGGGGGTCGGTGATAGGGGTTATAGCCCGGTCCTCTTGGGGTAGCTGCCTTCGCTAAGGAGCTGACCATTAGGGAGGTTTATGGACCACACTGCTACCGAAACTCTAGCGGACTACTTCTTATTAGGGAATCTTTGTAAAGGCCTCGTAGCGTCCCTATGCAATCACACCTCGGAAGTGTGGTATTGTGCCTAGCTAGCACAACATGGTTGGGTCCAAAGTTCTTTTGAACTTTTACGCGACTTGTGGTGAAAGTGTACAACCTCTGCAGAGTGTCTAAAACTTATATATCAGCCGTGCTCACGGTCAAGAGTGGCCTGGACCCTCACATGATTAATAAACTTAAAGATGGATTTAAATTATTATTCTGGTTATTTCTTGTGGCCTTGCCGAGTACCAACCATAAGTGTACTCACCCTTGCTAACTGCTGCTTAGAAGAAAAAGGTGTGAAGTCTACTGAAGATGATGAAGAGTTCTAGGCGTACGCAACCCCCAGCCGTTTGCCTGTGAAGTTTGAAGTCTTCGTTTCCATTATAAGCGCATATCTCTGATAGTCTTGTAAGTCCTTATTTATGTTTCTTTACGTGATACTGTTGCTGTTATTCACTGATGACGTCACTATATGTATGGAACTTGATCCTGGCATACATATAGTTATGCATTCGGTTTTGTCCTTAAACCGGGTGTGACACAAAGACCGAAAGCCTCCGAACTACTCCCGGTTTGACCTTTGAGGAAGGTACTCAGAACGACCAGCAGGCGGTCTCGAGTACCCCGGACTAGTAGGAGGCCCCGGAGACTTCCCGGCACAATAGGAACAGGAGATCCCGGAGGACTCGTGGGTACCAAAGCGTCAGGAGGGAGAGGTCCCCCATTCGAACGCTGAGCTGTTCGAGGACCCGCTACTAGAGCTAGAGAGGGTCTCTCTCAAGCTCGAGCTGAGCCGCCGCTTCACCGACTATACCAAGGTATCAAGGTGTGTAGTCGAGTACTTCCTCTAGGCTTGATATCCTATTGTAGAAAGTTACTGACTTGTTGAATGTCTTTATGTAGAGCTCATTTGGCGCTTATCGGGGACGTGCTGCCGCATACCCATGAGGCAGAGGACAACCTGGAGGCCGAGAAGGCTAAGAATGCCAAGCTCCAGGAAGAACTCGCGGCCTTGAAGGCCTCTCATCGGGACATGATGACCGATCAGCAACGGAAGCACGATCTGGCTATCAGGAAAGTCAAGGACTTGACTGCCCAGAAAGAGAGTAAGTAGTCTGTTCCTCATGTTCGAGTAGTGGTTGTGCATCCTCCTTTCTTCTGAGTTGCCTATGTGTATTTTTCCCAGAGTATGCTTGTATTGAAAGAGCTTTAACTGACTGGAAGTGTGACATATACGAACTTATAGAGGAGAAGGAGCAGCTGAAGAAGGCTCTAGAAGGGCTTTAACTCAAGTACTCGGATCTGGACGATGAACATAAGACTGTGACTCGTCAGTTGAAGGATGCTGACAAACAGCTTGTGCAGAACATGCAGATGATCCAGTCGTTGAACCGCGATAAGGAGCGTCAGTAGAAGGAGCTGGAGCAACTCGGGACCGCAATGTACCAGCTGTGCGAGTTCGTGCACCCTTCTGCGGATGGGCGTCCCATGGTGCAGTGGCTGGTTGATGCTCCGACAAGCATTGCCGAGTATGTGTCTGACACTGCCAAAGTCGTGCTTACGCATGCCTTGGCAGTGGTGAAGTCGTACTTCCCGAGCATGGATGTGCGCCCGTTTGTGGAAGGCATCGCAGATGACTATACAGAAGAGTAGTTCAACAAGTACCGTAGTGAGGTGCAAGATGTTGCTCATCAGATACTCGATGATCTTCCGCTTTTCTGAGCTTTAGAACTGTGTCTGTTTTGTAAACAACAGTTGCCCTTGTAATAAATTAATGCTTGTTTGATTGTTGTTTGCTACGCTCGACTTGTGGAGTAGCGTGTTGAAACGTAATCATGTAAGCTTTTGAGTATGTTAGTTCTAGTGTAGAGTTACCCTGAAAGCACCGCTTCAGTTGGTGAACTGTATACTAGATTGTACTTTTTATATAGAGTTGTGTTCGTAGAACCTCTATTAGTAGGCATGAGAACCTCTTCGACTTTACCCCGTACGACCTTGCCCCGTAGCTTGACTAAGCTGTGAAGGGAGGTAGTCGGAAAGAACGCTTAACGCGCTCAGAGGGGCAGCCTGAGAGGTTGTTTCTTAATCGTGATGGAAAAGTACTCGTGGCGCAGCCCCCGAGTGTTTTCCGAAGATTAGAGTGAGGTAGTGTATTGACATAACTCGTGTCGATAGCCCCCGGGTTTACTCAATGTTGCTAAGGGAAAAAATAATGACACAGTAGTCGTTTGGGGAACCTAAACAACCAGGTATTATTATACTGCGCTGTGCTGCAGCTGACAGGTTTTGTACAAGTTTCTTAGACATAGAAATGGCATAGGTGCTCGATGTTCCAAGAATTTGGAACTTCCTGGCCAGTACTGTAGTCGATACAACCCTGGCCTTGTGACCTTCGTGACGATGAAGGGTCGTTCCCATCTAGAGTTGAGCTTATGGAGCCCAGTCTCATCTTGGATGCGGCGGAGGACCAAGTCTCCGATGTTGAAGAATCTTTCTTGGACGTTGCGGTCATGGTACCGTCAAACGCCTTGTGGATACTGAGCTGATCAAAGCAAAGCGTTGCACCTGATTTCTTCAGCACAGTCGAGTTCCAAGTGTCTTCCGTCGTCAGCTTCTCCTTCCTCATAAATCTCCAGTCTGGGCGACTCCCACATGATATCGGCTGGAAGAATTGCTTCTGACCCATAGACGAGAAAGAAAGGTGACTGACCTGTGGCTTTACTCGGTTGAGTACGAAGCCCCCAGATGACCGTGGGTAACTCGTGAATCCACTTGCCTTCCATTTTGCTGTTCACGTTGTAGAGTCTTTTCTTGAGTCCATCGAGTATCAAGCTGTTGGCGCGCTCAACCTGGCCGTTGGCCCTCGGGTGGGCGACCGACACGTACTTGACCTCAATGCCACTTCATTCGCAGAACTCCCAGAACTCGTGTGATGTGAAATTGGATCCCAGATTAGTGATGATTGTATGAGGGAACCCAAAACGGTCGAGTATGTCACAGATGAAAGTGACTACTCTATCCGCCGTCAGTGTTTTAATTGGCCTGTACTCTATCCGCTGTCAGTGAACTTGTGGATTGCCACCAACACATGAGTAAAACTTCCTAGCGCTGTTGTCAATGGACAGATCATGTCGAGGCCCCAACAAGTGAACAACCAAGAAGGTGGTATGGTGATCAGCTTGTGGGCAGGGACATGAGCTTGTTTACCGAAGAATTGGCAGTTGGTACATCAGCGAACAATATCTTTGGCATGTGCCAAAGCCGTAGGCTAATAGAACCCGGACCTGAAAGCCTTCCCGACTAGTTTGCGAGAGGCTACATGATTGCCGCACGCGCCCTCATGAATTTCTTCGAGGATTTCCTGCCCTTCTGCAGTAGTGACGCGCTTCATGAGTACCTCTGATGCTGATCCACGCTTATATACCTTATCCCCCTCCAGAACGTAACCCTTGCATCGCCTAACTAGACGGATAGCCTCGGCACTCTTAGGGTCGATGTTGGGGGTAGCTTCTTTTCCTTGATCAAGTCGATGAACTGGGAACGCTAATCCACATCAATCATCAGGACCTCTCAACTAGGTTCCATTGGACCCTGGTCGATGGTACCTGGCTCTATTCCGGGAATAGATGGATGGTGGAGTTCGTGAACGTAGACTCCAGCCGGAACTTTAGCTCGTTCAGAGCCTCGCTTCGAGAGTACGTCCGCCCCAGCGTTGTTGTCGCGGAGCATGTGACGAATCTCGAACCCCGAGAACTGTTCTCGTGTGTGCGGATTAGTGCAACGTAGGTGTCCATGGTCTCCTTGTTGGTGTCCCATTCTTTGTTGCATTGTTGGACTACCATCAAGGAGTCGCCAAAAACGAGTAGTCGCTTGATGCCAAGGGAGACGGCCAGGTGTAGCGCGTGCAGTAGTGCCTCGTACTCGGCTTCGTTGTTATAGACCTTAAATATTATCTGGAATACGTATTTAAGTTGCTCGCCAGTTGGGCTGATGAATAGTACTCCTGCGCCACCGCCTTCAAGCTTGAGGGATCCGTCGAAGTACAATACCCAATGCTCTAGCTGGTCAGCTGGAGTTGGTACTTGGTTTTCTTGCCACTCTGCCAAAAAATCGACTAGTTCTTGCGACTTGATGGCGGTGCGTGCCTTGAAGTCGATGTTGAGAGCGCCCAGTTCCAGTGCCCACTTAGAGATGCATCCAGTGGCATCCCGATTGTGGAGTATATCCGCCAATGGGAAGTTAGTGACAACTGAGATCTTGTACTCATCGAAGTAGTGATGAAGCTTTCTGGAGGTGATGAGTACAGCATAGAGAAGTTTATGAATCGAAGGTAACAAACCTTTGACTCAGAAAGGACTTCGCTGACGAAATACACTCGCCGCTGCATGCCAAATGCATGGCCCTCCTCGTTACGCTCCACCACGATGGCCGTGCTGACTACGTGAGTAGTCGCAGCGATGTAAAGTAGCATGTTCTCACTTGGCTTCAGAGCCGTGAGGATGAGGGACGATTGGAGATGAGCCTTGAGGTCCTCCAATGACTGCGCCGCTTCCTCGGTCCAAACAAAGTTATCCTGCCGCTTGAGAAGCTTGAGGAAGGGTTGACCCCGTTCCCCAAGTCGTGAGATGAATCTGTTTAATGCCGCCATGCAGCCGGTGAGCTTTTGCACGTCTTTGTTTTTCTGAGGGGCCCCCATGCTTGTGATGATGGTGATCTTTTCAAGGTTAGCTTCAATTCCTCGGTAACTGACGATTAAACTAGAAGTTTCCCCTGGGGTACGTCGAAGATGCACTTAGTCGGGTTGAGCTTCCACTGAAATTTGCGTAGACTATTGAAGGTTTCCTCAAGATCAGAGATGAACTCATTGGGATTTCGGGTCTTAACGACCACGTCATCCATGTAGGCCTTGATGTTGCGATCTAGCTGATTAGCAAGGCATAGCTGTATGGCCCGCTGGTAAGTCGCACCCGCGTTTTTTAGCCCAAACGACATAGTCATGTATGCATAGGCACCAAATGGGGTGATGAACGCAGCCTTGATCTGGTCTTCTTCCATGAGGGAAATCTGGTGATAACCCGAGTAGCAATCCAGGAAAGAGAGCGGGACGTAGCCGGCGATGGAGTCGCTAACCTGATCGATGCGGGGGAGCGCGAAAGGGTCTTTCGCGCAGTGCCTATTGAGATCGGTATAATCGACACACATCCTCCATTCATTATTATTCTTTTTAAGAACAAGTACAAGGTTGGCTAGCCACTCTAGGTGGTACACCTGTTTGATGAAACCAGCCGTGAGTAGTTTAGCTAGCTCTTTTTTGATGGCCTGCCTCTTTTCTGGAGAGAAATGACATAGTCGTTGCTTCCTCGGAGTGGCTTTTGGATCGACTTTTAGAGCATGCTCGATCAACTCCTTGGGCACACCTGGCATATCCGCTAGTTTCCAAGCGAAAATGTCTCGGTTAGCCCTAAGGATGTTGGCGAGCGTGAGTTCCTATTTGCTGTCCAGGTGCCCGCCGATCAGGGAGGTCTTGGATGAGTCATCCTCCTGGAGCTGGATGGTCTTGATGCCGATGTCGGGATTTGGCTTTACCCTCGACTAGCTTGGCCTCTTGTTCTCCACCTCTAGCTCAGTCTCGGAGAGTTGTTGCACGGCCGCGAGTACTTCGGATGAAGGCTCTGGCACGCGAGCTGATGCAGCATACTTGATCGTCTCCTGGTCACAGTTGTAGGATTTCTCGACGTCGCCACGGAGGGAAAGTACACCGTTGTTGCCTAGCATTTTAAGAACCAAGTAGATGTAATGGGGTACCGCCATAAACTTGGCTAGGGCTGGCCTGCCAAGGATGTCGTGGTGCGAGGATTCGAAGTTCGCAACTTCGAACTTTATGTACTCCGTGCGGAAGTTATCAGTTGTCCCAAAAGTAACTGACAGCATCATCGAACCGATCGGTGTAGCCGCGTTACCCAGGACAATCCCGAAGAGCGGAGCTTTGCTGGGGGTGAGCATCTTGCCGATATCCAGTCTCATTTTCTTTAGAGTACACGGGAAGAGCAGATTTAACCCACTTCCCCCGTCGATGAGTAGACGAGTCAGGGTGGAGCCCGCGACTACCGGGTCCAATACGAGCGGAAGTTTTCCCGTCTCGGAGAACCTGGTCCATTGGTCCTCTCTGGAGAAAGAGATCGGGTCCTCGCTGTGTTTCAGAGGACTCGGCACTGCTGGTTCGACTGACATGATCTCGCGCCGAAACAGCTTCTGCGCACGCTTAGTGAGGTTGCCATTGTCGCCTCCGAAGATGACGTTGACGGTATTAGTCGGGTGTTGAAACCCCGGAGGCCCAGTCTTGTTGTTGCCTTTGTCCCCCTTGTCCTTGTCTTTCGCCTCGTCATCAGGAGGAGGAGGTGCGTTGAGGCTCTTGCGCAGGACAGTGCATTGGAACATTGTGTGCTTGGCCTTCGGGTGCATCGGGCATTGCTAGTGGAGGATCTTCTCATACTGATCCTGGAGCTTGCCCGACTTCTTGCTGCGAGGGTTGCTCTCGACGTTGTCCACTTGGTCTTCAGGTTTCCACTTGTGAGTGGCACTTGAGTTGTTGTACTAGCCCTTGTCGGGGCGGTTGTTGTTATTGCCCTTGTCTCCCTTGCTCTTGGAAAACGCTCATTCTCCTCATCTTCTTGATCCGCCCATCATTGCATCATGTCGTGGAGTCGAGTACGGTACTTGGGAGGTTTCTCCCAAACTCGCGGTACGTTTGCTTCATGGCCAGGCCGTTGCGGAAGCAGCGGATGACCTCCTCGTCGGCGATGTTGGCGATGGTTGCGCGGGTGTCAAAGAAGCGGCACATGTATGACCTCAGGGTCTCATTCTCGTCCTGCTTGACCTGCGACAATTCATGGCGAGTACCTGCCGGGATCATGGAGCCCTGGAAGTTGTTGATGAAGACCTGCTTTAGGGCTTCCCAGGAGTTGATGGAGTTTGGGTGGAGAGTTTCCAGCCATGTAAGTGGCGCAGTTTCCAGGGCCATCGGAAAGTAGAGGGCTTTAGTCGAGTTAGAGCCCCCACTCACTTCAATAGCCACGGAGTAGCATCGCAGCCACTGCCGCGGATCATGTTTCCCATCATACTTTGCGATGTTTGTGGGATTGAAGTCCTTTAGGATCTCGCGACTAGTGATGTTTTTAGTGAAAGTTGGGAAGCGATCACTGTCATTGCGAGCAGCGTTCTCAAACCGCTCGCATTGTCGATTGTTGATGATGATGCGCGCATCACGGTTACTGTTGATGTGCTGCCTTAAATCACCGGGAGGTGGGGGTGGTTGGTTACCCTGGTGGCCTTGGCCTCCCGCGGGTTGTCCTCCTCCTCTAGGCCTCGGGCCTTGCTGCTGTACCTCCTGCTAGACTTGTCGATTGTTGTGGGGGTTCGGATGACCTCCAGCAGTATGACTAGCCTAGGGTACAGAGCTGCCATGACGTTTCGACCTGGAACGTGTGTGCTGGATAGATTTCAGCGGGTCCAACTTATCCAGTTGGAGTGCGGCTTGTTTGACAAGTCGCATGATCCGCTGGGTTGCGTCCGTTTGTGGGATTTGCTGCAGGAGTAGAAACGCTTCGTAGATGTTACCCATGGGGGTGAAAAATTCTTCATCAGCCGCTGCCTCAAAATCCCCTCGTAGGTTTCTTCGCCAGTGCGGGTTGCAGGCGCGCTCCTGAGCATTGTGCCTACGCTTGTTCCACCTGGAGTTTCTCAGGCGGCGACATCGCTTCTGCTCTTCATCTTCGTCTTGAGGAGCATCGGCAGTGTTCTCATCGCCTGAGACGTTGTTCTCGAGTTCATTGTTGAACTTGATCCCTGGCTCATCGTCATCGATGTCGCGAATTGAAGCCATGTAGACCTCGCGTTCTAGCGAGTAGTCGCCTGAATAGTCGGTAGTGACGAGTATGGTTGAAGCCGTGGAGCCGGATCTTTCCTCCTGAATGGTGGAAAGTGGTCTGCCTTGTTGAAAAGACAGTTCCTGGATGGTGGCTACTAGGAGGACGTCATCATCGAGTAGTTCAGAGGGCTCCAAGCCCTTCCAGTATACGAATCTACCATGCGTAGTAGTCGTAACGCTCAAACCCAGATGACTGACCGCAGAGGAATCAGGCTCGTCATCTGAATCCGAGTAGGCATCAAAAATGGGAGCCTCCTGGCTAGCGGTGGCATCCTCGTCTCTGAGCTTCAGTAGGAGATCTAAATCCGCTTCCAAGTCAGAGAGGGACTTAGATCGTAGGGCCTCCCCGTATGTGGAAGTCGCGTTGCGTAGTCCAAAGCAGAATCGGGTACGCTCTTCCCTAGATGGGATCGGATCTGAGCCGGAGAGTCGTGTCAGGACACGAGTCAAAAACGCATCAAGGACGGAATTCTCCTCGGTCTCCGAAGTGAGATACGGCTGCATCTCGTTGAGGCTGTCGATGAACTCATCGAGTCTGCGCGAATAGCTCGATGCTTCGGGCTCCATGATGCTGGACAGGTGGCTGTCAAAGCTGCCTGAGCCGTTGGCGATGCAGATCCAGGAGCTGAAGATCAAAGTTGTGCCCTTGTCAAGCACGGCGCTGGTGAAGATGAATGATGCCATCAAGTTCTCCAGTGGATGCTTGATGAACACCCTTACCTGGTGCGCCAGCTGTCGGTGTTTTACCGCCAAGCCCACTGAGGGATACCCCCGGGGTGGTAGGTTGTAGGTAGGGTGTCGCCGATTTTAGGAACTCGAAGGTGCAAGGAACACAAAGTTTAGACAGGTTCGGGCCGCTGAGAGCATAATACCCTACATCCTCTGTGATTTGTATTGCCTTAGAGGTTATGCGTATGCATGTTATGCTTTGGAGGGGTCCCTGCCCGCCCTTATATAGTCTGGGGGGACAGGGTTACATGGAAGTTCTAGTCGGGGACGGTTTGAGGAGTCCTTCCCTAGTACGTTCTCGGGTAGTTTCCTTACGTCCGACTAGTCCTAGCCCTATGGGACTAGTTACAATGAGGATAAGGTAGGGCCCATGCACTATCCCTTACTACAAGAATATGTATGCCAAGTGTGCAGTCCCGCTGCCCCGGGTCTAACAACCCTATCCCCCTAGAGTATATAAAAGCGGGCAGGGACCCCTCCAAAACATATGCATAACCTCTAAGGCAATACAAACCACACAGGACGTAGGGTATTACGCTCTCGGCGGCCCGAGCCTGTCTAAACTTAGTGTTCCTTGCACCTTCGAGTTCCTGATCTCAGCGAGACCCTACCTACAACCTACCACCTCGGGGGTATCCCTCGGTGGGCTTGGCGGTAAAACACCGACAGTTGGCACGCCAGGTAGGAGTGTTCATCGAGCATCCACCAGAGAACTTGATGGCTTCCTTCAACTCCACCAGCGCCGTGCTCAGCAAGGGCACAACTTTCATCTTCGGCTCCTGGATCTGCATCGCCAACAGCTTGGGCGATTTCTACAGCCACCTGGCCAACACCATGGAGCCCGAAGCATCGAGCTGTTCGAGTGGACTCGACGAGTTCATCGACAGTCTTGACCAGATGCATCCATATCTTACCTCAGAGATAGAGGAGAATTCCATCCCCAATGCGTTTTTGACTCGTGTCCCGACACGACTTTCCAGCTTGGGTCCAACCCGATCTGAGGAATGGCGTACCCGATTCCGCTTCGGACTACGCAACGCAGCTTCCACCTACGTGGAAGCCCTACGATCTAAGTCCCTCTCCGACCTGGAGAAGGATTTGGATCTCCTACTTGAGCTCGGAGACGACGACACCACTGTTTGCTGATAGGCTCCCATTTTTGACGCCTACTCGGATTCAGATGATGACCCTGACTCATCTGTGGTTAGTCATCTGGGTTTAAGCATTACGACTACCACACAGGGCAGATTTGTTTACTAGAAGGGCATGGAGCCCACCAAACTACTCGATGATGACGCCCGCCTGGTAGCTACCATCCAGGAACTGCCTTTTCAAAAGGGCAGACCTCTTTCTCCTATCCAGGAGGAAGCATCCAGAACCACCACATCGACCGTGCCCATCACCATTGACTACTTTAGCGACTACTCGCTAGAACGCGAAGTCTACATGGCTTCACTCCGCAACGTTGATGACGATGAGCCAGGTATCGAGTTCGACAATGAACTTGAGAACGAGATATCAGGCGACAAGAACACTGCCGAGGCTCCTCAAGATGAAGATGAAGAGCAGAAGCGACGCCGCCGCCTGAGGAACTCCAAGCGGAACAAGCGTAGGCGCAACGCTCAGGAATGTGCCCGTAACCTGCAATGGTGTAGGAACCTGCATGGAGAGTTTGACGCATTGGCTGACCCAGAGTTTGTCACCCCCATAGGTAACATCTACTAAGCTGCCATGCTTCTACAACAACTCCCGCAGAACTAGGCGACCCAAAGGATCATCCAGCTCACGTAGCAAGCGTTGGTCCAGCTGGATCACATGAACCCTAGCGAACACTACTCTGACTACTCGTCCAGATCAAAATGCCATGGAAGCTCTGACCGCAGGCTAGTCATACTGCCGGTGGTCGCATTAACCCCCGCAACAACCAACAGGACGAGCAAGAGGTGCAGCAGCAGAACCAGCAGGGTCCAAGACCCAGCGGTGGAGGACAACCTGCGGGAGGACAAGGCCACCAAGGGAACCCACAACCCCAACTTCCTGGAGACTTAAGGCAACACATCACTGGTAGTCGCGACACACGCAACATCATCACCAACCGACAGCGTGAGTGTGACAACCCTGGTAAATTTACATTTCTAAAATCAATGTCATTAGCCTAACCCTATGCTTAACTAACTAATAAAAGGGTGAAAAGAATTAGAACAAGTTAAGTTGAAATTCAAATTTAATTTGGGCACATTTGGATACTTTTGAATTTTTAAATTAACTTTCAAACCATAAGCCAAATGAGATGTTGCCTGAAACCAAACTTGTAGAACTTTTTATTCTGAACAACTTTCGTGTTCAAAAGTTTTTGAAATTCAAATTAGAAAGAGGAGAAAACGCCCTGTTTGCACCCAGCCCCCTGAAATTTTTCAAATTCTTGCATTCAGGCCCTCGCCCCTCCCTCTCTCTCCCCTCCCCGCCCGACAGCCGCCCGCCAGGTGGCTGGCGACGCCTGACCGGCGCGAGGCGCCAGGCTAGTGGCTGCCGTGCCTCTCCCCCACGCGCGGCTTTGCCCCCTCCCCACCGCCGCGCTGCCCCGTGCGCGTCCGCGCGTGCGCACGCCGTGCTGCGCCCCGCCTCGCCGCCCGTCGCGCCCAATCGTCGCACCGCGCCGTGCCGTCCCGGCTCCCACGCCCCACCCGTCGCTGCGCCTGCCCTCCGCCCGAGCTGCTGCAGCAGCTGCTTCCCCAATCCGCGCGCCACGCTATCTCCTCTCTGCCACGCCAAATCTCCGGCCGCCAGTAGCTCGCGCCCGCCCGCCGCACGCCGCGCCGGCGCCCTGCTGCCGCCCGCCGTGGCCAGTGCCACGCCGTGCCGTGCCTCCGCCCCGCGCGTCGCCCAGACACCCCACTCCCTCCTGCCCCTATAAAAGCCGCGCCCCGGCCGCCCGCGCGAGCCACCGCAGCCAGAACGCCGTCGCCGCCGCCATTGCCGCCGCCGAGCGCCGCCCGCCCGTGGACAGCTCTCCACCGCCGCCCCCTGCCCAAATTGAAGCGCCAGCCACCACTACATCATCCCCCTAAAGCTCACCGACCCGCCCAACACCGCCCAGGACCACCGGAGCGCCGCCGCCCGCACTGTCACCGCCGCCGCCGCCCCTGCTCGCCGTGGACAGCCCGACTCCGACCTCCTCCGCCCAAGCCGAGCCCCTAAGCAGCTTCCCCACGTGCCACTGAAGCTCGCCGACCAGACCAGACCGCCCCAAGCCCGCCGGAGCACCGCCGTCGACGCGTGCCGCGCCGCCGCCGCCTCTGCTCCAACGCCGGCGAACTATTCCCGGCCGTCCCCCACCTGAACAAGACCCCCCCCCCCCCCCCCGAGGTAGCCCTCGCACCCCTGAACCTTCCCCGACCCTCACCCCTCGCCGCCGGCGAGCCCCTCGCCGGAATTTCGGCCGGCCGCCGTACCCGAGCCGCCCGAGGACCCAGTGGTAAAAGAAAGTTTCAAATCTAGATTCAAATTTAGTGAACTTGTAAAATTTGTATAAAATCGTAGAAAGTTTAGAAAAATGCAAACTCAACTGTTTTGGAATCCTTAGAATAAACTCTACAACTTTTGTTACAAAAAGTTTCTCAGTTTCTCAACATATTTTGCTCTACATTAAATGGAAGCTTTAATGGACTTATTTTGTACCCACTGTTGTAAATCAGTACTGACCCTAAATTTTGGGCAGTAAGCTAGTTGCTTGATGTTTAGGACTGTGTAGAAAGATTAGGCCCAAATTCCATCTCTAGCTACACTGTTTATTAAACTTAGTTTCATACCATAAGTGGCTAAATATTTTTATCCCTGCAGTTAGGTTATGAATCACGTAATGAAACTTTTTCTATACTGGTGTAATGGTACCTAGATGCCGTAGAAAAATTTTGAGACTTTATATCTCAAAGGAACCTAATTATTTGATTTATGTGCTAATAAAATACATTAAATAAAGAAAATAGTATCTTAGCTTGGAAACTTCTCAAATTTTTACTAGGAGATAAACTGTGGTAGGGGTTGCTGTGTAAAACGTTTCATAGACAAAAACCCTGTGCAGGCACCTGTAAAAGTAAATCCTTGAATAACCTAGGAAAGAAATGTCATATTTACTATGCTCTGAAAACTGCATAATAAATCCTATAAAAATTACAGTAGCTCCTGCATGTTTAAATAAAAGCCCTGTAAAAATATTAGACGGAGTTGTTGCACCATTTGTCCTGTACAAAAAGAACAAGAATCTAGCAACCACCATATGTTATATTTTTCATAATTAATCTGCTGCATGAAATTGTCTGAAAATTTTACAGTAAGCACATCTTTCCCAGATGTGCCTAAATCCAAAATTTCATGACCACAAACTATCCACTGTAGTAATTACACTTAAAATCATGTCGATTACCATTACCACGACTTAAACTTGTGCATTCATGTAGAATCGACGACTCTCGCCGACGGAACTTACGAGCTGGTGCCCACGTCCGAGAGTGAGCAGCGTGAAGCTCAAGTAAATCTAACTGAAGCTCTTGAAGACCCGAGCCCCAGTTCGGAAGAGCCCCAAGCTAACTGTTCACAAGAAGGCAAGCCCCGGAGCATAACCTATTTCTTTTCCTAAATTATGCAACTCATTACTCTCTGCTTGTGCATTAAGTTTATAGAAGTTGAATGAAAACTTAGTTGCATGATGTTAGGAACCCATGCTTGAAAACTAGACGTAAGGTTCGATAGAATGCTGTGCTAATAGGACTCCGGTAAAAGCCGAGTGATTTCCTGTCACTCGCGAGAAAATAGGAGTTGAATGTTTACTACACACTGCAATCATAAGGACAACGGACGGGCTATGGAACGATGGTTACGATTGAGGCCCGTCTGTCTAGTGAAAAAAATGCTAAGGCCGCAGTGTGTGGTAGTGATGGTTAAGTCTTTGAACGTACTAAACACATGCCGATATTATGGGAATCGGTAAGCTTAAGTACCTGATTGGCCCGGCAAGGGGATGGCATCCTACCCTTTGAACTTCGGTCCCATGTGCATATGGCGAGTGCAGAGAGTGGTCACGACCCGGCGCCGAACCGTGGCGTGGGGTTCTTGTACTCTCGGAGGGTAGCCCCGATCCACGACCCGGAAAGAAAGGGGAAAGGTTGCACGTGTGACTCTAGGGAGTAACCACGTGACGTGTGTTTGGGTTTCCCTTGCAAGGTTAAGAAATTCGATTCGAATTGTCCATTTCTCAAGGCTATTGAGACTGCTTAACCATTTTTACCCACAGAGTAAGAAGAGGAACAATGAGGATGAATGAACTGGTCGGATGAAAATTTAATGCTTCACCATGTATGCTATTGGATGGCTGCTTATCTAGAATGGTTAATGAAACTAGAATCTTGAGCTAAAAGTTGAAAGTAAGGACCCACTTGTAGATGCTTTTCGGCAAAACAAACCCCTGAGCCAAAAAGCCTTGCATATCTAGAGTCGGTGGAGTAGATTCCACTACGCGGGTAAGTCTTGCTGAGTATTAGTATACTCATCCTTGCTTGTGGCTCGTTTTCAGGTGAGACCTTCGAAGATATGATTGCTAGCTTGACTTGGCCCTACACTCTTCCCCCTGGTTGGTCGGTGGAATGGGATACGCCCCCGTCCAACGGAGATAATGCCGAGTGATGTCTCGTACGGGCTTCATCGAGACATCCTTATCGTCGAAGTAGCTTTCGCTGTTTTATTTTCCGCTGCAACTTAAAAGAACTTATTAGTTATGATCACTAAAGTATTTGGTTTCTAAACTCAAACTTGGTCTGTAATATTCACTTATGATAATGTTGTAATATTTGCTGGAATGTGGTATTCTCTGGGCTCATCGTCGCGTGAGCATTTGTATGTATGGCATTCGATCCGCCCTACCGTGGTTGTATCGGGAGGTTATACCCGACAGACCAGTGGATTACTCCGTTTGAAGTGTAAGGTTGACCGAGATTGCCTTAATGGTGATGGTTAATACACTTGAGCCGGATTAATTCAGGTGGTTCTGCCACAGTGAGCATGCAGAGGACGCTGCTCGTGACATCGACAACAGTGGTCGCTTCCCAGCTTTCACTGAAAACATTACCAACTGCGAGATTCCAAAGGACTTTAAGCCCACGGCTATTCCAAAGTACGACGGGAAGCAGGATCCGCGGCAGTGGCTACGCTGCTACTCCATCGCCATCGAAGTGTCGGGGGGCTCTAAATCCACTAAAGCCCTCTACTTTTCGATGGCCCCGGTGTTCGCACCGCTCACATGGCTTGAAACTCTCAGGCCAAACTCCATCGACTCCTAGGAAGCTCTGAAACAGGTCTTTGTCGATAACTTCCAAGGGTCACTGATCCCAGCAGGTACTCCACATGACTTATCGCAGGTCAAATAGGAGGAGAATGAGACCCTGAGGTTGTACACGCGTTGCTTCTTCGACACCCGCGCCACCATCACCAACATCGTCAATGAGGTAGTCATCCGCTGCTTCTGCAATGGCCTGGCTACGAAGCAAACGTACTGCAAGTTCGGAAGAAATCTCTCGACTACGGTATTGGACCTCCGCGACATGATGAAGAGATGGACGGACCAAGATGACGAGGAGAACAAGCGCTTCCCCAAGCGCAATAATGACAAGGGCAACCGCAACAACCGCTCCGACAAAGGCCAGTACAACAACTCGAATCCTTCTCGCAAACGCAAGCCGGAGGATCAAGTCGCGACTGTCGAGCGGAACCCTCGTGGCAAGAAGTCGGGCAAGCTTCAGGACCAATACGAGAAGATCCTCCACAAGCAATGCCCGATGCACCCAAAGTTAAAGCCACGCTCTTCCAGAGCACCGTCCTCCGCAAAAGTCTCCAAGCGCCTCTGCTCGATGAAGAGAAGGACAAGGACAAGGAGGATGAAGGCAACGACATGTCGGAGCCTCCGGGTTTCCAACACCCGACTAACGTTATCAATGTCATCTTCGGAGGTGACGATGACATCCTCTCCAAACACGCGCAGAAGCTATTTTGGTGTGAGATCCTTTCAGTCGAGCCAGCCGTGCCACGTCCTTTGAGACACAGCAAGATCCCGATGTCTTTCTCTAAAGAGGATCAGTGGACCAGCTTCTTCGAGCTGGGAAATCTTCCGCTCGTACTGGACCTTGTGGTAGCGGGCTCTACACTGACCCGAGTACTCATCAATGGGGGTAGTGTGTTAAACCTACTCTTCCCTAGTACTCTAGAGAAGATGAGGCTGGACATCGGCAAGATGCTCACTCCCAGCAAGGCACCATTTTACGGGATTGTTCTGGGTAACGCGGCTACACGGATCGGCTCGGTTACACTGCCCATTACTTTCGGGATGGCTGAAAACTTCCGTACGGGGTACATAAAATTCAAAGTTGCAAACTTCGAATCCTTGTACCACACTATCCATGGCAAGCCAGCCCTAACCAAGTTCATGATGGTACCTCACTACATTTACCTGGTCCTTAAGATAACAAGCAACACAAGTGTACTCTCCATCCGAGGTGACGTCGAGAAATCCTACAACTGCGACCTGGAGGTGATCAAGTATGCTTCTACAGCATGCGTGACAGGGCCTTCATCCGAAGTACTCGCGGCCGCGCAACAACTCTCTGAAAAAGAGCTGGAGGTGCGGACAAGAGGCCAAGCTAGTCGTGGGTGAAGCCAAACTCCGACATCGGCATCAAGACCATACAGCTCCAGGAGGGTGACTCATCCAAGACCGCCCTGATCGGCGGGAACCTGGACAGCAAATAGGAACTCGCGCTCATCAACTTTCTTTGGGCTAACCAAGACATTTTCGCCTGGGAACCAATGAATATGCTAGGTGTGCCCAAGGAGTTGATCGAGCACGCCCTGAAAGTCGATCCCAAGGCAACTCCGAGGAAGCAATGACTACGTCGTTTCTCTCCAGAAAAGAGGCATGCCATCAAGAAAGAGCTAGCTAAACTACTCTCGGCTGGTTTCATCAAAGAGGTGTACCACCCAGAGTGGGTAGCCAACCCTGTACTTGTTCTTAAAAAGAATAATAATGAATGAAGGATGTGTGTTGATTATATTGATCTCAATAAGCACTGCCCGAAAGATCCTTTCGCGCTTCCCCGCATCGATTAGTTCGTTGACTCCACCACCGGATGTGTTTTGCTCTCCTTCCTTGATTGTTACTTGGGCTGCCACCAAATTGTCCTCAAGGAAGAAGACCAGATCAAGACAGTGTTTATTACCCCATTCGGTGTTGACGCATACACGACTATGTCATTTGGGCTAAAGAACGTGGGTGCTACATACCAACGGGCTATACAGCTATGCCTCACTGACCAACTACACCGCAATGTTGAGGCTTACGTGGATGACGTGGTCATCAAGACCCGAAATCCTGACGAGTTCATCTTTGATCTCGAAGAAACCTTCAATAGCATGCTAAAATTTTAGTGGAAGCTAAACCCGACTAAGTGAGTCTTTGGCGTACCTCAGGGAAAACTCCTTGGTTTCATCGTCTGTCACCGAGGAATTGAGGCTAACCCTGAAAAGATCACTGCCATAACAAGCATGGGGGCTCCGCAGAAGGTCAAAGATGTGTAGAAGCTCACCGGCTGCATGGCGGCATTAAACAGATTTATCTCTTGACTTCGAGAATGGGGCCTACCCTTCTTCAAGCTACTCAAAAGGCCGAGGAAGTGGCGCAGGCATTGGAAGACCTCATGCATCACCTCCAATCGCACCCCATCCTCACAGCTCCAAATCCAAGCAAGAACCTACTACTCTACATAGCTGTGACTACTCACGTAGTCAGCACGGCTATAGTGGTGGAGCGCAACGAGGAGGGCCATGCATTTGGCGTGCAACGGCCAATGTATTTCATCAGTGAAGTCCTTTATAAATCCAAGGTTCGTTACCCATCAATTCAGAAACCTCTCTACGCTATACTCATCACCTCCAGGAAGCTTCACCACTACTTCGACGAGTACAATATCTTGGTTGTCACTGACTTCCCATTGGCGGATATACTCCACAATTGGGATGCCACTGAACGTATTTCCAAGTGGGCAGTGGAACTGGGAGCACTCAGCATCAACTTCAAGCCACGCACTGCCATCAAGTCGCAAGCTCTAGTTGATTTCTTGGCAGAGTGGCAAGAAAACCAAGTACCAACTCCAACTAACTAGCCAGAGCATTGGGTCATGTACTTCGACGGATCCCTCAAGCTTGAAGGCGGTGGCGCAAGAGTACTCTTCATTAGTCCAACTGGGGAACAACTTAAATATGTATTCTAGATACTATTTAAGGTCAATAACAATGAAGCTGAGTACGAGGCACTAGTGCACGGGCTACGCCTGGCTGTCTCCCTTGGCATCAAAGCGACTACTCATTTTTGGTGACTCCCTGCTGGTGGTTCAACAAGTCAACAAAGAGTGGGACACCAACAAGGAGACCATGGACGCCTACGTCACAGAAATCCGCAAGCTCGAGAATAAGTTCTTGGGATTGGAGATTCGTCATGTGCTCCGCGACAACAACATTCGGGCGGACGTACTCTCAAAGCTGGGCTCTGAACGAGCGAAAGTTCCGACTGGAGTTTTCGTTCATGAGCTCCACCATCCCTCTATTCCAAGAATAGAGCCTTGCACCATTGACCAGGGCGCTGAAGAGTCTAGTCGAAAGGTCTTGATGATTGATGTGGACTGGCATCTCCAGTTCATTGACTTGATCAAGGACAAGAAACTATCCCCCAATGTCAACTCAAAAAGTGCCGAGGCTATTCGACTAGTCAGGAGAAGCAAGGGTTATGTTCTGGTGGGAGATAAGCTCTACAAGCGGGGATCAGCAACAGGGGTACTCATGAAATGCGTGTCTACCGCAGAAAAGTGGGAAATCCTGAACGAAATTCATGAGGGCGTGTGCGGCAATCATGCAGCTTCCCGCACACTTGTCGGGAAGGCTTTCAGATCTGGGTTCTATTGGCCTACGACTTTGGCAGACGCCGAAGATATCGTTCACCAATGCACCAACTGCCAATTCTTCAGTAAACAAGCTCATGTTCCAGCCCACAAGCTGATCACCATACCTCCTTCTTGGCCGTTCGCTTGCTGGGGCCTTGACATGATCGGACCATTGACAACAGCGCAAGGAAGTTTTACTCATGTGTTGGTGGCAATTGACAAGTTCACCAAGTGGATCGAGTACAAGCCAATCACAACACTAACTCCAGACAGAGTAGTCACATTCATCTATGACATACTCCATCGCTTTGGTTTCCCTCATAGAATCATCACTGATCTGGGATCCAACTTCACATCACATGAGTTCTGGGAGTTCTGGGAACGAAGAGGCATTGAGGTCAAGTACATTTCGGTGGCTCACTCGCGGGCTAATGGCCAGGTGGAGCGCACCAACGGCTTGATCCTTGATGGACTCAAGAAGAGGCTCTTGTTGGGTATTTTAACGTATGCGAAAGTGACTCCGTAAGCACACAGAATACCGTTGTAGCTTTCCCCTCAGAGATGAGTATTCCAAGGGTATCAAATCCAAGGGAATGGGTGTGTATACCTACGACTCTAGTTATCCAAGGACAACCAACCAGATAAGGTAGGCGAAGGGTAGAGTGGATTCCTGAGGTAGTACTAAAGATGAGTTCAAGGTTGATCTGTCGGGTAAGACTCGCTTCGGGCATCGGCTTACCCCTGAAATGGTGAGGAGACTCCGGCCAATGGCTCTACGCTATATCCAAACATAGAGGATTACGAAGGACCAACAGGGTTGTCACCACCTGCGGCCTACCTCTACAAACTATGGGATATAAGGCAAACAAAGACAACCCTTAGCTTAGACACCATGTCTATGCTACTGATTACTACTGTAGCCTGACTACGTCTGAATTCCCGTAGCAACCTACGGCACTCTGTATAAATGTAGAGCGATGAACCCGCGAGTAAGAGAACTGATCTCACTGAAACAAAAGTACTATGCAAGATAGGAATCACAAATACTAACTTACTTTACTCAAAAGGAAGCCAACATTCGTAGAGGTACATAAGCGGAGTAGAGTGCTAAGGAACTCAACACTCCTCCGAGCGACTCCCTCTCTCTCTCTCTCTCTCTCTCTCTCCCTATTCTATGCACTAGCCTAGGTAGTGCTTCGACTTGAAGTTGAGAGCTACATCTTCAAGTGAAGAAGTTGATCCAATTTGTGGTCTCTGTGGTGGTGTCAAATGAGGAGGGGGAGGCCCCCGTTTATAGTGGAGGAGGTGCCTTGGAGGGGTGAAGATGCTAGGGAATATTCACCTTTATTCCTCACTTCTTGTAGAAGCATAGCAAGGGGGTATATGGTGTGCACATGAATCTTGATCACGAAAGTATGAAAAGAATTTGACAATGCTCAATGCAAAGACAAGCAGCAAAAGCATAAGGTAACCTATCATATGGCTTTGGTAGGACTTTGGCATATCAAAGAGGAGCTTGCAAAGGATTTTTAAGTTTTTTAGATAAAGTTTCCTAAGAACTTAAGCATTAAGAGTGAAGATCAGATCATCGAACCATATCACATACATCAACTACTTAGATGAGCATGTTGTCCTAAAGATATTTGTTCACAAGCATCAAGATGATAAGCATGGAATAGAACATATGCAAGCCAACCATAGAAAGTACGTAGAGCAAGTGGGGCATCTTGGTTCATTTTATTTGAGTTTGATTTAGAGGATTAGGTTTAAAATTCATCAAAACTCATGAAAATCTGGAAGATTATGGGGTTTAGAGACACAAACCAACGTTGTGGATGAAGATGGGCCTGTGTGGGCCACTCATTGGGTTCGGCAAAACCCTTGTAGGCCCGGCTCTAGCTCTCCTTTCGTGTATGTCCTTGTGCTGCGTAGCATGTTCTCCTCGTGGGTGCCTGTGCATCATTTTAGTTCTGGAGAGGCTGTGGCTCTCCCCCAAACTTATTTTGTACCTAGGTGCTTCTTCCAAAAAAACAAATAAGTGATACAAGGACTCTAACGGGTTAGATGACCGGCGAGTCAAATTTTATTGAATTGGGAAAAAATAGAGGCATCAATTAAAATCAGGGAATAAGATGTGAGTTTTGAATCACTTGATTTGATTGGCATCGATCAATAATCGAGGAAAAGGGTGCGAGTTTGTTTCACTCGATTCGATCGGTATGGCATGAGGGTGAATCTCGTAGCAGGATGAGAAAAAGAGTCTCGAAAAGCATGGCTCTAAAGACTCATCCTAAAGGGTAGAAAGGTGTGTACGAGGATAACCTTTCCTGGGTAGCGGGGGTAAAGGTAGAGATAAAGAAAAGCAAAAGATAGAGTCGAGAGGTTTGTACGAGGATAACCTTCCATGGATAGCAGGGGTAAAGGTAGAGATAAAGAAAAGCAAAATATATGAGGACCACTAGGTTCATAGATAAACAGCAACCATTCCCCGGCAATGGTGCCAGAAAGCTTGTTGGGTATTTTAACATATGCGAAAGTGACTCCGCAAGTGCAGGGAATACCGTTGTAGCTTTCCCCTCAGAGATGAGTATTCCAACCAGATGAGGTAGGCGAAGGGTAGAGATGATTCCTGAGGTAGTACGAAAGATGAGTTGAAGGTCGATCTCTCGAGTAAGACTCGCTTCAGGCACCGGCTTACCCCTGAAATGGTTAGGAGACTCCGGCCAACGGCTCTACGCTATATCCGAACGTGGAGGATTACGAAGGACCACCAGGGCTGTCACCACCTGCGGCCTACCTCTACAAACCGTGGGATATAAGGCAAACAAAGATAACCCTTAGCTTAGACACCATGTCTACGCTACTGATTACTACCGTAGCCTGACTACGTCTGAATTCCCGTAGCAACCTATGAAACTTTTGATAAATATAGAGCGATGAACCCACGAGTAAGAGAACTGACCTCACTCAAACAAAAGTACTATGCAAGATAGGAATCACAAATACTAACTTATTTTACTCAGAAAGAAGCCAACATCCGTTGAGGTACATAAGCAGAGTAGAGTGCTGAGAAACTCAGCACTCCTCCGAGCAACTCTCTCTCCCTCTCTCTCTTTCTATTCTATGCACTAGCCTAGGCAGTTGTAACACCCAAAATATAGGAGTTAAGATTTCTAAAAGTGTTTTCATAAAAATCATAAATTAAAATTGTGCCTGCATCTTTATTTCTTTTCTTCTCCTATTTCTTTCTTTCAACCAGCCCAGTTCCTTTTTCCTCTTCTTCTTTTCTTTTCCCGCGGCCAACTCCGTGGCCGATTCCCATCCGACCCTTGCTTTCACCGACAGGTAGGACCCACCTGTCGGCGCCTTCGTCTTCTTTCTTGTTTCTTTACCCAGAGTCTGGAACGACTCCGTGCTGTCGTTCGTGCTTCGTTTTCTTTCTTTCTTTCTTCTTACCCTAGTCCTGATCGATTCCGCAGCACCGCCTTCCTACTCTTGGCCGATCCGCCCCTATAAAATCCCGCTGAAGCCCCGCTTTGCAACCCAAGCCAAACTCAAGCGCCGCTGGAAGTTGCACATCAGAGGAACGCCACCGTCCTGAGTCGCCAATTTTTCGTCGATTCGCCGTTCCGCAGCTTCCCCGCCATCATCAACTCTCGCCAGAGCTCCACGAGTTGGTGAGTATCAAGCCATACCGGATTCCCCTCTCTTCCTTGCTCCGCCGCAAACCCAATCTCTCGCCGGACCCCTATTTCCGCCCGCCGCCGTGGCCGCCAGTTTACAGCCGCCGCACAGCCAACCCGTACCCACCCTCACCTTCGCCGTACCGCCCACTCATTCCCCGGCATAAACCCAGCTTGAATTGAGCCCCGGAACACGAGATTTGGTGAAGCTCCGGCCGTCCACCGCCGCACTCGATCGCCGCCGATGCCCAGTTAAAACTCCGATTCGCCCGACCCCTTCTCGTTCTGTCGAGCCGACCCTTCCTCTGCCGCTCGATCTAGATCTAACGGCCAGAAACAATCTTCACTTTACACGGCCGATTTACCCGACCTTTTCCTTACTCAGCCGATTCACCTGACCCACTCTTCTTACCGCCGATTCGCCCGACCCTTACTCCGCCGATTCGTTTGATCCGCCGCCGATTCTGATCCAACGGACCAGATTCACCCGACCCTAGCCGTTCCCGAAACTTTTGCAGAAAGACCCCTAAGTTTACCAGGAATCAACCAGCAGTTCAGATCAGTAGAAAATAATTAGAGTTGACCCCTTTCTTTTTCTATCCCGACTCCTAACTTTTCTAGATTTAGTACCCGCCGTCCAGAACCTATAGTTTTGCACCCGGACCCTCTGTTTAAGGTTTAACTATGTTTTAGCCCCTAAATCCTTCAGATCTAGCCTCAGGAGATTCAAAACTCTAGCAGTTAGGTCCCCAGATCACTGTTTTAACCATATCATCATCGTTTCAATTCCGATTTCAGCTATTCTTGAGCCCACATGATCTTTGCATCATGAACTACAACTTTAGCATCTTTTCACTTTCTGTTTGTATGGTTTGTTGTACTGTTTCTTATTTTCTTGTGTATGCTTGTTTGTGTGATCGCGTAGACAACGTGACGTTCGAGCCAAATCAAGAGCAAGCTTACGAGGAAGAGAATCAGCAGTTGCTTGAAGAAGGCAAGTGGATTTCCCCCTCTGCATATTCTATTTGATCCCGACAACAGCATGAAAATTCACTTTACTTTACTGTTGCTTGCATAAACTTGACGGGTTACCTATGCTAAGGACATACCTAGTCTTTTATCCCAAACCTTGAAACACCTGGGTTTACTATTTATGTTGGGTAGTTACGCTTAGTCGCAAACTTTGGATTGGTATTGGTTTACTCTTTTGCAACGTTGAAAACGTTTTGCGGTTTTATCGCGTAAGTTCAAGATCAACTTTGTTTAATGGGAACATGGAGAACCACCCAAGGGAACAGTGCAACCACAAAGTCATATGGCTCTGACCTTAGCCAATTAATTAGATGTGTAGTTTGGTGGTGGCCTTACCGAAAGGGCAAAGAGGGGGTTGGTGATAGGGTTCATAGCCCGGTCCTCTTGGGGTAGCTGCCTTTCTTAAGGAGCTGACCATTAGGGAGGTTTATGGACCACGCCGCTACTAAAACTCTAGCGGGCTGCCTAGCTTTCGACATGTCTTTGTAAAGGCTTCGTAGTGTACCCTCGCCACTCACCTCGGAAGTGTTTAAGGGCCTTGCAAACCTGGGCGACTCAGGGAAACACGATTTGTGGGTAAAGTGTACAACCTCTGCAGAGTGTCAAACTGTTATAACAGCCGTACTTACGGTTAAGAGTGGCTTGGACCCTCACATGATAATGAAACTTGAAGATTAATTAAATTGTGGTTCGTGGTTTATGTTATGGTTGATGGTACCGTTATGATTTTGCTAAAGTGGGATTGGTATAAACATAAACCTAGTTAATAGATGCTTGTTAATAAATATTTGACCAACTAAAAGCAACCGCTGCTGCAAAACCTCAGCCTATCCTTGATGGCCTTGCATTTTCACCCCACTTGCTGAGTACGAACCATAAGAGTACTCACCCTTGCCCCCTGCTGTTCAGAAGAGAACTTTGAAGAGGAGATCTTCAACGACTTCGAGGAGTTCTAGGTCCTGCGTTCACCAGTCATCGTCTGTGGAAGACGGAGTTTTGAAGACTTCGTATAGGGTATAACGGTTTATCGTTTAAAGACATTTGTGTCTCTTTTATACAGAGTGTAATATTGATTAATACTTTATTTAGTTACTTTTGAGCATTGTCTTTGATATATTACACTTTCCGTCTACCATATGTGTGTGAACGAGATCCTGGCGCACATATGAGATGCACTTGGTTCTTTCTAGAATTGGGTGTGACAAAAGCTTCGCCTTGAAGTTGAGGACTACATCTTCAAGTGAAGACGTTGATCCAATTGGTGGTCTCTGTGGTGGTGTCAAATGAGGAGGGGGAGGCCCCCTTTAATAGTGTAGGAGGTGCCTTGGGGGTGTGGAGATGCTAGGGAATATTCTCCTTTATTCCCTCCTCTTGTGAAGATTCTGCGTCTAGGTTCATCCCCTTCGTGCCAAGCACACCGGAACGGATATATGGAAAGTCGTGGGAACCGCCTCGAGAAAGTTGGGCCTAATTGGGCCCAATGTGGGGTCGGCCACACCCTTACTGAGGCCTTTTGTCCCAATCTTTGGTCGGTGCACTCCTTGTGGGCTCCTTATTTGGGTTTGTGGGTGCTGGCCTGAAGTTATGTTGGTTTAGCATGTCATGGGTGCTGGCAAGCAGAGTCACGGAAACACGCTAAGTCGAATTGCGGCATCCAGCCCCCGAGCAGTGTCGCTGGCTGAGTCACGGAGACACGCCGAGTCGAATAGCGGTGCCTAACCCTCGAGCAGGGTCACTGGCGGAGTCACGGAGATACACCGAGTCGAATAGCGACACCCAGCCCCTGAGCAGGGTCGCTCGCGGAATCATGGCGAGTCGAATAGCGGCGCCCAGCTCCCGAGCAGGGTCCCTTGCGGACTCACGGAGACACGCCGGGTCGAGTAGCGGCGTCCAGCCCTCGAGCAGTATCGCTGGCGGAGTCACGGAGACACGCCGAGTCGGATAGCGGCGCCCAACCCTCGAGCAGGGTCGCTGGCGGAGTCACGGAGACACGCTGAGTGGAATAGCGGCGCCCAGCCCCCGAGCAGGGTCGCTGGTGGAGTCACGGAGACACGCCGAGTCGACTAGCGGCGCCCAGCCCCCGAGCATGGTCGCTGGCGGTGTCACGGAGACACGCCGAGTCGAATATCGGCGCCCAGCCCCCGAGCAGGATCGCTGGCAGAGTCACCGAAACACACCGAGTCGAATAGCGGCGTGCAACCCCCGAGCAGGGTTGCTGGCGGAGTCACGGAGACACGCCGAGTTGAATAGCGGTGCCCAGCCCCCGAGCGGGGTCCCTGGCGGAGTCATGGAGACATGCCGGGTCGAGTAGAGGCGCCCAGCCTCCGAGCAGGGTTGCAGGCAGAGTCACGGAGACACGCCGGGTCCTTCAAAACTACCTGATGGAAAGGAATATTTCGATCCAACGGTCAAATCTATTCCAATCAAAAAATCCTAGGATCTGTTCCGATCTGGAGTCCAACTGTACCGGAGAGGCGTTCCCCACGGAGGACCGGACGGAGACGGTTGTCTTTCGGTCCTTCTACGAGAAGGGGTTCGGCCTACCGTCAAGGGCGTTCTTCCGGTGGTTCGTGGTGGCGAACCCCGCTCCTGGCCTTCCGCCCCGTACCGGCCTCCCGCACGTTCTGAACGCCAGGTGGGAGGAGAAGCCCACCGACGAGGAGATGGTGGAGGTGGAGGTGCTGCTGGCCGAGCTGCAGAAGCTCAAGGCCGAGAAGCTGATCGGCGCCACGGTGGCGCTGTCATTCACGAAGCGGCTGACCCAGCCGATCCAGGAGCGGGTCCACCCTGGGTTGTGATGACCCAACCCGCGTGAGGAAACACAAGATTTCGCGCGGTGAGGCTCACAGGCGGGTCACGCTCAACGTGAGTGGGAAGGTCCGCCAAAAGGGCTGCCCGAAGGCGTACTGCCTGAAGTGGCCTACCACCCTGGTATGTAGTCTGCTTGTCGAGTCATTTTGCTTCTTGCTGAGTGGTTTCGATCTGAGTAGCTTTCCACCGAGTCATCTTCGCCGTTGAGTCACCCATTGGGTTGTAACGCCACTTCGTTCCTTGCAGGAAAAAATTGTGTCATTCTGGTGTCCTGCTCGTCTGCTAGAGATGGAGCAGGGCAAGGCTGTTGATCCGCTCGCCAGGCTTGCATTGTCGGTGGCGGATTTTGGAAGTTTCTTGTCCGACTGCTCCATCGGGAGTGAGTCGGACGATGTTGTTGAAGTCTCGGGGCCGATGGCTGGTGCCGGCTCGACCATGAAGAGGCGGTGCCCCACCCCCAAGGTGGCCGCGTTGAAGGCCCGGCGGGGCGGGGCAACGCCGCGGGGTAGGAGCTCGACCCCTCCGAGCGCGAGCAGGGTGGAGACGGAGGCCGCAGCAGACAAGGCCGGCCTCGCCACCCCCAAGCTGGAGGAAGAGGACCAAGAGGAGGAGCAGGGGCGGCCGGCAAGGTCGCCCGCCCAGGTGGCGCAGTCGCTGCCCACCGCCGTGCCGCTGAAGCCGAGCTTCAGTGTGCAGCGAGCCGGGAGGTGAGTTTTCCAACCGCTTGCTCATCTTGGACTGGCCGCTTTTCATTCTGGATTTCAAGTCTGAGTCGATGTGTCACTTTGTAGGAGGGCGTCTCTTAGCGGCACCAAGCACAAGGCAGAGGAGTCCTCCAGTGAGGCCATCGCGGCTGAGGTGGCCAAGGGGGAATCATCCCCGTCGGAGCGGCCGCTGGCTCACCCCTGAAATGATCGAGGGGCGGCCACCCCGGCTGAAGGAGAGGTGGCGATGTCAGAGCTGCCGCACGGGGACGATGTCATGCCCCTGGAGGTCGCGCCAGGAGACGGGGCCAAGGGAGGGGTTGTGGAGGACCCCGCCGACCTGAACGCGGTGCCCTGGGTAATCGCCACCGCGCTTGCTGGTGCCTAGGAGCCGCTTGAGGAGAGGGCGCATAGGGAGGAGGCGGCAGTGACCAAGGAGGCGTTGATCAAGGCTGCCCAACAGGTAACCGAAGCTACCAAGGTTGGTCATTGAAGTTTGCATTTAGCTGCCTGGACGTGTTTGCTTGATATGCTTTGTTTGTGCAGGCCTTGGCCGACCTGAGCCCGCGGTCTGCGAGTCGGCTCGAGGTAGGCGACTGGTCGGCGAGCTGAGTCCTTCAGCTGGAGGAGGAGCTGCGGGCGCTGAAGCATCACCACTTCGAGGCCTCGAGGAAGCAGCTGGCGAAGTTGCATGGTATCTCCTTTGAGTAATCATTTAGTCTCGGCACCCGACTTGCCGCAATGGGCTGACGTGTGGGCCTATGCAGAGCTGAAGGAGGCCAACGAGACGATGGGCCGGGCGCTCAAGGTCGTCATGGCAGCGAATGAAGAGCTGCACCGGTTGCGCGAGGGCGCTGAGGGTCGGCAGTCTCTCACAGAGCAGAAGCTCCGGCTGGAGAAGCAGCACTGCGAAGGTAACTGCCCTTGTTTCTTGGAGGTTGCCTATTTTGCCAAGTCATTTGTACTGATATGAGTTATTTTTGCAGAGGTGGAGTCCCATTTGACCAACGCCCGGGCAGACCTCGACCATCTGATGGCCAAGACCGACGCTCTTCTGGTGGCATTGGAGCCGGAGGGGGTCGCCCTGGCGGAGGAAGCGGCGCAGCGGCTTGACCGTGCGTGGGAGCGCCTCAAGGCCTTCGTCAGGAAGACTGCGAAGGTCTCGGTGTAGTTCGTGATGGCCCTCGCGAAGTCCTACAACCTTGAAGTGGACCTGGATCCTGTGGGTGAGGGCATCACGGAGGACTGCACCGACGCCGAGTGGGACGCACACTTCGCCGTCGTTGGACCCCTCGCCGAGCGCATCATGGGCTAGGTTAACATGAGAGAAGTCGTTATTGAAGCAGAAACATTATGGGGCCAAGTGTTGGGCAAAAAAAAATGTTTATTTTGCATGTAATTAAATGTTGCTTTTGTTAAGTTCTATAGCCGAGTAGTTTTCTGACTTGGCCGAGTGGTTAGCATGCCAACTCTGCGGTGTGCCCTTGCCTATTTTGTAGAGAGCTGGTCATCAGACACGTGATAGGTGTAGATGACACAGAGTGGTTCAGGATGCACCGGTTTGGGTTCAGGTCACCACCCAGCTAGGTTAGTTTTTGACGCGAACGATGCTGGTGCGAGTTGGCATGGCCGAGTCGCAGCCCCCCAGTGTGCTGGACGAGTCAGAGGGGGCTATACCAGGTCGTTTTACAGCCTCGAAGAATAGGTAGTTCACAGAAAGACGAAAAAGCGATGAAAAACTCTTATTATCATTTAGAAAGGTTAGGGTACATAGCTCCAAGCTCCTCTCAAGGGTAGAAGCGCCGGAGGTGTTCGATGTTCCATGGATTGCCGACATCCGTGCCATCCTCCCTCTGCAGACGATAGGTGCCAGGGGCAACGACTGCAATGACGATGAAGGGACCTTCCCATAGGGAAGACATCTTGTGTGCACCGGTAGTAGACTGGATGCGACGCAAGACCATGTCACCTATATTGAAGTCTCGCTCCTGCACGTTTCGGTCATGGTAGCGCCTGAGCTGCTGTTCATAACACGCATGTTGCAGGGCAACTGTGACGCGATGTTTCTCGACTAGGGCGATGTCGTGGCGCCGAGTCATTTCCGCTTCGCCTTCTTCGTAGTTCTGGATGCGTGGTGCACCGAAGGTTATGTCACTCGGGAGGACGACCTCCGTGCCATAGAAAAAGAAGAAGGGAGAGTAGCCGGTGGCCTGGCTCCTTTGGGTACGTAGGCCCCAAACGACCTGAGGTTGTTCTTGGATCCACTTGGGTCCGAACTTCTCGAGTGGGTCGAAGATGCGTGCCTTGAGCCCCCTAGAGGATCATACCGTTGGCACGTTCCACCTGGCCGTTGCACCTTGGGTGAGCTACGGAGGCGTAGTAGACGACGATGCAGTTTTCCAGGCAGGGGTCCCAAAACGTGCTTCCGGTAAACGATGTGCCCAGGTCAGTTTTGATCCTATTGGGCACACCGAACCTGTGGGAGATTTCCTGGATGAACTCGACTGCCTTGAGTGTTGTGGTTGCCGCGACTGGTTTGACTTCGATCCACTTGGTGAACTTGTCGATGGCCACAAATATGTGGTTGTAGCCACCTACAGCCGTCTTGAGAGGTCCGACCGAGTCGAGCCCCCAGGAGGCGAAGGGCCAGGAAGGAGGAATTGTTCGCAGGGCCTGAGCCGGAACTTGCTGCTGCTTGGCGAAAAATTGGCACCCTGGGCACCTTTTCACTATGTCGTGGGTGTCGGCGAGTGCCATAGGCCAGTAGAAGCCAGACCTGAATGCCTTGCCCACCATGGTAGAGGCGCCTTCATGGTTGCCGTAGATGCCCGAGTGGATGTCATGGAGCAGAGTGACTCCTTCGCTCATAGCGATGCACTTGGACAGTGTCCCTGAGGAGGCCGAGTGCTTAAAAAGGTCGGTGCCGATGGCTACGTAGCTGGTAGCTTGTCATGAGAGCTTCTCTTGTTCTATTTTGTCAAGGGAAGACTTGTTGTTGACGTGGAAGTCGATGATGGGAGAGCGCCAGCCGGAGTCGATCTCCAACACCTCTTGGCCTTGAGCAGGCACTAAGTCTAGCTTGGTGGGGGGCGGTTCTTCGACCTCGACCGTGGGTCGGCCCAAGGCTTGGACGAATACTCCGGCCGGGACAAGGGCGCAACTGGAGCCGAGCTTGGAGAGGACGTCGGCCGCGACGTTGTAGTCCCTGATGACATGGTGGAACTCTAATCCATAGAAGCTAGCTTCCAATTTTCGTATCTCCTTGCAGTAGGCATCCATCTTCTCCTTGGTGCAGTCCCAGTCTTTGTTGACTTGTTGGATGATGACCTTGGAGTCTCCGTAGGTGAGGAGATGCTTGATGCCGAGTGAAGCAGCAATTCGGAGACCATGGATTAGGGCTTCATACTCAGCAGCATTGTTAGTTGCCTTGAAGAGTAACTGTATGACGTACTTGAGTTGTTCGCCTTTGGGGGAGATGAAGAGGACTCCAGCGCCGGCTCCATCGAGATTGAGGGCACCGTCGAAGTACATCTTCCAGTGCTCAGGTCATTACTCGGGTGGTGGGTCTTGTATTTCAGTCCACTCGGCCACGAAGTCAGCCAGGGCTTGAGACTTGATCATGGACCGAGGGGAGAACTGCAGGCTGAGTGCTCCCAGCTCGATGGACCACTTTACGACTCGGCCGTTGGCATCTCGATTATGGAGGATGTCGCCGAGTGGGAATGAGGAAACGACCCTGACGCTGTGTGCTTGGAAGTAATGCCGAAGATTCCTGGACGTGATGAGAACCACATACAGGAGGTTTTGGACCTGAGGGTAGCGCGCCTTGGACTCGCCGAGTACCTCGCTGATGAAGTAAACGGGTCGCTGCACCTTGTAGACATGACCTTGCTCATCTCGCTCGACGACCAGGACGATACTCACCACATGGGTGGTTGCCGCTATGTAGAAGAGTAGCTCCTCCTCAGGCTCTGGAGACGTGAGGACCGGTGGGTTGGTAAGGAATTCCTTGAGCTCCTGGAAGGCTCTGGTAGCATCCTCATTCCATACGAACTTGTCTGCCTTGCGAAGCAGCTTGAAGAAAGGGAGACCCTTGTCGCCGAGTCGACTGATGAATCGACTCAGGGCTGCCATGCACCCAGTCAACTTCATCACATCTTTCTTGCACCAGGGGGGTTCATTCTTCTGATGGCATTGACCTTGGTGGGGTTAGCTTCGATGCCTCGGTTACTGGCTATGAAGTCGAGTAACTTTCCTGAGGGGACACCGAAAACACACTTGTGTGGGTTCAGCTTTCCATTTGAATTTCCTGAGATTTTCAAATGTTTCAACTAGATCTGCTATGAACTGATCATAGAACCTGGTTTTGATGACTACGTCTTCGACGTAAGCCTCGACATTACGGCCGATCTACCCCTGGAGGCATCTTTGGATGGCTTTCTGATATGTAGCACCCGTGTTTTAAAGGCCAAACATCATGGTGTTGTAGCAGTATGCCCCGAAGGATGTGATGAACAATGTCTTCTCTTGATCCGACTCCTTAAGGGCGATCTGATGGTACCCGGAGTAGCAATCAAGGAGCGAGAAGAGGATGCACCCGGCTGTAGAGTCAATGACCTGGTCGATGCGAGGAAGAGGGAAGGGGTCCTTAGGGAAATGCTTGTTGAGATCTGTATAGTCAACACACATTCTCCATTCACCATTTTGCTTTTTTACAAGGACTGGGTTTGCCAGCCATTCGGGGTGTGTGACTTCGTGAATGAATCCTGCAGCTAGGAGTCGAGTAACTTCTACCCTAATAGCCTCCTTCTGATTTTGAGCGAAGCGCCGGAGTAGCTACTTGATGGGGCGCGCCTTTTCGTCGAGATCCAAGGAGTTCTCAGCCTCCTCCCTCGAAACTCTTGGCAAGTCAGAGTGCTTCCATGCGAAGATGTCCAAATTGGCACGAAGGAAGGAGGTGAGCGCGTCTTCCTATGCTTTGTCAAGGTCCGCCCCGATGAGGGCGGTCTTGTCCAAGTCGTTCTCACTGAGGAGGATGGTCTTCGTCGTATAGCCGGGCTGCAGCTGTGACTCGGTGACCGAGTCGTTTGGGATGGGGATGTCCTCTGGAGGCATCGCCTTTGCCGACTCGGCAATCATGACGGCAGCCTTGGTCCTCTCAAGTGCTTCCGAGATATTGATGTTCTCGGTCTCACAGGAGTGGGAGGTTTGCAGGTCGCCGTAGATGGAGAGCACACCATTGGGAGTAGGCTTCTTGAGGACAAGATACGTCTGGTGTGGAATAGCCATGAACGTGGCGAGGGCGGGCCTCCCCAGGATGGCATGGTATGATGTCTCGAAGGAAGCAACCTCGAAGTGGATGTGCTCCGTCCTGTAGTTCTCCTGGGTGCCGAAGGTGACTGGGAGAGTAACTTGGCCGACCGGAGTTGAGCCTGAGCCGGGGATGATGTCGTAGAAGGCCTCCTGGGTCGGAACCAAGGAAGTCATGTCATACCCCATGCTTTCCAATGTCTTGGAGAAGATGATGTTGAGGCCGCCGCTTCCGTCGACGAGCACCTTGGAGAGGCGTACCGTGCTGACCACGAGTGGGTAGGAGCCAGGGCTAGGTAGGTGTATCCAGTGGTCATGCTGATAAAAGGTGATCACGACCTCAGACCAGCGCAGGGGTTCGACCGGGTATTGGAACACGGAGTTGACCTCGCGCTGATCAAGCTTGAGGCGACGTTGGCACCTTGGGGCCCTGGAGCCACCACAGATGAAGTTGACCGCCCGATCCGCTTCCTAAAAGTCCGCTGGGGACTTGTCGCCTTGGTTGTCCCAATCTCGCCTAGGTGAGTCGTTGCGGCATCCTCGACCCCTGGAGCTTTTGGAGCTGCCGGGTCTGTCACGATCATCATAGCGAGGACATTTGGGGTCGTCCTGGGTCACACTGTTGCGGAGTGCCTAACACTCTCACGCCGTGTGATTGGAGTCTTTGTGCTAGGGGCACCTGCCGTCGAGGAGTCAATCCAGCTCCTCCTGGTTGAGGGAGGTGTGCTATCGGGGTCGATTTGCGACTGCGACGGTGTTGTCAGGGCCGCGCTTGCGCTCCTGCTGCTTGGACGACTCGGGTCGGTCGTTGTGCTTGCCGGAGTTGTGGCAAGGCGGTTGACTGTCGGGTCGTTGGCGATCGTTGTGTCGCTGCTTCGGCCGGTCGTCGGAGTGACGCCGGTCCTTGTGGTGACGGTGCACCTTCTCAGCATCCTCCATGTCGGTGTGCTTGTTGACGATGCCCATCATCTCAGAGACGGTTTTGGGGTTGCTCTCGAACATCTTGCGCTAGAGCTTGATGTTGTGCAGCCCTTGGTGGAAGTAGTGGATGGCGTCCCTGTCATCAACATCCGTGATCATGTTATGGTTGGAGAAGTACCTCTTCGTGTAGTCGCGCAGGGATTCGCTGGGTTGCTGAGTGACACTGCCTAGATCCCATCTGGTTTTGGGACCCGGGCATGAAGCTTGGAAGTGGTTGACGAAGGCGGTGCAGAGGTCCTGCCAGCTGTTGATGGAGCCAGGACGGAGTCCCTCGAGCCACTCGAGAGCCTGGCGACCCATCATGACTGGGAAGTAGGCCACCATGATGTCGTTGTTGCCACTCGCTGCTCGAATGGCGATGTTGTAGGTACGCAGCCATGTCTTGGGGTCGGAGTGGCCGTCGAACTTGTCGATGCCGACCGGCTTGAACATGGAGGGCCACGAGACTCCGCGGAGTCGGTTGGAGAAGGCCGAGAAGCCGTCCAGGTCCCTGGTGATGTCGTTGTTGAGGTCGATCAGGGACTGCTGGGGCCGGTGTGGACGATGGTCGTCATTGCCGTGGCGAGTCTGGCCTCCCCGGTTAGCACCAGGTGGGTCGTACTCCTCATCGTACTTGCGGCGGTGCTCCCATTTGGTGTCGTCGCGTTCGAGGTGTCAATCATTGATGACGGGTTGGACGTCGCGGTTGTGGAGGTTGGAGCAGAGGTCTGGCTGGTTGACATCGTTGCCGTCATGGTGGTGGGCCGTAGAATGGCGGGAACTACTAGACTGAGCTCGTAGAGCCGAGTAGTCCTTCCTCAAGCGCTGGACCTGAGCAGCAGCGACATGCAAATGAGTCCGACCTCGTTCAAGCTCGGGTGAATGGGGTAGAGTCTTCGGTACCTCGAAAGCGGCGACCAGGTTGGCCGATGGGGTGGCAAAGACGTTCTGGCCGTCGCACTCAAGGATGAAGTCATCGTTGAGGTTCCGCGGGGTCGCCGACACGCGTCGGGGTAGAATCCGTGGGTTATTGTCACACCCGATTCTACGAAGAACCAGATGCATCTCATATGTGTGCCAGGATCTCGTTCACACACATATGGTCGACGGAAAGTGTAATATATATCAAAGACAATGCTCAAAAGTAACTATATAAGGTTTTTAACAATATTACACTCCATATAAATGAGACACAAATGTCTTTAAACGATAAACCGTTATACCCTATACGAAGTCTTCAACAACTCCGTCTTCCACAGGCGATGACTGGTGAACGCAGAACCTAGAACTCCTCGAAGTCGTCAAAGATCTCCTCTTCAAGGTTAACTTCTGAATAGCAGGGGGCAAGGGTGAGTACTCTTATGGTTGGTACTCAGCAAGTGGGGTGAAAATGCAAGGCCATCAAGGATAGGCTGAGGTTTGCAGCAGCGATTGCTTTTAGTTGGTCTAGTATTTATTATCAAGCACCTATTAACTAGGTTTAAGTTTATACCAATCCACTTTAGTAGAATCATAACGGTACCATCAACCATAACATAAACCACGAACCACAGTTTAATTAATCTTCAAGTTTCATTATCATGTGAGGGTCCAAGCCACTCTTAACCGTGAGTACAGCTGTTATAACAGTTTTACACTCTGCAGAGGTTGTACACTTTACCCACAAATCGTGTTTCCCTGAGTCGCCCGGGTTTGCAAAGCCCTTAAACACTTCCGAGGTGAGTGGCGAGGGTACACTACGAAGCCTTTACAAAGACATGTCGAAAGCTAGGCAACCCGCTAGAGTTTCAGTAGCGGCGTGGTCCATAAACCTCCCTAATGGTCAGCTCCTTAGCCAAGGCAGCTACCCCAAGAGGACCGGGCTATGACCCTTATCACCGACCCCCTCCTGGCCCTTTCGGTAAGGCCACCAGCAAACTACACATCTAATTAATTGGCTAAGGTCAGAGCCATATGACTTTGTGGTTGCACTGTTCACTTGGGTGGTTCTCCATGTTCCCATTAAACAAAGTCGATCTTGATATTACGCGATAAAACCACAATATGAAACGTGATCAACATTAAAAGAGTAAACCAATACCAATCCCAAAGTTTGCAACTAAGCGTAACTACCCAACAAAGTAGTAATCCCAGGTGTTTCAAGGTTTGGGGTAAAAGACTAGGTATGTCCTTAGCATAGGTAATCCCATCAAATTTATGCAAGCAACAATAAAGTAAAGTGTATTTTCATGCAGTTGTTGGGATCAAATAGAATATGCAGAGAGGAAAATCCACTTTCCTTCGTCAAGCAACTGCTGATTCTCTTCCTCGTAAGCTTGCTCTTGATTTGGCTCGAACGTCACGTTGTCTACGCGATCACACAACCAAGCATACACAAACAAATAAGGAACAATACAACAAACAGTACAAACAGAAAGTGAAAAGATGCTAAAGTTGTAGTTCATGATGCAAAGATCGTGTGGGCTCAAGAATCACTGAAATCGGAGTTGGAACGATGAAGATATGGTTAAAACAGTGATCTGGGGACCTAACTGCTAGAGTTTTGAGTCTCCCGAGGCTAGATCTGAAGGATTCAGGGGCTAAAGTATATTTAAACCTTAAACAGGGGGTCGGGGTGCAAAACTATAGGTTCTGCACGACGGGTACTAATTCTGGAAAAGTCAGGGGTCGGAACCGAAAAAGAAAGGGCTCAACTCTAATTATTTTCTACTGATCTGGACTGCGGGTTGATTCCTGGAAAACTTAGGGATCTTCCTGCAAAAGTTCTGGGAACAGCTAGGGTCGGGTGAATCTGGTCCGTTGGATCAGAATCGGCGGCAGATCAAACGAATCGGCGGGTAAGGGTCGGGCGAATCGGAAGAGTAACGGTCGGGCGAATCGGCTGAGTAAGGGTCGGGTAAATCGGCCGTGTAAAGTGAAGATTGATTCGGGCCGTTAGATCTAGATCGAGCGGCAAAGGAAGGGTCGGCTCGACAGAACGAAAAGGGTCGGGCGAGGCGGAGTTTTACTGGGCGTCGGCGGCGAGCGAGTGCGGCGGCGGACGGCCGGAGCTTCACCAAATCCGGTGTTCCGGGGCTCAATTCAAGCTAGATTCATGCCGGGGAGTGAGTGGGCGGTACGGGGAAGGTGAGGGTGGGTACGGGTTGGCTGTGCGGCGGCTGTAAACTGGCGGCCACGGCGGCGGGCGGAAACAGGGGTCCGGCGAGAAATCTAGTTGATGGCGGAGCAAGAGAGAGAGGGGATTCTGGTGAAGCTTGATACTCACCAACTTGCGGAGCTCTGGCGAGAGTTGAAGGTAGTAGGGAAGCTGCAGATCGGCGAGTCGACGGAGAATCGGCGACACAGGACGGCGGCGTTCCTCCGGGGTGCAACTTCCAGCGGGGGCGACAATGTTGTGTAGAGGAAAAGGTTGGAGCTTGGTTCTGGTTTGCAAAGCGGGGCTTTGGTAGGATTTTATAGGGGCGGATCGGCCGGGCGGTGCTGCGGAGTCGATCAGGACTCGGGTAAGAAGAAGGAAAGAAAGGCGCGAACAACGTAGTCGTTCCGGACTCTGGGTAAGGAAAGAAAAAAGAAGAAGAAGAAGAAGAAGAAGAAGAAGAAGAAGAAGAAGAAGGCGCCGACAGGTGGGTCCCAGCTGTCGGTGAAAACAAGGGTCGGGGAAGGAAATCGGCCACTAGGTCGGCCGCGGGAAAATAAAAAGAAGAAGAAAAGGAATTGGGCTGGCTGAAAGAAAGAATAGGAGAAGAAAGAAATAAAGATGCATGCACAATTTTAATTTATGATTTTTATGAAAATACTTTTAGAAATTTTAGCTCCTATATTTTGGGTGTTACAAAACCTACCCCCCTTAAAAAGAATCTCATCCTCGAGATTAGGAAGGACTAGAGAACAGCTGAGGGAATTCTGCCATCAGCTCATCTTCTCTTTCCCAAGTAGCTTCATCCTCTGAATGGTGACTCCACTGTACTCTGCACATTTTGATTACCTTGTTCCGTGTAACCCTCTGAGATGTTTCCAAAATTCTAATCGGATGCTCTGCGTAAGTTAAATCTTCTTGCACATCAAGTTCCTCCAACGGTAATTGCTCCTCTGGTACTCTCAAACACTTCTTTAACTGTGATACGTGAAACACATCATGGACATCTGACAATCGTGCCGGTAACTCCAATTGATATGCCACTTCACCTTTCCTTTCCAGGATCTGAAAAGGACCAATGTAACATGGTGACAACTTTCCTTTCACTTTGAATCTACGTAAACCTCTGATGGGTGATACATTCAAATACACAAAGTCTCCAACTTCAAATGTCAATTCCCTTCTTCGTGTATCGGCATAACTTTTCTGTCGTGACTGGGCAGTCTTGAGATTATCTCGGATTATCTGGACTTGTCTATCTGCTTCTTGAAGAATCTCTGGTCCAAAGACTTGACTTTCTCCTATCTGATTCCAATACAATGGTGTCCTGCATTTTCTTCCATACAATGCTTCAAATGGGGCCATCTTGAGACTTGCTTGGTAACTGTTGTTGTAGGAGAATTCTGCATAAGGTAAACTTTTATCCCAACTACCTCCATGTTTGAAGGCACATGCTCTCAACATATCCTCCAATACTTGATTCGTTCGCTCAGTCTGACCGTCTGTTTGCGGATGATATGCAGAACTGAAATTGAGCTTTGTATCCATGGATTCATGTAATTTCTGCCAGAAACGCGACGTGAACTGAGTACCTCGATCAGACACTATCTTCTTTGGAACACCGTGCAGACACACAATTCGTGACATGTACAGCTCTGCTAACTTGGCTCCAGTGTATGTGGTTTTGACTGGGATGAAATGTGCGACTTTTGTCAATATGTCCACAATAACCCATATCGAGTCGTAACCATCACGAGTACGAGGTAACCCTACAATGAAATCCATACCAATCTCTTCCCATTTCCATTCAGGTACTTTCAAAGGCTGGAGTAAACCTGATGGTCTCTGGTGTTCTGCTTTCACTCTCTGGCATACATCACACAGAGCTACGTGAGTTGCTACGTCTCTTTTCAACCCATACCACCAGTACCTTTCTTTCAAGTCTTGATACATTTTGGTACTTCCGGGGTGAATGGAATAAGTGGAATCATGTGCTTCCTTCAAAATAAGCTCACGAAGGTGGTCAGCTTCAGGCACACAAATCCTTTTTCTGAACCAAACAGTTCCTTGTTCATCTTCGGTGAAATCCTTAGTCTTGCCTAAACCAATTTGAATCTTGATCTCTTTGATCTTAGCATCTGTTAACTGTCCTTTTCTGATCTCTTGCTCCAATGTCGGTTCCATCTCCATGGTTATGGCTTCCGCCTGAGTGACAATTCCCAAATTTAAACGTGCCATCTCCCAACATAATTCTTGCGGCATCAATCGAGCAATCATCATATTAGCTTGTCCTTTCCGGCTTAGGGCGTCTGCCACAACATTAGCCTTGCCAGGATGATACTGAATATCCAAATCGTAGTCCTTGATTAGTTCTAGCCATCGTCGTTGTCTTAAGTTAAGATCCTGTTGCGTGAAGATGTACTTCAGACTCTTATGGTCCGTGAAGATCTGACACTTGTTTCCGATCATGTAGTGCCTCCAAATCTTCAATGCGTGCACGACGGCAGCTAATTCCAAGTCATGGGTAGGATAGTTCTGCTCATGCTTTCTCAGCTGTCTTGAAGCATAGGCCACAACTTTGCCTTCTTGCATTAACACACATCCAAGACCCATCCGTGAAGCGTCGCAATACACGTCAAACCCTTTGTGGATATCCGGCATTATCAACACAGGGGCCGTGGTCAATCTTGTTTTCAGCTCTTCAAAACACTTCTGGCATGTATCATCCCACTTAAATTCTTTCCTTTTTTCCAATAGAGAAGTCATAGGTTTCACGATCTTTGAGAAGCCTTTAATAAATCTGCGGTAGCCGTGAAGCATCGCAATACACATCAAACCCTTTGTGGATATCTGGCATTATCAACACAGGGGCAGTGGTCAATCTTGTCTTCAGCTCTTCAAAACACTTCTGGCATGTATCATCCTACTTAAATTCTTTCCCTTTTTCCAACAGAGAAGTCATAGGTTTCACTATCTTTGAGAAGCCTTTAATAAATCTGCGGTAGTAGCCTGCAAGTCCGAGAAAACTTCTGATTTCGGGCACAGTCTTCGGTGGATTCCAATTCAGAAAATCTTGAACTTTACTTGGGTCTACTGCAATTCCTCCATCTGTGATAACATGTCCAAGGAAGGAAACTTCTCTCAACCAAAAATCACATTTACTCAGCTTGGCATATAACTGATTCTCTCAAAGTTTCTGTAACACTATCCTCAAATGTTCTTCATGTTCTTCCTCGTTCTGTGAATACACCAAGATGTCATCAATGAACACAACCACAAACTTGTCAAGATATTCCCTGAAAATCTTGTTCATCAGGTACATGAAGTATGCTGGAGCGTTGGTCAATCCAAACGACATCACAGTGAACTCGTACAGACCATATCTGGTAGTGAAGGCTGACTTGGGTATATCCTCCGGTCGGATCCTTAGCTGATGATATCCTGATCTCAGATCAATCTTGGAGAAAACCTTGGCTCCTCTCATCTGATCAAATAAATCTTCAATCTGAGGCAGTGGATACTTATTCTTGATTGTCACGTCGTTCAGCGACCTGTAGTCTACACACATCCTTCAGCTGCCATCTTTCTTATCGACAAAGATCACGGGTGCTCCCCACGGGGATGAGCTGGGGCGGATAAATCCTTTAGCTAACATTTCTTCTATTTGTTTCTTTAGTTCGCTTAGATCCTTAACATCCATTCTATAGGGTCTTCTAGAGATAGGTGCAGTACCAGGTAAAAGATCGATACTGAACTCAATGTCACGAACAGGTGGCATACCTGGTAAATCTTCCGGGAAGACGTCGGGGTACTCACTGATAACTCTGATATCTTCCAGAGGCACTCCCTTCATTTGGTTCACTGTCCCAACTCTACTGGGTGAAACTGATGCCACAAACTCTATTTTGTCTCCTTGAGGGCTGGTCAAGAGCACTGATCTCTTGCGACACTGAATAACACCATCACATCCTGATAACCAATCCATTCCGAGGATCACATTGATGCCGTTAGTCTTTAGGACTATCAGATTGGCTAGGAATTGTACCCCCATAATATTCATGCTAACCCTTGGGCATAAGTGGCTGGCTTTCAATTCCTTGCCCGGGGAGCTTACTAGTAATATTTGTTTCATAGGGCTCATTGGTAAATTATGTTTTGCAGCAAATTGCTCAGTAATGAATGAATGTGATGCTCCAGAATCAAATAAAACTGATGCAGGTTCAGAATTGACAAGGAACGTACCGAGCACAACGTCGGGAGCCTCTTCAGCTGTTTCTGCAGCCATATGATTCACCTTTCCGCGCACGCAGTTCTGTTGTCCTTTGTTGCCCAGTGGTGTCTGGTTGCTGTTGCGCGGCTGCTGCTGCTGAGGAGTCTGCCTTTGTCCACTGTTCCTCTGATTCTGAGGAGTTCGCACATTACGCTTTGGGCAGTTATTAGCGTAATGACCTAGTTCTCCACATTTGAAACATCCGTTAGATTGAACCGGGGTGACTGGATTGTTGGACCGCACGGGTGCACCTGTGGCATAGCCTGGACGGTACGGTTGCGGGTTGGAGTTGCGTTGAGTCTGCTGGTTGTAGCGTTGAGGCTGCTGTGGAGTTCGTTGATTCTGCCGACTCTGCTGATATCCTCCACCTTGTCCTCCAAAGCGCGACTGAAATCCCTGGGGTGTGTTGTAGCGGGGTCGGGTGTTGCTGCTGGATTGTCCCTGGGATTGAAGTTTTCGCTTGTGTTCCCCAAGCTCCTTGCGCTTGCTCTCCAGACCAATGGCTTTGTCTAGCAGAGTCTGGAAGTTTGGGAAAATGTGACTATGCAGCTGATAGTTGAGTGGCCCTATCAGTCCTTCCAAGAAGCGCTCCTGCCTCTTTGCGTCACTATCCACCTCATGGGGCGCGTAACGAGACAACTGAGTGAATTTGTCCCGGTACTCACTGACAGTCATGCTACTGTGGCAGAACCACCTGAATTAATCCGGCTCAAGTGTATTAACCATCACCATTAGGGCAATCTCGGTTAACCTTACACTTCAAACGGAGTAATCCATTGGTCTGTCGGGTAACCTCCTGATACAACCACGGTAAAGCGGATCGAATGCCATACATACAAATGCTCATGCGACGATGAGCCCAGAGAATACCACATTCCAGCAAATATTACAAAATTATCATAAGTGAATATTACAGACCAAGTTTGAGTTTAGAAACCAGGTACTTTAGTGATCATAACTAATAAGTTCTTCAGAGTTTAGGTTGCAGCGGAAAATAAAACAACGAAAGCTACTCGACGATACAGGATGTCTCGGTGAAGCCCGTACGAGACATCACTCGGCATTATCTCCATTGGCCGGGGGCGTATCCCATTCCACCGACCAACCAGGGGGAAGAGTGCAGGGCCAAGTCAAGCTAGCAATCATATCTTCGAAGGTCTCATCTGAAAATGAGCCACAAGCAAGGCTGAGTATACTAATACTCAGCAAGACTTACCCGTGTAGTGGAATCTACTCCACCGACTCTAGGCATGCAAGGCTTTTGGCTCAGGGGTTTGTTTTGCCGAAAAGCATCTACAAGTGGGTCCTTACTTTCAACTTTTAGCTCAAGATTCTAGTTTCATTAACCATTCTAGATAAGCAGCTATCCAATAGCATTCATGGTGAAGCATTAATTTTCATCCAACAAGTTTATTCACCATCATTGTTCCTCTTCTTACTCTGTGGGTAAAGGGGGTTAAGCAGTCTCAATAGCCGTGAGAAACGGACGATTCGAATCGAATTTCTTACCCTTGCAAGGGAAACCTAAACACACATCACGTGGTTACTCCCAGAGTCACACGTGCAACTTTTCCCCTTTCTTTCCGGGTCGTGGATCGGGGCTACCCTCCGAGAGTACAAGAGCCCCACGCCACAGTTCGGCGCCGGGTCGTGACCACTCTCTGCACTCGCCATATGCACATGGGACCGAAGTTCAAAGGGTAGGATGCCGTCCCCTTGCCGGGCCAATCAGGTACTTAAGCTTACCGATTACCATATTCTTGGCATGTGGTTAGTACGTTCAAAGACTTAACCACCACTACCACACACTGCAGCCTTAGCATTTTTCACTAGACAGACGGGCCTCAATCGTAAACATCGTACCATAGCCCGTCCGTTGTCCTTATGATTGCAGCGTGTAGTAAACATTCAACTCCTATATTCTCGCGAGTGACAGGAAATCACTCGGCTTTTACCGAAGTCCTATTAGCACAGCATTCTATCGAACCTTACATCTAGTTTTCAAGCATGGGTTCCTAACATCATGCAACTAAGTCTTCATTCAACTCCTATAAACTTAATGCACAAGCAAAAGAGTAGTGAGTTGCATAATTTAGGAAAGGAAATGGGTTATGCTCCGGGGCTTGGCTTCTTGTGCAAAGTTAGTCCGGGAATCGTCTGAACGTTGACCCGGGTCTTCAACTGCTTCAGTTAAATTCGCCTGGGCTTCTCGCTGCTCACACTCGGACTCGGGCACCAGCTCGTATGTTCCGTCGGCGAGAGTAGTCATTTCTACATGAATGCACAAGTTTAAGTAGTGGTGATGGTAAACGACATGATTTCCTTCACGATAAAGTTGCAGTTTGCAAAACACGAGTTTGTTGTGAAGTGAGTCACTTTATCATTCGTGGGCAATTGTTAACAGAGTAGAATAGTACAAAGAGTAACTTCGTTAAGCAAGGTGGGGTGGGTGTTCATGGGAACTTATGTTCCTAATGGAAACGTGATTTAAGTGTAACTACTACAGCGTGTAGTTTCTGGTCATGAAATCTTGGATCTAGGCACATCAGAGAAAGATATGCTTACTGTAAAATTTTCGGACAATTTCATGCAGCAGATTAATTATGAAAAATATAACACATGGTGGCTGCTAGATACTTGTTCTTTTTGTACAGAACAAATGGTGCAAAAACTGGGTCTAAGAGTTTTACAGGGCTTTCATTTAATCATGCAGGAGCTACTATAATTTTTATAGGATTTATTATGCAGTTTTCAGAGCATAGTAAATGGGACATTACACACCTAGGTTAATCAAGGATTTATTTTTATAGGATCCTACACAGGATTTTTGTCCATGAAACTTTTTACACAGCATCCCCTACCACTGAGTATCTTCTAGTAACATTATGAGAATTTTCCAAGCTAGGATACTATTTTCTTATGGTATTTGGGCCTAACCACTTATGGTATGAAAATAAGTTTAATAAACAATGTAGATAGAGATGGAATTTGGGCCTGATCTTTTTACACAGTCCTAAAAATCAAGCAACTAACTCACTGCCCAAAATTTAGGGTCAGCATTGATCTACAACAGTGGGTACAAAAGAAGTCCATTAAAACTTCCATTTAATGTAGAGCAAAATATATTGAGAATCTGAGAAACTTTAAGTAACAAAAGTTGTAGAGTTTCTTCTAAGGATTCCAGAACAGTTGAGTTTGCATTTTTCTAGATTTTCTACGATTTTATACGAATTTTACAAGTTCACTGAATTTGAATCTAGATTTGAAACTTTCTTTTACAACTGGGTCCTTGAATCTTACGTGCAGACCCTTCTAAAGATTTCAATTACTGCAATTGGGTCCTTGGGCGGCTCGGGTGCGGTGGCCGGCCAAAATTCCGGCGAGGGGCTCGCCGGCGGCAAGGGGTGAGGGTCGGGGAAGGATCAGGGGTGAGAGGGCTACCTCGTGGGGGTCTTGTTCGGGTGGGGGACGGCCGGGAGTAGCTCGCCGGCGTTGGAGCAGGGGCGGCGGCGGCGGCGGCACACGTCGACGGTGGTGCTCCGACGGGCTTGGGGCGGCCTGGTCTGGACGGGGAGCTTCAGTGGCGCGTGGGGAAGCTGCTCCGGTGCTTGGCTTGGGCGGAGGGGGTCGGGGTCGAGTTTTCCGCGGTGAGCAGGGCGGCGGCGGCGGTGACAGCGCGGGCGGCGGCGCTCCGGCGGCCCTGGGCGGTGTTGGGCGGGTCGGCGAGCTTCGGTGGGATGATGTAGTGGTGGCTGGCACTTCAATTTGGGCAGGGGGCGGCTGTGGAGGGCTGTCCACGAGCGGGCGGAGCTCGGCGGCGACAATGGCGGCGGCGAGCGTGCTCTGGCTGCTGGTGGCTCGCGTGGGCGGCCTGGGGCGGTTTTTATAGGGGCAGGAGGGAGGTAGGGGTGCCGGGCGACGCGCGGGGGCGGAGACACGGCAAGGGCGTGCCAGTGGCCACGGTGGGCGGCGTCAGGATGCCGGCACGGCGTGCGACGGGCGGGAGCACGCGACTGGCGGCCGGGGATTTGCGTGGGGGAGCGAGGGATAGCGCAGCACGGGGATTGGGGGGACAGCTGCTGCAGCGGCTCGGGCGGAAGGCAAGCGCAGCGACGGGTGGGTCGCGGCGGGCGGGACGGCACGGCGCGGCGCGGCGGTTGGGCGCGGCGAGTGGCGAGCAGGGGCTGGGCTGGCGTGGCGCGCGCGGCGAGCGCGGGCTGGGCAGCGCGGCGGTGGGGGGGGGGGGGCAAAGCCGGTTCTGGGGGCGAGGCACGGCGGCCACTGGCCTGGCGGCTCGCGCCGGCCAGGCATCGCCGGCCACCTGGCCGTGCTGTCGGGCGGGGAGGGGAGAGAGAGAGAGAGAGGAGCGAAGGACCTTTTTGCGAGAATTTGAAAAGTTCCAGGGGGCTAGATGCAAACAGGATGTTTTGTCCTCTTTCTAATTTGAATTTCAAAAACTTTTGAACATGAAAGTTGTTCAGAATAAAAAGTTCTACAAGTTTGGTTTCAGGCAACATCTCATTTGACTTATGGTTTGAAAGTTAATTTAAAAATTCAAAAGTATTCAAATGTGCCCAAATTCAATTTGAATTTCAACTTAACTTGTTCTAATTCTTTTCACCCTTTTATTAGTTGGTTAAGCATAGGGTTAGGCTAATGACATTGATTTAGAAATGTAATTTATTAGGGTTGTTACAGCCTTCCCCCCTTAACAAGAATCTCGCCCCGAGATTCGGTAAATCTTAGTGTGGACATGGGTGCACATACCAGTGGTTGAGATAAGAAAACCAGGGAAATTTTGGTTTAGGTAGCTCTCGGTTTCCCAGGTGGCTTCTTCTTCAGTGTGATGATTCCATTGAACCTTATACATTTTAATCACTTTCCTCCTGGTCCCTCTTTCTTTTCGATCCAAAATTTTAACCGGGTGTTCGACATACAAGAGGTCGGGTTCTAACAATATTTCTTGTTGTTCCACAATCTCGGTAGGGACTCGAATACACTTCTTGAGTTGAGATATGTGGAAGACATCATGGGTGGCCGTGAGCTGAGGGGGCAGTCGTAATTTGTAGGCTACGGGTCCGCAGCTCTCCAGGATTTCGTAAGGACCAACATAACGGGGAGCTAGTTTGCCTTTGATTCCGAATCTTTGCACTCCCTTGGTTGGTGAAACTCGAAAATAGACATGATCGCCAACTTCAAATTTTAGGGGCTTTCTCCTTTTGTCAGAATAGCTCTTTTGTAGGGCTTGTGCGGCTTTAAGATTTGCTTGTATTACTTTTACTTTCTCCTCTGCCTCGATTACCAGGTCGGGTCCAATTATTTTACGTTCTTCGGTTTGTGACCAGCTCAAAGGAGTTCGACACCTTCGTCCGTACAGGGCCTCAAATGGTGCCATTTTCAAACTTGTTTGATAGCTATTGTTGTACGAGAACTCTGCTAGGGGTAGGCATTTGTCCCAATTCTTGTCATAGTGAATGACGCAAGCTCTCAGCATGTCTTCAAGAATTTGGTTTACTCTTTCCGTTTGTCCGTCAGTCTGAGGATGGTATGCTGAGCTGCGAATCAGTTTAGTACCAAGAGACGTTTGCAGTTGTTCCCAAAAGCGTGCTACAAACTGAGTACCACGATCAGAAATAATTGTCTTAGGTATTCCATGTAGGCAAACAATACGATCGAGGTAAATCTCGGCATATTTCTTGGTAGAATAGGTGGTGTGTACCGGAAGAAAGTGTGCCGTCTTTGTGAGTCTATCAACGATAACCCATATGGAATCATGTTTCTGGGAAGTGTTTGGTAGTCCAACGATGAAGTCCATACTTATGTCTTCCCATTTCCATGATGGTATAGGTAACGGTTGAAGTGTACCGGCTACTTTCAAGTGGCTAGCTTTTACTCTCTGGCACGTGTCACATTCTGAGACATACGTAGCAATTTCTCTTTTCATTCTAGTCCACCAGAAGTTTTGCCTTAGGTCTTTATACATTTTGCTACTGCCGGGGTGGATAGAGAATTTAGAAAGATGTGCCTCATCGAGAATTTGCTTGCGGAGTTCATGATTCTTCGGAACGACTATACGACTTTCGAACCATAGAACTCCCTTATGGTCCTGGCGGAAACATTTATACTTCTCCTCACCTAGAGAGAGTTTTTGTTTGATGATCTTAATTCCTTCATCATGTAGTTGTGCCATGACGATTTGGTCGTGAAGAGTGGGCTCAACTGAGATGTGATTTAGAGTGCCTTGGGAAACCATTTCCATGTTAAGCTTCCTCATTTCTGCACACAATGTCTCATTGTAGGATTTCATGGATAAGCAATGGCAATGGGACTTGCGGCTTAGTGCATCCGCGACTACATTAGCCTTGCCGGGGTGATAGTGCACTTCAAGGTCATAATCCTTGATTAATTCTAGCCATCTCCGTTGTCTCATATTCAGATCGGCTTGTGTGAAGATATACTTGAGACTCTTATGATCAGTGTAGATATTGCACTGTGTACCCATGAGATAGTGCCTCCATATTTTCAGAGCGTGAATGACAGCTGCAAGCTCAAGATCATGAGTGGGATAATTCTGCTCGTGGGGCCGAAGGGCTCGTGAGGCATATGCAATCACTCGATTCTCTTGCATAAGCACACATCCTAGACCAGTACCCGATGCGTCACAATACACATCGAACGACTTGGTATTATCGGGTTGAGCTAACACAGGTGCAGTAGTCAGATGCTCTTTGAGAGTGTGGAAAGCTTCTTCACATTTCTCATTCCATACAAACTTTACTTCCTTTTTTAACCGTTCAGTCATGGGCTTAGCAATTCGAGAGAAATCCGGGATGAAGGGACGGTAGTAACCGGCTAAGCCGAGAAAACTCCGGATCTGATGAACAGAGGTAGGGGGTTTCCAATCCATCACCTCTTGTACCTTGCTGGGGTCAACAGCTATGCCTTCACTGGAGATCGTGTGACCCAAGAACTTTACAGTATCCAACCAGAATTCACACTTAGAAAACTTAGCATAGAGCTGATGGTCTCTAAGTCGCTGAAGAACAATGCGAAGGTGCTTGGCATGCTCTTCCTCATCCTTGGAATAGATAAGGATGTCGTCGATGAACACTACGACGAATTTGTCAAGCTCGGGCATGAATACCGAATTCATGAGATACATGAAATAGGCAGGGGCATTGGTGAGTCCAAAGGACATGACCAAGAATTCATATAGTCCATATCGTGTGGAGAAGGCAGTCTTAGGAATATCGCACGGGCGAATCTTGATCTGATGATATCCCGAACAAAGATCAATCTTTGAGAAGACTCTGGCTCCAGCTAATTGATCGAAGAGTACATCGATACGAGGAAGTGGGTATTTATTTTTAACAGTTACCGCATTGAGAGGTCGGTAGTCAACGCATAACCTCAAACTGTCATCCTTCTTCTTTACGAATAGGGCTGGACATCCCCAAGGTGACGCGCTAGGGCGAATGAAACCTTTGTCCAGTAGTTCTTGGAGTTGAATTTTCAGCCCTGCCGGTTCTTTAGGGGGCATCCTATATGGTCTTTTGGATATAGGTGCAGTGCCTGGTTGCAGTTCGATGATGAACTCAATATCCCTATCCGGTGGCATTCCTGGTAAGTCATCCCGAAAAACGTCGGCATACTTGTTTACCACAGGAATATCCTCTAGCTTAAGTCCTTCCATCGCGTAAGCACAGGAATTCGTGCAATCCAGGAATGGTAGGTAAAGGGTAGTGGCTCCATGACTAGGTGAATTTATCTCAACGGCTCGAGAAGAAAGGTCCAGTGTGACTTCATGCATAGTCATCCAGTTCATTCCCAAAATAATATCCATGCCGTCAAGGGGTAAAAGTACGAGATCTGTTTTGATGACTTTACTTCCCAATTTTATCGGTACCAGCCTTATTATTTGATTGGAAGCAATTTTTCCACCCGGTGTTGATATCATATACGACCCTTTGGTGTGATAAACATTCAAGCCTACTTTTGCACCAAACTTTGCACTAATGAAACTATGTGATGCACCAGAATCAAACAATATATCTGCAGGCTTGTTGTTAAATAGAGGATGTGCGTGTCATTAAGGGTGCACCTTTAGAGAGCGCTTCAAGCTGATCAATCTATCCTTTGCTCTTGTTCCTCTGTCTTTTACGCTTGTTCTGATGGGTTTGGCTAGAACCTTGGCCCTGATTTGGCTGCCTAGGCTGAGGGCATTCTCGAGCAAAATGGTTAGCACTGCTACAAATGAAGCAACGGTTTTTGTCACTTGGACGACCGGGTTGTTTGTTATCTGAAGATATCGCTACTGGCATACCTAACGAACCTCCCTTGGGTGTGGTGCATTTGGCGTGGTCTATCTTTTCCGGAACAGGTGAGCGAGTTTGTGTTCGAAGGACTGTACCGGCGTCAGTAGTTTTGCTAACTTGACGTCGGCCTCGTGGGATGAATTCTGTGCAGGTAATTTCCCATCCAGCCAAGTCTATGCCGCATGGGTCATGCTTGAGAGACCGACACTTTACTTGGTGATCCTTAAGTTTCATCGGAAGTTGTGTTGGGGGCAATAAGGAGTCTGAGTAAACATCTCTTGTGTCCATCATCTTGTTATTGAGCTCTGGATAGCCAGCAACCTGAGGATGGTGGACATTGCACCCATCCCCTTGATGGTGTTGTTTCTGCAGGCATTGAAAAATCGCTTCCTGCCCCTTGACAAGCTGATGAAGCAACTCGGTTTGAGCGGCCATTACTTCCACTAAACTAGGTGGTGGCTGTGGTTGGGATCCACCAGCACTAGCATCGTAACCATCCGGGTTTCCACGGGTTGCTCCAACCATCTGAAAAGGCGAATGTTCTTCATTAGCAACGTGATCCATATTGCTTCCATGACTCAACAAGATCTAACGCAGAATAGTAGACTTCCGAAAGGTCATGGATGGAATCATGGGCATAAAAACTGCCTGCCATAAGAATTTTATAACTCCTGGTAGGTTCATCCAAAGTTTCTCATCTTTTGGCAGTGGATAGGGAATTTAGAGATGTACCACTTTGGTATTCAGCCAAGATGCTAAATCGATGGCTAGGATGGTCAAACGATTCACTCTTTGCTTCGATGGTTTGACTGTTTTTCAGCAGAACGAGTTATAGTATCTTGCCTATAACTCAAACTAGCAAGATCCAATAGTGTTGAAATTTTGTGAGAACCTAGATCACAAAATTTAGGACAGGTTTGGTATTCAACACTCAGCCCAGAAATGTAGAGAGACATGGGTAAAAATTCCGACAAGTCTCAGCGATTGTGGATTTCATCGTTTACCAACTTACAACGAAATCACCCAAGTTTATCGCCGTTCCTTACATGCTGAGGGTATCCACATGGTTCATATCCAAAAATTCTCAAATTTCACCAGAACACTCCTAAGGTATTTGTGCACCACTTTTCTATTCAACACTTTGGCTGGATTAGGCTCTAAGATGGCTGTTCCCTTAAGGTCTTACTTCTCTGTCTACCCAGAATTTTCAGTGAACAGAGGGCTAGAGTTTCGTGCACCAGGGAAAATCTACCCAGCCAAAATTTACCAAATTTTAACAGCAGCTACCTGGGTAAATTTGGAACAAGTTTTGTGTTGTACTCTTTTGCAGAAAACTGTAGGAAGGGGGCCTAAAAAGTTAAGGGGCAGAAATGCTTATCCTGGACAGAAATCTGACATTCCATGGTTTCTGTTATTTCTTACTATCCATAAGTTCAGAAGTTTTGATTTTTGAACAGGGGATAGAACACGAAATTTGGAACAATTCTTTCAACATGAACTTTACCAGAAAAGGTCATTTTCTTTGATCAATAAATCTCTCTTTTCGGTCATGGCAGATTTATGACAGATTCGCTAGATAGTCCTTATGCAAAATCACGCTTAGATACGCAAGAACCTTACCACTCTCATACAACGCATTTTCAATTTCAGATATATATGGTCATAATGCATGCACGCCCTATCTGTCTTACGAAGATAGTTTCCGTGGCATACATGATACGGCTCTCCCTATAATAGATAGTCGAGATAACTCTAACCGTTCTTTAACTTATCGTAATCGCGGTTAGTGTACCTGCAGAAGATTGATATAGCATATATATTTCATGAACCTTTCATGCCAGCACTCATGAAAGCGTCCGTATTCATTACCGTTTACTTATAGAAACGATATCTGTACAATTTCCGCCGTACAGACAACGTTAACATACGCTATCGAGATAGCGTATTCACGGGGGTACCGTCATGAGACGGGGGTATGAACAGCGATCGCCATACCCTGCGCCAAACCTTCTACTCCCAATATATTCAACTAACAGTTGGCATATTGGCAGCACCTCAAGTAAGCCACTGCTTGAGGGCAGCGTTCGGTTCGCATCACCGACAGGAAGGCCAAGCTCTCTCAGTTGGCTGAGGATTCTTACCTTCTTACCTTAGCGATGAGTGCGTCGTTACAGAATTTAAGGTCGGTAGTGCATGAAAGTAAGTTTTGACAGAAAGTAATGTGCTGGAAGTCAGTTGATAATATTTCATAAGTTAGATAGCCACCTAGTAAGTTTCCCATAATCCCTTAGGGCTTTACGAACTAGGCACCATCCTTAACGCACCAACGTATTTCGCAACACATCCTTCTAGTCAAGTTTTAGTAAAACGAGTTTTTAAGGTTTGTCGCATTCCCTGGCGTATGCATTTCGGCTCTGGTGCCCGCTGTTACCAGCTGTGGCACCAGCTATGGCTCTGATACCAGCTGTGGCAGAACCACCTGAATTAATCCGGCTCAAGTGTATTAACCATCACCATTAGGGCAATCTCGGTTAACCTTACACTTCAAATGGAGTAATCCATTGGTCTGTCGAGTAACCTCCCGATACAACCACGGTAAAGCGGATCGAATGCCATACATACAAATGCTCATGCGATGATGAGCCTAGAGAATACCACATTCCAGCAAATATTACAAAATTATCATAAGTGAATATTACAGACCAAGTTTGAGTTTAGAAACCAGGTACTTCAGTGATCATAACTAATAAGTTCTTCAGAGTTTAGGTTGCAGCGGAAAATAAAACAACGAAAGCTACTCGACGATACAGGATGTCTCGGTGAAGCCCGTACGAGACATCACTCGGCATTATCTCCATTGGCCGGGGGCGTATCCCATTCCACCGACCAACCAGGGGGAAGAGTGCAGGGCCAAATCAAGCTAGCAATCATATCTTCGAAGGTCTCACCTGAAAACGAGCCACAAGCAAGGCTGAGTATACTAATACTCAGCAAGACTTACCCGTGTAGTGGAATCTACTCCACCGACTCTAGGCATGCAAGGCTTTTGGCTCAGGGGTTTGTTTTGCCGAAAAGCATCTACAAGTGGGTCCTTACTTTCAACTTTTAGCTCAAGATTCTAGTTTCATTAACCATTCTAGATAAGCAACTATCCAATAGCATTCATGGTGAAGCATTAATTTTCATCCAACAAGTTTATTCACCATCATTGTTCCTCTTCTTACTCTGTGGGTAAAGGGGGTTAAGCAGTCTCAATAGCCGTGAGAAAAAAAGTTGTAGAGTTTCTTCTAAGGATTCCAGAACTGTTGAGTTTGCATTTTTATGGATTTTCTACGATTTTATACGAATTTTACAAGTTCACTGAATTTGAATCTAGATTTGAAACTTTCTTTTACAACTGGGTCCTTGAATCTTACGTGCAGACCCTTCTAAAGATTTTAATTACTGCAATTGGGTCCTTGGGCGGCTCGGGTGCGGTGGCCGGCCAAAATTCCGGCAAGGGGCTCGCCGGCGGCGAGGGGTGAGGGTCGGGGAAGGATCAGGGGTGCGAGGGCTACCTCGTGGGGGTCTTGTTTGGGTGGGGGACGGCCGGGAGTAGCTCGCCGGCGTTGGAGCAGGGGCGGCGGCGGCGGCGGCGGCACGCGTCGACGGCGGTGCTCCGGCAGGCTTGGGGCGGCCTGGTCTGGACGGGGAGCTTCAGTGGCGCGTGGGGAAGCTGCTCCGGTGCTTGGCTTGGGCGGAGGGGGTCGGGGTCGAGCTGTCCGCGGTGAGCAGGGCGGCGGCGGCGGTGACAGCGCGGGCGGCGGCGCTCCGGCGGCCCGGGGCGGTGTTGGGCGGGTCGGCGAGCTTCGGTGGGATGATGTAGTGGTGGCTGGCACTTCAATTTGGGCAGGGGGCGGCTGTGGAGGGCTGTCCACGAGCGGGCGGAGCTCGGCGGCGACAATGGCGGCGGCGAGCGTGCTCTGGCTGCAGGTGGCTCGCGCGGGCGGCCTGGGGCGGTTTTTATAGGGGCAGGAGGGAGGTAGGGGTGCCGGGCGACGCGCGGGGGCGGAGACACGGCAAGGGTGTGCCAGTGGCCACGGTGGGCGGCGTCAGGATGCCGGCGCGGCGTGCGGCGGGCGGGAGCACGCGACTGGCGGCCGGGGATTTGCGTGGGGGAGCGAGGGATAGCGCAGCACGGGGATTGGGGGGACAGCTGCTGCAGCGGCTCGGGCGGAAGGCAAGCGCAGCGATGGGCGGGTCGCGGGGGGCGGGACGGCACGGCGCGGCGCGGCGGTTGGGCGCGGCGAGCGGCGAGCAGGGGCTGGGCTGGCGTGGCGCGCGCGGCGAGCGCGGGCTGGTCAGCACGGTGGTGGGGGGGCAAAGCCGGTTCTGGGGGCGAGGCACGGCGGCCACTGGCCTGGCGGCTCGCGCCGGTCAGGCGTCGCCGGCCACCTGGCCGTGCTGTCGGTCCGGGAGGGGAGAGAGAGAGAGAAGCGAAGGACCTTTTTGCGAGAATTTGAAAAGTTCCAGGGGGCTGGGTGCAAACAGGATGTTTTCTCCTCTTTCTAATTTGAATTTCGAAAACTTTTGAACATGAAAGTTGTTCAGAATAAAAAGTTCTACAAGTTTGGTTTCAGGCAACATCTCATTTGACTTATGGTTTGAAAGTTAATTTAAAAATTCAAAGGTATTCAAATGTGCCCAAATTCAATTTGAATTTCAGCTTAACTTGTTCTAATTCTTTTCACCCTTTTATTAGTTCGTTAAGCATAGGGTTAGGCTAATGACATTGATTTAGAAATGTAATTTATCAGGGTTGTTACAGCTACCTTGCTTCAGGTTCAGGAACTCCTTCTGCTTGAGCTTCATTAGTCCTGCTGGGATATGGTGGCTGCGGAAGTTGGTTCTAAACTCCTCCCAGGTGATAGTGTTGGCGTTGGCGTGGGCAGCAGTGAAAGCATCCCACCTATCAGCGGCTGCACCTTCCAGACGTCCTGCAACATACAAGACCCTTTCACGGTCACTGCACTGCGTGATGTCCAGCTTCTTAGTGATGACCTTCAACCAATCATCAGCGTCCAAGGGGTCCACAGAGTGAGAAAAGGTAGGAGGGTGGTGGCTCATGAATTCTCTGTGTTTGTCTCTTGGTGGCGGGTTTTGCTGTGGTGCTTGCTGATTTTGCTGAGCTTGTATGTTCTGGATGGTGGCAGTGAGGCTCTGCAACACCTGCATCTGTGCTGCCAAGAATTGCTCCATTGTTGGACTGGGCGGTGGTGGCAACTGACTCTGTCGGTTGACTATGCGAGCACGCCTAGAGCTAGGGATATTCTGTCCTCCACCTGTCCTGGTGTTCACCATCTGACCATTAGGGAATAAACCCAGGATAAGACAGGTGTACTAGTTATAGGTAGACAGAAGATAATATCTTAACAAAATATGAATTTATAAGACTCCAACTGATATTATTGTATATATTATATCAAGCAATTCTTATAGCACTCAAAGCAAACATTTGTTCTCAAGCAATCATTACATCGTCGTCCTCTCAAGTGAAAATGATTCTAACGAGAACTTTAAGAGATTCTAGCCTAAGAGCCTAAGTGCCTATTCCTCGGGGCGAGTTATGGAGCCGGGTTCGCCACGACGAAGCTTCTTGCGGGGTGGTGACAACGCGGGGAAGCGGGGTTCATCCATCTGTGGGGGTGGCGTCGCTCTTCCCTCTAGTCGAGCTTCCAGCATGTGGATCTTTTCATGGGCTTCCAGTAGCTTGTCCTGAGTATCATCCAGCTCAGTGATGACGCTTTCCAGCTCAGTGTTGAAAGCGGCGGTGACTCGAGCAAGAGTGTTGAGGTGGTCTTCATCATCTTCCCCCAGAGTAATCATAGTCTCTTCAGTTCCACTGAGGCGGCGAGGAAGGTGGCGATACTCCGTGTTCTGCAGCTCCTGGCGGTAGGTATGGCAGATGGACCATAGAGCTCTCCTGGCGGCACTGCTGACGGCGGCGTCGTAAGTAGCGTGGGGAGTGGTGGAGTCGTGTGCAGTGAGAGTCCTCAGGCCTCTGGCACTTTCCATCCTGATGTGGACGCGAGAGAGGTAGTAGTCACCGAGCGCGGGGTCGGTGTAGTGATGCGTGTGGTAGTGAGGTCTCACGCGGTTGCCCAACTCCTGAAGAACACCTTGTAGCACCAAAGACAAGTGGCCGGGTTCTTTGTCCGAAGTGCGAACACAGCAAAGTTGCCTCATCCCTGGAGTTTCATCACTTTTATCGTCGTTGTTTTCATCGTTGTTGTTGTCCTCGTCATCGTCCCTTCTAATATCTTCGAAGTTACTCGGGCTTTCTTCAGCGTCAACCGGTGCTGGGGAGGGGGCTGGAGTAGGGACAACTAAGGGTGGTGGCAATCTCTCAATGACTGGTGATGCCGGCGGGGTGAACTGATTTCCTTCTTCATCAACTGCCATGATGCGGCCATCTTCACCATCCACGAAGTAATAGACTTCCTCGGGTTCTTCCTTCGTAGCTTCCTCCTCTTCAACAGGGTCTGGGACTGGGGTAGGAGAAGTTGGTTCAGCTGGGGTAATGCGAACTTGGCGACCTCCGGTGCGTTTGCGAGCAGTTTGGTAAATTCTGACCATCTGGCAGAGCGGGAGTAAAATTCAGGATATTTTTCTTTTAAGAAGGAAAATGATAGAAGGTTTTATGTAAACATAGGTTTTTATGTGGAAATATAAAAGGAATTTTTTGATGCTGATATGGCTTTCTAGAAGATAAATCCTTAATTTCGACCATTTCTATCTAGGCTAGCGTCCTACAGTCAACATAGCTCTGATACCACTTCTGTCACACCCGATTCTAGAAAGAACCAGATGCATCTCATATGTGCGCCAGGATCTCGTTCACACACATATGGTAGACGGAAAGTGTAATATATCAAAGACAATGCTCAAAAAGTAACTAAATAAAGTATTTAACAATATTACACTCCGTATAAAAGAGACACAAATGTCTTTAAACGATAAACCGTTATACCCTATACGAAGTCTTCAACAACTCCGTCTTCCACAGGCGATGACTGGTGAACGCAGGACCTAGAACTCCTCGAAGTCGTCAAAGATCTCCTCTTCAAAGTTCTCTTCTGAACAACAGGGGGCAAGGGTGAGTACTCTTATGGTTGGTACTCAGCAAGTGGGGTGAAAATGCAAGGCCATCAAGGATAGGCTAGGGTTTGCAGCAGCGGTTGCTTTTAGTTGGTCAAGTATTTATTAACAAGCATCTATTAACTAGGTTCAAGTTTATACCAACCCACTTTAGCAAAATCATAAAGATACCATCAACACAAGTATTAACCACGAACCATGATTTAATTAATCTTCAAGTTTAAATTATCATGTGAGGGTCCAAGCCACTCATAACCGTGAGTACGGCTGTTATAACAGTTTTACACTCTGCAGAGGTTGTACACTTTACCCACAAATCGTGTTTCCCTGAGTCGCCCGGGTTTGCAAAGCCCTTAAACACTTCCGAGGTGAGTGGCGAGGGTACACTACGAAGCCTTTACAAAGACATGTCGAAAGCTAGGCAGCCCGCTAGAGTTTCAGTAGCGGCGTGGTCCATAAACCTCCCTAATGGTTAGCTCCTTAGCAAAGGCAGCTACCCCAAGAGGACCGGGCTATGACCCCTATCACCAACCCCCTCCTTGCCCTTTCAGTAAGGCCACCAGCAAACTACACATCTAATTAATTGGCTAAGGTCAGAGCCATATGACTTTATGGTTGCACTGTTCACTTGGGTGGTTCTCCATGTTCCCATTAAACAAGGTTGATCTTGAAATTACACGATAACAACCTCAATATAAAACGCAATCAACATTGCCAAAGGAGTAAACCAATACCAGTCCCAAAGTTTGCAACTAAGCGTAACTACCCAACATAAATAGTAAACCCAGGTGTTTCAAGGTTTGGGGTAAAGACTAGGTATGTCCTTAGCATAGGTAACCCATCAAGTTTATGCAAGCAACAAAAAGTAAAGTGAATTTTCATGCTGTTGTTGGGTTCAAATAGAATATGCAGAGGGGGAAATCCACTTGCCTTCTTCAAGCAACTGCTGATTCTCTTCCTTGTAAGCTTGCTCTTGATTTGGCTCGAACGTCACGTTGTCTACGTGATCACACAAACAAGCATACACAAACAAATAAGAAACAACATGACAAACAGTACCAACAGAAGGTGAAAAGATGCTAAAGTTGTAGCTCATGATACAAAGATCGCGTGGGCTCAAGAATAGCGGAAATCGGAGTTGAAACGATGAAGATATGGTTAAAACAGTGATCTGGGGACCTAACTGCTAGAGTTTTGAGTTTCCCGAGGCTAGATCTGAAGAATTCAGGGGCTAAAGCATAATTAAACCTTATACAGAGGGTCGGGGTGCAAAACTATAGGTTCTGGACGGCGGGTTCTAATTCTAGAAAAGTCAGGGGTCGGAACAGAAGAAGAAAGGGCTCAACTCTAATTATTTTCTACTGATCTGGACTGCGGGTTGATTCCTGGAAAACCTAGGGATCTTCCTGCAAAAGTTTCGGGAACGGCTAGGGTCGGGTGAGTCTAATCCGTTGGATCAGAATCGGCGGCGGATCGAACGAATCGGCGGGTAAGGGTTGGGCGAATCGGCGGTATGAAGAGTGGGTCGGTAAATCGGCTGAGTAAGGAAAAGGTCGGGTAAATCGGCCGTGTAAAGTGAAGATCGATTCTGGCTGTTAGATCTAGATCGAGCGGCAGAGGAAGGGTCGGCTCGATGGAACGAAAAGGGTCGGGCGAAGCGGAGTTTTACTGGGCATCGGCGGTGAGCGAGTGCGGCGGCGGACGGCCGGAGCTTCACCAAATCCGGTGTTCCGGGGCTCAATTCAAGCTGGCTTCATGCCGGGAAGTGAGTGGGCGGTACGGGGAAGGTGAGGGTGATCACGGGTTGGCTGTGCGGCGGCTGTGAACTAGCAGCCACGGCGGTGGGCGGAAACAGATCTCCGGCGAGGAATCTAGTTGGCGGCGGAGCAAGAGAGAGGGAAATCTGGTGTGGCTTGATACTCACCAACTTGCGGAGCTTCTGGCGAGAGTTGAAGACGGCGGAGAAACTGCAGATCGGCGAGTCCACGGGGAAATCGATGACACAGGACGGCGGCGTTCCTCCGATGTGCAACTTCCACCGGGGGTGACAATGTTGTGTAGAGGAAAAGATTGGAGCTTGGTTCTGGTTGCAAAGCGGGGCTTCAGCGGGATTTTATAGGGGCGGATCGGCCGAGAGTAGGAAGGCGGTGCTGCGGAATCGATCAGGACTTGGGCTAAGAAGAAAGAAAGAAGGGGCGCGAACGACGGCGCGGGAGCGATCCGGACTCTGGGTAGGAAAGAAGAAAGAAGAAGAAGGCGCCGACAGGTGGGTCCTAGCTGTCGGTGAAAGCAAGGGTCGGGTGAACGAATCGGCCACGGAGTTGGCCGCGGGAAAAGAAAAAGTAGAGGAAAAGAATTGGGCTGGCTGGAAGAAAGAATACGAGAGGAAAAGAAATAAAGATGCATGCACAATTTTAATTTATGATTTTTATGAAAATACTTTTAAAAGTTTCAACTCCTATATTTTTGGGTGTTACACTCGGCTCCTTCGGCCGACAATGTCCCAATCGGGCCAAATGTTAATGTTGAAGCTGAGAATTTCGAGATCAAGACGGGTCCCATTATGATGGTGCAGGCCAGCCCATTCTGTGGCAAGGCCAATGAGGATGCCAATGCACATCTCCAACAGTTCCTAGAACTGTGCAGCACTTTTGTCATCAAGGGAGTCACAAAGGATGTAATCCGACTCCGTCTGTTTCCATTTTCTCTTCTGGGGAAGGCAAAACAGTGGTTCTTAACCAACAGAAGTGCAGTAACTACTTGGGATGAGTGCGCCAAGGCATTCCTCGCGAAGTTCTTCTCATTGGGTAAAACCAACGCTCTTCGGGGAAGGATTTCCAATGTTTTCAGCAGGCATCAAATAAGTCAATAACTGAAGCTTGGGATCGGCTTCAGGAGTACATCCTAGCGTGTCCTCACCATGGGATGGACGCTTAGCTCATTCTACAAAACTTCTAGATCGGGCTAACTCGAACTTCCCGTGATCATATAGACGCTGCTGCAGGTGGTGCTTTCTTCTCGCTAACCATTGACAAGGCCAAAACTTTGATCGAGAAGATGGTGTCCAACCAAGGTTGGAACGACCAACGTCTCCAACCTCGCCAGCGGGGCATGCACTCCGTCAAGGAGACAGTCATGATCGCTGCAAAGCTCGACCTCCTCATCAAGAAGATTGATGAACGTGTGACAACCTTGGTAAATTTACATTTCTAAAATCAATGTCATTAGCCTAACCCTATGCTTAACCAACTAATAAAAGGGTGAAAAGATTTAGAACGAGTTAAGTTGAAATTCAAACTGAATTTGGGCACATTTGGATACTTTTGAATTTTTAAATTAACTTTCAAACCATAAGCCAAATGAGGTGTTGCCTGAAACTAAACTTGTAGAACTTTTTATTCTGAACAACTTCCGTGTTCAAAAGTTTTTGAAATTCAAATTAGAAAGAGGAGAAAACGACCTGTTTGCACCCAGCCCCCTGAAATTTTTCAAATTCTTGCATTCAGGCCCTCGCCCCTCCCTCTCTCTCCCCTCCCCGCCTGACAGCCGCCCGCCAGGTGGCCGGCGACGCCTAACCGGCGCGAGGCGCCAGGCCAGTGGCCGCTGCGCCTCTCCCCCACGTGCGGCTTTGCCCCCTCCCCACCGCCGCGCTGCCCAGTGCGCGTCCGCGCGTGCGCACGCCGTGCTGCGCCCCGCCTCGCCGCCCGTCGCACCCAACCGCCGCACCGCGCCGTGCCGCCCCGACTCCCGCACCCCGCCCGTCGCTGCGCCTGCCCTCCGCCCGAGCCAGCAGCTGCTGCTATCTCCTCTCTGCCACGCCAAATCTCCGGCTGCCAGTAGCTCGCGCCCGCTCGCCGCACGCCGCGCCGGCGCCCTGCTGCCGCCCGCCGTGGCCAGTGCCACGCCGTGCCGTGTCTCCGCCCCGCGCATCGCCCAGACACCCCCACCCCCTCCTGCCCCTATAAAAGCCGTGCCCCCGGTCGCCCGCGCGAGCCACCGCAGCCAGAACGCCTCGCCGCCGCCATTGCCGCCGCCGAGCGCCGCCCGTTCGTGGACAGCCTCCCACAGCCGCCCCCTGCCCAAATTGAAGCGCCAGCCACCACTACATCATCCCCCTAAAGCTCACCGACCCGCCCAACGCCGCCCAGGACCATCGAAGCGCCGCCGCCCGCACGGTCACCGCCGCCGCCGCCCCTGCTCGCCGTGGACAGCCCGACTCCGACCTCCTCCGCCCAAGCCGAGCCCCTGAGCAGCTTCCCCACGCGCCACTGAAGCTCGCCGACCAGACCAGACCGCCCCAAGCCAGCCAGAGCACCGCCGTCGACGCGTGCCGCGCCGCCGCCGCCTCTGCTCCAACGCCGGCGAGCCATTCCCGGCCGTCCCCCACCCGAACAAGACCCCCACGAGGTAGCCCTCACACCCCTGAACCTTCCCCGACCCTCACCCCTCGCCGCCGGCGAGCCCCCTCGCCGGAATTTCGGCCGGCCGCCGTACCCGAGCCGCCCGAGGACCCAATTGCAAGGATTTAAATCTTTAGAAGGGTCTGCACGTAAGATTCAAGGACCCAGTTGTAAAAGAAAGTTTCAAATCTAGATTCAAATTCAGTGAACTTGTAAAATTCGTATAAAATCGTAGAAAACTCAGAAAAATGCAAACTCAACTGTTGTGGAATCCCAAGAATAAACTCGACAACTTTTGTTACAAAAAGTTTCTTAGTTTCTCAACATGTTTTGCTCTACATTAAATGGAATCTTTAATGGACTTATTTTGTACCCACTATTGTAAATCAGTACTGACCCTAAATTTTAGGCAGTGAGTTAGTTGCGTGATGTTTAGGGCTGTGTAAAAAGATCAGGCCCAAATTCCACCTCTAACTACACTGTTTATTAAACTTAGTTTCATACCCTAAGTGGCTAGATATATTTTATCCCTGCAGTTAGGTTATGAATCACCTAATGAAACTTTTTCTGTAATGGTGTAATGGTACCTAGATGCCAGAGAAAAATTGGGAGACTTTATATCTCACAGGAACCTAATTATTTGCTTTATGTGCTAATAACATACATTAAATCAAGAAAATAGTATCTTAGCTTGGACAATTCTCAAATTTTTACTAGGAGATACACAGTTGTAGGGGTTGCTGTGTAAAAAGTTTCATGGACAAAAACTCTGTGTAGGGTCCTGTAAAAATAAATCCTTGAATAACCTAGGTGTGTAATGTCAAAATTTCTATGCTCTGAAAACTGCGTAATAAATCCTACAAAAATTACAGTAGCTCCTGCATGCTTAAATGAAAGCTCTGTAAAAAGCTTAGACTCAGTTGTTGCCCCATTTGTTCTGTACAAAAAGAACAAAGATCTAACAGCAACCATGTAATATATTTTCCATAATTAATCTGCTACATGAAATTGTCTGAAAATTTTACAGTAAGCACATCTTTCCCTGATGTGCCTAAATCCAAAGTTTCATGACCAGAAACTACCCATTGTAGTAGATATACTTAAATCATGTCGATTACCATTACCACGACTTAAACTTGTGCATTCATGTAGAATCGACGACTCTCGCCGACGGAACTTACGAGCTGGTGCCCGCGTCTGAGAGTGAGCAGCGTGAAGCTCAAGTAAATCCAACTGAAGCTCTTGAAGACCCGAGCCCCAGTTCGGAAGAGCCCCAAGCTAACTGTTCACAAGAAGGCAAGCCCCGGAGCATAACTCATTTCTTTTCCTAAATTATGCAACTCACTACTCTTTGCTTGTGCATTAAGTTTATAGGAGTTGAATGAAAACTTAGTTGCATGATGTTAGGAACCCATGCTTGAAAACTAGATGTAAGGTTCGATAGAATGCTGTGCTAATAGGACTCCGGTAAAAGCCGAGTGATTTCCTGTCACTCGCGAGAAAATAGGAGTTGAATGTTTACTACACGCTGCAATCATAAGGACACGGACGGGCTATGGAATGATGGTTACGATTGAGGCCCGTCTGTCTAGTGAAAAATGCTAAGGCCGCAGTGTGTGGTAGTGATGGTTAAGTCTTTGAACGTACTAAACACATACCGAGATTATGGGAATCGGTAAGCTTAAGTACCTGATTGGCCCGGCAAGGGGACGACATCCTACCCTTTGAACTTCGGTCCCATGTGCATATGGCGAGTGCAAAGAGTGGTCACGACCCGGCGCCGAACCGTGGCGTGGGGCTCTTGTACTCTCGGAGGGTAGCCCCGATCCACGACCCGGAAAGAAAGGGGAAAAGTTGCACGTGTGACTCTAGGGAGTAACCACGTGACGTGTGTTTGGGTTTCCCTTGCAAGGTTAAGAAATTCGATTCGAATCGTCCGTTTCTCATGGCTATTGAGACTGCTTAACCATTTTTACCCACAGAGTAAGAAGAGGAACAATGAGGATGAATGAACTGGTCAGATAAAAATTTAATGCTTCACCATGTATGCTATTGGATAGCTGCTTATCTAGAATGGTTAATGAAACTAGAACCTTGAGCTAAAAGTTGAAAGTAAGGACCCACTTATAGATGCTTTTCGGCAAAACAAACCCCTGAGCCAAAAAGCCTTGCATGTCTAGAGTCGGTGGAGTAGATTCCACTGCACGGGTAAGTCTTGCTGAGTATTAGTATACTCAGCCTTGCTTGTGGCTCATTTTCAGGTGAGACCTTCGAAGATATGATTGCTAGCTTGACTTGGCCCTGCACTCTTCCCCCTGGTTGGTCGGTGGAATGGGATACGCCCCCGTCCAACGGAGATAATGCCGAGTGATGTCTCGTACGGGCTTCATCGAGACATTCTGTATCGTCGAGTAGCTTCCGTTGTTTTATTTTCCGCTGCAACTTAAACTCTGAAGAACTTCTTAGTATGATCATTTAAGTACTTGGTTTCTAAACTCAAAACTTGGTCTGTAATGTTTACTTATGCTAATGTTGTAATATTTGCTGGAATGTGGTATTCTCTGGGCTCATCGTCACATGAGCATTTGTATGTATGGCATTCGATCCGCTCTACCGTGGTTGTATCGGGAGGTTATACCCGACAGACCAGTGGATTACTCCGTTTGAAGTGTAAGGTTAACCGAGATTGCCTTAACGGTGATGGTTAATACACTTGAGCCGGATTAATTCAGGTGGTTCTGCCACAGCTGGTATCAGAGCCGTAGCTGGTGCCACAGCTGGCAACAGCTGGCGCCAGAGCCGAAATGCATACACCAGAGAATGCGACAAGCCTTAAAAATTCGTTTTCCTAAAAACTTGACTAGAAGGATGTATTGCGAAATACGTTGGTGCGTTAAGGATGGTGCCTAGTTCGTAAAGCCCTAAGGGAGTATGGGAAAGTTACTAGGTGGCTATCTGACTTATGAAATATTATCAACTGACTTCCAGCACATTACTTTCTATCCAAAACTTACTTTTGTGCACAACCGACCTTAAATTCCGTAACGACGCACTCATCGCTAAGGTAAGGAGGTAAGGATCCTCAGCCAACTGAGAGAGCTTGGCCTTCCTGTCGGTGATGCGAACCGAACACTGCCCTCAAGCAGTGGCTTACTTGAGGTGCTGCCAATATGCCAACTGTTAGTTGAACATATTGGGAGTAGAAGGTTTGGCGCAGGGTATGGCGATCGCTGTTCATACCCCCGTCTCAGGACGGTACCCCCGTGAATACGCTATCTCGATAGCGTATGTTAACGTCGTCTGTACGGCGGAAATTGTACAGATATCGTTTCTATAAGTAAACGGTAATGAATACGAATGCTTTCATGAGTGCTGGCATGAAAGGTTCATGAAATATATATGCTTTGTCAATCTTCTGCAGGTACACTAACCGCGATTACGATAGGTTAAGGAACGGTTAGAAAGTCTCGACTAGCTATTATAGGGAGAGCCGTATTGTGTATGCCACCGAAACTATCTTCGTAAGACCAAAAGTATTTGGCAGTTAGTTTATTTTGTGAGGACGAATAGGACGTGCATGCATCATGACCACATATATCTGTAATCGAAATGCGTTGTATGAGAGTGGTAAGGTTCTTGCGTATCTAAGCGAGATTTTGCATAAGGACTATCTAGCGAATCTATCAGAAACCTGCCATGACCGAAGAAAATGACCTTTTCTGGTAAAGTTCATGTTGAAAGAATTATTCCAAATTTTGTGTTCTATCTCCTGTTCAAAAATGAAAAATTCTGAACCTATGGATAGTAAGAAATAACAGAAACCATGGAATGTCAAAATTCTGTCCATAATGAGTACTTCTGCCCCTTAAATTGTTAGGCCCCCTTCCTGCAGTTTTCTGCAAAAGAGCACAACACAAAACCTGTTCCAAATTTACCCAGGAAGCTTCTGTTAAAATTTGGTAAATTTTGGCTGGGTAGATTTTCCCTGGTGCACGAAACTCTAGCCCTCTGTTCACTAAAAATTCTGGGTAGACAGTAAGGTAAAACCTGAAAAGAAAGACCATCTTAGAGACCTATCTAGCTCTGGAGTTGACTAGCAAAGTTGTTCACGAATACCTTAGGAGTGATCTGGTGAAATTTGAGAATTTTTGGATTAGAACTGTGGAAGTTATGGTTATTTTTGCACACTATACAGAATCTGTCCTTGTGCTGTTCACAGTTTTTCACTATCTCACTCCATTTGATCTTTTGTTCAGATGGCCGAGCCTGTTGATATGATGGTGGATGAGGATGGACGCGTACACTCGCAGTGTCTCCACTGGGAGGGCTTCCCCTCTATTTTGTGGGATGTTCTGCGCACCGCGGGCTATCTAATTCCCCCACGTTACGCCGGACTGGAGTTTGCAGAGCATGGAGTTACCCAGTGCCGTGTCAACGTGACTATCTTTCCGCACCCGCTACACCCGGAGTGGCCCGCCTTGGAGATTGAGGCTGTTGGTCGCCGTTTGGCCGATACTTGGGAGCTTGCAGCCATGAGGGCCCTCACCACTTTTTGTGCGCAGCGTCCCGAGCTTGTCACACTCACTCCCATTGGTTTGTTTCCTGCTGCCCAGGACAACGACCCCTTTTGGCTCAACAGGGTGCAGCACGCACAATACTTGGTAGACTTTCATGCCTAGGAAACTATCCATACCTCCGTGCGGTGCATGAATGCACTCTACCGACTTCAGACTCTCCAGGGTCAAGCGCTTGAGCAGCTCACTGATCTTGCTCAAGCCTACCACATGATGGCAGATACCAGGGATGAGCAGATTAAGGAGCTCAGTCAGGATCTTCAGGACAGAGATGCTCAGATTGGCCAACTTGAGGGCCAAATTCAGGAGCAGGACACTCTCATGGGTGAGAGAGATGCCATGATAGCACAGTTGGAGGAGCAGCTCCATGATCTGAGCCTTGAGTTGGAGGATGCTAATGAGCACATTCAGTGGCACCACGATCAGAATGACCATCCCCATGCGGAGGACATGGAGGAAGATGAGGAGGAGCCACAGGAGATTGATGGTATTTCAGGCATGGACTTCGAGGGTGAGGTACCACAGGCACCTCAGATGGGAGCTCACTCTCCTGCTCACAGCGAGTCGTCCGTCAACGACTAGGATGACTTCTAGATGACGACCTAGAAGGACTTTTGCACATACTCCTCGATAGGGTAGCCTAACTTTTGGCAAGTGTTGTAATAGGCTAACTAGGAGTTGAGTAACTCTTTTGTGATGGCTACACCTGAACCATGTGGATACCCTCAGCATGTAAGGAACAGCGATAAACTTGGGTGATTTCGTTGTAAGTTGGTAAACGATGAAATCCGCAATCGCTGAAACTTGTCGGGAATTTTATCCATGTTTCCTTACATTTCTGAGCTGTGAGTTGAATACCAAACCTGTCAGGAATTTTGTGATCGTGGTTCTCACAAAAATTCAGCATCATTGGACCTCGCTAGTTTAAGTTATAGGCGAAACATTACCGATCGATCTGCTGAAAAACAGGTAAGACAGTAAGGCAAAGGACGAGCCTTTCGACCACCTTAGCTATAGTTCTAGCGCCGAAGTTAAATACCAAAGTGGTGCATTCCTAAATTCTCTGACTACTGCCAAAGTATGAGATATTTTGGATGGACCCACAGAAAGCTATGATTTTTCTCGTAGCAAACAGAGATTCTATCCATACTTCTAGCTGTGATTTCGGAAGTCTATGACTACACCAATCATTTATGAATCAAGGAAGTAATATGGATCGCGTTGCTAATGGTAACCTTTCACGTTTCAGATGGTTGGATCAACACGTGGCAACCCCGAGGGTTTTGGTGCCGGTGGCAGCAGATCGCGACAATCGCCACCACCCCCGCCCAGTTTGGTGGAAGTGATGGCCGCTCAAACCGAGCTGCTGCGTCAGATCATGCAAGGACAGCACCAGCAGAGGGGTGGGCACAATGCTCACCAACCCCAAGCTGCAGGATACACGGATTTCCTGGGGACCCAGCCTCCCTTGTTCCATAAGACCGAGGAACCCCTGGACGCAGATGCATGGATTCGCACCATCGAATCCAAGTTCACGATACTTGTGGCCCCATGCTCAGAGGCCAACAAAGCTCGTTTTGCCGCGCAACAGCTTCGCGGTACCGCTCGTGTGTGGTGGGACCACTATTTTGCTATGCTCCCCGCTGATCACATTGTCACCTGGGATGAATTCAAGACCGCATTCCGGGCACATCATATTCCCGAGGGTCTCATGGAGAGGAAGTTGAACGAGTTCCTGGCACTCACCCAGGGCACCCGCACCGTGCTGCAGTACGCCCAGGCGTCCAACAACCTATGCCAGTATGCGGGCTATCATGCTGATACGGATGCCAAGAAGCGTGATCGTTTCCGCCGAGGACTGAGTACCAAGCTCAAGGAGCGTCTGAACCTAGCCAGGGCTGACACCTACAACGAATTGGTCAATATGGCCAATACCCAGGAAGACTGTATCATGGCACACCGGGCAGAGAAGAAGAGAAAGGCACCCGCTGGACCCTCGAGTGCTCAACCACCAAGGTACCGCATCGTGCAAAATGCCGCACCCACAGCTCCACCAAGGGCCCCTCAGCCAGGGAGATGGATTGCCAGACCCCCACAGCAGCCAGGCATGGTACGACCCCCGATGCCTCCACAGAATGGTCCGAGGCCCATTCTTCAACAGTCTCTTCGACCTAGCCCCGCGAATCGTTGTTTCAAATGCGGGAGCTCCAACCACTTTGCACGAGAATGCCCTCAGTCTGGGCTGCCCAACCAAGGTCAGGGATCCAACCCGAACAACAAGAACAGGGGCAAGAGACAGACCCTGCAAGTCAAGCAAGGACAGATTAACTTCACCACGCTTGCAGAGCTTCCTGAAGGAGCCCCAGTGATGTCGGGTACATTCTCTATCCATAACAAGCCTGCAGTTATATTATTTGATTCTGGTGCATCGCATAGTTTCATAAGTGCAAAATTCGGTGCAAAAGTAGGCTTGGATGTTTGTCACACAAAAGGGTCATATATGATATCAACACCGGGTGGTAAAATTGCTTCAAACCAAATGGTCAGACAAGTACCAGTCAAGTTGGGTAGTAAAACCATCGACACAGACCTTGTCCTTTTACCTCTTGACGGCATGGATATTATTTTGGGAATGAACTGGATGACTATGCATGGAGTCACACTGGACCTTTCTTCCCGAGCCGTTGAGATAAATTCACCTAGTCACGGAGCCACTACCCTTTACCTACCATTCCTAGATTGCACGAATTCCTGTGCTTACAAGATGGAAGGACTTAAGCTAGAGGATGTTCCTGTCGTCAACGAGTATGCCGATGTCTTTCCGGATGACTTACCAGGAATGCCACCGGATAGGGATATTGAGTTCATCATTGAACTACAACCAGGCACTGCACCTATATCCAAAAGACCATATAGGATGCCCCCTAAAGAATTGGCAGAGCTGAAAATTCAACTCCAAGAACTACTGGACAAGGGTTTCATTCGCCCTAGCGCGTCACCTTGGGAATGTCCAGCCCTATTCATAAAGAAGAAGGATGACAGTTTGAGGTTATGCGTTGACTACCGACCTCTCAATGCGGCAACTGTTAAAAATAAATACCCACTTCCCCGTATCGATGTACTCTTCGATCAATTAGCTGGAGCCAGAGTCTTCTCAAAGATTGATCTTCGTTCGGGATATCACCAGATCAAGATTCGCCCGTGCGATATTCCTAAGACTGCCTTCTCCACACGATATGGACTTCATGAATTCTTGGTCATGTCCTTTGGACTCACGAACGCCACTGCCTATTTCATGTATCTCATGAATTCGGTATTCATGCCTGAGCTTGACAAATTCATCGTAGTGTTCATCGACGACATCCTTATCTATTCCAAGGATGAGGAAGAGCATGCTAAGCACCTGCACATTGTTCTTCAGCGTCTCAAAGACCATCAGCTCTATGCTAAGTTATCTAAGTGTGAATTCTGGTTGGATACTGTAAAGTTCTTAGGTCACACGATCTCCAGCGAAGGCATAGCTGTTGACCCCAGCAAGGTACAAGAGGTGATGGATTGGAAACCCCCTACCTCTGTCCATCAGATTCGCAGTTTTCTCGGCTTAGCCGGTTACTACCATCGCTTCATCCCGGATTTCTCTCGAATTGCTAAGCCCATGACGGAACTGTTGAAGAAGGAAGTAAAGTTTGTATGGAATGAGAAATGTGAAGAAGCTTTCCACACTCTCAGAGAGCATCTGACTACTGCACCTGTGTTAGCTCAACCCGATAATACCAAGTCGTTCGATGTGTATTGTGATGCATCGGGTACTGGTCTAGGATGTGTGCTTATGCAAGAGAATCGAGTGATTGCATATGCCTCACGAGCCCTTCGGCCCCACGAGCAGAATTATCCCACTCATGATCTTGAGCTTGCAGCGGTCATTCACGCTCTAAAAATATGGAGGCACTATCTCATGGGTACACAGTGCAATATCTGCACTGATCATAAGAGTCTCAAGTATATCTTCACACAAGCCGATCTGAATATGAGACAACGAAGATGGCTAGAATTAATCAAGGATTATGACCTTGAAGTGCACTATCACCCCGGCAAGGCTAATGTAGTCGCGGATGCACTAAGCCGCAAGTCCCATTGCCATTGCTTATCCATGGAGTCCTACCATGAGACATTGTGTGCAGAAATGAGGAAGCTTAACCTGGAAATGGTCTCCCAAGGCACTCTAAATCACATCTCAGTTGAGCCCACTCTTCACGACCAAATCGTCATGGCACAACTACATGATGAAGGAATTAAGATCATCAAACAAAAACTCTCTCTAGGTGAGGAGAAGTATAAATGTTTCCGCCAGGACCATAAGGGAGTTCTATGGTTCGAAAGTCGTATAGTCGTTCCGAAGAATCGTGAACTCCGCAAGCAAATTCTCGATGAGGCACACATTTCCAAATTCTCTATCCACCCCGGCAGTAGCAAAATGTATCAAGACCTAAGGCAAAACTTCTGGTGGACTAGAATGAAAAGAGAAATTGCTACGTATGTCTCAGAATGTGACACGTGCCAGAGAGTAAAAGCTAGCCACTTGAAGGTAGCCGGTACACTTCAACCGTTACCTATACCATCATGGAAATGGGAAGACATAAGTATGGACTTCATCGTTGGACTACCTAACATCTCCATATGGGTTATCGTGGATAGACTCACAAAGATGACACATTTTCTTCCGGTACACACCACCTATTCTACCAAGAAATATGCCGAGATTTACCTCGATCGTATTGTTTGCCTACATGGAACACCTAAGACAATTATTTCCGATCGTGGTCCTCAGTTTGTAGCACGCTTTTGGGAACAACTGCAAACGTCTCTTGGTACCAAACTGATTCGCAGCTCAGCATACCATCATCAGACTGACGGACAAACGGAAAGAGTAAACCAAATTCTTGAGGACATGCTGAGAGCTTGCGTCATTCACTATGACAAGAATTGGGACAAATGCCTACCCCTAGCAGAGTTCTCGTACAACAATAGCTATCAAACGAGTTTGAAGATGGCACCATTTGAGGCCCTGTACGGACGAAGGTGTCGAACTCCTTTGAGTTGGTCACAAACCGGAGAACGTAAAATAATTGGACCCGACCTGGTAATCGAGGCAGAGGAGAAAGTAAAAGTAATACAAGCAAATCTTAAAGCCGCACAAGCCCGACAAAAGAGCTATTCCGACAAAAGGAGAAAGCCCCTAAAATTCGAAGTTGGCGATCATGTCTATCTTCGAGTTTCACCCACCAAGGGAGTGCAAAGATTCGGAATCAAAGGCAAACTAGCTCCCCGTTATATTGGTCCTTACGAAATCATTGAGAGTTGCGGACCCGTAGCCTACAAATTACGACTGCCCCCTCAGCTCACGGCCACCCATGATGTCTTCCACGTATCTCAACTCAAGAAGTGTATTCGAGTCCCTACCGAGATTGTGGGACAACAAGAAATATCGTTAGAACCCGACCTCTCGTATGTCGAACACCCAGTTAAAATTTTGGATCAAAAGGAAAGAGGGACCAGGAGGAAAGTGATTAGACTGTATAAAGTTCAATGGAATCATCACACTGAAGAAGAAGCCACCTGGGAAACTGAGAGCTACCTAAACCAAAATTTCCCTGGTTTTCTTATCTCGACCACTGGTACGTGCACCCCTGTCCACACTAAGATTTACCGAATCTCGGGGCGAGATTCTTGTTAAGGGGGGAAGGCTGTGACAACCCTGGTAAATTTACATTTCTAAAATCAATGTCATTAGCCTAACCCTATGCTTAACCAACTAATAAAAGGGTGAAAAGATTTAGAACGAGTTAAGTTGAAATTCAAACTGAATTTGGGCACATTTGGATACTTTTGAATTTTTAAATTAACTTTCAAACCATAAGCCAAATGAGGTGTTGCCTGAAACCAAACTTGTAGAACTTTTTATTCTGAACAACTTTCGTGTTCAAAAGTTTTTGAAATTCAAATTAGAAAGAGGAGAAAACGCCCTGTTTGCACCCAGCCCCCTGAAATTTTTCAAAGTCTTGCATTCAGGCCCTCGCCCCTCCCTCTCTCTCCCCTCCCCGCCCGACAGCCGCCCGCCAGGTGGCCGGCGACGCCTGACCGGCGCGAGGCGCCAGGCCAGTGGCCGCCGCGCCTCTCCCCCACGCGCGGCTTTGCCCCGTCCCCACCGCCGCGCTGCCCAGTGCGCGTCCGCGCGTGCGCACGCCGTGCTGCGCCCCGCCTCGCCGCCCGTCGCACCCAACCGCCGCACCGCGCCGTGCCGCCCCGACTCCCGCGCCCCGCCCGTCGCTGCGCCTACCCTCCGCCCGAGCCGCTGCAGCAGCTGCTTCCCCAATCCGCGCGCCACGCTATCTCCTCTCTGCCACGCCAAATCTCCGGCCGTCAGTAGCTCACGCCCGCTCGCCGCACGCCGCGCCGGCGCCCTGCTGCCGCCCGCCGTGGCCAGTGCCACGCCGTGCCGTGTCTCCGCCCCGGGCATCGCCCAGACACCCCCACCCCCTCCTGCCCCTATAAAACCCGCGCCCCCGGCCGCCCGCGCGAGCCACCGCAGCCAGAACGCCTCGCCGCCGCCATTGCCGCCGCCGAGCGCCGCCCGTTCGTGGACAGCCTCCCACAGCCGCCCCCTGCCCAAATTGAAGCGCCAGCCACCACTACATCATCCCCCTAAAGCTCACTGACCCGCCCAACGCCGCCCAGGACCACCGGAGCGCCGCCGCCCGCACGGTCACCGCCGCCGCCGCCCCTGCTCGCCGTGGACAGCCCGACTCCGACCTCCTCCGCCCAAGCCGAGCCCCTGAGCAGCTTCCCCACGCGCCACTGAAGCTCGCCGACCAAACCAGACCGCCCCAAGCCCGCCGGAGCACCGCCGTCGACGCGTGCCGCGCCGCCGCCGCCTCTGCTCCAACGCCGGCGAGCCATTCTCGGCCGTCCCCCACCCGAACAAGACCCCCACGAGGTAGCCCTCGCACCCCTGAACCTTCCCCGACCCTCACCCCTCGCCGCCGGCGAGCCCCCTCGCCGGAATTTCGGCCGGCCGCCGTACCCGAGCCGCCCGAGGACCCAATTGCAAGAATTTAAATCTTTAGAAGGGTCTGCAGGGAAGATTCAAGGACCTAGTTGTAAAAGAAAGTTTCAAATCTAGATTCAAATTCAGTGAACTTGTAAAATTCGTATAAAATCGTAGAAAACTCAGAAGAATGCAAACTCAACTGTTTTGGAATCCTTAGAATAATCTCTACAACTTTTGTTACAAAACGTTTCTCAGTTTCTCAACATATTTTGCTCTACATTAAATGGAAGCTTTAATGGACTTATTTTGTACCCACTGTTGTAAATCAGTACTGACCCTAAATTTTGGGCAGTGAGTTAGTTGCTTGATGTTTAGGGCTGTGTAAAAAGATCAGGCCCAAATTCCACCTCTAACTACACTGTTTATTAAACTTAGTTTCATACCCTAAGTGGCTAGATATATTTTATCCCTGCAGTTAGGTTATGAATCACCTAATGAAACTTTTTCTGTACTGGTGTAATGGTACCTAGATGCCAGAGAAAAATTGGGAGACTTTATATCTCACAGGAACCTAATTATTTGCTTTATATGCTAATAACATACATTAAATGAAGAAAATAGTATCTTAGCTTGGAAAATTCTCAAATTTTTACTAGGAGATACACAGTTGTAGTGGTTGCTGTGTAAAAAGTTACATGGATAAAAACCCTGTGTAGGGTCCTGTAAAAATAATTCCTTGAAGAACCTAGGTGTGTAATGTCACAATTTCTATGCTCTGAAAACTGCATAATAAATCCTACAAAAATTACAGTAGCTCCTGCATGCTTAAATGAAAGCTTTGTAAAAATCTTAGACTCAGTTGTTGCACCATTTGTTCTGTACAAAAAGAACAAAGATCTAACAGCAACCATGTAATATATTTTCCATAATTAATCTGCTACATGAAACTGTCTGAAAATTTTACAGTAAGCACATCTTTCCCTGATGTGCCTAAATCCAAAGTTTCATGACCAGAAACTACCCACTGTAGTAGATATACTTAAATCATGTCGATTACCATTACCACGACTTAAACTTGTGCATTCATGTAGAATCGACGACTCTCGCCGACGGAACTTACGAGTTGGTGCCCGCGTCCGAGAGTGAGCAGCGTGAAGCTCGAGTAAATCTAACTGAAGCTCTTGAAGACCCGAGCCCCAGTTCGGAAGAGCCCCAAGCTAACTGTTCACAAGAAGGCAAGCCCCGGAGCATAACCCATTTCTTTTCCTAAATTATGCAACTCACTACTCTTTGCTTGTGCATTAAGTTTATAGGAGTTGAATGAAAACTTAGTTGCATAATGTTAGGAACCCATGCTTGAAAACTAGATGTAAGGTTCGATAGAATGCTATGCTAATAGGACTCCGGTAAAAGCCGAGTGATTTCCTGTCACTAGCGAGAAAATAGGAGTTGAATGTTTACTACACGCTGCAATCATAAGGACACGGGCGGGCTATGGAACGATGGTTACGATTGAGGCCCGTCTGTCTAGTGAAAAATGCTAAGGCCGCAGTGTGTGGTAGTGATGGTTAAGTCTTTGAACGTACTAAACACATGCCGAGATTATGGGAATCGGTAAGCTTAAGTACCTGATTGGCCCGACAAGGGGACGGCATCCTACCCTTTGAACTTCGGTCCCATGTGCATATGGCGAGTGCAGAGAGTGGTCACGACCCAGCGCCGAACCGTGGCGTGGGGCTCTTGTACTCTCGGAGGGTAGCCCCGATCCACGACCCGGAAAGAAAGGGGAAAAGTTGCACGTGTGACTCTAGGGAGTAACCACGTGACGTGTGTTTGGGTTTCCCTTGCAAGGTTAAGAAATTCGATTCGAATCGTCCGTTTCTCACGGCTATTGAGACTGCTTAACCATTTTTACCCACAGAGTAAGAAGAGGAACAATGAGGATGAATGAGCTGGTTGGATAAAAATTTAATGCTTCACCATGTATGCTATTGGATAGCTGCTTATCTAGAATGGTTAATGAAACTAGAACCTTGAGCTAAAAGTTGAAAGTAAGGACCCACTTATAGATGCTTTTCGGCAAAACAAACCCCTGAGCGAAAAAGCCTTGCATGTCTAGAGTCGGTGGAGTAGATTCCACTGCACGGGTAAGTCTTGCTGAGTATTAGTATACTCAACCTTGCTTGTGGCTCGTTTTCAGGTGAGTCCTTCGAAGATATGATTGCTAGCTTGACTTGGCCCTGCACTCTTCCCCCTGGTTGGTCGGTGGAATGGGATACGCCCCCGTCCAACGAAGATAATGCCGAGTGATGTCTCGTACGGGCTTCATCGAGACATTCTGTATCGTCGAGTAGCTTCCGTTGTTTTATTTTCCGCTGCAACTTAAACTCTGAAGAACTTCTTAGTATGATCATTGAAGTACTTGGTTTCTAAACTCAAAACTTGGTCTGTAATGTTTACTTATGCTAATGTTGTAATATTTGCTGGAATGTGGTATTCTCTGGGCTCATCGTTGCATGAGCATTTGTATATATGGCATTCGATCCGCTCTACCGTGGTTGTATCGGGAGGTTATACCCGACAGACCAATGGATTACTCCGTTTGAAGTGTAAGGTTAACCGAGATTGCCTTAACGGTGATGGTTAATACACTTGAGCCGGATTAATTCAGGTGGTTCTACCACAAAACGCCCCCAAGAAAAGGCTCCAACTCAGGTACTTCAAGCCTTAGATTCTCATATGATTTGCGAAGTCTGTGGGAATATCGGACACTCGGGGAACGACTGCCCCAAAACCCTTGAAGAAGTCATGTACATGAACAACAATAACGGGTTTCATCCACAAGGAGGTCATGGGTGGAACCAGTCGCAACCCGACTACCAAGCAGGTAATGATAATTCAAACTCATTTAATCCTAACCAACCTTCCTTGAGGGATCTTGTCTTAAGCCAAGCAAAGACCAACAAAGCAATTCAAAAGAAGCTTGCCGCCAACGACAAGACCTTGGTGACCATCCAAGCGAAGATGGATGGCATCTCCTGTACACTCAAGAACCAGCTGAGCTTCAACAAGATGATTGAAACGCAACTAGCTCAACTGGTCGCCGCCGTTCCTTCTGCAGAGACAGGGAAGATCCCAGGGCAACCCGAGGCTCCCCTGGAGGGCGTTAATACAATAACCATAAAATGGGGTAAGCCATCACGTGGTAAATTCTTACTAACTATGCAGAAAGACACGAATGCCCTCAGAAGAGTTCTTGGGGCGATCTAGCTGTAACCATAAAGGAGGATCCCGAAACCCCAATGATCAACTGCTCTATATACGACCGCTATTATGAGCAAGCCCTTTGCGACCTTGGAGCAAGTGTCAACATCATTCCCAAGGTAACCTTCGAAGAACTAGCTTATCCTACTCCTTCCCCTACTTGCATGTGTGTGCAGCTGGCCGACTCCACGATACGATATCCCGAGGGAATTGTGAAGGATCTCCTGGTGCGAGTCCAGAATTCATTCGTCCTCGTGCACTTCATAGTTCTTGACATGGAGGGTGATTTAGAAATCTCGCTCATCCTTGGGTGACCATTCCTAAAAGATGCCAAGGCCAGGATAGACGTGGGGACCGGAAGAATCAATTTCCAGATTGGGAAGAAGACCATGAAGTTTAGGTTCCGCAACAGACGTGAACAAGTATACTTGCTTCATGAGGATAGCAAAGAACAAGGGCTGGGGACAGAACCAGAATGGTTCAAAGACTGGGAGATACACAATCTCACACCCGAGGATCCGATTCCCACACCACCGACGTCAACAAAGAAGAAAACCAAGAAGGTGTGGAGAAAGAAGAAGATGTCATCATCCTCAACATCCTCCCTAGGTATGGACAATTCGATCTCAAGTTAAAAAGGTATGGAGAGGGTCCTGCTCATCCGACCTTAAACCAAGAGCTAGCTTGGGGAGTCCTTCTACCAAGTGAATTGTATCCTTTTACTACTTTCAATAAAGATATAAAAAACTCTAAAAACCAAACAAATATTTCCTGCTTTAATTTCCCTTTTCATATGCATGATAAGAATGTTCAGTCTTCCTAAGTTGAAAGGATGAATAATTGTGATGCTCTTGCTCGTCTATCTTGCTTAGTCCTAAATCATGATGTTTCCTAAGTTTGAGTTTGCTGGCTGTTTAAACCTTTGTGCCATGAACCCGAACGTCTTGTGGGTTGCACAGGCTTTATCCAAGTTTAGGTTGTTGTGAGTTTAGATATGGAAGATGGAGCTTTATAATCTTGTCCTAAGTGAAGCATGATATCTGGAGTATTTTGTTTTCAAAAATTGAAAAGGGAAAGACAAGTTCCTCAATGATGTTCCAAGTTCTACCAAAGCCATATGTTTATTACATTGAAAAATCCTACACATATGTTTCTTGATATTTCATTGAGCTTTGTCAAATTGTTGTGACCCTAGTGAGATGCTTTTCATATCCTCTTGATCAAGATCATGCACACGTTACATTCATTGTGACATTCCTACACTAGGAATTAGCAAATCCATCCATCCACCAAATAAATGCTCCATGAAGCTTTTGATCTCTCCTCATATTATCCCTGAAAAAAGAAATTAGGCTTGGTCATCCCCGAAAAAAAAGAGAGAAAAGAGAAAAAGAAAAGATGGCATGCCAAAGAAGCATGATCCAAAAAAAAGAGAAAAGAATGAAAAAGAGGGGGATAGCCATGTCTAAAGAAAAATGCAAAAATAAAATAATGAGGAGAGAGATCACTTGCCAAAAAGGAGTAAATGTACCTTCCATTCATCCACACGCATGCACCTCTTGATCTTGGGATATGACTTGTTTTCTCCATGGATCCACTCTTTGCCTTGGCAATATATGAAATGCAGGTATGCTTCATCCATTCCATACTTTGAGCTCCACAAAAGCTTTCGTTATGAGAAGGGAGAAGTGCCTTGGTAAGGATTCATACACCATTGAGCGATCTGAGTGAATCATTCGAGGAACTTAGTCTTGTTTTACTATTTCCAGAAAGAACACCTTTAGATGGATTGTTGAGCAAGGAAAGGTAATTACTGCTCTATCAACTGTTCTAACTCTGTACAGCTCAAGATAAGGAGAAGCTCATAAGCCCCATAGATGATGAAGGTAACAAGGGCCAGGTACTCATACCAACATTACTCATTCTCAAGGAGATCATCTATGCCTCAGACTTGACACGACAGTAGGTAATAAGTCTAACAATTTTCTGATCAACAACCTGGTTTGCTTGGGACGAGCAAAGGACACCTTGGGGGTTCTTGTTGACGCTCGCTACAGACCAATTTCGAGCATCAATTTGACTAGAAAATTGGGATGACTAGCATACTTAACCTACATATTTATCTAGAATAATATCGTTTCCACATTCCCCTTGGAGAATTTTTAATGTAGGGAAATTGAAGAGAATTCAAGTATTAAACAAGCACCTCAATCCAAGGCAAGTGACGTCGACCAATCAGAGCACGCCAGTTGGACTCCCATGGATTGAAGGGCCCACCAAAGCATGCAACCGACCTTGGACAGACCCTACTCATGCACAGGAGCAACCAGGACCCATAGGGCAGCCACCCAGAGCGAGCTACCTGGGCCGAGCCAGGCCCAAGTCGGCCGACCCACCTAGGTCGGCTGACCCAGCCAAGGCGATTCGATTTACCTCCTTTGACGTGGCGCTTCCCCATTGGTTCCTAATGGCGGTTTGGCAAGGCTTCGAGCATTTGGGTGCCGAGGAGCTGCTTCACACCCCCCTCACTCACCTCTATTAATATGAGGGAGCTGCTACAATAAGAGACACACAACAAGTTGCAACCTCTCTCAAGTTCCTCTCTTGCTTAGTCTTTAGGATAGTGGAGTCTAGGTGAAGTATCTCTTCTTCGGTTCCCTAGTCATCCTAGGAGTCTTCGGTATGGGTTTTACTCTTCCTCTCCTTTGTAATATTCCAAATTCCTTAATAGAGTTATCTTCTAGTTTAGTGTACTCGTATAGTATATGTTCTGTGTATTCAGATATGTATGCTATGCTTAGTTTATATCTACGACTGATATCTTGCATGATTAGACATGGTAAGATATCTAGGTTATGGCATTGGTTCTAGTACACGCATGTTTGCTCTAGTGCGATGTCTATCCATCCGAAGGGTGGAGGCTCCGCTCGGGGCATTAGAGTATCGCTTATTAGCGTAGACGTGGTGTCTGGGCTAATCAGTGTTGCTGGATGCGGCTCTATACCATGGTTAGATGAGGTAGGCGGCAAGTGGGTGACAGCCCTGTCCGTCCAGCGTAACCCTCCCCGTTCGTGTAGTAGCTATAGGAGGTGCATAAAATAGCCGTAAAGATCTAGTGGCCACCTAGCCATATCTTGTGCGGTCTCCCGGTGATGCCTGGGAGCCTAGAGCCCGTTCCTAATCATGTGTATGTGTATGAGTGCCTAGTATAGACTGTATGCTTAGTTAGGAGTACATAAGTCCTTAGATTAGCTTTCTTCTTCCTTTCTCCCTTCCTGTAAGCTTTGCATAGAGATAGAACTTGAGTAACTTGTGTGTCACACTACGTCTTTACCATATATTATCTTACCCCTATTTATTCTTTAGAATATCCATGCTAGAACTAATCAACATACTAATCTATTCCAATAACCACTGCCTTCCCTGCGGAAATATAAATACGACCCCGTACTCACAGGTAAAATGCTACAATGGTATTCCGTGCGCTTGCGGATCCTTTTGTAACGTAAGAAATAACCCACATCATTTCTGGCGCCGTTGCTGGGAAACACCTATCGTAGTGATGACGCTACAAAACGCCAACAGTTGATCAGATACTGGACCTTGGGCCTATATACCTGCACCAGATGTGGACGTACGAGAGGTTCATGTCGACCCTGAACATATACGTCCGTAACCATGCTTACCCAGAGAGCTCCATGATCGAGGCATACACAATGGAGGAGGCCATTAACTGCTGCACCAAATACATCCGGGACGGAAATGCGATTGGGTTGCCCGTCCATCCGCACGAAGGCAGAACCTCAGGGATGGGTGCACGGGGAGGAAAGTACGCACCAATGTAGAAGATGATATGGTCCAAGAAGGTCATCAAAACGCCCTTAATCAGTGTTGCTGGATGCGGCTCTATATCATGGTTAGATGAGGTAGGCGACAGGTGGTGACAGCCCTGTCCATCCAGCATAACCCTCCCTGTTCGTGTAGTAGCTGTAGGAGGTGCATAAAATAGCCGTGAAGATCTAGCGGACACCTAGCCATATCTTGTGCGGTCTCCCGGTGATGCCTAGGAGTCTAGAGCCCATTCCTAATCATGTGTATGTGTATGAGTGCCTAGTATAGACTGTATGCTTAGTTAGAAGTACATAAGTCCTTAGATTAGCTTTCTTCTTCCTTTCTCCCTTCCTGTAAGCTTTGCATAGAGATAGAACTTGAGTAACTTGCGTGTCACACTACCTCTTTACCATATATTATCTTACCCCTATTTATTCTATAGAATATCCATGCTAGAACTAATCAACATACTAATCTATTCCAATAACCGCCGCCTTCCCTGCGGAAATATAAATACGACCCCGTACTCACGGGTAAAATGCTACAATGGTATTCCATGCGCTTGCGCATCCTTTTGTAACGTAAGAAATACCCCACGTCATTTCTGGCGCCGTTGCTAGGAAACATCTATCCTAGTGATGACGCTACGAAACGCCAACAGTTGATCACATACAAGACCTTGGGCCTGTATACTTGCACCAGATGTGGATGTACGAGAGGTTCATGTCGACCACGTCCATAACCGTGCTTACCCAGAGGGCTGCATGATCGAGGCATACACAACGGAGGAGGCCATTACCTGCTGCACCAAATACATCCGGGACAGAAATTCGATTGGGTTGCCCGTCCATCCTCACGAAGGCAGACCCTCCGGGATAGGGTGCACGGGGAGGAAAGTACGCACCAATGTAGAAGACGATATGGTGCAAGAAGCTCATCACAACGCCCTTAATCAGTTAGTGGTCATGGAGAAGTGGGTTGAGAAGCACCTGGAGGAGATCTGCCGTGGTCGTGATGGACGCACAGAGGCATGGGTACAGAGATAACACAAGATCAATTTCACCATATGGATCAACTAGCAGGGCATACCTCCCTATGGCGAATCTGATGAATCGAGGCTTACGTCCGGCCCGTCCACCCAAATCACCTCATGGCAAGGGTACGACATCAATGGATACAGGTTCCACATGAAGGACAAGGACAATAAGAGCGTAGCACAGAACAGCAGGGTTCGATATGAGGGCATCAACGAGGCCACTGGGAAGACCAAGGCATACTATGGGCAGATTGAGGAGATATGGGAACTTGACTACGGAGGTGAACTACAGATACCCATCTTCCGGTGCTAGTGGGTAAAGGTGAATGCGGTTGTCGTGGACGAGTATGGGCTAACCACCATGGAGCTTGGAAGTGTCAGCTACAAAGATGATCAATGGGTACTAGCAAACCGCGTCACGCAGGTAGCCTACTACCCAAAGCCCGGAGATTCCAAGAAGCATGTGGTTGTGTCAAGAAAGCAGAGGATTGTGGGAGCTGATGGAGTGCAGAGTCCAGAAGAATACAACCACTACATGGAGTTCTCCCTCTTTACTAATCATCCACGCAAGTCCAAGCGAGTCGAGAACCGCATCAACAAGACCAAGATGAAGCCTTGGTGCCGCTCCGACGGTGAGAAGAGGACAGTGGTAGCATCGGCACCAAAATGATATCCATTCCACACAACATATTATTGTAACTTATTATTGTAATGGAATCCAAATGGCTGCCTTAAACATTATGTAGATGAACACTGAAAAAATTGTTTACTTGGAAACATTTGGCAAGGGTGATTGAAACTCCGAATTCACATTTCATTTGATATATGAATCAAGATTTAGAGCAATTTTTGAATGGGTTAGAAGCTAAATCATGAGATGTGCCTATGATAAATGTTTTATAGAATTTTAAAACCTACAACTTTGCTTTTTGGACATTTTGTAGTCCAGTGCAAGAATTTAGAGAAAAATGCAATGCAACTTCAAGTTTTAGGAAAAAAGCTAGGAAACTTAACCGAGGCGGGCGTTGTAACCTAACTACCTTGGTTAACTGTAACATAATAATCGAGGCGGTCGTTGTTGCGTAACCGCCTCGGTTAATGCTTCCTATATAAGGAAGGCCACGCCAGCCTGCCTTGTTCAATTTGCTCCGACGCCGCTGTCTCTTCCCCGAAGGGCTACTGCGCCGCCGCCTCAAACCCTAGCGCCACCATCGCCATCGCGCCCTAGCGCCTGAGCATCCTCCTCCGCCTTCGCCGCCCTCCACGCCGGAGCCTCCTCCTCCGCCGTCGCAGCCCTAACCAGCACATCCTTCGCCGCCGTCGCGCTCGAGGCTCCTCCTCCGCCGTCCCCCATGTGCCATCGGCCACCCCCACGCCTCCTTGACCGCCCCACCATCGCCGCCAGACTGCTGGAGCATGGCTGCCCGCTGCCTCCACCCGCCGCCGCCCTTGCTCACCGTCGCCGGCATGGGACGGGCCGCCTCCGACCCAACCAGGACCTCCCCGAGGTAGCCCACGACTCCCCCTCACTCCCCCGCCCCCTGGCCCTCGCCACAGGCGAGCCCAGCTCGCTGGATTTAGCCGGTCGCCGCCGCCCCCATGGCCAAGGGCCACATTGCGTTGATTGCAGTTTTTCCAGGGGCCTGCACGGAAGATGTTAGGGACTTCCAAGCAGTGAACTTCGAAACTAGGTTAAAAATGGTAGAAAAATCCTTAAAATGTAAACTAAATTTGTCTTGGTTCCTTGTGAGTAGATTTAAAACTTTTGTTACTTGCACTCCTTCGGTTTCTAAATATATTTGGCTATAGGATAAATGGAAGAATAAATAGGATTTAAATGTACCCATTGTTGTAGGCCAGTGCTGAACTTAATTTTTGAATGGTAGGTTAGATTCTAAATAGTAAACTCAGTGTAAAAATTTCAAGGCCAGAGCACACCTCTAGCTAAAGTGTTTGATAGATTTTGTTGTATGCCATGAAGGGATAGATTTAATTTTTCGTGCGGTTCTATTGTGATTCATGCTATGAAACTTTTTCTTTGTTGTTATATGGATTTCTAGATTCCACAGAAAAGTTTAGGACTTGTTACATTTCTATAACTTACATATATAATTTTTGTTAGAGTTCTTGTAAAAGTTTAGGACTTATAAAAGTTTCAAAGCACAGAAAAGTTTAGGACTCACAACAGAAAAGTTTAGGACTTGTTACATTTCTATAACTTACATATATAACTTACAGATGAGTACCGAAGACGCAAAGGCCAAGGGCGAGCAGTTTTCCGATCTCGCAAAGAACTTTCTCCCCCACCACCTGGGCATGACAGGGTACGCCTCAAAGAGGAAGAAGTGGTGGGAGGAGGAAAAGGAGGCAGCTGCGGCCGGGCAGGAGAATCTGTTAGAAGGTATTGACAAGAGGGGACGTGACTTCTTTAATGCCCGTCGGCCAAAGAAGCTGAAGGAGGGCAGAACCAAGTACAACGAGCCAAAGGTCGAGGAGGTGGAGAAGGCTTCGGTCGCGATAAATGCGGCCAAGGAACACGCGGCGTTCGAACCAAGCAGGCAGAATGACATGCTGACCGAGGCGCTGGGAAACCCCAAGCACCGCGGCCACGTTCGGGGCGTATCCTCGAGGCACAACTGGAAGAATGTGGAGTCATGGCAATCAGACGCCACCTCTTACCACACAAGACAAAGATACAAGGAGGGGCTCATCCTGAAAGGCAGAGATGAGGCAGTCAAAGAAATGATCATGGGGACGATACAAGATGCATTCACGAGCACGGACCCAAGATGGTGGAGCTGAGGACGCAGATGTTCCTCCAGGCTGGCGTGCTGCCACAACAAGTTCAAGCCACCATACAAGGGCAGATACCGCCGGGTACCTCACAACCCCAAAGGTTCCCAACCGATGAGATCATGGAGCCAACACTTGGCAACCTCCAGGATGGGGAGGAAGAAGAATTTGGCGGAGGGATTGGTACTATCATCTGACCATGAAGCCACGTACCACAGGAAGCCTATCCCACCCGAAGATGCCTTGGTGGATTTTTCGAGGATACGGGATAAATTCAGAATGAACTTATGTGCTTCACATTCTGAATTTTTCCTATATCCTTTGAAAATCAAGGTTCTCTAAAGGTCCAAACAAACTCAAGAGTGTCAATATAGTTAGTTCTTTGTTTTTTCATTTCAATAGTAATGTGTTTGTTTAAATGGTCAATGTTAGTTTCATTTCAAAGTTTTTGTTGTTGGCAAATTTGATATAATTTCTGAGACACTCTAATGATGTATACATTTGGAACCTTGCAAACTTGAGAACCTTGATTGTTCGAGGATATGGGATGAATTCAGAATGAACTTATGTGCTTCACATCTTGAATTTTTCCCGTATCCTTTGACAATCATGGTTCTCTAAAGGTCCAAACAAAATGAAGAGTTTTAATATAGTTAGTTCTTTTGTTCTTTTCATTTCAATAGTAATGTGTTCATTTAAATGGTCAATGGTTAATTATATCTCATGTTTTTTTGATCTTATAGATTTCAATGGCAGCCGAGCCTACTAACGAATGGCGCGAGCCGAGCCCTGCTACGAGTGATAATGAGGGCTCGTCATCAGACAAGAGCACCTCGTACGAGGAGGAGGTAGTAACACCGCCTCCGGAGAAGAAACGTCGTATGGAGGAAGACGACGATCCGACCTATACTCTGATGGAGGATCTTCCTTCAACACGAGGTTCTCGCACCCCAGGATGGGAACAAGCAGATGATGATGATCGCGTTAGTAAATACTAATACAACTTCAGTAGATGATGACGAGCTTCTCGCTTAAGTATGAAACTAATGCGAGTTCTTGTCCTCGACAGGTGCCGGTGGTGCCTATGTGTTTGGAGTACCCCGAAGAGGCGGGAGAACCAAAGGGGTATTGATCCGGTCCCACCCCGAGCACATCAGCCAAAACGGCCAGTGCCAAGAGTAGTGGCAAGAAGAGGGGCCAACACGGGGGGCACAGGGTTCACAATGAGGTGCATGCCATACACAAGATAGGGCGACATGGAGAGCCCTTGCAGCCTATATCAGTCATCGACGTCTTCAGCAACCAGTGCTCCTGTATAGTCAAGGAGCACGTGCCGATCACATATTCAGATTGGAGGAAAGTCACTACTGACCTGAAGGGTGTCGTGTGGGGAGAGATGAAGAGGCGATTCGTGTACCTAGAGGACCAATTTGATGAAGAGCTCTGCAAGCATCGTGCTTTGTTTATTGCAGGCAAAGCGCTTCGCAACTTGAGGTCACACCTCAATAGGCACTATGTGAAGGAAGGGAAGACACCCTACAAAGACTACAACTTCATCACCCATCACGTCTGGGACGAGTTTGATGAAAAGATGAGTACCGAAGACGCAAAGGCCAAGGGCGAGCAGTTTTCCGATCTCGCAAAGAACTTGCTCCCCTACCACCTGGGCATGACAGGGTACGCCGCAAAGAGGAAGAAGTGGCGGGAGGAGGAAAAGGAGGCAGCTGCGGTCGGGCAGGAGAATCTGTTAGAAGGTATCAACAAGAGGGGACGTGACTTCTTCAAGGCCCGTCGGCCAAAGAAGCTGAAGGAGGGCAGAACCAAGTACAACGAGCCAAAGGTCGAGGTGGCGGAGAAGGCTTTGATCGCGATAAATGCGGCCAAGGAACACGGGGTGTTCGAGCCAAGCAGGCAGAATGACGTGCTGACCGAGGCGCTGGGAAACCCCAAGCACCGCGGCCACGTTCGGGGCGTATCCTCGAGGCACAACTGGAAGAATGTGGACTCATGGCAATGAGATGCCACCTCTTACCACACGAGACAGAGATACAAGGAGGGGCTCATCCTGAAAGGCTGAGATGAGGTAGTGAAAGAAATGATCATGGGGACGATAGAAGATGCATTCACGAGCACGGACCCAAGATGGTGGAGCTGAGGACGCAGATGTTCCTCCAGGCTGGCGTGCTTCCACAACAAGGTCAAGCCACCATACAAGGGCAGATGCCGCCGGGTACCTCACAACCCCAAAGGTACCCAGCCGAAGAGATCATGGAGCCAACACTTGGCAACCTCCAGGATGGGGAGGAAGAAGAATGTGGCGGAGGGATTGGTTCTGCCATCCAACCATGAAGCCAGGTACCACAGGAAGCCTGTCCCACCCAAATAAGCCTTGGTGGACGTGGCGTGGACGGCCGATGAGTTCGAAAGTTATGAACTTGACTTTCCCACTGAAGATGGAGCCACAACCATCAGCGGTGCTCTCGGCTCTCGCGTGCTATGGAACAAGGCAGATATTGTCTCCCCCTGGTGGCCCAAGTGACGACGATGATGACGGCAACAGTGGAGATGGAAATGGCGGTGATGATAATGGCGGCGATGGCAATGGCAATGACAATGCTGGCGGCCTAGACAGCGGTCCTCAACATAGCCCGCCTCCCAACACACCACCTAAAAGTGGTCCAAAGGGCACCGGGCAATGTCCTCCTGCGCCGAAGAAGACTACAGAAGAACATGAGGCCAAACCCGCCCACCTCACTATAGAGGAATGGGCCGCCTACAACATAGTAGAAGACTTCAAGTACACTACGGCGTTCGATAGGTGTATATATATATATATATGCTAATGGCAATCAAATGTAGTCAACAGAGATGATGCTAAGAGACTTTTCCACTCCTCCTTGTCTTAATTACAGGCCACGAACACCGCCATCAGTTTGGCCCCTTACTCCAGACTTCGAGAATGGCAAGTTCATGTTGCCCTGTGGCTAGCTCAACTAGGAGGAACCGTGGGAGGTTCGAAGGTTCCATCTCTGGTATATGCATGCTGCAAAGTTAGGAATGAGGGATTTTGTTGTCAGAGCCCCCAAGGAGTACTTCCACTTGGAAGATGATTGTCTTTTCACCGTTGACTTCCGCGACATGCATAGGCTGCTGCGGCGCAAGGACCTCGATGTTGCACAAGTGACCCTTTTTGCCATGGAAGTGATTACACCTCGGCGTAGTTTAATGTACGTTCATTACGATCAAACTAACAATGCCATGACGATGACTTTGTGCATGCAGGATGCAAACATATGTAAGCAAGGAACTAAACAAACATATTGTTTACCTATCTCCTATGCATATTACCCAAAGGGCCATCACTGGGTATGATGTATCGGACACACACCCTAGCCTGGTTAATTTGGAACCGATGGAGCGAGTCATAACACAAGTTAAATTGCAAGGCGAGATCAAGTATAGAAAAGTACAGTACATCTTACAAGCCATGAAGCAGATCCAGGGAAATGGGTGTATCCTTGCCACCCACCAATTCGAGTAAGTTAAAACGATACTTGCAATTGATATTGGGTTCACCGCTTTTCATGTATGTTTCAAGATTTGAGATCCATATTGTTTCAATTGTGTAGCTTGGGCGTCATGGGGCACTGTATTTTATTTATAATCTATCCTCAGAATGGAAAGGCTGACATATTCAACTCCTTGTGGTCTATGAAAAAAGATGGGTACAAGGATTTTGAAAATTGTCTACGATAGTAAGTGACGACACATTCTTTAATGCACTCAAAATACATATCAAATTTGTTGTTGACAAGACTAGTGGTTGGCATATAACGCTTATAGGAAATACGCGGAAGACCCCGAATGCTATGATCGAAGGTTCGAGAAGACGAAGCAGAAGTATGGCACAAAATTACACGTGAGGCGACAATTCCCGGTACGTATGAACAATCATATGTGCTACTACATCGTGCATGCTATCTATGTCTCCTAAAGACTATGTTACATATTTCATGCATGCAGTGCGCCAAGCAACCATTAGGCACCATCTTGTGTGGATACTATGCTTGTGCGTACCTCAGGGCTTGCGGAAGTTACAGCCACAGCTGGCGGCAACTCAAAAAATCTCAACATTCGTGGCAAAAGGCAAGAGTGGACAATGCAAGCATCACTCAAATAGTAACCGATATTAGTAAGTTTGTCACGGAGGAATGTTGTCATGTTGGGGGAAAATTCTTTTATGTCGAGAGCGAGCTAGTAACGAATGACAAGTTTGTGAAGTTGCGCAACTGGAGAACCGACCTCGACATGAACGACTACAAGTTGTTGGACATCTTATAAACTTATTTTGTGAACGATGTGAACATGAATGTAATTAATATGAACTTATTAGTGTGTGATGATCATGGAACGATAAGGGCGACACATGAATGAATATAATATATGTGTTTATCCTTCATACGCGTGTTCTCTGATTTCTATGTATTTTCGAATTAAAATTTGACATTAATTTTCTTTTTTTTATTCTGAAAAAACTTAATAGATGCGGGCGTTTAATAATAAACTACCTCCATTAATGCCTTAACCAAGGCGGTTGAGTTACAGTGGCTGCCTCGGTTAATATATTAACCGAGGCGGTTTAGTTACAATGCCCGCCTCGATTAAGGTATTAACTGAGGCGGTTGGTGTGACACCTCAGGTGTTTAAATTACTAAACAAGTCTCATTAGCGTAACAATATGCTTAACTAACTAAGAGAAATTTAAAGGAAATAAATTATGAGTTGGTTTTGCTTGGATTTGAAAGTAGGTGTATATGTGCATAAATACATGTACTTTAATCGAACAAATTGAATAACTTTCACCTCAAAGCACTTATGGCTACGAAATCAAATAGGCACATCATCAGTGACGATAAACAAAAGTCTAGTTGAGACCTCGGAAAGAATAGGAAATTTTGCCCATAAAATACCGTGCCCTCCGAATCATAAATTTTTGAGTCTTCAATTTAACTCTCAAACTAGAGCTCAAATGAACTTTCGCCTAAAATAGAACTTGTAGAACTTTTTATTTTGAACAACTTTCATGTTTAGAGAATTTTGAGTTGCCACACAAAAATAGGAGAAAAGCAAAGCTTTACAGTTCAGTCCCTACCTTTTTCTCTTTTTCCCTCTCGGTCTCCCTCCCTCCCCTGTTTCGCGCCCCGCCAGCAGCACGCAGCCGCCACTTGTGTGGCAGAACCACCTGAATTAATTCGGCTCAAGTGTATTAACCATCACCATTAGGGCAATCTCGGTTAACCTTACACTTCAAACGGAATAATCCATTGGTCTGTCGGGTAACCTCCCGATACAACCACGGTAAAGCGGATCGAAGCCGTACATACAAATGCTCATGCGAAGATGAGCCCAGAGGATACCACATTCCAGCAGATATTATAAAATTATCATAGGTGAATATTACAAACCATGTTTGAGTTTAGTAACCAAGTACTTCAGTGATCATAACCAATAAGTTCTTCAGAGTTTAAGTTGCAACGGAAATAAGATAACGAAAGCTACTCGACGATACAGGATGTCTCGGTAAAGCCCGTACGAGACATCACTCGACATTATCTCCATTGGCCGGGGGCGTATCCCATTCCACCGACCAACCAGGGGGAAGAGTACACGGCCAGGTCAAGCTAGCAATCATATCCTCGAAGGTCTCACCTGAAAACGAGCCACAAGCAAGGCTGAGTATACTAATACTCAGCAAGACTTACCCGTGTAGTGGAATCTACTCCACCGACTCTAGACATGCAAGGCTTTTTGGCTCAGGGGTTTGTTTTGCCGAAAAAGCATATATGAGTGGGTCCTTACTTTCAACTTTTAGCTCAAGATTCTAGTTTCATTAATCATTCTAGATAAGCAGCTATCCAATATCATTCATGGTGAAGCATTAAATTTCATCCAACAAGTTTATTCATCATCATTGTTCCTCTTCTTACTCTGTGTGGTAAAAGGGATTAAGCAGTCTCAATAGCCGTGAGAAACGGACGATTCAAATCGAATTTCTTAACCTTGCAAGGGAAACCTAAACACACGTCACGTGGTTACTCCCAGAGTCACACGTGCAACTTTTCCCCTTTCTTTCCGGGTTGTGGATCGGAGCTACCCTCCGAGAGTACAAGAGCCCCACGCCACGGTTCGGCACCGGGTCGTGACCACTCTCTGCACTCGCCATATGCACATGGGACCGAAGTTCAAAGGGTAGGTTGTCGTCCACTTGCCGGGCCAATCAGGTACTTAAGCTTACCGATTACCATATTCTCGGCATGTGGTTAGTACGTTCAAAGACTTAACCACCACTACCACACACTACGGCCTTAGCATTTTTCACTAAACAGACGGGCCTTAATCATAAGCATCGTACCATAGCCCGTCCGTTGTCCTTATGATTGCAGCGTGTAGTAAACATTCAACTCCTATTTTCTCGTGAGTGACAGGAAATCACTCGGCTTTTACCGGAGTCCTATTAGCACAGCATTCTATCGAACATTACATCTAGTTTTCAAGCATGGGTTCCTAACATCATGCAACTAAGTTTTCATTCAACTCCTATAAACTTAATGCACAAGCAAAAGAGTAGTGAGTTGCATTATTTAGGAAAAGAATAGGGTTATGCTCCGGGGCTTGCCTTCTTGTGCAAAGTTAGTCCGGGGATCGTCTGAACGTTGACCCGGGTCTTCAACTGCTTCAGTTAAATTTGCCTGGGCTTCTCGCTGCTCACTCTCGGACTCGGGCACCAGCTCGTAAGTCCCGTCGGCGAGAGTAGTCGTTTCTATATGAATGCACAAGTGTAAGTAGTGGTGATGGTAAACGACATGATTTCCTTCACGATAAAGTTGCAGTCTGTAAAACATGAGTTTTGTTGTGAAGTGAGTTACTTTATCATTCGTGGGCAATCGTTAATAGAGTAGTATTAGTACAATAAGTAACTTCGTTAAGCAAGGTGGGGTGGGTGTTCATGGGAACTTATGTTCCTCATGGAAACATGATTTAAGTGTAACTACTACAGCGAGTAGTTTCTGGTCATGAAACCTTGGATCTAGGCACATCAGGGAAAGATAAGCTTACTGTAAAATTTTCAGATATTTTCATGCAGCAGATTAATTATGAAAAATATAATACATGGTTGCTGCTAGATTCTTGTTCTTTTTATACAGAACAAATGGTGCAAAAACTGAGACTAAGATTTTTACAGGGCTTTCATTAAATCATGCAGGAGCTACTGTAATTTTCATAGGATTTATTATGCAGTTTTCAGAGCATAGTAAATATGACATTACACTCCTAGGTTATTCAAGGATTTATTTTTACAGGACCCTACACAGGGTTTTTGTCCATGAAACATTTTACACAGCATCCTCTACGACTGAATATCTTCTAGTAGAAATATGAGAATTTTCCAAGCTAAGATACTATTTTCTTGATTTAATGTATGTTATTAGCACATAAATCAAATAAATAGGTTCCTTTGAGATAAAAAGTCTCCAAATTTTTCTTTGGCATCTAGGCACCATTACACCATTATACAAAAAGTTTCATTAGGTGAATCACAACCTAACTGTAGGGACAATTAATTCTATCCAAACATGGTATGAAACTAAGTTTAATAAACAGTGTAGACAGTGATGGAATTTGGGCCTGATCTTTTTACATTGGCATATATAACAAGTAAATCTCCTACTGCAAAATTTTCAGGACCAGTACTTGTCTACCACAATGGTTGTGAATAAAGGTCATTAAACAGCCTATTTAATTTAGAGCATAAATTAGCTAGAATCTGAGGAGATGCATGTAACAAAAGTTGTGGAGTTTATCGTAAAGGTTCCAGAACAGTTGAGTTTGCATTTTTCTAAATTCTCTACGATTTTATACGAATTTTACAAGTTCACTAATTTTGAATCTAGGTTTGAATCTTTTTCTTACATCTGGGTCCTTGGAATCTTACGTGCAGACCCTTCTAAAGATTTCAATTACTGCAATTGGGTCCTTGGGTGGCTCGGGTACGGTGGCCGGCCAAAATTCCGGCGAGGGGCTCGCTGGCGGCGAGGGGTGAGGGCTAGGGAAGGATCAAGGGTGTGAGGGCTACCTCGTGGGGGTCTTGGTCGGGGTGGAGGACGGCCGGGAGTAGCTCGTCGGCGTTGGAGCAGGGGCGGCGGCGGCGGCGGCGGCGCGGGCGGCGGTGCTTCGGCGGTCCTGGGCGGCGTTGAGCGGGTCGGTGAGCTCCGGTGGGATGATGTGGTGGTGGCTGGCACTTCAATTTGGGCAGGAGGCGGCTGTGGAAGGCTGTCCACGAGCGGGTGGAGCTCGGCGGCGACAATGGCGGCGGCGGGCGTTCTCTGGTGACTGGTAGCTCGCGCAGGCGGCCTGGGGCGGCTTTTATAGGGGTAGGAGGGAGGGAGGGGTGCCAGGCGACGCGCGGGGGTGATGGCACGGCAATGGCGCGGGGTTGGCCGCGGTGGGCGGCTCGGTTCACCGGCGCGGCGTGCGGAGGGCGGAGGCGCGTGACTGGCGGCCGGGGATTTGCGTGGGGGAGCGAGGAAATAGCGCGGCACGGGATTGGAGGACAGCTGCAGCAGCGGCTCGGGCGGGAGGCAAGCTCAGCGACGGGCGGGTCGCGGCGGGCGGTGCGGCACGGCGCGGCGCGGCCGTTGGGTGCGGCGGGCGGCGAGCAGAGGCGCGGCTAGCGTGGCGCGCGTGGCGAGCTGGGGCTGGGCAGCGCGGCGGTGGGGGGCAAAGCCGGGCTTGGGAGCGAGGACCGGCGGCCACTGGCCTGGCGGCTTGCACCCGTCAGGCATCGCCGGCCACCTGGCCGGTGTGTCGGGTGGGGAGGGGAGAGAGAGAGAGGAGGAAGGGCCTAATTGCGAGAATTTGAAAAGTTCCAAGGGGCTGGTTGCAAACAGGATGTTTTCTCCATTTTCTAATTTGAATTTCAAAAACTTTTGAACATGAAAGTTGTTCAGAATAAAAAGTTCTACAAGTTTGGTTTCAGGCAACACCTCATTTGGCTTGTGGTTTGAAAGTTAATTTAGAAAAATTCAAAGGTATTCATATGTGCCCAATTTCAATTTGAATATCAACTCAACTTGTTCTAATTCTTTTCACCCTTTTATTAGTTGGTTATGCATAGGGTTGGGCTAATGACATTGCTTTAGAAATGTAATTTATCAGGGTTGTTACAACTTGGCCGGCAATGCCTGCCGCCCACGCAGTGCCAAGCCAGTCGCCGGCCTTCCTCACCACTCCCCCCGACCAAGCCCTGCCACGCCTAATCACGTGCCGTGCCGCTGGCCGCACGCGACGCTGGCGCCCGGCCACCGCACACGCCCAATGGCGAGCCCCCGCCTTGCCCGAGCCTCCGCTCTATCCCGCCACTCCCCGCGCTCGCCGCCCGACAAGCCGCTGTGCTGCAGCACGCCCAATCACTCGCCCCCGCCCGCCGCTCGCTGCGCCGAGCCTCTGGCCACCGCCCCGACGCCCAATAGCACACCTCCGCCGTGCCGTCCCGGCCCAGCTTCGCCCGGCCCTCTCCCTCCCTCTTGCGGCCCCACACCCCAAAAGCTCCCCGCCGCCACCATTGCCGCCGTCGTGCTCAGCTCACCGTGGAGCTCACCCCTCCGGTCATCCACCTCCCAACCTGATCCCCCAACCACCACCACAGCATCCCACTAACGCTCACTGCCCTGCCCATCGTCGCCCAGAACCGCTGGAGCACCGTTGCCACCGCTGCCTCCACCCCCGCCGCCCCTGACCACCGTGGACACCCCACCTCCAGCCCTCCTCCGCCCGAACCAAGACTCGGAACGGGACTACATCACCCCACCGGAGCTTCCTGACCAGCCAGCGCTGCCCCAACCCCACCGGAGCAACGTCGCCGACGTGCCGCACCGCCACCGTCCCCTGCTCCACGCCGACGAGCCCTTTCCGGCCACACCCAACCCCGACCAAGGCCCCACAAGGTAGCTCTTGCCTCCCTGAATCTCCCCGACCCTTTTCCCCTCGCCGCTGACGAGCCCCCTCGCTGGAATTTGGCCAGCCGCCGTGCCAACGCATCCCAGGGACCACATTGCAACGATTGAAATCTTTAAAAGGGTCTGCACGCCAGTTTCCAGGGGCATATCTGTAAACTTGTGCTTAAACTTTGAATTCAAAAACAGTGAACTTGTAAAATTCATATAAAAACGTAGAAAAATCGGAAAAATGCAAACTCAACTGTTCAGGAATCGTTAGAAGAAAATATACGACTATTGATACATGCACTTTCTCAGTTTCTCAATATATTTTGCTCTAAATTAAATGGAAGGTTTAATAGCTTTTATTTGTGCCCCCTGTTGTAGACTAGTGCCGAATCTGATTTTTGGACAGTAGATTGGTTGCTTGATGTGTAGGCCAGTGTAAAAATATTAAGACCAGAACCCATCTCTAGCTAAACTTTTGGTTAAACTTGTTTTATGCCACAGAGAGATAAATCAAATTATTCCTACTGTTATACTGCGATTTATGTGGTGAAACTTTTTATGTGTTGTTGTATGGATGTCTAGATCGCACAAAAATAATTAGAGACTTTTTACCTGTCTGTAGCCACTTCTATGATTTTGTGGTAGAAAAATGCATTAAATAAAAAGTAATTAGTTTTTGTGCTTGGAAAATGTTTATATCTTTTACTATAGGATACTTTGGGTTAGAACTTACTTTATAAAAAGTTTCATACTCAGAAACTCTGTAAAACATCCTAAAAAAAAATTTTACAGTGATGTTATCTCAGCATAATGTACTTTAAATAAAAATTTCATCACCAGAAGTTACCTAGTCCAGAAGTTGTGTTTAATCCATGTTATGCTTAGAAAAATTAGTTTCCAAAAGAACACAACCCCCAACCCCTCTTGTTTCAGGGAGTTAATTAGTTTAAGTTATACTCTATTAACGATTGCCCAAGAAATCTTAACTAAGTAACTTTACCACATAGAGTAAGAAATGGAACAATGATGTTGAATAGTCTTATTGGATGCAAATTAAATCTTTCACCATGTATGTTATTGGATAGTTGCTTACCTAGAATGGTTAAAGAAAACTAGAACTTGGAGCTAAAATTTGAAAGTAAGGACCTACTTGTATATTTTTTTTGGCAAAACAAACTCTGAAGTTTATCGTCGAGTAGTTTATCATTGTTTTTCCGCTGCAATGAACTCTGAAGAACCTGATTACTTTAAACTCTAAAGTACTCGTTTTACGAATTTCAACTTGGTCTGTAATAATAAATTTATGTTGAAACCTGTGATGTAAAATTTGTGGAATGTTGTATTCTCTGGGCTCGCCTTCGTGTGGGTAATTTTTGTATGTGTGGTTTCGATCAGCAAACCGTGGTTGTATAGGGAGGTTACCCGACAGACCAATGGATTATTCCGTTTGAAGTGCAAGATAGCCCTGATTGCCCTCGTGGTGCCGGTTAGCGCAGTTGAGCCGGATTAATTCAGGTGGTTCTGCCACAGTTGGGCGCTCGCCTCGGTTAAGGCCACGATTAACCGTGACCATGGCTCTAAGGCGGTTGGCTTGCCCGCCTCGGTAAAGCCATTTTGCCCGCCTCCATTAAGATTTCTATAGTAGTGCCTGGATAGACCACCATTACTTTGTGTAATACCCTTGCACTTACCCATAAATGTTCCACCTATGTACTATATATATAGCTCATTCTATCATAGTTTTGCAATGTTAAAGCATGCTTTCTCATGTCTTTCTCATATCATTTTAATCATTCATAGCATATTCATTTATCAAGCATCATTGCACTCGCATAGAGACCGTGACGCCGGAGCAAGAGGAGGGTGAGCCTGAGTCGGAGACTGTGGGAGACGACACCAACATTGAGAACCAAGGTAGACACCTATGGGAGTTGTGATGAGGTGTGATAGGTGAATCCAGGTGCACTATCCCTCCCAGTCGATCACTCATAGCTGAGTATGGGTATGTGAAAGGTTGAGTCATGATCAACACTTATCCTTGGTTGTGGGTATGGTCTTTGGTCTTGTTCTCGTTTGGGAAAGTTGTACACCCCTGCAGGGTCTTTGATCTATTGCAACAGCAGTGCCCTCGGTCATTGAGTATGCTCTTTTACTTTGACTTTAACATAGAGTTACCGAAGAAGCTCATGGAAGATTGAACTCAATTATTATCACTTTTATTTATGCAATTGTATTAATGTATGAAATCGAGATCATAGATGCTATGTCTTTTGCTTATTATAACTTAATCAAATGTAGATGCTTTTATGCAACATTAAATACCATGAGTTTTCCTTGCTACCTAACCAAATGTAGATGCTTTTTTGTGAAAGGTTGTGTAAGCTAGTGTCTTCATCTTTTACCATTAGAGTAACAATGTCAAGTTTGCATCACTACAATAGCGCCCCCATCACCGCCGGTTTTTGGGGGCATTGGGTTTAACTAGCGGTGGTTCTAGTTAAAGAAACCAAAAAAGAAAAGAAAAAATGTGGCTGCCCATGCTCAGAAAATTGGGATGACTAGCAAACTTAACCTGCATATTTATCTAGAATAATGTCGTTTCCACATTCCCCTTGGAGAATATGCAATGTAGGGAAATTGAGCATAATTCAAGTGTTAAACAAGCACCTCAATCCAAGGCAAGTGACGTCGATCAATCAGAGCTTGCCATTTGGACTCCCATGGATCGAAGGGCCCACCAAATCATGCAACCGACCTTGGACAGACCCCACTCACCCACAAGAGCAACCAAGGCCCATAGGGCAGCCACCCAGAGCGAGCTGGACCTGGGCCGAGGCAGGCCAAGGTCGGCCGACCGACCTAGGTCAGCCGACCCAACTAAGGCGAACCGACTTACCTCCTTTGACATGGCGCTTCCCCATTGGCTCCTAATGGCGATTTGGCAAGGCTTCGGGCATTTGAGTGCCGAGGAGCTGCTGCACACCCCCACTCACCTCTATAAATATGAAGGGGGTGCTACAATAGAAGACACCACAAGTTGCAACCTCTCTAAAGTTCCTCTCTTGCTTAGTCTTTAGGATAGTGGCGTCTAGGTGAAGTAGCTCTTCTTCGGTTCCCAAGCCTTCCTAGGAGTGTTTGGTATGGGTTGCTCTTCCTCTCCTTTGTAATATTCGGAATTCCTTAATAGAGTTATCTTCTAGTTTAGTGTACTCGTATAGTATATGTTCTGTGTATTCAGATGTGTATGCTATGCTTAGTTTATATCTAGGACTGATATCTTGCATGATTAGACGTGGTAAGACATCTAGGCTACGGCATTGGTTCCAGTATATGTATGTTTGCTCTAGTGTGATGTCTTTCCATCCGAAGGGTGGGGGCTCCGCGCGGGGCACTAGAGTATCGCTTATTAGCGTAGACGTGGTGTCTGGGCTAATCAGTGTTGCTGGATGCGGCTCTATACCATGGTTAGATGAGGTAGGCGGTAGGTGGTGACAGCCCTATCAATGCAGCGTAACCCTCCCCGTTCCTGTAGTAGCTGTAGGAGGTGCATAAAATAGCCGTGAAGATCTAGTGGCCACATAGCCATATCTTGTGCGGTCTCCCGGTGATGCCTAGGAGTCTAGAGCCCGTTCCTAATCATGTGTATGTGTATGAGTGCCTAGTATAGACTGTATGCTTAGTTAGGAGTACATAAGTCCTTAGATTGGTTTTCTTCTTCCTTTCTCCCTTCCTGTAAGCTTTGCATAGAGATAGAACTTGAGTAACTTGTGTGTCACACTACCTCTTTACCATATATTATCTTACCCCTATTTATTCTATAGAATATCCATGTTAGAAGTAATGAACATACTAATCTATTCCAATAACCGCCGCCTTCCCTGTGGAAATATAGATATGACCCCGTACTCACCGGTAAAATGCTACAACGATGTTCCGTGCGCTTGCGGATCCTTTTGTAATGTAAGAAATACCCCACGGCATTTCTGGCGTCGTTGCTGGGAAACACCTATCCTAGTGATGATGCTACGAAACGCCAACAAGCATTTTTGGCGCCGTTTCTGGGGAAGGCTCTGGTTAAAAGAATAGATTGAGTGGTTGATGAACTTCTAAAATGGTATTCAATTGTCTAAACAGGCTAACGTGGCTTTGTCTTCTCTCTTTTGTGTGAAGATAAGGTAGTGTATGACTGGTTTCGATCTGCCATAAAATTTCACTCAGAATCCGGAGTCACTTTTGAGAAGAGTTTGACCTCGAGTCGTTCCTCCTCAAATCACTCTCTCGACAAGCAAAATAGTCAATATCGCGCCATTAACTTCCAAGACTATGGCTCAGAAGACTCTCCATGATTACTCAGCTCCTTCGGCCGACAATGTCCCAATTGGGCCAAATGTTAATGCTGAAGCTGAGAATTTCGAGATCAAGACGGGTCTCATTATGATGGTGCAGGCCAGCCCATTCTGTGGCAAGGCCAATGAGGATGCTAATGCACATCTGCAACAGTTCCTGGAACTGTGCAGCACTTTTGTCATCATGGGAGTCACAAAGGATGCAATCCGACTCCGTCTGTTTCCATTTTCTCTTCTAGGGAAGGCAAAACAGTGGTTCTACACCAACAGAAGTGCAGTAACTACTTGGGATGAGTGCACCAAGGAATTCCTCGCAAAGTTCTTCTCATTAGGTAAAACCAACGCTCTTCGGGGAAGGATTTCCAGTTTTCAGCAGGCGTCAAATGAGTCAATAACTGAAGCTTGGGAGCGGCTTCAGGAGTACATCCTAGCGTGTCCTCATCATGGGATGGACGCTTGGCTCATTCCATAGAACTTCAACAACGGGCTGACTCCAACAGCCCATGATCATATAGACGCTGCTGCAGGTGGTACTTTCTTCTCGCTAACCATTAACAGGGCCAAAACTTTGATCGAGAAGATGGTGTCCAACCATGATTGGAATGTCGAACATCTCCAACCATGCCAGCGGGGCATGCACTCTGTCAAGGAGACGGACATGATCGCCGCAAAGCTCGACCTCCTAATCAAGAAGATTGATGAACGCCCCCAAGAAAAGGCTCCAACTCAGGTACTTCAAGCCTTAGATTCTCGTATGACTTGCGAGGTCTGTGGGAATGTTGGACATTCGGGGAACGACTGCCCCGAAACCCAAGAAGAAGTCATGTACATGAACAACAACAACGGGTTTCGTCCACAAGGAGGTCAGGGGTGGAACCAGTCGTGCCCGTACTTCCAAGGAGGTAATGATAACTCAAATTCATTTAATCCTAACCAACCTTACTTGAGGGATCTTGTCTTAAGCCAGGAAAATACCAATGAAGCAATTCAAAAGAAGCTTGCCACCAATGACAAGACCTTGGAGACTATCCAAGCGAAGATGCATGGCATCTCCTCAACACTCAAGAACCAACTGAGCTTCAACAAGGTGCTTGAGACTCAATTAGCTCAGCTGGCCACTGTTATTCCTCCTGCTGAGTTAGGGAAGGGTCCAGGGTACCCCAAAGGGACCACGGAGAATATCCACACAATGACCACGAGAGGAGGTAAAACCACTCGTGATCCCCCTAATCCTAACCATATCAGCAGGGAAAAAGAGGATAGGGCAACCGAAGAACGCCCTAGCAGTGACGACATCGACAAGGTGCATGAAGGGAAAACGGCTCCTCATGAATTCTATGACACCCAGTTATTGTCGTTCTCCACCAAAATAAGGAAGCTAGGCACGGATGAGCAGTTCAACCGCTTTATGGACATGATTCAGCGGGTCAACATTAGTGTGCCTCTGCTCGAAGCCATGAGAGTACCACCTTATGCTCGCTACCTCAAGGACATACTCTCCAACAAGAGGCCGCTACCCACCACTGAAGTGGTCAAGCTCTCCGAAGCATGCAATGAAGCTATACTCCCGCAGCTTCCTGAGAAGAAAAAGGATCCGGGATATCCCGCTATCAGCTGTTCAATAGGAGCACAAAACTTCGACAAGACTCTTTGTGACTTGCGTGCCAGCGTCAGCGTCATGCCCAAGGCGTTGTCCGATCAACTGAACTACTCAAGTTTGACTCCGACACAAGTGCAACAGAAGTTGGCTGATTCATCCATTCGGTACCCAAAAGGAATCGCAGAAGATAGTCTATTTAGAGTGCGGGACTACTTCATTCCTGTCGACTTTGTGGTGCTTGACATGGATGATCAAAAGGAAACAACACTTATTCTCGGTTAGCCGTTTCTCAGCACAGCAGAGGCGCATATCGATGTTGGAGCTGGAGAAATCCGACTCAACATCAATGGCAAGGAAGAAAGGTTCAATTTCCGCCCAAGACGGGAGAAATGTTTGATGACTAGAATCAAGTATGGGCCAAACGTCGGAAGGGTCATCGAATTTGAAGTAACACCTCCGAAAGATCTCGTCACCTTTGTGAAGAAATTCATGAAGGGGGGCCAAAGGAGGACACACAAGAGGGGGCCAAACAACAGCACCCCTGCTCCAAAGAACAAGGATCCAATTCCCACACCACCGACATCAACGAAGAAGAAAACCAAGAAGGTGTGGAGAAAGAAGAAGACGTCATCGTCCTCGACATCCTCTCTAGGTATGGACGATTCGACCTCAAGTTAAAAAGGTATGGAGAGGGTCCTGCTCATTGGACCTTAACAAAGAGCTAACTTGGGGGAGTCCTTCCACCAAGTGAACTGTATCCTTTTACTACTTTCAATAAAGATATAAAAAACTCTAAAAACAAACAAATACTTCCTGCTTTAATTTCCCTTTTCCATATGCATGGTAAGAATGCTTAGTCTTCCTAAGTTGAAAGGATGAATAATTGTTATGCTCTTGCTTGTCTATCTTGCTTAGTCCTAAAGCACGGTGTTCCCTAAAGTTTGAGTTTGCTGGCTGTTTAAACCTTTGTGCCATGAACCCGAACGTCGTGGGTTGCACAGGCTTTATCCATGTCTAGGTTGTTGTGAGTTGAGATATATATGGAAGATGGAGCTTTATAATCTTGCCCTAAGTGAAGCATGATATATGGAGTATTTTGTTTTCAAAAATTTAAAAAAGGGAAAGACAAGTTCCTCAATGATGTTTCAAGTCCTACCAAAGCCATATGTTATTACATTGAAAAACCCTACACATATGTTGCTTGCTATTTCATTGAGCTTTGTCAAATTGTTGTGACCCTAGTGAAATACTTTTCATATCCTCTTGATCAAGGTCACGTACATGTTACCCTCATTGCGACATTCCTACACTGGAAACTACCAAATCCATCCATCCACCAATTAAATTGTCCATGAAGCTTGTGATCTCTCCTCATGTTATCCCTAAAAAAAGAATTAGGCTTGGTCATCCCCCAAAAAAACGAAAGAAAAAGAAAAGATGGAATAAGAGGGGGATAGCCAAGTCTAAAGAAAAATGCAAAAATAAAATAAAGAGGAGAGAAATCACAAACCAAAAAGGAGTAAACATACTTTCCATTCATCCACACACATGCACCTCTTGATCTTGGGATATGACTAGTTTTCTCCATGGATCCACTCTTTGTTTTGGCAATAAATGAAATGCAGGTATGCTTCATCCATTTCGTACCTTAAGTTCCACAAAAGCTTTCGTTATGAGAAGGGAGAAGTGTCTTGGTAAGGATTCATACACCATTGAGCGATCCGAGTGAATCATTTGAGGAACTTAGTCTTCTCTTACTATTTTCAAAAAGAAAACCTCCAGATGGATTGTTGAACAAAGGGAAGGTAAGTACTGCTCTGTCGACTGTTCTAACTCTCAATAGCTCAAGACGAGGAGAAGCTCATAAGCCCCATAGATGATGAAGGTAACAAGGGCCAGGTATTCATGCCAACATTACTCATTTCCAAGGAGATCATCTATGCCTCAGACTTGACACGACAGCAGGTAATGAGCCTAACAATTTTCTGATCAACATCCTGATTTGTCCTATTTTGCTCGGGACAAGCAAAGGACAGCTTGGGGCTTCTTGTTGACGCTCGCTACGAACCAATTTCAAGCGTCAATTCGACCAGAAAATTAGGATGACTAGCATACTTAACCTGCATATTTATCTAGAATAATGTCGTTTACACATTCCCCTTGGAGAATTTGCAATGTAGTGAAATTGAGCAGAATTCAAGTGTTAAACAAGCACCTCAATCCAAGGCAAGTGATGTCGACCAATCAGAGCGCGTCATTTGGACTCCCATGGATTGAAGGGCCCACCAAGGCATGCAACTGACCTTGGACAGACCCCACTCACGCACAGGAGCAACCAGGGCCCACAGGGCAGCCACCCAGAGCGATCTGGACCTAGGCCGAGCCAGGCCCAAGTCGGCTGACCCAACCAAGGCTAACCGACTTACCTCCTTTGACGTGGCGCTTCCCCATTGGCTCCTAATGGCGGTTTGGCAAGGCTTCGGGCATTTGAGCGCCGAGGAACTACTGCACACCCCCCTCACTAACCTCTATAAATATGAGTAGGGTGCTACAATAGAAGACACCACAAGTTGCAACCTCTCTCAAGTTCCTCTCTTGCTTAGTCTTTAGGATAGTGGAGTCTAGGTGAAGTAGCTCTTCTTCGGTTCCCGAGTCTTCCTAGGAGTGTTCGGCATGGGTTTTACTGTTCCTCTCCTTTGTAATATTCGGAATTCCTTAATAGAGTTATCTTCTAGTTTAGTGTACCCGTATAGTATATGTTCTGTGTATTCAGATGTGTATGTATGCTTAGTTTATATCTAAGACTGATATCTTGCATGATTAGATGTGGTAAGACATCTAGGCTACGGCATTGGTTCCAGTATACGTATGTTTGCTCTAGTGTGATGTCTGTCCAACCGAAGGGTGAGGGCTCCATTCGGGGCACTAGAGTATCGCTTATTAGCGTAGACGTGGTGTCTGGGCTAATCAGTGTTGCTGGATGCGGCTCTATACCATGGTTAGATGAGGTAGGCGGTAGGTGGTGACAGCCCTATCCGTCTAGCGTAACCCTCCCCGTTCGTGTAGTAGCTGTAGGAGGTGCATAAAATAGCCGTGAAGATCTAGTGGCCACTTAGGCCATATCTTGTGCAGTCTCCCGGTGATGCCTAGGAGTCTAGAGCCCGTTCCTAATCATGTGTATGTGTATGAGTGCCTAGTATAGACTGTATGCTTAGTTAGGAGTACATAAGTCCTTAGATTGGCTTTCTTCTTCCTTTCTCCCTTCCTGTAAGCTTTGCATAGAGATAGAACTTGAGTAACTTGTGTGTCACACTACCTCTTTACCATATATTATCTTACCCCTATTTATTCTATAGAATATCCATGCTAGAACTAATCAACATACTAATCTATTCCAATAACCGCCGCCTTCCCTGCGGAAATATAGATATCACCCCGTACTCACCGGTAAAATGCTACAACGATATTCCGTGCGCTTGCGGATCCTTCTGTAACGTAAGAAATACCCCACGGCATTTCTGGCGCCGTTGCTGGGAAACACCTATCCTAGTGATGACGCTACGAAACGCCAACACCGCGCCACTGCTCCCATGCGGAGGAAGAAGGGAGGAGACGGGAGCAGCGGGAGAAGACCCCGTGCACTGGCCTCATCAGCTGCTTCTACCCGTCGAGCCCCTGCTCCCGTGCGTAAGGAAGAAGGATGGGGACGGCGCAGCGGAGGAAGGAGGGAGGAGAGGGGGCTGCAGGGGAAGGTCCCACGCGCCGGCCACCACGGCCGCGTCCACCCACCGCGCAACGGCCTCATCTGCTCCTTCCCACTGGCCATCGTGGCCGCGCCCACCCACCCCGTGCTGACCACCACCGCAGCTGCTCCGTGCCGCTGCTCCTGTGTGCAAGGAAGAAGGGAGGGGAGGGGGTGGCAGAGGAAAAAGGAAGGGCAGGGTGGTGCCGGCTATCGAAGAAAGGAGGGGAGGGGGCGGTGGTAGATCCTATGAGGGAGAAAGGATGAGATGGAACTCGGTAGAGGGAGCGAGATCTGGGAGAGGAAGAGACAATAGGTGGAGAGATTGAAGGGGAGGCAAGTGGATAAGGGGGACAGGGAAAAAGGTGCATGTTCCTCACCGCCGGGGTGTGATACGACCCGGCGGTGATAGGTTCGAAATCTATCACCGCTGGGTTGTAATACGAACCGGCGGTAATGCCTACTATCACCGCCAGTTCGGTTTGAACCGGCGGTGATGAGGCATTTGGGATGAGTCATTTTGTAGATGCGTAACTAATGACTAATGGGATCTACCAAGGGTACAATCTGACCATAAGACTATAGCTTCCATTTCAGCACCACTCATGTCGATGACATGCTCCATGTGATGTGGCCTGGGCGCCGCTGGCCATGGTTTCGGGAGTGAGAGAGGAAATGGGAACGCGAGAGACAGAGAAAGGGAACGGGTCTAGAGATGGAGGGCCAATCGATGGGTCGAGGGTGGTATGGGCAATTTCATCCGTTTTGGTAGAGTTTGATATGGGTCCTAGGGCACCTATAAGATGCAATGTACGAGAGTGGAAAAAAATTAAACTTGAGGTTTTGTAAGGCAGAAAAAACTTTCAGAACCAACGAAGGAATTCAAATAAGGAATTTTCTAAATTTCAAAAGGAGAGATCTTTCTGTGTAATTGCGTCCCTTATCATTTTAACATTAGAATAACAGTATCAAGTTTAGAGAATCTCCAAGAACCTTAAATCATCATTTAGAGAGTTGTTTGAGTAAAAATTATTTGCTATATCTTTGTACTCTCCAACAGCCTTTCTATATCTTGTGTATAATCTAGAGAGCAATTCTCGCTCTCCATCTTTAGCTAGCGAGAAATCCGGAATAGAGAAGATTTATATTTAGATATCCAATTGAAAAGGCTGGTGGAGGGTAATTTTAACCAAATCCTCTATTTCTTAAGATATAAAGAGTCAGGTCACGCTAGTTTCGGTCACCCGGAAGGAGGCTTCTGTACAGTCGATCTTCCAACCGTTTTTTCTTTTTTAGTAACTTTTTTGTCTTTTTCTAACAAAATTTTTCTGAAGAAATTTTTCAAAGGAAATAGTTGGTGAGCGTGGAAAAAATTTGATGAGAAAACGTTTGAAAGAGAAAGTTCTGAGAAAAAAATAGAAAAAATTGAAGAAAAATGTTGCAACTGTTTGGGAGAAAAAATTCTGCGAAAACTTTTGCATCCAAAACCAAAAATAAAGTTTCGCAAAAAAGTTTTGTAAAAAATTTTGCGTCCAAAAAAAAGGGGAAAAAAGCGCCGCTACCCCGGGGAGCTCGCCTCCACCCCGCCCAGCAGCGCCGCTCCACTGCCGCGAGCTCGCCCGGGGGAGGTTGCCGCCGCTGTTGCCGCTGCTCTGCGCCATCTCCACCTCGTCGCGCCACCGCTGCAGCAGATCCAACTATGAGATGGAAGATAAGGGAATCAGAGAGAGAGGAGAGAGATAATGGAGACTGAAAAATGAAAAGAGGAAGAGGAAAGGGGAAGAGGAAAGGGGGAGATGAAAGGGAAAGGGGTCGACCCACGTGCGTATTGACCGTCGCGACCGCTGCTCGCGGTTGACCGCAAAAGCAGGATTGTGTAAAAAGTTTCTTGGAGATGCTCTTACATCATCAGCTATATCAAAAGATTCTTATTTGTAAACCAGTTTAGATTATTAGGGAGTACATAGGCCCCCATTACCCTTCTCATACATATGAGTAACTAATAGATAATGGGCTCGATCTACCAAGGGGTAGTCTGACCATGAGAATGTAACTAATAGATAATAACTAAGCTTCATCATATTTCTGTTTGTTGATTTTCATGTTATTTGTATATTAAGATTTTCACTTAAATATTTTAATAGGTAAATAAGAGTACAATCGATCTTCTTGTTAATATTCAAATGTGAACATCGTGATTTGATCTGAATAATATGGAATGTACATGATATTTGTGTGTACGTGAATGGGCCTGATATTTGTGTTTGTATGAAATGGGCCTGATATTTATAAATGGGTTTATTTGTGTTTTTATTTGTTTTTTTGGGCCATTCAAAATGTTACGGGCTGGGTTGATTAAAATGCTATACGGGCTTTTGAAATGGGCTTGGCCCATTTAAGGTATAAACACCAATGAGATAGAAATAATGTTTTAATGGCTGCACTATAAATGGCTAGGTTCAAAATAATTGGGCCTATAATTTGACTTAGCTCATGAATTCCCTGCTCATTACATGGGCCTTTGACAGGCCATGAGTCATTTTGTGATGTTTTCCGAATCTAATAGTAACAAAAAGCAAGCATCATGAATTAGTAATGAAAAAGGGATTGTCATGAGTTTTATGATGAAAAACTAAATTTTCGTCGTAAAACACTTTTTATTACAGGGTATACGCATCAAACATATTTTCATCACACAAGTGTCACGCATCACGAAACATATTCTGTTACATAAATGAAACATCGTAGAATGCCAAATCTCGTGTAGCTATATCTTAACGCCACTCATGCCAACCACATGCTCCATGTGCTACAGCCAGGTGCCGCCCGCCACCTTTGTGCCCGATCTAGGGTTTTGGGAGGGATGAGTGAGAAAGAGAATGAGAACATGAGAGAGATAGGAAGGGAACGAGTCTGAAGCAGTGGGCCAGTCGATGTGTCGAGGGTACTAAGGGAAATTTCATCCGTTTTGGTAGAAAATATGGGATTAAGGGAATCTATAAGATGCAATGGACGAGAATGTAGGAGGAAAAAACTTAAACTTGAAGTGATGTAAGGCCGCAAAAAATTTCAGGGTTAAGGAAGGAATTCGAATAAGGACGTCAAAAGAAGAGGATTTTCTGTTTAGTTGCCTCCCTTACTATTTTAACATTAGAACAACAGTATCAAGTTCACATCATCAGCCATATTAAAAGATTGTTATTTGTAAATCTGTTTAGATTATTATAGGAAGTACCTAGCCCTGTTGCCCCTCCGTACATACGAGTAATTAATAGATAATGGGCTCGATCTACCAAGGGTAGTCTGACCATGAGACTGTAACTTGGATTTCAGCGCAACTCCTACCAACGACACGCTCCATATGCTCTCCGGTGATCGCCGGATTGAACTCAACGGCGCCTCTAACGATCTCCTCGCCGGAGTCGCTGCGCAGGTTCAGCTCGATCGTCAGCGGCTTGTGCAGTGGCACCACGAGCGCCTGCCTCGCCAGCGGCACCAGCTCCCCGGGTCGCATGGGTACGCCCTCGCCGTCGCTCTCGCTGTAGAAGAGAACGCAGCCGGCGTCCAAGAGCTTGCTGCGGGCGACGACCCTCCCGAGGACTCCGGTGGCCGCGCCATCGTCGGCTCCGCCTCCGGCCGGGAGAGCGGTGAGCTTCACGGCCACCCGTCCTTGGACGGCGTTACTGAGGACGGCGTAGACTACCTCCGCGGGGCCGTACCCGGTGGCGACCGTCTCCGTTATGGCCCTGTCGTAGGTGGAGAACTCGCCGGAGACGGTGTCGCAGAATACCCTCCCGGTGTTGTTGTCGCCCTGGTCTTCGCCGTCGGCGGCGGCGGCTTGCAAGGAGGACTCGTCGTGGATACCGTCGTGGAGGTGGATGTCGAAGCCGACTGGACCGTACGCTGAGGTGGCCACAGATGGGCCGGTGAGCACGAGGTTGCCCTGTTTTGGTTGAGAGAGAGGCACGAGGAGCATGGTTCAGTTTCAGTACTAGCAGAACCCAATCCTTGGAGCACACCGCAGTAGAGTTGATTTCTGATGAAACGGAAGGTACTAACAAGAAAGCAGCAGAGAACATTTTCGGGAAAAAAAAAGAAAGCATCAGAGTTGGGGAATCACACCTCGAAAAGAAAGAAAATTGCATATATTCTGTTCATCTTAAGTTCTAAGAGAATTGGATTTGATGGTCTGATCTACATCTGATTAGTTAGTGGCTGGCCGTTTTAAACGCTTGAAAATGGATTATATTCAACTTCTGCTTGAAAAGGAGAAAGCAGAGCAGCAGAGTTGGGGAATGGCACCTCGCTGTCGCAGGGTTGCGCGACGGCATGCTCATCGGTCCCGCTCCGCTCCCGGCTGTAGATAAGGTCGCTGCAGGAGTTGCCGCCGTGGAAGAAGATGGTGCCGCAAGGCGGGGGCCTGTCTTTTCCTCCTCCGGCGGCGGCGACGCGGACGCGCACGGCGAAAACCTCCGCCATGTCGCGGCCGTGCCTGGGCAGGTCGCCGTACGCGAGCAGCTCCTCCTCCGTAAGGGCGTCGCCGTAGCCGGTGGCTGCCGCCATGTGCTGTTGCTCCTCCCAGCAGAAAATGGGATTTTTTTTTCAGTTGAGCAAAATTGGTATTTGGACTGAGATGTGAAGAGGAGCTGGAAGCGATTGATTTGTGGAGCTTTATTTAAGGGACGAGCTCGGCTCGGTGCTCTGCTCAGTGCTCACCAACCGTGGACACAATAGGCGCCTTTCCAACTGGTGGGTACCCAGGCCATTACCCATATCCAAACCCTTACCCACCAATTATGGGTAGAATATGGGTATAAGTTCAAATTTAGATATCTAATTTTTATTATACATCTAAATATAATATTTATCTAGGTACATAGTAACTATATATTTTAGTTTAGAATGGAGGAATTATTTTGGTAGGATACGTGTAGAAATTTTTATCCATTCAAAATGGATAGTGTAAGGTACGGGGAGATGATTACTCGTAGTTATATATAAGTTATTCTACCAAGTCAATTAATTTTTAACTCCAACCATATCTGCATATTAGTTTGATTCGTCGTCTAGTTTGCTTAGATTAATTGGTATGGGTGAGAGTAGGATATATGGGTGAGGAAAGGACCAAGACAATTTGGATTTGCATATGCCCATCCCTCCGTGGCCACTACCTACTGCTAGACGTACCTCTTCCATTTCGTAAAGAGTGCAATTCTGAAATTTTAAAAAAAAATTAAGAAAAAACTGAAATCCTAGCAACAACTACTTGTGTTATCCTTTTAATATATTTGACAAGATTTAATTATCCGTATGTTGTAACTAACTCTTTGAAACTTAAACACCTTCCAAATAAAAATTAATAAAATTGAGATGCTAAGGGTAGCATGGTTTATTTGCTAATAACACTAATATGTCAGAAATAAAACTAAAATTGCGTTTTTTATGGGATGGAGAGAGTACAGGATTTATGAATTTTTATCCTCTATTTTGGAAATGTTTTTTTTTCACGTGCATCCGTTTGCTATGAGGTGACCCAAGGAGGAAATCGGTCAAATTCGATCGGAAAGCACTATAGATCATAGATGGCTAAATAAGCTGCCCATCTCAGCACGGCATGATTTTAGGCACGGTACTATCAGGCTCTCCCATTCACAACAAAGTTTAGAATCGGGAGTTGACCTATGAGCATTACCTACACAAGTGTGATATATAATATCTGATTTTCATAAATTGTTAGGTCAAGTTTGAACACATGTTTCCTATGTTTTGCAAATATTGAAATTAAATAAGTGCTCACGTTCACCAACTAGACGCCCCTTCTATATATACGCACACACATCAGACACCATGGAGGTTCATCTTATCTTGCTTGCTATGGCGTCTCAAAAGTTTGCTCCGTCTCAGACCGTGACATTCAATGTCAGGTTGGACTCGTACACGACGTTCATATCCACTCTCCGGGGCGCACTAGCGGGCACCAAACCCGACAAGGTGCGAGATCGCCCCGTGTTGGCCAAGCAGACCGGCGAGACCTCCCAGCCGCCGCGGTGGATCCACGTCGTGCTCAACGGCGACGACGGCGCGGCACCCAAGGTGGCCATCCGGAGTGACAACGCCTACATCGCCGGCTTCGCCAACCGGCCCACGGGCAGGTATGCATCTCTAGCTGGAATGAGCCTGAGGAAACCTGTTCATGTCGATTTGGTTCGAAAACGACGAGGAGCCTGAGCTTATCTCATGGCGTGCAGCACTAAAGACGTGTGGTACCAGCTCAGCCCGAGGGGCAGCACCCAGCTCTTCGAGGGCGCCAAGATGCTCGGCTTCAGTGGCCACTACTCGACGCTGGTCGGAGGCCAGGGCGTCAAAGACCTGCCGACCCTGGAGCTCGGCAAGGAGAGGACGTTGGAGGCCGCCAACGTCCTCTGGAACTACAAGCAGGACAAGCTGGGGTATAACGCCGCTGACACCGCCGTCGCTGCCGACCCTCAGAGGGACCTGAAGAAGAAGCTGGCGCTCCTCGCCGTAACCTTGTGCGAGGCCGCGAGGCTGGAGCCCGTGCGTGGCGTCATCGACGGCGGATGGCAGCGGGCATCCATCTCCATCACCAACAAGGAGGTCAGCTACATCGGGGACTGGAGCGACCTCTCCGCGGCGCTTCTGGCATGGAAAGCTGACAAGTTCAAGAACGACACCACGCATTTCTCCAAGTTTGCGGGCCTCGGTATTCTCGACGGGAACGGAGCCCTGGCGGTGGTCCAGCTCCTGCTCAACAAGCCGCCAAAGAAGGGCCTCTTGGCCTGGCTCAAGCACCTGTGGGGGCTTCTGGTGAAGAAGAACAACTCCCACCAGATGCAGCAGGAGGAGAAACAATACGATCAGCAGAAGCCCGAGCTGGGGAAGATCAGGAGGGACCCAAAGAGCTCATCCATCGTTAACCCTCTTTAGTTCACCAGTTATGCACCAGTTAAAATCAATACTAAGGTGGAGGAAAAATTATCCTTGCATGCATAATGCATGCGAGAAGCTTGCTCATCGGTACAAAAGACGGCCTCCAAGTCATATAAGTTCACAGCATGGGTATGGTGTAACAAGTGCAAGGAATTTGTAAGTTCACAAAATAATGCGGAGTTTGTAATATGTCGCCGTTCACAGAATAAGGTCGAGGTTGTACGTCGTTTATAAAAAGTTTAGTTTGTAATTCTTTAACATTACATACGATTATATGTTATACACCACAGTGTACAATGCGGTTAATCTGGATTCAAGTTTTTGACTCAGTAAGGGTGCACGCATTTATAGGTAATTATTCGTTTCGTGCTATAATGTGCCTATCAGCAGTGTTGTGACTAACTACTACAAAAAAGATTTTTAAGGGTGGGTAAAAATATATTTTTAGGGGTAGGTGCCGCACCCGTCCCTAGTTCTCGCAGCTAAAAATACGATATTTAGGGGCGTGTAAAGCGTCCGCCCCTAAAAATAATTTCTAGGGACGGGTCATGGCGTGACCCGTCCCTAGAAATCGATTCCTAGAAAATAAAAAAATTGGAAAACAAAATTGAAAATAGAAAAATAAAAAAGAAAAAAATATCCCAGCTAACCAGCCACCACCACAAGCCCCTGTAATTTTTTTGATGAAGTATACACACTTGCATTTCCTAGGGTTCCAACCGCCTACCTCAAGCCTCGGGCATACCTTCCTTACCACCACACTACACAGTCAACTTGTGACTCAAGGGGGGCATGCTATTCTTTTATATTAACTCTGGAATTGATTTGTAGGGGCGGGTGACGCCATCACCCGCCTCTAGAAATCATTTTTAGGGGCCGGTGACGCCATCACCCGCCCCTAGAAATGTTTTTCAATTTTATTCTGAAAATTTATTTAAATTTTTACATATAGCAAAACAAATAAAAAAAGTGAAATTTAACCATAAGCATATTGTGACGTTTATAACATAAAAAAATTTTGAAAATCACATTTGAGAGTATATAAAGGTTAAAGGTGTTGAAACCACAATGTATAGCTACCTCACACTACTATCTCATACTACACATGGATTGTGTTTTTAACACTCTTAATTATTACATGTATTGAAATATGATTGCCATATTTTTTTTCTAGTTCTATAGGTCACAGTATGCTTATGTTACAAATTTTACCTTTTTTAATGTGTTGTACTATCTTTTTTGTATTAAAAATTTTTTTGGAATTATTTGAAAAACCATTTATAGCGGCGGGTGGGGGCATCACCCACCCCTACAAATCCATTTATATGGGCAGGTTGGAACATCATCCGCCCCTAAAAATTATTTTTAATTTTATTCTCAAAGTTTATATGGTTCAAAAAAACAAAATGCCCCGGCCCCGAACCCTACCGGGACGTCCGGTCGGACTGCTGGGATGTACGGACGTCCGAACGTCCGGGAGAACTTTGTTTAATTTGTTTAATTCATTTAAAGTTTTATATATAGCAAAATAAATTTTAAAAAATGAAATTTTTACTCTATGGTTATAGTAAACTATAGATACAAACAAAAATATGCTAAGTATATTTTAGTGTATATAAAGGTAAAGATTGTTGAAATCTCAAAGTATGACTTGAGTTGTATGAGATACTATATAGTCATAGCCATATGTAGTTTTATAATAATTGTATGGACCACTAAATGATCTTAAATAAAAAATTTATCGACTATAAAGTTTTAGATCTCATCATTGTATGCATTTTTGATATAAAGTTTGACTTCATCCAATATCATATTAAAAAGTTATGAATTGTTTGGTGTGGAACCATTTTTAGGGCGGGTCATGCCATCACCCGCTCCTAAAAATGTATTTTTAGTGACGGTTGATGCCATCACCCCCTCCTAGAAATACCACCATTTCTAGGGGCGGGTGGTAACGTCTCCCGCCCCTATAAATGCCATTTGTAGGGGCGGGTGATGGCGTAATCCGTCCCTAAAATTGTTTTTCTAGGGGTAGGTCGGATGCTACAGTACCACCGCTCTATTTGTAGGAGCGGGTTACCTTTTGATCCGTCCCTAAAAAAAAATGGAGCGTTGCTATAAATTATTTTTGTAGTGGTGACTCGGTCTAGTTACTTCATCAATCTCAAGAAATGTTCTCATTTGGCTAGATTGATTGTGATAAAACTCGTACAGTTAATCAGATTCAAGTCCTCAGAAGAAAGTGTCGTTCAACAGTGCCTAAAAGTGCTTGAGGAGCATGAGTTTTTTGTGCCGTACTATTCATGTTTTTGAATAAAAGTGTCGAGAAGCATGAGTCTTTTGTGCCCAACTATTCATGTTTTCTAATAAAACTGATTGAGGGAGAACAAAGATGTGGCTACAAACAGTGAAAGGCTTGTGCGGTTGAACAAAAATGATACGTAGAATGTCATGTCATATTTTCATAATTTTTTTTGGCATCTCTTGTGGGATACTTTTGGTTATGCCTTAGCAGCAACTAACTTTTAAATAACCATCAACTAACTTTGACATAAACTTATATCAATCCCTTGACTAGTTCAGCTACTATTGTTAGAACACATTGGTGAAGACTACTATAGAAAACAAGTGGTAGGACCATGCATCTTTTCATTTGATTCTAGATCCATGATCTTAACCATTATTAATCATCCATATGGGCAAACTCTTGAAGATCCATGTGAAGTGAAGGAGAGTGCACAAATTGATGCTCTATTTTATATATAATATGAAGTGGTAGGATACAAGATTGGAGATGTTAACTGTGCACATATCTCATCCAACATGGTCAACCATAATGTTTGTACTTGTAAAGGTAAAAGATAAACAACCATTAAGTTTCTAATGTATGTCGCCACGAGGATATGACTTTGTACATTGGGGAAATGAGCTGTTTATGTTACCCATTTGTACATGTTTATGTGAACGAACGAGTTATGCAAAGGATCTCCATAGCCCATCTCTAGTTCAGCAAATGTAAGTTCTACAAAATGACTTAGTATTAGTCAACGTAATACCAACCGGTCTAGTTGCAATCCAACTCATCAACAAAAAATAAGAAGGGATATATGCATCGTAAATGACTAAACCTACAACTACTCACGATGGTGATATATGCACTTAAGTACAGGCAACTGCTACATCAGAATATTATAACATCATTAGTCCTTAATAAGAAAAGTACAGGCTGCTAGGAAGCATCTTGTGCATTATATAGAGTTCTTAAGCTTTGACCTCTCCTCATCTTAGCAATTAAGTTTATAGAATTATTGTGGTATAGTACAGCCCTTGGCATTGGGTGCACGCATGCATATGCATCCCATTGGCAATATTCCACCCACATCGCGATCTACGAAATATATGGGTACTTAACTCTTAACAAGTGCCAGCTTGCATCGCTGGTCAAACCTTTGCAGCCGTCATGTCTATTTTTGAAAGCTCGTGTGTTTATTTTGTGCAAGGAGAAACATGTATATCCAATCGCAATTGATCTTATCGTATTAGGCGTCCAGTCACTGTCCACCCCATGTGCCACCAGCTGTCATCAATCTTAATAAGTGACACCTTAAGTCAAAAGCCAGACGTACTGAGATACACAACATTTGCTATCTACTCCTTCGGTTCCAAATTATATATAAGTTGTTTTGGCTATGCTATTAAGATAAATAATAAAAACTATGTATCTTGAAAAAATAAAACAACCTACAATTAAGGCTTTGTTTGTACTACCGGTTAGTTGTTCCGTGTAAAAATCAATGTGAACTCTGAAACATTAACATTTTAAATGATTGCCGCTGCTTTTGACATGGACTCACGTCAAAAACTGAGCTCGAATATGATGTGCAAGTGCAATCCGCAAATGCACAACTTGCTCGCAGCAAATATGATAAAATGGGCATTTCAAAGATGGCGTCCTTAAGTGCCTGCTTATAGAAACTCCCCTTTGCAGCCGAGCATCTCTAAAAATGGATGAGTCTTCCCTGACTTTGGCTCCGGTCACTGACACGTGGGCCCAGCCCAACATGTCAGTGACGCAACTAATGAGGGACCAAAGTCTTATTTCCTTAAAAATACCCCGAATGCTAGACACATTTTCCTAACTTGACCATTGATCTCGGGAAATATGCCTATTTGAAATGTGGCTCACATAAGCATCCACCTCTAGAAATTAATTTTGAATGTAAACCACTAGTAACAACATCAAAAAATGCTAACAACCATATTACCGGGAAAAAAGAATCCGAACTTTTCATACTAGGCCTGATACGGTCTAGTTTTAGATATACTAAAAGATTCGGCACGCTTTGCGCTCCATATCATTTCAACAATCAAATATAAGTATAAACAGCTGAATTTACTCAAGTCAATAAAAGGCAACAATCACTTGTTCTATCTATTTCATATGACAGATGCATATTACATGAAAAATCTATCACAAAATCATATATAGTATATGCTAACAAAAAGCATCATCAGTAATACTTCTTCTATCCATTACGATACGAGTCTTGTTCGGTATCTCAATCATCAAACACCTGATGAACAAACTATTTATCATCAAATACCTATTGTCAAATATATGGTGGGCATATACTGGACAACAAGTACCAGGTGACTGAGTTCGCCTGAGTCCCTTAAGGTTCCTGACTTTAGCATGCTAGGAGCAGCACGGTCTTCCGATTCGACCATCTGGCCGATGTTGCAGTTGCCCACTGCCGCCGCCACCCACCATGGTCTTGATGGCGCTCTCGAGAAGTAGAGCAACGGGATGATGGGTGGTGCTAGCTCAAGTGGTGATGGGTGGCACGACGATCTCTTCTTCAGCTTGGCGCCCTCCGCTGCCCATGACAAATCCGAGTAGTGGTAGAAATTTGAGTGATGGAAAAAAGTAGAGAGAGCAGCCGAGCGAGAAAGGAACAGAGGAGAAGGTGAGGGACGAGAAGAGATAATGTGAGGCCTACCACACGCCTCCTGCCGCTCTGGCGTGCGGGCCAACAGCTGGAGCTCCGCCCTTCCCAAAAGACTATTATCAGTCTGCGTGATCGGCTGCTATGCTATCGCAGAGCACGTGCCCCACCAGTGCTACTTGCACAACACATATCCTGTAGGAACAGCTAGTGTTCTAAAATAAATACATATTATTTGAAAATAAATAAAAATATTCAACAGAAAAAATGTTCTGAATATATTCCTAAAAAATAGAAGTTGGTCCGAAAATAAAAAGAATCCAGAACGACATATAATATTTCAGAAAAAGAAATTGTTTTGCAACAAATAAAAATATTTTTTAAAAAACATTATCTAAATATATGCACGTGTGTTCTAGTTTTGAAGATCTCAACGTAAGAAACGCAATGGTGCAATCAAAATTTAGTTCAGTAAAATATTTTTTATTTGAATGTATGCATCGTATGGAAATCAAGACAGGTGAGCTGCTGAATATCCCCCTCGGCCCCTCCTGCGCCGGCTCTCTCGACGGGCTGATGGACACGCGTCCATTTTGGCCCATGGGATGTGGAGAAGAGAGCAAAACGTAGTGTCTTTTAATCATGAATTCGTGACCATCAAAACGGAAATAAATGTGCATCTCAATCGAGATTAAAATGGATACAATAAACACTATAGATATGCATCATTAACATATTGACAGACTTCATGGATCTCCATTGTTTTAGCGTAGTGTCATCTCTTAAAACATGGTCATATTTCCACCTATTAGCTTGTCCTCATGGTCAATAATGGAGGAGTGATACATCATATTTATTTTGGCAAGAAAAGCAATTGTAAATATAGGAAATGATCTAGCAGTATCTTGAGATCATAGCAACACTCCAACACCAATTGTGGTATAATACATGCAATCTTTCATGCTGTTTCAAGCATATCAAAGGGCACATTAATTTGACAACTTCGCATTTGGTGAAACAGGAAGAAGCTATATATGAGAACTTCATATCTTGAGTTATATCCAATAGAGTTATGGACTTTATTCACCAATTGTGCCCCCCATATTCTTACCTCCAAACATATGGAGTTATGGACATTCAATATGGTCATAGCAGCATAAGTCTAGCATATATATATATTCTATCATGGATTTCTGCCCTTCGGGACACTTTTATATGAAGGGATATACACAAGGTATTACAGAGGCAGGGAAATGACAACAAAGAAGAGAACATGCATCAGAAAACTTAAAAAAGCACATTGCATGCAGATAAGACAAGTGGCACCTTAGATTAGCATGATAGTGTAGGAAGCCAGGAACTTACCAGTTCTGCACGGATGATATCTGTGGAAAATGAAAAGGTGTTAGGTTGGTGATACCGTGTCCTAGTCTGAAATGGCAGAGGGACCGCGTCACTAGGAGAAAAAGGGGCTAATGTTACCATTTTTTATCACAGCACCCAAGATTTTATTGCGATACGTAGGTTTAGAGCAACAGCAGGTGATTATGGTCGTGATAGGGGGACATGTTGCCACCAAAATTGTAGTGTTGCAATTAAAATTTTGATCGTCGCAACAAGGTGGGGTATTTGCAATGAAAAAAATATACGTTGCATGTAGGTGAGGCTATAGCAATGTTGCTTGGATTGGTTGCAATTTGTGACGATATCACAACCAAAATGAAGCGTTGCTATTAGTATTCTCTATTGTTGCAATAGAGTCCTTGTTATGGCAACACAAAACTTAATTGTTGCAAAAGGAAGCATAGATATTGCGACACAAAGCAGGTTGTTGGGAATTGAAGCTTATATACTATGACGCAAACCAGAGGCGTGGAAATGAGGTTATCATATTGCCACGAATTAATGGTCGTTGCAGCGAGGCTTAGATATAGCAACAAGTAAAACAATCATTGCACCAAGGCTAGGATATAGCAACGACTAAAGGAATTGGCCCACACAAACCCTGAGGCTAAACTTACTTGCGAGGGGGTGGGTAAAGGGTGTTAATTTTTACTTTTTAACCTAGATAATCTAAGGGCCGGGCTCTAATCTTATACAATTTTGAGCTAAAAATATTAAGGGCCAAGTTGGATTGTGAAGAGAGCATTAGAGCCATGGCCCATTAGCACCCCGGCCCCGGCGGCGACCCCCTGGTGTTCTATGATCCCCACCGACAACGCTAGCGCCAAGGGCGAGGAAATTGACGTGCCATTCTGCCCTAGCCCCCCCTATATATGTCGCTGGCGACGAAGATATCTCGAGGGCTGCCTGGAAGAATCGATCTCTGGATCCCTCAAGGTATATATCGATCATCAAATGTGCATAATCGATGTTCTTTATTCAGATTCTATATTCATGTTGTTTTAATTCTTACTAGAACACTTTTCCAAAGGTTACTTGCTGGGATTTTTGCAATATGGCACGTGAAGATTATAGTTGGATGCTTTTGCCTAACTCAGATCATGCTTGGCAAGTCGGGTCTGAGAAATTCATCGAACATACCTTTGAAGGAACCTATGTAGGAGAGACAACGGCCTGTCCATGTGCCATGTGTCGAGGCATGGCATACTCAACCAAAGATGAGGTTGAACAACACGTGATTCATAGACGGTTCGATAAGGATTTCATAAAAAGCAAAACAGTTCATGCTGCTTAACCTCTGATGGATGATGATGGTAGCAATTTCAGTGAAGGTGGAGGTGCTCATGATGTCTCTGTCAAGAATCTGCTTTCCTGACTAATTAGGGGTGCCATACATGGAGAAATTAATGATGCTGAGGAGCCAAATGAGTCGGCAACGTAAAATTTTCAACTTAATGAATGAAGGCCGGAAGGAATTGTACCCAGGATGCAAGCAGGCTAGCCAAGTATCTTTCATTGTTAGGCTATTTCAGACTAAGTGCAGGTTCGGTATAAGCAACATTGCAATGGAGCAAATTCTTCACTTGATCTGCCTTGTGCTTCCTGAAGCACATTGTGTCCCAAATACCATGGATAAAATTTGAAAGGTAGTTCGAGACATTGGCCTCAGCTACGAAAAGATTCATGCATGTTTCAATGACTGTGTGTTATTTCGTGGGGAGTACGAGAAGTTGGACAACTATCCAACATGTGGGGAGTCTAGGTGGCAAAATACAAACTTTGAGGGGACTGATGTGGAAAGTGACACTGGTGGAGTTAAAAAGAAGCTTCCTCGTAAAATTCTTAGGTATTTTCCACTTATTCCCCGGCTGCAAAGATTATATATGAACGAAACAACATCGACATATATGTGTTGGCACAAAGAAGAATTGGTTGAAGATGGTAAAGTGCGGCACCCAGCCAATCAATTGGCTTGGAAGCACATAGATGACAAGTATACAGACTTCGCAATTGATCCACGTAATGTTAGGCCGGGACTTGCATAAGATGGCTTCAATCCATTTGGGATGTTGAACGTGACTTATACAACATGGCCGGTGATCCTAATTCCTTATTACCTGCCTCCTTGGTTGTGCTTGAAACAATCTTATTGGATGATGTCAATGCTGATTCCTGGACCTAAATCTCTAGGAATGAACATTGATGTATATTTGCAGCCTTTGATCAATGAACTGAAAGAGCTCTAAGAAAAAGGAGTAGAAACCTGGGATGTCAAGGTGAAGAATAATTTTACTCTGTGTGTAATTCTACTTTGGACAGTAAACGATTTTCCCGCTTACGCGATGCTATCTGGTTGGAGCACAAAAGGGAAGTTTGCTTGCCCTTTTGTCACAAGGATACCGATTATGGTTGGTTAAAATTTGGATCGAAGCATTGCTACATGGGGCATCTCCGTTTTTTGCCATCAGACCACAAGTGGTGAATGAACAAGGTCAGCTTCAATAACAAGGTTGAACACAGGGAGCCTCAAGTGCCGCTTAGTGGTAAACAAGTCTTGCAGCAGTACGAGAGTTTTGAGCAAGTAACTTTTGGAACGACTACTTCCAAGAAGTGGAAGCAGCGTGAGGAAGACAATAGATGACACAACTGGAGGAAGAAGAGTATTTTTTTTAATCTTCCGTACTGGTGTTCATTGCTTATACACCATAATCTCGATGTGATGCATATTGAGAAGAATATATGTGAGGCCTTGCTAAGGACTTTGCTTGAGATAGAAGGTAAATCTAAGGACACGGAGAAGACACGACTTGATCTGCAGGATATGGGTATATGGAAGGATCAACATTCTGTGCTCGATAAAGGTAAATACAAGTTGCCATCAGGGTTGTACAAGTTAAGTCCAGAGATGAAGCAAATTCTGTGCAACTTTCTTCATGATGTTATGATGCCAGGTGGTTATGCCTCAAATATCAGGAGAAGTGTCGATGTCAAAGGTTGCAAGTTGCTAGACTTAAAAGTCTTGACTACCATACTATATTACAAAAGCTTTTACCCTTGGTGCTACGCGACATATTGCCTACATATGTAGTGATCCCATTGATCCAGCTCAGCAGTTTTTTTAACAAAATATGTTTAAAGGAGTTTGATGTATCTGAAATTGAAAAACTTTGCAGTTCTATTGGAGAGACTCTTTGTCGGCTTGAGATGATATTCCCTCCAGCATTTTTTGATATTATGATGCACTTGCCAGTTCATATTGCTTGGTAGGCTGGACTAGGAGGCCCTGTTTCCTATAGATGGATGTATCCGGAGGAGAGATACCTACATACTCCCAAAGGCTATGTGAGGAACAAAGCGAGCCTAGAAGGTTCGATAGCAGAGGGATATATCTCAGAGGAGTGCCTTACATTCTGTTCTCAGTTCTTTGAAGATGTTAGTACAAAGCTGAATCGGCCAGACCGTCAAGAAAGGAGCGATGTTAGTGAACCACCATCTAGTCTAAGTGTATTCAGTAGCATGGACTTCAGTAAGAACAGAAGTGGTCAGTTCAAGTCTGCATCTTCTTTTGACTTGCGGATGATGATGCACTACATATTATCCAAATGTGATGAGGCCATTCCATGGATAAAGTAGGCTTCTAATAAAATTGTTTTTTGTATTTTGTTGACTAAATATGTAATTGACAAGGTCTATGTTCATTTTCCTTGCCGTGAGCATAAGGAGGAATTGAGATGGAGAAATCCGGCGAATGTTGATAAAAGGCACAGGGAACTATTTGTAACATGGTTTGAGCATAAAGTAAGTCATATTTGTGTATAGTTTATTTATTAATAATTTGTGTATAATTTATTTATTTATTCATAACAAGTCGATATACCCGTAATATATTTTTTAAATTAATTATGAGTGCAGATCAGCAAACTACATGCAGAAGGACAAGCTATTGATATGATATATGCTCTAGCTCAAGGTCCGGATCATCGTATTCGTGTGAGCAATAGGTGCTCCATCAATGGTTTTCTCTTCCGGACAAGAGATGTAGAGAAAAATCTAACCACACAAAACAGTGGTGTTGTCGTCCAAGGCGATGGCATGGAATGGTACGGCGTGATTAAGAAAATCACCCTCCATGATTATCCAAATGAGAAGGAAGTCAGGTTGTTTGAGTGTGACTGGTTTGATCCTACTCCATCAACTAGGAGTAGGAGCAAAAGTAGAGGGAACACTAAATATCAGTATGGGATTATTGATATTGATACCACTAAGTTTCGCTATGGTGATGAGCTATACATCATGGCGAATCAAGCAGAGCAAGTGTGTTATGTGAAATCTGCAAAGAAAATTAACTGGTGCAGTGTCCTCAGAATGAAACCTAGGAACCTATTTGCCATGCTTGAAAGAGAGGACACTAGAAATAGTGTTGGTGATACCGAACAAGTGGACTTGGTTGTCATAGGAGTGGATCATATGAATATTTCAAACCAAAATAAGGAATTAACGAATTGGAGTAGGACTGATGTGGAAGGGGTAACTGTTGATGCAAAAGTAATTGAAGAGGCATGTTAGGCACTGACGCCTGAACCGAGTTTTGCTGACATAGCAGAAGACGACGACGAGGATGATGATACCTACGTTGCTGACGGAGTCCTTGCTCTAGCAGTCGATAGTTCCCAAGGAGGCGAAGATGATTTTTTTTGTGTAAATTAGCGTTGCAAGTATATTGAAGGCTACAAGTTGTGTCACTGCCCAAGTTGGCGTGACTTTTATGTAATTAAATATATGCTCATGGTTGATGCTTGTCGTCTTAACAAGTTTAACTATTGTGTCATGAACAAGTATGGTTCTGTTATGTAAATATATATATGTTGCGCAAGTACTAATGGTTCTGTTATTGATTCACATTGATATATAGGTTCAGCACATATACCACTCAAGATACATCTCAAGATACATTCAGATACAACTCAGATATGCAGTAAGCAATACATATTATCAGGATCAGCAAACAATATACATTATAGGTTCACGAGTACCCGAAGACATAATATAAGTTTGGTCATGCCAAATGACCATGCACATCACCACAACATCAAGTAATTGCATCCATACTTGTTCATTACATCAGCAAACCAAAGGTTCTTCATCAGCAACAAACAAAAGGAGCTTCTGCCAGCTTAGTGTTACTTTTTGCCCCTTCTGCCAGCTGAATGCAACTAGTTCATGACACAAAAGCTAAACTAAGCGCCAAAGCTCCTCCGCTTGAACCCCGCTGCATGCATCTTCATTCATCGGGCACAAACTTCCAGCGTCCTTGCCTCATCTTGCACTTGATAGCAAGCCGGAGCTCCTCTGCCTTAGCATGGATCTGACAATTTACAAGAGAATTACTTAGCATATGGAAATGAGGGATGGATAGCTTAAGGGGAGGACCAATACCTCCTTGGTGAGCAGAACCTTGTCATGGCCTTCATCGTCGTTGTCCGCCGATAATTGCATTATGAGTTTGATTTTTCCAAATTCAAGCACATACTCCTTTACATCCTACAATTTTACAAGCATGCACAAGACATATGTTAACTAGAGATTAAAACAAAGTGAGAAAATCATCATAATCTCCATTCAAAGACATGTTAACTCCAAAACCTGATTTAATATCTATAATATGGAGTTGTGTAAATAATCTGACTCACCTCAAATATGCGCGACGATGTCACTCCCATTTCCTTCGCCTTGGCCCTCACGGCGAGGTACTGTTGTTCATAGCGTGCTGGCAGCGGCACTGCAGGTGTTCTCTGTTGATAGGGCAATATGATTAAATGGTGCTATCATGACCTTCTATTTTTTAGAGAGAATCAGTTAAATTATAGAAATAAAGCTAACAAGTCAACTATGACGATCTTTTTGTAATGCTTAATGCATGCAGGATACTGAGCCTAGCATTAAATCAAGACATCACATATATATGAACGTGTAAGCATCTCAAGACATCAATGATGCACATGCAATCTTTAAAAAATAACACCCTCCTCCCTCAACCCCATTTGTGGTGACATTAATCCTCAAGTACATCTAGCAAATGGGAATATTCAGCTAATTCTTAATGCATGCATCATAGATGTTAGTTAGATTAACATTACATCAAGACATCATAGATGAACATAAAAGCATTATATCTCTCAACCCCGCTTCTGGCAAAATTAATCATCATGTGCTCTAGTCAAAAAGATCTAGGACTATGGAGACGTTTGAAGGGTCTGGCTCACCTAAGTCCTGCGAGTTGCTGAGGCGCCCCCAACATTCATCCCCGGGTTCCTGTAGCGGCCAGCGTTGCTTGCTTGGAAGCCCGGTGGAACGCCCAATCCGACGTTGGGCTTCACTTCCTCGTCGTATTCCACCACATCGATGACGCGCCCATGGCTCGACTTCCTATTGGCCCTCGCAGAGGCGGCGTGCGCCTCGACGACGAGGGCCTCGAGGAAGTAGGGCTTCTCGTGAAGCGACCAGATGCATCGCGTGGCTGCCTATTGGCCCTCGCGGAGGTGGCACCTGGCCTCGAGGATGCAGGGCTTCTCGCAATGTGACCAGATGAGTCATGTGGCTGCCTCTGGTGATCCCAGCGCCGCAAGTTCGACGGGAGGACGGCAGGACAGGCTGGAACCCTGGACCCCGTCGCACGAAGTCTGAAGGCGGCGCGGGAGTGATGCGACAGAGTGTGGATGCGGCGGCATCGGGAGAGAGGTGTACCTGCGGAGGTCCAACACGCAGCGTCCGCCGCCACATCGCGGCCGCCGCCCGCACCGGCAGTCCCCACGGCCGGATCCCGCGCTCGCCGCCCGCACTGGCCGTCCCCACCGGATCCCTTCCCATGCCGGTCGTCCCCGCCGCCGGATACTGTGCCCGCCGGATCTGAGAGAGAAAGCAGCGAGAAAGAGAGAGGGGGGGCCTACACCGGGAAACGCGAGGCGAGGCGGAGCGGAGCGTGGGCACGGGGGCGTGCGGTCCAGGGGCGGAAGGAGCGCGGCGCCGCTGTCGTCCACACGGAAGGTGAGGCCCGCGAGGAGGAGGGCGACATAAGAAACACGAAACGGAGGGGAGGGACGAAAGGATACAACGGACGGGGGCGGTGGTAGGACGAAACAAAAGAGGAACGAAAAAAAATCTTAGTTACTGGCTTTTTAGTAGTAGAGATAGAGCTAGTTAAGCTTCATCATAGTTCTGTTTGTTGATTTTCATGTCATTTGTATATTAAGATTTTCACTGAAATATTTTAATGGTTTGATAGGAGTACAAGCGATCTTTTTGTTAATATCCAAATGTGAACATCGTGATTTGATCTGAATAATATAGAATGTACATGATATTTGTGTGTACGTGAATGGGCCTGATATTCGTGTTTATATGAAATGGGCCTGATATTTGTAAATGGGTTTATTTGTGTTCTTATTCGTTTTTGTTGGGCCATTCAAAATGTTACGGGCTGGGTTGGTTAAAATGCTATTTAGACTTTTGAAATGGGTTTGGCCTATTTAATGTTGTTGACGCCAGATTTCGGCACGTGTTGAATCGGCGTCAGGAAGAGAAGAGACCGGCCGATGCGGCAGATTTGAAGGTTACAGTTGGGAATCGGCCGATTGAGGCTACAGTTGGGGATCGGCCGATGGGCGATGCAGCCTGCGCCAACAGTTAGGGAGATGAAGCCATTGGAATCCCAACAGAGGATCCTAGTTAAAAGTGGCCTGACGTTGGTCAAAAGAACGATGCCGACTCGGTCGTGAAGCAATGGAAAGAGTCCGGATAGGACTAGAAGATGGTGGCAGAAGATTCTGAGGGAGCCCGTTTCCTTTAGAAAAATATTATAGATATAGTAATTTTCTATTTAAATCAAGTTTGTAACAGATCGTAATCGATCAGGAGTCCTAGTCCTAGGGTATAAATAGGAGTCATCAGGGTTTTGTAGGATATACATCAATCAATCAACAAAACAATCTACTTTTTCATCGTACTTTACTTTCAAGTCGGCGACTTCGCCATTACTTCTTTTTCTTTCACGAGTTCGTACGGATTGGCAGGGCTGCATTGACACGATCTCCGGCCAATTGGTACGTTCCGCTTATCGAATAACATCTAAGCTTTAACTTCGGGCGTATCGCCGTTGTTTCGTTTAGATTTATTCACCAGGTATCGATATTTACCAGAATTATAGGTTTTTACCTATTGTTCTAGTTTTATCACCAGTTATCCAGCTTGAGATTGAAACTATCGGCTTTATCATCGCTTTTCCTCGTTCATTATTATATAGCCGATTAGATCTATTTCAAGTGTTGCATCTGTAATATTTGTTTAAGTTGCTCCAGCAGTTTTCTTTGCAATTATTACGTGATTATCGGCTGATCCATAGCCGGTCATCTTCATAGCAAATCGGCCGATTCGCCGATACGCTTTTCGGGACAGATCGTAACCTCAGCCGATCGGAGCACCCGGAATTTAATACGTTTATTTCCTTGTCAATCAACAAGTCAGATTGACTGGCACGCCGCGCGAACCGCACCAAGGCAATCACCCGAACAGGAGTTAAGCAGATTCTCCCGGGTCGTGTGTCCGACGCTGAAGGTCATCGGCCGATTCCTGGCCGATTTTTAGCGCCAAAAAATGTATAAATACCAATGGGACAGAAATAATGTCATAATGGCTGCACCATAAATGGCTAGGTTCAAAATAATTGGGCCAACAATTTGACTTAGCTCACGAATTCCCTGCTCATTACATGGGCCTTTGATCGGCCCTGAGTCATTTTGTGATGTTTTCTGGATCTAATAGTAACAAAAAGCAAACGTCATGAATTAGTACTGAAAAAAAACTAAATTTTCATCATAAAACACTTTTTTATTACGGGATATAGGTCTCGAACACATTTTCATCGCACAAGTGTCACAGATCACGAAACACGATATAATTCATGTATTGTGTTATATAAATGGAACATTGTAGAAGGCCAATCTCTTGTTGCTATATCTTAGCGTCATTCATGCCGACGGCATATGCTCCATGTGCTGTGGCCTGGTGCCGTCCGCTGCCTTTGTGCCCGATCTAGGGTTTTGGGAGGGATAAGTGAGAAAGGGAATGGGAACACGAGAGAGATAGGAAGGGAACGGGTGTGGAGACGGAGGGCCAGTCGATGGGTCGAGGGTACTAAGGGCAATTTCATCCATTTTGGTAGAAAATATGGGCTCGATCTACCAAGGGTAGTCTGACCATGAGACTGTAACTTGGATTTCAGCACCACTCATACCAATTGCACGCTCCATATGCTCTCCGGTGATCGCCGGATTGAACTCAACGGCGCCTCTAACGATCTCCTCGCCGGAGTCGTTGCGCAGGTTCAGCTCGATCGTCAGCGGCTTGTGCAGTGGCACCGCGAGCGCTTGCCTCGCCAGCGGCACCAGCTCCCCGGTTCGCACGGGCACACCCTCGCCGTCGCGCTCGATGTAGAAGAGCACGCAGCCGGCGTCCAAGAGCTTGCTTCGGGCGACGACCCTCCCGAGGACGCCGGTGGCGGCGCCATCGTCGGCTCTGCCTCCTGCCGGGAGAGCCGTGAGCTTCACGGCGACCCGGCCTTGGACGGCGTTGCTGAGGACGGCGTAGACCACGTCCGCGGGGCCGTACCCGGTATCGACCGTCTCCGTTATGACCCTGTCGTAGGTGGAGAACTCGCCGGAGACGGTGTCGCAGAATATCCTCCCGGTGTTGCGGCCATCGTCGTCGGCTTGCAAGGAGGACTCGCCGTGTCTGCCGTCGTGGAAGTGGATGTCAAAGCCGACTGGACCGTACGCCGAGGTGGCCACTGATGGGCCGATCAGCACGAGGTTGCCCTGTTTTGGGTGAGAGACAGAGGCACGAGGAACGTGTTTCAGTTTTGGGCAAAATTTTGGTCCAAATTTTCATCCTTGGATAATCTACTCCCCTGTAGTAGGATTTAAAAAGTAAAAGACTGAAGTAAAAAAGACATGGCCATGATGTAGAGGCCGGAATTGAACTTTCCATTCTTATTTGAAAAAAAAAAGATTCTAAAAACTAAAGAGCAAATAGTAGCATCTTCTTTGTAGACAACGAAGAAAGCAGCCTAGTTGGGGAATCGCACCTCGCTATCGCAGGGTTGCGTAGCGGCGGGCTCGTCCGTCCCGCTCCGATCCCGGCTGTAGATAAGGTCGCTGCAGGAGTTTCCGCCGTGGAAGAAGATGCTGCCGCAAGGCGGGGGGCTATCTTTTCCTCCTCCGGCGGCGGCGGGGACGCGTACGGCGAAAACCTCCGCCATGTCGCGGCCGTGCCTGGGCAGATCGCCATACTCGAGCAGCTCCTCCTCCGTCGGGGCGTCGCCGTAGCCGGTGGCTGCCGCCATGTACTGTAGCTCGGCCGCTCCTCCCAGTAGAAAAAGGGTATTTGGACTGAGATGTGAAGAGGAGCCGGGAGCGATTTATTTGGGGAGCTTTTATTTCAGGGGATGAGCTCTGCTCGGTGCTCTGCTCACCCACCATAGACAGCACAGTAGGTGCGTTTCCAACTGGTGGGTCCCATTACCCATATTCAAACCCTTACCCATAAATTTTGGGTAGGATATGGGTAGAATTTTTTATCTAGTTAAAAATTTAAAATGGATGGCGTAAGGTACATACTTATATATAAGTTAGTCTAGCTAGTCAATTGATTTTTTAGCTTCAAGCATATTTTTCTATTAGTTTGATTCGTCATCTAATTGGTTTAGATGAATTGGTGTGGTGAGAGTAGGATGGGTGAGGAAAGAATGAAGATGATTTGGATTTGCATATGCATATATGCGTAGGCCCCGTCTCCGTGGCCACTACTTACCGCTTGATGTACTCCTTCCATTGCATGAATAGTGGAATTCTAAGATTAAAACAAACCATAAAACAGTGCAATCCAAGCAACAAAAATATGTTATTCCTTTAATATATTTTCAGAATTTAATTATTGGCATGTTCTAACTAACTTTGTGAAAATTAAGCACCTTCAATATACATAAATCAATCTTAGGATTGAGATAATTACAAGCATAGTTATTTGCTAATAATAACACTAATCTGTTTGAAAAAGTTTAGTATTACGTTCTGCGTGGGATGGAAGGAGTACAAAGTTTATGGATTTTTATCCTCTACTTTTGGGGGAAAAATTTTCACGTGCATGTTGTGAGGTGACCCATGGAGAAAATGCCAATCCAGCCGACAAGGTGCGAGACCGCCCCGTGTTAGCCAAGCAGACCGGCGAGACCAACCAGCCGCCGCGGTGGATCCACGTCGTGCTCAACGGCGACGACGGCGCGGCACCCAAGGTGGCCATCCGGAGCGACAACGTCTACATCGCTGGCTTCGCCAACCGGCCCAAGGGCAGGTATGCATCTCCAGCTCGCTCGTCTCAAAATTGAAACATGTTCATGTCGATTTTGGTTCGAAAACGACGAGCCTGATTGTTCTCATGGCGTGCAGCACTGAAGACGCGTGGTACCAGCTCAGCAAGAGGGGCAGCACCCAGCTCTTCAAGGGCGCCAAGATGCTCGGCTTCGATGGCCAGTACTCAACGCTGGTCAGCGACAAGGGCGTCCAAGACCTGCCGACCTTGGAGCTCGGCATGGAGAGGACGTTGGAGGCCACCACAGTCCTCTGGAACTACAAGCAGGACAAGCTCGCCGCCGCTGACAACATCATCGTCGGCGACCCTCAGAGGAACCTGAAGAGGAAGCTTGCGCTCCTCGCCGTGACCTTGTGCGAGGCCGCGAGGTTGGAACCCGTGCACCATGTCATCAACGACGGCTAGGAGCTGGAATCCCTGTCCATCACCGAAAAGGAGGTCGACTACATAAGTGACTGGGGCGATCTCTCCACGGCTTTGCTGGCATGGAAGGCTGACAAATTCAAGAACGACACCAAGCATTTCTCCAAGTTTGAAGGCATCGGGATTCACGACGGGGAGCCCTGGCGGTGTCCAGCTCCTGCTGAACAAGCCGCCGAAGAAGGGGCCTCTTGGCCTGGCTCAAGCACCTGTGGGGGCTCCTGGTGAAGAAGAAGAACTCCCAGCAGATGCAGCAGGAGGAAAAACAATACGACCACCAGAAGCCCGACCTGGGAAAGATCAGGCGGGAACCAAAGAGCTCATCCATCGTTAACCCTCTTTAGTTCACCAGTTATATGCACCACTTGTCTCAGAATAACATTGATGCAAAGCAGGTAGCAAAATAATCCTTGCATGCATAACGCGTTTGAGAAGTTTAAATTTGCTCAGTACTAAATTGAAGGGAGCCTATACAGTCATATAAGTTCAGAGAATGGATACGGTGTCACGAGGGCATGGAGTTTGTAAGTTCATAAAATAATGTGGAGTTTGTAATAAGTCGCCATTCTCAGAATAAAGCCTTGAGTTTGTATGTCGTGTATAAAAAGTTTAGTTTGTACTCTTTTCATATGTTATACCATATTGTACTAGTGATAACTTCTACCACCAACTTGGCATTTAATTTGGATATGTTTCACTACCAGAAATCCCCTCTGCACCGAGTGCCAAAGCCTTTGCCGAGAGCAATCCATTGGGCACTCGGCAAATAAGACGGTTTGCCGAGTGCCACACAAAAAGCACACGGCAAACAAACGGCACTCGGCAAAAGGGTCTTTGCCGAGTGCCAGGAGACTAAGCACTCGGGTGATGGAGACGCTTTGTTTGTGCAAGCTACACTTCCCTGGTCTGGTTTAGTATGGCGGTGTGATGGAGCCGGCCTACACGTGGGAGCACGCCTTTCCTGATTTACCGGATCGGGAAGGCAGGCAATTCAACAACAAGGCGGCGCAAGTGGTGGGCGAGCTCTGGGTAAGTCCTAGCACTATATTGCTCAATACATCACATTAATTGGACATTCTTGAAAAAATAACGGGATACATCACATCGATATGCAAGATTTTTTCAGATGTGAGGAGGGATACGAGACTAACGCTATTTTTAAGATGCAGCAGGAGGAGAAGATCAGGCAGGAACCAAAGAGCTCATCCATCGTTAACCCTCTTCAATTCACCGGTTATACACCACTTGTCCGAGATGAAAATTAATATAATACAAAGCAGGTAGCATAATAATCATTGTTGCATGCTGTTGACGTCAGATTTTGACACGTGTTGAATCGGCGTCAGGAGAAGAAGAGATTGGCCGATGCGGCAGATCTAAAGACTACAGTGGAGAATCGGCCGATTGAGGCTACAGTTGGGAATCGGCCGATTGGCGATGTAACTTGCGCCAACAGAAAGGGAGGGTGAAACTATTGGAACCACAACAGAGGATCCCGGTCAAAAGTGGCCTGATGCTGGTCAACGGAACGATGCCGGCTCGGTCGAGAAGCAATGGAAAGAATCCTGATTGAATTAGGAGATGACGACAGAAGATTCTACGGGAGTCCGTTTCCTTTATAAAAATATTATAGATATAGTAGTTTTCTGTTTAAAATAAGATTGTAACAAGTCGTAATCGATCAGGAGTCCTGGTCCTAGGGTATAAATAGGAGTCATCAGGGCTTTGTAAACAAGAATCAATCAATCAACAATACAATCTACTTTTTCATCGCACTTTACTTTTAAGTCGGCGACTTCACCAATACTTTTTCTTCTTTCACGAGTTCGTACAGATTGGCAGGGCTGCATCGACTTGATCTCCGGCCAATTGGTAGGTTCCGCTTATCGAATAACATCTGAGCTTTAACTTCGGGCGCATCGCCGTGGTTTCGTTCGGATTTATTCACCAGTTATCGATATTTACTAGAATTATAGGTTTTACCTGTTGTTCTAGTATTATCACCAGTTATCCAGCTTGAGATTGAAACTATCGGCTTGGTCATCGCTTTTCCTCGTTCATTGTCATATAGCCGATTAGATCTATCTCAAGTGTTGCATCTGTAATAATTATTTAAGTTGCTCCACCGTGACATCGGCCGATATGATCGAGTTCGTCAAGAACCACATTGTTTATCGATTCGGTATTCCTCAGACTATCACAACTGATCAAGGAACGATGTTCACCTCTGGAGAATTTAGAGAATTCACCGCCGATATGAGAATTAAATTGTTGAATTCTTCTTCGTACTATGCTCAAGCCAATGGCCAGGCCGAATCGTCCAATAAGGGGATAATCAAGTTGATCAAGAGGAAGATAGAGGAACAACCCAAAAAGTGGCACATGTCTTTGGCTGAATCTCTATGGGCTTATAGGATGGCTTGCCACGTGACCACTAAGATATCTCCTTATCAGTTGGTATATGGTCACGAGGCAGTTTTGCCTTGGGAATTAAGGATAGGGTCAAGGCGTATATCGCTTCAAGATCAGTTGACGGCCGATGACTATTCCTTCCTCATGAAGGATGAGCTCGATGACTCGGTGGGTCAGCGGTTGAGGGCCTTGATTAGCATCGAAGAAAACAAGAAAAGGGTGGCCAGGTGGTATGACAAGAAGGTCAAGGTTAAACAATTCTACCAAGGAGATTTGGTATGGAAGTTTGTGCTGCCGATAGGGTCTAAGGATCCCAAATTCGGTAAATGGTCGCCCACTTGGGAAGGGCCGTATAGAATCGGCCGATGTGCTCCGGGAAATGCATATATTCTAGAAACTATTGAAGGGGGAGAATTCCCAAGAGCCTTAAACGGAAGATATCTGAAGAGGTACTATCCAAGCATTTGGGTAGATGCATAACTTGCAGTAAGATACATCAAGACAACACGGCCGACTCCTATCGGCTTTTGTCTACATAGCCGATGTAAAAAATGACATCGCCTTAAGGAGGAAACATTTTGGTTTGGTCTGACCGATTCATTATTCGGTGAAAAACAGTAGAGTACATGGCCGACATGGTACAAGTCGCCCTTAGAATAAAAAGTACCAATATATCTACTGATCACGCTTTTTCTTGAACTCTCTCTCTCGATCCGGCCTAGTTTTATCAGAAGGTGGATGGTCTTCTCCTCCAGATCCTCCATGGCGGCTTCAGCCTCGACTTGTTGAGGGAGTGGATGGCTCCTGTCGAGAGGTGGTTAGGATGTTCCTTCCGCGACATCTTCAAGGGCAACTGAGCGAGGGAGTGGATGACTCCTTTCAGTTGGCGGTCGCTTGAAGCAATTAGCGTCTATTTGGTCCCAGATTTTCTGGACATCAGCAGGAATATGACCTTTGAGTTCTTCAGAGTGAGCTCTTATCAGATCTATGTCTGCCTACGACAGTGGTTCGTCTGAATGCATAACTTCAATCGCTCGTTCCAGACTGGGACTAAGGCGCTTTGGCTAAAGAGGGATAAAAAACTACCCAGTATCAGAGCGATTGAGATGTCAAGGGGAGAAATAGAAGAAAGTTCATACCTGGTTGACAGAGGAGGAGGAAGATGAGGAAGACATCTTGATGTCCAGCCTGGGAGATTAGATCGAGTTATTGGAGGAGAAGGAAAAGGGTAATACAGACGCCTCTGGAAACGGTGTGGGATCTCGTACTTATAGAAAGAAGGAGGTGAGGAGATAGTAGGATGAGTCCCATCAGAGTAAAAGCGTTCGTAAATGCAAAGCTGCCAAAGGAAGCGGTCCAAGTTTGAATCGGCGCATCAACATTAAGGGAGAATTAAATGTTTACAAGATTCTTTAAAACCCAAGGAGGGCATCTATGGTCGCGATAGCTCGTTGCCTAATCTGATCGGCCGAGTCTAATACTCTTTGGTCGTCGTCGGCCGATTCTGGGAATTTCTGGCATATGGCGATGAAGTCTTATCGCTTCACGGACCAGATTCTGTCTTTCTTGTTTCAGCCCGGCGATGACAGAGGGAAGCTCTTGAAGTTTCTTTTCTTCAGCAGCTATGTCTTTGGTTACCTGTTCCATCTCTTTGGCTAGCTCTGCCCTCCTCCGTTTGAGGCGATCTATTGTGCCGACGATATCTGGGCGGGAGCTCTCGAGGAAGTTGATCCGTTGATGCACTTCTTGGGCTCGGTGTTTGTAAGAATCGGCTTCCTCCCGGGTCTTTGCTAGCTGGGCACGATCGGCCACATGACGCAGGGCCCTGAACACCGGAATCTGTATCGACTCTATGAATGCAGCAGGTTGTAGAGTCTCTGTCGCTTCCTCCGGAATTCGGCCTCTGATGTCATTGAGAAGCCGCCGAATCGGTGAGGCATCTCCCACTAATCGGCCGATATCATCTTGCAGGAGGGTCCGCATACTCTCGAGCTTGGCGCGGACATCATCAGGAATTGAGCTCGGCGGAACTTGGCGTGAAGTGACTTCTTCATCGTCGGACAGAGGAACCGTGAAGGAGAAAAGGCTGTTATTAGGAGTGTCTTGTTCCTGCGAAAAAATAAAGACAAGGATTAGCAGGCAGTAAAGGGGGATCGGCCGATTCCGGTGATAAGTTTCTTACCTCCTTGAAGCGGATTTCTCTTGCTTGCGCCGACGGGAGTGCCACCCTCGTCTCAGGAACCGGTGCAATCGGCTCATCAGAAGAGGAGGACTCGACAACTATCAATGCCCTGCTTGGGCCAGCTTCCTGAAAAGGTATGGGAAATAGATTCTATGAGTATACTGCGAATAATTGAATATGATGATATGAGATCCTTGCCATACCTCTGTGAGTCTTCCGGCCGATGTTTGTTGAGGGGGTACAGTCCACGCACCCAGATCGGTCTGCATCAGAATCGGTTAGTTTTCTGAATATCGAGAAATTGAGTTAAGAGATTATCTACCTCGGTGAGGAGGGTCGCTGGCGTTTCGGCTTCCGCTCGGGATGTGGCCGATTGCTGCGGGGATTGCGCTGGAGCGGTCTGTGCAGCCTGGCAGAAGGGAGAAGTTAATATTGATAGAGTACTTAAAGATATGTGAAGTATGCGAGGTTACCTGAACAACTTCCACCAGCAGTGATGCAGCGGCCGCTCCGACTTTTGCGGCAGTTTGGGGATCGACCATCTCGGTAGTCGGCAAGGCTGGAGGAGTTGGGGTTTCATCTGATACTACCGCCGATTGGTCAGTCGGTCCTATGCGGGCACGCACTCGACGGCTTGTCTTCTTTAAGGTTGGCCTTTTCGGCGTTTGTTTCCATCGGCCGCTAGTGATGTCCTTGATGGTCGGAGCATGATAGCCGATAAGTGGAAATGATGTATATGGACGATCGCTCTCTATCGACCTACCACTTCGGCTCCGCATCGGAGGAACTTGGCTTTCAGACTGAAAAGATAAACACAAGTTAGCTGTAAGATTGTAGCATGGAAAGAGATGATACTGAAATCGGCTGGGAGAAAGGTCATACCGCTGCACTTGAATCAATGTTTTCTGGGTCCAAACTGTTGCAATATGTTGATGGAGACAAACAGAAGAGGTATTGCTTCCATTCTGCCGACCATAGTTTGAATTGTTGGACGGCAAAAGGGGCCACCATCCAGTTATTCAGGTCGATGGTACTGGAGTCTGGCACTAAGTTGCACAGCCGATTGTAGTCGAGACTCTTGGTCAGATCGTCTCGAAATTTTGCTTGGCCGGCAAAGTAGACCTGAATCGGCAGTTCACCAAAGCCCAGTTGCCTTGCTGCGGCCGACGAATTATAAAATTCATAGGTGGGGGAATCCTTTCCAGAAAAGAAATTGGCCGGTAAAATCCCTGGCTTGATCAGGATATCCATAAGATCACCGTCAAAAGTATGGGATGATGAATCGTAGCAGACGGAAAGCTCGAAAATTGGCCCTACTATCTGATATGGATACCAATTGATAGTCTCTTCACTGAAGCCGTTGTAGAAACATCTGAAGTATTCAGCTGATCGGTTGGCAGTGAATTGACAGCCAGGGAAGGCCGATGCTGCTTCTCCAAAAGATGTACAGCATCGTCGAATGGTGGGGTTTTCCTCTGATTCAATATTGGGAAAGGTCTTGGTCTCTATTTGCTGCTGGGAGATCTTGCTCATGTATAAGTTGAGCCAGAGGGTGATAAACCACCAAGGACCATCGGGATTGCCAATCGGCTCCCCTTTTGACAATATGACGCCGATTTGGTGCATCATATGATAGGCCGATCCTAATAGATACTTCCCAAAGGGGATGGCCGATCCTAGTGACAGAGCTTCTGCCAGGGCTTGTGTATTGGATGAAGGACCAACTGCTCTGCCACAGAAGAAGTGTTTCTCCAGCCACATCATCAAGAATGCCGTATGTTCTCTCTCTGAAATCATCCCGATCCTCATATTCTTGCCGATATACCCCTTCCACCCGCCGATTCCTTTTGTTTCTAGCCGATGGGATGGTTTGATCAGATAATCAAAGGGGGTATCAAGAGAGGAGATATCAAGGCCGGTCAACATCAGAACATCGGCCAGGGTGGGAGTCATAGGTCCGTGCCCAAAGAGGAACGCGTTGAGCGCGTCGGACCAGAAATAAGAAGCTGCTATTACTAAGGGCTCGTTTTTCTCCATTTGGGACAGAGAGAGATCGATGCACTAGCCGATTTTCAGCTCATCCCACTGAACTCTTAGACTTGGATAATCTATGGTACCATTCTTTCCAGCCAGGGGTTTCGTTCGGCCAAGACCTAAAGGCACCTGCCCACTGACCCAAATCCATGGATGATTGCTTGAAAGGGATTCTGTGGGTTTCTAGGTTAATCAAGTCCGTTGGATCTGGATTCCCCATGGGACCTAAGCAGATGAGGCCGGAGGTTTCGGAAAGAGGAATAGTAATCTGATGCCTAAATGCCTAAAAAGAGGGAAAGGGAAAAAAATTGAGAATGGGTCTAGAAAATACTTGAGCAGTAAAAGAATAAAAGAGGAAAGTTTCGGATGATTACCTCCAAGATGAAGCTCATCGTCGCTGATGGAGCCGCCAGTGGAGCCGCCGATGGGGCCGCCGTCGCTGAGGGGGTTGCCGGCGGAACCTCCATGGTTGGTGAAGTTGCCGATGGTGCCGCCATTGGAAGGGTGGAGCAGGTCGCAGGCAAGATCGCCGGAGGGAGCGGTTGGAGATCGAGAGGGTGCAGGTAGAAGATGAGCAGTGGTTCGCTGGAGGAGATTACTAGGCTCATGGAGAAAGGAAGGCGGAGAATGCCGGTACTTAAGAACAATTCGAGAGAGAAAGGGCAAAGGCGGGATTTTTGCCGCACCGTCTACACGAATTCCAGGAGAACAGTTGTCTCAAGCGCCCGGCCCGAGAAGATTGAAATCATCATGTAGAAGACCGCGAAACGGAAGGAGATTTTTACTGCGCTCGTTTCGGAGGAAAGATTAAAGAAAAGAGTTTCGAAGTAAAAATTATGTTTTACTCCGAAACTGGGGGGCATGTGTTAACGCCAGATTTTGACAGGTGTTGAATCGGCGTCAGGAGAAGAAGAGATTGGCCGATGCGGCAGATCTAAAGACTACAGTGGAGAATCGGCCGATTGAGGCTACAGTTGGGAATCGGCCGATTGAGGCTACAGTTGGGAATCGGCCGATTGGCGATGTAACTTGCGCCAACAGAAAGGGAGGGTGAAACTATTGGAACCACAACAGAGGATCCCGGTCAAAAGTGGGCTGATGCTGGTCAACGGAACGATGCCGGCTCGGTCGAGAAGCAATGGAAAGAATCCTGATTGGATTAGGAGATGGCGGCAGAAGATTATGCGGGAGTCCGTTTCCTTTATAAAAATATTATAGATATAGTAGTTTTCTGTTTAAAATAAAATTGTAACAAGTCGTAATGGATCAGGAGTCCTGGTCCTAGGGTATAAATAGGAGTCATCAGGGCTTTGTAAACAAGAATCAATCAGTCAACAATACAATCTACTTTTTCATCGCACTTTACTTTCAAGTCGGCGACTTCGCCAATACTTTTTCTTCTTTCACGAGTTCGTACGCATTGGCAGGGCTGCATCGACTCGATCTCCGGCCAATTGGTAGGTTCCGCTTATCGAATAACATCTAAGCTTTAACTTCGGGCGCATCGCCGTGGTTTCGTTCGGATTTATTCACCAGTTATCGATATTTACTAGAATTATAGGTTTTACCTGTTGTTCTAGTATTATCACCAGTTATCCAGCTTGAGATTGAAACTATCGGCTTGGTCATCGCTTTTCCTCGTTCATTGTCATTTAGCCGATTATATCTATCTCAAGTGTTGCATCTGTAATAATTGTTTAAGTTGCTCGAGCAGTTTTCTTTTGCAATTATTACGTGATTATCGGCTGATCCATAGCCGGTCATCTTCATAGCAAATCGGCCGATTCGCCGATACGCTCTTCCGGACAGATCGGAACCCCAGCCGATCGGAACGTCCGGAATTTAATACTTTTATTTCCTTGTCAATCAACAGGTCAGATTGACTGGCACGCCGCACGAACCGCACCAGGGCAATAACCCGAACAGGAGCTAAGCAGATTCTCCCGAGTCGTGTGTCCGACGCTGAAGGTCATCGGCTGATTCCTGGCCGATTTTTAGCGCCAACACATGCATATTGCATGTGAGAAGTTTAAATTTGCTCGGTACTAGAGAGGGAACATCTAAGTCATATAAGTTCACAACATGGATATGGTGTCACAGGGCTCGGAGCTGAGTTTGTAAGTCCACAAAATAATGTGGAGTTTGTAATAAGTCGCCGCTCACAGAATAAATTCGAGTTTGTAAGTCGTATATAAAAAGTTTAGTTTGTGCTCTTTTCAGATGTTATACCATATTGTACTAGTGAAAACATCTTCCACCAACTGGGCATTTGGATATGTTTATTGTGGTAGAATGTGGTTAATTTGGAGTCAAGTTTCCGACTTATCAGCACGAGTGCTCGCATTTATAGGTAATTATTCTTTTAGTCCTAGGATATGCCAGACCATTGCAAAGCTGGCGACTTCATCAATCTCTACAATGCTCTTATTTTGGCTATGTTGATTGTGATAGAACGCCGTTAATCAGACTCAAATCCTAGAAAGCATCGTTCAAAGGTGCCTAAAAGCACTTAAGGAGAATGAGTTCTATTTTCAAACAAAAGTGCTTGAGGACGAATTTTATGCAGCTGCAATCATTGAGGAGCTTGCACGGTTGAACGAAAATGACATGGTATAGAATGTCGTATATATCATGAAAATGATATGGATAAAATGTCATGTATATATGGAACTCCTTCTGAACATGGACCCGCACTCGCGCAGCGCGCAGCACCCGGCGCTACCATGTCCCATCCGGATTGGATCATTCAGCATCATCTGGCTCGGCTCGGAGAGGCCACGCGTTCGAGCCATCATGCGGCACCCCAAATAGTGCATGTTCCCAGTTGACCCTGTACACCCCAAATGCCTGCTGTTTATTTCGTGGGAGTAGCTACACGCGCGCGTAGAAAGGAGTTTTTCTATATATATGATGCACTAGTTATATACATAAAGTTCTAGGATACATGATTATATCGGAGATGTTAACTGTGCACATAATCTCATCCGCCATGGTGGACCGTAATGTTTGCAACTACTAATGAGTTTCTAATGTATGTTTTTGTCCATAGGACGTGACTTGGTGCATGGGGGAAATGTGCTGTTTATGTTACCTATTTGTGTTTGTGAATTAGTTTTGCAAAAAGGATCTCCGTAGCCCATCTCAGTTTACCAAACGTAAGTTCTACAAAAATGAATTGATATTAATCAACGTAATACCGACGCGTCGATGCAACTCATCAATGTAATACCGACTAAATGACTAAACATACACCTACTCACGATTGCCATATAAGCATATACTTGACGAAATGTCACTCATATGCTTATATCCTGTGGCTATAATTCTTTGTTTGTTGGCAACTACTACATCCAGAATATTATAGCCTTGTTAGTCCTTTAGTAAAAGAGCACATGGTCACATGGAGCATCTTGTGCAATATTAAGATTCCTTAAGCATTCAATACTGTAAGGAAAATAGCTCCATTAGGTCATAATTGTGATTTTGTTGATTGAGTAACAACACAGTCAATGGGACTAACAAGTTTATGAGATCATATATTTGTAGATTTTCTAGGTTCCATGGATGTAGTCCAAACCATCTCCAAGATAGTCCAAATCGCTATCAAGATGCAATGGATGCAGTAAAATCGCAGAAAGGGCCCAAATGATCGCAGCGACGATTTGGACAAGTGGCAGAAAGGCTCTATGGACCGGTTGAACCGACGCCGGATGAAGAGAAGTGTAGGTGCATTCAGCTGAAGGCATGGCGATAAAGTGGAGAAGTAAAAGAATGACCGGATAAACCGACGACATGGAATTATATAGCGTCTGTGTAAGTGATACAGCGGAGCAACAGATAAGCCGACGCATGGAATTATATAGCGTCGATGCATTGAAAAGTGCATTGCTGAGTCAAGTGAAGAAACTCCTCAGCACTGGTTAGACCGATGGTGCATCTAAAAGGTGTCGATACATTCATCTGACCATTGTCCAGAGAGCATGTTTGGGCGATGCAGTGAGGTCCTTCAGGACCGGTTGAACCGACGCCTCGTCGATGCAAGCGTCGGTGCATCCACATCAGCAGCAGGCAGTTGTCAGATGTCCAACGGCTAGCTTGGAGCTGTGAGTGACCGGTTGAACTGACGCATATGGTCAGATGAACCGACACTACGTACTTTTCTGGTTAAAAGTATGTAACGGCTAGTTCGGGTTGCTGGGCTATATATATACGTCACCCCGAGTCGTTTGAAGGTGCTAGAGCTCGAGAGTAACCCTAGAAACATTGTAGAACATCTCCAAGAAACCCAAGAGCATATTGATCACATCCTTAGGTTAGCACAAGCTTTGTGAGACTCGGTGCTAGGATTAGCTCTTGTGAGAGCGAAAGAAGCAAGGTATGAACCTTTTGTGCTGGTTCTAGAAGTGAACCAAAAGTGTATCTCGGTGTGCCGGCCCCTTGGAGCTTTGGTGACTCGCTGGCAAGCCTACGACCTTCCGGCTTAGTGTGGAGTGGCGTCGACGACTTTGTGCATGGGACGTGGAGACCTTCTTCCTTGGTGGAGAAGCTCCTTAGTGGAAAGCAGGATCAAGGTGACCGTGGTGACTTGACATAGGCTTGGTGGTTAGTCAAGAAGAGTCCCGGAAGAGACTTGGTTGCCGGGAAGTAATACTCTTTGTGAGTAATTCAACCACGTGGAGTAGGATTGACTTTGTGCCTAACCGACCCACGGGATAAATCTTCATATCGGGAGTTTACTTTCCTTCATCCCCTACCTTTAAGCTTCCACATTTCATATTGCAAACTTGAGTACCTTTACATTCTTAGTGTAGTATCATGCTAGGATTGGCTATAGGTTACAAAACTCTTTTGGTATTAGAGTTTCACATTAGAAGAACCATAGTTTCACGTCTAGTTAGCATGATTTAGTTTATGTTTTGTGCAAACTAGATTGAGCCGTAGGTTAAGGTTTTAAGTTGCCTAATTCACCCCCTCCCACTCTTAGGCTACTTGCACCAATTCCTTTCAACTACTCCACATCCCCTCTTCACCACCGGTTGAAAAGCGGCATCACCGCCGGTTCGGCAAGGCGTTGGGTTAGGATCGGCAAGGATGGGATGAGCCATCACCACCGGCTCCTCACCCGGTAGTGTTGCCACTTTCACAACAGAAAAAAAAATAAAAAAAGCAACGCAATAGTCCCACGCACCGCCGCCGCCACCTCGCACGCTCTGCCGCCGCAGCCGAGCCCCAAGCGCCGCAGCCGAGCCCCACGCGATGTCGCCGTAGCCCTGCACGCGCCGCCGCCGCCGCATATGAGCCCCGCGCGCTGCATCTGAGTGTCATCGCTCCGCCGCCACCGCGAAGCCCTCGCGCCGCTGCAACCGAGACCCACGTGTTGCCGCCATCGCCCCGCATGCTCCCCGCCGCCACGGAGCCCGCGCACCGCCTCATCTGCGTGCCGCCACCGCTCCAGCTCCTCGCACCTCGTCCGCCACAGCCGAGCGACGCCGCCGCTCCAGCTCCTAGTACGGCCCACCCACCACATCCGAGAGTCACCTCCACGGGCCCCTCGCGCTGCTCCGTGCACAGCCGCAGGGCCTTGCGCCGCCACCGCATCCGAACGCCGCTCACGGCCCCGTGTCGAGAGGAGGGGAAGGAAGGGAGGGGCGGCGGGATGGGAGGCACAGCGGCGGGGGAGAGGGAGGGAGGCATGGCAGCGGGGGATATCGAGGGGGAGAGGGAGGTGCTTCAGGGGAGATCGAAGGGGAGAGGGAGAGGTGTCTGGCGGAGGAGATCGAGGGGGAGAAGGAGGCGTCTGGGTCTGGCGGAGGAGATAAGGATGACAGAAAGTACAGATAGGGGACTGGGGAGCGAGAAATATCTAAAGTGGTGCGGGCCCGGCGGTGAAAACGGACTATCACCGTCAGGTCGTATTACAATTCGGTGGTGATGGCCGTAGTACTTATCACCGCCGGTTCGTATTACGAACAGGCAGTGATATAGACTGTCACCGCCATCTCCTTTTGGAATGACCTAATTTGTAGTAGTGATTGGCCTATGCTCGCCTTGATAAGTTTATAGAATTATTGTGGTATAGTACATCCCATTGGCATTGGGTGCATGCATATGCTTATATCCCATGCCTATCCCTTTGGCATATTCCAGCCCCATCACGTTCTACGAATCTGTGTACCAATTATCAGTCTTGATAAGTGCCAGCTTGCGTGCCTCGTCAGACGTTTGCAGCCGTCACGTCTATTCTTTGAAAGCTCGTGTGTTTATTTTGGGCAACGAGAAACATGTACCCAATCGCAACCGATCTTATCATATTAGGTGTCCCGTGTCACTGTCCACCCCAGCTGTGCCACCAGCGGCTGCCATCAATCTTAATAGGTGCCACATTAAGTCACAAGCCAGATGTATGGAGATACACAGAATTTAGATTCTATTCCCTCTATTATAAAACAATGCAAACAACCCTATTAGCGGAAAGATTCAGAACTTTTCAAACTAGGGTTTGGAGGTTAAAATATATTTAATGAGTCTCAACTCACAACCATCTTTAATACATTTTTGCTTCCATAGCAACATGTACGGCTTGGCACTTGAGTTGCTGCTATCTGAGCTATTATTTCTTCAAGAACAGTTGTCCCACCTAATTTTAAGGATAAAACTAAATTTATTTTATAGGAAAGATTCATTTTACACGCGCTCATAGCTAATCCTACATATATATCTTATAATGTAGGGTGTATCTGATCTAATGAAAGGTACATACAATATGTATGTGATCATCCTATACCATATATGATGGTATATACACTGGATATGTGACCATACATGGAGTATATGAACATACTTATTTTTATATACAAAGGTATAATCATGATATATTTAGAAAATAGGGATGCTTTCAAAAAAATTCGTACATATCCTTTTGAAATATCTTAGAATCAGTGATAAATAAGCATGTGTATATACACACGATGGTATGCTAATGATGGGAGTACTTACAAGCGAGTGTAGATAAAACTCGTCTGTTTGATACCCAGCCAGTTGAATATTGTTTAGCGTACCAGTGGCGGCACCGCCGCTACACCGCGAGCATGCCAAAAAAAAACCACTGCTTTTAAAATGCAGTAGTAAAGTAGCCACTGCAATCAATGCGCGTTACCCAAAACAAATGCAACATGCATGGAGGGGTGCAGTAAAATAAATCATTCATCTAATTGTGTAATTAGACGTCTGTCCTATACTTTTAGTTAAAACCAACCCACACGTAGAAACAACAATAGAAATTTTACGGTCTAAAACCTCCACCGAGCAGCGGTTCTGGATAGGGACCAGCACTGTTTTTGAAACCATCGGAAATCACGCCATCCCCGATCCCCATCCCCGATCCGCACCCAAACCACCACTGTGCGCAGGTGCATCGCTTGATCTTCCGGAGAAATTAGTTCCTACCTGTCACGCAACATCAAATAGATCCACCCTCTTTACTTCCAGATGGATTGGACTAATAAAGGCATTAGTCCCGGGTCAAGCAGCGAGGGGACGGTGGGGAGCTTTAGTCCCGGTTGGAGCCACCAACCGGGACTAAAAGCTAAAAGTCCTGAACATTTAGTCCCGCATGGTAACACCAACCGGGACTAAAGGGCCTTTAATCCCGGCTAGAGCCACCAACTAGGATTAAAGGGTCATCCACAAGTTTGTTTAAAAGGAAAGCATCCCAAATATAGTCACATGTGCTGTGTAGGTGCGTTGTCAAGGGAGCTACATGTGAAGCAAGAGGTCTCAGGTTCAAATCCCATGGGGCACAAATATTTTTAGTTTTTAGACCATTTAGTCCTAGTTACCACGAGCAGGGATTCGTGGCAACCCCCGTTTAGAGATTTGGCTAAGGGTGTAACACGCAGTGAGATTTAGACAGGTTCAGACCGTGCTCTAGGTGTTTGTTTGTTGTGAGACTGAAGAGTCCGTCTGCTAGGAAGACCAGGGTCTGCCTTTACATGTTGCCCTTATGCCCTATTTATAGCCCCTCCCGTGGGCCTAGGGAGAAGCTTACCGTCTTGAGTGTGAATGCGGCACCTAATGCGGGGCACCGTCCTGCAAGTGGAGCCTGTTCGCCAGGCGTGATCCTGTGCGGTGGGCCATGGTTGGTCGGCTCCGGGATCCTCCTTCAGGCTCCTAGGGGCACCTCGGGGCCTCCCTAGGGACGCCCCAGGTGCCCGCAGGGTCCGTGTTCTCCCCCGGGATGCTCCGGGCTCTCTCTTGGGGTCCGCATGAAGCCCGGGTCTCTTCTCGCGGTTTACTTAATGCGACGGGCGGTGCTGCTGGTGGGCGCCACCTGCACCGTCCACCGACAGATTGATGGGACATGACCACGAGGGGTAGTCCTGGTCAATGCGCCGTCTGAGTGCAAGCCTCCTCCGTAGTCATGCTGTTTTATGGGGAAGACGCGCCCTCGTGGGTCCAGCCGGCCACCGCAGGGCGGGCACAGTAAATGTGCCGCTAGGTAATTCCTTAGGTAATTCCTACTTGACTAAGGAATTACCCTTTTCCAGGCGAGAGGCTTGGCCCTTCCGCGGATCAGCGTCTCCTGGAAGCCACCGTAACGGACCGGGCCGTTGTTGCTATCGTGCCGCAATGGGCTTCTTGGCCCAACTGCCCTTGACTTGTCCTAATGTTGACGCTCGCTACGGACCAATTTTGAGCGCTAATTTGACCAGAAAATTGGGATGACTAACATACTTAACTTGCATATTTATCTAGAATAATATTGTTTCCACATTCCCCTTGGAAAATTTGCAATGCAGGGAAATTGAGCAGAATTCAAGTGTTAAACAAGCACCTCAATCCAAGGCAAGTGACGTCGACCAATCAGAGCGCGCCATTTGGACTCCCATGGATTGAAGGGCCCACCAGGGCATGCAGCCGACTTAGGACGGCGCCCACTCACGCACAGGAGCGACCAGGGCCCACATGGCAGCAACCTTGAGCAGCCTGGACCCGATCTGAACCGGGCCTGGGTCGGCCGACCCCCCTGGTTCGGTCGAACCAGTGGAAAGCCACCGACTTACCTCCTTCGATGTGGCGCTTCCCCATTGGCTCCCAATGTCGGTTTGACAAGGCTTAAGTCATTTGCACGCCGTGGAGCTACTGCACCTCCCTCACTCACCCCTATAAATATAAGGGGGGTGCTACAACAGAAGACACACCTCAAGTTGCTCTCTCTCAAGTTCCTCTCTTATTTAGTCTTTAGGATAGTGGAGTTTAGGTCAAGTAGCTCTTCTTCGGTTCCCGAGTCTTGCTCCCCTTTGTAATATTCGAAATTCTTTAATAGAGTTATTTTCTAGTTTAGTGTACTCGTATGGTATTTGTTAGAAATATGCCCTAGAGATAATCATAGAGATGATCATATTTTGTTGTATCCATGATGTATTATATATGTGTTCATTGAATATCCATGAAAAAGGCAACTTGTATTGATTGCCAGTTATGTGAATTGTTTGTGAGACTCTTTACTTGTATGGTTATTCTAAAGTTCTTCCTAGTCGGGTTTCATGTATGGACACATGTGAATATTAGACTAGCACATGTATTAGTTGATGACTATGTTTCACAAGTCATAGACATGGAGATGTCAAACTAATAATGTGGGCGCATGTATGACATGTGGCTAGATAGACCCAACTTGAGAAATAGTGATTTCTTATTACACAATATGTACGCTATGTTCTTAGACCTGAGATTATCGCATGTGCTCAAGATATAAACCGACCTACTTAGGAGCTATCAAACGCTACTCCGTAATTAGGTAGTAATAACGGTGGTTCTCGGATTTGTCAAGAAGCATGCTGTGAAACATGGTCAGTCAAGATGGGATTTGCCCCTCTCTACTTGAGAGAGATATCTCTGGGCCCATCAAGTGATTGGATCAAGAAATGCATGGCCGTGCTAGGGTTAAGTGTTAACCGAGGATTCTGGATCACGGCATTGAGAAAGAGAGGTCAACTTGGAGCTAGACCAAATATCATGAGGCAAAGGGAATAGCATGCATATGAGATTGTGATGGCTCGTCTGATTTGATCTTTGCGCATGCATAGGAGTTGACACATCTTGCTAGAGGCCGCTATCAATTATTGGTCGAGTAGGAGTACTCGGGCCATGTCTATTCGCGTGTGATCCCATAGGGTCACACAATTAAGGGGGCTGGAAGCTGAATACTGATTTGATCCAAATTAGTCTGGGCTTAGGTGCACTAATGGGTCTCGGTTGAGCCCATTAGTGGGCGCCTAAGGGGGTCTATCTAAACAGGGACGGGGCGCATGAAAACCCCAACTTTCCATGCCTGCTGCTGTCGCCTGTTTCCCACGCTCACGCCTTCATCGCTCTCGCGGACCTAGCAGTCCGAATCGTGACGCTTCCACCGCCGTACGTGTGGATACCTTGAGGTGCTGCATCTGCTACACGAGGACGAGCCACATGTGAGAAGGTCTCGCAACTGCACTACCGGCTACCGTACAAACTACACCGACACGCTACAGAAGATCCGCACCTGTGTGTCTAGTGGTAATTCCATGATCTATAACAGCAGTAGTTCCTGGTTTATGGGGTAGAAAAAATTTTTGTTTTGCGCTAGCGTAGCCTCCCTGTAACCCTACAATATGTGCTCTGTGTATTCAGATGTGTGTGCTATGCTTAGTTTATATCTAGGTCTTATATCTTGCATGATTAGACGTGGTAAGACATCTAGGCTACGACATCGGTTCCAGTATTCGTATGTTTGCTCTAGTGTGATGTCTGTCCATCCAAAGGATGGGAGCTCTGTGCGGGGCATTAGAGTATCACTTATTAGCGTACACGTGGTGTCTGGGCTAATCAGTGTTGCTGGATGGGGCTCTATATCATGGTTAGATGAGGTAGGCGGCAGGTGGTGACAGCCCTGTCCGTCCAGCGTAACCCTTCCTGTTCGTGTAGTAGCTGTAGGAGGTGTATAAAATAGCCGTGAAGATCTAGTGGCCACCTAGCCATATCTTATGTGATCTTCCGGTGATGCCTGGGAGCCTAAAGCCTGTTCCTAATCATGTGTATGTGTATGAGTGCATAGTATAGACTGTATGCTTAGTTTGGAGTACATAAGTCCTTAGATTAGTTTTATTCTTCCTTTCTCCCTTCTTGTAAGCTTTGCATAGAGATAGAGCTTGAGTAACTTGTGTGTCACACTACCTCTTTACCATATATTATCTTACCCCTGTTTATTCAAATGAATATCCATGTTAGAACATATCAACCTACTACTGCTCTATTCCAATAACCGCCGCCTTCCCTGCAGAAATATAAATACGACCATATACTCACGGGTAAAATGCTACAACAGTATTCCCTGCGCTTGTGGATCCTTCTGTAATGCAAGAAATGCCACATGGCATTTCTGGCGCCATTGCTGGGAAACACCTATCCTAGTGATGACGCTATGAAACGCCAACAAGCATTTTTGGCGCCGTTGCCGGGGAAGGCACTGGTTAAAAGAATGGATCAAGTGGGTGATGAAATTATAAAATGGTATTCAATTGTCTAAACAAGCTAACTTGGCTTTGTCTTCTCTTTTGTGTAAAGACAGGGTAGTGTATGACTGGTTTCACTCTGCCGCAAAATTTCACTTAGAATCCGGAGTCACTTTTGAGAAGAGTTCGACCCCGTATCGTTCCTCCTCAGATTTCACTCTCGATAGGCGAAAGAGTCAATATCGCGCCATCAACTTCTAAGGCTATGGCTCAGAAGACTCTCTGTGAATTCTTAGTTCCTTCAGCCAACAATGTCCCAATTGGGCCAAATGTTAATGTTGAAGCTGAAAACTTCGAGATCAAGACGGGTCTTATTACGATGGTGCAGGCTAGCCCATTCTGTGGCAAGGCCAATGAGAATGCCAATGCACATCTCCAATAGTTCCTGGAATTGTGCAGCACCTTTGTCATCAAGGGAGTCGCTAAAGATGCAATCTGACTCCGTCTGTTTCCATTTTCTCTTCTGGGGAAAGAAAAATAGTGGTTCTACACCAACAGAAGTGCAGTAACTACTTGGGATGAGTGTGCCAAGGCATTCCTCGCGAAGTTCTTCCCGTTGGGTAAAACCAACGTTCTTCGAGGAAGGATTTTCTAGTTTCCAGCAGGCGTCCAATGAGTCGATAACCAAAGCTTGGGAACGGCTTCAGAAGTACATAATAGCGTGTCCTCACCACGGGATGGATGCTTGGCTCATTCTGCAGAACTTCTACAACGGGCGGACCCTAACAGCTCGTGATCATATCAACACTGCTGCAGGGGTGGTGCTTTCTTCTCGCTAACCATTGACAGGGCAACGAGAAGATGGTATCCAACCAAGGTTGGAATGACGAATGTCTCCAATCTCGCCAGCGGGGCATGCACTCTGTCAAGGAGACAGACATGATCGCCGCTAAGCTCGACCTCCTCATCAAGAAGATTGATGAACACCCCCAAAAAAAGGCTCCAACGCAGGTACTTCAAGCCTTAGACTCCCGTATGACTTGCAAGGTCTATAGGAATGTCGGACATTCGGAGAACGACTGCCCCGAAACCCAGGAAGAAGTCATATACATGAACAACAACAATGGATTTCGTCCACAAGAAGGTTAGGGGTGGAACCAGTCGCGCCACTACTACAAAGGAGGTAATGGTAACTCAAATTCGTTTAATCCTAACCAACCTTACTTGAAGGATCTTGTCTTAAGCCAAGCAAAGATCAACGATTCAATCCAAAAGAAGCTTGCTGCTAACGACAAGACCTTGACGACCGTCCAAGTAAAGATGGATGACATCTCCTCCGCAATCATGAACCAGCTTCAACAAGATGCTTGAAACTCAACTAGCTCAGCTGGCTGCTGTTGTTCCTTTTGCAGAGACAGGGAAGATCCTGGGGCAACCCGAGACTCCCCAGGAGAGCGTAAATGTGGTAACCACAAAGTGGGGTAAGCCATCGTGTGGTACAACTTCAGCTAACTATGCAGAACGATTTGCACGTGCAAGAAGGGGTCGAAGAAGCGAGCTGATTGCCCCGAGAGTGGAAAACCCAGGATATCCGTTGATCAGTTGTTCCATCTACGACTGTCATTACAAGCAAGCTCTTTGCGACCTTTGGAGCTAGTGTCAACATCATGCCCAAGGTAACATTCGAGAACCTCGGATACCCCGCATTATCCCCGACTTGCATGTGCGTGCAGCTTGTAGACTCGACAATACAATACCCTGAAGGGATCATGGAAAAACTCCTGGTGCGGGTTAAGGATTCATTCATCCTCGCGGACTTCGTAGTCCTTGACATGGAAGGCCATTTGGGAATCTCGCTCATCCTTGGGCGACCATTCATAAGAGACGCCAAGGCTAGAATAAATGTCAGGACAGTAAAGATTCATCTCCGTATCATGGGCAAGAAGATGACATTCAGGTTCCAAACCAAGGAAGAAAACATGTACCTGATACATCAAGACCATGAAGGAAATGAGTTGTGGGCAGAACCATGGCCCCAATCCAAAGACATAACTCCCACACCGCCGACAACAACAAAGAAGAAAACCAAGAAGGTGTGGAGAAAGAAGAAGACGTCATCGTCCTCGACATCCTCTCCAGGTATGGACGAATCGACCTTAAGTTAAATAGGTGTGGAGAGGGTCCTGCTCATCGGACCTTAAACCAAGAGCTAGCTCGGGGGAGTTCATCCACCAAGTGAATTGTATCCTTTTACTGCTTTCAATAAAAATATAAATCTCTAAAAAACAAAAACAAATATTTCCTGCTTTAATTTCCCTTTCTCCATATGCTTGGTAAGAGTGCTTAGTCTTTCTAAGTTGAAAGGATGAATAATTGTTATGCTCTTACTTGTCTATCTTGCTTAATCCTAAAAGCATGGTGTTTTCTAAATTTAAGTTTGCTGACTGTTTAACCCTTTGTGCCATGAACCCGAACGTCTTGTGGGTTGCACGTGCTTCATCCAAGTCTAGGTTGTTGTGAGTTCAGATTTGGAAGATGAAGCTCTATAACTTTCTCTTGAGTAAAACATGATATCTGAAGTTTTCATTTTCAAAACTAAAAAGGGAAAGGCAAGTTCCTCAATGATGTTCTAAGTCCTACCAAAGCCATATGTTATATACATTGAAAAATCCTACACGTATGTTGCTTGCTATTTCATTGAGCTTTGTCAAATTGTTGTGACTCTAGTGAGATGCTTTTCATATCCTTTTGATCAAGATCACATACACGTTACACCCACTGCAATATTCCTACACTGGGAATTAGCAAATCCATCCATCCACCAAATAAATGCTCCATGAAGTTTGTGATCTCTCCACATTTTATCCCTAAAAAAGAAATTAGGCTTGGTCATCCCCGAAAGAAAAAAGATGAGAAAAGATGGCATGCTCAAGAAGTATGACCCAAAAAAAAGAGGAGATAGCCATGTCTAAAGAAAAATACAAAAAAATAAATAAAGAGGACAGGGATCACAAATCAAAAAGGAGTAATCATACCTTTCATCCATCCACACACATGCACCTCTTGATCTTGGGATGTGACTTATTTTCTCCGTGGATCCAGTCTTTATCTTGTCAATATACGAAATGCAAGTATGCTTCATCCATTCTGTACCTTGAGCTCCACAAAAACTTTTGTTATGAGAAGGGAGAAGTGCCTTGGTAAGGATTCATACACCATTGAGCGATCCGAGAGAATCATTCGAGCAACTTAGTCTTATTTTACTATTTCCAAAAAGAAAACCTCCAGATGGATTGTTGAGCAAAGGGAAGGTAAGTTTTGCTCTGTCGACTGTTCTAGCTCTCAACAGCTCAGGACGAAGGGAAGCTCATAAGCCCCATAGATGACGAAGGTAACAAGGGCCGGGTACTCATGCCAACATTACTCAATCTCAAGGAGATCATCTATGCCTCAAGACTGGACACGATAGCAGGTAACGAGTTTAACAATTTTCTGATCAACAACCTGATTTGTCCTGTTTTGCTCAGGACGAGCAAAGGACAGCTTGGGGGTTCTTGTTGACCCTCGCTACGGACCAATTTTGAGCGTCAATTTGATCAGAAAATTAGGATGACTAGCATACTTAACTTGCATATTTATCTAGTATAATATCGTTTCCACATTCCCCTTGGAGAATTTGCAATGCTGGGAAATTGAGCAGAAATCAAGTGTAAACAAGCACCTCAATCGAAGGCAAATGGTGTCGACCAATCAGAGCGCGCCATTCGGCCTCCCATGGATCAAAGGGCCCACCAATAGGTGCAACCGACCTAGGACAGGCCCGACTCACCCATAGGAGCAACCAGGGCCCACGTGGCAGCCTCACAAACGAAGCTGGAGGCGGTTGGAGCCCAACCTGGTGCGGCCGAACCACGTGGGTCAGCCGAACCAGGCCAGGCTCCACCGCCTTACTTCTTCCACGTGTAGACTCCCCGTTGAAAGGAATCAGTGCTCGTCATCTAAGAGGGGGAGGGGGTGAATTAGGCAAACTTAAAACCTTAACCTATGGCTCAATCTACTTTGCACAAAACTTAAACTAAAACATGCGATCTAGATGTGCAACTAGCGTTCTTCTAGTGTGAAAACCTCATCCCAAAGATTTTTACAACCTATAGCAAATACTAGCAAGATACTACACTAAGAAAGTAAAGGCACACAAGTTGCAATATAAAATGCGGAAGCTTAAGAGTAAAGGATGAGGGAAAGCAAACTCTCGACACGAAGATTTATGTCGTGGTTCAGTTAGGCACAAGGTCAATCCTACATCCACGTTGTTGAAGCACTCACAAAGAGTATTGCTTCCCTGCAACTAAGTCTCTTCCGGGACTCTTCTTGACTCGCCGCCAAGGCTATGTCAAGTCACCACGGTCACCTTGATCCCACTTTCCACTAAGGAGCTTCTCCATGAAGGATGGGGGTCTCCACGTCCCCCGCACAAGGCCGTCTCGCCGCTCCACACCAAGCTGGAGGGTCGAAGACTTGCCGGCGAGCCACCACAGCGGAAGAAGAAGACCGACGGCAGCTGGAGGTTGAAGATGATGATGGTCTATCAGATCTTCATCCAATGGTGCAAAAAAAATTCGGGTGTGGAAATGCCAAAAAATACTCGGGCATAGTATAGACAACATAATATAAGGTCACGAGGCGAGCTGAATTTATTCATTATATACCTAGTGTAGTTCTGTTTTTTAATTTAGACCACAAATATGTTAGGGTCACAAGGTGACCTGAATTTGCTCATTATATAACTAGTGTAGTCCTGCTTTTTATTAAATGCCCTGCACACTTTTTTAACCTTTATTCCTGGACTGTGGCGACAAAAATTGAGGCAACGAGGCCCAACTGCACTGGTACCCCAATTGCAAATACTCCTATGAGACCAGCTAACAGCAATCAGAGCAAGCAGTCTACAAGTCTGTAGGAAAGTGAGGCATCGGGAATTGAGCCAAGGGCTGCACATGATTTTGACGTATGCATACCATTCTCTCATAATATTACTCTTGAATCTTCATGGTCTTTAGAATGCTGCCAGACTTCTACTCCAGGTAGTAAAAAGATCGATGCAATAGCTACTGTCGTATACTGTTGTCACAGCAAAACATGGTACTCAAGCACAATAAAACAGAACAGAGCTATACACTATTGTTTCTTTATGTGACGTATTATATACCTACCTTGACAAACCACACTGCATATTTTTATTGAAGGCTCTGAACAAAAATACGGAAAACAAAGTACACTCTACTTGTTTCTAGTCTGTTTTGGATCCTGGGGTCAAACTTTAGCCCGACCAAAATAAACAGACACTCATTAGGAAGGGATCCATAAGTACACTTTGGGTTGTTCTTCGTTTAGACAGACCACATATAATGCTCCATCATCGTAGAGATGAAGGAAGAACAACGTATAAGGTTGGAAAAGGTAAAAAGATAAAAATTGTATTGTTGATCGATTGGATTCTCTCAATTTGCCGTGGCCCTTTATATTTATAGGGTGGGAAGATCTTGCCCCTTCAAGAGTCAAGATACTGACTCAAATCTGATTTCTCTAATAAAAAATTGAAGTTCGGGAGTTCCAAAACCCGAACCTCCATTTTTCTCATGTGAATTTCTAAAATTAATGATCTTAATTTTCTTATATGTGGTTCAAAATAGATGATCTACATCTACATTTTGATCATCTTTACGAGACCTATGCAATGGTAAACTCCAATTCAAGATCTGAGACTTCTCAAAACCGGAACCTCCGGTTCTAGAAAACCAGATGCTGCTTCAGTTTGACTAGCCGTGCCAATTTTAGTTGTCAACATTGAATCGTTGAAAGGAATCGGTTCTCGTAGCCTAAGAGGGGAGGGGGTGAATTAGGCAAACTTAAAACCTTAAGCTACGGCTCAATCTAGTTTGCACAAAATATAAACTAGAATATGCTATCTAGATGTGCAACTAGGGTTCTTCTGGTGTGAAAACCTCATCCCAAAGAGTTTTGCAACCTATAGCCAATCCTATCAAGATACTACACTAAGAAAGTAAAGGCACACAAGTTGCAATATGAAATGCGGAAGCTTAAGAGTAAAGGATGAGGGGAAGCAAACTCTCGACACGAAGATTTATCCCGTGGTTCAGTTAGGCACAAAGCCGCTCCTACATCCATGTTGTTGAAGCACTCACAAAGAGTATTGCTTCCCGGCAACCAAGTCTCTTCCAGGACTCTTCTTGACTCGCCACCAAGGCTATGTCAAGTCACCACGGTCACCTTGATCCCGCTTTCACTAAGGAGCTTCTCCACCAAGGAAGGGGTTCTCTACGTCCCCGCACAAAGCCGTCGATGCCGCTCCACACCAAGCCAGAGGGTCATAGACGTGCCGGCGAGCCACCAAGCTCCAAGGGGCCGGCACACCGACATACAACTTTTGGTTCACTTCTAGAACCAGCATACAAGGTACAAACCTTACTCTCTCACTCTCTCAAGAGCTAAACCTAGCACTAACTCTCACAAAGCTTGTGCTAAACCTAAAGATGTGATCAATATGCTCTTGGGTGGCTTGGAGGTGTTCTCTGGTATATGGTGTTCCTCAAGACTCCAGCACACTCAAATAACCCGGGGTGAGGCATATATATAGCCCACAAACTCAATAGAGTCGTTACATACTTTCACCTAGAAAAGTACGTAGGCATCGGATCATCCGGTCGTACGCGTCGGATCATCCGGTCACACTGCGTATAATAGTAGCCGTTGGACCCTGAAAGTGCTGCTTTTGCTTGCGTCATTGCTCCGACGCTTCATCCGGTCGGGTGTTGGATGCTCTGACACCTCATTCGGTTCATCCGGTCGTGTAGCCAAGGTGGCAGACCAAACGACATGCTCTCGGGTAGAAAACACTCCGAAATTGCTCTGACGCTTGTTGCATGGGTTGTCGGATTATCCAGTCACTTTGAAGTCTTTCATTCTTGATCATGCTATCCTTTCAGAATTGCTCCGACGCCTAACATATCAGGGTGTCGGTTCATTAGTCCCATTGATCATGTTGTCACTCAATCACCAAAATCACAATATGGCCTAATGGGGCCATTTTTCTTACAATATCCCCCTTTTTGATGATTGATGACAACACAATCAAACAAGCATAAATTTGCAAGAATTGACAAATTGAGACACTTACACTTGCTTGGATGCTTACCACCATCCAATTTTTAAATTTGGCCTCCCCCTAAGTCCATGATTTCTCCCACTTTTTGGTTTCTCCCTCATATTTGCCTTGATTCCATTTTTCCAAGCATGTGTGCTTTGATTCACCATTTCTCCCCCTTTCATCTTCACACAATGCTTGCTTGCTTTGACATCTATCCCCCTTTGAAATCAAATCACCTAAAAAGGTGTCTAACACACCTAAAAGGATCTAGCAAAACAATATAGCTCATGGGAAAAGTTTGTAGCCTAGGGAGTTAGTTCCATGAATCATGACCCAAAGATATGATATCAATGAAGATACCAATTGAAGGTTTACTAAGGTGGATCACAAAATCATGAAACTAGCATGACATGAAATAAGCTATCCACAAATGTGTGTGCACAACAAGATAAAGTGGAAATCATATGCACCTCTTGAAAATATGAGTAGGATAGTTTAGGTCATAGCATGCACGGAGGTAGCTTAAAAAGAATAAGGATTTGACAATGAAATCAATTGTAAGAGTTTAAGCCTTGCATACCTCCGGGGGATGTTAGTTACCTTGGTTATACCACTTGAAAGTACCACTTGAACGTGGATGGATGTTGAGCACTCAGTACACCAAGGTGAGCAAATGTATGAGCACATAGCCTATGAACGTGGATGTGTGTGACTAATGAACACACACCTCAAGTTGCTCTCTCTCAAGTTCCTCTCTTGCTTAGTCTTTAGGATAGTGGAGTTTAGGTGAAGTAGCTCTTCTTCGGTTCTCAAGTCTTGCCTAGGAGTGTTCGGTGTGGGTTTTACTCTTCCTCTCCTATGTAATATCCGGAATTACTTAATAGAGTTATCTTCTAGTTTAGTGTATTTGTATAATATATATTCTGTGTATTTAGATATGTGTGCTATGCTTAGTTTATACCTAGGTGTATCTTGCATGATTGGACGTGGTAAGACATCTAGGCTACAGCATTGGTTCCAGTATACGTATGTTTGCTCTAGTGTGATGCCTGTCCATCTAAAGATTGGAGGTTCCGCGCGGGGCATTAGAGTATCGCTCATTAGCGTAGATGTGGTGACTGGGCTAATTAGTGTTGCTGGATGCGGTTCTATACCATGGTTAGATGAGGTAGGCGGCAGGTGATGACAGCCTTATCCGTCCAGCGTAACTCTCCCCATTCGTGTAGTAGTTGTAGGAGGTGCATAAAATAGCCGTGAAGAACTAGTGGTCACCTAGCTATTTTTGGTCTCCCGGTGATGCTGGGGGCCTAGAGCCTGATCCTAATCGTGTGTGTATATGAGTGCTTAGTATAGACTGTATGCTTAGTTAAGAGTACATAAGTCCTTAGATTAGTTTTTTTCTTCCTTTCTTCCTTCCTGTAAGCTTTGCATAGAGTTAGAACTTAACTTGTGTATCACAGTAACTCTTTACCATATATTATCTTACCCTTGTTTATTCAACTGAATATCCATGCTAGAACTAATCAACCTACTAATCTATTCAAATAATCGCCGCCTTCCCTGCGGAAATATAAATACGACCCCGTACTCATGGGTAAAATGCTACAATGGTATTCCGTGCGCTTGCGGATCCTTCTGTAACGTAAGAAATACCAACGATCATTGTTGGCGCTGTTGCCAGAGAATGAATTCTATGTTCATCTTTGGTAACTGCGTTATAAAATGTCAACAATGGGCTAATTATGAAAAAATTAGACTTTAGATTCGTCTCGCGAAATAGCCTAGGGGTTATGAAATAGATTTTATCATTAATCTACATTTAATACTTCTAATAAGTATTCAAAGAACTAATGTTTAGCCTCTAGGAACCAAACAATGTCAGGTCGTTCATACACTATTGGAGAACAGGACATCAATCTCGATCCGTAAGATCTCTGCAGTCCAGGAAATTGTGAACGGCAGTACGCATCCGGCATCCGCCACATCGATCTCTTCCGTGCAGAATAGTTGGTGAGAGCTCCATAAATGGATTATTAACCCATGTCCTCTGCCAGCGCATGCATGTGTTATGGGCGGTGGATTGGAGTGGATGCAAGAAGTGAAATGTACTCGCCTTCCTGAAGGAGAATATGTGTCTATCAATAACGGTCAATAAGGGGGTAGAGCGTAGAAAGATGAAGGCGAAGAAAATGTAACAAAACGTACAGAACACTAGAAGGTGGAAAATGGATAGGATGTGCATATATAGAGGAGCCAAATTTTCCTTTTGCACCAAGTTTTGGTGTCCACACTATTAAACCATAATTATATTATTGCACGTTCCTCCGCATATACAAGCATCTCTTTTCAATTTGGCATGTTTAATTAGAAAGTTGTAATAATAACCAAGGGGACAAGAAAAAAAACCTTTTTCATTTTAATGACTCCTCCCGTTTCTGTGACACCCGGCCCAATTTGGATGTGACCCAGTACTAGCCCATGAGTGCTGCGTGCACATGTTTAGTACCACCTTGCTAGTTGAGCAAGGGTGGAGCCAACTTATAAGTCTTTGTCCTCCAGCCATAGCACCATCGGGTTAACCCTTTTACACGAAGCGAGGACGAAAGTGTAAGCATGGTATTATGTGTATGCAGGCCCGCCCCTCGGAAGGGCTAAGCAGTGCGGCTTTGGAGAACGGGGGTGTGACAAATGGTATCAGAAACGACCCTCGCGGTTGCGCGTACGGGTCAGTGTGCGGGCATATGGCGCATGGCGCGTGTGGGTCCGGGTGGGACACACGGCATGGCATATGGCGCCGGCACTGGACGTGCGCTCGTGCGTTAAGAGGGGACGTTCCTGGATACGATACGAGTCAGTGTGCGGGCATATGGCGCATGGCGCGTGTGGGTCCAGATGGGACACATGGCATGACATATGGCGCCAACATTGGACGTATGGTCATAAAGTTGGACCGACGAGGACGTCGGGTTTTTTGAGGGGGGTGTATACGACACCCGGCCCAATTTGGATGTGGCCCAGTAGTGGCCCATGAGTGCTGCGTGCACATGTTTAGTACCACCTTGCTAGTTGAGCAAGGGTGGAGCCAACTTATAAGTCTTTGTCCTCCAGCCATAGCACCATCGGGTTAACCCTTTTACACGAAGCGAGAACGAAAGTGTGAGTATGGTGCTATGTGTATGCGGGCCCGCCCCTCGGAAGGGCTGGGCAGTGCAGTTTTGGAGAACGGTGTGTGACAGTTTCAAAATTTATTCGTTTTGACTTTTCTAGATTCATAATTTTTGCTATGCATCTAGGCATGCCTTATATCTAAGTGCATAGTAAACACTATAAATCTAAAAAGCTAAAAATGACCTATATTTTGGAACGGAGGGAGTAGGATGGAGTGCAAGTAAAAAAATACATCATTGTTGTCTCCATTTATCAAAAAAAAATTGGCCCAAACAACGCCTGATGTTTTAAGGTAAATTTTAATTCGGACATTTGTGCCTTTTAAGATAAATTTCATTTAGAGTAAATTCCACTAGCGCATATTAGTTCTTAAACTTATCCCATGTTATCATTCTGGTTCTCAAACTTGTCCCGAGTTCTCATCCTGGTACCGATACTCTCAAAATACACGTAAAAGCTCTTAAACTTGTCCCACGATCTTATCCTAGTCCTTAAACTTGTCCTACACTCTCATCCAGAACCATATGCTTCTAAATACATATTTATTTAGAAAAAATCTTTATGATTTTTTTAAATTTGTTTGGATTTCAAATCAAGTTCGATTTCCACTCAAAGTGCATCCAAAGTTTATGGATAAATTACGAAGAATTGAATGTGAAAATACCAAAATCTCTAAATAACCTAGAGTCGAATTATTTTTTGTGGTTTTCTCAGGATTTTTAGAGCAAAGGATAAATGGTTTTAATCTCTAAAATAAAATCAACTATTAAATAAATTTGTTAAAGTAACAACTCTAAGAATCATTAAATATTATATCCCAGATGATCGCCTCATGAATTTTTGATCAATTTTGAGTGAGATTTGAACTTGATTTGAAATCCTAAAAGTTTGAAATAATCCATAAAAGTTTTTTCTAAATACATGAATGAATGCATTTGGGAAGTATATGGACCTATTTGAGAGCGTGGAATAAGTTTATGGACTATTATATGCATTTTGAGAGTATGAGGACTGGGATGAGAACTCGGGACAGGTTTAAGGATCGTGATGAGAGTGCATGATAAGTTTAAGGACTATTATGTGCATTTTAAGCTTGGGAGAAGTTTAAGAACCGCCGGTAAAATTTATTACTTTATTATGTATTTACTTTCACTCCTATATATATGTATTACTCTTGTCGTAAGATCAATTGCTGACCTGAGGAGCTAGTGTGTCTGGAGAGAGCCCTTGAATTGAGGTAGATAATTGTGAAGGGGTTGTGCCTTCATTTAGATTGATGAATGAGTATGTGTATGTGTTCCACAAACATCAACTACACAACACATCATCCATCTTGCCCTCTCTTTGTATCTACCAATTGTCGAGGTCTTATTATGCTTGAGAATTGGAGGCGTGTGGGCGAAACAAAACCCAAATGGAGCCCATATCTTTGCAGTTTGTGTTCGACATGTGAGTGATTAGTACCAGAAGGGCAGTGGCTGAATGACCCCCAGAACCTTTCACCACTGGTATAGTGCAGGTTCCTAGCGTCAACGCCATGGAGTGATCTTTTGCATATCCGTTTAGTCCTCTTGCCAACATATAAAAATGGCCCAAAGCCCATCAAGATCGAAATAGAGAAGATGGATCTAGAGAAGCGCACAAGGGAAGCACTATACGTCCCTGAGACTGCCTTGCAGTGTTTGTCCGACAAAAACACTCTGCTTGTTTACCTGCCGAGAAACGAGGTCGTGTTGGTTCCAGAGGTGTAAAAATCTATGACTTGGAAAATAGTACATTGGAGGATGTTGTCCCCTATGTTGGCCGTGAGTCTGCAAGCAAAGCTCCAGCTGGGACATGGATCACACCAAATCTTTGAATAGAGAATAGTTCAAGTAACATGTGTGCATGGCTTCTGAATAAATTGATGCTACTTTACTAGGAGACCCGAACAGGGGTTTTCTTCAATGCGCATCAAATTATCTATCTTGGTTTGCACATTCTGACATTGATTAAGACATGCTTGAATTTTTTCCCTTCTGTCAATTTTTAAGGTTTTTTTTCTGTTCTAAATCATCATAATCATGTACTCAAGCAGACTTAAATCAATTTTGAGATGACATTGTTTTTCACTGTTCAGTCGAATATCATTCGGAGTTCCTTCTGTAGGGTTATGTGAATTATTCTGGCATTTGTAGTGCAGTATTTCCATGGTGTTCCCTGATGGACCCACAGCCTCTGCTCAATTGTAACAGCAGAGGTGTTTCGTTTAGCCGTTTACATCATACCCAAACCCGAGACGTGCACACTACGGTTGGTGACTTAGTGTTCTGAACTTAGCTGCATCAGAATTAGTCATGTTAATCTACAGTTAAGTCTCCTAGTAGCATGGCAGTTTTTCCACGTCAACATCTTACATAGCGATATAGCATTGTCTTGTAGACCTGATAAGTTAATCGAAAAATTCATAAGTTCACAGCTGGAAATAGTAAAAATGTAATTCGATTGTATCTCTGTCAGGTCCTTCTTTTGCCGCACAGCAGAAGTCTCACGCTGTAGAATCTTTCACCAACCACTTCTTTACCAATTACCACTACATATAAAGTTATGATGTTCTAGGTTCTAGCATAAGCAATACAAACATAGCAGATCCTATATGTACCGACACACCTAAGACAATTTACATGAAAACCAATCCTAACTTTGCACCCCGACTCATCTTTTTAAGGGACCTGGCTCGGGTCAATGATATACCCGACTGGACCTTCACGGGCCATGGAGGCCCTACGAGAAATCGAGGGTGGCCTCCTGAGCTCAATATTGACTGGCACTGGCATCTCGTCAGAGTGACCAGAAATGCAGAGTGATCCATCTTCATCCTGATCCCAGTAAACTTCAACCATGACGCCTCTTGGATGCTCTTCTGTCTCAGTTCCAGGAATACCAACAAAACGAGCACCCTTCGGAATCTGCAGTCAAAGAGACAAAATCAAAGAAGAGAAAACAATATTCTAATGTATTCCCAGATAAGCAGTTTTTTTTTGTTTTTGACACAATCAGATAAGCAAACTATTGCTACTTGATAACAATATGTCTACATCTCAGAGGTCTTAAGATAAGTGTGGTAGTGTTCTTAGGATTACAAAGCACAGACCTGAATTGTTGCTCCTGATGACAGGTTAAGAGTCACCAAGGTGCCTTCAGCAGTAGAGCTCTCCAGCTCTGCCTGCTTTGCAATGTTCAGGAAAACCTCTTCAAGTGTTGTGAGACCAAGTTGAATATCTGATATTCCAAATTCCCCCTCCCTGTCTTGCAATTCCCCGAAGAATCTCTGTTTGTGGAAGTGTTAGTATATACTTTACCATTTCGAAAGAAAAAAAATTATGTATATCAGGGTTGTGAGCGCCAAGGTCTTACCGTCATAAGCGGCTCTTTGTGATGGGGGATGGCAAATGTCAAGAACGTCCTGCTCTCTTCTTTCGGGTTAACATCAAGCCGCTGGTCAGCACAAAAGAAAAGAGGCATTTATATCCAAGATGCTAAGAGAACTAATGTTAAGTCAATATTGTTTAATCATGAGACACATACTTCCTTGAAGAACCATTTGACAGCTTCTATGTTATGATTAACCGGGGCCTCGGTGTTGCTGTTGATGTTAGGGCTCTGCATGTGGCCATTTCCAGAGAAATTAATGTTAGCAATGTACCCTGTTCCAAATTTTGACTTCAGCCTTATCGATGTCCCAATGCACCGCAGTTTCCCCTTTGCCATTATAGCTATCCGGTCACTTAGAATATCAGCCTCCTCCATGGAATGGGTGGTCAAGACAATAGCTCTTCCTTTCTTGGCCTCTTCTATGATGTCCCAAACGTGCCTCCTTGTTATTGGATCCATGCCAGTAGTCTACATAGGATACACATGGTCATATACCCATGTTCACATGTGGAATGGGAGTCTAAAATCAAAGTAATGCTAAATTTGTTATGTCCTTACCGGTTCATCGAGAAAGACCAATTTTGGGTCACCAATTAGAGCTATCGCAACACTTAAGCGGCGCTTCATTCCTCCACTGTAGCTGCCTGCTCTAACATTGGTTACCTGGCTGAGCTTCACTTTGGCTAATGATCCCTCTGCTACCTGTGTTTGGTGATCAACCATAGAAAAATCAAAATACGATACCATATGGATTTTAGAGAGAACAAGTCAAAAAATTTCTTAAGAAACATACCGACGTGATAGCTGATGGAGGCAATCCCTTGATACTGGCAAACAATTCCATGTGCTCTTTAGCTGTTAATGCATCCCACAGGATATCAAACTGCAAAATAATACAAAAAATATTTATATCCTTTTTTAAATACATCACCACTTGCATCAGGGATAAAAAAATGACTACAGTACTACCTGTGGACAGACTCCAATCATCCTACGAATGTTTGTCATCCCCGCAGTGCTTCGGACAGAATGACCATAAATGAATGCTGTGAAATGTTTAGTTTGTACCATTAGCATGTCGGCAGTTATTTTGGGAAAAATATATCAGAATCTTCTTTAATGAATGATACTTACCATCGCCTCCTGTAATTGGTGTGATTCCAGTCAGACAACTAATTGTAGTTGTTTTACCGGCTCCATTGGGTCCAAGAAGACAGAATAACTGGTCCTTCTCAAGGTTCACCCATAAGCCCTGAAGAAATTTTTAGGTTATGAATTATCGATCAAAACAAGCAATTTGCATGTAGTCCATGCTAGAATATAACTGATAACTTACTTTGACAGAATGAAATGGCTTAGTTGTTGAGCATTTGCAACAACCAATGCTGAAAGTTCCTGGATATGTCTTCCGCAGACCATGTATTTGAACTGCAACACCAGGATCTACTTCATTGTTTGCAGCTTGCTCCTTTACTAGGTTTTCCTCCGCAAGAACATCCTCATCAGTAGGGCTAGCATCATCAGCTGGACGGCTTGAACCAAAATAGCTAAAGAGGCCTCCCTCTGGAATGCAGATTAATCGCTAGTATAAGAAACTACAGTTAAAACAATGTGAAGAGCTACTGAGTACTTCAATTTCTGACCTTGCATCTTGCCTCCTTTACCCGTCCAGTATGAGGGCATAAGAAAGTAGAAAACTGACTTTCGGACACCATTTACATTTGGGAGTATGTTGTCAAAGTAGATTGCCAAGACAAGCCATAAGAAAAACGTGGAGATGAGCCATTTATAGATATCGTCCTGTTAGATATTTGTGAACAGTAAGAACTTGAAATCTAGTGGCTAAAAGATTTAGTATCTAAAAAGGAATGTTTTGCACATACTATAGTAATGACGCAGTCCGTCTCAACAGATGGGCACTCCCCACGCTGATTCCAGCTGATACCTTTATCTTCAGGAGTGGCTGTTGCCTTTCCAAGAATGTTGAGGGCTTTGGCAAATACATCAGGAGGAAAGAGAGACCACAATGTCCGGTACAATTTTTTGTAGTCACGCGAATATGGGAACCCAAAGGTGGTAACAAGCTGCACATGGAAGCAATAACAAAGGTTTTTGCATATTTTCTGACAAAGTGAAATACTGAATCCATAAGATGATGATGATTAACAAAACATTACCTGAGTCAAAAACCCAATAATGAATATAGCAAATCCAACAGTGGTAGCTGAAGCTGCCTTTGCTACGAATGTGGATATCATGAAGGCAAAACTAAGCTGCGGCAAACATCATGGATTTGTATGTAAGGGGGGACATTTAGCAAAAATATGTTTTGCAAACATGATAAAAATTAGGAAAATGCACAAACGAAATTCATCCATGCAATGAGTTCTTAACATAATTGAGCATTACAGATGGGCACAATCAAAACAAACATATTGATCAATATTTACCACTTACCATGTTCAGTTGGAACAGGAAGAACAGGAGGAATAGGATTCCAAAGCTATTATTAAGGAAGAAGTCAAACTGGAACATCATCCCAAATAGCACAGTAAAAAGTGCTGAAAGTGTTGTAAGAAGGGCCTCCCAGGTAAACCACGATAACCAGTAGGCTGATTCATAGAGCCCCATGGTAGACATAGCCTTCAAATATGTCAAAACTTTGGGTCACTCAGAGCATAAAGAAATGTAAATTTTAAAAAGCTGTCAGACAGCGGGTAAAGTTTGAACCTGACGAAGTTTTAATTCTTTCTCTGTCACCAAGGCACTGATTTGAAAAACAAATCCAAACATTGCGATCGCAAGGAAGAAAGTTGGCCCTGCTTGAGCAATGGTAGAGAAGGTTTCTGTGGCTGGGTGAGCAAATTCCTTGAACCCCACAGTCCAGCTAAAATTTGGATCTGTTACAATCATGAAAATTTAGACTTATTCCCCAAGCTCAATTAACTAATGGAACCAAACATGCAACTAAAATTTACTTATGGAGACCAAAATCGTCTGAAAAAATAGTACTTAAAAAAGTACGAACGAGCAGGAGTGACCGAGCATGAGACTTATAGTAGATGCATAGAAGCAACAATTTCATTAAAGTAACATGGAAGAGGTAATACCTCCAATAAGCAGCCTTGCCATTTCTCTCTCAGCTGCAACTTGAAGTGGTATCTGGAACTTGAAGGTGGGGTCTTCATATGTTCCTCTCCGTGCTACCGGAGTAGAGTTTGTCTGGATACCATACTTTATCTGAGTGGCATTTATATCTTGAAAATGTAAAGCACCAGGGCAGCGCATTGGGTTTTGAAACAGCCAAGCATCAACATCATCCGGAGTCCTAAAACCTAAAACCTGAGAAATCACTGCGAATCAATCAGATAACCTGTTGAGTAATAATCAATTCTGGGGTGAAGTTGCAAACTTGATCAAGTTTTGGCTAGTGCGCATACTCCTCCGTTTTGAAATAAAGTGGACCAAATGACTTGTTGAGTCACTAATTTGGCAAGGGTGATAAAGCACAAATAGAGATAAAAGTGCCTCGAAATTATAGCATAACCTACAGTTAGGAACTACCAGAGAAGGTTGAGACAATACATCTGAGCTCAGAGAGAGTACTACGTTTTTCAGGTTACCACTAAATCCTAGCTGACATCAATGGAAACCTGATAGTAAATCATGAGAAGGCAACTGCCATATTTTACCCGATTCAGCATATAAAAGAAAAAATCAGCAGTTGAATTTATTTAACTAATTCATACTGTGGAATAGGACCCAACTGGGCAGGACAGTTAAAGTTCCTGATCATTACGGCTTCACACTAAAATAATATACTAACTTACAGAACCCTCAAACCAGTTCATTGATATCATCGTCTAGACTATGCGAAGATGCAAACCATGCCCTCTTCCCTAAATATTCTCCAACATATTCTTAGTTAACATTCCGAGGTGCATCCTCACCATATTTGTTTCCAAGGAAAGGCCTTAATACACAACGGAGCACGAAAGTGACATGAAACGACATCAACCAAATTATGTTCCGTGTGGACCTGAGAGTTCCCCAGATCACATGAGCAACAAACTAGGCATCCTTTTCACACTACGCTTTGGAAAGCTCACAAAATTCTACAATCCAAATTCTGAAGTGAGTGCCCACCACTTCCATCCAAAAGGCTGATGGACACAAATCAGATACTAAAACTGTCAACATCGCCTAAATGATGATCTAAGTTCACCGTCAAAGCGTCCAACCGGTGTGCCCCAAAATTATTAAGGAGATAAAACAATCCGTGACAGCTGACAAGAATTAATACGGTTAAGTTGAATTAAATTTATTTTGAAGTCCAAAAACCAAATCGTATGCATAGGTTCCACCGTTATCAACAACAAATTCTCCAAACTCATGCAGCTCCCTGAATCAAAATCGCTTACTGAAATGCCCCAAAATTCTCCCTTTCCAGAGACTAAACTGACATACACCCAAATATTCACGCGGTTTTCTTTGTCGCCCAGGGGGGAAACTGCGCCCCTGAAATAAAATCCAATCTTTCCCCACCCAGAACCCAAATTCCTGCTCTCAAAGAGAAAAGGAAAACCCCAAATTTGTCACACCAAACGTGCGAGCATGACATTCCCCGCCGCCCAGACAGGCCAACCCAACTCCGCACGCGAAATCACACACCAATTCCACGGCAAAAATCGAGAAATAAACACAATCTTCCCCAATCCAGACCGGTAACTGACGAAACTGACGCGGAAACAACAGGAGAGAGGAAGGAATTCAGGACCTTATCCGCGGGGATGGGCCGGCCGGGGTTGTTCCTCCGGATGGCGTCGATGAGTCCTCTGACGCGTGCGCTGCCGCCGTCGCTCCAGAGGAAGTCGTAGCAGGGGGACTTGATGAAGAACTTGTCCTCGCAGGGCGGGATCGGCGGCGCGACGAGCGCGGCCGGGTCCGGCACGTTGCGGTAGGCGGTGGTGCTGGAGAACCTGGAGCGCACGGCGCGGTCGATGCAGAAGATGAGGAAGATGAAGACGAGCGAGGAGAAGAGCTGCAGCGCCGCCGACCGGCGGTGCCGCCAGGTGAGCGTGGCGTTCTTGCGGAGCAGCGAGCGGTACTGCTGCCACGCGAGCGCGCCGCCGCTCAGTAGCTCCATCGGGGCCGTCCGGGATCGTCGCGGCCGCGGGCCGCGGGGGGAGTTTCTTCTTCTCGGCTGGCGCGCTCTGCTCTCGGTCGCTCTGTCTTGGAGCTTTCCGGGGACCAGTCTGAGGTTTGGGTATTTATAAGGGAGCAGTTTCAAAACGGCCAGCGACAGAGAGGAGGAAGACAGGGGTCTGGTGGGCCCACATGTCTGCCTGCACCTGCAGATCGGCCTTGCGGCTGAATGAGCCGCAGTCCGCGGATTCAGAGAGCGCCTACTTTTCTTTTCTTTTCTTTTCTTTTTTCTTTCTTCTTTTTGAGATTAACAAATCTAGTAGTTGTGATTAATTCAGATGAGTAGCGTAAAATAAATCGATTAAGATTGAGCAGTTGGGATTTATAAGAATTTTGTTGTTTTTATTTATTTATTGATAATGGCTAGATGCTGGATTGTGTAAACTATGGCTAGAAATGAATATATTTTGCCTTTAAAAGAGCATAGATGATGGATGCATCAACATTAATATGAATTTGGAGATACTCAATTAATGAGCTCTTCTTGGATTTTGGGTGCAGTAGAAATGTGGTTAGCTTAGAAATGTGAAAGTTATTTGATTTCCATGTGCCTGTCAAAAATAAACAAGTTAATGGGAAGTTTTGGATGTGTCTTCCACCCAGGGTTTCTTGTCCCATGGGAAGGATGCTATGCTCTCAGACATAAATGATGAGAGGGAACAGAAATTATGTCTCCTTTTTTTGCCAAACAGGGTACTAATGAGTAATCAAGACTTTTGTGTACTCCATGTTAGGTCATTTGCATCCATTCAATCAACTCCACTACCCCATCCCTGAATTGAGAAACGATTCTCCCACAGTAGTACTAGAACCTTACCAATCACTCAATATGACACCACCGCCTTGCGTACCAATCACGTACTACCCCTCATTTCATATAATCGAATGTATGACAAATCATCTATTAAGAATTTACCGGAAAAGTTTCAACATACTCCCTCCATCCCAAATTATTATTTATTTTGGCTTTTCTAGATTCATAGGCATGCATCTACATATATAAAGCCTATAAATCTAGAAAAAATAAAACAACTAATAATTTGAGATCAAGGGAGTATAACATTGCGGAAAGACTGGAAGGTATAATAATCAAAACAAAAAGGATAGACATTAATTAAAAGTCAATGGTTTTTCCCCTATACATGAGGCGAGATAACAGTAGAGGAAAACCTTCCTCCTAGGCCCTCAAACTTTCAGGTAATTAGATTGGGTTCCCCAACAGGATCTGTTACTCTATTGAGAATTTGGGATTTGTTACTCAAATTGAGAATTTCCCAAGGTTTGTTCGATGAAGGACACATGTAAAATTTTTCCAAACTTAGAGGTCCACTAGTCACATGTATCATCGTTGTTACGAGGACGACTCCTGCATTCAACTGTTTATTTTGCACCTGATTTTCAAACATATAGTACAGTGTATTATTGTCTGAGAGTCAGTTGTACGTGCTTGTCTCACATTGCGAGGTGGAATGATGGGATAGAGCTCTATTTCACAAGTATGTGCACAAAGTTTGAATGAGGTTTCAAGGTCAAAACTATGTTATATTATTATTATATACTATAGTCTCTAGTAAGAAGAGCATTATGGAAATTGGATGCTTGGAGATGAAGTCAAGAGGTTGTTGGATGCTGAACGTCATGCTTGGGCTTAATAATAATAAACAAAGCGAGGATCTCCATGTGCTGAGGTTGATGCACCCTTACTTCATCACTCTGCATCGGCCCAAACAATGCGCCCAAAGATGCTATTCTATTTAATGGCAACATACATAGGCGAGGATCTCCATGTGCTGAGGTTGATGCTATTCTATTTACAGAGAAGTCCAGAATGAAGCAAGAGGACTTCACTGTTCAATATCCAACTTTCCTGGGTGCCACGTGGAGTATCACATCCTTTTTGTCAACTTGTGAATTTTCCAAGGAAGATGTTAGTTTAGATTGGAGAGCCGTACATGTTTGACCAATGTAATCCTTCACTTCGGACGTACAGCATAGTGGTGATAATTCCTCATTTTTGCTCTAACATTTTTTCCTTCAATTTGGGGAAGAACAATACAAATCTTGGTAGAAAACGTGTTGAATCATAGCGATTCACTGGGGCCTTGGTTAACTGATTGGCATGCTTGGTGGTGAAGAATCCGGGGTGCACTTTATTTTGTCGCCTGCAATTTCCTGTGAGTTTCCTGCATGGTTAGCGTTGACTTAACAACGAGCTGACCATTATTTATAATTTACTACTCTACTAGCAAATGATACGCTCATCAGAAAAGATTTGCGCGCACCTGCGCGCACGCGTTTTAGATTTGAACGGATTAACTTTCAAGAAAAAAAGCTTTGGACAGATTATATATTTGTAACTCCGTTGACCATAAGTATTATTGTCACACCATGATTTAGTTTAGATAGGCAGTGCGTGGCCATCGAAACGGCCAGAGAATTTCTTTATGCATCTGATGGAGTCAAATGCTTGATCTAGCTCGCTGAGAACGACGGCCAACAAACTGCAGTGCGATCTGGGGCTCTGGGCAATGCTGTTTGGACAAGCAATCCCTCTGTGGTTGATTGGATTTGTTTCGCAGTCAGGCATCTGGACAAAGGTTGTCCTGATCCTCTAGTTTTTGCCTTCATCCTATGTATGGTTCATCTATCCTGGAAGAAGAACAGACATACAGATACCTTCCCAAACTGATTGTTGCTGAGACCCTTTGCAATGTGAGCTGCATTGCTTCGATCGTGCTCTGAAAACGAGGGGTAACTGACAGCAACTCCGTCCGTTTTTGTGCTTCGTCAATCGTCAGGCTTGGGGTCACGCACAAAGCGAGCAACTAACTCCACGGTCGAAGCAAGCAAGATTGTTTGCGTTGCAGTGCTATGTAGTAAGCCGTGTGGTACGGAAGCAAATAGATTACTTATGCCACCAAACAAATGGACTTGTTTGACAGAGATAAAGAAAAGGGCCAGTTGGGCTTTGCAATCCAATTAAATTGGCAGTCCCATGCATGCTATAGGACTCCAACCGAAACAAACCAGATGTTTAGCCTTTTACGGTTGTAGTTGCTGATCTTTATCTATTTCTAAAGTGTAAACATTTATTTAATTCAATATGTATCACTGATGGGTGAACCCAAAACATGTATAATGAGAACCGAACAACAACTATATTGTAACATAAACGAACTCCAATACAATGAGAACTTGGAAATACAACAAAATCCGTGTCAAAGAAAATCTATTGCAGCAAAAAATAGCCATGAGCCCACGATCCGTGCGCCTGTAGGATCGTTGTGCCTAGGCCCCTGCCTGTGATCCTTTTCCGGCTCTAGTTGGTTGCATCACGCGTCTAGCTTACCGATTGCGCAATTAGGGCGCTACATGACCCTGCTGGATCTTCGGTCAGAATGTGAACTCATTTGTTGATGACAGCAACAAGGGCTAGTCACGGATGCAGCACGTAGTATTTAGAACCTAAGGGGTCTTCAACCGTACAGTACAGATATATTTGCTAGTAATTCTCAAGAATAATATATATTTGTCGAAACCAATGCATGCAGCTTTCTACGAAACTAAGATAATGATGTGGGATCCAGACATCTCACAGGCTCGCTAAGGTAATGATGTGGGATCACTAGCGGAGGACGGATGGAAATTAAGGTATAGCACAGCGTGCTGATATAGCAACATTCTGTTTCTCTCTCATACTTTTGGTTGAAAAATATATGAGAAAATAAAGATGAATAAAAGGAGAAAGTATTTAAAAAACCAAGGTGTGACAGTAGCCACACCTTGCCATACCAAGTATTTACCCGGCGGTGGCCGATGGTTTTAAACCGTCAGGAAAAAACCGCAGATCTAGTACTGAGCATTGGCTGGCTGAGCCTGATGATGGATGGTATAGTTAACTGACGGCAGGGAATATTTTCCATCAGAGCCCTCGGACGTTCAGCTATTTGCACAATTTTCATCGGCGAAGATTTCCCAATTCAACACCTCAAAGATGTTGCTACGTGCCGTAACGGGATCCGTTAGTCAACTCACTGTATATTCTTCCATGTGAATGCATCCATTCTAATAAGCCATCGTAGTGTGTACAAGTAGTAGGTACGTTGAAAACAAAGGGCGAGCGAGTCAGCTCACGGATCAGTAGTGTGTACAAGTAGTAGGTACGTTGTCCTGAGGACGACACACCTGCGGCGGCACTAATTTAAATTCATCGTTATCAGTTACTAAACTTGGACATGTGTCACATCATCTGATGACCCGATACGCGTGTCATGGCCAGTTCTGCTGCTTGTGTCGTCGGACATCGTGAGGCTCCAAGTTGCACACATGCTTAGTTTGACTAAGTTCGTTTTCACACCGATTTGGATGCTTGGGGTTGAAGCTATAGGGGTGGTTATTAATTAGGTGCATGCATGTTTTGGCATGTTGTGCTCAAACAAAGTGCTCTCTCGCTCTAAGCATGCGAATTCGCATCACCCTACTGCATATACAAGTTGTAGTGACAGACTGACTTGACAGCCCGACTTCTTCCAGTTAGTTCTTCCATGTCATGGCCCTGTAAAAAAAAAAAACTGATCAGCTGAGCGAGCTTACTCTGCTTGACGGCAGATGCCGCTGCTCAATCGTATGCATGTAAAGTATAGATCGATCAAATCGATGGAAGGTCCTCCGAAACTGCTGCTGCGCTGACGTACCCGCATGCATGTCGAATTAACTGTTAGTGTGCCACTGTTAAGTTTAACAAACGCTCCACACTACTAGCTAGCTTCATGTCCAAGAAACGATCGATGTCATCAAATATTTGTTCTTCTATAGATTTATGTATATGTAAACTCAACAAAGGAAGTATCTTGTGGACACTAGCTTATTGTCTTTGACTTCGATTCGGCATTTTCTCTAGTTTGTTTGATTTAATTTATTAACAGCGCGTGCGTGGTTTCCACTCGATCACAATCTGCTTGGTTGTGTGCATGCATCTCGTACAGAGAGAGAGAGAGAGAGAGAGAGATCCACCAAGGCAGGCAGAACGTGACAACGTGTTGAATAATGAATAATGATCATGACAGTTCGACGGAAACGCGGCTTGGGCCGGGGTTCCGCTTGGAGTTGAAGTTCTTTTTAGGGCGAAATAGGATGCTTGGAGTTGAAGAATTTGAACTGCGCCGTTGTTGCTCATTTTCTTGGGAGATTCTTGGCCTGTCGGCGTTGACCAAAAGGACGGCCGTAGTACATGCACCCATGCATATATAGATCAATATATATAATTAACGGCACGCTAATCAGAAATGTCAACTTCATGCAGGCCGGGTAAGCATGCCATCGATCAGGAAAGATTTCTTGGCACATCCGAACGCGCTTTAGCTTTGAATAGTAGTTGAAATTCGTTGTAGACTATTGGAATACGATGATTGCGATAGATGCTTGGCGATGGAACGAGGTGACTTGGCGAGAATTTTCCCAAGTAAACAGCTTGATCCACAACAAACAAATGTAGGTACATGTCACCGTGTAAAAGAGGCGTAGTGAAACGGAAGATGTGCTGGAACGAACATGCAGGATACAAGAGAAAGCATTGTTCAATGCTCCGTTTGGCACCCAAGCGGATAGCTTTACAAAAATCAGTTTTTCTTTCACCTTTATGGGTGTCATATTTAATTAGTTGCATCATTCTATCACCTACAGTAACATAGTCTTAATTACTATGCAAATAATGGAGAAGTCCAGTTTACATCCTAGAATTATCATAAAAATCTAATTTTCAACCTTCATCTACAAAACCGGATAGCGAAGACCATCCAATTGTTAAAAATCGGGCAAATTTGCTCTCTTGAGTGTTTCAAAGATGGTTTTCTATTTTGTGAAAATTAAAAATATTCAGGTTTAAACTAAAAACTCATGAGTAATTTATTTTAAATCAAAAAAATTATAAAACAAGTGCCAATGTTTTTTTCTAAAAATATAACCTATTTGTTGGTATTATACTTGCTGGTTATTCGTATCCAATTTTTTCATATTTATAGTATCTGTTTGCATGTATTTATGCCTATTATTTTGAATAAATAAGATTCAAATAGAACACCAACAGATAGATTATATTTTTAGAAAAAATTAGTATCAGTTTCAAATTTTTCTGATTAGAATGAATTAGTTCTAATTTTTTAGATCTAACCAGAATTTTTTATTTTTCAAAAAAAAATACAAACCACCTTTAAAACCACCCAAAGAGTCAAATTTGCCAAGTTTCAAAATTTGAATGGTCCCTATTATCTAGTTTAGTAGTTGAAGGTTGAAAATCGGACTAAGGTGGTTGCCGCTATCCGAAGCATATGTCGTCTTTGATCGATATTGCTGCCAACCTGCACACGCTAGGCAGCAACAAGAAAGAACAATCTAATGCTTAGTGCCAGAAGAATCAGCGTCAGGCAGAGTAGAGTATAATGTCTTGGCGATTGTGTCTCTGTCCAAAGAAACCAGTGGCCATGCACCAGCTGCAGTTGTGCTCCCTTCAATCTCAAATAAACTTTTGTTTTAATTTGAACAAAACATACATTGATTAAAGTATATCTAGTTTTTGAGACCCAAGGGGCCAAGAGTGTACTAGTCCACACAGAAAAACTGATGAGTCCATTATCAGACTCTGCTGGAAAGAACAATGCATCTCATTTAGAACCAAATCTGAAGCTGGCAGGTTAGAGTTCCGAAAGGTGCGACGGTTTCTCTCCTTCCAGAGTAGCCAGTGAAGATATTTGTAATTGGACTAACATTTGTAATGGACCAGTAAAGACTCATATTACTCTTGAGAGAGATATTACTCCAAACTCCAAAATGAAGCCCAAGTACAAATCATAGTATACAAGCATATATAACCCCTATGAGCCGGGTAACTCTCACTCCAGAACACAGCGGTTCAAATTTAAAAACAAAAATGCAAATCGACAAATCGTCAGCATTAGTTACACTGTGCAAAAAGCAGTTATCTTTTGTGTCTATATCGAGCTGCGATGCCTTGATGAGAAATTAACACTGACTACTCCTAGCTGCTAAGTACTCGCTAATCCTATTTCTTCTAATCCTGTGCCTTCCGCTTGTTTGAGACAGAGCCGGAAGAGCTGCTGCAGCTGCTCCGTCTTCTGAGCTCATCGAGGTCTCGAGGGCCGTCGGCGGCGAGCTCCTCGTCGGCCAGCCGGAGCCCCCCGCGCCGGAGGGCGTTCTTGAAGTTGTCCCCCACGGCGAGGAAGTCGATGCACAGGCTCTTGAGCTCCGGACACCTGTACCGGTCGGCGTACCAGAGCGTCTTGGAGACGGTGGCCACGGACAGGTCGTCCCAGAGCTTCCTGGCGCACAGGAGCTTGAGCCGGTCCAGCGCGTACCAGTCGGCGGCGGCGAGCAGGTCGCGGACGAGGTCCATGGTCACGGGGCACCCGACCTCGGTGCCCCGCGGGAGCCGGTCGCAGTACACGTAGAGGAGCAGAGCGCAGAACGTGGAGGCCTTGAACTCGTGCCCGGGCCGGATCACCGGCATGGCGGCGGCGCCGGCGGTGCTGGAGACCTCCTCCCCCTCCTCCTTCTCCTCCTCCACCACCACCGTGGCGCCGCCCTCCAGCTCCGCCCCGAGGACGGGGGAACGCGCCGCGACGACCTTGCGGACCACGTCGAACGTCTTGCCGCCGACGGCGAACGACGCGTCCGGGTCGCCGAACTTCTTCCGGGCCTCGAGGAGGCCGGCGACGTCGGCGGCGAAGGTGGACGGCGGGGCCGGGATGGGGTTGTGGCGCAGCACCGCGAGCCCGCACACGACGGTGGCGTAGCCGCCGACGGCGCAGCGCTTCCGGAGGTCCCGCGCGGTGGCGACCCGCAGCCAGGGGAACCGCCGGGAGCCCTCCGCCGGGTACTCGAACACGCTGCTCGCGTGGTAGTTATCGCCCGCCGGCGCGACGCCGTCCCCGGCAGCCCGGCACAGCACGATGGCCTGGAAGAGCACCTTGGCGTTCCGCGCATTGGTGTGGTTGACCAGGTGGATCGAGAGGTGCCCGCCGGCGCCGGCGCCGGCCTCCCCCGGCGCGCCGCGCGGGTAGCAGTGCACCGTCCACGCGTGGTCCTCGAACGCGATCTCCTTGGAGACCACATCGGCGGCCGGCACGCCCGCGCCGCCGCACGCGATGCTGATCTCGACGAACTTGCCGATCGAGTCCTGCATGTTGAGCTGATGATGATGTTGAACGTGGAGCTCGCAGCTGCAACGCGTCGTGTCGGACGTTGAGACGGGAACGCGATGTTGTCGGTCGGGAGGGACACAGAGAGGCAACATTTATCTGTCGCTTGGTTTTGATCGTAGCGGCGTCAAGCTCAAAGTCATGTTAAACTTGTACTTGAGCAATTCCATGAATAGAGCAATTCCATGAATAGTAGTAGTGACATCGATCGCTGTAACGATGCGTAGTCCGGTCCAGCTCCTCTCCGAGCGGCCGGCCAGGACATCGGACCCGATTAGATGCCGACATGTGGACCTCCAACCCAACACGGCCACCCAAACATGGAACAGCTGAAATTGTTGGGTCCAGCACATTGCATACCATCCACTTTTTGTAGCTAAAATTGCATAACAGAGGAAATATCAAAGTTGGAGAACGAAAGAAAGAACCATATGGAACACGCTGTATACACTCATATCCAATGACTGTCAGGTGTTAGCAATGCAATGCTAAAATTCTCTAAAAAAGGTCAGTAAACCCGATAAAGGTATCAGATAGGCAGGCATTCCACATTGATGCAATGGGCGGTCCTGCCTCTCGCCCTCTTCCTGTGAGTCACACTCCAGCTCCGATAAAGATCTACGCCTTCACATAGTCACGGATGAATTGCTCGACAGCCGAAACATTACCGGTCGAACCAGCACCTTCTGCAACCGTCACCTTGTTCTGGCACTGGCTCAAGTTGAATGCCTCTCCAGGGACACCAAGCTGGACCTCATCAGAGATGTCAGCTGATGAAATGGCGTTCCTTGATTCGCGGAGCTTGTTTCTACAACATGGTAAAAACCGTTAGAAACCTTGCGAATCTGGTATTTCCCAGTTAGTCCGTGAGTTGGAGTTTATAACACAACCATAAAACTTTTGGGGATCCGAAAAATGGAATTTACAAGAACTAATAACCCCACCCCAACTCAAATAAACTCTATTTATCTTTGCACCATGATACCACATAAAAGCTATTGGATGCATTGCAGATGCAGCATATGATATAGGAAGGAGCCACATAATCAATGCATTTTGGCCAACCCAAGTTGAGCATTCTAATTATGTAAGTACGATAAATGGCAGGTGCAGTCCTTACATTTCTTTTTCCAACTGCTTCTTGATGAATTCCTTCGAATGGGCAGTAACTTTATCAGTCTTGTTGCAGAATATAAGCACAGGAACCCTTTTCTTCACTACAGTTGCCTTTGTTAGAATGTCATACAGATACCTGTGACAACATGACAATATTCGAACACAATGTTAACAACATTAAGAAATGATCAAATACAGAAAAAGTTCTGCAATGTTGGGATATGAAGGCTCTTAGTCGCACAATGCTAACTACATCAAGAAATTGATCGAACAGAGTAATTTCTGAAATGTTTGGGATATGAAGAAGGCTCATAATCACACAGCCAATTTGAATCCAGAACAATGGAAGGTAAAAGTAGATGAAATAGACACCAAAGATACTTGCTAAAAAAATAAAAACAGAAGGCAGAAAATTACTCTGCAGCAACTTGCATGCTAGACAAGAAATCTTGAGCATCAACAACGAAAACAATCCCAGCTGCTTTAGGCAGGACTTCATCAAGCTTGGGTTTGAGCCTTGCATGACCAGGGACATCAATAATATGCACAGGTTTTACTTTGCCTTTCTGCAGAAAAGGGCAACGGGAAGGTTTAACAAAAATATTGCGGTCAGGAAATGCATGTTTCTTCATAAGAAACAGAGTAATTATTTTTTATCTCAATAAGTTGGGAAAACAATTAATCTAGAAGTTTCCTTACCCTTTCTTGCTCCGAATGCAGCACAAATGTATCATTGTTTTCTTCCATTGAAGTCACAGTTCCTTGATGTGATGATCCATCCCGAAGCTGACAGGCAGAGACACAGTAATTAGCAGAAAAAGAAAAGATAGTATAAGATAACCCACCTACTTGTTACATTGGTATTGAACTATTGCTACGAATGCCAAATGTCTAATAGACAAAAGGTACAAAAAATGATCCTAGCTTTTTATGGTCCATGGAGTATTTCTAGAATCAGATATGAGCATAGTCAAATCAAACCCTCTATTCCATATTTCAAAACAAAATCAAATAAGAGATCACGAAAGCACCATAATGAGCAGAACTGATGTCAGCTATTTCACAACCTAAATATATTCAACAAAATAAGGTTCAGACAAGATTATTTTGCAAACGAGATACTACAACCTTCTTCACTTGAAAAAACCCTATACCTCAGAAAAAAAAGGAAATGGTAGTTACCTGGTAGAAAAGAGTAGTTTTTCCACTGCCACTAAGCCCAGATAGCACTATGGTGTTTGGTTTCGAGGATTTCAGGCAAGATGCTGTGGCAAAAGAGAGGGCGGACAAAGTAATTACTTATCATTTATATCACTCTAACGTAATGAATTGTATCTCAAAGCAGAGATCTTAACAAGCAACAGTGCAACATGGCGGAAAAAGATTAATATGCACATCATGACACATGATGCCTCCTAGATATTAGATCATAAGGTATCTCTGAATTTAACACAAAAAGGAAAAGCAAACCCCCTCCTCATTTCATAACTAAATGTGTCATCATCAGATACTTCATGTTCAATAACTCGTAAATACTAAATCATTTTAGAGATGCAAGCATTTGCAGATCATGTTAACAAATGTTAATAAAACCATGGGCCTAATCTTTTATTATTCAATAAAGTAGCACTTCATAACTACCTTGTTGGAAACTTGTGGGGCAGACAGGCAGCGACACCTCAGAGTATATATTCTGATTTCTGAGTTAACCAATCTGAAAATTGTGCACTCTCTGCTTCCTTCCTAAGCACAACTATAAGTTACAAAACTAATAAATGTTTACAAACCCCACGGATGGACTAACTTATACAACTATAAATGGTATTGTTTCCCCCCTGATTAAATAGGTAATTGCGGGTTGCTTTCCTAGTTGCCTAATTTCAGAGTATAGCCTTTCTTCACGGTCCAGATCAGCTCCCATATGATCCAGGGCATGGGCTCAGTCACATGTACTGTACACATATATGTGAACTAGACCACACACGCTACAGCTAAATATGCAAGTCAATGTCCACAACTAGTTTATTCTACAGCGGCGAATCAACGACTCCGACGCTTTTAGGACCCCCAAGCAGTCCCCTATAGCAGAACTGAACACACCTACGTATTTCAATCCTACACCTCCCGAGGATGTTAGCAATAAAACATTCCAAGACTCGGCGCTCAATGCAGGGCAAGAAGCACTCTAGGTTTGGTACAGTACCTGCGACAAGCACCAGGATTGTGAGGGCGACCACCGCGGCCGCGACGTAGATCTGCTCCGGGGGCTGCTGACGGATCCAGGCCTCGGCCTGGCGCCCCCACAACTCGGCCTGGCGAATCCACTCATCCACAGGGGCGGACCCAGTATAGCTAAAATCCATGGTCAAATCTGAATACAAATTGCACACGTTAGGGGGTTTGGGTGTTCGATTTCGCACAGCAGGAAAGGAAGGGAAGGGAAAGTGCGGACATACCTTGTCAGCCGGCGAAGCGTCCCACGAAGAACTGGCAAGGGCGGCGCCACTCCCCTGTCGTCGCCGCTTGGAAAGAAGGCGGCCGAGCGAGCGAGACTGCGAGAGAGAGAGAGAGAGAGAGAGAGAGAGAGAGGAGAGGAGAGGACACGGGGGGAGCCGCGGGGGGAGGAGCTCCTATCTATCTTGCGCAAGGTAGATAGATAACCCGTGTACCTTTCAACCCAACCAGTGGCCCAGGGTAAATCCGAGACGGCCCACCAGTGGTTCCGGTCTTCCCGCTGTCAAAAGCTTGCGCAGGCTTTTCCTTCCAACAGGCAGCCCACCCGAAGCTCAAACCACATACAGATACAGAGGTTAGATATGTTTCTCTTTTTTTTCCCTATACCCGTAGAGTGTACTATGATAGTACATATTTCATACATTTAAAAAAAACTCAACAATTTCAATCTTATTCAACGTTTCACAAAAAATATTGAGATAACGTAATCAACATTTTGATTTCACTATATCATTCAGATAAACTAGTTCAAGATTCTGTACATCTATTAGATATCAACATTTTAAAAACATGATTCAACAATCCATGAAAACTAATTCAACATTTCAGATAAACTAGTTTAGCATTTGGTATGAAAATGTTGAAGCAGCGTATTTAAAATGTTGAAGTAGTTCATTCCAAATGTTCTCCTTTAAAAAATAATAAAATATATTCATGTTTGATCTCATTGTCTTGGATTAATTCTCAATAACACCATAATTTAACAGGATTTAAAAATGCGTTCATGGTTTGAAAGGAAAACACATTTTAAGGGGCGATGTGCAATCTCTGCAGAGTGAAAACTGATATATCAGACGTGCTCACAGTCAAAAGCAGTCTGGACTTCTTCGTGATTTGCTCAGATGGACTTCCGAGGACTCAGATAGATTTTTGAGGGTTGGTTCCGGTTGAGCCGGTGGCTTCACATATAGTAAATATATGTTAAGGACTTAGGATAAAAATTAGGATATGTTGCTCACACCCTCCTATTTAAACCTCTGTCACAATTTTCTCACTCTTGCGGAGTACAATTCGTTGTACTCACACCCTTCCTTCCTCCCCCTGCTATCCCCAGACCCACGGGACGAGATGAACTTCGTTGAAGATGATGACTTCGATCGTGATGCTATGTTCTAGGCTGGTGTACCCCCGGTTGACTACTTGTGGAGATGGAGTCCCATTCCGCTGAAGACTTTGACATATCTATATATTTTCTTTTGGACCCACGGGTCATTTGGTAATGAAAGCTATCGCTTATGTAATAACATTTGTTATGATTCACTCTTGTAATTGTCGCATGTATGAATAACTGATCCTGGCATACATGTGATTCGCATTTGGTTTTGTTTATAAAATCGGGTGTGACAACTACTACACTTGATAATGCATCTAAGCCACCAAAGTGCCAAAGAGATCATCTAAAAGGCTCTTAGCTATGCTTAATGAGTGATTGGTGCAAGATCGGGCTTAATAGTGAGATTTAAAAATGTTGCTACCTTGTGGCTGGTTCAAGAAGTGAACCTCACTTGTAAATTTAGTGCGTCAGCGCATTGGCATTGTAGCCTTGGTGGCTCGCCATCACTTGAGTCTTGGTTACTCATGACTTGTCCACCATCCGACTTGCATTCGTGTGATGCTATAGTAAAAGCCATCTACCGAGATTTGGAGGCCTATGGGGGCAAGAGTTCTACTTTAGTGAAAGAAAGGCAACATTCTTGGTAGAGTTGCAAACCGTAGTTGTAACATCCCGTACTTTTACAGGATGTTAAAGGTCAAAAAGGTGAGTTTTCGAAAACTTTTTGTATGAATGTGTTAGGAGCTAGAATAGTATAAGAATGACTCATCCACCTCTCTCTATGTATTCCTAGTCAATTAAAATTTAATTTAACATAAGGATTGTAATGTTAGTGTGGATCATTTGGAGTTCGTTTGGATTTATTGGTCTACCTTGTTTGAATTTTATTCCAATGCCTTCTGTTTGAATTGTGTGGAATTTAGTCTGAATTAAACCATTCAAACTAAATTCAAATACTAACAAACCCTAACCAACCTTTGGGCCGAAAGCCACCTATCTCCTAGCCCAGCCCGCGAAACAACCCTACCTAACCTAAGCCCCAACCCAGCTTGCGCGGCCCAACACCAACCCGCACACACCCAAGATCCAGCTAACCCGGCCACCCCATCTCGGCCTGCCTAACCCGCACGAGCCGGCCCACTAGTGGCCCAGCACCGCCTCACCCCACTAGTGGCCCAGCCACTAACGGGTGAGGCCACCCGTCAGCTTTCCCCTCCACCTGCTCCCGCACCAACGTTGCTCCCTCCACGCCGATGCCGCCGCTCCGCACCCGCGTCACCGAGCCCCCCTCGCCTATCTCCGCTCCACGACAAAGGGGCGCAACTGCCACACCTCCCTCGTCGGCCATCGACCCCACGCCACACCCCTAAACCCTAGCAAGCCCTGTGTTGCGTCGCACGATGGCTGCCACGCGTCTCGGCCTAAACACCGAGATTCGGCGGCCGTTTGTGCCCCAAGCCCTAGTGCCGCCCACGAAACCCTAGAGCCCTTTAGGGTTTCCCCTCATCCACCGCCACAACCGAGAAAGAGAAGGGAGGGGGAAGCAGAGCAGAGGAGAAGGAGTTGGAAAGGGGAGTGGACCGCCAACGTCGTCGCCACCGCCGGAGCTACCCCGAGCCGGTGCCGCTGCAACCAAGGAGGAGAGCACGAGGAGGAGCTGCCTCGTCGCCGCCGCCGCTGGATTTCGCCAAGTCAAGCCGCCGTGGGACGTCGCCGAGCCAAGGAGGAGGAGGACGCCATCCGCAAGCCTATGCCCCGATCAGCGTGATATTCTTGGTAGAGTTGCAAACCGGAGTGATATCCTCGGTGGATGCTTCAATATGGAGTAAGATTGGACTGTGACCATCAATATCATGGGATAAATCTCTTCGTCTCAAGAAGTTTGCATCTTTCTTGCTCATTACTACAGGAAATGATTTACTGTGACCTTTTTTAACACCTCCAAGGCGGGCAGGAATTTCAACCGCCTCAGTTAATGCCTGGCATTAACCGAGGCGGTCATTTTCTATTAACCAAGATGGTCAAAAAAACTACCTTGCAAAATAGATTAACCAAAGCAGTTGCTTTATTTACCGAGACGGTCAAAAATACCCGCCTCAGAGAGGCTGGTGCCGGGGCCCGGAGAGGCGGCGACGTGGGCTGCACCCGGATCCGGTCTCCCCGGGGGCGCTCCTGCCCCACCGCAACGGCGGCGGTGGTGGCGCGCCTTCCCCACTCCAATGGCGCCGGATCTGGCGAGCAAGAACCGGATCCGGCCTTCCCTGGCAGCGCTCCAACTCCTCCACGGGCTCATCTCCGACGTGGCGGCCGGAACGGTGAGCGGCGGCGACGGCCGTGGATGGGCACGGCGGGCCCAAGGATAGGCTCGTTGGGCTTGTCTGCGGGCTTTCTTTTTTTTGTTTTCTTTATCCAATTAACCGAGGCGGGCAGCCAATTGCCTCCGTTAATGCACGATTAACCGTGACCTGTCATTGGAGGCGGTTGGCAAAACCGTCTCTGTTAAGGCTTTTTGGCCACCTCGGTTAAGAACATTGTAGTAGTGTCACTCCTTTAGGTTTTACTATTCATTTCTTGAAACTTATTATGTGCCTTTATTTTGATAGAGTAGTTTGATAGGCAACCTTGGTAAAATTAGTTCTAGGCTGTAAAAACCCTTTAGGGATGGATGTAAATACACATGATAAAACCTATACATGCTGTAACATGCACATCTAGATCGGGTTTAAACTCACCCCTCCCTCTCGTAGAACCAGACGCCCTGATTCCTTTCAATACAACACGACGGCGATGGTAATTGACTAATTGGGCTTGGGACTTGCTATAATTTCATGATGCATACTCCCTTCGTCCCCAAAAAATAAGTCATCCTAGAATTTCTAGGACAAAATAATAAGAGAATAAAATGACTATGTCTGCTCCTATTTATTATCCATATTTAGCATTAATTGATTCTTGCATGCACATACACTTTCTAAATAGGGTAAGATAACTTATTTTTAGGACAAATTTTGAATCGTAGAATGACTTTTTTTTTACGGAGGGAGTATTTAATAAAAATCTAAAGTAGACATCTGTCAGCTAACTTACTTTTTTTTGAGAACGTGCCTTGGCACATGTTTCATTAAGAAGGAGAGAAAAAGCGGTACAGAACACCGGTTCACATCAACAATGCAGCACAAGGATCAGCTGAACCGGTCATGAAAACACAAGAAGCTATTACAGGAAAACTAGTTTGCGACCTCGGCACCCACCCTCACCCCGTGAACAGTCAGCACACACAAAACACTGAAACCAGCAGTTTCCCACAACCTGCCCTCGGCGGAGATGGACTCCGAGAGCACCCACGGCATCGTAGCCTTTCTGTCAAACACCCTGGAGTTCCTTTCATTCCATATCATCCAGCACACAAGCACAACAAAGGAGTCAAATGCCTTCCTAGAATCGGCTGCAAGGCGTTTACGAGAAGTAGTCCACCAATCAGCGAAACCGACCTCCGTTGCGCTAGGGGCCAGTTGTTGTAACCCCAAAGGAAGCAGCAGGCGATGCCACACCTCTCTACTAAAAGAGCACTGAAGAAGAAGGTGATCCAGGGTTTCAGAGTGTTGATCACACAAGTTGCATTTGTCATTGTCCTGCAGGCTGTGTTTGAAGCGACGGTGTGCAGTCCAGCACCTATCATGTAGAACAAGCCACAAGAAGAATTTGCATTTCGGCGGCGCCTTAGTTTTCTTCAGCAAATTGGCTGCAGGCAATGTGTACTGCCCAATGAACAATGCCTTGTATGCTGAGGACGCTGAAGGACTCCAGGTAAGGGACAAAAAACTTCATCCGAATATGTACATCAGCCCATGGGTTTGCTGCGAGAACGCTTCATCCAACTGTTCTTTTTATCTCTAGAATACTATAGTCTTCATTGTTCACTCATTTTTTTTTTAAAAAAAATGGTTCGCTCATTATTTATACATGTGCATACCTTCAAACGATGTCATTGACTTGATCCACGTCCTGATCACTTCTTGTCGCGCATGGCGAGGTAGCTTCTAGGACAGAGCTCTTCCAAGCAGCAATTACTAGTGTAATTTGAATATTTTTTTTTTGTATCGGCAAGGTCAAATCTTACTACTCAGGTCACTGAATTCAAACAAGTAATAATCAAACCCCACAGGTCACTAACCAGTTCAGTTCAAAGTGATGTACTTATTATACCGGTATACTGCGTCGTTCATTCTTTTTTACAAAAATCTGCAGCGAAGAGACTACCGGTATACTAGCGATAGTCTCTCTGCTGCAGAAGTTTTCCGCAGGTATGACATGATCCGATTACGTGGATATAACATCACAAATTAAAAAGAATCGCAAAATTCTCACGCTTTTGTCGTCAACATATGAGGCAAATATTGTACAGATTTTAGAACTAGTATACTGTATATGTATTTGTATTTGATGGAGTTTTGTAAAAGGTCAACCAGACCTTAATGCCAAAGAAAGGTTAGCGGATTAACCGATTCGCCAACGCGTGTTGACTTTCCAGCGTTTATAGCAAAATCACACGTTGTGGGCATCACCATCATCTGTGGTGTTGTATTTCAGCCTTGAAGAGCCAGAGGTCATTTTTTCTTTGCGGTGGCAAACTAAAGCAGGCACTTAAGTTAAGTCCAATAATTGGGTTGAGCAGCAGGCCCCTTGTACGCGCTATAGATGGTTTGACTTTGACTTCCTTCACATTTCACAAACACGCGGGTGTGGGGCCACGCGTAACCTCGGACCACCCTTCACATTTCACAAGTCGCAGTTCCCGGTTTCCGTTATCCTGACGGACAGAGCAAACTGCGGACGGGAAACTTTTTGCAGTTAAGCCCTCCGAGAATGCTGAAGATTTCAGCTAAGCTCTCTCAAGTTTCGTTAATTGCAGGCTCGCTCCCTGCATAGACGGCCGCCCACGGTGACGGCGTGTGGCGGATTTGGGGCGGGAGCCAACGGCTCAAGCAAGCTATAAAGCCGGAGCATAAGGTTCACCATTGCTGGCCGACATTGACTCGTCTCCTCCACCGGACCCCCTGACATTGCTCGGCTGCTCGGCTCGCCGATGGACTCCCCGGCGGCCCCCTCCAGGGGCCCAGCGAGCTTCGTCACGCAGGCCAACGCCCTCCTCCGCAAGAACCTCTGCTTCCAGGTGCCTTCCCCTGCTTCCTCTTCCTCTGTTTCTCGCATTGCCTTCGCCGCGACGATCCGAGGAGGGGCATCTGATGATCGTCTTGTTCTTGCAGAAGCGGAACCTCAAGACCAACGTCGGCATCACGCTCTTCCCGGTGCTCCTCTGCGTGATCCTCGTCCTGATCCAGGGCGTCATCGACCGGGAGTTTGACAAGCCCAAGTACCGCTGCGGCTGCGCCTGCGTCGACCCGGGCCCCGCCGCTGCCGGGGACGCGTGCCGCCGGACCGAGTGCGGCGTCCAGCACTCCACGCTGGACCAGGTCGGGAGCTGCCCGATCGGCAGCCCGACCCCGTGGCCGGCGCTCGTGCAGCTGCCGCGGCCCGAGTCGCGCGCCGTCAGGACCGACGGCCAGCCGTTCGACGGCTTGCCTGACCCGACCTGCCGGGACACCGGCTCCTGCCCCGCCGCCGTCCTCGTCACCGGCAACAACCGCTCGCTTGCTCAAAGTATATTTATTCTACTACTTCTTCTATGTCATGCTAGCACGCTTCTTCCATGCTGCAAGTCAATGAGAACACATCTGTTGTTCATGATCTGCGTGCTCCGTTTGCCTTTCGATTGATAGGTCTTTCGGGTGGACTGTTTCCTTCTTTGACTTCCTCGTTCAATTTCACGGATTATCTTGACGCGCTCTCCAAGATTGTCGCTGTGAGTTTCTTTTTCATCATTCCTGATTGCAGGACTCGCTTATGCAGTTGTTGTACTTTGTGTTCTCCTTCTGTCAGTAATGGATGGAGCTCTTGGTTCGATTCATCTTTGTAGGGTTCAGACACGAGGCCGTGGGCAACACAGTTAATAGAGCCGGTGTTTATCCCAGGGAACAATTTGTATCTGGTGCAGCCTCGGTGTTTATCCAATCTCTCGCAGACAGTTTCATCCAATGCTGGTGCCATACCCCTTCAGCTCAGTAAGTAGAATTTCCTGTCTTGGTCCCCTTCTTTATACCAAGGATGCAATTTAGTATGTACAAGGACAGAAAGGCACAACTTAGGACTTTGTCAAGATTATAATACAGGACATCATAGAAAATAAAATTTGTGTCTCGTTGTAAGTTCATGAATTCACCACAGATATACTATTGGACCTAATAATGTCAGGGTATTTTTCATGATTACCACTCTTTATATTTCATTTCATTACTCTATTTGTTGGTTCTGTTTGTCACTATTCATGGACTCAATGATCCATTGTTCAAATATCATAAAGTGGCAATCTTCTATGATTGGGTTGCTAGGATTTAATTTCTTCCCGTAAATAAGCTGTGAATTATTTTATTTTGGTTTCGCTAGCAATATTGCTTCTACTCATGTTGAATTCTTATGTAGTCTCTTTTGGCAATTAAGAATCCAAGGCTATCAATTATTCATTTATATTTTCCTGGACCTACTAAAATATGTAGTTCTGATCAATTTTCTTTTCCATGTGTTCAGACGTAGACTGCATTCAGGGCTTATCATTATGGCGTGAAAGTGCGTCGATTGTAAATGATGAATTATTTAAGGGTTACAGACAACGAGGTGGAGGCGGTGGAGAAGGAAAGACTAATGAATTTGTTGCAGGTGATCTAATCTTCTGATGAGACTTCGGCAAAATATTATTCATTATTGGTTCATTTTTTATGTGTAACTTGCTTCTCCAGGTTATGACTTCCTCAACACAAATAGGAACGGTCTTGAAATAAATATTTGGTACAACTCTACTTATAATAACAACACTGGATATATACCTATCGCATTACTACGAGTTCCACGCTTGGTTAATACGGTAGGTTTGTACTATAGCACAACGTCATTTTCAAGTGATACTCATCTGTATTTCAACTGCTGATAATACTGATGTTTTCTGTCATATAGGCATCCAATGCATTTATCAAATTTCTTAGAGGAAGTGGAGTAGAAATGTTGCTCGAATATGTTAAGGAGATGCCCAAAGTAGGAACAAAACCGAAATTTGATCTCTCTTCACTACTTGGTCCACTGTTCTTCACATGGATCATTGAACTGCTATTTCCAGTGAGTGTGAGATAATTTTTTAAGGATAGTGGCAAAAATGGCTTGAATGTTGAGTCAACGTTACACCTTTTTCAGGTCATATTAACATATCTCGTGTATGAGAAGCAACAGAAGCTGAAAATTATGATGAAGATGCATGGTCTGAAGGATGGTCCTTACTGGCTTATCTCTTATGCATACTTCTTTGCTCTGTCGGCAATCTACATGATACTATTTTTGATTTTTGGCTCTTTGATCGGTAAGTAACCAGAACTTTATTCAAGAATAAATTCTGCGAATGAATTATGCAATTTGAATTTGACTTTCCTCTGTGCAGGTCTACATTTCTTTAGAATAAATGCCTACAGCATTCAGATAGTCTTCTACTTCATCTACATAAACCTGCAGATTGCACTTGCATTTTTTGTAGCTTCCTTCTTTTCTGCAGTCAAAATAGCCACAGGTTCTTGCTTGACATATGTAGCCTCCTAAGAAATCCTTTGATGCTTTAATTCCAATGATCTTATTGGCTGATTCGAGAATCATTGTGCTACAGTGGTTGGTTACATCTATGTATTTGGGTCTGGCTTACTAGGGGAATTTCTTCTTCGCTCTTTTGTTGAGGATAATAGTTTTCCAAGTAAGGTTCTATCTTGCTATTGTTTGATAGCTCTCTTGAGGTTGTATGTGTGACTATATCTTTTTTTTTATGTACAAAGAGGGTTGGATAGTTGTACTGGAGATTATCCCTGGATTTTCATTGTACCGAGGATTGTACGAGTTTGGTCAATATGCATACGCTGGAAATGCAATGGGGGCCGATGGTATGAAATGGGCCAACTTAGATGACCCAAATAACGGAATGCGTGGTGTCTTGATTATTATGGTTGTGGAGTGGGCCATCCTGCTCCCATTGGCATTCTATGTGGATCAAGTCTCGTCACTGGGTAGTGGATTCCGGAAAAGTCCCTTATTCTTTTTGAAGTGCTTTAAGAAACGTTCTCTATCATTGCGGAGATATAGCTTTGGAAGGCAAGGATCTAAAGTGGTCGTTGAAATGGATAATCCTGATGCTGCTCAAGAGGTAAGTTATTACTCTCTTACATTATCTCTCACTTTCAGTAATACACTCTATATTTCTTATTTTCTAAATTATGCTCAGAGAGAGGTGGTCGAGCAACTTCTGCTGGAACCCATTGCAAACCAAGCGATCCTATCTGATAATCTCAGGAAGGTTTACCATGGAAAGGATGGAAACCCTGACAAACTTGCAGTCCGAGGGTTGTCTCTCGCCATACCAAAGGGCCAGTGTTTCGGAATGCTTGGCCCGAATGGAGCTGGGAAAACATCCTTCATCAGCATGGTACAGCAACATAACCTATTACTTCAAACTTTTTGACAAAATTTAGGTTACATTATGCATTCCTCAGTGACATATTTTTCCCTGCAGATGATTGGGCTTGTTCCACCAACATCTGGCACTGCCTATATACATGGAATGGATATAAGGACTGATATGGATGCCATCTATACTAACATGGGTGTATGCCCACAGCATGAGTAAGGCGTTGCTCTAAATTTTATATTTTCTGTCAGACACATTTCTGCATTTTACTGTTGCATTCTAGTGCAATCACTGCTCACAGACTTTGAAATGAGTGCAGCTTACTTTGGGAAACATTGACTGGAAGAGAGCATCTATTGTTTTATGGGAGACTAAAGAATCTTAAAGGCACTGAACTGTTGAAGGTACAGATCTGCAATTGGCCTATTAAGTTCCTATTTACCTGAGAAATACAATGTGGTCGAAGTATAATATGTTTTTTCGTTAGATTCCACAAAAGTTCATAGACGTGTATACATGAATATTTGAGTTTACAATATTCTATACTGCAGGCTGTTGATGATTCTCTGAAGAGTGTTAATCTGTTTCATGGTGGTGTTGGTGATAAGCAAGTGGGGAAGTACAGCGGGGGCATGAAACGAAGGCTTAGTGTCGCTATCTCATTAATTGGGGATCCGAAAGTACTACCCTTACTTCTGTTATGTTTTTAAGTGCAAAATATAGAATGACATGTTAATAATTTAATATTTTATAGGTTGTTTTCATGGATGAGCCGAGCACTGGACTAGATCCAGCATCAAGAAATAACCTGTGGAGTGTTGTGAAGGAGGCTAAGAAAAACCGTGCCATCATTCTTACAAGTACTGAGCCCTTCTATTATTCTATTTATTACTTATAGTTATATAGACGAGACAATGTTAACTTATCAGGTCATTATAACAGCGCACTCAATGGAGGAGGCAGAAGTACTATGTGATAGACTTGGAATATTTGTGGATGGAGGTTTCCAATGCATTGGTAACCCAAAAGAGGTAACTTACATATTTACCTGTATGAAGCAAACAAGTACATTTTTTGTGCTCTGTTTCTGTTTATTCTATACTTGGTAAATGTTTGTCATCACCTTTTTTTTTGCAGCTGAAAGCAAGATATGGTGGCACCTACGTGCTCACAATGACAACATCTTCGGAGAATGAGCAGGAGGTTGAACAGCTGGTTCACCGCCTATCACCGAATGCGAGCAGGATATACCATATATCAGGAACGCAGAAATTCGAGCTACCAAAGCAGGAGTTGAAGATTGCAGATGTATTCCATGCCGTTGAAAGTGCAAAAAGCCGATTCAGCATATATGCTTGGGGCCTGGTTGACACCACCATGGAGGATGTTTTCATCAAGGTTGCCAAGGGTGCACAAGCCTTCAGTATGGTCGCATAAGTAGTACACTGGATGTATAGGTGATTATGCTCTTGTTGAGTACTACGTGGTGTATAGCTTGTCTGAACTTTAGTTTTAGTCTTCTTTAAGGATTATCCTTGAGGTGTATATTTAGTAAATTGTTAGGTTGTATAACCTATAGTTGAATTTTATTTTGTTGCTATTTATCAAATACTGTAAGGGAAATGGCCCATTAGATCATTATTGTGATTTTGGTGTTGAGTGATAGTATAATCATTGTGATTAACATGTGTCCAGAATGAATATTTGTAGGATTTAATAGGTTCAAAAGATGCAACACAAAGAAAACAACCGAAGCTGGGACAACGAGAGGAATGAATTGGAAGTGTCCCATGAATATTTATATTTTGACTGATCAAATAGGTTATATTTATGGATAATCTTGTAGGGCATTTCACAAGCTTTCAAGATCATCAAAGTCAGAGTCCCGAGTGAAAATTTATGACCAAAACACGGCAGGAAATTAGAGGTGACCGGATGATCTGACATAGTGTCAAACTTTTGGCATTTATCCATACTCAAAATGTGATCTAACGACTAAAGAATTTTGTAGATCATCTCACAAGCTTTTCATAGAGTGCAAAATTATCAAAATCCGAGTTCAGAGTAGAGAGTTATGCTCAAAAATATTAAACCTCATGAAGCTTATCCGTATGAGACCGGATGATCCGGTACTACTAGGGGATAATCCGGCATCGTTCCCTACTTGGAGATGTCGTCTCTAGAGACCCAACTTGATTTGTGGTATTGTCAGTCCATTGTCCATGATGGCTTCAGCCGGAGTCGACAATCCGCTGTGTGGCAAGTTGAAAGGGTGTTGCTGAGCTCACGCGGAGGCGATCGCTGTCTTGGTGGCGGCCAGGGGTTGTCGCATGGTTGCCGGTTAGCTGCTTGCAGCGGACCGTGGCGGCTGGCGTTGCTTAGCAACGGTCAGTGCGGCGTGGGACAGCGTTGGAGGACGGTTCTTACAGCAACGGCATCGTGGGACAACTAGTCTATGTATCGGACCGCGGCGGGTTGCTCAGCTTGGGTGGGGCCACCCAGTGTGGTACAACATTGGAAGACGATGCAAGCGACTTCCTTGGCTTGCTGCTATGGTGGCGGTGGCTAGGTGCAACGATGAAGCAGCAAGGCGAAGTCGACCTGCAACGACGGCTTGGGTGTTTGATACCAATCTTAGGGAGCGGGGCACCTTTACTCACCACCCTGACGCCGACATAAGAAACGGATATGGGACGTGGAGTATTGTGGCGGGCCTGGCGAGGTCCCCATGTGCGGTGTTTTCTTCGAGGTAACGGGAGAGAGGTGGAGTACAAGGATGGATGCGGCAAGGCCCCGCACGCTATGTTGTCATGGTGGCGACTACGAGGCAGCCTACGAGAGGCCTAGATCCGGTGATTTTCACTCTGTCGGATGGAGTGTGATGTTGCAGCAGCATGGCGGCAAAAGATCCTGCACGGCGGTGGCCTTAGTGGTGCAGTGGTGTCTGCCTCCTTCGATTCCTATCGACGCTGGGTCACGCCTGAGGTTTCGACGACTACAAGAATGTGGATTGTGGGTAGGTGTTGTGGTAGTGCTTCGGCTTCGGCTTTGCTGATGTCGTCGAGTAGAATGGTGCGGCAGTGTTGACGTCTTAATCCAATCGGTTATTTGTTGAGTAGAGTTCAAGTGGAGTTGCGTGGCTGTGTGATGTCCCAATCCAACCGACCAGTGTTTTTATCGTTGTTGTTGTGTCCAATCTGAGTGTTGTTCCTTCTTTTAATATAATCGGCCGCTCTCCTGGTTCGTTTAAAAAAATGCACTCAAAGGTTTATCCACTTACTATGAAAATACAAGTGTCGGATGATATGACGCCTACCCTATGTGAGTATAGGATAATCCGGTGCTACTATAATGCTATTTTAACTTTACTAGTCGTTAGAGCAAAGACTCTTTTAAGATATTAGGCTATTTATACCCTCTCTACTCGTTCATTTGGAGTTGTTGGAGTCTTGAGGAAGCTCATACATATTAAAGAAGACATCTAAACCACCATAGTGCTTAGTAATCACATCCAATGTCTTTAGCACATGGTTAGTGGGTGTTACTGCTAGGTTAGGCCAATAGAAATTGAGAGAGCAAGGTGTAGTTGCCTTGTGTGAACCACCGCTGTAATCTTGGTGTGTTGACCTCTTGTAATCTTAGTGGCTCGCCGGCCAATCTTCAACCCTCCAGCTTGGGTGTGAAGCTACGACGATGATCACGTACGGGGGATGAGGAGATATCTCCTTCGTGGGAAGTTCCGTAGTGATGATAACGTTAAGGTGACCAGCGTAAGGGGTGGTGAGGACATATTGTATACAATAATTCTTCAGAATTTTTTTTATATTTCCCAAGGAATGCAGTTGCATCAAGAATGTGACACTGCGTGCCAATGCAGCTGAAGGCAAAGTACTGTGGGACTCGGGTGCTGACGATCACGAGGGAATGTGGAGGAGCTGATAAACTTGGTTGAAAGTAGACCAGTTTGACCAAGGACAAAACTAAAGTGATAAGTACCTTGCTAGTAAAGCTTTCTACGGCTGAAACGTAGCTGCAGCCAGGCCAAGTAGCTGCAACGAAAACGTTTTTAACTTTGCTAGTAAAAAGGCTTCTAGTCAGAACTCAAACATCATAGGTTGATTTGCAGTCGAAGCACGCTAAATGGTAGTCCATCAGATCCACATTATTGGTCACTTTAGCTTTATGCTAAGTCAAATTTGTCTATATTTAACGAAGTCTATAGATAAAAGGTAACAACATTAAATTAGTTTCATTAGGTCTATCATGTAATATATATTGATAATGTATTTATGTGGTGTTGTGAAAATTAACATTTTTTATATTTTGATTAAAGTTAGAGAAATCTGACTTAGTACAAAACTGAACTGACCAATAATTTGGAACTGATGGAGTACTATTTAGGATTTGAGATGCAGTCAAAAGGATATTAGCATTATTGTAATGCATTGGTTCCATCCATGAGGATAAACTACTGCCATCAGCACATGAACAGTAAAATAACGAAAATTCTGGATCATAAAACAATAATTTGGTTTCCTTGAGCTCAGGACCACACTTTTTTTTTACTCCTACAGGTTCAAAATACAAGATCGCGTTTTAGAGTTATGCACAAAGATAAGAAATTAGTTTAAATGACCATATCATCCTTTTTTATACTATATTAGAAAGAAACACGGCATTTAGAGTGATATTATTTATTTAGCAAAAGCATGAAAAAAAAAGGAAGGGGAGGGATCAGAGAGAGAGAGAGAGAGGCGGCTTGGATGACTGACATATATTTTGGAAGAAGTTGAGAAGGTTTAAATGACATTTATTTTGAATCGGAGAGAGTATATTTTAAGAATCATTTGCACCTATCATCAAATTAGTTGAAGAAAATTGCATTTCAACACAACTCTCACTCTCTATTCATCTCTCTCTCACACATTTGCAAGTGATTTGCTTCAATTGTTTAGGCTCATGTTAAACCGAAAACATGCATGTTTCTGTAGTTGTGTTCCTTCCCTGCTTCAGATCTTGAGGTCAGAGTAAAATGGGAACATGATCATAAAACTGTGGATTAAGATACTGGCGACTTGTTTATCTTGGTCCGCGCGAACCCTGATTCAATCCATCTTTGAATTCGCAGGCACCGATGAGGATTTGATCACCCTGTACCGATCCCTTTCGTGCAGACTAAGATATGGTGACGAACTGGCATGTGTCATGGAGGTAACTCCAAGGTAAGCAGTGGTACTCATCAAGAAGCACCTAAACACCTACACATTGTTGTTGATGATGTTGTTTACTATCAATTAGACAAGGAGATTACAACGTAACTTGTGTTGTGTAGCAGAACAAAAAAGAGACAATTTTTATACAGAAAAGGGGATACATGTTCAGGTAAACAAATTCGCATTGCTTGAATGGGTGACGCATGAGAAGAAGCACAGCCACGAAAGTAATCCAGGATCGTCGCCAGAAAGTTCTGCTCCTCGGTTCTGAAAATGTCACACTCACTGCATTGAAGCTACCGTTCTATGCGCCTGCGACTAACACAACGTTTATTTCTTATTTTTAACTCGCCTTATTCGGATCTCCCTTCTTGATCTCTCAGCAGTAGTTCAGAGATTACTCTCGACACTCGACAGAACTCCTAAAAAGAATGTTGTTACTATGTTCAATGACGCAAGGTAGTACTCGTAGATGATAAGTTGAATGACGCGACGGAAAAAAAATTGCATTGACAAACCATGCTTGGATTTGTATGGATGGCCAATTATTTACACACACACATATATATATATCACTCCAAGCAGCTAGCTAGAAGCCCACAGTTAAGAGTTAGCTTTCTCTCCCATGTGTAACTGCAACAGCTGGTTGTGCTAAAAAAACAAAAGAGCAGGGCTCCCGAAACACCCGGCGGAGGCAACGGCCGCGGCGGCATCGAAACGGGCACGGGTTTTCTTCAAGCGGACGCCATGCATCAGCTTCCAGGGAGCAACTGAACGCGGCACCGGTAATCCTCCGCCGCCGCGTCCGCGCGCGCCTGATACCCGGGCTGGCGGCACGGCGCGCGTGATGGTCACGCCGGGCGGCGCGCGCGACGAGGCATTCGCGGCGACGGCCTGGTGAAGCCAGCTGCCCGGGCTGAGCTGCAGCAGCTGGCCTCTGCTGCTTGCTCACTCGCTCAACAGCTCAAGCCTCTCGTGCTCGGGCTATATCAGGAGCAGGTGAGCTCGTTGGAGTGACAGGGAATGGCTGGAGGTTTCAGTGGAGTGGACTGATCACTCGCTGTTCGTAGCTTCGTTCGTGCTCTGTCAGAACTCAAAACTCGATCATGGAGTCTCGGAGATCGCGCGGGCTTGCCAGGTTTTTCAGGCAGGTCCATGCCCTCTTCCTCAAGAATCTCTCCTTCCAGGTAACGAATTCTCGGCGCCAAGCCGACCCGGATGGACCAAACCGTGGTCAAAACACTTTCATTTTTCTTCAAAGAATCACAAATTTCGTTGCTTTGATCAGACAATTAATAACTCTTTAGCTCACTGATGCTGTTCTTGAACTGGACACGCTCTGGTGCTCGCAGAGGAGGAACGCGAGGACGAACGCCGCCATCGCCGCGTTCCCGGTGCTGCTCTGCGTGCTCCTCGTCTCCATCCAGCACGTGGTAGACAGCGAGCTGGAGCGCCCGCCGTGGCGGTGCGGCTGCGCTGGCGGCGAGTGCGGCATCCAGCACTCCACGCCCATCCAGGCGCTCAGCTGCGCGGTGCCCGTGCCGCCGAGGTGGCCGGCGCTGGTGCAGGTGCCGGACCCCGAGGCACGCGCCCGGACGCGCCTGCATAGGTGGCCGTGCAACGCGTCGGAGAACTGCCCCGCCACCGTGCTCCTCACCGGCCAGAACCGCCAGCTTGCCGAAGGTGCAGAGCACACCTGTGTGTCCATGTCAGAATTTTTGCATGGAAATCTTGTGCATATTTGGGTGCTCATTGCTCTGTTCTTGCTGAAATTTTGGCAGTCCTTGGAAGCTTGTTGTTCCCACCTGTCCCTGTACAGTACGCCCTGGTGCCTGGTGCTTCGAATTCTTCCGACTATCTCGATGAGTTCTCGAGTGTAGTCTCAGTAAGTCGCTTGATCAATCAGTGTTTTCATTCGACGCATTTTACGCGAAAGCTTTTGTGAACTTTTCTGTTAGGTTATGATGGAAGAAATGGATCTGAATTCCTCTTTTCAGGGTTCAAACTCGCTGCCGGCACATGTGCTGTTCATTGAACCGGGTCTAGTTCCACAAGGGACCTTTTATGTGCTCCAACCACAGTGCCTGTTGTTGGATTCACGCAATATTTCAGGAAACTTTGATGGGATCCCACTGGAATCCGGTAAATTTTATTATTGTACAGATGTGGAAGTAGTAGAATGCCCAATGTAGGTTTAAATGCATCCATTTGGTTGTTTATGCAAATTGTTGCATGTAAAGCAACTTCCTTAAAACCAGTAATCTCTGTGATACGGAACAGAAATGCAGTGTGTTCAAGCTTTACCGCTGTGGTGCGATAATCCGTCAGTGATAAATCATCATATGTTTAAGGGTTACAAGGGTGGAAATAAGAGGAGAAGATCAAACGAGTTCCTCGCTGGTAGTCTCATCTGAATTCAGTTATATGTTTTTTTTTTAAATTGTGACAATACAGTGGAGCTATAATGTTAAGTTGAGCAAAAATGTTTCTGTAGGTTATGACCTCCTAGATACGAGCAAGAGGCGCTTCCATGTGTATGTTTGGTATAACTCCAGCTTCAGCAGGGATAATGGACACCATTCAATGACAGTTTTGCGTGTTGCACGGTTGGTTAATATGGTACTCATCCTTGCCTACAATATTTTCTGTTAACTTTGGAACAAGAAATAGCTTATTAAAGTATGAAAGGAATCGGTGCTCGTAGTCTAAGAGGGGGAGGGGGTGAACAAGAAAGAGCTTATTAAAGTAAAATTGTTCTTAATGAAATATGGTAGCATGACTGGTGTACTGCATAAAAAATGATGCAATGCTTATAACAGCTCTGTGCCTCTGTCTGTCATTCACTCTTCTGGTTTTCATTGCCCTATGGGCTATGGCTTTCTGCCAATTGTTTACAACTTCTGTTCCATACAGTAACTTTTCCTATCTTTATGTTATTATGGTAGGTTGAAACATACACTATACATCTATGAGTACTAATTATGTGTTCCCATTGTAGGCATCCACTGCATATTTGAACCTTTTTGGAGGACAAAATGTGGAAATGCGCCTTGAATATTTGAAAGAAATGCCCAAAGCTGCTACCCCAATGAGGCTGGATCTCACCACTCTTCTAGATGCACTATTCTTCACTTGGACGATTCAACTCCTACTTCCAGTAAGTTTATTCAAATTTTCCCATGATGACTTGAGCTCTAGTGGAGCTAAATAAGACCAAGACCAACAATGATCACCGACTATCTCAATCTTTTATAGGTAATATTGACATATCTTGTTTACGAGAAGGAGCAGAGACTAAGACTAATGATGAAAATGCATGGGCTGAAGGATGCACCTTATTGGTTGATATCTTATGCCTATTTCTTATCACTTTCAACAGCTTACATGTTGTTCTTCATGATCTCTGGGTTCGCTATAGGTACCAACTAATCACGCGTTACCAAATTTCTTGGATTCCCTACAAGCAAATATGGTAGTAATTAGTAAAGCATGCAGAGAACTTTCCTTGGTTTTGCAGGGTTAGATATCTTCAGACTAAATAGCTACAGCATACAATCTTTGTTCTACTTCATATGTATCAACCTGCAGATCGTGCTTGCTTTTCTGCTGGCGTCTTTCTTCTCATCTGTCAAGATAGCTACTGGTTAGTAAATGAAAAATGCATCCTTTAAATAAAAAACTATACGGCTCTTAGGATGGTCTAATCTGGGCTGAGAATTTGTTCTCTTTGTGTTACAGTAATTGGTTACATATATGTCTTTGGCTCTAGCCTTCTTGGTGAAGCTCTTTTGAAGATATTCATCGAGGATGCTACCTTCCCAAGTAACCTTTACAGTTCTTCTGAACAAAGAAATTCTGCAAAATAAAGCTTCAATTGGAATCACAAGCTATTGTTTCATTTGGATAGGGCTGTGGCTTGTAATAATGGAGCTTGTTCCTGGGTTCTCTCTCTACCGTGGAATATACGAGCTTTCTGAGTATGCTGCTGCAGGAAGAAATATGGGAAAGCATGGGATGAGATGGGCAGACTTGAACGACCCGGTTAACGGGATGAAAGATGTTCTGATCCTAATGTCTACTGAATGGATAATTCTCCTTCTTGTGGCATTTTTACTGGACCATAGACCTGCATGGCAGCCTCTATTTCTCTTTGGATTTCTATCGACAAAACATTCCTCACCTTCGGAGAAACCAAACAAATTGAAGAGGGGATCCAGGAAGGTCCATGTTGATATGACAAAGCCTGATGTGTTTCTAGAGGTTAGTGAAGCATATAAGCGATATATTCATCAGAGAAACTTTTTCTGAATTTGTTATTATAAAATTTACTTTCAGCGCAAGGTGGTGAAACAATTATTGAAGGATATGGACATGAGGAATACGATCATCTGCCATAATCTAAAGAAAGTGTACCCTGGAAAGAATGGTAACCCTGACAAGCATGCTGTTAGAGGATTGTCGCTAGCTTTGCGCAAAGGGCAGTGTTTTGGGATGCTCGGTCCAAATGGAGCAGGGAAGACATCCTTCATCAACATGGTAAATAATAGTTCCTAGTATTCCTGCATATGTCTATGCTGTGATCTGAGTCTTCACACTGATGCTTAGGCTTCCTTTTTATTTTTGAGAAACAGGGTGATACTTTGTTTTCTGCGAAACAGAGTAATCCTATGTTTCCCAAGAAACAGAGTGATCCTATCATTATTAGTGCTTCAGCTTCTTTCGTCATAGTGCAACAATAGAAAATTTGCTTATACATTGCTTATGGGATGCATGCGCAGATGATTGGCCTTCTGAAACCAACTTATGGAACTGCATACATTCATGGAATGGATTTGAGGACAGATATGAATGAAATATATGCAAATATTGGCGTATGTCCACAGCATGAGTATGATCACAACAGACTTTGTCAGTGGTGATGTTTTACTCTTGGAAGGTGACTCTGTCTGTGATGTGGTGCTAACCAAATTATGTTCATTTTGTGTGCAGCTTGCTTTGGGAGACTCTGACAGGAAGAGAGCACCTGATGTTCTATGGCCGAATGAAGAATCTCACAGGTGCAGCTCTAATACAGGTAGTTTGAAGCCATGAACTAAAATAATGTTTGTAATCTACAATCTAGCTATCTTATATGCATGTCAAATCATAGTGTTTAAGAGTAGGTCATCTGTACATTATTGCGCATAACGCAATCACTAGAATCTTTTCTGTTTGATCGTGACATGCATTCGCTCATCCAGGCAGTAGAAGACTCCCTGAAGAGCGTAAATCTGTTCCACAGCGGTTTCGGTGACAAATCTGTAAACAAGTACAGTGGTGGCATGAAGAGAAGGCTCAGCGTCGCCATCGCCCTCATCGGCAATCCTAAAGTACTCCCATACGTCATCATAGCCCCCAATTTTGATTCATTTCATTTCCACATCCCAGATACACACCCACAGACACCATCCTAAAGGTTGTTGAAATTTTCTTTTCAGAAGTAGTAATTATCATGAAATTCATTATCTGTAGGTTGTTTACATGGATGAACCGAGCACCGGGCTCGACTCGAGGTCGAGGAACGATCTATGGAGGATCATCAAGCGAGCAAAGAAGGATTGCACCATCATTCTTACCAGTAATCCTCCTTTATTTGTGTTCCGCATATGATTCTATATTGAGCTGTATGCACTCACCAATTTCACCGGTATGTTTCAGCACATTCCATGGAGGAGGCTGAGGAGTTGTGCGACCGCATCGGCATCTTCATCAATGGGAACTTCCACTGCATTGGAACTCCGAATGAGGTATGCACAGTCATCGATCCATCATCAGAAAAAAGAAAACGCTAGAGAAGTCATTCTTGCAGCAGGAACCTGACTACAGCATTTTGGGGGGGAAAACGCAGCTGAAGGCGAGGTACGGCGGCACCCGGGTCCTGACGATCACGACGGCACCGGAGCACGAGGCGGCGGCGGAGCGGCTGCTGGTGAGCCATCTCTCGCCGGGGTGCGCGACACGGATCTACGGCGTGTCGGGCACGCAGAAGTTCGCGCTGCCCCGGCGGGAGGTGGCGCTGGGGCGCGTGTTCGGCGCGGTGGAGGCGGCGCGGCGGGCGTTCCCGGTGCTGGGGTGGGGCGTGGCGGACGCGACGCTGGAGGACGTGTTCGTCAGGGTGGCCAAGGAGGCCCGGGCGTTCGACGTGCTCTCTTAGTGAGAGAGTCGCCGGCTGACTCTCCGGCGTAGGCTGTAGTTTAATCCGTGACGCCGGCAGGAGGTTTTCCTTATTTCCTTAGGGTTGTGATTTGGAATGTGTGCAGATTTTCTCAGTGGAATGGAGTGATGGTAAGTCTTAAGAGGAAAAACACAAGTTTTCCTCAAAAAAAAAGAGAGGAAAAACACAAGTACCATCTTGACTCTTGAGGTTTACCAACTTAAATAGATTTGGAAAAGAAAAATCAATCCCACTAATTTGGAGGTACCCCTTGGTAACTTCAGAAAAAGTTTTTCCATCAACATCTAGTCTACTACCAGCTTTAATCACTAGATACGATGTCTTTGTGTGAACAACCTACTTCTCATTTTCTAATTTTTATAGTAAAATACATAAATGGTCCTTGCCAACGTGTTTTAATTTGACCATCAAACTCAGAAAAGTATCGTGGCCATTAAACTTGTTGAAGTATGTTAGTTTGGCCATTGTAAATCTAGGCCACTAAACTTGCCTTGACCAATCTAATATAACAATTGGCTTCTCAATACTACACATTTGGATGATATGGATTAGATTTGACCATATCGTATCATCTAGCACGATCAAATCGTGACATGGATTGGGACATCATTTTTCTTCTTATACAAATAGATATAGGCCTAAGAAACCTAAGCAATGTGTCAGGGGGAAAAGTAAACGGTCATCTAATGACTATCATGGCAGCGATTATAGAGGTCCGGACCGACCTGCAGCAACGGCGACCATCGTCAGCCCAACACGAGAGGGAAGCGCTCCGCCTCGCCCAACCCCGTCCCTCGGAGTCGGACGCTCCCGACCCCCCGGCAGGCGGGCTCCGCCCCGCCCGACCCCTCGCCACGAGGGTCCGTCTCGCCCGACCCCTTGCCACAAGGGTCCGCCTCGCCCGACCCAGGGGCACAGGGTCGGACTTGCGTGGGCCCACCGGACGGGAGTCAGCCTCGGGCGCAGCTTTGCCTTAAATGCTCCACGGCTCGGGCGTGCAGAAAGGCGTCCACGCCGCTGACGTGACCCATCACACCTACCCGCCCACGACCGCGCCGCACACGGTACAGCGGCTCAGTCCTCTCTGGTTCGCTGTCAGGCCATCATGACCCATGTCGCCTGGCACAGGAGCACGCCTGACCATCCTCGCTCCAGCTACCCGTCCTCGCACCCCGCAAATCCGGCGACAGGAACAGGACACCCTCGCCGTCCAGGCCGCCTGCGGTGTAACAGGGACAGTCGTGGCAGCCGTCAGCCCCGACGGGACGGAGGCCACAGCCATCATCACGCACGCCCGCCGTAACCAGCTCCCGAGGAGGACAGCGACCAGATCAGTGGAGGCCGCCCGGCGAAACAAGAAGACTGAAGACAACCGCGGCACCCGGGGAGCACGAATCTTCTCCTTGGACTCCGCGCTCTCTCTCCCTCTCCACTTTCTCTCTCTCTCTCTGTCCCCGCGCACGTCTCGCATGTGCCTGGTCATCTCCCTGGAACTATAAAGGGAAGGCCAGGACCCAAGAGGCGAGGGAAGAGGAAGAATTTTAGACTCTCACACGCCCACACTCACACTTCCTCACACGGGCTTCTTCTTCCCCGGGAAGGAGAACTCGCCCCCACCATTAGAGCTTCTGTGCACTCCTTAGAGACTTGGGACCGGTTCCCTCTCTCGCCCTTCTGTAACCCCTACTACAGAACCCGCGTGGGTAACACGAGCAGCTCCCCATACTGGACGTAGGGCTTCTTCATGCCCGAACCAGTCTAAACCCCGTGTCACCCGCGCAACCATCTGAAGCCGTACGCGCATAAAAGAAATTTACTAGTCTAAGTCTTGATCACCAATCTTGACAACGACAGTTGGCGCGCCAGGTAGGGGACCTTTGCGCGTACATCACCGGCTTCAGATGGCCAGCCACGACGTCAGTTTTGCCCCGGGCTCCCTGGTCCGCTTTGGGAGCCTAGACTTCCTCGCCACCGGTGAGGGGATCGACCTAATCCCTCTCCTCGCTTCACGCACTCGCCTCATCACCTCCGGCTCCACCGCCAGGGTGGTGGCGAGTGGCCGGACGCGCGCCGGAGGGCCTCCTTCGGCGGAGCGGCTTTTCGGGCTGCGCAGCGCCGTGACAGCCTACGGTCATTCCCTGGCGCGACCCATGGCCATGCCGCCTGCGAGCAACGAGCTCGCAGGCGCCGTGGGGACGATTTCTGACGCCGACTCCAGCAGCAGGAGCCACCACCCCTCGCGTGAGTGCTTCACGGCCGACGCACACTCCGAGGGGTCCAACGGTGATGGCGCCGGGAGAAGGCAACGAACTCCCGCTTCTGCGCGCCACGGCCACGACGGGAGCTCTCGCCCGGGCCTCGGTGCGACCGCGACAAACAGAAGCGCGCGTGGCGCCCCACCAGGAGGGCGAGCGCCCCTGCAACGAGGGCGGGGCGCGACAGCAAGCACGCGACGTCCAGCAGCGCATCTGCGCTGACGAAGATCGCCCCCAGCTCTTCGCCCGCGCCAGCCAAAACATCGCTGCAGCGGCGGCCCTGCTCCGACGACTCCCCGAGCCGGAGACGCCAGAGGAACGCCAGGCGCATCGAGAGGTACGCGACCTGCTCGAGTGTGCCGCTGTCCAACAGGCGGAGAGCTCCGCGTCCCGGCGACGCGGTCAAAATGTCAGCGGGGCGGCCCCCACCACGCCCTCCGAAAGGCGGGGAGAGTCTGTCCACCAGCCTCCTCCCCGGGTGAACCAGGCTGTGCCCGCTCGACGGACGCTGCCACCCGCTGGAGACAGGACCCCATCCATCCACCGGCGCGTCAGTCCCATCCGCGACGCCCGTGACACCCTGGACGCGCGGAGGCGCTCCCGCGTGGACAGGGAGGGGGGGAGGTGGACCGCGGCTACCACGTCCACCGTGGCGGCCGCTACGACAGCGAAGAAGACCGTAGCCCCAGCCCCGACCCGGCAGGGCCCCGGGCCTTCTCCGCGCGCATCCTGAGCGCATCGTTTCCGCTGCGCTTCAGGCAACCAACCAACGTGGCCAAGTACTCTGGGGAAACGAACCCCGGGCTCTGGCTCAGCGACTACCGGCTTGCGTGTCAAGCCGGTGGGGCGGACGATGACCTGTTCATCATCCGCAACCTCCCGCTTTTTCTAGCTGACTCAGCGCGAGCCTGGCTAGAGCATATCCCCTCAGGACGGATCCGCAGTTGGAACGACTTGAGGGAGATATTCGTGGGAAACTTCCAGGACACGTACATGCGCCCTGGCAACTCTTGGGATCTCCGGAGCAGCCGCCAGGAGTCGGGTGAATCCCTCCGGGATTACATCCGACGCTTCTCCAGGAAGCGCACCGAGCTCTCCAACGTTGTGGACGCCAACGTCATAGGGGCATTCTTGGCAGGAACTTCCTGCCGACCCCTCGTCCATGAGCTCGGGCGCCGAGGCCTGCGGACCACGGAGGACCTCCTCAACATCGCCAACGTTGCGGACGCCGACGTCATAGGGGCATTCTTGGCAGGAACTTCCTGCCGACCCCTCGTCCATGAGCTCGGGCGAGGAGGCCGTAGGAGCAATCTTCGACCGCTCCAAGGGCGAGGCAAAGCGCAAGAAGGACGCCGACGAAGGCACCTCCAACCGTCCACAGAAGAAGAAGAACAAGCAGGGGCGCGAGGCACCCCTCGTGGCGGTTGCTAAGCGCAAGCGGGGTCAGCCGCCCCCGAAGGGCGCCCCCGGCTTCTTCGACAAGCTGCTCGAGGGACCGTGCCCGAACCACGAGTTCCCCGCGAAGCACGCCTACAAAGACTGCAACCTCATGAAAAGGTACTTTGCAGGCAACCCGGTGAAGGGCGACCGTAGGCGGAAACCCGACGAGGAAAGGAAGGACGACGGAGGGAAAGAAGATGGCTTCCCCAAGGTAGACGGCTGCTTCGTGATCTTCGGCGGCCTATGATTCCAGACGCCGCTGAAAGATGGAACGCCGCGAGGTCTACGCGGCGGAGCCTACGACGCCGACCTTTCTCGACTGGTCGGGATCCGCCATCACGTTCGACCGGTCCGACCACCTGGGGCGTGTCCTGCAGCCGGGGCACTACCCCCTCGTTGTGGACCCAATCATCGGCACGACGCGCCTCACCAAGGTGCTCATGGACGGAGGCAGCAGCCTCAACATCCTCTACGCCGAGACCCTCGACGCCATGGGGATCGACCGCTCCCGCCTCCGCCCCAGCAAGGCACCTTTCCACGGCATCGTGCCGGGGAAACAGGCAATGCCTCTCGGGCAGATCGACCTGCCCGTTACCTTCGGGACTCCGTCCAACTACAGGAAGGAGATCCTCACCTTTGAGGTGGTGGGCTTCCGTGGGACCTACCACGCCATCCTGGGGCGGCCGAGCTACGCAAAGTTCATGGCCATCCCCAACTACACCTACCTCAAGCTCAAGCTGCCGGGGCCCAACGGGGTCATTACCGTCGGCACGTCCTTCCAGAAGGCGTACGAGTGTGATGTTGAGTGCTGCGAGTACGCCATGGCCATCAACGTCACAGAGGAGCCGGCGGTCCAGCTCGTGGAGAGCGCCGAGGGTCGGCCCGACTCCCAGCAGTCGCCCACCTCCTTCGAGGCCACTGAAGGCGTCAAGGACGTCCCCCTCAACCCTAGCGATTCCGGCGGCCAGACCGTCCGAGTCAGCGCTAGCCTATCTCCCAAATAGGAAAGCGCGCTCGTCGACTTCCTCCGCGCGAACATCGATGTCTTCACGTGGATGCCCTCGGACATGCCCGGCATTCCGAGGGAAGTCGCCGAGCACTCCTTGAACATCAAGGCCAGCTCCAAACCAGTAAAGCAAGGTTTGCGCCGCTTCGACGAGGAGAGGCGCAAGGCCATAAGCGAGGAGCTCCAGAAGCTTTTGGCGGCCGGGTTCATCAAGGAAGTGTACCACCCCGAGTGGTTGGCTAATCCTGTTCTTGTACGAAAGAAGAACGGGAAATGGCGAATGTGCGTTGACTACACCGGTCTCAATAAGGCGTGCCCAAAGGATCCGTTTCCTTTGCCGCGCATTGACCAGATAGTCGACTCGACCGCCGGGTGTGAGACCCTCAGCTTCCTCAACGCGTATTCCGGCTATCATCAGATCGCGATGAAAGAATCCGACCAGCTCGCGACTTCTTTCATCACCCCATTCGGCCCCTATTGCTACGTCAAGATGCCGTTCGGCCTCAAAAACGCGGGGGCTACATTCCAGCAATGTATGCTCAAGTGTTTTGGGGACCTCATCGGGCAAACCGTTGAGGCTTATGTCGACGACATCGTAGTCAAGTCCAAGAAGGGTGACCAGCTCATCCCCGACCTCGAACTCGCCTTCGAGAGGCTGAGAGACAAGCGCGTCAAGCTCAACCCTGAGAAATGCGTTTTTGGGGTTCCAAGGGGAATGCTGCTAGGTTTCATCGTCTCCGTGCGCGGCATCGAAGCCAACCGGGAGAAGATAGCGGCCATCAACGACATGGGGCCAATCCGAAACATAAAAGGGGTCCAACGTATCACGGGATGCCTGGCGGCCCTGAGTCGCTTCATCTCGCGCCTCGGCGAGCGAGGGCTCCCCCTTTACCGGCTCCTGAAGAAGACTGACCGTTTCGAGTGGACCACCGAGGCCCAGGGGGCACTTGACCGGCTCAAGGAACTCTTGACAAAAGCCCCGGTCCTGGTGCCACCCGTCGACGGGGAACCCCTTCTGCTTTACATCGCGGCGACCACCCAGGTGGTCAGCGCGGCTCTGGTGGTAGAGAGAGAGGAGGAGGGACATACCCTCAAGGTACAACGCCCAGTCCAAGACGCGATATCCGCAGATCCAGAAGCTCATCTACGCCGTCCTAATCACGAAGAGGAAGCTGCGCCATTACTTCACCTCGCATCCGGTGACAGTCGTCTCGTCTTTTCCCCTCGGCGAGGTGGTCCAGAACCAGGACGCCACGGGCCGGGTCGCGAAGTGGGCACTCGAGCTCATGGACCAGGGCATCACCTATGCCCCCCGTACCGCCATCAAGTCCCAGGTACTCGCTGATTTCGTGGCAGAGTGGACGGAGATACAGACGCCATCAGCACCGGAGAAACAGGAGTACTGGACGATGCACTTCGACGGGTCGCTGATGAAGGCTCGCGCCGGAGCAGGCCTAGTCTTCATCTCTCCTCTCGGCGTCCGCATGAGGTACATGATCCGCCTCCATTTCCCCGCATCTAATAACGTCGCCAAGTATGAGGCTCTCCTCAACGGGCTCCGTATCGCCATCGAGCTGGGCATCCGACGGCTGGACGTCCGAGGTGACTCCCAGCTAGTCATCGAGCAAGTCATGAAGGAATGGAGCTGCCACGACCCCAAGATGGCAGCCTACTGCAACGAGGTCCGCAAGCTCGAGGACAAGTTCGATGGGCTAGAGCTCAACCACGTCGCAAGGCATTTTAACGAGGCAGCCGACGAACTGGCAAAGGCAGCATCCGGCCGAAAGCCCGTTCCCGATGGCGTCTTCATCAGCGATCAGTTCGAGCCCTCGGTCCGTTGTCAGGAACCGGGAAGGGTCGGCGACGCGCCACCTATCCTGGGCCGAGGCGCCGACCCAGACGTAGCCCGTGCTCCGTCCGACCCATTCTTGGAGGTCGACCCCACCGACCCCGAGGTCATGGAGATTGATAGAGATCCAGCCGCGGGGCCCGACCCCCCGCCTGACTGGAGAACTCCGTACCTTGACTACCTTGTCCGCGAGACGCTCCCGAAGGACAAGACGGAGGCGCGAAGGATCGCGCGCCGCGCCAAGACGTTCGTCATCATCAACCAGGAGCTCTACAAGCGGAGCCACACCGGCATCCTCCAACGATGCATTCCGATCGGGCAAGGAAGGGCGCTGATTCACGACATCCACGCAGGGGCCTACGGCCACCACGCCGCGCCAAGAACCCTCGTCGGGAACGCCTTCCGGCAGGGTTTCTACTGGCCAACGGCGGTCGCCGATGCCACCCATGTGGTCCGCACCTGCGAAGGGTGCCAATTTTTCACGCGCCAAACTCACATGCCCGCACAAGCGCTCCAGACCATCCCCATCACATGGCCCTTTGCGGTCTGGGGACTGGACCTGGTCGGGCCCTTCAAGAAAGCGCCCGGGGGCTTGACCCACTTGCTTGTCGCCATCGACAAGTTCTCTAAGTGGATCGAGGCACGACCCATCGCGCAGATCACATCTGAACAGGTGGCGCGATTCTTCACCGACATCATTCATCGCTTCGGGGTCCCCAACTCCATCATCACGGACAACGACATGCAGTTTACCGGGAAGAAGTTCCTCCGGCTCTGCGACGACTACCACATCCGAGTGGACTGGTCGGCCGTGGCGCACCCCCACACGAATGGGCAGGTTGAACGAGCCAACGGCATGATACTCCAGGGTCTCAAACCACGGATCTTCGACCGCCTCAAGAAGTTCGGCGGCCGGTGGGTCGCGGAGCTCCCCGCGGTCCTATGGAGCTTAAGGACGACCCCTAGCAAGGAAACTGGCTTCACCCCGTTCTTCATGGTCTACGGGTCTGAGGCAATCCTCCCCACCGACCTAGAGTATGAATTGCCGAGGGTCAAGGCGTATGACGAGCAGGGAAACCAGGCGTCGCTCGAGGACGCACAAGACCAACTCGATGAAGCCCGCGATGTGGCCCTGTTACACTCAGCCAAATACCAGCAGGCCCTACGACGACACCACATTCGCAAGGTCCAAGGCCGAGCCTTCAACGGCGGGGACCTGGTGCTCCGCCTTGTCCAGGACAACAGGGGTCGGCACAAGCTGACCCGTCCGTGGGAAGGTCCTTTTGTCATCGCCCAAGTACTGCGTCCAGGCACGTACAAGCTGGCGACCCCCGATGGACAGATCTTCAACAACGCTTGGAACATAGAACAGCTAAGACGCTTCTACCCTTAAATTCTGTTTCCAAGTTTAAACACACGCATCTTTGTAATTTTCTAATCCACGGAGAAAAGCAGTTTTGAGTCGACCTTTTTTGAGTCTCGTCACGGGCTCAGGGATATCCGACCCTGACCCTGCCTCAGGGTCGCATATCCCTCGGGGGCTATCAGGGGCTCTGACCCAAGTCACCCGAGGTCCTCTCAAAACAACTTTTCTCCGAGCCGGCCCCCCTTCCTAAAATGTTTGGGCATGAAAAGGGGAGAGTGCGCAAACGACGCCCAGGCAAAGCTGATCGGACTGCGAGAAAGCCTACGCCCCAGCGGCTACGGTACTATCGCCCATCAGCGCTTACTGACGCGTCCGACCCGTACTCTAGACTTTCCAGACCCAAAAGGACAAGGAAGGGGATCGGAAGTAAACGATGATAAATTGCAAAAACGGCCCCTGCGGCCATTACAAAAGCAAGTCCAAAATCAACTAACATATTTACATGGCGGGGTATCTAAACCAGACCCAGCTGGACCGTTCAGGGTTCCTCCGGTGGGACGGCCTCCTCCTTCAGCTGCGTCGCCAAGGCATCCGCCGGGCCGAGCACCGACGCATCGATCTCGTCCAACTCAGCCTCGGTGTACCCGGGGGCGTACCCTTCGCTCATCAAGGCAAAATCGAGGCTAACGTAATGGGACCCGAAGACCCTGAAAGCCCGTCTCACGCCAACGCGAAGCGCCTCACGAGCGATCTCGCGGGTCCGCTGGTACACCCCGCGGGCACGAGCCGCCAGCGAGCTCGTCCCTTCCCCCTGGACCACGCCGAGGCCGTCACAGACGACGCGGACCGCGTTCTGCAGGCTGTCGTGCTCGGCGCGCTCCACATCAAGGGCCCCCTTCAGCTGGTCAACTTCACCAGCAAGACCTGTGCGGAAAAACATGCCGGATCAGAGACCTCCCCAAGACCACAAAGGAAGAAGGATGGGAGGAACCTTACCCTCGAACTGCGCCTTCAACGCGGTCGCAGCGGTCTGAAGCTGACCAACCTCAGTCCCGAGGTTGGCCACCATCTTCTCGGCCTCGACCCTTCGGGTCGCCTCAAGGTCTCGGTCCGGCCAGGCCTGCTGTCGCTCCTGGCGGATGCGCTCGACGGTCTTCCGAAGGGCCTCACGCTCCTTCTTCATCGTCTCATGCTCCTTCTTCACTCGAAGGAGCTCCGCGGCATCAAGCTGGGCCTTGTCGACAACGGCCTGGAGGTCCGCGCGGGCAGAGCGGGCCTCCTCGACGGCAGCCTGGAGACCATCCTTCGCCGCCTACTCGCGCCTCCGCATGTTGTCGATGAACTGCTGGGCGGCGGCAACCTGCGCGGCCAGCTGCTTGGACCGCTGCTCCTCCGCGGAGAGACGCTCCCGCCCGAGCCGAAGGAGATCAGATTTCCCCCGGCTGCACTCCTGGAGGGCCTGCAAAACAACCCACAGTCAGCGATAGAACGGCGGAGAAGAGAATGGTCACCGCGAGGAATGGCATACCTGACCGGCGGGAGCAACGACGCTGTCCAGGGCAGCACGGGCGCTGTCGAGCGCACCCTGCATGGCCCGCCACTTCTCCCACTCCTCGGCGTCGCCCAGTGTGGGCAGGGGCCCCGGCTCCACGGTCCCCGACACCGCTGCAAGGGCAAGCACGGCCACCACGGGTGACGCTGGCCTCGACGGCGGCTCCGTCGCGTGCGCCACCGTCCCTGCCGAGGTCTCGCCCAACGCCGCCGTGGTCTCCGCCGCAACCACCAGGGCGAACGTCCCCTCCCCTGCTACGGCCGCCAGGGCAGGCACCTCTGTCTCTTCCGCCACCGTCGCCCCCGCCGAGGCGTCCTGGGCGAAGACTTGCGGCGCCATCGTTGATGCCTCCGCTGCGACCGTCGGCGCGAGCGTCCTCGCCTCCTCTGCCGCCGCCGTGCCTGTCGCAGTCGCAGGGGCGGATTCATCCGTCCCCGTCGCCACCGCCGGAGCGGCGCACTCCTCCTCCCCCTCGTCATCGAGGTTTATTACCTCCTCGATCCGAGGGCCCTCGGGGGCAATCCCCCGCCCCACGGGGTCCGCCGTCGTGGGAGCCGCCTCGACGGCAACCTCCGCGGTCTCCCCGCTGGCTTCGCCTCCCGCCGCCGGTGGGGCCGCGGTCCGCCCCGCGGAGGTGGACGGCGCCCGCAGCATTTTCCTCGGCGCCACCGGCGGAGCATGGGTCTGGGAAAGGACGCTGCAAGACGACAAATGACATCAACAAAAGCAACTTGATGCAGGGAAAGGAAACAAGCGGGCAGGGACTTTTCCACTTACACCCTGTGGGTGCTAGGACGGCGGGCGCGCTTCACCTCTGATCCTGAGGCCGACCCCGGGGCATCTGGCAACGGCCGCTTGCTGCTGCTCCTCTGCTCCCGGGTCAGGGGCAGAAGGGCGGGGGTCGCCCCCCCCCCCCCCCCCCCCCCGACTCCTGGGGCGCACCCCGCGCCGACCCTTGAGGCGCGGTCTCGGGGCCCTGAGGGGTCGGGTCCCGGGTGGACGGGCCGCTCGATCCATCCCCTGCGGCCGTTTGGGAGCACTGCTCTAGGATAACTAGCGCGCCCAGCTGAGGGGCCGGGACGCGCTCCTCCTCTTCCTCCTCCTCATCATCATCGTCGTCGTCGTCGTTGTCATCATCGTCATCGTCGTCGTCCGATAGGACCGGACCTCTCCGCCGCCGCTGGAGCTCCTTGGCGAGTCTTTTTTGCTTCTTCGCCTCCTTCTCGTCCTTGCGCTTCTTCTGTTTCTCGATGAAGAGGTGGTTCCGCAGCCGCTGCTCGGCAACCTCGGGAACGGGCGGACTCGCACCGACGACGTTCGTCAACTGGCCCTGCAGGCAAAAAGACTCGGCGTCAGAATGACGAGTCGAGAGGCGCAAGGAGAGGTAACGGGCGCACGAAATGCTTACCAGATCGACGAAGCCCCTGTCCGGCCGCATCGGGGGGTGGCCGGGCACCGGGAAGACGATGTCCTTGTCTTCCAGCGCTTCCCGGATGCGCTGGCAGATCTCGGAGGCGAGGAGCGCGCCCGTCGCAAGAGCGGTGCCTCCCGTTGGTGCGTCAGGAACCATCTCGGCGAGCGAGCGGATTGGAAGCATCAGCGGCGCCACCCTCCAAGAGTGGTACGCCCCGATAACTCCGGCCCCGGTGAGCCCCTTCGCCTTCAGGTACTCGACGGTGCGGAGGAGGCTGGAGATCCGCTTCTTCTCCTTCTCCACTGGGCCGTACGCCCACACCTCCGGCGCCGCCTCAAAGACGCGGCCGGTGAACTCCAGCAAGGGGGATTCAGAGTAGTTCTTCACGTAGAACCACTGCTGATGCCACCCCTTGTGGGACGCCGTGGTCTTCATCGCCATGTATTCCCTGGCGCAGGACTGGCGAAGGTGGATCCCGGCGCACCCAATCACCACCGGGGTCGTCCGCTGCTGGATGCCTCGCTTCTCGACCCTCTGGTACAAACTCACTGTGAAGAAATACTTCCACAGCGAGAAATTGGGCTCGATGCTCAGGAATCCTTCGCACAGCGCGACGAATGCCGTGATGTGCTGGATCCCGTTGGGGTTGAGGTGCTGCAACTCGAGCCCGTAGTGATGCAGCAGCCCGCGGAAGAAGAGGCTCGTCGGTGTCGTGAACCCCCTCTCGTGGAAATGGGCGAACGAGACGACGTAGCCGTTGGGCGGAGCCGGCGCCTCTTCCGACCCGGGAAATCTCCACTCGTCCCGCTCGGTCCTATCGCAGAGGAGGCCCTTCTTCACGAGGCCGTCAGCGCGCGAGGTCCCGAAGCTGGAGCGCTCCCAGGTCGCCATTGCACGAGGAAGGGAAGCTTGGCGGTGGAAGGAGAAGGAGGCGGGAACGTTGGGGAAGAAGAAGGCGAACGGCCGGCGCAGCAAACCAAAAGGCAAAGAGGAAGGCGAAAGACTGGAGACAAGGTGAGGGCGGAACCGGCGAGGCGGCCCCCCATCTTATAGAGCGACGCGTGGGAAGCGGAACGGACGCACCCGTCGCAGTTAATGCGGCGTCAGGTACACCTCATCACACCCGTTCCCCTCCTTTTTCGGAAGATGTGCGCACGACTCTGCAGAAAACGTCTACTCCCCCTCGTTTCGCGGGTCGACACCTACCGCCACTTCGTCTTCCGAGAAGTACGCGCGCACGATCTCCTCTGCACTCGGCCCAAGGCTCGATGAAAAGGTAAGAAGGGATACGGGACTGAAAACGTCCCTACAACCCGTTACGATCCAGGGGTTCGAAGGCTGGCCCACTGTGGGTTCGACAGCCGCCCCAGGTTGACCCTGAGCGAGGGGTGAGAAGGGACGGGTCCGCTAGCGGCATCACCCGAGCACCCGACTGCCCAGGGCGTCCCGACCTCACATTCGAGTCCGGCCGGTATCAAAGTTCATGGTTTTTCCCCGACGAAAGGCAACGGGCCACCGGGTCCAATCGAACGGACTCAGGAACTATATGAACTGGCCGACCGGAATCTGGGGTACGCCACCAGCTTGGCCCAGGACGGACCCCCCCGAACGGGGACCGGGACCCCACTCGAATTGACCCGATTGCAGCTCAACGAGCACCACGGTTCGTCCAACGAGGATAACGTGGCACGGCTCACCCCCTCCGTCCCAGCGAACGGACGCTTGAGGGGTAACGTACAAAAGTCGGTCTAGCCTCCCGACCGGTCTCCTGCAACGCGCGGGGGCTCACGGGCTAGATTCGCAACTGATGACCACGCGGGTGGTCACAACATGAGGCCTCCAGATGGAGGGAGTTCCCCGGAACGGCAAGGTCCCCCTCATGTCGAGACAATCACCCTACAGCCCGCACGGCGAGCAAAGGTTCCCGAGGAACAACGATAACAGCCTCTGGAGGAGCGTCCCCGCTCCACCACAGGCTCGGGGGCTACTGTCAGGGGGAAAAGTAAACGGTCATCTAATGACTATCATGGCGGCGATTATGGAGGTCCGGACCGACCTGCAGCAACGGCGACCATCGTCAGCCCAACACGAGAGGGAAGCGCTCCGCCTCGCCCAACCCCGTCCCTCGGAGTCGGACGCTCCCGACCCCCCGGCAGGCGGGCTCCGCCCCGCCCGACCCCTCGCCACGAGGGTCCGCCTCGCTCGACCCCTTGCCACAAGGGTCCGCCTCGCCCGACCCAGGGGCACAGGGTCGGACATGCGTGGGCCCACCGGACGGGAGTCAGCCTCGGGCGCAGCTTTGCCTTAAATGCTCCATGGCTCGGGCGTGCAGAAAGGCGTCCACGGCGCTGACGTGACCCGTCACACCTACCCGCCCACGACCGCGCGCACACGGTACAACGGCTCAGTCCTCTCTGGTTCGCTGTCAGGCCATCATGACCCATGTCGCCTGGCACAGGAGCACGCCTGACCGTCCTCGCTCCACCTACCCGTCCTCGCGCCCCGCAAATCCGGCGACAGGGACAGGACGCCCTCGCCGTCCAGGCCGCCTGCGGTGTAACAGGGACAGTCGTGGCAGCCGTCAGCCCCGACGGGACGGAGGCCACAACCATTATCACGCACGCCCGCCGTAACCAGCTCCCGAGGAGGACAGCGACCAGATCAGTGGAGGCCGCCCGGCGAAACAAGAAGACTGAAGACAACCGCGGCACCCGGGGAGCACGAATCTTCTCCTTGGACTCCGCGCTCTCTCTCCCTCTCCACTTTCTCTCTCTCTCTGTCCCCGCGCGCGTCTCGCATGTGCCTGGTCATCTCCCTGGAACTATAAAGGGAAGGCCAGGACCCAAGAGGCGAGGGAAGAGGAAGAATTTTAGACTCTCACACGCCCACACTCACACTTCCTCACACGGGCTTCTTCTTCCCCGGGAAGGAGAACTCGCCCCCACCATTAGAGCTTCTGTGCACTCCTTAGAGACTTGGGACCGGTTCCCTCTCTCACCCTTCTGTAACCCCTACTACAGAACCCGCGTGGGTAACACGAGCAGCTCCCCATACTGGACGTAGGGCTTCTTCATGCCCGAACCAGTCTAAACCCCGTGTCACCCGCGCAACCATCTGAAGCCGTACGCGCATAAAAGAAATTTACTAGTCTAAGTCTTGATCACCAATCTTGACAACGACACAATGGTAAATAATCAATTTACTAATTGTATACTCCATTCATTATCCTGGTTCTCTTATTTCTATTCGAATATTCCTTCAATCCATCTATTTTCCATTTATTTCCACATCAATGTTAGAGCAGTGTCAATAGAAAAGAGTTAAGAGAGCTCAAGCTGCTGTAAGAGATAAGAGATAGATAAATGGGTAAGATATGCAGGTGAGCCAGAATCATGGTTAGTAAGCATTGAACCTTGCCTCCATGTTACCTACTCCGCATGTGGATATGTGTCCCTACTCGTCGATCTCAACGCTTGCCAAACACCACCGGCAATACAACCGCCTCTGTTATCACCCTCCCTCCACAATCACTACAAGAGGCTACAGAGAAATGTTATAGAAGTAAATTAAATCGAAGCAGGGAAGAGGGGCATAAAAGAAAAAAACAGATTATCAATAAGAACGTGTGAGCTGTGATTTATCATATTGCATGATAAGACAATAAAAGCCTATTCTTCGTCACCTAAATATGTGTGCTTATCCGTTATCGAGCCAATGACCATACCGGCGGAGTCAGGCAAACTTAATGATCATGATTTACACTTCCTTAGATAGAATGGCTGAACTGAAACAGCCTGACAATACAATAGCTATTCATGTATTTTTCTCTCTTTTTTTTCAAAGTTGGGGTCCTCAATTTCTATCTTCCCCCCTTCCTCTTGAGTTCAATTCCCTCCACAACACAACAACATAAGCTAAGAGGATGCATTGCCAATGTAGTGCTACTTCTCTCATCACCTTGCAAATAATCGCCACCTCCCCTATCTCGAGAATTAAAAATGCTACCAACCCAACTCAATAATCGCCACCTCCCCTATCTCGAGAATTAAAAAGGCTACCAATCCAACTGAAGTTGATAGCTCATGGAATCTTCATGTGTGGATGGATGTCTAGGTTCCAACTAACGCACCCTCGTCCACGACGTGTCTCGGCCGTTGCCAGAGCATCTCTAGTAATCTCCTTTTCCCCAATCCAATTACCATATTGGGAGAGGTTATGGGAAAATAGTGCTCCAACAGACTCTCATTACATCTTTCTTTCCCTAAAAATTATTGGGATAACCCAATAATCAACCCCAACTCTTCCCAAATAGAGGGAGAGTTTAGTCTCTTCCAATATGGTAGTTGCTTAATAGGATGAGATTATTGGGAGACCGCAAATCACATCTCTCAATAATCCATGAAAGTGGTATTGGGACATCCTAATGACATTTTATTAGAGCATCTCCAACAGTTCTCAATCTCACTTCCTCTTCCTTATTTTTTGAAAAAAGGGAAAAATACCCTCTCCAATAGTTCCCTATCTTATTTCTCCATGTCTTAACAATTAGTAAATCCTTCTCTTCTGTGCGTAAAAATACGCACGTCATCACTACTCCGATCGCCCCTTCCGACCGCACCGTTTTTTTCGCGGTGCTGCCTGCGCCCTGGATGGGTCCTGCCGCCTACGCCGCCCTTCTGATTGGGGCGTTTGTCCAGGCGCCGACCGCCTGCAAGGGAGGGGCGCCCGGTGGAGGAGCCGGCGATGGAGAACATATCCCATGCTCCAAGGCTATCAAGTGCTCCCGTGTACCTATGATTAAAAACACATCAAAAAGTGCATAAACAATTCAACCAAAAATATGAGTAGATAGAGGAGTATGGGAGCAGCTGAGAGGGCTGGAGCATGGGATACGTTCTCGCCGGCAATGGGCCACTGGAGGTGGCGAGCAGCTGCACGGGTGGAGGATCGTGGGAGAAGAAACTTGCACGATAGGGGGAGATCACGGGAGACCTTGTAGGTCCACAATTTTAGATTGTTAGGAAGAAAAAATGAGAAATTTTTGGAGAAAGATTTTTTTTTCTCTCCCTATACCTATCAAGTTTTAAGAAGAAAAAAATAAGATACTATTAGAGATGCTCTTAAAAAATATATTTTGAAAGATCGCTGGAAACGCTCTCGTCTCTTGAGCCGCCGCCCATGGCCGTCTCCTTGCTTTTTCCGGGCATGGAGGCAACGGCCCCCCGGTAAACCGCGAGACGCGTCTTTCTTTTTCTGGGGAGTCTTTCTTTTTCGGGGAGCAGGAAAGATGATTGGTTTCCCCGGGCAGCCTCTTGGCAAGTTCCGGGCAAAAACGAGCTACGGCGGTCGTCCTGCGTAGCGAACGGAGAAACTTTGAAGCAGAGGATGGCGGTGAGGCAGGAGCGATTCCAAGCAGAGAATGTGCGGTGGACAAACCCTGAAGACAACTAGCTGTAGCGTGAGGTTTAATTGTGAAACATGAATTTAGGCACGGCGTAAAACCGGGCACGTGACCACGATAAGAGCAGTCATCACATCGCATCCCACCGCAGAAAATCTTGTCCACACGGCACTTTTGTGTAGAGCGTTTTAGGGCTACTAGTAGGGTTATCTCTGCTTCGAATGTTCACATGGAGCATCACGCATCAACCTCATTTGTTGTGCTACCTGTTCGACGTGCACAAATTATTGTACCTGCTGCTGCTGTATCTCTATCGTCCTTCTTGTCCGTCTCAACCATAAACTCGCTCAGCAAATTTCGAATTGTAAGGTGGTGTTTAGATTATTTTTTTCAAAATTTTTTAAAATAGAATCTTGCTATTTTGGAGTATTAAATAAAATTTATTTACAAAACTTTTTGCACAGATGGATTGTAAATCGCGAGACGAATCTAATGAGCCTAATTAATCCATAATTAGCGGATGATTACTGTAGCATCACTGTTGCAAATTATGGATTAAGCAGGCTCATTAGATTCGTCACGAGGTTTACAACCCATCTGTGCAATTGATTTTTCTTTTTACCCACATTTAATACTCCATGCATTGTGTCCAAACATTTGATGTGACATTTTTGAATTTTTTTTTGAAATCTGACCGCATCCGGTACAGCTTCAAATACATCGCCACATCGAAGCCAAGACACCATAGACTACCTAGTCTATTGAGATGGAGCATCAATTACTACTTGTCACCCTTTTGGACGCACACAAATCATTGAAGCCAATATATATCTTTAGCGTCTCTCATGTACGTACATCTCAATCACCACCAAGTCGTGTGAAATATCTACTGCCATGTGCTTCGTGTAAACATAAACCAACAACAGCGTGATTGAAAAGGATATCTCAATCCATCCATCAATAAATAGACGAGTCACTAAGCTAGTGGTTTGTAAAATCTCATAGCCTCTGTGCACAGCTTGGGAAACCGGACTTTGCCACACACCAATCTTTTCCGTTGCTCGATTATGCGCTTTAGATACAATATAAATAAATAACAACGGAATTCAGCTCTTTGATTTTATCACCCCATCTTCTAGATTTATGTACTTTTACCCTAAATTCATCTAGTGGCTCTTCAAATTTAGGAGTTTGGATTCCATGTTTTAAAATTAGTGCAAAACTCCGAGGTCGAATTATATCTCAATTTGACTTTTGAGCCCTGCAATTTCAAGATCTCGGGCAAACCAAACCTCTGCCCCCAACAGCCCAAGCTACCGTCCGATGCAAACCAGCCCATTCCCAAGAAAAGTACCCGGTCAAACATCATCCTCATCATCCGCGATAAGGATGGGAATGTGAATGTGAATATCCGAATTATCCGACATCCGTATCCGTTTAAACATCAATATGAATATCCGTATTCGTATTCGAAATTAATATGGTAGTAAAATGGATACATCCGAATCTGATTTTTATTGGTTTTCTCTATCCGATTCCACATTCGTATTCGATAATATCCGACACTATCCATATCCGTTTTTATTGAAACTATTTAAAAACTATATTCATTTCTCAGAACTAATTTTGTTAATTTTCATAATAAAGATATAAGAAGATTAAGTTTACTCTTCAATATTCTTATTTATGTATTTATTTTAAAATTACTTTTATATTTTATTTACATATTAATAAATAATTATGTATTATTTATTAAAAATATTGATAAATAAGCTATTTTGCACTAGCTATCTATGTTACATTGTTATACTTTAGTTTGTACATGTATAATAATTTTATGTTTTAAAACTATCAATAAAGAAAATAAAGAAAATAGCTAAACGCTGTCTTGTATATCGAAGTAAATATCCGAATTCAAATCCGAATCCGAGGTATCCGTTTTGCATTCGTATTTGAGAATATCCGGATCTGTATCCGTATTCGAGTTAAAATATGATAAAAAATGCTATTCGAATCCGATTTCATGCATATTCAATCCGTTTCCTTCTGGGTACAAAAGTGAAAGGAGGGAAAACAAACGAAAGAAAAAGGGATATTTTTGCCTCTGGCCCCGGTGGCCCGGTTCCAGCCAGAGCAACCGAGCACGGCAACCCAGCCGGCGGCGGCACACGGGAAGCGGAGACACGAGCGATTCCGTCCCAAATTTCCTTTCCCATCCATTGCAATCCTCCTCCCGAAAACCCCAATCGCCCCTTCCATCTCAGACGCGCAGCGATTCCGCCATAAATACCGGTTGATCGAGGGCGGGAGACAACGCACTCGACGGAGCAGCGCGTGGAGGAACGAGGTCAGCTTTCGTCTGCGCCTGGGGGGATCCTGCCTCCGGAGGAAGAAGGTAACTAAACCGCCGCCGCGTCCCCCCCCCCCCCCCCCCCCCCCCCCCCCCCCCCCTCTCTCACTCTCGCCCTGCTAACCCCTAGCCAGTTAACCTCGGCGGCGCCGGCCGCCGCGGCCGGGTAGGTAGGCTACCCCGCCCCTCGGTTTCTTGTGATCGAGGGCGCATTTGTCGGTAATTTCTAGTGCGCTGGACGGGTTACGGTCTCCCAGAGGAGGAATTTCTTCTCTTTTCGTGGCTGGTTTCTTGGGGATTTCTCCCCATTGGGACGCGTTTCTTGGAAATCTCGCCGGCCCTCTGCTCCTTCCACTCCGTCCACTTCAGGCAACGATTCTTTTTGTGTGGCGGCTCCCAACAAAGCTGGCGATTTCCGGCTGTTTCTTCGGATTCGACCCCTGTTCTTGTCCTGCGGGCCTTGTGGTGGTGTGGCCGCGGCTTAGAACCAGCCCTGCTGTCTCCGTGGCCTCAACGAAGTGAGCGGACAAATCTGCGGCACCGGCGTGCACTGATTGTCCTTAGCAAGTTAGCATTCCACGCTGTTCACTGTTCAGGCACGGCTTTGAAATTTCCAGGTGTTCTAGTCAAACACACATTTTTAAATGTTTTTTCAGATTTAGTTCAATGCTACCCTTTTCTTTTGGTGCCCACCTTCGCAGCTTATAATAAATTGCTTGGTGGCTGGGCACCATTGGAAAATTTCCACTGGCGTTGGATACACAGATAAGATAGGCCAGCAAGTGGCAGTGCGTCCCGTTCTTGTTTAGTTGTATATCCTGTTCTTGTTTAATTGTTGTAGGGCAGATACGCACTGGCTGGGCCATGGAAGATTGCGACTTGCTTATCACTAGTCGTTGGCTAAGCCTTGCGGGTTTGTGCATTGACTTCTGACCAAAAATGAGTCGTTGGAGGCATCATGTTGATTTGTCCAGACCTGTGCTGGCACCAATTTCCAGCGTTGGTTCTCTTGCCTTGCTGGCTGGCATCTGGCCATTTATATGATGTATATCCACCTCCCACGTCCTTCCATGTATCCTCTTGTCTTTACGGTCTATATGCATTGTGGGTCTTCCTCCTGTAAAGAAAGAAAGCCCTGGAGCTGATAAACCTTGCATCTCCTCATTGAGCTTGTCGACAAATAGGTTCTTGTTCTTGTTTCACCTCTGTAGTTCCATAGTTCATCTTGGTGCTATGCTAGTTAATTTTTCTTTCATTGGCTATCTTTTCTGTGGAATTTATTTTTTTAGAGTTCATTCAAATGTGATTCTTTGGAGTGTGGCACAAAGAATTCAGTAGATTTAAGGACATGCCTATTTTTATCAGCAGAAATTGTTGCTGAGTTCATGCCACATAATTGAATGTTTTGTAGGCATGATCAATATATTGTTTCTGATACTGTGTCCTTGCTTAAAGTTGCAATTGTCTAAGTAGTCAGTATGGATGAGTTTAGCCAATCAATGCTTCCCAGCATACATTTATCTTGGCTCATTAATTTTAGTCCAGTGATGCTATCTATTATTGATAAGTATGCCGGCTGTTTGTATGGCACTGAAAGTAAAGTTCTCATCCACTGATATTAATTGGAGAAGTCATGCCAACGGTGAGCCAAGTCAAGATTGTGCAGATATGTTGAGATGCTAGTATTTGTTCTTTAGCAGATGACTTTAGTAAAATCCACTGTTCCTTTGTAGATAAGACATGGGTCAAGCACTTGGTTTGATTCAAGTGGATCAATCGACAGTAGCCATCAAGGAATCTTTTGGAAAGTTTGATGAGATCCTAGGGCCTGGGTGCCACTTCTTGCCATGGTGCATAGGGAAGCAAATTGCTGGGTACCTTTCACTGCGTGTTCAGCAGCTTGATGTCCGCTGTGAAACAAAGACAAAGGTTTCCAAACTCTTTTATCTATTTTTCTTTATAATTTATAATTTGCTAAATTATTACCATGCGTTGGCAAAACAAAAAAAAGTTCTGCATTATGTTGAATTTATCTTTTGCATGTTATAGTTGTTTTTCTGCTGTTATCTTTCTTATACTGAATGGCATGTTGTGAATAATGTGCAGGATAACGTCTTTGTCAATGTTGTGGCATCTGTGCAATACCGTGCCCTCGCGGACAAGGCGTCTGATGCTTTTTACAGGCTTACTAACACCAGGGAGCAGATCCAGTCATATGTCTTTGATGGTAAGGCTGCTACTTATTTCAAACTGCAAAATTCATTATTCCACGTACACATCTTTATTTAATGTTCCTTTTATTCCTGGTCTCATTCTATAGCAGTCACCTGCAAATTGTTGGTTATTTCTTTTTGCCCTCAATCCTCCCATTCAATGCTAATAGAACTCTTTTCTTCATGTTCAGTCATCAGAGCTAGTGTTCCTAAGATGAACTTGGATGATGCATTTGAGCAGAAGAATGAAATCGCTAAAGCTGTGGAAGATGAACTTGAAAAGGTGTGTGTTCATCATTTGTTGCTCTTCTAGAATGTGGAATCTTTTTTGGCTAACCCTTTTATTCACTATATAGGCAATGTCAATGTATGGATATGAGATTGTGCAGACTCTGATTGTTGATATTGAGCCTGATGAGCATGTGAAGAGAGCCATGAATGAGATCAATGCAGGCAAGTTCCACACATTTCTAGTCCATAGTTAAATATGAACTGCATATATATATATAAATATATGTATATATATATTTTGCCAACTTGACATTTGAGCAATACGCATTGCAAATTAATACGTATGTTTCATTTAGAGTGGCATGGCCTTAAGACTGGCGCAGCTTCCTGAAAACTGTCATCAAGATGACACGTAGCTATGTTAAGTGTAGTAGTACATCAATATTGTACTTGTTTATCTAGATATATACATATACAAAATTAATCAATCATCTTCTTGGTTGGCATTGTCATCGAGTAACTTCAGAATGTTTTTCAATGACAAATCTCCCGGGCTTGGGTTTCTATAACTAAGGACAAAGTTTAATTTGTTGGTGATAAGCAAATTTGTTTATATTGATGCACTTACTGAGTACAAATTCAGAAACTTTTCGTTAACTGCAGAATCTGCTTTATTCATATGATGATTCTGGAAGATAGGTTGTTACTGCATTATCATGTCATGGCACATATTATATGACGCATCTCCGTTTGCAGTATTTCTGAACTGTTCTTGTCGTTTACTGAAATAGCTGCTAGGATGAGGGTTGCTGCCAATGAGAAAGCTGAAGCGGAGAAGATCCTGCAGATCAAGAGAGCTGAAGGTGATGCAGAATCCAAGTACTTGGCAGGAGTGGGTATTGCAAGGCAGCGCCAGGCTATAGTGGATGGGCTGAGAGACAGCGTTCTCGCCTTCTCTGAGAATGTCCCTGGGACCTCCGCCAAGGATGTCATGGACATGGTCCTGGTGACCCAGTACTTTGACACCATGAAGGAGATCGGGGCATCTTCCAAGTCCTCTTCGGTCTTCATCCCTCATGGACCTGGCGCCGTGAAGGACATCGCGGCACAGATAAGGGATGGACAGCTCCAGGCCAGGATGCTGTGAGAGCACTGGAAAAAAAATGCACGCTTTGAACATCCCATCAGTAAAGAAGTCCAAGAGCCGCTACAATATCTAGTTATTTGAGTAAAAGTTAGGCATATGGTAGCTATGTGAGTACTCGCACTTCATTCTATCTGTCACGTATGTTTATTATCTAGATGGATGCTATGTAGGATTGCATGAATTGTGCCAGGAAAGGATAAAGACCTGTTTGTTACTGTAAAAATTCATGTCACCGTACTGTTTGGAACTACCTCTTAAGTTTTCGAGCCTGAGTAAAAATTCCTGATGCTAGCGGACATAAAATGCTTGAAGAAATTCGTTGGGTTGCATATCTTGCATTTGCAGTACCTCGTTTCAACCAGGTACAAAAAAAAGGAAGGAAAGGTGCTTTACATAGTTGTTTGAACATTGAACCGCATGAACCACAAAATGCACATTCGACTTGAATTTGTTCTCTCTTTTTTTTTTGAGGGGTTCGAATTGAATCTGTTGGGGGCTGGTGGAAGACGGCCCACCCTCCTCATGACTCATGAGCCGAACAGGCCCCAGGGGCGCCTGGTTCGTTTTCCGGCCGGCCCATTTAAGCTTCCTGCCCGGCGGCTGGCCATGTTGTTTCTAGAGTAAAATTATATGGGCGGTTCTTGAATTTATCTTGAGGTATCATCTAGCTTCCTAAACTTTTAACATATATTTTCAGATTTTTAAACTTATCCGAGGTGTCATTCGGATCCCTAAACTCTCAAGATGCATCTTTAGGTCTCCAAAATTATCTCAATGTGTTATTTCATTCCCTAAACTATCGAGGTGAATTTTCATATCCCTGAAAATTAGTATTAATTAATTGTATTCAAAATAGACTATTTATTAAACTATTTTTTCGACGATTCATTTAGACATCTTACCGCTAAGGCCATTTTAATTCTGAATTAGTTGCTTATTAATCCAACATCATAGGTTAATCTAGATTATTTGATATCAACGATGGATATTACAGTTTTCTTATTTAACATGAAGATATCAATGCTAAACTTGAATATTTCCTACTGATTATTTATATTTTGCATGCGCTTTGTATAATTTTATTAAGATAATTTGTTCCCATTATCAATAAAAATTAAAATAGCAATTTTATTAAATTTAAAGTAGTAAAAGAATTTTTTATTAACTTAAAGTAGCAAAACAACATTTATATTAAATTAAAAATGGTATTTTGGAAGTTCAGAGACCTGCATGACACCACGAGACAAGTTTATAGGCCTAAAAATGTATTTTGAGAGATAAGGGATCTATGTGACATCTTGGAATAAGTTCAGAGATATAAAAATGCATTTTAAGAGTTTAGGGATCTAGATGACACACCAGAACAAGTTTAGGAACCATCGGTGTATTTTACTCTTATTTTTAAGTTGTGGCAACATAATGTATCCGAAGTTTAGTAGGAATATGCTTCATAAATGCTCAATTAATCCCTCAGATTTTAGATGGCAAAATAGGCATTTTAGTTCTCAACTTTGATCGAGGGCTAAGTTCATCCTTCAACTTTAAGATCAACTAATATAGTTTCTCAACTTTTATTTTTAGGTTAAACTCATTATTACACTGCACAGTAATATAAGATTTATGCAAAAGGTCCTCTTTGCCCTTAGCTCCTTCCCCTTTTAAATTCATTTAGAGCTGAATATCACAAGTGTTTAATTTGGAACATAGAATTTTATTTACCCATGCATTATATTGTTTTGCAGACGCATGGAGAGTAAAATTAAAACTACTTAGTGCATAACTACGTACCACTATATAAAATATTGCGGAAAGTTGAGCAAATAGTGACACAAATAATGGAATTGAGGAGGGGAAAAAGAAATCAAGGATAAAAGAACTTTTTGCATTTATCTCATGTTATTATGGAGCATAATATCAGCACAAAGGACGAGTTTGATCTCAAAACAAAAGTTGAGGAATTATATTGGCCAATTTGAAAGTTGAGGGGTGAACTTGACCCTCGGGATAAAGATGAGGGACCAAAGTACCTATTTCGCCTTTTTAGATATATAACATTTAGGATAAGCTAATTAAACATCAGATATTAAGAATAAAGTTTTCTATTAATATGTAATTGCATTTGCATGCCCATGGTCCATTTACTTTAATTTACTAGCAACATGAGCGTGGGTTGCCACGGAAGTACGGGACACAAGACGACGGCAAACATCCACGGAGAAAACATATTTGGTATAGCCAAAGGTCCATACATGTCCGTAGCGGTGACATTCAAAAGATAAATACATGACTACCGCCATTTTTACTCTATAATTTAGGATCTGGAGTTTGATTTAGGGAAAACATAACTCTAGGAGGTTGTGTTTATGTGGGTTTCTTCAGTTACATCTATCATCTATTATCATGCATTGTTCAATCCTAGATTTTTGTTAGTACGGGCCAACATGTATGTAGTTTGGTATATTGAGAAAAAAAGAGTAAAATGGAAGTACGAGACACCATCATATATATATATATATATCAGAAAAAAGAATGTTAATATATTTTTGACGCCAAGAACGATAATATTGATTTGACCTTGGGCTTGCTGTTGGACCTTGGAGCAATCCCCAAAGACGGGCTTAGCTGCACCAGCAGGCCGACCAACCCAACTCTTTCCAGTTTCCACCCGTCGTCATCCTCGGCTAATCCTCCGCGCCTCCGATGCTCCAAGGCAGCGCCCGTGACAACATCAGCCGAGAAATTTGCTATTTCACCATATTAAAGTTGGATTTCGACAGAATATCATCCCGTAAATGAGTTTCCGCTATAATAATATTATGAAACAAAGGCCACCAGGTAGAATGCCTTTTCTCTCGTTTTCAATTGATTTAGTCATTTTTTCAATTTCTAACCATGTGGTTGGACTAATTTGCCCCTGCCTTTGATTGAAGTTCCACGAGTCTCATCTGCCTCTCTCGTCGCTCTCCTTTCTTCTTGCCTCTCTTTCTCGCGATGATGTGACGCTCGCCGCAAGTACATCACCGTGCTCTAGGAGGCCGCGTCCGTCGGAATTGATAGCCCCGCCCCATCGGGATCCACCGCAACTTGTTCGAGGCGAGGCAACATAGCTCTGAAATCCAATCCCAATCCCATCTGTAAAGATGAACTCGACCTTCACAGGGCGCAAGAACTGCTCCAGGGGGATGCGGTGAGATGGGGCTGGTGATTCAGGAGGGGCTAGGTGGGAGCAAGCCCGCATGCAGCATGGCGTTGGACGGCGGCGGCCGAGCTTTTCCCAATGCCAATTGAAGCACGCCGCCGCGGTGAAGCAGCAGCCGCAAGCAGCACAATCGATGGCCACGCGGTCGCACAGCAGGGCGCCATCAGCTGGCGAAGGGCAATGCGTGCACGCGAGGACGGCAAGGAGCACCGTGCGTGGACAACCGGCGAGGGCTGGGAGCCTGGGAGGGGGATAGTGTCGTGACAGCGAGCTCGTAGGCACAATTGGGGTCAAGCGCCGTTCAAGGGTGGGGCGGGCTGGCGGTGGATCGCAGGTGCAGTCGGAGTTGGCAGGGGCGCTGATGTCCGCCGCCGGCTGCGACACAAAGACGAGCATAAACGGAGGGGGGGTGGCGCGGATGTCCATGCATGGATTGAAGAAAGAAATGTCCATAATACCCTTATATTTTTTTTCTATTTTTATCTTTCCTTCTTATTTCTTTTCCTTTTTATTTTTCTTTTAACCTTTCTCTCTATTTTCTTTTCTTTCCATCTTCTCTTTCCTTCTTATCCACTTCTTGTTCCTGCGTCGCCTGCTGCTGGAGATCGCAGCATCGTGCGCAGCCGCCTGCCACTGCAGCTCCCGCGCCGCCCCGACCTCGGCCTCCCGTGCCGCAGCTCCCGCGCAGCCACGCCACCCGCCCTGCACTGCTTGGCCTCCCGCAGCGCTTGCAGCCGGCCCCGCCCGCTGCTGGCCATGCCCACCGCCGCGGCCTTCAGCAGGCAGCACCGCTCGTCGCTGCTCAGCCTCCCGCAGGCAGCCCCGCCCGCCGCCGCTCGGCCTGGCTCTCGCGCAGCCGGCCTCGCCCACCATGCGCTCCTGCCGCTCCTCGTGCTGCCATCCCGCCGCTCAGAACACGCGAAGAGACCGTGGGGGCAAAGATGGTAGCGGGATGCGGGCGTCAGCTGGAGCCGGACGGAGCCACGATTTTGTGGCTCCAGCACGCCCAATCCGCTCCAGTGAGCGGGATTTGAGGGGCTCCAAGCCTGGAGCAGCTACGGAAAAGACCGTTTGGGAGGGCTTCTTGTAAAACTTGTTTTGGTGCCGGAGCTGGAGCCCTCCCAAAGAGCCCCGAAGCTGGACGCGCGGGAGGAGAGGGGAAAAGCCGCGAGGAGCGGAAGGCCCCACAAGACGATTCAGGGGCACCTATACGTGACTAATAACGGATCAAAGTCAATCGTACCGTAGAAACGGTCGAAAAGGTAAAGATAAAGACTTCTGCAGATTGATCTATAATTAGTTGTCTAATTTTTCGTTTTTCATACTATCTCTTTAGCTAGTCGGCTTTCCTAACTTTACTTTGATACCACTTCACCTAACAAGAAAGTTAAAATTAACGCATTGTTTGTGAACTGGGATGACATAATGTTTCCAGCATATGACAAAAATAAATGCAATTACTTTGGTCTTCACTATTAGTAGTATCATGTTTGAGAAAAGCCCGCTCAACTACATCTAAAAATCAACATACACTTTTATGCCTATATAGTTGATTCATTTGGCTTGTGCAACTTGTAGTTGGCTAGCCCCAAGATGCTTAAGGCTTTAAACTTCATCCATTAGCAGACAACCGCTGTCATCACCCGCTTGTCGCCGGTGGTGCAGCTGCATCAGTGGCTGCCTTCCCCTCAAGCTCGAGGAGTCGAGCCACAATCACCTGCTTCTTCGACTTAAGGTTGTCAATTTTGGCATCGAGCTTCTCCAACTTTGCTCTCAGCTTGGTCGCGTCAGAGATGTCCACAACATTCTCCTTCTCCTTGCTCTTCTCCTTCTTTGGCTTCTTCTCTTTCTTCTCCTTCACCGGTTTCGCTTCTCCAGGGTGATCCTTGTGGAATGTCATGCATTGGAAGGCACAGTAAAAATACGCAATGTTTGCCAGACTTCATTGATCTTGCATTGGTGCCATACAGTCTTCTGTTTATTTGTAGGATTAAGGGAAGAATGTTACCACTAATTACCTTATGTTCTTTCTCCTCCGTTTTCGTGGGGTGAGTTGCATCTGCTGCTTCCATCTGAATTGTAGGGCTGAGAGCAGGGTGCAACGTTCACAATATTAGTTAGGAGCCCAGGAGGACATGAATATAAATTGATCATCATCTTGTCTTGTCCATGAGCAAAGCATGCTGTTTCTGAAAAAACAGGGAAACTAAAGAGTATAGGAAATGAATGATATATAGCTTTGCCTTTACCAATGTAGCAAGGTGTCAGTTTTTTGTTACCCTCCCCTTTGCAAAATAAGTTGCCGTTAGTCGACCTGTGAAAGGGTAACAATCCGGAAAGTAATCAAGATTTATACAAATTGAACTGTGATGGAGGGAAGAAGTCCTATAATTAGGATTTTCTTATTATGTATGGATGTATTTGGGCATGAAAGTGTGGGGATAAGAGTGAACGTCTCGCGGAAGGTAAGAACACCCACGTGCACGTTTTAAGATAAACTATTTCAGCCAAAAATAGTACATGCTTCTTTTTCATATATGTAGGACTAAAGAGAGAAACTGCTAGCAACTTGGATCCATTTTTTTTCTTCTAGCAGGGTGAAGCTTGGTCTCGCCATGCCATGGCATAGTTGTTTCTATTTCTCTGAGCTCAAATTTGTCACGCTTGAGCCTTGAGGTGTGTTTGTGTTGCTAGCTTGTCCGGTTTTGCTTCGGCCATCGTAACACTACTTTATTTTTAATAAAATACATGCCATGTTCTCGAAAAAATAATTTAAATGCATCCGAGAGCGGCCTTACCCGACCTCCCTAAATATGTGTCGTTTTGGCTTCCCTCCTTTTCCTATTTTGTTTGTTGTGCCTTAGTTGTTGGTGTCCTTTTGTTTTTGGGACCTCTGTTTTCTTGGTAGTAGGTTTTGGGCCATCAAATAGTTTCTTAAGGAGAGAGCATTCAAGCTACCACAAGCTGAAATTCAGAAAAAAATATTGGCTTCAAACAACTGTATAATGATAAAAAAACTGGACCAACCTAGGAGGAACTAGGCAGTTTTTATAATAAGAATAAATATGCACCCAAATTCGCCTTCTGTCGATTTTGGTGTCTTGTTCCCATGTGTCTTCAACAATATACATGGAGGGCTCAGTAGATTTTTCCATTCCCTTAATGGTTGGTGTTTCTTGTTCCTGGGGCATTTGTTTTCTTGGTAGTAGTTTTTTGTGCCCGCGCTAGCCTGAGCAGAAATTCACAACAATATTGGTTTCAAACAATAATATAATAATAATAAAAAGAACAACATAGGAGGAACTAGGCGGCTTTATAATAAGAAGAAATGTGCACCCAAGTTTGCCACATTATCGATCTTGGGTATCTGGGCATACATCCACACCCTCAACCAACTGAGGCTCAGTTAAAAATAATCTGCAAGAAAGTGTTTGCTTCTCTTTCCCTTATTTTTCAGTCATAACTATGTAGAACACACTGTGAAGCCACCAAGGTACATCATGATTCTCAGTCATTTGATCTTGCAACATTTTGTTACCTTGGCATATAGGCTGCGATGTAATGTCCAGAAGGAAGCAATCGTTATGCCATCAACTAGCAAAATGCTTCTGCGATGTTTACATTATAATGAAAGGTTGTAATTTTTTTGTCCCCTAACAGGAACAGTTTCTGTCCGATGGATCCTCTGGTCCTAGCATGTGGATTGTTTGAAAGGAATCGGTGCTCGTAGTCTAAGAGAGGGAGGGGGTGAATTAGGCAAATTTAAAACCTTAACCTACGGCTTAATCTAGTTTGCACAAAATATAATCTAAAATATTAACTAGATGTGCAACTATGGTTCTTCTAATGTGAAATCCTTCAAAAGAGTTTTGCAACATATAGCCAATCCTAGCAAGATACTACACTAAGAATGTAAAGGCATTCAAGATTGCAATAAGAAATGCGGAAGCTTAAAGGTAGGGGATGAAAGAAAGCAAACTCTCGACACGAAGATTTATCCCGTGGTACAGTTAGGCACAAAACCAATCCTACTCCACGTTGTTGAAGCACTCACAAAGAGTATTGATTCCCGGCAACCAAGTCTCTTTCGGGACTCTTCTTGACTCGCCACAAAGACTATGTTAAGTCATCATAGACACCTTGATCCTGCTATCCATTAAGGAGCTTCTCCAGAAGGATGGGGGTCTCCACATCCCCCTCACAAAGCCGTCGTCGCCACTCCACACCAAGCCAGAGGGTCGAAGACTTGCCGGCGAGCCGCCAAAGCTCCAAGGGGCCGACACACTGAGATACACTTGTGGTTCACTTCTAGAACCAGCACACAAGGTTCACACCTTGCTTACTCACTCTCTCAAGAGCTAATCCCAGCACTAAGTCTCACAAAGCTTGTGCTAACCTAAGGATGCGATCAATATGCTCTTGGGTGGCTTGGAGGTGTTCTTCAATGTTTCTAGGATTTCTTCCAAGCTCCAACAACCTCAAATGACCCGGAGTGAGGTCTTGTATAGGCTAGAGAAGCTCTACTAGTCGTTACATACTTTTACCTAGAAAATTATGTAAGCGTCGGATGATCCAGTCATAGGCGTCGGTTCATCTGGTCACACTGTGCATGTTTCCTAGCCGTTGAAGCCCCAACGTCTCTTTGTGCTGACGTCATTGCACCAACGCCTCATCCAATCGACCGCCGGATGCACCGACGGGTGTGTCGGTTTATCCAGTCGTGAAGACTCTTCTGCTGAGCCAAAAACATGCTCTCTGTTGCCATTGCACCGACTTTTAGCCGGATGATCCGGTGCTACTGAGCATTCATGAGTTCAACTGAAATTGCACCGACGCTTTGAAGACCAGGGCGTCGGTTAATCCGATACTTAAGGCTTGATCCGGTGCTACCGAGCATTTATGAGTTCAACTAAAATTTTGGCACTATTGTGTACTCCCTCTATCCCAAATTATTAGTTGTTTTGGCTTTTCTAGATGCATAGCTCTTTTGCTATGCATCTAGATATATATCATGTTTAAGTGCATAGCAAAATTGATGTATCTAGAAAAGTCAAAATGACTAATAATTTGAAACGGAGGAAGTACCTTTTAAGGTTTTTATCCTGACAAGGTAGCGTATTATTTTTGCAGGTATTGTGGAAGATACATATGCCCTTTCTGCTGCTCGCAAGCAAACACTGACATCATTGCTACGACTGCTCAATGCTTATCGTGATGAGTCTGATTACACTGTACTTTCACATGTAACATCTATAAGTAAATCTTGCACCTCCAGTAAATTCTTAAACCTTGTGTATCTCCAGTCGATAATGTGGCATTGTATGCTTCCATTAAAAGTGAAATTTACTGGAGGTTTAAGAACAAGGTCAACATTCTTCAGGCTGCATATCTTGTTGTAATGCGGACTGTTAGTGCCTCAAACAGATCCGGTTACGATGCCCTCCTCAAAATCTACAGAGAAGCATTGAACCTATCAGACCTGGGGCAGCGAGACTGCACACCTGGCGTACATATTCTTGTAGTAAGGGATGGCGCATGGGCCATACCTTATCCTCATTGTAACTAGTCGTATAGGACTAGGACTAGTCGGACATAAGGAAACTACCCGACAACATACTCGGCTAGGACTCCTCAGACCGTCCCCGACTAGGACTTCCATGTAACCCTGTCCCCCAGACTATATAAGAGCGGGCAGGGACCCCTCCAAAACATACGCATAACGTCTAAGGCAATGCAAACCTCACAGGATGTAGGGTATTACGCTCTCAGTGGCCCGAACCTGTCTAAACCTTTGTGTTCCTTGTACCTTCGAGTTCCTGATCTCAGCGATACCCTATGTACAACCTACCATCTCGGGGGTATGCCTCGGTGGGTTTGGTGGTAAAATACCGACAGCTGGCGCGCCAGGTAGGGATGTTCATCGAGCATCCACCGGAGAACTTGATGGCATCGTTCAGCTTCACCGGCGCCGTGCTCGACAAGGGCACAACTTTCATCTTCGGCTCCTGTATCTGTATCGCCAATGGCTCGGGTGGTTTCGAGAGCCACCTAGCCAACACCACGGGGCTCGAAACATCGAGCTATTCGAGCGGACTCGACGAGTTCATCGACAGTCTCGACGAGATGCAACCGTATCTCATCACGGAGATCGAGGATAACTCCGTCCCCGACGCGTTTTCGACCCATACTCCGACTCAATTTCCCAGCTCGGGTTCGACCCGATCTGAGGAAGCGCGTAGCCGATTCCCCTTTGGACTACGCAATGCGGCTTCCGCATATGGGGAGGCCCTACGATGTAAGTCCCTCTCCAACTTGGAAGCGGATTTAGATCTCCTACTCAAGCTCGGAGACGAGGATGCCACCGCTAGCTGAGAGGCTCCCGTTTTCGACGCCTACTCGGATTCAGATGACGAGCCTGACTCCTCTGCGGTCAGTCATCTGTGTTTGAGCATTATGACTACCGTGCAGGGCAGATTCGTGTACTGAAAGGGCTTGGAGCCCTCCGAACTAGTCGATGATGATGCCCGCCTGGTAGCCACCATCCAGGAACTGCCCTTTCAACAAGGCAGACCACTTTCCACCATCTAGGAGGAAGGATCCGGCTCCACAGCTTCAACCGTACTCGTCACTATCGACTACACAAGCAACTACTCGCCAGAACGCGAGGTCTACATGGCTTCAATACGCGATGTCGACGACGATGAGCCAGGGATCGAGTTCGACAATGAACCTGAGAACGATGTCTCAGGCGACGAGAACATTGCCGGCGCTCCTCAAGACGAAGATGAAGAGCAAAAGCGACGTCGCCGCCTGAGAAACTCCAGGTGGAACAAGCGTAGGCACAACACTCAGGAGCGCGCCCGCAACCCGCACTGGCGAAGAAACCTTCGAGGGGATTTTGAGGCAGCGGTTGACGATGAATTTGTCACTCCCATGGGTAACATCTATGAAGCGTCTCTACTCCTGCAGCAAATCCCACAAACGGACGCAACCCAGCGGATCATGCGACTTGTCAAACAATCGCAGTCCAACTGGACAAGTTGGACCCTCTGAAATCTGTCCAACACACACATTCCAGGTCGGAACATCATGGCAGCTCCGTACCCTAGGCTAGTCATACTGCGGGAGGTCACCCCAACCCCCGCAACAATCGACAAGTCGAGCAGGGGGTACAACAGCAAGGCCCGAGGCCTAGAGGAGGAGGACAACTTGCGGGAGGCCAAGGCCACCAGGGTAACCAGCCACCCCCACCTCCCGGCGACTTAAGGCAGCATATCAACAGCAACCGCGATGCGTGCACCGTCATCACCAATCGGCAACGCGAGCGGTTTGAGAACGCTGCTCGTGATGATAGTGATCGCTTTCCAGCTTTCACTGAAAACATCACCAGTTGCGAGATCCCGAAGGACTTCAAGCCCACAAACATCCCAAAGTACGATGGGAAACATGATCCGCGGTAGTGGCTGCAATGCTACTCCCTGACCATCGAAGTGAGTGGGGGCTCTAACTCGACTAAAGCCCTCTACTTTCCGATGGCCTTGGAAACCGCGCCACTTACATGGCTGGAAATTATCTGGCCAGACTCCATCGACTCCTGGAAAGTCCTGAAGCAGGTCTTTGTCGACAACTTCCAGGGCTCCATGATGCCTACAGGTACTCACCATGACCTGTCACAGGTCAAGCAGGAGGAGAACGAGACATTGAGGTCGTATACGCGCTGCTTCTTCGACACCCGCGCAACCATCGCCAATATCGCCGATGAGGAGGTCATCTGCTGCTTCCGCAACGGCTTGGCCATGAAGTAAATGTGCCGCGAGTTCGGGAGAAACCTCCCGACTACCGTACTCAAGCTCCGCAACATGATGCAGTGATGGGCGGATCAAGAAGACGAGGAGAACGGTCGTTTCCCCAAGCGCAAGAGCAACAAGGGCAATGACAACAACTGCTCCGACAAGGGCTAGTACAACAACTCGGGTGCCGCTCGTAAGGGAAAATCCGAAGACCAAGTGGCCAACGTCAAGCACAATCCTCGCAGCAAGAAGTCGGGCAAGCTTCAGGACCAGTACGAGAAGATCTTACACAAGCAATGCCCGATGCACCCGAAGGCCAAGCACACAATGTTCCAGTGCACCGTTCTCCGCAAAAGTCTCAACGCACCGCCTCCTCCTAACGACGAGGACAAAGACAAGGACAAAGGGGATGAAGGCAATGACAAGACTGGGCCTCCGGGGTTCTAACACTCAACTAACACTGTCAATGTCATCTTCAGAGGCGATGACGGTATCCTCACCAAACGCGCACAAAAGTTATTTCGGTGCGAGACCTTGTCAATTGAGCTAGCCGTGCTGCGTCCCTTGAGATATAGCGAGGTCTCGATCTCCTTCTCTAGGGAGGATCAGTGGACCAGCTTCTCCGAGCCAAGAAAGCTTCCGCTCGTGCTAGACCCGGTAGTCGCGGGCTCTACACTGACCCGAGTACTCATCGACGGGGGCAGCGGCTTAAAATTGCTCTTTCCGAGTACTCTAAAGAAAATGAAAGTGGACATCGGCAAGATGCTGACTCCCAGCAAAGCTCTGTTCTTCGGGATCATCCCGGGTAACGCGGCTACACCGATCGGCTCGGTTACACTGCTAGTTACCTTCGGGACGGCTGACAACTTCCATACGGAGTACATAAAATTCGAAGTCGTGAACTTCGAATCCTCGTACCACGCCATCCTTGGCAGGCCAACCCTAGCCAAATTCATGGCGGTACCCCACTACATCTACTTGGTTCTTAAAATGCCAGGTAACAACAGCGTACTCTCCCTCCGCGGCGATGTTGAGAAGTCCTACGACCGCGACCAGGAGGCGATCGAGTACGCTACTTCTGCACGCGTGCCAGAGCCTTCATCCGAAGTACTCACGGCCGCTCAACAACTCTCCAAGACAGAGCTGGAGGTGGTGAACAAGAAGCCAAGCCAGTCGAGGGTGAAGCCAAATCCCGACGTTGGCATCAAGACCATCCAGCCCCAGGAGGGTGACTCGTCCAAGACCGCCCTGATCGGCAGGCACCTGGATAACAAATAGGAACTTGCGCTCGTCAACTTCTTTAGGGCTAACCAAAATATTTTTGCCTGGAAACTAGCGGATATGCCAGGTGTGCCCAAGGAGTTGATTGAGCATGCTCTGAAAGTCGATCCTAAGGCCACTCCGAGGAAGCTACGACTACATCGTTTCTCTCCAGAAAAGAGGCAGGCCAACAAAAAAGAGCTAGCTAAACTACTCGTGGCTGGTTTTATCAAAGAGGTGTACCACCCAGAGTGACTAGCCAACCCTGTACTTGTTCTTAAAAAGAAAAATAATGAATGGAGGATGTGTGTCGATTATACCGATCTCAATAGGCACTGCTCGAAAGACCCTTTCACGCTCCCCCGTATCGATCAGGTTATCGACTCCACTGCCGGCTGCGTCCTGCTCTCCTTCCTTGATTGCTTCTTAGGTTATCACCAGATTTCCCTCAAGGAAGAAGACAATATCAAGACTGCGTTCATCACCCCGTTTGGTGCCTACGCATACACAATTATGTCGTTCGGGCTCAAAAACGTGGGTGCAACTTACTAGCGGAATATACAGCTATGCCTTGCTGATCAGCGTCATCGCAATATTGAGGCCTACATGGATGACGTGGTCGTTAAGACCCGAAATTCTGACGAGTTCATCTTTGATCTCGAAGAAACCTTCAACAGCCTGCGAAAATTTTAGTGCAAGCTCAACCCAACTAAGTGCGTCTTCGGCGCACCTCAGGGGAAACTCCTTGGTTTCATTGTCAGTCACCGAGGAATTAAAGCTAACCCTGAAAAGATCACTGCCATCACAAGCATGTGGGCTCCTCAGAAAATCAAAGACGTGCAGAAGCTCACCGGCTGCATGGCGGCATTAAACAGATTCATCTCACGACTTGGGGAGCGGGGTCTACTCTTCTTCAAGCTTCTCAAGCGGCAGGATAACTTTGTTTGGACCGAGGAAGCGACGTAGGCATTGGAGGACCTCAAGGCTCACCTCCAATCGCCCCCATCCTCACGGCTCCGAACCTAGGCAAGAACCTGCTACTTTACATCGCCGCAACTACTCACGTAGTCAGCATGGCCATCGTGGTGGAGCAGAACGAGGAGGGCCATGCATTTGGCGTGGAGCGGCCAGTGTATTTCGTCAGCGAACCTTTCTGACTCAAAGGTTCATTACCCTTCGATTTAGAAACTTTGCTACGCTATACTCATCACCTCCAGAAAGCTTCGCCACTACTTTGACGAGTACAAGATCTCAATTGTCACTAACTTCCCATTGGCGGATATACTCCACAATCGGGACGCCACTGGACATATCTCCAAGAAGGCAGTGGAACTGGGCTCTTAACGTCGACTTCAAGCCACGCACCGCCATCAAGTCGCAAGCTCTAGTGAATTTTTTGGCAGAGTGGCAAGAAAACCAAGTACCAACTCCGGCTAACCAGCTAGAGCATTGGGTCATGTACATCGACAGATCCCTCAAGCTCAAAGGCGGCGGCGCAGGAGTACTGTTCATCAGTCCAACTGGAGAGCAACTTAAATACATATTCCAGATACTATTTAAGGTCTCCAACAATGAAGCCGAGTACGAGGCACTACTACACGGGCTATGCCTGGCTGTCTCTCTTGGCATCAAGCGACTACTCGTTTTTGGCGATTCTCTGCTGGTGGTCCAACAATGCAATAAGGAGTGGGACACCAACAAGGAAACCATGGACGCGTATGTCGTGGAAATTTGCAAACTAGAGAATAAGTTCTCAGGCCTAGAGATTCGTCATGTGCTCCACGATAACAATGTTGGGGCCGATGTACTCTCGAAGCTAGGCTCTAAACGAGCCAAAGTTCCGGCTGGAGTCTTCGTTCACGAACTCCACCATCCATCTATTCCCAGAATAGAGCGAGGCACCATCGACCAGGGTCCCGTGGAGCCTAGTCAAGAGGTCCTAATGATTGATGTGGACTGGCGTTCCCCGTTCATCGACTTGATCAAGGAAAAGAAGCTAGCTCCCAACGTCGACCCTAAGAGTGCTGAGGCTATCCGACTAGTCAGGCAAAGCAAGGATTACGTTCTGGTGGGGGATAAGCTCTACAAGCGCGAATCAGCATCAGGGGTACTCATGAAGTGCGTGACTACTGCAGAAGGGCAATAAATCCTGGAGGAAATTCATGAGGGCGCGTGCGGCAATCATGCAGCTTCCTGCACACTAGTCGGGAAAGCTTTCAGGTCTGGGTTCTATTGGCCTATGGCTTTGGCAGAGCCGAAGATATCGTTGGCCGATGTACCAACTGCCAATTCTTCGGTAAACAAGCTCATGTCCCTGCCCACAAGCTGATCACCATACCACCTTCTTGGCCGTTCGCCTGTTGGGGCCTCGACATGATTCGTCCACTGACAATAGCGCCAGGAAGTTTCACTCATGTATTGGTGGCAATTGACAAGTTCACAAAGTGGATCGAGTACAAGCCAATGACAACACTGACGGCGGACAGAGTAGTCACCTTCATCTGTGACATACTCCACCACTTTGGATTCCCTCATACAATCATCACTGATCTGGAATCCAACTTTACATCACATGGGTTCTAGGAGTTCTACGAACGAAGTGGCTTTGAGGTCAAGTACGTGTCGGTTGCTCACCCGAGGGCCAATGGCCAGGTCGAGCGTGCCAACGGCCTGATACTCAATGGACTCAAGAAAAGACTCAAGAATGAGAATAGCAAAAAGGGAGGCAAGTGGATTCATGAGTTACCCATGGTCGTCTGGGGGCGTACTCAACCGAGTAAAGCCACAGGATAGTCACCTTTCTTTCTCGCCTATGGGTCAGAAGCAATTCTTCCACCCGATATCATGTGGGAGTCACCTAGATTGGAGATGTATGAGGAAGGAGAAGCTGACGAGGCAAGACATCTGGAACTCGACTGTGCTGAAGAAATCAGATGCAATGCTTTGCTTCGACGAGCTCGGTATCTACAAGGTGTTCGACGGTACCATGACCGCAACGTCCAAGGAAGATCTTTCAACGTTGGAGACTTGCTCCTCCGCCGCATCCAAGATGAGACTGGGCTCCATAAGCTCAACTCTAGATGGGAAGGACCCTTCATCGTCACGAAGGTCACAAGGCCAGGGTCGTATCGACTACAGTACCCTGAAGGCGAGGAAGTTCCAAATTCTTGGAACATCAAGCACCTACACCATTTCTATGCCTAAGAAACTTGTACAAAATTTGTCAGCTGCAGTGCAGCACAGTATAATAATACATGGTTGTTTCGGTTCCCCAAATGACTACTGTGTCATTATTTTTTCCTTAGCAACATTGAGCAAACACGGGGGCTGTCGCCACGAGTTATGTCAATACGCTACCTCACTCTAATCTTCAGAAAATACTCAGGGGCTGCGCCACGAGTACTTTCCGTCATGATTAACCAACCAACAACATCTCAGGCTACCGATGAGGTTACAGAAGGCAAGATTGACTTGATACAAATGGGATACCCACGGCCGAACAAGCTCAAGATTACTTCCGCAATGCGCAAGCCGTGAGGGTTATCACAAGTTCCCTTTGTGCTCAAGAGTTCAACAAGGTCCGAAATGTGGCCAAGAAGATATGGGACACTTTGAAAGAAGATCAAGAGGGGACCGATGAGGTTACAGAAGGCAAGATTGACTTGATACAAGGAGAGCTAGAGTGCTTTGTCATGAATGATGATGAAACCGTGAGACAAATGTATGGTAGGCTCATGATCCTTGTATTGGATATTAGAGCACTTGGATGTGAAGATTGGGAAGATCACAAAGTAACAAAGAAGTTGCTTAGGGCTTTCACACCAAGGAACCCCACTCTTGCAACTATGATTAGAAGAGACCCAAAATTCAAGACCAAGACACCAAATCAACTTCTTGGTGAAATCCTTCATCAAGAGTTGGTAGAGAGGGATGTGGCTAAATCCATGAGCCACAAGATCAACAAGAATGTAGCACTCAATGCTACCACTAGCAACAATGTTGAGTCAAGGTCCAAAGCCCCCAAGTCAACAAAAGAAGATTCAAGTGATGAAGGGTCAACCGATGAAGAAATGGCATTTGTGTTGAGGAATTTCAAGCACTTCATGAAGATGAAATCTTACAAGAAAAAACGGTGATGACAAGAAAATGCCACAACAAAGAAGATGCTATGAGTGCAAGGAAGTTGGCCATTACATTGCCGATTGTCCACAATTGAAGAATAAGGGCAAAGGAGAAAAGAAGTACAGGGAGAAGAGCAAGGACTATGAAAAGAAATATCAAGGTCAAGCTCATGTTGGGCAAGAATGGGAGTCAAGCCGTGAAGACTCCGATCATGAAGGAATGGCAACTCTTGCCATGCCCAAGCCCACAAGGAAGCTCTTCAAGAACTTTTCCGACGATGAGGATGTTAATAACTTTTGCCTTATGGCAAGGGGTACCAAGGTACAAGAAACACTAATACCTTGTTTCCAACCTACTTCCACTTTTGATAATGCACAAAATGATTTGGAAGATGAGGAAGAACAACATAGAGCATTTATGATTAAAGAATTTGGAAAGAAAGGTTTCAAAGAAATTAAAAAGCTTATGGAGAAATTAGAAAAGAAGAAAGAGACTCTCAAAAGGCAAGAGGACTTGCTCATCCTTGAAAAGGAGAAAAACCTTGCCTTAGAGAAATCTCTATCCGAAGAAAAGGTTAAGGTTGATAAGTTGGCTATTGACTTGTCTTTGACCAATCATTCAAACAAGAGGATATCTAAGGAGAAATCCTTGGTAGATGAATCTTTAGGTTCTCTAAAGAACACACATAGTGAACTTCAAGATAGCTTCTCATGCTTGACGGTCAAATACAAAGACCTTGAAATTAACTATAGTGCTATTTGGAAAAGCACCAAGGCTGATTCCAAGGCAACCTTTGATTCTAATGTCTCCACAAGTGAAGGTTGCTCCAAATGCTATAAAATTGATGTGCAAGCTTGTGTTACTAACTTGGCAAAGCTAGAGAAGCTCATCAAGGCAAAAGATGCTCAACTTGAGAGATTGAACAAGTTGGTAAGAAATGGGTATGATGGTGATTTCAAGCCCGAGTCTAAGGTTGTATACAAGAAAGGGAGACGTCCCCACAAAATGGATGGGCTTGGTCACTATCATGGTGTCAAAGCAAATGATAGAGGGATGGTCAAAGGTAAGGAATGTGATATGTTCACTAAGGGAGCAAAACTTAAGGACTTGATGAACATAGCACTTGGTGTGACCACCACAACTCCTCCTCAAGCTAAGAAGAAAGTTGAGGCTCCCATAAACATAAAGGTAGTGAAGCATGAGCCATCACCTAGCTACACTACCGACTACATGGTGACAATGGACAACAAGGGTAAAATTGTGGTCAAGTATGTTGGGGCCTACACAAAGAAAGCTATCCTAAGGAATGTGTGGGTTCCAAAAGTTTACCCGTCTAACCCTCAAGGACCCAAATCTTTTTAGGTACCTAAATTCAAAGCTTAACTTTTCTTGTAGGCTTACTCCTCCGGTGGCACCACATGGTAGCTTGATAGTGGATGTTCAAATCATATGACCGGGAAGAAGGACTTGTTCACTTCCTTGGAGACAAATGATATATCTAAAGAAACTATTATCTTTGGAGATAATAGCCAATGAGAAGTGATCGGTTTGGGTAAAATTGCTCTTGCTCACAATAATTCAATTAATGATGTATATTGGGATGAAAAATTGGGATACAATTTGTTGTCCGATTTGGGTTGGCTTTGGCATCGCTGACTAGCCCATGTTGGCATGAGGAACTTGGCCAAACTTCAAAAGTGCGGGCACATCCTAGGACTAACCAATGTTATTTTTGAGAAAGATAGGTTGTGTAGCGCATGTCAAGCCGGGAAGCAAGTTGGTGCTCCACATCCCGCCAAGAACATCATGACTTCATCAAGACCCTTGAAGCTTCTACACATGGATTTATTTGGACCAATTGCCTACATTAGCATTGGCGGTAACAAATATGGTCTTGTTATTGTATATGATTTTTCCTGTTTCACTTGGGTATTCTTTTTGCAAGATAAAAGTGAAGCAGAAGGAATCATCAAGAAATTCATTAGAAGAGCTCAAAATGAATATGAGTTAAAGAGCAAGAATATAAGAAGTGACAATGGTTCCGAATTTTGAAATACCAATGTTGAAGATTTTCTTGATGAAGATGGAATCAAGCATGAATTCTCCGCTCCATATACTCCTCAACAAAATGGTATTGTGGAGAGGAAGAATAGCACTTTGATTGAAGCCGCAAGAACCATGCTTGATGAGTACAAGGCTCCGGATATCTTTTGGGCTGAAGCAATCAACATCGCTTGCCATGCAATCAACCACCTCTACATTCACAAGTATTTGGGCAAGACACCCTACGAGATAAGCACCAGTAACAAGCCTAAGGTGCACTACTTTAGAGTTTTTGGTTGTAAGTGTTTCATACTTAACAAGAAATTCAAAAGCTCAAAGTTTGCACAAAAGGTAGATGAGGGTTTTCTACTTGGTTATGGTACTAACGAACACGCCTATCTTGTTTTTAACAAAACCACCGGTTGTGTTGATGTCACGGTAGATGTGACCTTTGATGAATCTAACGGCTCTCAAAAGGAGCAAGTTGATAAGAACCTTGTAGATGACGAGGAGCCACCAAGTCTATCAATCATGAGAATGGGCTTAGGTGAAGTGAGGCCTCGTGAAGCTCAAGATCAAATACAAACACCGGTTGATCAATTAAGCAATGATCCATCATCATCTACAAGAGTTGAACCACCAAGCTCTCAACAACCTCAAGATCAAAGTCAAGATCATGGTGACGATCAAGATCACGGCATTGATCAAGGGGGAGGACAAGGTGGAGAAGCTCAAGTTGATGCACGACAAGAAGATGATGATGATGATGGACCAATTCAACCTCAATCATAAGTGCCTCATTCAAGGGTTCATCAAAGTGTTCAACGGGATCATCCCGTTGACAACATTCTTGGGTGTATTCAAAGAGGGGTAACCACTCGTTCACTTTTAGCAACTTTTTCTGAACATTACTCATTTGTTTCCTCTTTGGAACCTCTTAAGGTAGATGAAGCACTTGGTGATCCGGATTGGGTGATTGCCATGCAAGAAGAGTTGAACAACTTCACAAGAAATGAGGTTTGGGAATTGGTTGAAAGACCGAAGCAAAATGTGATTGGCACCAAGTGGGTCTTTCAAAACAAACAAGATGAAAATGGTGTCGTCACAAGAAACAATGCAAGGTTAGTTTCTCAAGGTTTCACCCAAATTGAAGGTTTGGATTTTGGTGAAACCTATGCACCCGTAGCTAGGCTTGAGTCAATTCGTATTTTATTAGCCTATGCTACTCACCATGATTTTAAGCTTTATCAAATGGACGTGAAAAGTGCATTCTTGAACCGCCCCCTATTCGAGTTGGTGTATGTTGAACAACCGTCGGGCTTCGAAGATCCAAAGTTTCCAAACCATGTGTACAAGCTCCATAAGACGCTCTATGGGCTTAAGCAAGCTCCTAGAGCATGGTATGAATGCCTTAAGATTTTCTTCTCAAGAATGACTTTGTAATGGGCAAAGCCGATTCTACCCTCTTTACTCACAAAGTCAATAAGAATATCTTTGTTTGCCAAATATGTCGATGACATTATATTTGGTTCTGCTGACCAAAAGTTTTGTGAGGAATTTAGTAGGATCATGACCAAGAGATTTGAGATGTCTATGATGGGTGAATTGAAGTTCTTCCTTGGATTTCAAGTCAAGCAAATGAAGGAAGGGACTTTCATATGTCAAACCAAGTATGTGAAGAATATGCTCAAGAAGTTTGACATGGCCGATGCCAAGCCCATCAGGACACCCATGGCATTAAATGGTCACCTCGATCTCAATGAAGAAGGGAAGTCGGTCGATCAAAAGGTATATTGCTCCATGATTGGCTCTCTTCTTTATCTTTGTGCATCTAAGCCCGATATTATGTTTAGTGTGTGCATGTGTTGAAGATTTCAAGCCAATCCCAAGGAATGTCACTTAACCGCTGTTAAGAGAATTTTGAGATATTTAGTACACACTCCTAACCTTGGCTTGTGGTATCCCAGAGGCTCCACTTTCGATTTACTTGGCTATTCCGATTCAGATTATGCCAGTTGCAAAGTAGATAGAAAAAGTACGATGGGTACTTGCCAATTCCTTGGTCGGTCCCTAGTATCTTGGAGTTCTAAGAAACAAAATTCGGTTGCTTTATCCACCGCGGAAGCGGAGTATGTTGCCGCAAGTGCATGTTGTGCCCAACTTTTATGTATGAAGCAAACCTTGAGTGACTTCTGTTGTGAGTTTAGTAAGATTCCGCTCTTATGTGACAATGAGAGCGCCATCAAGCTAGCAAACAATCCGGTGCAACAGTCCCGAACAAAGCACATAGATATAAGACATAATTTCTTACGGGATCATGAGGCTAAGGGAGATATTGCTTTACATCATGTGAGCACCGAACGACAACTTGCCGATATCTTCACTAAGCCACTAGATGAGCAAAGGTTTTGTGCTTTGAGGAGTGAGCTAAATATCTTGGATTCTCGTAACTTAGCTTGACTTGTTGCACATACTTGATTGCTGCCTAGATAGGAAAAATGAATTTTATTGTGTTGTGTTCTTCAAAATATTTGGATGTTGATCCTTGGATCGAAAACCTAATGCTTGTGATCATTGTTATGTGATGTTGTTTGTGCCTGATCATCAAGTGTCAATTTGTCGCATGTCTACAAGCCAATTCCATCCAAATCTCCAAATTTGCTCTCTATCAAAATCTGTCTTTTGGAGAAAACAAGCTCTCGTCGGAACTTCCGACACAAGGTCGGAACTTCCGACACCTATCGGAAGTTGCTTGTGATTTCCGACAAAGGGTCCTCGGGAAAACACTATTATCTTTATCGGAACTTCCGACCCCATCGGAAGTAGCTTCCTACTTCCGGCCGGGGGCTCTCGGCCAGCTGATTTTATTTCATCGGAACTTCCAACCCTTCCTCGGAATTTCTGACAAGTCACTCAGATATATATACCCGTTGGCTGCGCCACCATAAACCCTAACTTCATATCTCTTTCCCCACCGAAGGCTCTCTCTTCCTCCTCTCAACCCCTTGAGGGGAACTCAAGATTTGACACGTGGGATTTTGTTGCCGTGAAGTTTGTTGGATTCCCCAAGCATCGGAACTTCCGATTCCAACTTCCTCTTCTCCGTTTCGCACGGGAAAAGCTCAAGGTATTGCGTTCAAAATCCCTGTCGCCCGATCTATCAATGCCGTAAGAGTTAGATGGATTCCTTTAGGGGATAGGCTCTAGATACTTCTTAGAACTCTTGCCTAAAGTTTGATCAAGCTTGGTGGGCTAAATCATCTGTTCCATGGCTCTTTGTGCCGCCTCGGGCTAGATCGGAACTTCGGACCCTAGGTCGGTAATTCCGACCAGTGCCTGTTTTGGCACAATGAGCCTATCTATTTGCCAAATTTCGTTCCATTTCTTCGATCCATCCTTATATTCTTGTTATGATTGTCAGATGGCTCGTGGAAGCAAGGGCAAGGGTCATGAATCATCTCCGGAAATCCAATCATCTCCATCCGATTCCGAGGCCACCGCCGATGCCTCACCGGTCCCTCAACGCAAAAGGAAGGCCGTTGCCAAGATGCCACAGAGTGCTCGTGGGTGTGGAAGGCTCACTCAAGGTCAAGGTTCCAGCCATGGTACACGTACCAAGCGTGCTGCCTCGCGTCCTTGTTGGCGCTAAAATCGGCCGGATAGGAATCGGCCGATGGTCTTCAGCGTCGGACACACGACCCGGGAGAATCTGCTTAGCTCCTGTTCGGGTTATCGCCCTGGTGCGGTTCGCGCGGCGTGCCAGTCAATCTGACCTGTTGATTGACAAGGAAATACAGTATTAAATTCCAGGCGCGTCGATCGGCTGGAGTTCCGATCTGTCCTGAGGAGCGCGTCGGCGGTGAATCGGCCGATTTGCTGTAGAGATGATTGGCTATGGATCAGTCGATAATCGTGTAATAATTGTAAAGAAAACCACCGGAGCGATCTAAACAATTACTATAGAAGCAACACTTGAAATAGATCTAATCGGCCGTATGATGATAAATCGAAGAAGAACAATGACGAAGCCGATTACTCTGATCTCAAGCTGGATAACTGGTGATAATACTAGAATAACAGGTAAAACTTGCAATTCTAGTAAATATCGATAACTGGTGAATAAATCCAAACGAAACCACAGCGATGCGCCCGTAGTTAAAGCTCGGATGTTACTCGGTAAGCGGAACCTACCAATTGGCCGGAGATCAAGTTGATGCAGCCCTGCCAATCCGTACGAACTCGTGGAAGAAGAAAATATTGGCGAAGTCGCCGACTTGAAAGTAAATTGCTGGAAAAGTAGAAGTATTGTTGTTGATTGATGTGTTGATATCTTTTTCAAGACCCTGACGACTCCTATTTATACCCTAAAGCTAGGACTCCTGGTCGATCACGACTTGTTACAACTTTATTTAAACTACTATATCTATAAGAACTTTAAAAGGAAACGGACTCCCGCAGAATCTTCCGCCGCCGTTCCCTAATCCAATCAGGATTTCCTTCAGTTGCTCCCCCACCGACTCAGCATGCCCTCTTTGACCAACTTTTGACCAGGACCCTCTGAAATAGTCCAATCCTGTTGGCGTAGGCTGTATCACCAATCGGCCGATTTCCAGCTGTTACCTCAATCGGCCGATTCCTTTCTGTAGCCTTCAGATCTGCCGCATCGGCCAATCTTCTCCTCCTGACGCCGATTCAACACGTGTCAAAATTTGGCGTCAACACATGCCCCCCAGCTTCGGAGTAAAATATAACTTTTTCTTCGAAACTCTTTCTTTAATCCTTTCCTCCGAAACGGGCGCAGTAAAATCTCCTCCCGTTCTGCGGCACAATGATTGCAATTTCCTCGAACCGAGCGCGCGAAATGACCGCTCCTCTGGAACTCGTGTAGATGGCGCGGTAAAAATACCATCTTTGCCCTCGCTTTCCTGATTTTTCTTAAGTACTGGCTTTCTCCGCCTATCCTTCCCCACGAATCTAGCATTCTTTTCCATCGCACCACTGTTCGTCTTCCTCCAAGCTCTCTCGATCTCCAAGCGCTCCCCCCTTTCCGGCAATTTCATCCGCGGCCTGCTCCAACCCCAATGGCGTCTCCATCGGCGACCATTCCATCTACAGAGGCTCCATCGGCTACTCCTTTGGTGGCGGTGGCCCAATCGGCGGCTTCCCCAACGGTGTCATCGGCGACGATGGCCTCCATCCTAGAGGTAAATGCTCGAAATTTTTTCTTTTTCACCTTTTTACTGCTTCAGTACTTTCCGGATCCTTTCTCAGTTTCTTCCCTTTTCCCCTTTTTTAGGCACTTAGGCACCGAATCACTATTCCTCTCTCAGAATCCCCTGACCTCATCTGTTTGGGCCCTATGAGGAGTCCTGATCCAACAGACCTGATCAGTTTAGAAACCCATAGGATCCCTTTTAAGCAGACCCCTATGGATTTAGATCACTGGGTAGGCACTTTCAGATCCTGGCCAAATGAAACACCTGGGTGTGGAGAGAATGGTACCAGAGGGTAGCCGGATCTTGGAAAGTTCAGTGGGAAGAACTGAAAATCGGCCAGTGCATAGACTTATCCTTGTCATGGCAGCCTCTTATTTTTGGTCCGATGCACTTAACGCGTTCCTTTTCGGACACGGACCCATGACCCCGACCTTGGCCGATGTTCTGCTGCTGAGCGGCCTCGATGTTTCCTCCGCCGATACCCCTTTCAATTACCTGTTCAAGCCATCTCATCGGCTGGAGACCAAAGGAATCGGCGGGTGGAAAGGATAAATTAGTAAAAACATGAAGACCGGGACAGTCTCGCAGAGGGAGCACACTGCCTTCTTGATGATGTGGCTGGAGAAGTATTTCTTATGTGGCAGAGCAGTCGGCCCCTCTTCAAACACTCAAGCTTTGGCAGAGGCTCTTTCACAAGGATCGGCCATCCCCCTTGGAAAACATTTGCTGGGATCGGCGTACCATCTGATGCACCAAATCGGCATCAAGCTGTCGAAGGGGGAGCCGATAGGGAATCCAGGTGGCCCTTGGTGGTTTATCACCCTCTGGCTCAATTTACACATGAGCAAGGTCTCTCAGCAGCGGATAGAGACAAAGACCTTTCCCAATATCGAGTCAGAGGAGAATCCATCGGTCCGTCGCCGCTGTAGATCTTTTGGAGAAGCGGTATCGGCCTTTCCCGGCTGCCAATTCACTGCCACCCGTACAGCTGAATACTTCAGGTGCTTCTACAATGGCCTTAGTGAAGAGATGATCAGCTGGCACCCATATCAGGCAGTAGAGCCGATTTTCAAATTGCCCGTATGCTACGATTTCTCCACTCACACCATCGAGAGAGAGTTAATGGACGTCTTGATCAAGCCGGGGATTCTGCCGGCTAATTTCTTCTCAGGAAAAGATTCACCCACCTACGAGTTCTATAATCCATTGGCTGCGGCAAGGCAACTGGGTTTTGGCCAACTGCCGATTCGGGTTTACTTCGCCGGTCAGGCAAAATTCAGAGATGGACTGACCTCAAGCCTTGATTACAACCGGCTGTGCGATCTGATACCTGATTCCAGTACCATTGACCTGAACAGTTGGTCAATTGCCTCTTTCGCCACCCAGCAGTTCAAATTATGGTGGGCAGAATGGAAGCAGCACCTTTTCTGTGAATCCCCATCGTCTTACTGCAACATTCTGGACCCAGAGAACATTGATCCAAATGCAACGGTATGTTATTTTTCCTCAGCCGATTCCAATGTTATTTCTTTCCACATTATCATCTTGTTGTTAACTCATGTTCATCTCTTCAGTCTGAAAGCCATGTTCCCCCGATGCGGAGCCGAAGCGGCCGGCCGATTGATAGCCATCACCAATACACGCCGTATCCACTTATCGGTTTCCATGCTCCAACTGTCAGAGATATCTCTACCGGCCGATCAAAGCGAGCACCAAAAAGGCCAACATCAAAGATAACCAGCCGTCGGGTGCGAGCTCGCATTGGATCGGCCGATCAGACGGCAATAGCATCGGCTGAAGTCCCCCGCATCGGATCGGCCAGCCAGATGGCAGTGGTATCGGCCGAGACTTCCCGCATCGGATCGGCCGACCAAGTAGTGGTGACACCAGCCGAGACTCCAGGTCCTTTACCTCTGCCGGTTGTCGAGATGGCCGATCCCCAAGTCACTGCTGAAGTCGGGGCTGCTGCAGCATCACTATTAGTAGAAGCTGTTCAGGTAATCTTACTTATCTCATATATTCTTCAAATCTTCTACTGACATCAATTCTATTCGTCTGCCATGCTGCACAAGTTATCCCACCGCAGTCTCCGCAACAATCGGCCATGTCTCAAGTGGGAACCGAGACTCCAGCAGCTCCTGCCGCCGAGGTAAATGATCTCTTACCTTGAATCCTTAATACTCAGAAAACTTAACCAATTTTGATGCAGGCCGATTTGGGTACGCCGATTATAACTCCACAACAGGCATCGGCCGGGAGACCCACAGAGGCATGGCAAATTTCTGTTACTATCTTATTTCAATTTCCCATAGCATTTTCATAGGAATCTTCTTTTATGTCTTTTTCAGGAAGCTGGTCGAAGCGGAGCACTAATAACCATCGAATCTTCTTCTTCCGACGAACCAAATGCACCAGTCCCTGAGACAAGGGAAACACTTCCACCGGCGCAGGCAAGAGAGATTCGCTTCAAAGAGGTAACAGTCTTACCATTAGAATCGGCCGATTTCCTTTCACCGCTTGCTTACCCTTTATTTTATTTCCTTACAGGAGCAAGATACCCCCAACAATAGCATCTTCTCTTTTGCTGTCTCCTTGGCCGATGACGAAGAAATTGCTTCACACCTAATTCCATCGAGCTCCACCTCCGACGATGTCCGCTCCAAGCTCGAAAGCATTTGTACTCTCCTTCAAGATGACATCGGCCGATTAGTAGAAGATGCATCGTCGATTCGACGACTTTTCAACCGGATGAAGTATCAGAAAATTTAGGGTATGCTGCCTATATAGAGGGCATGCAGATCCCGGTTTCCAGGGCGCTGCGACGTATGGCCGATCGTGCTCAGATGGCCAAAACTCAGGAGGAGGTCGACTCATACAACCACCGGACTCAGGAAGTGCACCACAGGATCAACTTCCTTGAAAATTGCCGTCCGGACATCGTCGGTGCAATAGATCGGCTGAAACGGAGGAGGGCAGAACTGGCCAAGGAGATGGAACAGATAACCAAAGAGATAGCCGCTGAAGAGAAGAAGCTCCAAGAACTCCCATCCATCATCAGCGAGCTGAAGCAAGAAAGGCAGCATCTGGCCCGTGAAACAATAAGGCTCCGTCGCCGTGCGTCAGAAGTACCAGGATCGGCCAATGATGATCAGAGAATACTAGACTCGGCCGATCAAATTAGACGACGAGCGATTGTAGCCATAGACGCTTTCCTTGGGTTGTAAAGAATATGTTAAACATTATTGCTCCTTCAATGTCACTGCGCCGATTTGGTTCTGAACTGCTCCTTCAGTCTGCTTTGCATTTATGTATGTATTTACTCCGATAGGATGTGTCTCACCATCCATCTACCTTCTCTTCATTTACAAGCAGACCGTTCACCATCTCCAGAGGCACACGCATTACTTATCTCCTCTCCTTCTTTTACTGTCCCAAATTGAACGGCAAGATGTCTTCTTCTTCCTCCTCATCTTCTTCCTCTGTCAACCAGGTATGAACTCCCCCTCTGCCTTTCTCTTAAGCATCTCAATCGCTCCGATACTGGGTAACTCCTTTTATCTCTGTTTAGCCAAAACGTCTCAGCCCCGGTCTAGAACGAGCGATAGAAATCATGCATTCAGAAGAGCCACTATCACAGGCAGACAAAAATCTGATAAAAGCTCATGTTGAGGAACTTAGAGATCATGTCCCTGCCGCTGTCCAGGAATACTCGGACCTCATAGATGCTCATTTTTTAGTCCGCAAGCGACCATCTTCCAAAAAAAAATTCTTCACTTCCTTGTAAAGCCAAAACTGAAGTCGCCATGGAAGATCTGGAAGAGGAGAAGACCCGCCTGCTGAAAGAACTCTGCGACCAAGCTGAAACTGGAGCCACTGCAGAGGACCCGAAAGAGAAAAGGCTCACCCTTATGATAAAACTGGGTCGCATCGAGAGAGAAATCCAGCGTAGGCGTAATCAGTAGACACACCAGTATTTTTCTTCTAAGGGCGACTTGTACCATGTCGGCCATGTAATCTGTAATTTCCATTCAGTAATGAATTCCAATGTTTCCTTCACCAGATGTGTAGACAGAAACCGATGAGAAATCGGCCATGTTATCTTGACGTATTTTGCTGCAAGTTATGTATCTACCCAAATGCATGGATAGTACCTCTTCAGATATCGCCCGTTTAAAGCTCTTGGGAATTCCTCCCCTTCGACTGTCTCCAGAATATATGCATTCCCAGGGGCACATCGGCCGATTCTATACGGCCCTTCCCAAGTGGGTGACCATTTACCGAATTTGGGATCTTTAGATCCTATCGGCAGCACCAGCTTCCATACCAAATCTCCTTGAGAGAACTGTTTAACTTTGACTTTTTTGTCATACCATCTGGCCACCCTTTCCTTGTTTTCTTCTATACTAATCAGGGCTCTCAACCGTAAACCCGCCGAATCATCAAGTTCATCTTTCATAAGAAAGGAATAGTCATCGGCCGTTAACTGATCTTGTAACGATATACGTCTTGACCCTGTCCTTATCTCCCATGGCAAGACCGCCTCATGACCATAAACCAACTGATAAGGGGATATTTTAGTGGCTCCATGACAAGCCATCCTGTATGCCCATAAAGATTCAGCCAAAGACATATGCCACTTCTTGGGTTGCTCTTCTATCTTCGTCTTGATTAGCTTGATTATCCCTTTGTTAGACGACTCTGCTTGGCCATTGGCTTGAGCATAGTATGGAGAAGAGTTCAATAATTTAATCCCCATATCGGCGGCGAATTCTCCGAATTCTCGAGAAGTGAACATTGTCCCTTGATCAGTTGTGATGGTTTGAGGAATACCAAATCGATATATAATATGGCTTTTTACAAATTCAATCATATCGGCCGATGTCACATTCCTCAAAGGAACTGCCTCCACCCACTTAGTAAAATAATCTGTAGCCACCAATATGAACTTATGCCCTTTTCTTGATGGAGGATGAATCTGTCCGATGAGATCTATTGCCCAACCTCTGAACGGCCACGGCTTAATTATTGGATTCATAGCCGATGCTGGCGCGCGCTGCACATTACCAAACCTCTGACAGTCTTGGCATCCTTTGTAGTACATGAAACAATCCTAAAGGATGGTCGGCCAGTAATATCCATTGTTCCGGATCATCCATTTCATTTTGTGAGCCGATTGATGAGCTCCACATACGCCTTCATGGATTTCTCCCATCAGAACCTTTGCCTCTTTTGTCCCCAGGCATTTGAGAAGAACTCCATCAATCGTCCGATAAAATAAATCATCCTCAAGCAACACATATTTTTTAGCCTGAAAATGTGTTCGCCGATCCATCTTTTGGGATGGATTTCTCAAGTAATCGGCGATCTCCTTTCGCCAGTCATCGGCCGCAAGCTCTAGCGTCATCGCTCCCTGAATCGGCCGATATCCAGAAGCATGTTGGGCCAGTCTGTTGGCTTCTTCATTATAATTCCTGGGGATATGCTCAATTATTGCAGACTTGAACTCTTTTAAAAGCTGAAGACAATCCTCATAATAAATCCTCAAGATATCATCCGTGCACTCAGATCGCCCCGTCAACTGATCCACAATGAGCATGGAATCCCCAAAAATTTCGACTGCATCAGCTCTGACTTCCCTTAATAATTGGATGCCTTTCAGAACAGCTCGATATTCCGCTTGGTTATTAGTTGCAGAGGCTTCTATCGGCAGAGAGAAATCATAGCTTGCCCCCCGAGGCGACACAAGAACAATGCCGATTCCTAATCCGACCCCACACGAAGAACCATCAAAATATAGAGTCCGTGGAACTGGTTCAACGGTGGCGATTTCTGGTCCACAATGCTGAACTACGAAATCGGCCATCACTTGACCTTTGACGGCTTTGGCCGATTCGTACCTTAAATCGAATTCTGACAAAGCCAGGATCCATTTTCCAATCCGCCCTTTCAAAATTGGCAATGATAGCATATATTTCACCACGTCATCCTTGCACACGTCTATGCATTCTGCCGATAGAAAATAGTGCCTGAGCTTGGTACATGAAAAGTACAAGCACAAGCATAGTCGCTCCACCGAGGAATATCTTGTTTCGGCGTCCAAAAGTCTTCTGCTGACGTAGTATACTACTCGTTCTTTCCCCTCAAACTCCTGTACCAACGCCGATCCAATAGCCTGTTCATCAGCCGATAAATATAACTTGAACGGCTTACCAGTCTGTGGTGGAACTAATACCGGAGGTGAAACCAGATACTGCTTGATATTCTCCAGTGCCTTGCGTTGTCCTTCTCCCCATATGAATTCCTGGTCGGGCTTTAATTTCAACAGAGGGGTAAAAGCCTGAATACGCCCTGACAGGTTGGATATGAATCTTCTGATGAAATTGACCTTGCCGATGAGGGACTGTAGTTCAGTTTTATTTTGTGGGGCCACCACTTTGTTGATGGCGTCTATGGTCTTGCGGTTGACTTCTATCCTGCGCTCATGGATCATAAATCCTAAGAATTGCCCGGCCGATACACCAAATGCACACTTGTTTTGGTTCATCTTCAACCCATGTTTCCTTGTGCACTCCAGCACTTCCTGTAAATCGGCCAGATGATCTTGGTGACCTTTTGACTTGACCACGACGTCATCTATATAAATTTCCACCGACGAACCAATGAGCTTTTGGAAGATGTAGTTCATGGCCCGTTGATATGTAGCGCCGGCGTTCTTCAACCCGAAAGTCATAACCACCCATTCAAACAAACCAAGATGACCTGGGCACGTGAAAGCCGTTTTCAAAATATCTTCCTCGGCCATTAATATCTGATTGTACCCAACATTCCCATCCATGAAACTTATGACTTTGTGGCCTGCGGCAGCATCCACCAAGATATCGGCCGTCGGCATTGGATATCCATCCATCGGCGTAGCCTGATTTAAGTTCCTGAAATCGATGCACACACGTAATTTTCCATTCTTTTTGTATACAGGCACAATGTTAGAAATCCATTCGGCGTAGCGGCACTGCCGAATAAATCCTGCTTCAATCAACTTTGTAATCTCGGCCTTTATATCAGGTAGAATCTTGGGGTTACACCGTCGTGCAGGTTGCTGATATGGCCGATATCCTGATTTTATAGGTAACCGGTGTTCAACAATACACCGGTCTAGTCCTGGCATCTCATGATATTCCCAAGCAAAGCAATCCTTGAACTCTTTTAAAAAACTTATCAATTTACATTTGTACTCAGGATCCAAATTGGCACTAATGTACGTCGGCCTTGATTTGCCGCTATCTCCCAAATCTACCATCTCTAATAAATCGGCCGACGTAAACCCGTGCCCAAGCTTCCCATCTTTTCGGACGAGTTGATCCATTTATTCCGAATCTTCAGAGCCGACTGCTTGGTTCGGCTGTAGACCGAAATCGGACACTTTCAGGAAGTCAGTGTCCCAAGTCCTGCCAGATATACACTTGACGTGTTCGCAGCTCCACTGTTGCGTGTCGGCCGCTGCAACGCTGTAGACGGAATCGGCAGCGACTATCTCTGTGCTGTCGCTGACCCATTGCACAAGGCATTGATGCATTGTAGATGGGACATCGCAGTTTGGGTGTATCCAGTCGCGACCAAGCAGCATATTGTAGGACCCCTTGCCATTAATAACGAAAAAGGTGGTAGGGAGGGTCTTACTGCCGATGGTGAGGTCGACGCAGAGCGCTCCGCGGGCGGGTGACACGTTGCCTTCGAAATCCTTCAGCATCATGTCCGTCTTGGTGAGGTCTTCATCACCCTTGCCCAGCTTGCGGAACATGGCATACGGCATGATGTTAACTGCAGCGCCTCCATCTACCAGTAATCTGGTGACGGGTCTTCCGTTGACATAGCCTTTGAGAAACAGCGCTTTAAGATGCTGTCGTTTTTCCTCTTCTGGTTTCTCAAACGTAGCCGTCATCGGCTCCAATACTAGTTGTGCCATTTGTTCCTCTTCTGTTCTTGTTATTTTATCCCGATCGTTGGGCGCCATGAACTCCATCGGCAGTATGAACACCATATCAATTTCGGCTGCCGATTCTTGGTTGTTTGCTTCTTGATCGTGTTTCTTTGGGCGCCACACTCGAGACTTAACATTCCTTCTTTCTGGCACCTGTCTCTGTTCTTCTTCTTGATGCTCCCACTGGCGTAGGCGTTGGATCCTTCGCTTCTGGGATCTGGATAGGCCATCGGGACACCACCTAGGATTTGCTGGTTTGGCCAATGATCTGGCGTGTTCCCAATCTGGTTCCCTTCCTAGGGGATCCTCGTCTGATACCCTGTCATCGGCCATCTCTTCCAGCCGATCGTGCGCGCTGATCCTGCCCCCCAGTCCATCCTGCTGGCCGATCTTGCTAGTTGACCGGCAGTACTGGTCAACTCTGCCCCCCAGCCGATCATGCACCGAAACGCGTTGTTCCTCGCACCGATTTCTGCTGGTCGGCTCTGATCCTCTATCCCTAGAGTGTGGCCTCGAGCGATCGTTGCGGCTTAATCCGTTACACTCTGGACAGTTATCGGCAGACGGTAATCTAATGTCATTTTCCCAGCAGTGGATGAAGAACGGACATTGCCAGTGATCTTCATGCCGGCGTGTTATCTCTTCTTGGTATCTTGCTTGTTCTTGCTGCTGCCGATACTTGCTGCGCAAGAAATGGGAGGTGACGGGCTTGCGTGGTCGTTCTGGCCCCCGCCTGTTCCTTCTGATTTCTTCCATCGTGATCTGCCTCCTGGGATCGACGGCGCCGCCTCTTCTCGCTGATTCTGACGTCAGCACCTTGGTTTGACTTGAGTCTCCTCCAGCGTTAACCATGTTGGCCGGGAAGGGATGCTGATCTATCTTCATCGGTTTTGCCGATTTAGCTGGAGTTTCAAATTTAAGCCACCCCTGCTCGATGGCCGATTGTATCTGCTGACGAAAAACTTTACATTCATTTGTATCATGAGAAGTAGCGTTGTGCCACTTGCAGTATTTTATCTTCTTAAGTTGATCGGCCGTAGGGATGGTGTGATGCTGGGACAGCTTAATCTGTCCTTCCTGAAGCAATAGATCAAAAATTTTATCGGCCTTTGACGTGTCAAAGCCGAATGTCTCTGGCTCCTTCTTGCCAAAAGGGCATGATATTGGTTTTTTCCCTTTGACCCATTCTGCCAGGCCGATTTCCTCTTCCGCATCTGATTCAGATCCTTCCAAGTATGCCACCTTCTTTTGGAAGTTCCTCCGCTGTTCAAATGGTCGGACCTCCTGTCCTGACAATCGGTGGACGATTTGGCTCAGGCTTTCAAACTCTTGGGCAGCATATCTTTCTTTGATTTGTGGCAGGAGGCCTTGGAAGGCGATATCGGCCAACTGTGCGTCGGTCAGAGCCAGACTGTAGCATTTGTTCCTGATTTCTCTGAACCTCTGTATATATCCCATTACTGGTTCATCGCATCCTCTGCCTGAGGCTGGTCAAATCCGAGAGCTTCATCTCGTGTACTCCTGCGTAGAAGTACTTGTGGAATTGTTTCTCCAGATCGGCCCAAGTAACGATAGAATTTGGCGGTAAGGTGGTGAACCACTGGAAGGCCGATCCGGACAGAGACGATGAAAATAAACGCACCCTCAGAGCATCTTGCGTGGCAGCTTCTCCGCACTGGATGATGAATCGGTTGATATGCTCCACGGTGGATGTATCGTCCGTCCCTGAGAACTTGGTGAAATCAGGAACTTTGTAGCGGTGTGGGAACGGCAGCAAGTCATAGGCCGATGGATATGGCGTCTTGTAGGTGTAAGTTTGAACTTTTGGCTTCAATCCAAACTGATCCTGGATCACTTCTGCTATTCTCGCCGTCCAGTCCACCTGCTGCTGATGAACAGCTGTTCGCGGCGCAGGCATGTGCTGAAGAGCTGGCACGACTGGGTGATGGATCGGCGAACTTTGCTGAGTGGCCGATAGTTGATGGCGAAGCGAGTCCGCACCCCCATCGTATGTCGTCGTTGGCGCCGCGCCTCCGAATGGTTCCACAGTGCTTGCCCTCCTGCCGATTTCTGATGAGATCGGCTGATACTGGGGAACCGTCGGCCGGGCGGCCGATTGGTATGGCACCTGGATTGAATAACTTCCATACCCGTTCGCTGGCTCGGGAAAATACGTTGTCGCTGATGTTCCCCAAGGTGCTGAGCTTGTAGGCAGTGACTGCACAGAAGCAATCTGAACGGGTTGAAGCGGTGTCTGTGATGGGAGACATGGTGCACCGCTGTATCTTGGAGACGCCGGGGGCAATGGAGAGTTGTACCCCTCGCGTTGCATCAATATCGGCTGAGGAGCCGATTGGGACGTGTATGGTAAGCTTCTGGCTGGCAGAGTGGTTGGCGGGGCATATGCCGGTCCCTGATAGCCTTGGACTGCTCCGCTGGCCAGAGAGCTGACGACGGCGTTATACACCGTGTTGGTCATCACTGAGGATTGGTCGATGAATGCCTGATACACGGACTGTTGAATCATCTCTGACATCTTGCCCGAGTCCTCAGCAATGGTGATGTGGCGGGGAGCTAGAATAGGAGCTTTCTTGACCGCCTCCCCACTTCTGGTATGACTGAACGACTGGAGGTACATCTTCTTGTAATCTTCTAGAAGTTTGGCCAATTCTTCCCTCTAGTCGTCCTTGAGATCCGCTTCTGTGACCTCAATGATGTTGTTGTCGGAGATTTCTGCGTTCTTCGACATATCAGATCTTGGATGGTTCCACTGGGCATGCCAAAAGTGTGTTGGCGCTAAAATCGGCCGGATAGGAATCGGCCGATGGTCTTCAACGTCGGACACACGACCCGGGAGAATCTGCTTAGCTCCTGTTCGGGTTATCGCCCTGGTGCGGATCGCGCGGCGTGCCAGTCAATCTGACCTGTTGATTGACAAGGAAATACAGTATTAAATTCCAGGCGCGTCGATCGGCTGGAGTTCCGATCTGTCCTGAGGAGCGCGTCGGCGGTGAATCGGCCGATTTGCTGTAGAGATGATCGGCTATGGATCAGCCGATAATCGTGTAATAATTGTAAAGAAAACCACCGGAGCGATCTAAACAATTACTACAGAAGCAACACTTCAAATAGATCTAATCGGCTGTATGATGATAAATCGAAGAAGAACAATGACGAAGCCGATTACTCTGATCTCAAGCTGGATAACTGGTGATAATACTAGAATAACAGGTAAAACTTGCAATTCTAGTAAATATCGATAACTGGTGAATAAATCCAAACGAAACCACAGCGATGCACCCGTAGTTAAAGCTCGGATGTTACTCGGTAAGCGGAACCTACCAATTGGCCGGAGATCAAGTTGATGCAGCCCTGCCAATCCGTACGAACTCATGGAAGAAGAAAATATTAGCGAAGTCGCCAACTTGAAAGTAAATTGCTGGAAAAGTAGAAGTATTGTTGTTGATTGATGTGTTGATATCTTTTTCAAGACCCTGACGACTCCTATTTATACCCTAAAGCTAGGACTCCTGGTCGATCACGACTTGTTACAACTTTATTTAAACTACTATATCTATAAGAACTTTAAAAGGAAACGGACTCCCGCAGAATCTTCCGCCGCCGTTCCCTAATCCAATCAGGATTTCCTTCAGTTGCCCCCTTTGACCAACTTTTGACCAGGACCCTCTGAAATAGTCCCCGACCGACTCAACATGCCCCCTTTGACCAACTTTTGACCAGGACCCTCTGAAATAGTCCCATCCTATTGGCATAGGCTGTATCACCAATCGGCCGATTTCCAACTGTTACCTCAATCGGCCGATTCCTTTCTGTAGCCTTCAGATCTGCCGCATCGGCCAATCTTCTCCTCCTGACGCCGATTCAACACGTGTCAAAATCTGGCGTCAACAGTCCTCAAGATGACAATGATGATGAAGAACATGATGAAAGAAACCCGGATATCGCTTTTCTTGAGGCGTATACCATTAGAATGAGGCCGCCAACGCGTCTCACTCATCCCTCCTATGTTGGTCATCGCATGGTCAACTACACCAAAGGCAAGCACAAGCTATACAATTTGAGATAGTAAGATTGGACAACTCTTGACAAGGAGCAGCAGGGCGATTCTCGCTTTTGGACTTGGTTTCACGCCGATTGGTACGAGTCCGTCATCATGACCAAGTCCCACCCAACAACCGAGATGAAGTCAATTGATTGGAGCCATCTCTCGGATATTGACTTGCCCGTTATACAAGATGTCATGGATGCTTGTGGCAGGATGAATCTCATGGATATCATGTCTTTTTTTGTGATTGGAATTAAGAGGTTATTGCTCAATTCTATGCAACACTTTATGTGAACCGTCGTGACAAGACCTTCCATTGGATAACTATTAGCCAGCGTCTTCAAATTGGATATGCTCAGTTTGCTAGCATTCTCAGCTTCCCTAGAGCTGATCTTACTAGAGACAAACTTCATGGGGAAGAGAATGTGCTTAGTGATGAGGAGATGGCCTTCATGTATGACCATGCATATGGTGACATCAAGCTTGGGACTGTTAGTTCCATTTTAGAAGCTGCTCAACAATCTTTTCCTTTACACGATATGTCCTAAAGCAGGAGATGCGGACAACATCTCAAATATGTCAAGGAATTTGCTTGCAAGGATGGGTCCGGGGCATGAAGCTTTTAGTGTGTTTGATTTCATTTGGGAAGAGATCATTGTGTGCTCAGTGTCACCCAAGAAGAGCTGCAACTATGCCCCTTATATCTTTGCTATGATCAAGGCGATGACCGGTGCCGACATCTGCACCGACAAGGGTCATCAAGTCTATAGGCTAAGCAAAGGTACTCTTACGCGCTTGGTGAAGATTGTCAAGCATGCACCTCAAGGAAGAGCCGCAGCATCATCTCAAGGGCCTAGTTCTCAAGCTCCATCAAGCTCTCGTGGTCCTTCTTCTTCCCGTGGTCCTTCTACGTCCTGTGGTTCACCTTCTAGGGCTCCAAAGAAAAAGGGCATTCTTGGGTTCATCTCCAAAGGTCTTTTCGCTTGTTTCAATGTGGGACGTCACAATGCCAAAGAAATTTATGCCCACAAGAAATATGTTGATGAGCAACTCATCAAGATTGAATCAAGGCAAAAGGAGATTATGGCCAAAAGCGACATTCCACACTCACCGGTTCATGCTCCTATGGACTTTCCTCCTCCTCCCGTCTTCTACTACCGTTGAGAGGGGATTAGCGACCCATCTATGCTGTTTGGTGCTTCTCAATATGGTGGTGACTTTGAGGAAGATTTGGGTGGGCGTGAGGAGATGGATGAAGAAGAAGAGGAAGACGTTCCCGCTGCAAACTCCGACGACGACGATGATGATGAGTGATGGCTTTGGAAGGGCCTCTCCTTTTTGGTGCTTGATGCCAAAGAGGGAGTGAGCTCACCATAGGCCATTGATGGGATGTTGCCTTATCTATCTAATTTTCGTAGCTTGTGAGCTTTGAACTTTTATGGCTTGTAGACTTGTAAGACAATTATTATGTATTTGTGTTATGTGTGGTGTGCCAAGTGAGACTTTAAATTTGTAAGACTTATGCATGACTCTTATGCTAGTATGGTTCTAGAACTTAATGCTTGTGTGATGCTCATGACTTGGTGTAATGCTTATTTCCACTTTGTCGATTGTGATATATCTTGTCATATGCATCATGCTTATTTATTGTCACACTTTGCATCCCATGGACTAAATGATATAGGGGGAGCTCTCTTAATTTGTGCTATTGGCATTTGAGGCCATTCTTGATTTCATTATGAAACTGCACATATTAAGGGGGAGTTCTACTATATGATTGGTTCAAAATCGATTTATGACTTTACTTGTGAGCCTTAATTGTGTTGTCATAAATCACCAAAAAGGGGGAGATTGAAAGTGCATTTGGCCCCCTAAGTGGGTTTTGGTGTTGATGACATACTTAATTAAGGAGCTAATGCGTTTATCGAGTTTTGAACAGGTTATGATGCAATGAAATGAAAAATACGCGTACAAAGACGCCAAATTACTTAATGGACGGTGTTGGAACTCAAAGAAGAGTTTTATTTATTTTCTATTTTGAATTTGAGTATAGGAAACACCGTACTATTAAGAGGGATGCGAAAAAGTGTTCTGGAGATGCTAAAGTGCTTAGTAGAAAAAACAAGAGGCAAATGAGAGACCAAACCCCTTTGTAGAAAACTCAAAACCAGCAGTTTCAGCCTGGTCGGAAGTTCCGACCTGGGGTTGGAAGTTCTGACCAGGGGTCCTCGGCCAAATATTTTTGTGAAGGTCAGAAGTTCCGACCCCTGATCGGAAGTTCCGACAAGCACATAAACTGCATAGTAACGGCTAGTTTTTGGGGGTCGGGTATATATACCCCTTCACCCCCTCATTCATTTGCTGCTGACCTAACCCAAGACAAACACCCGCTAGAGCATTAAATCCACTTCCCTACTCCCACATTGAGCCAATCCTTGCATTGATTTGAGCTAGGGCTTGGGTGAGAGAGTGATTGAAGTGTGTGTCACTTGTCTCCTTGTGTTTGAGGGCAGCCCCCCTTCCTCCTTGAGCACTTGAAGCATCTCCAAGCATTGATTCGTGTTTGTTACTCTTGAAGCTTGCATCTTGACGGTTCAGCGTCGCTCATGGAGCGCACTCTCGTGTGTGCGCGCCCCGGAAGTTTGTATTGCCCAATCCTTTGTGGATTTGATAGTAAGTGACTCAATCCTCCTTTGTGGTTGATTGAGTGAGGAAAGGGTTAGAGAAGACCCGGCTCTTTGTGAGCTCCTCAACGGAGACGTAGCTTCCTTAGTGGAAGTGAACTTCGGGATAAAATCACTTGTGTCTTGCTCATTTTGTTCATATCTAGTTCTTGTTGACCAAGACCTTATTTTGTCCTGATCGTATTCTTGTTGTTGAGCCTGCTATGATTGGTTGCAGAAGGTTCCTAGCATCACTATGCAATTTTTGATTCAGCCAGGTTTCTCAGTTTTGATTTAGTTTTTAAATTTTGTTGTAAATTCATTGTGTTGTCGGAAGTTCCGACCAGGCATTGGAAGTTCTGACCCATCGGAACTTCCTATCCCTGATCAGAAGTTCCGACAGCGCTAATTTCTGCGAAGAATTTTTAGGTTTTACAGGTTCGCCTATTCACCCCCCCTGTAGGCATCACCAAGATCCTTTCAATTGGTATCAGAGCCTAATCTCTTAATTAAGGCTTAACCGCTAAGGGATTTAGCGATGTCTCAAGATGGGGATGGCGCCACTTGCACGAAAGACGCCACCGGTCGCATACAGTTGGATCGTATTCCGGGAGGCTCCACAATCGGAACCGCAAGACCGCGTGGGAATGGAAGCCGCGCTCCTTCCATCTACGAATCCGCCTCAAGCGAAGAAACAAGCGAAAGTGATGAACTTGAAGGGGAGGACGTAGAGGCAAGAAAAAGAAGAAAAGAGAAGATGAAAGCCAAAATTGAGAAGAAAGCGAACAAGATGGTGAAGAAAAGAATCAAGCAAGAGATGGAGAAGCATCCTTTCTTTGGGATGCACCAAGAACCACCTAACTACTCTCAATCTCAATATCCCGCTTCTCAATTTCAATCGGTCCAACTGGGAAAAGCCCCGTTCTTTGATGGAACGGATTATCCCATGTGGTCTTATGATATTCAAATGCACCTCTATGCGCTTCACCCCCGCCCCTTTAGGCATCACCAAGATCTTTTCACTAGGTCCCTCTTCGACTCGGAACTCGGAAGCGGACTTAGATCTCCTACTCACGCTCGGAGAGGAGGACGCCACCGCTAGCCGGGAGGCTCCCGTTTTTTGACGCCTACTCGGATTCAGATGACGAGCCCGACTCCTCCGCGGTCAGTCATCTTGGTTTGAGCATTATGACTTCCACGTAGGGCAGATTCATGTACTGGAAGGGCAGGGAGCCCTCCGAACTGCTCGATGATGACGCCCGCTTGGTAGCCACCATCCATCAACTGCTTTTTCAAAAGGGCAGACCTCTTTATCTATCCAGGAAGAGATGTCCAGGACCTCCACTTCGACTGTCCTGGCCACTGACTACTCTGGCGACTACTCGCCGGAGTGTGAAGTCTACATGGCTTCCATCCACGACCTCGAAGACGATGAGCCGGGCATCGAGTTCGACAATGAGCTCGAGGACGAGATCTCCGCCAACCAGGACACCGCCGACGCTCCCCAGGACAAAGCTGAGGGGGAAAGGCGGGTACGCAGGTGGAAGAACGCCAGGAGGAACAAGCGCAGGCGCAATGCTCAAGAGCGCGCCCGCAACCCGCAATGGCGTAGAAACCTACACGAGGATTTTGACACAGCAGCTGGCGAAGAATTTGTTACCCCTATGGTAACATCTACGAAGCTTCTCTGCTCCTGCAACAGATTCCCCTAATGGACGCAACTCAGCGGATCATGCGACTTGTCAAGCAAGCCGCAGTCCAGCTCGACAAGATGCACCTGATGAAATCCGTCCAGAACACCCATTCTACATCAGAATGTCATGGCAGCTCTGTACCCCAGGGCAGTCGTGCCGTCGCGGGTCATTCCAACCCCCGCAACAATTGATAAGCTGAACAGGAGGTTCAGCAGCAAGACCCTAGGCCCAGGGGTGGAGGGCAACCCGCGGGAGGCCAAGGCCACCAGGGTAACCAGCTTCCTCCACCTCCTGGCGGACGTACGCTCCATCATCACCAATAGGCAGCGTGAGCGGTTGGAGAACGCTGCTCACGACGATAGTGATCGTTTCCCGGCCTTCACGAAAAACATCACTAACCGCGAGTACCCGAGGGACTTCAAGCCTACGAACATACCGAAGTACAACGAGAAACAAGATCCGCGGCAGTGGCTGCAATGCTACTCCGTGGCCATAGAAAGTATGTGGGGGCTCTAACTCGACTAAAGCCCTCTACTTCCTGATGGCCTTGGAAACAACACCACTCACATGGCTGGAAACCCTCCGGCCAAACTCCATTGACTCTTGGGAGACCCTGAAGTAGGTCTTCGTTGATAACTTTCAGGGCTCCATGATCCCGGCAGGTACTCGTCATGACTTGTCGCAGGTCAAGCAGGAGGAGAACGAGACCCTGAGGTCATACACGCGCCGTTTCTTCGACACCCGCGCCACCATCGCCAACATCACCGACGAGGAGGTCATCTGCTGCTTCCGCAACAGACTGGCCACAAAGCAGACGTACCGCGAGTTCGGGAGGAACCTCCCGACTACCATACTCGAGCTCCGCAACATGATGCAGCGATGGGCGGATCAAGAGGACGAGGAGAACGAATGCTTCCCCAAGCGCAAAAACGACAAGGACAACAACAACAACCGCTGTGACACGGGCCAGTACAACAACTTGGGTGCCGCTCGCAAGTGGAAGCCGGAGGATCAAGTGGCCAACATCGAGCGCAACCCTCGCAGCAAGAAGTCGGGAAGGCTTCAGGATCAGTACGAGAAGATCCTCCACAAGCAGTGCCTGATGCACCCGAAGGCCAAGCACACTATGTTTTAGTGAATCGTCCTCCGCAAAAGCCTTAATGCACCACCTCCTCCTGATGACGAGAAAGACAAGGGCAAGGCGGACGAGGGGAACGACAAGTCAGGGCCTCCGGGTTTCCAGCACCCGACTAACACCGTCAACATCATCTTCGGAGGCGACGATGGTATCCTTACCAAGCGTGCGCAGAAGCTGTTTCGGCGTGAAGTTATGTCAGTTGAGCCAGCAGTGCCGTGTCCTCTGAGACACAACGAGTTCCCGATTTCCTTCTCCAAAGAGGATAAGTGGACCAGCTTCTCCGAGCAGGAAAACTTCCGCTCGTACTGGACCCGGTAGTCGCCGGCTCTACACTGACCCGGGTACTCATCGACGGGGGAAGCGGGTTAAACCCGCTCTTCCTGAGTACTCTGAAGAAAATGAGGATGGACATTGGCAAGATGCTCACCCCCAGCTTAGCTCCTTTCTACGAGATTATCCCGGATAACGCGGCTACACCGATCGGCTCGATCACTCTGCCAGTTACCTTCGGAATGGCCGCCAACTTCCGTACGGAGTACATCAAGTTCGAAGTCGCCAACTTCGAATTTTTGTACCACGCCATCCTTGGCAGGCCCGCTTTGGCCAAGTTCATGGCTGTACCCCATTACATCTACTTGGTCTTGAAAATGCCAGGTACCAATGGTGTACTCTCCCTCCGCGGCGACATCGAGAAGTCCTACGACTGCGACCAGGAGGCGATCAAGTATGCTGCATTAGCGCGCGTGCCACAGCCTTCATCCGAGATACTCGCGGCCGCACAGCAACTCTTCGAGACAGAGCTGGAGGTGGCGAACAAGAGGCCAAGCCAGTCGAGGGTCAAGCCGAACCCCGACGTTGGCATCAAGACCATCCAGCTCCAGGAAGGTGACTCATCCAAGACCACCCTAATCGGCGAAAACATGGACAACAAATAGGAATTCGCGCTCGTCAACTTTCTTAGGGCCAACCGAGACATTTTCGCTTGGAAACCAGCGGATATGCCAGGTGTGCCCAAGGAGTTGATCGAGCATGCTCTGAAAGTTGATCCCAAGGCCACTCTGAGGAAGCAATGACTACGTTGTTTCTCTCTAGAAAAGAGGCAGGCCATTAAAAAAGAGCTAGTTAAACTACTCGCAGCTGGTTTCATCAAAGAGGTGTACCACCCAGAGTGGCTAGCCAACCCTGTACTCGTTCTGAAAAAGAATAATAATGAATGGAGGATGTGTGTCGATTATACCGATCGCAATAGGCACTACCCGAAAGATCCTTCTGCACTTCCCCGCATCGATCAGGTTATCGACTCCACCGCCGGCTGTGTCCTACTCTCCTTCCTTGATTGCTACTCGGGTTATCATCAGATTTCCCTCAAGGAAGAAGACCAGATCAAGACTGTGTTCATCACCCCGTTCGAAGCCTACGCATACACGACAATGTAGTTTGGCCTGAAGAATGCGGGTGCGACTTACCAGCGAGCCATACAACTGTGCCTCGCTGACCAGCTACACCGCAACATTGAAGCCTACGTGGATGACATGGTTATTAAAACCAGAAATCCCGACGAGTTCATCTTTGATCTCTTGGAAACTTTCAATAGTCTGCGAAAATTTCAGTGGAAGCTCAACCCGACTAAGTGCGTCTTCGGCGTACCCCAAGGGAAACTCCTCGGTTTCATCATCAGTCACCGAGGCATTGAGGCTAACCCTGAGAAGATAACCGCCATCACAAGCATAGGGGCTCCACAGAAGATCAAAGATGTGCAGAAGCTCACCGGCTGTATGGCGGCACTAAACAGATTCATCTCCCGACTTGGAGATAGACCCTTTTTCAAGCTCCTCAAGCGGCAGGAAAATTTTGTTTGGACCGAGGAAGCGACGCAGGCATTGGAGGACCTCAAGGCTCACCTCCAATCGCCCCCCATCCTCACGGCTCTGAACCCAGGTGAGAACCTGCTACTTTACATCGCTGCAACTACTCACGTAGTCAACACAACCATTATGGTGGAGCGAAACAAGGAGGGCCATGCCTTCGGTGTGCAGCGGCCAGTGTATTTCATTAGCGAAGTCCTTTCTGAGTCAAAGGTTTGTTACCCTTCGATTCAGAAACTTCTCTACGCGATACTCATCACCTCCAGAAAGCATCGCCACTACTTCGACGAGTACAAAATCTCAGTTGTCATTGACTTCCCATTGGCGGATATACTTCACAACCGGGGTGCAACTGGGTGTATCTCCTAGTGGGCAGTGGAACTGGGGGCTCTCAACATCGACTTCAAGCCACACACTGCCATCAAGTCGCAAGCTCTAGTCGATTTCTTGGCAGAGTGGCAAGAAAACCAAGTACCAACTCTAGCTGACCAGCCAGAGCATTGGGTGATGTACTTCGATGGCTCCCTCAAGCTCGAAAGCGGTGGCGTAGGAGTACTCTTCATCAGTTCGACTGGTGAGCAACTTAAATACATATTTCAAATACTATTTAAGGTCTCCAATAACGAGGCCGAGTACGAGGCACTACTCCACGAGCTACGCCTGACTGTCTTCCTTGGTATCAAGCGCCTACTCATCTTTGGCGACTCTTTACTGGTGGTCCAACAATGCAACAAGGAGTGGGACACCAACAAAGAAACCATGGACGCGTACGTTGCAGAAATTTGTAAGCTTGAGAACAAGTTCTCGGGTCTCGAGATCCGTCATGTACTCCGTGATAACAACGTTGGGGCAGACGTACTCTTTAAGCTAGGCTCTGAGCGAGCCAAAGTTCCGGCTGGAGTCTTTGTCCATGAGCTCCACCACCCCTCTATTCCAAGAATAGAGCCAGGCATCATCGACCAAGACCCTGCGGAGTTTAGTCGAGAGGTCCTGATGATTGACGTGGACTGGCGCTCCCAGTTCATCGACTTGATCAAGGAGAAGAAGCTACCTCCCAACCTTGACCCCAAGAGCGCCGAGGCTATTCAACTAGTCAAGCGCAGTAAGGGTTACGTTCTGGTGGGAGATAAGCTCTACAAGCGTGGATCAGCATCGGGGGTACTCATGAAGTGCGTTACTACCGCAGAAGGGCAAGAAATCCTGGAGGAAATCCATGAGGGCACATGCGACAATCATGCAGCCTCCCGTACTCTAGTTGGGAAGGCCTTCAGGTCTGGGTTCTATTGGCCTACGGCTTTGGCAGATGCCGAAGACCTCGTTCGTCGATGCACCAACTGCCAATTCTTCAGTAAACAATCTCATGTCCCTGCGCACAAGCTGATCGCCATACCACAATCTTGGCCGTTTGGCTGTTGGGGCCTTGACATGATCAGTCCATTGACAACAGCACGAGGAAGCTTTACCCACGTCTTGGTGGCCATCGGCAAGTTCACCAAGTGGATCGAGTACAAGCCTATTACAACCCTGACAGCCGATAGAGTAGTCACCTTCATCTGTGACATACGTCACCATTTAGGTTTCCCTCATACGATCATTACTGATCTGGGATCCAACTTCACTTCACACGAGTTCTGGGAGTTCTGCGAACGAAGCTACATCGAGATCAAGTATGTCTCGGTAGCCCACCCAAGGGCAAATGGCCAGGTGGAGCGCGCCAACGGCTTGATTCTTGATGGACTCAAGAAAAGGCTCTACGACGAGAACAGCAAAAAGGGAGGCAAGTGGATCGATGAGTTACCCACAGTTGTCTGGGGGCTTCGTACTCAACCGAGTAAAGCAACAGGATGGTCATCTTTCTTTCTTGTCTATGGGTCAGAAGCTATCCTCCCGACAGATATCATGTGGAACTCTCCCAGATTGGAGATGTATGAGGAAGGAGAAGCTGACGAAGCAAGGCACTTGGAACTCGACTGCGCTGAAGAAGTCAGATGCAAGGCCCTACTGCGATCAGCAAGATACCTACAAGGCGTTTGACGGTATCATGACCGCAACGTCCAAGAAAGATCCTTCAACATTGGGGACTTAGTCTTACGCCGCATCCAAGATGAGACTGGGCTTCACAAGCTCAACTCTAGATGGGAAGGACCCCTCATCGTCACGAAGGTAACCAGCCCAGGGTCATATCGACTACAATACCCTGACGGCCTGGAGGTTCCAAATTCTTGGAACATCGAGCACCTGCACCGTTTCTATGCATAAGAAACTTGTATCAAACCTGTCAGCTATAGCGCAGCTCAGTATAATAATACATGGTTGTTTCGGCCCCACAAACGACTACTGTGTTTTTATCTTCTTTAGCAACATTGAGTAAACTGGGGGGCTATCGCCACGAGTTATGTCAATACGCTACTTCTCACTAATCCTCGGAAATACTCGGGGGCTACGCCACGAGTACCTTCCGTTACGATTAACCAAACCAAAGCCTCTCTGGCTATACCCTCGAACGGGGTAGATGTTCTTTCCGACTACCTCCCTTTACAGCTTAATCAAGCTATGGGGCAAGGTCTTACAGGGTAAAGTCGAAGGGGTTATTACACCTATAAACAGAGGTTCTACAAATGCAACTCTGTACAAAAGTACAAATCTAGTACACAGTTCGCTAACTGAAGCGATGCCTTCAGGGTAACTACACACTGGAACTAACGTACTAAAGTGCTTAACGATTACGTTTCAACACGCCACTTCACAAGTCGAGCGTAGCAAACAATGATCAAACAAAGCATTAATATATTACACGAGCAACTGTTGTTTTTCATACAAAACATACACAATTTATCATGGCTCAAAAGAGCGGAAGGTCATCGACTATTTGATGAGCAACATCTTGCACTTCGGCACGGTACTCGTTGAACTGCTCCTCGGTGCACACCCCGGAGACGCCTTCTGCAAATGGACTAACGTCCATGCCTGGGAAATACGACTTCACCACTGCCAAGGTATGTGTTAGCACAAGCTTGGCAGTGCCAGACGCATACCCGGCAATGCTTGTCGGAGCATCAACCAGTCGCTGCACCAAGGAGAGCCCGTCTGTGACGGGGTGCACAAACTTGCAGAGCTGGTGAGCAGCTGTCGCGAGTTGCTCCATCTCCTTCTCGTTGCACTCCCTGTCTCGGGCCATGGACTGGATTTGCTTCATATTTTCTATGAGCTGCTTATCAGCATCAGACAGCTAGTGACTTACAGTCTTGTGCTCCTCGTCCAGATCCGAGTACTTGAGCTGAAGCTCCTCCAGTGCCTTTTGCAGCTGTTCTTTCTCTTCTGTAAGTTCATATATATCACACTTCCAGTCAGTTAACGCTCTTTCGATACGAGCATACTCTGGGAAAAAGTACATATATACAACTCAGAAGAAAGACAAAGCGATAGCACTATTTGGGTCAGAGGAACAGACTACTTACTTTCTTTCTGAACGGTCAAATCTTTGACCTTTCGGATCGCCAAGTCGTGCTTCCGTTGCTGATCTATCATGGCGTCCTGATGCGAAGTCTTCAGGGCCTCGAGTTCCTCCTGGAGCTTGAGGTTCTGGGCCTTCTCAGCCTCTAGGTTGTCCTCCGCATCGTGGGTACGTGGCAACACGTCCAAAATCCGGTACAGCAGGGCTGACTTCTCCTTGGAGCGCTCAACGAGGCTCTATACAAAGCAAGTCAACAAGTCAGTATACCTCTACAACAGAACATCAACGCTAGAGGAAGTACTCGACTACATACCTTGGTGTAGTCGGTGAAGCGAATCCCAGCTCCATCATGAGCGTGATGGTCTCCGGCTCCACCAACGGTTCCTCGAAGAGCTCGGCGCGAGGAGGAGGGATTTCTTCCTCCTGCTGCTTGGGCACTCGAGAGTCCTCCAGGATCTCCTCCTGTTGCCGAGCCCGAGAACTTTCTAGGGCATCCTGCGCCCGGGAACTCCCTAGGACTTCCTGCTGGTCCGGGGTACTCACGATTGCCTGCTGAACGATCCAAACACCATCTTCAAGGTTTGCCCCGGGAGTACTCTCGGGGGTTTCTGTCTCTGGCTCTGCCTCCGTATTGGCCGGAGGCTCGAGATCTTTTTTTCCGGTGCCCGCCGGCACATCCTCGACGATGGGAGGCTCGGCAGTACTCGCGGCTGCAGGGTCCTTCGACAACGAGTCCGCACTCGTGCCCACCTAGCCGATACTGGAGGACGCCGTCTTGGGAGTCTCTGACTTCTTGAATCAGATGTGTTAGTACTCAGCATTAACTAAAAAGCTACAACACGATACTTCCGGATTAGTAACCTTGCGGGCTTCCTGACGGGGAGTGCTGTTGGCACGACCAGCCCTCGCAGCGCGGTCTTGTTTCCGCTGTAGGTCGAGAACGGTGGGCTAGTCGCGGGCGGTAATTGCCCCGACACCGGACTCCTCTCCCCAGTTACATCGACTACCCCTTGCCTCAGGGGCTCGGGGTTCTCATCAGTGCCACTACAGGAGTAAATCAACTAAGTATTCATGCAAGAATGGCAATATCAAGCAGCTAACGAAGTTCAGACCACTTACATCACCTAGCGACTGCTTGGTGTTGTCGCTGCTGCAGCAGCTCTCCGCTTCTGCGTCACTACTCGTTGTAGGCGAGGCGGATCAGCTGCAGCATCGCCCGCATCTCTCGCGGCGAGCGGGTCTTGGGTCGGCTCTTCAAAAACCAGCTCACGCGGATCAGAACTTAGCCGGTCCACATCGCCCTACAGACAAAAGAGGAATATTAACAACTACTCCGCCAACAAGATTACTTGAGGCTTGAGCACCTCACAACCTCAATGCAGCCAAGGCGGTACTCAGCAGGGACCTGAAGACACCTTCCAGAAGTACTCGGAAGACTGCAGTACTCGGCTACGAAGAGCTCGGGGGCTTGTCAGACCCGGGGCAGCGGGATTGCACACCTAGCGTACATATTCTTGTAGTAGGGGATGGTGCATGGGCCATACCTTATTCTCATTGTAACTAGTCGTATAGGACTAGGACTAGTCGGACGTAAGGAAACTACCTGACAATGTACTCGGCTTGGACTCCTCGGATCGTCCCCGACTAGGACTTTCATGTAATCCTGTCCCCCCAGACTATATAAGGGCGGGCAGGAACCCCTCCAAAACATACGCATAACCTCTAAGGCAATACAAACCACACAGGACATAGGGGATTACTCTCTCGGCGGCCCGAACCTGTCTAAACCTTTGTGTTCCTTGCATCTTCGAGTTCCTGATCTCGGCGACACCCTACCTACAACCTACCACCTTGGGGGTATTCCTCGGTGGGCTTGGCGGTAAAACACCGACAGAACCACAGAAGAAATCACTTGTTTTAGGTTTGCGTACATTTCTTTGACTTTCCAGCTTGTACAAGCAACATGGGGTTTTATTATAATGTGGGTTATCCTGAAAATCTTGTCTCTTTGTCTCCAGGCTCCCTGTCTTCGTCATCAGATAAAGATATTGTTTTGGAGGCATTAAACTTTATACTTACTGATGAGGTTGACCTCAAACCATTTATTTTTACAGTATCGTTATCTTGCAAAAAGATTCCAGATAGTTTACTGGTTGAAGTATCTTCTTTACAAAACCATTGGGTTAATTGAACCAGTAGGCTTTATGGTCCAACCACTACCACACAGATTGGCCTGTTTGGAAAGGTGGTTTTGGGATCCAAATCCTATGGAAAAAGGCAGTTTTGGGATACAAACTTGAACTAAGTCCTAAAAATTCCATGATCAATTCATCAATTCCAAACATGACTTATTTTTACAAAACATGGTCTGCACAACTGTATGTACATAATACCTGAATATAATCTGTTTGTTATGTTTATTAGGTACGGAACCAAGATTCATATTATATTCTTGGTGGCATTAGCTTGGAAGGACGTGAAGTTGCATGGACCTGGCTGAAGGTATGATATAGTTGCAGGACTTCTAAACCAGGTCTCTTATTGATAATATCCGATAAGATATTCACATATCTCTGATACACTTAAAGGTTTGCATATGCTCTCTTGAGCAGTTGGTGTGGCATATCATAAATTGTGTGATCATGCATCGAGCTGGCAATATTGGTTGCATAAGATACCATAGTTGTAAATTTTCTTTTTCAAAACTTCTTATTTTAACCAGTTTAAGTGAAAACCTGCTGATATGTGCCTAATTGTAGAAAAACTGGGATCATGTGCTGAAGACATAGACCACGAGCGAGCTGATATCAGACTTCATCGACTCCATTATTTCACCGGTACACTGGAGGACATTTGTCTTTATTTGTTATTCTCCCCGCTATATCATCCATTTAGTAACCTTCCCCATTTTTTTAACGTGTGTTGTGCATGGTCAGTTCACCTCCGAGGAGAAAGCTGCTGAGGTTTCCGAGTTCTTCGCCGACCGCGTCAATCCGTCGTTCGAGAGAGTGTTGAAGCAGAGCCTCGAGAGGGTGCGCATCAGCTCGAGGTGGATCGATACCATCAGGAGCGAATCCACCAGCCTTGGAAATGCAGTGCAGGAGCTGCTGCAGGACCAAGCGTAAACATCGCTCCAAAAAGGCGTCCGGGCTTCTCCACCTGTTCCCTACTAGCTTTTGGTGAAGCTGGTCTGGTAAAATAAAAACAGTTTTTGAAGCCTCAAAGCATCTTCTCTAAAGCTAAAGGAGCTAAAAATGCATTTACTGACCTCTCCTCCCTTTCCAAGTATCAATTATTCATAAGATTACCCGCGTTAATTGTGAATGAAAAGCCCTTTTGCCAAACTTTTTGAAACAGACTTCAGCTCCATCAATAAAGGGTTTTGCTGCGGTACACCGAAATGAGATTTCTATTTTTTTTCCAGATTATGAGCCGGCCATTAAATTGAGACAAGAAATATTTTTTTATCACCTCCATGCACATCGCATACCCAGATCTCACGAAAAGCTACCTCTCGCATGTTAAGTAGAGTCCAACTCAGATCTCACGAAAAGCTAGCTGAGAGAGTAGGAACAGAGAGCCAACTCAGGAAAAAAAAACAAAGAGAAAAAACGCTGTATAGAAAGCCACCGAAAGAAGCGCTCTTCTGTTAGCTAGTATGCGCCATTTAGGGAGGGAATACGCAGATTTTCTCTTAATTATTTTCCTCCCATAAAAATCGAGGGCTAAGATTTATTTAACACTCTTAAGAGGTTAAGAGGTAAGAAAAGGTGAGATGGAGTACCGTAGCAAGAGTCCTACCAAACAGGTTTTAGCTAGTGATGTGATCATCTTATGGGAATCCACACGACAGTTGAAAGGGTTCTTCTGCGTGTGGTTCTAACTTCTGATATTGTATTGTAAGTTGCTTGTAGCGAAAGTTACGCAGCTCTAGTCGCCTATGGTAGTGAGGCTGTGACGACATGGCAATGGAGATTGGACATGGCCACAACAAGCAGCAAGCGCGGGTGCATCGCAGAGAAGGTTCCGGGCGCAACACATGCATGCGAGGAGCTAGTGTTTGGCTGGCCTTGCCCGTGGAAGCTCTTAAGCTCGGTACAAAAATTTCCAACAATTCCAAAAAGAATAAGTCAATAGCACATTAAAAAAATTCATAACAACATGTGTGAATGTTTCATGCAACATTCTAGCTAAAAAGATTCTGGCGACAACCATTCATGGAAATAAGTAATTGTCACATCCAATCTAAAATGCCACAACATAGAAACAATACAATCTTCACGTGGAAACTCACTCACGGCAGCATTGAAAATAAGATGATACCAGTATCTAAACTTACTAGCTGAAACATCGAAATTCATAGGTGGGAAAATATTTCCCCAACTTCAAAAATCAACTTACGCGACATCAAAAATCAATCTATACTATATATGCACCGTAAAAGAAAACTAACGTGGATGTTATGTTACCAAGCTCAAGTGCCTCCTCCTGTCCTCCACCTACCTCCGGACACTTCCTCCGCTGAGGAAGCTGCGCCAAGCGCCACCGCTGCATGGAACCACCGATCAACCCCCCTTTTGCCACGGATTGTCTCCACCATGGGAGGCCAATGAATACTACCTCGCAGGGCAGTATCTGTACCCTCGCTTGCCCGTGCCTCAGTCTTCACGACCACATTATCTGCTTGGAGGGGTATCGACGGTGCCTATCCTGCTGTCTTCACTTGCAACGCTGTCGATATGGCCATGACCCACGCCGCGTTGGTCTGAGTTGAGGCCACTGATCTGTAAGGTCCGATCTTCCGAGAGGTAGGGATAACTCGATTGGTGGAGAACTCAACGTTGATGATCCGGCTTCAAATCACGATTCAAATCCTGAAACCGCTACACCACTGCTACATTAGTTATCAACCAAGCACAACTTGATTGACCTTGCCGAGAAGGCTTTTCCTAGGAGCGAATCGAAGAACACAAGCAAGAAAATGTAATAACGCAATCTGATAATTGCAAATATGAATGAAGCAAAACACAAGAGGGGTTCAAGCACTCGGTTCGAAAGGACTAATCCGCAAAGTCGAGGAGAGCAAGATCAGGGTGCTCTGGATCAATGTATAAGGACTTGTCGTCACAGATACAACGATGCAACCTGAGTTTTCACTGGAAAACTAGAAACTAAACAAAACCCGAGTCTAGATGGCGGCGGCTACTTGTGTATACCCTAAAGGGGCGTGCTAGGGTTTGGGCAACAAGGAAGGGTGCGCCCACAACATGGGCTTAAGGCCCGACACGATACAAAGGCCAACGGCCCAAAAGACGGCGACGCAGCACCCTGACAGATTCTGGATGTTAACTTGTTTCGACAATTCCCGTTGACTCCGGACGAATTTTGATGTGGGACCGGTGCCATTTAAAGCTCCAAGAAATTCCCTTTCCATCCATATAAAGAACGTCCAAAACGGACTCCGTATACGGCCTGGGCGTCAATTTTAGTGCATACTGTTCCTGGACTCCGAGGTGGACTCGAACTTATTTTGTTTTGGGCCTCCACTTGGTGTCTCGAATCGGGTAAGGCTTGGGCCTCCCTCTTGACTTAGACACCCTTGCTGAACTATTTCTTGTCATGCCATGCACCCTTCATGGCCATATGCATTGGTTTCATGTTCTCATCATCCTCCCCTTCTTGACGGAAAGCCGTACTCGACATCGATTGTGCTCTAAACTTATTCTGCACAACACAAACAAGAACGGGGTTGCAAAAATAAAAGGAACTAAAGTAATTGTGAAGAAATATATAACCTTATTCCAAATTTTCTAGTGTGTCATCTCGCACAAAAATTTCAGCAAGCATGAAGACTCCTTGATCAGAATGCACACGATATTTGTCAATACTATCCTGCAAAGATTAGTACTACCCAAGAACAATGCAGTAATAGATAGATATATCAGTTAGAATATGTTTGTTGCAAGAAATTTCAACACCAAGAATAGGTAGCAACCAACAATGCTCCCCTTCTTGGGAGTGAACCCGATTCTTTAAAATAAAACTAGAGTAACATGGGATGGTAATTTTAGTAGCATGGCAGCCCTCTAGTTGATCACAATCTTGCACAACAAAAGGAGAATTCAGTTTGAGCTCATCATTTTCACTAGCAACATGTTTAATTTCAGCACAAGATTATGGTTTTAGAACATGTGCAACACAAGCATTATCACACGATTCATCTTTATCACAGGCAACATCAAGCAAACCATCTTGTGACAAAGAAAGTTCAAGAGAAGGTTCCACTAACAATTGCTCTATGATAACATAATTTGTGGAAAAATTCAGCACATCTGTCGTTGTCAAGATTGGTGATCAAGACTTAGACTAGTAAATTTCTTTTATACGCGTACAGCCTCAGATGGTTGCACGGGTGACACGGGATTTAGACTGGTTTGGGCGTGAAGAAGCCCTACGTCCAGTATGGGGAGCTGCTCGTGTTACCCACGCGGGTTCTGTAGTAGGGGTTACAGAAGGGCGAGAGAGGGAACCGGTCCCAAGTCTCTAAGGTGTGCACAGGGGCTCTAATGGCGCAGGCGTGCTCTCCTTCGCCGGGAAGAAGAAGCCTGTGTGAGGAAGTGTGTATGTCAAAATTCTCTCCCGTCTCTTGGGCCCTGGCCTTCCCTTTATAGTTTCAGGGAGTCGACGGGGTACGTGTGAGACAGGGACATAGAGAGAGAAAATGGAGAGGGAGAAAGAGTGCGGAGTCCAAGGAGGAGATCTTGTCCTTCTCGGGAGTCGCGGTCGTCTTTGGTCTTCTTGCTTCGCCGGGCGGCCTACATGATCTGATCGCTGTCCTCCTCGGGAGCCGGTTACGGCGGGCGTGCGTGATGATGGCGGTGGCTTCCGTCCCGTCGGGGCTGATGGCTGCCACGACTGTCCCTATTGTGCCGCAGGCAGCCTGAGCGGCGCGGACGCCCTGTCCCTGTCGCCGGAATCGCGGGGCGCGAGGACGGGCAGGTGGAGCGTGGACGGTCAGGCGTGCTCCTGTGCCAGGCGACGTGGGTCATGATGGCCTGACAGCGAACCAGAGAAGACTTAACCGCTGTACCATGCGCGGCGCGGTCGTGGGCGGGTAGGTGCGACGGGTCACGTCAGCGGCGTGGACGCCTTTCCGCACGCCCGAGCCGTGGAGCATTTAAGGCAAAGCTGCGCCCGAGACTGATTTCCGTCCGGCGGGCCCACGCAAGTCCGACCCTAACCCCACGGGTCGGGCGAGGTGGACCCTCGTGGCGAGGGGTCGGGCGAGGCGGACCCTCGTGGCAAGGGGTCGGGCGAGGAGGAGCCCGCCTGCCGAGGGGTCGGGAGCGTCCGACCAAGAGGGACGGGGTCGGGCGAAGCGGAGCGCTTCCCCTTTGTGTTGGGCTGATGATGGTCGTCGTTGCCGCGGGTCGGTCTGGGCCTCCATAATCGTTGCCAGGACAGTCATTAGATGACCGTTTACCTTTTCCCCCTGACAGTAGCCCCCGAGCCTGTGGTGGAGCGGGGACGCTCCTCCAGAGGCTGTTATCGTTGTTCGTCGGTGGCCCTTGCCCGCCGTGCGGGCTGCATGATGATTGTCTCGACATGAGGGGGACCTTGCCGTTCCGGGGGACTCCCTCCGTCTGGAGGCCTCATGTTGTGACCACCCGCGTGGTCATCGGTTGCGAATCTAGCCCCCGAGCCCCCGCTCGTTGCAGGAGACCGGTCGGGAGGCCAGACCGACTTTTGTACGCTACCCCTCAACCGTCCGTTCGCTGGGACGGAGGGGGTGAGCCGTGCCACGTTATCCTCGTCGGACGAACTGTGGTGCTCGTCGAGCTGCAATCGGGCCAATTCGAGTGGGGTCCCGGTCCCCGTTCGGAGGGGGTCCGGCCTGGGCCAAGCTGGTGGCGTACCCCAGATTCCGATCGGCCAGTTCATATAGTTCCCGAGCCCGTTCGATTGGACCCGGTGGCTCGTTGCCTTTCGTCGGGGAAAAACCATGAACTTTGATGCCGGCCGGACTCGAATGTGAGGTCGGGACGCCCTGAGCAGTCGGGTGCCCGGGTGATGGCCGCTAGCGGACCCGTCCCTTCTCACCCCTCGCTCAGGGTTATCCTGGGGCGGCTGTCGAACCCACGGTGGGCCAACCTGCGAACCCCTGGACCGTAACGGGCCGTAGGGACGTTTTCAGTCCCGTATCCCTTCTTACCTTTCCGTCGCGTCTTGGGACGAGTGCGGAGGAGATCTTGCGCGCGTACTCCTCGGAAGACGAAGTGGCGGTAGGTGCCGACCCGCAAAACGAGGGGGAGTAGACGTTTCCTGCAGAGTCGCGCGCACGGAAGACGAAATGGCGGTAGGTGTCGACCCGCGAAGCGAGGGGGAGTAGACGTTTCCTGCAGAGTCGTGCGCACGTCTTCCGAAAAAGAAGGGGAACGGGCGTGATGAGGTGTACCTGACGCCGCATTAACTGCGACGGGCGCGTCCGTTCCGCTCCCCACGCGTCTCTCTATAAGACGGGGGGGCGCCTCGCCGGTTCCGCCCCCACCTTGTGCTGAGCCTTTCGCCTTCCTCTTTGCCTTTTGGTTTGCCGCGCCGGCCGTTTGCCTTCTTCTTCCCCAGCACTCCAGCCTTCTTCCCCCTCCACCGGCAAGCTTCCCCCCATCGCGCAATGGCGACCTGGGAGCGTTCCAGCTTCGGGACCTCGCGTGCTGAGGGCCTCGTGAAGAAGGGCCTCCTCTGCAACAGGACTGAGCGGGATGAGTGGCTATTTCCTGAATCGGAGGAGGCGCCGGCTCCGCCCAACGGGTACGTCGTCTCGTTCGCCCACTTCCACGAGCGGGGGTTCGCGGCGCCGCCGAGCCTCTTCTTCCGCGGGCTGCTGCATCACTACGGGCTTGAGCGCAGCACCTCAACCCCAACGGGATCCAGCACATCGCGGCATTCGTCGCGCTGTGCGAAGGATTCTTGGGCATCGAGCCCAATTTCTCGCTATGGAAGTACTTCTTCACAGTGAGTTTGTACCAGAAGGCTGAGAAGCGGAGCGGCCAGCCGCGGGCGACCCCGGTGGCGATTGGGTGCACCGGGATCCATCTTCGCCAGTCCCGTGCCAGGGAATACATGGCGATGAAGACCGCGGCGTCCCACAAGGGGTGGCATCACCAGTGGTTCTACGTGAAGAACTACTCCGAATCCCCCTTACCGGAGTTCACCGGCCGCGTCTTCGAGGCGGCGCCGGAGGTGTGGGCGTACGGCCCAGTGGAGAAGGAGAAGAAGTGAATCTCCAGCCTCCTCCGCGCCATCGAGTACTTGAAGACGAAGGGGCTCACCGGGGCCGGAGTCATCGGGGCGTACCACTCTCGGAGGGTGGCGCCGCTGATGCTTCGGATCCGCTCGCTCGCCGAGATGGTTCCTGACGCTCCAACCGAAGGGACCGTCCTTGCGACGGGCGCGCTCCCCGCCTCCGAGATTCGCCAGTGCGTCTGGGAGGCACTAGAAGACAAGGATGTTGTCTTCCCGGTGCCCGGCCACCCTCCGATGCGCCCGGACAGGGGCTTCGTTGATCTGGTAAGTGTTTCATGCGCCCGTTGCTTCTCTCCTTGCGCCCCTTGACTCGTCATTCTGATGCAGAGTCTTGCGCTTGCAGGGCCAACTGACGAACGTCGTCGGTGCGCGCCTGCCCGTCCCTGAGGATGCTGAGCAGCGGCTGCGGAACCGCCTCTTTGCTGAAAAGCAGAAGAAACGTAAGGACGAGAAGGAGGCGAAGAAGCAGAAAAGGCTCGCCAAGGAGTTCCGGCGGCGGCAGAAGGGTCCGGTCCTCTCGGACGATGACGACGACGATGATGACGATGATGACGATGACGATGACGATGACAAGGAGGAAGAGGAGGAGGATGAGGAAGAGGAGGAGGGCATCCCGGCCCCTCAGCCGGGCGCGTTAGTTATCCGGGAGCAGCGCTCTCAGGCGGCCGCGGGAGACGGCTCGAGCGGCCCGTCCACCCGGGACCCGACCCCTCAAGGCCCCGAGGCCGCGCCTCAAGGGTCGGCACGGGGTGCGCCCCAGGAGTCAGGAGGGCCGACCCCTGCTCCGTCCGCCCGAGGACCAACCCCACAGGGCTCCGGGGCCGCGCCTCGAGGGTCGGCGCGGGGCGCGCCCCAGGAGTCGAGGGGGCCGACCCCCGCCCCTCTGCCCCTGACATGGGAGCAGAGCAGCAGCAGCAAGCGGCCGTTGCCAGATGCCCCGGGGTCAGCCTCGGGCTCAGAGGTGAAGCGCGCCCGCCGGCCTAGTGCCCGCAGAGGGTAAGTGGAAAAGTCCTTGTCCGCCTGTTCCCTTTTCCTTCATCAAGTTGCTTTTGTTGACGCCACTTGTCGCCTTGCAGCGTCCCTCCCCAAACCCGCGCTCCGTCGGTGGCGGCGAAGAAGTCGCTGCGGGCGCCATCCACCTCCGCGGGGCGGACCGCGGCCCCGTCGGCGGCGAGAGGTGATGCCAGCGGGGAGACCGCGGAGGTTGCCGTCGGGGTGGCTCCCACGATGGCGGGCCCCGCGAAGCGGGGGATTGTCTCTGCGGACCCTCGGATCGGAGAGGTGATAAACCTTGATGACGAGGGGGAGGAGGAGCGCGCCGCTCTAGCGATGGCGACGGGGGCGGAAGAGTCTGCCCCTACGGCCGCGACGGGTACGGCGGCGGAGGAGGCGAGGACGCATGCCCCGACGGTCGCAGCGGAGGCATCGACGGTGGCGCCGCACGTATCCGCCCGGGACGCCGCGGCGGGGGCGACGGTGGCGGCAAAGGCGGAGGTGCCTGCCCCGGCGGCCGTAGCGGGGGAGGGGGCGCTCGCCCCGGTGGTTGTGGCGGAAACCGCGGCGACCTTGGTAGGGACGGCGGTGCACGCGATGGAGCCGCCGTCGAGGCCAGCGGAAGCCGTGGCGGCCGTGCCCGCCCTTGCAGCGGCGTCGGGGACCGCGGAGCCAGGGCCCCTGCCCTCGCTGGGCGACGCCGAGGAGTGGGAGAAGTGGCGGGCCATGCAAGGTGCGCTCGACAGCGCTCGTGCAGCGCTGGACAGCGTCATTGCTCCCGTCGGTCAGGTATGCCATTCCTCGCGGTGATCATTCTCTTCTCCGCCGTTCTATCGCTGACTGTGGGTTGTTTTGCAGGCCCTCCAGGAGTGTAGCCGGGGGAAATCTAATCTCCTTCGGCTTGGGCAGGAACGTCTCTCCGCGGAGAAGCAGCGGTCCAAGGAGCTGGCCGCGCAGGTCGTCGCCGCTCAGCAGGTTATTGATGACCTGCGGAGGCGCGAGCAGGCGGCGAAGGATGGTTTCCAGGCTGCCGTCGAGGAGGCCCGCTCTGCCCGCGCGGACCTCAAGGCCGTTGTCGACAAGGCCCAGCTTGATGCCGCGGAGCTCCTTCGGGTGAAGGAGGAGCACGAGGTGGTGAAGAAAGAGCGTGAGGCGGTGAAGAAGGAGCGCGAGGCCCTTCGGAAGACCATCGAGCGCATCCGCCAGGAGCGACAGCAGGCCTGGCAGGACCGGGATCTTGAGGCGACCCGAAGGGTCGAGGCCGAGAAGATGGTGGCCAACCTCGGGACTGAGGTTGGTCAGCTTCAGACCGCCATGACCGCGTTGAAGGCGCAGTCCGAGGGTAAGGCTCTTCCCATCCTTCTCCCTTTGCGGTGTTGGCGGGGTCTCTGACCCGGCGTGTTTTTTCGCACAGGTCTTGCGGGCGAGGTCGTCCAGCTGAAGGGGGCTCTTGATGCAGAGCATGCCGAGCACGGCAGCCTGCGGGACGCGGTCCGCATTGTCTGCACTGACCTCGGCGTGGTCCAGGGGGAAGGGACGAGCTCGCTGGCGACTCGTGCCCTCGGGGTGTACCGGCGGACCCGCGAGATTGCTCGTGAGGCGCTTCGCGTTGGCGTGAGGCGGGCTTTCGGGGTCTTCAGGTCCCATTACACTAGCCTTGATTTTGACCTGATGAGCGAAGGGTACGCCCCCGGGTACACCGAGGCTGAGCTGGACGAGATCGATGCGTCGGTGCTCGGCCCGACGGATGCCTTGGCGGCGCAGCTGGAGGAGGAGGCCGTCCCGCCGGAGGAGCCCTGAACGGTCCCGCTGGGTCGGGTTCAGATACCTGGCCATGTAAATGTGTTAGTGTATTTTGGACTTGCTTTTGTAATGGCCGCGGGGGCCGTTTTTGCAATTTATCAACGTCTACTTCCGATCCCCTTCCTTGTCCTTTTGGGTCTGTAAAGTTTAGAATACGCGTCGGATGTGTCAGTAAGCGCTGATGGGCGATAGTACCGTAGCCGCTGGGGCGTGGGCTTTCTCGCAGTCCGATCAGTCTTGCCTGGGCATCATTTGCGCACTCTCCCCTTTTCATGCCCAAACGTCTGGGAAGGGGGGGGCGGATCGGAGAAAAGTTGTTTTGGGAGGACCTCGGGTGACTTGGGCCAGAGCCCCTGATAGCCCCCGAGGGATATGCGACCCTGAGGCAGGGTCAGGGTCAGATTTCCCTGAGCCCGTAACGAGACTCAAAAAAGGTCGACTCAAAACTGCTTTTCTCCGTGGACTAGAAATTTGCAAGGATGCGTGTGTTTAAACTTGAAAACAGAATTTAAGGGTAGAAGTGTCTTAGCTGTTCTATGTTCCAAGCGTTGCTGAAGATCCACCCGTCGGGGGTCGCCAGCTTGTACGTGCCTGGACACAGTACTTGGGCGATGACAAAAGGACCTTCCCACGGAGGGGTTAGCTTGTGCCGGCCCCTGTTGTCCTAGACGAGGCGGAGTACTAGGTCCCCGATGTTGAAGGCTCGGCCTTGCACCTTGCGACTGTGGTGTCATCGCAGGGCCTGCTGGTACTTGCCTGAGTGTAACAGGGCCACATCGCGTGCTTCATCGAGTTGGTCTTGTGCGTCCTCGAGCGACGCCTGGTTTCCCTGCTCGTCACACGCCCTGACCATCGGCGATCCGTACTCTAGGTCCGTGGGGAGGATTGCCTCGGATCCGTAGACCATGAAGAACGGGGTGAAGCCAGTTGCCCTGCTGGGGGTCGTCCTCAAACTCCATAGGACCACGGTGAGCTCCGCAACCCACCGTCCGCCGAACTTCGTGAGGCGGTCGAAGATCCGTGGCTTGAGACCCTGGAGTATCATGCCGTTGGCTCGTTCAACCTGCCCATTCGTGCGGGGGTGCGCCACGGCCGACCAGTCCACTCGGATGTGGTAGTCGTCGCAGAACCGGAGGAACTTCTTCCCGGTAAATTGCGTGCCGTTGTCCGTGATGATGGAGTTGGGGACCCCAAAGCGATGAGTGATGTCGGTGAAGAATCGCGCCGCCTGTTCAGATGTGAGCTGCGCGATGGGTCGTGCCTCGATCCACTTAGAGAACTTGTCGATGGCGACAAGCAAGTGGGTGAAGCCCCCGGGCGCTTTCTTGAAGGGCCCGACGAGGTCCAATCCCCAGACCGCAAAGGGCCATGTGATGGGGATAGTCTGGAGCGCTTGTGCGGGCATGTGAGTTTGGCGTGCGAAAAATTGGCACCCTTCGCAGGTGCGAACCACATGGGTGGCGTCGGTGACCGCCGTTGGCCAGTAGAAACCCTGCCGGAAAGCGTTCCCGACGAGGGTTCTTGGCGCGGCGTGGTGGCCGCAGGCCCCTACGTGGATGTCGTGAATTAGTGCCTTTCCTTGCTCGGTCGGGATGCATCGCTGGAGGATGCCGGTGTGGCTTCGCTTGTAGAGCTCCTGGTCGATGACGACAAATGTCTTAGCGCGGCGTGCAATCCTTCGTGCCTCCGTCTTGTCCTTCGGGAGAGTCTCACGGACGAGGTAGTCCAGGTATGGAGTTCTCCTGTTGGGCGGGGGGTCGGGCCCCGTGGCTGGATCTGTGTCCACCTCCATGACCTCGGGGTCGGACGGAGCACGGGCTACATCTGGGTCGGCGCCCGGGCCCAGGACAGGTGGCGCGTCGCCGACATTTCCTGGTTCCTGACAACGGACCGAGGGCTCGAACTAATCGCTGATGAAGACACCATCGGGGACGGGCTTTCGACCGGATGCTGCTTTTGCCAGTTCGTCGGCTGCCTCGTTGAAACGCCTTGCGATGTGGTTGAGCTCTGTCACACCCGGTTTAAGGATAAAACCGAATGCATGACTATATGTATGCCAGGATCAAGTTCCATACATACAGTGACATCATTAGTGAATAACAGCAACAGTATCACGTAAATAAATATAAATAAAGACTTACAAGACTATCAGAGATATGCGCTTATAATGGAAACGAAGGCTCCAAACTTCACAGGCAGACGACTGGGGGTTGCGTACGCCTAGAACTCTTTATCATCTTCAGTAGACTTCACACCTTTTTCTTCTGAGCAGCAGTTGGCAAGGGTGAGTACACTTATGGTTGGTACTCAGCAAGGCCACAAGAAATAACCAGAGTAACGATTTATATCCATCTTTAAGTTTATTAATCATGTGAGGGTCCAGGCCACTCTTAACCGTGAGCACGGCTGTTATAACAGTTTTACACTCTGCAGAGGTTGTACACTTTCACCACAAGTCGCGTAAAAGTTCAAAAGAACTTTGGACCCAACCATGCTGTGCTAGCTAGGCACAATACCACACTTCCGAGGTGTGATTGCATAGGGACGCTACGAGGCCTTTACAAAGATTCCCTAATAAGAAGTAGTCCGCTAGAGTTTCGGTAGCGGCGTGGTCCATAAACCTCCCTAATGGTCAGCACCTTAGCGAAGGCTGCTACCCCAAGAGGACCGGGCTATGACCCCTATCACCGACCCCCTCCTTGCCCTTTCGGTAAGACCGCTTCAAACTAGAGTCTCTAATTAATTAGCCAAGACCAGAGCCATATGGTCCTCGTGGTTGTACTGTTTTCCTGGGTGGTTCTCCATGTTCCGATTTAACACATGGTATTCTTGTAAATAAGCACAGATAGAAGGATGGTTAGGGTCACTTGCCTTTTTTCCCACGAAAAGCTACTCTTACTGCTCTTCAGCTCTTGCTTACTTGGAAACCTTGATCTTCAAGCTTCGTCAGCGATCATTCTACTCGAAGCAAACAACGAGCACAAACATACAAAATAGCAAACAAGTACAGCTAAGAACAATACACCAATCACAAAACAAAAGCTTTTAAAAGAGCGTGCTAAAGGATAGGGCTTGCTGCTACAGTTATGGGAGCGCAAGAAACGCGGGAATCGGAGCTAGGGTTGAAAAGACACGGCTATCGGAATTTTGGTATTATAAAAGAAACAAAAGAACTAAGAGCTTTATTTATTTTATTTGGAAAACAAATGTAAAAGATATTCAAAAAAAATATCCTTGATTATAATTTACTAATATTATATTTTTTATTTATAAAAAGCTGGGTAGGACTTAGTCATCTTTTATTTGTGATTGTCTACGTACAAATTACACTAATTAACAATTAATTAGAAAGAAAACTTGTGAGAGCATCTAAACGCATAACTTTATATTCGGTGTAGTTATGAAAAACCGAAGGTAAAGGCCTAGGTGGATTTTAATTAGAAAACTAAGTGAGAGAACTTTAGTCAAGTTAAATCTATTTTTAATTTAAAAACAGGAACTAAGACACAATGACATGGCTAAAAGGTATCTTAGGCTTTAGAAGACTTAACACGGCGAGAACGAGTTGAAACGGAGCTAAAATGATGAAGGTAGGGCTAAAACAAGGCTCCAAGGACTTATCTGCGAAGAAACTGGACTTCCAGGGGCTAAAATATAATTAAACCTTAAACAGAAGGTCGGGGTGCAAAACTATAGGTCCTGGATGGCGGGTACTAATTCTAAAAAGGTCAGGAGTCGGGACAGAAAAAGAAAGGGCTCTACTCTAATTATTTTCTACTGATCTGGACTGCGGGTTGATTTCTTGAAAACCTAGGGATCTTCCTGCAAAAGTTTCGGGAACGGCTAGGGTCGGGTGAATCTGGTCCGTTGGATCAGAATCGGCGGCGGATTGGACGAATCGGCGGAGTAAGGGTCGGGCGAATCGGCTGAGTAAGGAAAAGGTCGGGTAAATCGGCCGGGTAAAGTGAAGATCGATTCTGGCCATTGGATCTAGATCGAGCGGCAGAGGAAGGGTCGGCTCGATGGGATGAAAAGGGTCGGGCGAATCGGAGTTTTACTGGGTGTCGGCGGCGAGCGAGTGCGGCGGCGGACGGCCGGAGCTTCACCGAATCCGGTGTTCTGGGGCTCAATACAAGCTGGATTTATGCCGGGGAGTGAGTGGGCGGTACGACGAAGGTGAGGGTGGTCACAGGATGGCTGTGCGGCGGCTGCAAACTGGCGGCCACGGCGGCGGGCGGAAAATAGATCTCCGGCGAGGAGTTTGGTTGGTGGCGGAGCAAGAGAGAGAGGGGAATCTGGTTAGCTTGATGCTCACCAACTTGCGGAGCTCTGGCGAGAGTTGAAGACGGCGGAGCAGCTGCAGGTCGGCGAGTCGACGGAGAATCGGCGACACGGGTCGGCGGCGTTCCTCCGAGGTGCAACTTCCAGCGGCGTGCGACGATGTTGTGTAGGGAAAAGATTTCAGCTTTGCTCTGGTTGCAAAGGGGGCTTCGGCAGGATTTTATAGGGGCGGATTGGCCGGGATTAGGAAGGCGGCATCGCGGAGTCGATCAGGACTCGGGGTAGGAAGAAAGAAAGAAGGGCGCGAACGATAGCACGGAGTCGTTCCGGACTCTGGGTAGGAAAGAAGGAAGAAGAAGAAGGCACCGACAGGTGGGTCCTAGCTGTCGGTGGAAGAAAGAGTCGGGTGAGGGAATCGGCCACTGGGTCGGCCACGGAAAAAGAAAAGAAGTAGAGGAAAAGAAATTGGGCTGGTTGAAGGAAAGAATAGGAGAAGAAGGAAGTAAGGATGCATGCACAATTTTAATTTATGATTTTTATGAAAATACTTTTAAAAGTTTCAACTCCTATATTTTTGGGTGTTACAAAACCTACCCCCCTTAAAGAGAATCTCGTCCTCGAGATTAAGAAGGATTAGGGAACAGCTGAGGGAATTCTGCAATCAGCTCATCTTCTCTTTCCCAAGTAGCCTCATCCTCTGAATGGTGACTCCACTGTACTTTGCACATTTTGATCACCTTATTCCGGGTAACCCTCTGAGATGTTTCCAAAATTCTAACCGGGTGCTCTGCATAGGTTAAATCTTCTTGCACATCTAGTTCCTCCAACAGTAATTGCTCCTCTGGTACTCTCAAACACTTCTTTAACTGTGACACGTGAAACACATCATGGACATCTGACAATTGTGTCAGTAACTCCAGTTGATATGCCACTTCACCTTTCCTTTCCAAAATCTGAAAAGGACTAATATAACGTGGTGACAACTTTCCTTTCACTTCGAATCTACATAAACCTCTGATGGGTGATACCTTCAAATACACAAGTCTCCAACTTCAAATGTCAATTCCCTTCCTCGTGTTTCAGCATAACTTTTCTGTCGTGACTGGGCAGTCTTGAGATTATCCCTGATTATCTGTACTTGTCTATCCGCTTCTTGAATAATCTCTGGTCCAAAAACTTGACTTTCTCCTGTCTGATTCCAATACAATGGTGTCCTGCATTTTCTCCCATATAATGCCTCAAATGGGGCCTTCTTGAGACTTGCTTGGTAACTTGTTATTGTAGGAGAATTCTGCATATGGCAAACTTTTATCCCAACTACCTCCATGCTTTAGGGCGCATGCTTTCAACATATCCTCTAATACTTGATTTGTTCGCTCAGTCTGACCGTCTGTTTGCGGATGATATGCAGAACTGAAATTGAGCTTTGTATCCATGGATTCATGTAATTTCTGCCAGAAACGCGACGTGAATTGAGTACCTCGATCAGACACTATCTTCTTCGGAACACCATGCAGACACACAATTCGTGACATGTATAATTTTGCTAACTTGGCTCCAGTGTATGTGGTTTTGACTGAGATGAAATGTGCGACTTTTGTCAATCTGTCCACAATAACCCATATCGAGTCGTAACCATCACGAGTACGAGGTAACCCTACAATGAAATCCATACCAATCTCTTCCCATTTCCATTCAGGTACTTTCAAAGGCTGGAGTAAACCTGCGGGTCTCTGGTGTTCTGCCTTCACTCTCTGGCACACATCACAAAGCTACGTGAGTTGCTTTGTCTCTTTTCAAACCATACCACCAGTACCTTCCTTTCAAGTCTTGATACATTTTGGTACTTCCAGGATGAATGGAATAAGCGGAATCATGTGCTTCCTTCAAAATAAGTTCATGAAGGTGATCAATTTCAGGTACACAGATCCTTTTTCTGAACCAAACAGTTCCTTGTCCATCTTTGGTGAAGTCCTTAGTTTTGCCTAAACCAATTTGAACCTTGATCTCTTTGATCTTAGAATCTGTCAATTGTCCTTTTCTGATCTCTTGTTCTAAGGTTGGTTCCATCTCCATGATCATGGCTTCTGCCTGAGTGACAATTCCCAAATTTAAATGTGCCATCTCCCAACATAATTCCTGAGGCATCAATCGAGCAATCATCATATTAGCTTGTCCTTTCCGGCTTAGGGCATTTGCGACAACATTAGCCTTGCCAGGATGATACTGACTATCCAAATCATAGTCCTTGATTAATTCTAGCCATCTGCGCTGTCTTAGGTCAAGATCCTGTTGCGTGAAGATGTACTTCAGACTCTTATGGTCCGTGAAGATCTGACACTTGTTCCCGATCATGTAGTGCCTCCAAATCTTCAATGCGTGCACGACGGCAGCTAATTCCAAGTCATGGGTAGGATAGTTCTGCTCATGTTTTCTCAGCTGTCTTGAAGCATAGGCCACAACTTTGCCTTCTTGCATTAACACACATCCAAGACCTATCCGTGAAGCGTCGCAATACACATCAAACCCTTTATGGATATCTGGCTTTATCAACACAGAGGCAGTGGTCAATCTTGTCTTCAGTTCTTCAAAACACTTCTGGCATGTAGCATCCCACTTAAATTCTTTCCCTTTTTCCAACAGAGAAGTCATAGGTTTCACAATCTTTGAGAAGCCTTTAATAAATCTGCGGTAGTAGCTTGCAAGTCCGAGGAAACTTCTGATTTCAGGCACAGACTTCGGTGGATTCCAATTCAGAACATCTTGAACTTTACTTGGGTCTACTGCAATTCCTCCATCTGTGATAACATGTCCAAGGAAAGAAATTTCTCTCAACCCAAAATCACATTTGCTCAGTTTAGCATATAACTGATTCTCTCGGAGTTTCTGTAACACTATCTTCAAGTGCTCTTTGTGTTCTTCCTCGTTCTGTGAATACACCAAGATGTCAACAATAAACGCAACCACAAACTTGTCAAGGTATTCCATAAAAACCTTGTTCATCAGGTACATGAAGTATGCTGGTGCGTTGGTCAATCCAAACGACATCACAGTAAACTCGTACAGACCATATCTGGTAGTGAAGGTTGTCTTGGGTATATCCTCCGGTCGGATTCTTAGCTGATGATATCCTGATCTCAGATCAATCTTGGAGAATACCTTGGCACCTCTCATCTGATCAAACAAACCTTCAAACCTGGGTAGTGGATACTTATTCTTGATTGTCACATCGTCCATTCCTACAATAGTTCCTCGATCACACTTGTTAATGCTCCACTACCACATAAAATACTTCTTGAATACTTAATCTAATTCCACTTTTAACTACCCATTCCTTCTTTAACTTCGTTGGCCATCTTTTGAAGAACCTTCTCCATATATTGATAAAGGGATTTGAATAGAGCTGGATTGATTCCATGATCGCTTTTCCTTGGCTTGACTATCTTCTTCCAAGATATCCTCGATTCTCCTCAGCCTAACTTTTACTTGCTTTGGTATCTTGGCGACTCGAGGTGGTATGAGAATTGGGCATTGGGGATTAATGGCATTCTTGTCTAGCTGAGGTATCCTGATCATCTATCCTGCTAAGGGGGCAAACTGATGACATCTGACTGAGTGCAGGGCTATTAGAACTTTGGTCCAGGGGTTGATTATCATCCTCTTTTGCACAGCAACTGGCAAGATGTCCGTCTTCTCCACACTTGAGGCAATATAATCCAGTATCACACGACCTAGTCACCTTACGCTTTGTTGGACATTTATTAACATAGTGACCTTTTTCACCACATTTGAAGCACACTCTTTTAACATATCCATTCTGGCTTCCTTTCTGCTCCACCATAGCTCGTGAAGCAATCTGGGCATCAGGATTCTTCTTGATAGAGTTGTCATGCGGAGGTTGAACAACTTTAGGTTGCAGTTGGTTGGAACAGGGTTGAGTACTGCTATGTACCAATGGTTCTGGTAACTCCATCTTCTCTTGGCTTTCTTCGCCTGCTTGTTTCTTGCGTTGCTTGATTCTACTAGGCTGAAATTCCTTGAAAGAAATACTCCAATCCTCAAGGTTCATAGTCTGAGTACCATCTTGATATTGGGTAACTCCCTCTTGGAAAGTCTCTTGGGTAGATAAATCCTTATTAATATCTAAATAGTAACTTTGTCTGGCTTCAGCTGTCATTAGGCTAGCATCCTCTTGAAGGCATGGCTGACCATAATGCTCACAACATTGACATGTTCCTGGGGTCTTGATATCTTTATATTGTCTCTCAATTTCTAGCTCTAGCGCTCCACGACTTTTCTTATTCCTTTGACGGTTCCATGCTTCAGCGACTTGCCTCTTCACTGGTCCGGTAGGAATGTCTAGTTTGGTCAGCTTCATGTTATGAGGGGATGATGTATTGGGCTGCATCCTTCCTCGTAAGACTTGAGCCTGCATGGCTAATAGCTTCCTTTTATCTAATGGTGACAGAATTGGTGAAATCTGATGGTTATTACTACTAAGGAAGTTGTGGTTCATAGGAGCTGAGGCTTGCTCTGTAATATGCTGATGGATATTGGTCATGGTTTGAGCCATTGCTTGTAGACTTTGAGTTTGTGCTGCCATATACTCTAGCATCCTGTGCTCAAATGATGAGGCTACCGGTGGAATGTTGAGGTTACCTTCATTAGCTCTTTCTTCACGATTTCTGTTGGGACTCGCCATCTGGTTGGGTGGTGAGGGTGAGTTTAGAGGAGAGGGAGAATAACTAAAAGAATGATTGGGGAATAAGGTAGAGTCCATGATATCATCCTCTTTTGGAGTAGGAAGAAAGAAAGGAAAAGAACAAAGATGTGGGAGATAAGAGAAGAACCCAACTAAGCAACTGATGTCATTGTAGGTTGAAGACCCACAATACACCAACAATCATTACAAAGAAGCGAATCAGGCAAGGTCATAAAGAAAAACAATCATCACACAAACACAGAACTACAGTAATCAACACACAGTCAAGGAACGATGCTAAACGTTGTTAATAGGGCTCCAAGGGGTACTCCTAGGCATGGGTCGTCTCTTCAGGTTCAACATCCTTGATAGAGGCACCCTTCAGCTTGTGCAGTGTGGAATCTTGCTCTTCGGGTGAGAGTGACAGGCTTTCGCTGCCGATTTTGTCTTCTTTGGGCGTGAGGTGATCACTCCTTTCTTCAGCTGTCTTGAGCAGGCTTTGGGTCAGGTGGCACGAATGATCTAAACATTTTGAATAAAAGGAGAGTAGAAGATCTTGGAATGAAAAGGCAACAGAAAGAATCCAAAATGGTCGTGCTTAAGATGCAAGGGGGTCGGAGGTACAATGTCGAGGATAGATAAAATCAAGGAGGGGATATGTTTGAAAAGGATATATAGGAATTAAAAAGGAAATATTAAGGAGTGGGGGTAAACAATATCACCAACTAATCAAAAGGAGATCAGATGCAAGAGATAGGAAAATCATTCATCAAATGAGATGTATGATTAAGAGCAAGAAGTCATCCATGAGAGAGGAAATAGATGATGGTTGAGGGTTTAGCAAAAACTAGAAAATGTAATTGTCAAGGGGGTCGAGTATCAAAGTAAGTTATCAAGGAAAGAGTAAGTCAATAGATAAGGATGGGGGTTTTACATTTGCAAAATAAGGATGTGCAAATGAAAAAGAAGTTCAGGTGAGAAAAGGTGAGTTATCAAGGCGGGTTGAGAAAAGAAAATGGTCAGGGAGCGAGAATCGGGAAAGTCAAGGGTAAGACAGGAATAAGTTGTATAATAAAATAGACCTTAAGGAGCGACCATTGCTATCTAGGCTTACGTCCTACAGTCGATACAGCTCTGATACCACTTCTGTCACACCCGGTTTAAGGATAAAACCGAATGCATGACTATATGTATGCCAGGATCAAGTTCCATACATACAGTGACATCATTAGTGAATAACAGCAACAGTATCACGTAAATAAATATAAATAAAGACTTACAAGACTATCAGAGATATGCGCTTATAATGGAAACGAAGGCTCCAAACTTCACAGGCAGACGACTGGGGGTTGCGTACGCCTAGAACTCTTTATCATCTTCAGTAGACTTCACACCTTTTTCTTCTGAGCAGCAGTTGGCAAGGGTGAGTACACTTATGGTTGGTACTCAGCAAGGCCACAAGAAATAACCAGAGTAACGATTTATATCCATCTTTAAGTTTATTAATCATGTGAGGGTCCAGGCCACTCTTAACCGTGAGCACGGCTATTATAACAGTTTTACACTCTGCAGAGGTTGTACACTTTCACCACAAGTCGCGTAAAAGTTCAAAAGAACTTTGGACCCAACCATGCTGTGCTAGCTAGGCACAATACCACACTTCCGAGGTGTGATTGCATAGGGACGCTACGAGGCCTTTACAAAGATTCCCTAATAAGAAGTAGTCCGCTAGAGTTTCGGTAGCGGCGTGGTCCATAAACCTCCCTAATGGTCAGCACCTTAGCGAAGGCTGCTACCCCAAGAGGACCGGGCTATGACCCCTATCACCGACCCCCTCCTTGCCCTTTCGGTAAGACCGCTTCAAACTAGAGTCTCTAATTAATTAGCCAAGACCAGAGCCATATGGTCCTCGTGGTTGTACTGTTTTCCTGGGTGGTTCTCCATGTTCCGATTTAACACATGGTATTCTTGTAAATAAGCACAGATAGAAGGATGGTTAGGGTCACTTGCCTTTTTTCCCACGAAAAGCTACTCTTACTGCTCTTCAGCTCTTGCTTACTTGGAAACCTTGATCTTCAAGCTTCGTCAGCGATCATTCTACTCGAAGCAAACAACGAGCACAAACATACAAAATAGCAAACAAGTACAGCTAAGAACAATACACCAATCACAAAACAAAAGCTTTTAAAAGAGCGTGCTAAAGGATAGGGCTTGCTGCTACAGTTATGGGAGCGCAAGAAACGCGGGAATCGGAGCTAGGGTTGAAAAGACACGGCTATCGGAATTTTGGTATTATAAAAGAAACAAAAGAACTAAGAGCTTTATTTATTTTATTTGGAAAACAAATGTAAAAGATATTCAAAAAAAATATCCTTGATTATAATTTACTAATATTATATTTTTTATTTATAAAAAGCTGGGTAGGACTTAGTCATCTTTTATTTGTGATTGTCTACGTACAAATTACACTAATTAACAATTAATTAGAAAGAAAACTTGTGAGAGCATCTAAACGCATAACTTTATATTCGGTGTAGTTATGAAAAACCGAAGGTAAAGGCCTAGGTGGATTTTAATTAGAAAACTAAGTGAGAGAACTTTAGTCAAGTTAAATCTATTTTTAATTTAAAAACAGGAACTAAGACACAATGACATGGCTAAAAGGTATCTTAGGCTTTAGAAGACTTAACACGGCGAGAACGAGTTGAAACGGAGCTAAAATGATGAAGGTAGGGCTAAAACAAGGCTCCAAGGACTTATCTGCGAAGAAACTGGACTTCCAGGGGCTAAAATATAATTAAACCTTAAACAGAAGGTCGGGGTGCAAAACTATAGGTCCTGGACGGCGGGTACTAATTCTAAAAAGGTCAGGAGTCGGGACAGAAAAAGAAAGGGCTCTACTCTAATTATTTTCTACTGATCTGGACTGCGGGTTGATTTCTTGAAAACCTAGGGATCTTCCTGCAAAAGTTTCGGGAACGGCTAGGGTCGGGTGAATCTGGTCCGTTGGATCAGAATCGGCGGCGGATCAGACGAATCGGCGGAGTAAGGGTCGGGCGAATCGGCTGAGTAAGGAAAAGGTCGGGTAAATCGGCCGGGTAAAGTGAAGATCGATTCTGGCCATTGGATCTAGATCGAGCGGCAGAGGAAGGGTCGGCTCGATGGGATGAAAAGGGTCGGGCGAATCGGAGTTTTACTGGGTGTCGGCGGTGAGCGAGTGCGGCGGCGGACGGCCGGAGCTTCACCGAATCCGGTGTTCTGGGGCTCAATTCAAGCTGGATTTATGCCGGGGAGTGAGTGGGCGGTACGACGAAGGTGAGGGTGGTCACAGGATGGCTGTGCGGCGGCTGCAAACTGGCGGCCACGGCGGCGGGTGGAAAACAGATCTCCGGCGAGGAGTTTGGTTGGCGGCGGAGCAAGAGAGAGAGGGGAATCTGGTTAGCTTGATGCTCACCAACTTGCGGAGCTCTGGCGAGAGTTGAAGACGGCGGAGCAGCTGCAGGTCGGCGAGTCGACGGAGAATCGGCGACACGGGTCGGCGGCGTTCCTCCGAGGTGCAACTTCCAGCGGCGTGCGACGATGTTGTGTAGGGAAAAGATTTGAGATTTGCTCTGGTTGCAAAGGGGGCTTCGGCAGGATTTTATAGGGGCGGATTGGCCGGGATTAGGAAGGCGGCATCGCGGAGTCGATCAGGACTCAGGGTTGGAAGAAAGAAAGAAGGGCGCGAACGACAGCACGGAGTCGTTCCGGACTCTGGGTAGGAAAGAAGGAGGAAGAAGAAGGCGTCGACAGGTGGGTCCTAGCTGTCGGTGGAAGAAAGAGTCGGGTGAGGGAATCGGCCACTGGGTCGGCCGCGGAAAAAGAAAAGAAGTAGAGGAAAAGAAATTGGGTTGGTTGAAGGAAAGAATAGGAGAAGAAGGAAGTAAGGATGCATGCACAATTTTAATTTCTGATTTTTATGAAAATACTTTTAAAAGTTTCAACTCCTATATTTTTGGGTGTTACAAGCTCTAACCCGTCGAACTTGTCCTCGAGCTTGCGGACCTCGTTGCAATAGGCTGTCATCTTGGGGTCGTGGCAGCTCCATTCCTTCATGACTTGCTCGACGACTAGCTGGGAATCGCCTCGGACGTCCAGCCGTCGGATGCCCAGCTCGATGGCGATGCGGAGCCCGTTGAGGAGAGCCTCATATTCGGCGACGTTATTAGACGCGGGGAAATGGAGGCGGATCATGTACCTCATGCGAACGCCGAGAGGAGAGATGAAGACTAGGCCTACTCCGGCGCGAGCCTTCATCAGCGACCCGTCAAAGTGCATCATCCAGTACTCCTGTTTCTCCGGTGCTGAGGGCGTCTGTATCTCCGTCCATTCTGCCACGAAATCAGCGAGTACCTGGGACTTGATGGCGGTGCGGGGGGCATAGGTGATGCCCTGGTCCATGAGCTCGAGTGCCCACTTCGCGACCCGGCCCGTGGCGTCCTGGTTCCGGACCACCTCGCCGAGGGGAAAAGACGAGACGACTATCACCGGGTGCGAGGTGAAGTAATGGCGCAGCTTCCTCTTCGTGACGACGACGGCGTAGATGAGCTTCTGGATCTGCGGATATCGCGTCTTGGACTCAGACAAGACCTCGCTGATGAAGTAGACCGGGCGTTGTACCTTGAGGGTGTGTCCCTCCTCTCGCTCTACCACCAGGGACGCCCTGACTACCTGGGTGGTTGCCGCGATGTAGAGCAGAAGGGGTTCCCCGTCGGCGGTGGCACCAGGACCGGAGATTTTGCCAGGAGTTCCTTGAGCCGGTCAAGTGCCTCCTGGGCCTCAGCGGTCCACTCGAAACGGTCGGTCTTTTTCAGGAGCCGGTAAAGGGGAAGCCCTCGCTCGCCGAGGCGCGAGATGAAGCGACTCAGGGCCGCCAGGCATCCCGTGATACGTTGGACCCCCTTTATGTTTCGGATTGGCCCCATGTCGTGGATGGCCATTATCTTCTCCGGGTTGGCTTCGATGCCGCGCACGGAGACGATGAAACCTAGCAGCATTACCCTCGGAACCCCAAAGACGCATTTCTCTGGGTTGAGCTTGATGCGCTTGTCTCTCAGCCTCTCGAAGGCGAGTTCGAGGTCGGGGATGAGCTGGTCACCCTTCTTGGTCTTGACTACGATGTCGTCAACATAAGCCTCAACGGTTTGCCCAATGAGGTCCCCAAAACACTTGAGCATACATCGCTGGAATGTAGCCCCCGTGTTTTTTAGGCCGAATGGCATCTTGACGTAGCAATAGGGGCCGAATGGGGTGATGAAGGAGATCGCGAGCTGGTCGGACTCTTTCATCGTGATTTGATGATAGCCGGAATACGCGTCGAGGAAGCTGAGGGTCTCGCACCCGGCGGTCGAGTCGACTATTTGGTCAATGCGCGGCAAAGGAAACGGATCCTTTGGGCACGCCTTGTTGAGACCGGTGTAGTCAACGCACATTCGCCATTTCCCATTCTTTTTTCGTACAAGAACAGGATTAGCCAACCACTCGGGGTGGTACACTTCCTTGATGAACCCGGCCGCCAAAAGCTTCTGGAGCTCCTCGCCTATGGCCTTGCGTCTCTCCTCGTCGAAGCGGCGCAAACCTTGCTTCACTGGCTTGGAGCCGGCCTTGATGTTCAAGGAGTGCTCGGCGACTTCCCTCGGAATGCTGGGCATGTCCGAGGGTTTCCACGCGAAGACATCGATGTTCGCGTGGAGGAAGTCGACGAACGCGCTTTCCTATTTGGGAGATAGGTTAGCGCTGATTCGGACGGTCTGGCCGTCGGAACCGCTAGGGTTGAGGGGGACCTCCTTCACGCCTTCGGTGGTCTCGAAGGAGGTGGGCGATCGCTGGGAGTCGGGCCGACCCTCGGCGCCCTCCGCGAGCTGGGCCGCCGGCTCCTCCACGACGTTGATGGCCGCGGCGTACTCGCAGCACTCAACATCACACTCGTACGCCTTCTGGAGAGACGTGCCGACGGTAATGACCCCGTTGGGCCCCGGCAGCTTGAGCTTGAGGTAGGTGTAGCTGGGGATGGCCATGAACTTTGCGTAGCTCGGCCGCCCCAGGATGGCGTGGTAGGTCCCACGGAAGCCCACCACCTCAAAGGTGAGGATCTCCTTCCTGTAGTTGGACGGAGTCCCGAAAGTAACGGGCAGGTCGATCTGCCCGAGGGGCATTGCCTGTTTCCCCGGCACGATGCCGTGGAAAGGCGCCTTGCTGGGGCGGAGGCGGGCGCGGTCGATCCCCATGGCGTTGAGGGTCTCGGCGTAGAGGATGTTGAGGCCACTGCCTCCGTCCATGAGCACCTTGGTGAGGCACGTCGTGCCGATGATTGGGTCCACGACGAGGGGGTAGCGCCCCGGCTGCAGGACACGCCCCGGGTGGTCGGACCGATCGAACGTGATGGCGGATCCCGACCAGTCGAGGAAGGTCGGCGTCGCGGGCTTGGCCGTGTAAACCTTGCGGCGCTCCAGCTTCCGGCAGCGTCTGGAATCATAGGCCGCCGAGCCGCCGAAGATCATGAAGCAGCCGTCCACCTTGGGGAAACCGTCTTCTTTCCCTCCGTCGTCCTTCCTTTCCTCGTCGGGTTTCCACCTACGGTCCCCCTTCATCGGGTTGCCTGCAAAGTATCTTTTCATGAGGTTGCAGTCTTTGTAGGCGTGTTTCGCGGGGAACTCGTGGTTCGGGCACGGTCCCTCGAGCAACTTGTCGAAGAAGCCGGGGGTGCCCTCTGGGGCGGCTGACCCCGCTTGCGCTCAGCAGCCGCCATGAGGGGTGCCTCGCGCCGCTGCTTGTTCTTTTTCTTCTGCGGACGGTTGGAGGTACCCTCGTCGGCATCCTCCTTCCGCTTCGCCTCGCCCTTGGAGCGGTCGAAAATTGCTCCGACGGCTTCCTCGCCTGAGGCGAAGCTGGTGGCGATGTTGAGGAGGTCCTCCGTGGTCCGCGGGCCTCGGCGCCCGAGCTCATGGACGAGGGGTCGGCAGGAAGTTCCCGCCAGGAACGCCCCTATGACGTCGGCGTCTGCAATGTTGGAGAGCTCGGTGCGCTTCCTGGAGAAGCGTCGGATGTAATCTCGGAGGGATTCGCCCGACTCCTGGCGACAGCTCCAGAGATCCCAAGAATTGCCAGGGCGCATGTACGTGCCCTGAAAGTTTCCTACGAAAATCTCCCTCAAGTCGTTCCAACTGCGGATCCGTCCCGAGGGGATATGCTCTAGCCAGGCTCGCGCTGAGTCGGCTAGGAAGAGTGGGAGGTTGCGGATGATGAACAGGTCATCATCCGCCCCACCGGCCTGACATGCAAGCCGGTAGTCCCTGAGCCATAGCCCGGGGTTCGTTTCCCCGGAGTATTTGGCCACGTTGATTGGTTGCCTGAAGCGCGGCGGAAATGGCGCGCTCAGGATGCGCGCGGAGAAGGCCCGGGGCCCCGCCGGGTCAGGGCTGGGGCTGCGGTCTTCCTTGCTGTCGTAGCGGCCGCCACGGTGGACGTGGTAGCCGCGGTCCACCCCCTCCTCCCTGTCCGCGCGGGAGCGCCTCCGCGCGTCCAGGGTGTCACGAGCGTCGCGGATGGGACCGACGCGCCGGTGGATGGATGGAGCCCTGCCCCCAGCGGGCGGCGGCGTCCGTCGAGCGGGCGCGGCCTGGTTCGTCCGGGGAGGAGGCTGGGTGGACAGACTCCTCCCACCTTTCGGACGACGTGGTGGGGGCCGCCCCGCTGGCGTTTTGCCCGCGTCGCCGGGATGCGGAGCTCTCCGCCTGCTGAACAGCGGCACACTCGAGCAGGTCGCGTACCTCTCGATGCGCCTGACGCTCTTCGGGCATCTCTGGCTCCGGGAGTCATCGAAGTAGGGCCGCCGCCGCGGCAATGTTTTGGCTGGCGCGGGCGAAGAGCTGGGGGCCATCCTCGTCAGCGCAGATGCGCTGCTGGACGTCGCGCGCTCGCTGTCGCGCCCCGCCCTCGTTACGGGGGCGCTCGCCCTCCTGGCGGGGCACCACGCGCACCTCCGGCTGTCGTGGCCGCTCCGGGACCCGGGCGAGGGCTCCCGTCGTGGCCGCGGCGCGCGGTGGGGGAGTTCGTTGCCTCCTCCCGGTGCCATCGCCGTTGGACCCCTCGGAGTGCGCGTCGGCCATGAAGCACTCATGCGAGGGGTGGTGACTCCTGCTGCTGGAGTCCGCGTCGGAGATCATCCTCGCCACGCCCGCGAGCTCGTTGCTCGCAGGCGGCGCATCCATGGGTCACGCCAGGGCATGACCGCAGGCAGTCACGGCGCTATGCAGCCCGAAAAGCCGTTCTGTCGAAGGAGGCCCTCCGGCGCGCGTCCGGCCACCCGTCACCACCCTGGCGGCGGAGCCAGAGGCGATGAAGCGAGTGGGTGAAGCAAGGAGAGGGATCAGGTCGATTCCCTCTCCGGTGGCGAGGAAGTCCAGGCTCCCAAAGTGGACCAGGGAGCCCGGGGCAAAACTGACGTTGTGGCTGGCCATCTGAAGCCGGTGATGTACGCGCAAAGGCCCCCTACCTGGCGCGCCAACTGTCGTTGTCAAGATTGGCGATCAAGACTTGGACTAGTAAATTTCTTTTATGCGCGTACGGCCTCAAATGGTTGCACGGGTGACACGGGATTTAGACTGGTTCGGGCGTGAAGAAGCCCTACGTCCAGTATGGGGAGCTGCTCGTGTTACCCACGCGGGTTCTGTAGTAGGGGTTACAGAAGGGCGAGAGAGGGAACCGGTCCCAAGTCTCTAAGGTGTGCACAGGGGCTCTAATGGCGCAGGCGTGCTCTCCTTCGCCGGGAAGAAGAAGCCTGTGTGAGGAAGTGTGTGTGTCAAAATTCTCTCCCGTCTCTTGGGCCCTGGCCTTCCCTTTATAGTTCCAGGGAGTCGACCGGGTACGTGTGAGACAGGGACACAGAGACAGAAAATGGAGAAGGAGAAAGAGTGTGGAGTCCAAGGAGGAGATCTTGTCCTTCCCGGGAGTCGCGGTCGTCTTTGGTCTTCTTGCTTCGCCGGGCGGCCTGCACGATCTGATCGCTGTCCTCCTCGGGAGCCAGTTACGGCGGGCGTGCGTGATGATGGCGGTGGCTTCCGTCCCGTCAGGGCTGACGGCTGCCACGACTGTCCCTATTGTGCCGCAGGCGGCCTAAGCGGCGCGGACGCCCTATCCCTGTCGCCGGAATCGCGGGGCGCGAGGACGGGCAGGTGGAGCGTGGACGGTCAGGCGTGCTCCTGTGCCAGGCGACGTGGGTCATGATGGCCTGACAGCGAACCAGAGAAGACTTAACCGTTGTACCATGCGCGGCGCGGTCGTGGGCGGGTAGGTGCGACGGGTCACGTCAGCGGCGTGGACGCCTTTCCGCACGCCCGAGCCGTGGAGCATTTAAGGCAAAGCTGCACCCGAGACTGATTTCCGTCCAGCAGGCCCACGCAAGTCCGACCCTAACCCCCCGGGTCGGGCGAGGCAAACCCTCGTGGCGGAGCCCGCCTGCCGAGGGGTCGGGAGCGTCCGACCACGAGGGACGGGGTCGGGCGAAGCGGAGCGCTTCTCCTTTGTGTTGGGATGATGATGGTCGTCGTTGCCGCGGGTCAGTTTGGGCCTCCATAATCGTTGCCAGGACAGTCATTAGATGACCGTTTACCTTTCCCCCTGACAACATCCAAATAATTCTCACTTTTTGTTAGTGTAGCACCATGGTCACTATCTGTGTTCTCATTTTCAGCCAGAATAATAGGTGCACGATGAAGTTATGCTTCTGAATTTGCACATGAGGTTGTGAGCTCCTCATTTTATTTTGCATTATCCTTGTCCTCTTGGTTTTGCTCATAATCCTGCAAAAGGTTAGGCGTAGCAAGAGATACAACAATAGACTGATCCTCTAAATTATGCACCTCGTCATATGAATTCAATGTAGGAGGTGGATCAACAAAGGTTTCTCTGATAAGAAGTTTCATATCATTCCAAGTTTGAGGTTTATTTGAAGGACTTAAAGAATCCCACCAAGATAAAGCAGAATGTCGCAAAACACTAGCTGCATTTTTTACCTTCCTCCTTCGACACATGAAGCGAGTAGCAAATATGTTATCTACTGCAATTTCCCACTCAATATATGCATCAGCACCTATAGCATCATATGTTGGTGGATATGAACAACCTATCATTGCTCGAAGACAGCAAAAGACAACACCAAAGTATTATCCCTATCAACTAGAAACTATTAAATGGCGATGAAAGTGGAATGCAATATCTCAAGCGGCTTACCACCATCTTGCAAGTGTTCTTACCAAAACCAAACAGGATGCTACAATCAGCTGTTGGGCTTAAGTGTAACAGTTGTAAGGTGAACCTGTACTGATTAGAAGTATATTTGTGGAGCTATAGGCAGGCTCAATATGGTAGCAAGGTATAGCAATAATTAAATTTAGAATTGCAAGACTAAAAAATAGTCTCAAGCTAGTCTATATCACCGGCCTAAACTTGTCGTGGATCTAGTTCAAACAAACAACAATACAACTCACCACAGACCATAAAAGGATGCAAGCACTTCTGAATTTTTTTTCTTCTTTGCCTTTTCTTTCTTTCTTTTTTTTGGAGTGGCTTTTTCTTTTCTCTATGTTTTTTTGCACCTTTAACTTTTCTTTGTCTTATCCCTCTATCTTTCAATGTAGCTGATTTTTTTTCTTGACACAAAAGCAACTAGTACAGCAATGAACAGATCGCAACACTTTTCTTTAAAAAATTAGCACAAAGACCAACTCAAGCAAGACTTGATACTAAAGACAAGAACAAAACCTAGGCAAAAAGGGTATTATACGACAGCGGAAATATTTTTTTAGGGCTTTTTGTAGACTCTAGGTAAGGAAAAAGAGATGAATGTAAAGGGCACATGATAATATACCTCACGGTAAACCTTCTTGATACCACTTGATGAGAGCAAGGTCCGATCTTCCAAGAGGTAGGGATAACTCGATTGGTGGAGAACTCAATGTTGACGATCCGGCTTCAAATCAGACACGATTCGAACCCTGCAACCGTTACACCACTGCTCCGCTGGTTATCAACCAAGCACAACTTGATTGACCTCGCCAAGAAGGCTTTTCCTGCAAGCGAATCGAATAACACAAGCAAGAAGATGTAATAACGCAATCTGATAATTGCAAATATGAATGAGGCAAAACATAAGAGGGGTTCAAGCACTCGGTTCGAAAGGACTAATCGACACAGTCGAGGAGAGCAAGAACAGAGGGCCCTGGATCAATGTATAAGGACTTCTCGCCACATATACAACGATGCAATCTGAGTTTCCACTGAAAAACTAGAACTAAACAAAACCCGAGTCTAGATGGCGGCGGCTACTGAGTTTATACCCTAAAGGGGCGTGCTAGGATTGGCGGCAACCAGGAAGGGGGCGCCCAGAACATGGGCTTAAGGCCCGACACGATACAAAGACCAACGGCTCAAAAGACGGCGACGCAGCACCCAAACAGATTCTGGACGTCAACTTATTTCGACAATTCCTGCTGACTCCGGACGAATTTTGCTGTGGGACCGGTGCCATTGGAAGCTCCACGAAATTCCCTTTCCATCCATATAAAGAACGTCTGAAACGGACTCCGTATGCGGCCTGGGCGTTAATTTTAGTGCATGCTATTCCTGGACTCCGAGGTGGACTCGAACTTGATTTGTTTTGGGCCTTCACCTTGGTGTCTCGAATCGGATAAGCCTTGGGCCTCCTTCTTGACTTAGACACCCTTACTGAACTTCTTCTTATCCATGCCATGCATCCTTCGTGACCATATGCATTGGTGTCATGTTCTCATCAGCCACGCCCTACAGCTATACCTTGTTAGGAGGCTCAGACTGCAATTGATGACAAAGCGAGAAACATTTCTTAAATAGCATGACAAGAGCAACATTGTAATCCAAATGGTAGTGTTTCAAACTGTGATGTGCACCTTCTAATTTCACCAATTTGGAAGCTCGTTTGCTCTATGTTGTGCAAGATAAATCCTACACATGTTGTATGCCGAAATTGGGGTTGTTTGTAATATTTTGGAGCTCCGATCCGAGAGCTATTTAGGAAAGCTGTCATTATATAGCTCATCCCCAACTTGTAGATAGACAGACTGTTCTGTTCTTCTTCTTGGAGAGGTATAAGATTAGGGAGATGAAAGAAGATGCTTACATTCACCAAATTCATCCAATAGAAAGTGAAATCCGTGAGGAATTTGGAGCCTCCCCATCATTTTTGGCTCCTATCTCTTGTATTGCTTCTTCATATAGTGGATTCCTCACCATTGCCCGTGGTTTTTCCCGTAAAAGGGTTTCCACGTAAATCTTGATGTCTACTCTTGATTCGATACTTTTCTTGCCATTTGTGTTTGTTAAGTCACCATGTTATACTAGTGATCCATATGTGAAGTGGTTGTTTATATGGATAAGTTGACATGAGAGGCGTATCTATGTTCTTTGATATGAACGAAATTATTTACAGATATTTTAAATAGGCAAGTAATGGAGTACAAACAAATAGATAAGGAAAAAGTCCATTTTACTTCCCTCAACAATTCACTTTGTCCATTTAACCCGTGAACAAAATTTAGACTCAATTTACTTCCCCAAACTATTTCACTTGGTTCAATCTACCCCCAATTCAGATTTCTCTTTTTTATTTCTCTGTGTACAAGTTTCTCTGTGTACAAGTAGAATTTTAACTTCAAATTTTGCAATGCACCTTATAATATGATGTCCTATGCTATATAAATACATTATGATTTTTTCATGATTATTTTGCATGCAGAATTGTATCTTCACGATAAATTTCATGTTAAATATTTCCAATCTATGAAAATAACCGTGAAAAATTCTTAATGTATTTTTTTAACATAGAGCATCATGTTCTCTATCCACTCACAAAATTTGAACTTAAAATTAAATTTGTATGCAGAGAAATAAAAAATAAAGAAATATCATTAGGGAGTAAATTGAATTTCTCCGCATAGGTAAATCGTGGGAGTAAATTGAGCCTAAATTTTACTAGGGATTTAAGCGAACAAAGTGAATTATTGAGGAGAATAAAGTGGACGTTTTCCAATAGATAAATAGGTAGCACCAACCACCAGGCTGCAAGGGACGTCGCTGGGATCATGATGAGATCTAAGCAGATCTGCTGAACTTAAAAATGTCTATACATGAAGGATCGTTCGTGAACACCATACCTGTGCATGCATTATACAACTTATTATCTCTTGTGCACATGGTCATGTTTTAGTCTTTACAGTCTTTACAACTGGTCAGTGTTTCAAAGGCGTCGTCTAGGCGTCACCTAGGTATCCGGACATACCCAGCTCGTTTTGGGCAACAGTCACAACTTGTCGTCTAGGCGTCCAGACGTTGAAAACACTACAACCGGTTACTAAACTAATACAAATTTGAAAAGCTAGTTTGTATATAATCACCCTACACCCTTGAAGTTAGTGAGACAACAATTTGAGATAAATTTGAACCAACTTCTTTAATGCATGAGTTCACTTTAGGTATCTTGACATGATTCACTCGAGCTGCCAAATTCCTCTTCGAATGTATTATCATAAGAGTGCAAGCTTCCTATTTAATTAGGGTACAATACAATCATGATTGCTACAGTGGCTGCGGAAATGGGTGCAAAAAAGACCTGCAGAAAAATAACTGAACCAACAACTTACTTGGGATACTTGGCGCCGTCATGTCCATGTCGAATTCTCCATGAGAAAAGCAAGACCACATGCCCTTGTGACCACAAGTGTTATCTTAGTCATCCATATGTGAACTCATGATATTCATCCAACTGTTGATTTTTTTTTCATCTACTCTGATTTTTTCACCTACTCGTAATAATTCATCCAACATTTGATTCGAAATGAATGACCATGATAAGACATATGGTCACATGTGCAACTAATTTGGCATTATGTGACGATGCATTTTTGTCATAGAGAGCATAGAATATTTGTTACTATATATCATCTGGCCCTTGATCGAAAAACCACACCTACAGTGCGTTACTAAAGGCATTCAATGATCAAGTAAACTTTTTCATTGTAGGTTGTAGCTAGGTTTATGACGACGGAGCTTAGTCAATTTTATGATCACAGCAAAACATACTGATTTATCATAAATTGATGTTTGTGGTAGTGCCACATGGACAGGAATTTGATGTGCCGCTGACACAGCCATAGCGTTTGTCCATTTTGCATGGCAGCTGTCGCCCAAATGGCAGCCGTCTTTTTGGCCAAGAAAATATAAAACTTAAAGATACACAAACAAAAAAAAAGACATACAAAGAGAGCACTATTGGTTCATCTGATATATAAAATATATACAAATCTCGTTCCCAAATTATAAGTGTGAAATTCAGCAAATTTCCTCCATGAAATCTGGCCACAAATAAATACTCCTTTTCTTTTTGAACTCAAAGTCAGAATGTATTTTTTTTTATGAAACAAGTCGGAATGTATTTGGTTCAACCTTCAAGTTCTCTGGATATCTTATACTACATAATCATTATTCTCATTTTATATTATGCAAACTGCAAGTTTCATTCTTCTTGGACAGGGTGAGAAATACCGAAAATCGACCAAAAGGAAACAAGCCAGCTAGTAGAGCCATTTACCTGTTCATAGCATTCTTACCAAGTTTCGTATAAGATATAAGCCATGACCGTGTATAGTATAAGCATGCTCAGCAGGGCAAACGAGAGCAGTGATCTAAGCATATTACATCCCAATTGCGTCATCGTCCTTGCAAGCCCAACCCAATTTTCTGTCTCAAATATTAAGACGCGCAGTTGCTTCTAAAACTTGTTCTTCTTCCTCACGAATTTAGCCATGCCCAGGGAAAGTCCTGGTTGCCCAGGAACCCTCTGTAGCTTGTACTTGAACACCTTCGAACCCGGCCGACCTTCCCTCCAGCAGTCCACCACACGATGCAGCCCATCGTACGTGAACGTCGAGATCTCTCTGGCCCTCGAATGGCTGCCTTCCTCTCTGTTCTGACCCTTGAAGCCATGGATCACCCGGACAGGGGTCTTCCTCTCGATGCAGTTCCTCAAGGCAAGGTTCCCATGCCCAAGCTTCTGGTCTCCGCCATCCTTGCCGGAGCCTGTGTAGATCAGCTCACCTGGGCAAGACAGCACGTCAGGGTATCCTCCGGAGGCAACCACGCTTATCGCGATCAGCACGCCGGTTTCGTCCCTGGTGGTGTCGATGCCTCCCTGGTACGGGCGGTGGAGGCCGACGAGGGCCAGCTCAACCCTGTACAGGAACTCGTCGCCGACGTCAACTCCGGGGACGTCTCCGACGACGGGCCCGAGCTTGGTGAATCCCGGCAGCTTCCTGATCAGTTTGTCAGCTGCGAGGTCGATCCTCCTGACCTTGAGCGAACGCTGCTCCGCGGCTTGCACTATGGCCCTGCAGATAGACTCGAATCTGCTGCACACCATCTTGACTCTGCTCCGAGCGTCTGCGTTTTGGGGTCCATGCTCAAACTTTCCTTCATGAGCAGCTAGCGCCTTGAAAATGTCATCATCTTCCAAGTTGGAGTAGTCCTCCTTGTTGGCATCTGGTTTCTCCATGGTACCCAATGCGCACGCAGCGGTGACATTGGCCGGAAGATGAGCATTCACCTTCTTCTTGGGACCGAAGTAGTCGCTTACTGTGGCGGCCTCCTTTCCCTTTGTCCAGGGGCTCTTGTCTGAAGACATGGGATCCTGCATAGCTGGATCTTTCTTGAACTCATCAGTGTCCTCAATGCCATTCGTAGTGTGCCTTCCAAGTTCAGTCTCCTCTGTTTCATTGGAGAAAGGAGTAGATTTCTGAATCGATTTGGGAGGTTTCACTGATTTCCGAGGTGTAAACATGACCTTCTTCCTCATCATGGCACCTTCGTCAGAAATTCCAGCTGCAACACCCGAACACGCCGTGTCGGCCGTAGTAGCACATTCAGACACCCTCTGAATCTCATCCCTCAGGTGCTCTTTAGGAAGAACTTGAGCCAAAGATTCAGCTGCAACATTGCATGAACTTCCACTAGTCCTGTTCTCCGCACAATGACATGTGCTCCCAATCATCTTCTCACTGGAAGAAGTATGGGTTTCATGGCCTTCCACAGCACTAATTCCTGCAGCAGAAGCACCATGTCTACAAGCTGTAGCCTCATCGTGCAGAGTAGCATCGGGAGATTCTCGGACCTCAGATGCAGGCCCCCCTTCCTCCAACTCCTTGTTCTGTGCTGCTCCATCTGCACCACTGCACGGCGGAGCCACAATTTCCATGTCATCTCGCTGTGAAGGCGCTGCCGCCTCCGACGACGGCAAGCACACATGGCTACCGCAGCTGCCAGCGGGCAGAGGCCCTCCACGCCTCCGGCAACCAGTAGGGAAGCGGCGGCGGGCACAAACCATGCTCGGCTTCGGTAGCAAACGCATGGCTGGGGCCAAATGATCCTTGTTCTTCAACAACTGATCACCACTCCCTGGCCCTGCAACACCTGGTGAAGCGGTGCTGTTCCACAAACCATCGGCGGCGGCGGCAACAGAGCTTTTGCCCGCAGCCTCTGATGGTTTCATCAGCGCCGCCCCTGGACGGTGGCAAGCGCTGCCCGTTGTTGCGCCGGCGCCGGGAGCGTCTGCAGCAGAGACCTCGTTCAGCGCACTCGAACCAGGAGCAGCAGCAGCAGCAGCAGCTGGAGACGCCGTCCCTTCGAACACGACGCTGTCGTTGCCGCCCGCGAGAGTAGTAGGATGAGGAGGAACCGACTCCTGCAGGGGTGCGCCAGGGCCGCCGCCGCGCCGCGCGGGTACGAACCGCGAACCGTCGTCACCCGCGCCGGGGACCGGGAGCGGCGGCGCCCCCGTGTCCCTCCCGCAGCCGGGCGGGAACCGGCGCCGGGCGGGCACGGCCGTCCGCTTAGGCGGCGGGCAGCCGAACTGCGGCGTCGGCGCCAGCGAGCACCTCTTGTTCCGCAACCCGGCGCCGCCTCCGGCCTCCTCCCTTGCCGGCGGCGCCGTAACCGAACCGTCCGCCCCCAGCGCGCCGTCGGCGGCCAGCCCGCCCGCGCCGCGCGCCGCAACCGCGTCCCACCCCGCCGCGCCCGCGCCCGCGCCCACCGGCGCCGGCCCGCTCCTCGCCAAGGCCGCGCTGTCTCCACGCCACGTGCCGCCCGCATTACCCGCGCCGCCGCCCTCGCCGGCGTGAAGAGGAGGGAAGGGGGGATGCTGCTGGCGAGGAAGTTGAGCCGAGGCGGCGTGCTGGTAGTTCTGGTAACAAGACGTCACCCGCTGCCGCCGCGCGGCCTCGAGCCTGTCCAAGTAGAAGCTCATCCCCAATAATAATCCCACCCCCGGGATCACCCTCACCCTGCAAACAGCGCCCTGATCCTCCCGCCCAGACCAAACCGAATCAGTCGCCGTCTCGCGAACCGGAGCGGACCAGAAACGAGGCGGCGGGCGGTGGAAGCGGGCTAGCTACTCACCTGAGCGCGGATCGGAGACCACCGGCGACCGGCGAGGGGGTGCGGAGACGATTGGGGTTTTCGGCGCCGGACAAGCGCGTGATCGAGGGGGAGAGGAAGAGAGCTGGGTGGTGGGGTGGGGCCGGCAGGGCAGGACTGGCACTGCTAGCTGGCTCGCTGCTATGCTACGGCTACCCCCCGGTAGCAGCGGCGTGCCTGGTTGGCACGTGGCGCCTGGCGGTGCGACCCCAACAGACGATGGATGAGATCGGAGCAACGGCGTGAGATCCGACCGCCACTATTCTACCTCTACTTGCCTTGCCAAAACTGTTGCCAATTTGCCGTGGTGATCTTTCGTGGTAACGATAGCCAATTTTTCTATTTTTCCATTCTAAATTAATAAAGTTAAAATGAATTGTAATTTAGGATGGATGGAGTAGTTCCGAGCTACTGAATGCCGCTATGCGCAAACATGCCAAGCACCACGTAGTGGTTGCCAAATTTTCGAAATATCGTGCAATTAGGGTCGGGCGAGATGTTCTTAGCTCGCACGTGGCTTAGTTCAGCTCGCTGCAATTTACTGAGCCGTGTAGAACTTTTGCTCGTTAAGTATAACGAGAGAGATGCAATGGCAAAAGGGCCCGCACTTGCCTTTTTCCCCTCGTAGCGGGGCGCAGCAGATGTACAGGCAGCCAAACGGCCCAGCACTAGCACTATGACGGACGGGTTCACGGTACATGGAAAACAAGTGCGTGCACCTACCAAACAGTGCTCGAAGCAGTAAATGCGGTGTTTGGCATGTAAATTTTAGCTGATTTTAGCTAGTTTAATAATATTCTATGAGAAAGAATAAGCCGAAAGAAATTAAAAGTAGACAAGCCATTCGCCGTGCTCACTTTCTTTATTACTGTTTTTTTAGTCCTGGACTTAGCACACCACTCCTCGGAACAAACGCCATCACTTTGAATTTTCCGCAACAGATCATGTACGGGCAACCGACCATACACCGTCAGAACCACACGCCCGGAAGAACCTTTCCAAGAGAACTGTCAGAATCACACTAAGGAACAGCTATTCGGCGCGCATGTTTACGCCGCGCCCTGCAGCAGCTCTTGCACTGCCTCACCAAGGCTGGGCTCGCTCCTGATGCTCTCGATCCACCTCGCGCTGATCCGCACCCTCTCGAGGCTCTGCTTCAGCGCTCTCTGGAACGACGGCTTGATGCGGCAGGCAAAGAACTCGGACACCTCAGCAGCTTTCTCCTCAGAGGTGAACTGACCATGCGCAACAGATAAGTCAACAAAATGGGTAAAGTTACTAACTGGATGATACGGTGGGGAAGAATAGCAAAAGACAAATGTTCTCCAGTTTATACCGGTGAAACAATGGAGTTGATGAAGTCAGATATGAGTGAGCTCGATTTCCACGTCTTCAACACATGATCCCAGTTTGTCTGTAATTGGGCACATACCAGCATGTTTTCAATTAGAGTGGCTAAATATAATGACTTTGGAAAAAAAAACTTCTACAGTGCCATCTAATGCAACCAGTATTGTGTTGCCAAATGCCAGATGAACAAAACTGCAACAATTTCACTAATGCAGTGGATTTCTAATTGGCTCTGTCTCTTTAATTCATTAATCATGAATCAGCACTGAACTTAGATACATGCATCGCACAATCTATGATATGCCGCACCAATTTCTCAAGAGAGCGGATGCAAACCTTTAAATGTATCTGGAATAAGTGCGTACCTTATCAGATATTATCACAAAAACATGGTTTAGAAGTTCTACAAATATAACATACCTTCAGCCAGGTCCATGCAACTTCACGTCCTTCTAAGCTAATGCCACCAAGGATATAGTACGAATCTTGATGCCGTACCTAATAAGCAAGCAACACATTAGATTCAGCGTTATACACATAAAGTTGTGCCACTCTCCTGTGTATTTGCGAAAAAAAAAATCAGCTGTGCATGGAAACAACTGGACCAACGGTTCAACTATAAAAGCTGGAAATCAAAGAAAAAAATAACTGGAACCAGTGCTGGCCTAGTTAGACCTGACCAAAAGACTTTTAGAAAAAAATTGCTACAAACTGGGTCCATTAATCTGACGCTAATAACATACTACAGTGCATAGGAAAACAAAGCATTACTTCAGCCTGGTTCAATTAATCAATTGGTTCTGTAAAAAAGCTACTTCAGCCAGTAACTATCTCGGATAATTTTGCAAGATATTGATATGGTAAATAAAAATGGTTTAGAGGTCAACCTCATCAGTAAACATAAAGTTCAATGCCTCCAAAACAATATCCTTATCTGGTGATGAAGACAGGGAGCCTGAAAAAAAATAGAGAACATTTTCAGGATAGCCCATATCATAAATAAAGATCTATGTTGCCGTACAAGCTAGAAAGACAAAGAAATGTATGCAAACCTAAGACACGTGATTTCTCCTGTGGTTCAGCTGCTTCTCTGTAGATTTTGAGGAGAGCATCATAACCGGATCTGTTTGAGATACTAACAGTCCGCATCACAGCAAGGTATGCAGCCTGAAGAATATAACATATTAGACATCAAAGGGTTCTGCAAAGGTATGTAAGGAAAAACAGTAAAGCCTACGACCTTTCTAGTATCTGGGGGAAGAAGGGAAGTTTTGCGGTCTTCAAAGAAGATATGGAAACGCCGAACTCCTTCATTTATAGTTTCATTATGTCCGAGTCTGACCAGGGCAATCAAGAGCAGTGATCTAAGCATGACATCAAGATGGCTCTCGCCATCCTTGGGGTCCCAACCTAATTTTCTGAAATGTTAGGTATACGAAGCCTTTTAATACTGTCACAACAAGGGAACAGAAATAATGTTTGTATTAACAGAAATTAACACAATGCTAGTACTTTTCACAACCACAAGGATAAACATGAGTAGGACACCCTAAATAATGATGGGGGAAACAAGTAAAATATAAAATTGTTGGCATACATGGCAGCTGGCAGAAGAAGGTTGATCAAAAGCTGTTTGATATCTTTGTTCAAGTCAGGAGTGGCGTCAACTGATATTTTGGAAATGCTTAAGCATACCTGGAAAGAAAGACAATACATGTATCTAACTCGATTGGAGATACAAGGTTTAAGAATAATCCACTGGAGGTGCAAGATTTACTTACAGAGGTTACATGTGAAAGTACAGTGTAATCAGACTCATCATGATAAGCATTCAGCAGTCGCAGCAATGATGTCAGTGTTTGCTTGCGAGCGACAGAAAGGGCGTATGAATCTTCCACAATACCTGCAAGAATAATGTGCCACCTTGTCGGAAAAAAATAACCTTGAAAAATTACATAATTGCGCTAAAAGTTGTCTTATATTTACCAATCTTATCCATTAATGAGAGCTTCTTGGCTTTGATTGCATTAACAAGTCCAGCTGCAAGTTCATCATCGTACTTCACTCGATAGAATCCAGTTTGATCGATGTTCAGTTTGATCCAAATGTTTTTGTCTCCATCAGAACGTTGAGAGGCCGTGAATTCTTTAATATGTATCTTATCAGTTTTGTCTTTCAATAAGAACTTTTTCTGTACATCATACGAGTCACAGCAAGATGTTATAGGAACAATCCACATGCCAGTACCAGAGGATCCGTCAGACAGAAACTGTGCCTGTCAGGGAAAAAGAATAATTTAGCAACAACCTTCCAGTATAATGCAAATATCAAGGTGGATAAGTAGATGTATTTCACTAGCTGATGTCATAAAGATTGGCTTCCTTCTGAGATATTACATCATAGCCAACATGCCAAGATAACAAAAATGTAGCAAGGTCAAATGACTGAAAATACTGATGTACCTTAATGGCTTCACAGTGTGCTCTACATACTTATGATTGAAAAATAAGGGAAAGAGAAGCAAACACTTAGATTAGCATAAAACTTGAGGTGTAGATGTACACCCAGACATCGAGATTGATAATAAGGCAAACTTGGGTTGATCCAGTTTTTTTTTATCATAATACAGTTGTTTGAAGCCAATATTGTTCTGAATTTCAGCTTAGGGGTAGGTTGAATGCTCTCTCCTTAAGAAACTATTTGATAGGCCCAAAAACTACTACCAAGAAGACAGAGGTCCCAAAAACAAAAGGACACAAACAACTAAGGCACAGTAAAACTAACAAATTATATCCATAACATGTACTGATCTCCCCATGTATATTACTGAAGACACACGTGAAAGTGAAAGATCTGTCAACAAACCTGCTCAAGTTCCAAATCATGTCCATTAAGTTTTGCATAAATAACAGGATATCCTTGTTGCTTAGTCCATGTAGTCATCAAATCCTTAACGGGCTCCCCAGATTCCTCCTCAAGAACAGCCCATAAGTCTTCAGTCTTAGCATTTGAGTAGGCATACTTCTTTATATATGAAGCCAAAGCTTTCTGAAACAGTAAACATTTGCAAAAAAATTGGTACCAGTACCAACAGAATAAAAGTAGAATCACAGATTTGTTCAGATGCACAACACAGAATAGATAGTGATAAATAGCCTTGTTGTTATCAGGTTAATAATAAAAGGAAATATATAGCAAAGAATAAGATCCAATGTTGGAACTAGCAAATATACAAGAATAGAATAGAACTCATAGGAGAAAGAAAGACCATCAAACCTGAAAACGCTCTGCACCAAGGTAACTCTGTAGCATACGAATAACAGAAGCTCCCTTGTCATAGCTTATGGAATCAAAAATTGCATCAATTTCACTGGCATGGTTTATTTCAACCTGAACAAACAAGAAAACAATTGGTTTAAGTAAATACAAGTCACCAACACTCAGACAAATGGACATGGTAATGCTGTGAAGTCAAAAACAATAAGGAATGATTGACAATATATAGGAACTTTGCTTAATTCCTCTAAAATAACAATTTAATAAGCATCTCGTATCGGAGCTGGCAGTTCTTCCAAGACTGGGGGGCACAAATCTAGCAGGCAGAAACAGATCCAAAATGGCAGATGGGACAGAAGGTGGTTTGGGAAGAAGATAGCACAGGATATCGTGGTGGTACTGCCAGAGATGGCAACAGCACCATTGAAGAAGATGGCAGTAGTGGAGAGATGAGAAAAACAGCTGGACGCACTATTCCATTGCTATTAGGCATGTGCACAAAAGTCATGCCTGTTGGGCCAACCCTAGTTGGCTAGTTCTACATATGTTATACAGCCCAAGTTACATGTGTATACTGCGTTTAAAATGGATTGGTCAAACAACACATATTCTAAATGCCAGAATTTTATTGAACCTTAATAATATCAAAGGGCAGTAATGATTCTCGGTGGATATGTGAACATAAGTGCTTCTGATCAATCTACTACGTAACATTAAATGTATCTTGTCTGTATTTCCATATCTCCAGCACAAATATCATGAAGCAACTGTTGTAGAACTAGCAAACTAGTCTTACACAAAATAACAGTAAATGGAAAGCAATCATTTTCATCAACTGGAACTTGGCCTATAAAGAAGAATACCTCTATAGGATGAGACTCGGCAAGTGCATCCAGTCGAAGGCCAGATGTCGTTTCATCAAGGAATTGCGTCCAGTTATTCCACTCAGGAAACAAAGAATCTACTGCTAAATAGCTTACCTGTTGAAACATAAGACATACTAATAAGGAACTTAAGGTCACAAAGTAATGGGATGTATTATTATAATTGCTCAGCAATGGTGCAGAATTTATTACCCAGGAAGCAAAACCCTCATTTAGCCACAAGTGAGTCCACCATTCCATGGTCACAAGATTGCCGAACCATTGGTGAGCCAACTCATGTGCAACAGTTATTGCAACCTAAATAAAGAAAATATTAAGGGCACAAAAAAATACTATGTGCAACAGTCAATAAAATAAATGAATTTGATCTGAATGTATCCCCAACCTGTTGTTTGTTGGATGCTGATGATAGTAGCTCATCATACAGCAAAGCTGTTTCACGGTAAGTGACTAGCCCATAGTTCTCCATGGCCCCAGCAGCAAAATCCGGAATAGCAATCATATCCAACTTAGGTAGCGGATAAGGAGTGGCAAAATAACTGGGAAGAAAATTGCCATTAGTGCTGATCCCAGTGCCCATCCATTTACAATTAGAATTACAGAAAAAGCCTTCTGCCCATTTGGTCGCAATACTTAGAAATATAAATTTGAAGCTTACTCTTTATATAGATCCAGTGACTTCACAGCAACATCTAGGGCAAACTTTCCTTGGTTAGTCTTGCCAACTTGAGTATACACACGAACTTTGGTCCCTAAATAAAGTAATAAATTGAAAGAAATGTAAAAGTAGGGAAAGAACAACATTAAGACAGCAATTTGAAAGAAATTTTCAAAAAAATGGATAATGAAAACTAATCTTCTACCCTCTGATGTTGAGCTCTCTATGTAATCAAATAAGCCAACAACTATAGCCACAAGGTAAGTTGACATAAGTGGAGATTCCTCGTAATAAACAGTCTTTATAGGTCCACTGACTGTCTCCTTAACCACTGGCATGTTGGACAATGCTACCAGGTCAGATGGAACTTCTAGTGTTAGCTTGAACTTAGCCTGAAAAACACATATGCAAAAACAATTAATAAGTAATTTTACCATAGCAAATCATATATTTTAAAAACTCTAAAAAGAAGTAGCATTGGAGGGTGTTTTGACCTGTATGAAGACTCAATACAAACTGAATTCACTTGTTTATTCTCACGTTTGGGAATATATCAAAACATTTTTCATGAAATATAAATAGCATGTTAATCACCTTAAATGCAGGTTCATCCCAACATGGAAAGCACCGCCGTGCATCAGCAGCTTCAAACTGTGTAACTGCCATATTTCTTGACTCCCCATTGCACACATATTTGCTAAAATAAATGCAACCAGAAAAAATAAAAGGAGGGCCATTTTATACAGAAAAATAGTAAGATCATCTGCATTTGGCATTACAGTATTCTCCAAGCACTGGACATATTAATAATTATACAGTGTAGTCTAGTGGACGTGTTAACAGCACAGTAGTTGAGTGCCCAGGGGAGGTGCCATCAACCCTGGTCCGAACCCAGGTTGCTACATGTTGTGTGTTCACGGTCCACCTCACTGAGTAAAAAAGTGACAGTGAAAGCAGTTTCAGCGTGCTTCTTGGCTGCCCCAGGCCACTCCAGTGTTGGTGGGCCCCTCTTTAAGAGCTACTTCACGGGGAATGTCTCTCCCCCTCATCAAGTTTTTATTTTTATACAATGCTGCTTAAAAGGTTAAAATAAGCCATGGATAAAGGTTCTGGAGATAGTTATGTTCTCTCTCCTAACTGTTAATCACAAATCTTGGTGACATGATTAACACGCACAAATTAACTTCATCCTATTTGGGCTACTTATATTTGACTTATTACATATATCAGCAATATCATAATCCCTCAGTTAGCGATGCTATGGTCTGTGGAAAGAGACAAGTTAATTTAGGTAAGTTATCTGGTCAGTTAGTATTAGGTAAGGTCAGAGAGTCCTATATGATTTATTTCCTAGTGTCCAAGTTAGCGAGATAACACCTCTTATACATAGGTAGCCTAGTCCGTGTTAGAAGTAAATCAAGCAAGAACTCAGGATAGCCAATTTTGCCCAGATGTTTAGATCAGATACTCTTCTAGCAGAAGCCCGATGATTAGAGGGTGATTTTCCCTTGGCATTGATCAGAGCATCTTGTTTACAGGAAAAGCCTGGGATTAGACAGCGATCTGCCTTACCGTGACAGTAGATATACGCTGGAAGAACCAGCACTGGCTGGGAATCCAGTAGACGGTGGATCCGGGTCAACAATACTCGTGGCACTTATCGACAGTGGAATGGAACCAGAGAGGAGGGCAACAAGCATCCCTGGCTGCGTAGCCCAGCCAGCAAGCTAGGTGGAGCATAGATCCTAGAACGCTGGTGACTACCAGATGGTACAGGTGATGTATTGGGCAGTGTTGTCATGATCAGCATCCTGGCTAAATCCTGGTGACCATTTTGTGGATAATAAAGACCATTTTCAGGTGAACAAATAACAGGTGGTACCGTGGTAGTCAGTAGAATCACGATCGAATTGCCACAAAATGATGGTGATACTATAGATTCCAAGATACAGGTCTCCGCTCCGTAACTACCATCCACACAATACGTGTAGCAACAAGAACCCTTCCAGATGCCTTGCTCTGTACGCAATTGGCGTGCTGGTGAAGAACCTGTATTGATTGGGCCCAGACACACGTTTTTTCGCAGCTCAAACTAACAATCTACATAGCCAACTACCAATAATTGGGGTCCATCTCGACCTCGCATGCACAAGAAACTAGTAAAAAGCAGCGTACCTCCTGTAGAACCCCCTCATCTGATCGTTGAGAGTCCCGGTGAAGTTCATTGCGAGCACGCCCTCGCCGATGGGCAGGTCCCGGTCGAATCCGATGACCAGGATCTCATCCTCCTCGAACTGCGTCACATCTGTCGGCGCCAGGTCCTGCAACAGCCCAAACCGTCCCCAATTACGCAGCAAGACGATACTCGATCGATCGGCCTAGCGGCTAGCGCAGTAGCAGACGAGACGGGGGCCCCGGGCTCGAGCGAGCCTATACTTGCCTGGAACCGGATGGAGGCGCGGTCGACGTAGAGCTCGGCGGCGTTGAGGACGAGGAACCGCGTGGGCGCGGACACCGCGACGGCGACGGCCGCAGCGCCGGAGAAGTTGCAGGCGGCGAGGTCGGGGCGGATGCGGAGGTCGTAGCGGAGCGGGGCGGCGAAGCGCGGGAGGCGCGCCTGGCCCCGGAACTGCGCCGGCGAGTCCGCCATTCCCAGCGGCGGCGAGGGTTCGTCGGGGGGTTTTGTCGGCGGCGGCGGGGCGAACGAGGGATGAGCGGGGCAGTGGTGTGGTGGCGGCGGGGACCACGGTGTCAGTTTTGTCGAGCAGAGGCAAGTTGGGTTGCTTCCGGGCCAGGCTTACAATTTTCTGCGGGCCGTGCTGGGCTTGACTAGGGCCCAGGTTTAGGGCTGCCGACAGCTGGGCCCGTTGGCTACTCACGCGCCATTTGGACCTTTCAATGTGAAGATTTTAATTTAATACAAATTTCAAATTCATGGAGCGCGCGATCAAGGTTTTTGAACAAGAAACTGTGGATTTGTTGCGTGCCTGCGCCCGGTGGTTTCTCAAAAACTGACTCCGACCAATCAATTGATCAGATGTACCCCACCCCAGCAGCGTTCACCCTCATCCCGAGCGCATGCTTCTTTTTTTTAAAATAAAAGGTTGAAGCACTGCGATATCATTATTTAAGGAGAAGTAGCATGCCAGTTCTTACAAGAGTTATATGACATAAATACTAAGAGGAACTCTAAAACGACGAACGATAAACATAGAACACTCTTCTTGATCAGTCCAAATATCTATATTGGTTGACAAGATCTGTGCTCAAAGATTCTTCTTTTTCTCTTCTTCCAAATGTTCCAAATGGTATACATCAGGGGAATCTTTTATATTTTTTTCCATTATAACGATTGTCACTTGAAAACTACTCTTAGATTTGCTCCTACATATTTGCCACATGAGACAAATTTTACACTTCAATTTGTCATTTTTGCCTAGTTGGCACGCTACGTCTGCGTTGGCCAACGTGGGGACGCGAAATGTCATCCCTGCACCTGCCCTACTCCCCTCCTCTCCCTCTTTGACAGCCGGGTCCCACAGCTCACCAGGTGGACCCTATCCGTCAGCTTCGTCTCTCACCTCTAGCACCTGAAGCAGGGGACGGAGGACCGGCGCACCGCCTCTCCTCACGCCGGCTGCGCTTCTTCCGCCACTGTCTTCGTGTGCGTCCACTCGGCCACCCGGAGATCCGGCGAGACCAGCGCAAGCCGCGTCCCTGTCCCAGCCTTTATGTCTGCCTCTCCTGCGCCGCCCACCGTCCATATGACGCAATCTGCCAATAACGTCGCAGGAGCTTGCTGGTTTGCTTCGATTGGTGGGGAGAAGGGCACAGGAGAGGGGAAGGTTGGGAAGGTTGCTGCTTGCTTGAATAGAGGAGGGAGAGGCCGATGGGAGAAGCAGGGAATGGAGATGGGTGCTGTGGTGTTCTGCTATTGGAGAATGGATGGATGGAGGTGTGCTGGTGGCGTGGGGGAATTGTAGAGCAGAGAGAGCTGCTGCTAGAAAAGGAAAAAAAAGAAAGCTTTGCTTGGACTTGCTCGGTGGATAAGAAATCAAAGAGGAGAAATGGAATTTTGAGCCTGTTTAGTTGGCGGCCTGGCGTAAAAATTTTCGGGGATGGGCTTTTCCCCGACTAATCGGTGGGCAAAAAATTTCGGTCCGGTACTGTTCACCAATTTTTATGATGCAAGGCCCACCATCCTGGACATGTATACCCTTCCCCCGCAAGACAACCCTATCCATTCGCTCCCGGTCTCGCAAACCCTACCCCGCCGCTCCCCTCGATCCCCTTCCCACCGCCGCCGCAGCTCGCCCTCCGTTCGCCGCCGCGCGTCCTCCCATTCACTGCCTTCATGCAGATCCACCGCCTTGGGTTCTGGATCCAGGCGATGGATAGCTCCGCCGGCGACGACTTCAACGGAGGCGTCGTCGATGCCAACCAAGATGTCCCCTTCGCCGAGGGATCCGGGTTCCCAACGTCCGCGGCATCGACGGACTACCCCGCGCCGCCCAGTTCGTGGACCTTAGGTCCCCGGCCGTCCGCCTTCTCCTCCGCATCCCATCCATTTGGCGGATCCAACACCACCTATCCTGTCCACGCGTTCAGCAACATGGATCTCAACGCCGGCAACGCATGGCAGGACCTAGACGCCTACGCCGCCTACTTCCGCTTGGGCCAGGAGGTGCACAGAATGCCGCCGCCTCCCCCCCTTCGACTCCCATCTTAGACAACAGGCCCCTTCCCCGGCTTCCAGTCGCCTCGCAGCGTCGCAGCACCAGGAGCTCGGGCAGGGACGGGCGCACACTTGCAGGGAGGAGGTGCACCGCCGGACGGTCAGGTCCAGGGACGAGGTGCAGGACGTCGTCCCAGGGGCCAGAGGGGCCGGAGTGCGCGAGTCCGCAGCCCCGGTCCAACTATCGCTGGCGACAACTTCGACACCGGCTTTACCACCTCACCGGCGGAACCGCAGATACAAATCCTTCCTCCCCGCCTGCACAACCTATTTTTCTCATACATAACATGTAAGCATTTTAGATGTCATTGTATATTCCGTTGTTGTGTCCTTCAAAACCTGTTTGGTTCGCAAAACTCGGAAAAGCAGGGCCGATTGGTCACCACAGCACACCGCCATATTCTGTGAGCTTTACTGCATGCAAATAGACAATGGCAACTGCAAACTGGGTGCTATGAGCAAGGCAGGGTGCGCCGATATCAGGAGTAGGTTCCTTTCTGCCACAGGCCTGCTGCATACCACGGATCAGTTTTCCAATAAGTCCAGGAACCTCAAACTTGAATGGCAATTTTGCAATGTGCTCCACTACGGCGGAACGGGCTTAGGAAGAGACAAGGACGAAAACCCTATGCCGACGACGAATGGTGGAAAAACAACACCAAGGTATTCCATGTTCCTCTTACTTCTAAACTGACATTAACTGGGTCATCCACTCAATCGCCGTCTGTCTTTTCAGGGCCATAAATACTGGAAGGAGTTCAGAAATGGTTACCCTCCGTACTTGGCTGAAATGCACAAAATGTTCGAGCATATCGTAGTTGATGGGTCGACATCGTTTGTGCCTGCTGCAAGTACTCCAATTGAAGTGCACTCCACAGACGAAGAGGAAGCCGACGAGGAAGAGGAGCAGCTCACCCCGCTCAGTAGGGATGTAAATGGTACGGATATTTCCCGACCGACCGTCCGACCGAGAGGGTCAGATATCAATTCGGATAGTTTTTTTTATATCCGGGTACTGTTTCGGATATCGGATCGGATATCGGATACTTAAATCGGATATCGGATTCGGATACAATATAACCAATATCCGGCGGATATCGGATATCCGGTCAGATAATCCGGATAGTCAACTCGGATACTGAATTCGGATAGTTGTATTATTCCAAATTTATACATTAATAAAAATAGATTTAATCTCTAAAAGTTATAACTAATTCATTTCTAATCAGAAAAATATAAAATTAGCAACATAATTTTCTAAAAATACAATCTATCTATCGGTTGGTTGATAGTTGTATTATTCCAAATATATGCATCAATAAAAATATGATTTGATCTGTAAAAATCTATAAGTAATTCATTGCTAATAAAAAAATATAAAATTAGTACCAAAATTTTTCTAAAACTATAATATATCTATTGGTATTATATTGAAGTTAAATCTTATTGATTCCTAGTTTGAGAATTAAACTTAAACTCTACCAACAATTTAACAATAATAAATAGACTTCTTCCATCTTTTTTAAAAAACTGAATATTGTATATTAGTTGGGACTCTAGCAATAATTTATTTGCTTTTAGGTATTTATGCATGTAATAATTTGGAATGTTAATATTGTGTAATTTAGTGCCCAAAATGGTATATCATCTTTTGTTCATTTGGTTAATCAAACACGATTTTAGTTTGAATGTCGCTTCCTTGAACAGATAAATTGATTCGAGTGCTTATGAAGCATCATCAATGTAATATGTTATAATATTATTAATTAAGTGTCACCAATCTAAGCTATATTGCAAATTAGAATGTCATGTAATCGAATCTATCTCATCTACATAATAAGTTAGAAATATCATGCAACTGATTGCTAATTTGTTTCGTTAAGCATAATCTAGTTAATGTTACTTTTACTTGATATCCGAAGAAATATGCGTATCTGATAGTAACCGCATCTGATTCGCTCCATATTCGTGTCATATCTATTTGTATTCATAACCGAAACAATCTGCATTTATATATGTATCCGAGTCTATCCGTGTTTGAATCCGAATCCGATAAAAAATACGAAAACAAATACAGTATCAGTGATATCCGATCCGTTTTATCCCTACCGCTCAGCACAAGCACCCCTCGCTCCAACACTAGCAAAAGATCCAGCAGTACAAGCACCACAACCCGCAGCCCGAGCAAAAGGACCAAAAGTCCAGCTGTTAGGTCAGCGGACAGCAACATGACCACCACAATGAGCTTATGAGTAACAGGAATGAGCTCCTACAAAACCTGTGGGCAAAAAGGGAGGAAAGGGAAGAAGCTGCCCGCACTGAGCATAGGACGAGGGTCAAGCAAGTGTACAAGCTGGCTGCGGAGTTAGGTGTCCGTGCAGAAATGACACCACACTTGTTTCGTGGAGTAATGCGCGTATGTGAGGCTGACACGTATAGAGCTGTTCTTTCAAGCCAACGCTGCTGAAAGGCGCTTCATTCTGGAGGACTTATCGAGGGTCAATAACTAGACCCTCCTAAATTATTTGCACTATCATTAGTGTTTCAACTAAGTTTGTGTCTGAATTAAGTCTGTGTTTGAACTATGTCTGTGTTTGGAATATTTATGTTTGAACTATGTCTGTTTTATTGAACTATGGGGCTGTCAACTAAGTTTCTGGTTTGTGTTATTGCCAAATTGCATGTACTTATTTATGCAAGGATGGGCTGATTTGAGTTATTGTTGAGCTATATGTCTTGAGGTGATTTGCATTAACAATTATGGGCTGATTTGCATTATTATTGATCTATATGATGATGCTGATAAAATGTTGGTCTTTGTTTGTTTTCGCAGGCTGCTGTGACATCACCAACTTCAAGCCATAGCAATAACAGTTGGGATGATGGTTTCTTCGATTTGATTGAACTTTGCTTGCAAGATGAAGACGAGGATGCTTTCTTCGACGGTATGTATGAATATGCCGTGCATGCTGAAAAGCATTTGAGTAGAGGACCGTACAGGCAACCTCAAATGACTGGTTTGGAATGGGTAGAGAGGAAGTTGGGTGATAGGAAGTCCTGTTACAACATGTTTAGAATGAGCCCAGAAATGTTTTATAGCCTGCATTCCCTGCTGGTAGAATCTTATGGCCTCAAATCTAGTAACAAATCCACCTCGATTGAGGCTCTGGGGACGTTTCTTTTGATGCTTTGGGGCCCGCAGTCAGTTAGGCAAGCTGAGGACAGATTTGAGAGGTCATTGGGGACAGTTAGAAGCATGTTCTCCAAAGTTTTGAATAGTGTGGTGAAGCTTGCTGCCGACATCATAAAGCCCGTGGACCCACAATTCAGCGCAATTCACCCTAGACTAGAGAACCGTAGGTTCTTTCCCTACTTCAACAATTGCATAGAGGCCATAGATGGAACTCATGTACCGTGTGTGGTGCCGAAGAATTTGTTCATGCAGCATTTGAGTCGGAAGGGGATGACCACACAAAATGTTATGGTTGCCTGTAACTTTGACATGAGGTTTACATTTGTGCTTAGTGGATGGTCCGGTTCTGTTCATGATATGAGACCCTTCAATGATGCAATGACAACATATTGAAAGGACCTTTGATGTCAACTAGAGGGGGGGCTTGAATAGGCGGTTCTGAAATTTTACACAAAAAACTTGCAGCAGAATTAGTAACTTTCGGACTCTCCGGAGATTTCTCCGGAATCTCCGAAACTTCCGGAGTTTCCGCAAAAATCTTCGGAGTCTCCGAAAATAGCACAAACTACAAAACACGCCTATGGAAACCACAACCAAAAGTAGATCGACAATTCACTATACAAGGGTGAGTTGTTTCCAAGCTATTTCACTAGATACTTGCAGCTCAAACCTTCTCAAATGATAGATCAAGGTAAACCTAGAAAGGAGCTAGCACAAGCAACAAGTAGTGAAATCAACAAATCAAGAACAAGTGACACAATAATTTATTTACCGAAGTTCGGAGCCCTTCACGGGTTCCTACGTCTCCCTTGGGTGCTTCCAAAGAAGCCGGGTCGCCCTCAACCCTTTCCCCACTTCACTTCTTGATTTCTTCCCTTGCGGAGGCGAAATCACACCTTCAAAAATTTTCCGCGGTACACCGCAATCCTTGGGTGCTCACCGGGCAACTCCTTTCCATCTAGAAGATTCAATCCCCAAGAATAACAAATGCCACGAAGATTTCACGCTATGAACTCGGGTGCTCAAGAGTGGATTTGCTCACTTTCACTCAATCTTGCTTCCCAATCTCTCTCTCAACCCCAACTCACTTCTCTTCTCAAATCTCTTGCAAATCTAGAGTGGGAAGAGCTTCTTAGGGCTGTATATAAGTGTATTTCGTGTGGGGAACCAGCAGCAACAAATGGGAGGGGGTGAGGGGTATAAATACCATCCCCAAAAACTAGCCGTTGGGCTGTTAAGTTCCGGAATCTCCGGAGACTTGGGACCCAAAAACTAGCCGTTATGTTCAAAACAGGTCCGGAGACTCCGCAAAAATATCCGGAATCTCCGGACAAAGTTAGCATTTCCCTTTTCTCAGGAATCTTCAGAATCTCCAAAGAAATCTCTGGAATCTTCGAAACCTTTGGAATTTCCGGAATTATCTTCGGAGTTTCCGCAAGTCCACTGGACAGCTCAGGTAACCTTAGAGAAAACGCCATAACTTTTTACTTCGGACTCCGAATTCGATGATCTTGGACTCTATAGAAAGCTTATTCAGAGGACTACCCATCCCAACTGAAATCAAAGTCCAAGACCATCAGATGCATGTGTTGTGACATGTGTTTCTCTCATATTAGCACTTGAAATGTTAGGTTCGAGCACCGAGTCATAAGCAAAGCTATCAACGTCGCATCCCTCTTGATAGTACGGCATAACCTATACTCAAGATCAAATAATGAACACAATATCATCCTCTTGAGCTTGAATACCTTCATCATGCCGCTTTTCTTCAATATCACACTTTGAAGGTTTGCAAACATTTCTTTTGCCTTTTTCTTGAGCATAATCCCTCTTGAGCTAGTGCCTTGAGGTTCAACATCGTATATGATCAATAATCAACTTGACATCCTCAAGACACTCAAATCTATATGATTCAACAATGATTGATGCTTAGCAACTTGTGACTATCCATGGCCTTAACTGGTCCATAAATGCTAGCACTAACTTGCTTCTTCACCCTAGCATGGGTTCATCGGTGCCAAGCCCTTTGCTTGCCCTTCTCCCTCGCTTAGTACCTCGTAGCCAAGTTCTTACTAACTCATAACCATCTTGCCATCTTCAATCACATGTAGTCTTGCATCACAATATATACTCATTGAATTCCATTCCTTCAACAAATTTATCCATATAGCAACTTTATGGTCAATCAACCATGAATCTTCACTTCTATTGAAATATTAATCTCTCGATCCCATTTCTTCTTGTTGTGATCAAGCAACCAAGAATGTTCACTTATATTGAAATATTAAGCTCTTGATGATATTTCTTCCTTCTTGATCAAAATACCAATTCATATCAATCTTTACTCATTCATACAAGCAAGCCATCATTGAAATTAAATAATAACCCTTGCAATTATTTCTCTTTTGCCTTTTCAATCTGCTTGCCCTTTCTTCTATTTGAGATATTATGATTTTGGTACACTTATTTGCATTGAAGCCTATCCAAAGCTCATCAAACTCGTTAGTCCTTTAATTGTGTTGTCATTCAACCACCAAAACCCACAATTGGGCAACCAGAATTGCCTCACTGCAGCAAAACTGCCCGCGGCAGCTAAACTGGGATCATATGTTGAAGACTTCGGCTACTGAGTTCACCCACATCAGACGTCATCGACTCCATTGTTTTGCTGGTAGACCTGAGAACATATATCTGGTGCAGTGCAAGATGCAGAGGCAGCTTGCAATAAATAGTGATCATCTTAAGGGAGTATGCATGATAGTTCTCATGAGTGTTCTACTGGACGTGGCTGTTATTGTAGTGTTGCTCTTAGAGGCATTTACAACTGACCATGTAGTGTTGCTGCTGCTTTTGGATTACTTCCAAGGAGTGTGTGCTATGTCCAGGATGGTAAGAGCACCAGTAACAAAGCTGTTTTGTAGATGAGTGATTAGTTTTTAATGTAGCTTACGTGAATCGTCTCGTTTCCATTTATGCATCTGCTTCTACGTACCTTGCAGCTATTGTAATGGAGTTATGATGACTGTATGCTTTAACCACTGGCTTGCTTTGTTGTAGTTTCTTGTTTGCTGCAAATCTCTTGCTATTCCTCTTGCCGCGGCCATATTAAAAGCCTCCAGGTAGCTTAATATTCCAGAAAAATTGTCGGGGATACCTTGAGTATCTCTGAACTTTACTCCCCATGCAATGTTCTGCAGGCTCACATGAGAGCAGGCTATGGATCTACAATATTCTCTTCTCCAGATCATTTTAGCCTATATTTATCTATGTATGTGAGCAGCCTAAACTAAACATGATCACAAATGTATCCAGAACATGGAACGGAAGGATTGTCTAGGCCGACGTTAAAACGGAGTTGTTCTGTTTCGTTGACCAGTATACAGAACATGCTGGATATTGATGCCTGTTTGTTGGCCGTGGTCACCGCTGGGCGTTGCCGTTCACTTCTTCTTGTAACTACAGACCTTTTTTTTTCTTCCCATAGTGTGGCGTGCTTACTTGACTAGTATTGTACGATCAATGGTATTAAATCAAGAAAGTTATTGTACATGGATGGTTCTTTTTGACATGGCAAAAAACAAAAGTTATGCAATACAGATCAATACATCAGCCCCATACCAACAAAGAAAAACGTTGCACAACACCGAAATGAGCTGCTAGTGAACAAACTCCTACGTATTCTGCATAATAGCATATTGTTCATTGTTCTATGGCTCGCCTAACTGTGAAGTGTGAACCGCTCCTGAAGTTCAGAACTCCGGTGGTCTGCACATGACAACTCAATCGCTGATGACGTTCAAGGAGAACTTGGACAGCAGGTTCGGGATCCCAGATATGACCGGACCATAAACCTGCAAATGGGTGATTGGTAGGATGGATGTTAAAGAGGAACAACCTGGGTCCTGAAATCCTTGAACCCAACAACCAACATACCTGAGCGTTGTTGTGGATCTGGGACAGCGGCACGGCCAGCAGCTTCATGTTCCTCGGCACGACGAACTGCCGGGACATGGGCAGCCTGATCAGGAACAGCTTGATGCATTCCTTCACAATGCAACGGGGTTCACACACTCGAATCAGAACAATGGCTTAGGAAACTAAGCTTAGTTAGATACACTAGACATGGCGACATTTTGTACCTTTGGCGCGCGGAAGTTTGGAGGCATGTATGGAAATGGGATGGCCTCAAACTCAGATCTCCACCACATCCCAATGCACTCCCCAACCTAGTCAGTAACCAACGACAGAAAGGATCAAACATCTGGATCATCCTATCCTACCCTTGGCACCAGAGTTGACACACCAGTGAACAATTGTGCTAGCTAACTTGCAGGTTTGCAAGAAACTGAATAATGTGTTCAGGAAATTCCTCTGCCTGAACTAAGGTTACCTGCCAGTCATCCTCATCCTCCTCGGCATCGGCCTCGCCATCGTCAATGACGGACAGCTTGCTCGAGAGCTTGCGCTTGAGCCCTTGGACATCTGAAAATGCAGCCATCATAGACATAGGAACACACCTGTCAAGCTTCAGGTCATCCTCACACACAACTGATCACTTGTGCTACCTCCCAGGTTTGCAGCAGGAGAATTCAGGCACCTACCTTCCTCGCCGGGCCTGAGGCGGCCTCCCGGGAGCACGAAGGAGGAGTTCCGGACCTGCAGCAGCAGCACGTGCGGGTGATCGAACAGCTCCACCTGCAACCGAACAGACAAAATTCAGAGCCTGCTGATCTGCTCGCTCGCCGCTGGACGGCGTGCCATTTGCCAACAGTGCGATTGCTCGGAGACGAAGCAGAATCGGAGAGGCGGGGATCGGGGATCCGGGGTCTTACCAGGAGGACGCCATGGACGCTGGTGCGGAGCCCGTGGGCGGCGAAGCTGCACGCACGCAACAAAAGGGAGCGAGAGTGTGAAATCGGCCGGACCAAGAGCTAATCAGCAGAGAGTCCAAGAACAGAGGAGGTTGCGCGCACTCACTTGACCTTGAGCCGGAGCGCGCGGTCGGCGGCCGTCTCCAGGCCGCGGGGCGCGCCGGCGGCGTCCTTGGCGCCGAAGTAGTAGCGGCTGAGCGGGTATATCTCCACCCCCTGCTCTCTCGCCGCCGCCGCCGCCTCCGCAGTCGCAGCCGCGGCCACAGCCTCCATCTCGAGCCCCATGAGCCTGAGCTCGGTCTCCACCGGAGCGCGCGGAGCCACCGGTTATATAGCGCCGCGTTCCCGCGAGCCGCGGAAGCGAAGGGAAGGGAAGGGAAGGGAAGCGAGGCGAATCGGAGCGCGCGAACCGGCTGGAGAGCAGAAAGGTGAGGACGAGGAGAAGGCGCGAGAGGGGAAGGAGGATTTGGGAAGCTTCTGCACTCCTGCTGCGGCCGCCGACGGGCCCGGGTTGGTTGGGTTCAGTCGTTCAGGGTCAGGGGAAGAGAGCCAGAGAGGGGAAGGCGAGGGGAGGGAGGTGGGAGAAGCGTCGAGAGCGGGAGGCGCGGCGACGTGGCGGCCGCGGGGTGGGGCGACGTGGCGTAGCGGGGAGGGAGCCAGGGAGGGGAGTCTGGGTGGCGGGGTCCGCGCGTGCGCCTCGGCCTCGCTTTCGTTCTGGCCCCCGGTCGCCAGTCTCCCGGAATCGGTTCTCGGCAGTCAACTGGACCGCTCAAGTGTCGTGCTGCGTGTGGGCCCATGCAGGTTGGTTGGCTTTGGTGACCGCTGGGCATCGGGCCGCGGATAGGCGTGTCTGGCGGCGCCAGCACCTGGCCGGCTTTTTTCAACTTATTTTTTTCTCACAGAATATTTTTAAATCAGCTAGCTTTTACACCAGCCGAACGGAATAAGAATATCTTTGAAGGTTGACAAACAACAAATGTACGTGAAGCATGCAACATTGAGTAGGAAAAATAAATTCTCGTAGGATATCAACACATATAAAAACGCTCGGTATTTTTGAATTATAAAAGCTCGTCTTGAGTTTTCAACACCATATTATAACTACTAATTTATCACAAATTACAATGTTTAAGGTCTCATAACCAATTAATATATGCTACTATGCCCATCAACAACAAAAAATAAGTGGTAACCTCGTCTCAGGATATTCTGGAACAGTCTATTCGAAATGCTTGCACTTATAGGGTTGTGTGTGCGTACATCCGTTCATAGATGAGTGTGTGATTTTAACCAGAGGGATGAGTATCCATGCGTGTATACAAATCTATTTTTTGATAGATTTATAGAACATTGGTGCTATATATTTCTTTTTAATTTTTTTTGTAAATTCTTAGAGTGATTTTTGGTTAAATATTGGAAAGTTTAATTTCTTCCTGAGTCTTTTGATACAACAAAGATTGTCATATTTACAGCTAATTATTCTTGTTATGGTAAAGGTGAAACATCTATGGTGGCGGTCTCGTCAATCGAAAAAAGCGTTGTGCTGGTCCCGCCTACACATTTATAAGGGTAGGATTTGTGTGGGTAGTACATTGAAATATAATGTAGGGATAGGATATGCTTCCTTGATTTTCTTGTTTTTGTAGGACGAATGTTCATGTTTGCTTATAAACGTTTTTTACGGAAGAGAAAAAAAAAGGTAAGGAGTGATCGGAAGAGTACCACTCCGGCCATGGAAACACTCCTCATCACAAATGCAGGCTTCCTTGATTTGTAATCGTCGCGTAGGTGCCTCACAGAAAGGAGGTGCCTTGAGTCACGTGACCGGTTGTTGACGTGTTTAAATGCAATTAACACGCACGCATACTCATCCATATAAATACACGCACGCAACTCTAGCCCTATAAGTATCTCCGAGAGACTGTGCTGCAAATCCTCGAGATTGACGAAGTCACCACAGGCGCCTCGCTGTTGATGGAAACGTTGCCTACCAACTCTAGCCCTATAAGTATCTCCGAGAGACTGTGCCGGCAAATCCTCAAGATTGACGAAGTCACCACAGGCGCCTCGCTGTCGATGGAAACGTTGCCTACCACTGCAAGCACAACGCCGTTAGATCCTAAAAAATTTGCTCCCACAGGGAGTCGAACCCAGGACCTTAGGTGCTGCTGAAGCTCTTGTAACCACTAGGCTACAAGCTCTTTCTTTCTAAGTCTTTTGATACAACAAAGATAGTAAACTTTACATTTCAAGTGGCTATAAACTTTACACCCAAATCTTTACATCCAAAAAATTACGGCCTTGTTTAGATGCAACCAAATTCCAAATAAATATTTGCACACATGCATGGTGTCGCTTCCGGAATTGGGCGGCAGGTAAACTACTCGACAGCGTGTGTGTGTGTCGTGTGTCGTGATCGGAGGTGGCCTAGCACACAATGACTCGAGGGATTATACTGGTTTAGGCGAGAACGCCCTACGTCCAGTCGGGGGTCAGTCGGATGTATTGCTCGAGCCCATGTGCTCGAGAGAGTTGGGGAGTACAACCTTTTCGAGTGCTAGAGAGCTAGGTCTCGTGTCTAACTTGAGTTATGATGTCTTCTGTCCTAAATCTAAAGGGACCCCTCTTTTATAGCTCAAGGGGGGCCCATGTTACAGGGAATTCCTTGGAGGAGAAGGTTTCGGGAAGAAATATCTTTGACTCCGGCAGTCGGGTGGCCCAAATCGGCAATGGTCCCGTACAGGGGGTCAGTCGGCGATGTCTTTGATGGATTGCGTGATCCCGAAGTCCTGGGGGTCTCTTGGTCTTGGACCTGTGCGCCGGGCTCGGTCAGTCAATAGGTTTTGGGGTCCTGATGGGACGAGGCAGCCGTCCCATCGGGGGAGGACGTTTACGTGCCAAGTCCCATCCCGTTTAATGGTTTCTTGATGGTCAAGCCGTGATGACGGCAAGCTTGGTCACAAGGACCAAGTGAACGCCACAGTCTTGGCCTTCTGCCATGACAGAGGCACAGTGGGCCACTGTTCGAGCGTACGACCCTGGAAGAGCCGCGCCCACTTGGTACGGCCAGGTCTGACCCTTGCGGACCAAGTCTGGGCGCGCATGACCTAGTGGGATTTTTCCTCCCGGCAGTGACCTGAGTCAGTCGGGAGTCCAAGAGGAGAGAAGGAGAGGCGGTGCCTGCGGGCCTTCAGCTGGTCCGAGTGGAGGCACTCGGACTTGGTGCTATAGGACGTGGAGTTTGGTTAGGGGGAAATCCCTTTCGACGGGGCTCATGGGCCAGGACGGCCCACAAGCGTTGTCTGGTCCAAAAGGTCGTGGGTGTGAGAGTCGTTCAGGCCTTGCTCTGACAAGGCGGACCCATTGGTGACCCTGGTTCTAGAAACCCAATAGAGGCTCCTGAGCGTCCTCGCGATTTTTGTTTTAATCGTGTGGACGCTTTATCTTCGTCACGGGGAGTTACTGTGGGCGGGTGGTGCCGTGGTACGTGGCGGTCGTGCAGGGACGTTACCCTTTTACCCGGCAGTTCGTCCGAGGGGTTGCCGGGCTATTATGATGGTTCTGCACCGTCTGCCTCGCGTTGCCCCGATGAGGGAGTTGATGGGTCTCAGACCCGTTGTGTCACGTTGGAAGCCTACCGTCTCGCCTTTTTTAGGGGAATATGTTTCGTATTCGATTGGACTGTATGGCCTGTGTGCGTGTAGCCCGCGTGCGGTCGCCCGCAGGGGCTCGCTAGATTAGTCCCCCTGGGCTATAAATAGGGGGTGTGCCGAGTGTGCTTCACAGACCACCCAAGTCATGTTTCTCGTGTTGTGTTGTGTACGCCCTCCTGATGGCGGCGGGAATTCTTCCAACATCTGGTGTTAGAGGAGAGTTTGCGAGTAGTGGGGGACAACCTGCGGGAGCCGGCGGATCGGTGCCGCAATCGTCAGACCAGCCGGCGCGTCGCATCCGGTTACGAGCGACCATCGGTGGGTTCGTCGTAACCGTTCGATTGGATGGGTATGGCGCGCGATGGCGCCCTTGCTCTTGGATGACGATCTTCGGCCGGCGGCGGCGGTCTCGAGCTTGACATCGCAGCCCAGCGGTGGACATGTTGGTACTTCGACCGCAGCGACTAGGAAGACGGGAGGAACTCCTCATTCCGTGCGAGAGCCAGGCGTGCTCTCAAGAACTGGCGTGTAAAGGAATGACTTCATCGCGAATTACTCTAGGTCGAGCTTAAAGTGACCTGGCTTTGGCAAGGTCTTTGTTAGTGCGAGCAGCATCGCAATAATCCAAACTCCTTCGTTTAGTTCCTTCCTAGCAACTTTTTCAGTCGGAGGGGTTGAGTCGGCGTCATTTGATCCGTGCGGAATCCTTGACGGTGCCGAACATGCCCTGGCTGGTAGGGGTTTCATTAGCGCGAGCAGTGTCGCAATAATCTGAACTCCTTTGGTTCAGTTTCTTCCCAGTGAATTTTTGAGTCGGAGGGGTTGAGTCGGCATCATTGATCCGTGCGGAATTCTTGACGGAGCCGAACGTGCCCTGGCTGGCAGGGGCTTTTGCGCGAGTGATGTTGCGGAAATCGAACTTTTCTTGTTCGGGTGTGCAACTTAGGTTTCCCCCCACGACTTCCGCAGTCGGAGGGGTGGAGCCGGCGTCACTTATCCGAGTGGACCGAGTGACGAGCTCGGTAGGCTCCTAACGGGTGTGCTCGAGCGCAATGCTTCGAGCGATCCGAGTGACGCCCAATTTCGCCGTTAGTGATGAGGTTGGCAGGACCCGCATGGGGCGTGTTACTACTTCATGACCCGCCCGTCCCAGTCAGATCTCCCAAGTCGTTCGACCGACTCGGGCGGCCCGCTGGCCTCCCTTCAGGTAGGGATTCTGTGGGTTCGGCTAGAGGTCAGGATCGGACGAGAAAATCATGGCACTCCGAGTCGCCGGGGCGAGTCGGTTAGCAACTGCTGGAGTCGGCCATTTGCTTTCCCCCTGGCTCTGTTCGACGCGAGGCAGTCTGGTGCCCACTGGGAGCCGGCTTTTGAACCACGGTCTATGAGTCCTTGGACTCGGCGCATTTTGTACCTGAAAATAGATTCAAGAACAAATAGGCAAAGTAGATTTACCTGGGGACGCTTAGCATCATCGTGTGTCAGGTTGTACTGTGGCACTTGATGAGACGCTTTGCTTGTCGTACCTTCCTGCGCTTGCGTCAGACAACTGCTCCATCTCCCGTTCCTGTTGCGGTCATGGGTCAGGCGGAAATATGGGAAGGGTCGTACCTCTTGGCCTTTTCACGGGAGTCGAGGGGTCGCGCGGCATGTGGAGTCGTTTCCCGGCTATAAATACCCCGTCTCTCCTCCAGCCTCTTCACCATCGAGCAGTAGTTGCACCGTTCTTGCAAGAAGTAGAGAGAGAAAAACCCCAGTCCTCCGCTTCCCATTCCTGAGTGTGGAGATGGCTGACCGGAAGCGTGTCGCCGGCGAGGGCTCGAGGGGACGGTGTCGTCGTCCTCCGCCTCTACGCGCGGTGCTCCGTTCCCAAGGGTGAGCAACGTCCCTCTTTCTCACGGATTGTTGTTTGACCGAGATTGTGGGGGGACTGACGTTGTGATTGATGCAGGGTTGCTTCGACCGGAGCCAGGATGCACCTGGCGGGTGGTGGTCCCGGTGGCGATCCTTCCTCCTACTCGTCGCCCCCGCGGTCGTCATCCCCTTCGGGGTCCGCGTCCTCGTCGGAGTCCGATGGGGATGCGCGAGAGACGATCCGTGTCCTCATTTGGGAGGGCCCCGAGGTGAGGGAGTGCTACGGCACGGCGATGCGGGAGCTGGACCGCGTCAAGGCCGCGCTGGAGGCCGCAGAGAAGAAGGCCACCGACATCAAGGGGGCCCTTGGCACCGCGGAGCTGGAGACCGCCGGGGCTCGCATTAAGGCGGCGGACGCCCAGGCGCTCGCCGCAGGTTAGTCTGCGTTCGTGGCACGTTCGTTCGTGTTGCTCTTTTGGACAGAACGTTGCTTGATCGTTCTTGTGTTCCAGGATGAGAGGAGGAGGTGGCCGCCGTTCGGGCTGAACTGGAGCGCCTGCAGCGGCGCTACACCAACCTGGAGGTGGAACACGGTGACCTCTCGCGCGCCGCGATGACGGCGGTGGTGGCGACGTGGACGGGAGGGCAGGTGTTGCCTGACTGTCTGCGCGCGCTGTCGTTCCGCGTGCGTGACCTGGTGATCGAGGACGTGCGCGAGGGAGGCGCCGTCTCCCTGGCGGTGGTGTACGCGCGCTCCACGTGGGACCTGCACATGTTCCCACCCGGGTTCCCGCCCCACCTCGTCCTGCAGCAGAAGTGACAACTTGCTGCCGGCTTCCGGGAGTGGGGCGACGGCGCCGCCGCGTAGGTGGAAATCAACATCGTCCTCTACGGCGATGCCGGGCCGAACCTGGGCGGCGCTTAAGTGGCCCTCTAGGTGGACGTGGCATCCGTGGTAGTTGCAGGCCGCTTTTGTTTTAGTCCGAGTGCTGGGGGTAGGGCGGCCCCCGAGTGTCATGTACTCTGGACTTGGATTAGTGGGCATAATGCTCGCTAACCCGATATGAATCGCCCTAAATAAAGTTTTAATGAAAAAATTCCTTGTTTTAGGCTTATGAATGTATTGACTCGTGTCTCTTTTGCTAAATGGGCCTGTTCAGCAGCGTGAACGGGTCTCTACAAATCGGGTTTGTATGAATTGTTTTGTTTCTGCGGTGTGAACAGAGTATCGCGAGACACATTTCTTGAGGCGAGGCGACGCTTCGCGTGCGAAGTCCACAAGCGTGCCAGTGGTGGGGCCCCCGGGCCGCGTGGCCTGCCGCGATGGTTCGGCCTCGGCAGGGCTCGCAAGCCCACTTGTGATAGGTCGAGTCTCATTAAGGAGGCTGCGGGACGGAGGGTTTTGTCAGTTGACTACTTTTCTTCGCCTTCCACACCCTTCTTGCCCCTTTTGCCTGTTCACGCTGTCTCCGCCGCCATTGCCGCCGCCGCCTGTTCTCCGCTCTAGAGAGCTTCGCAGCCGTTGCCCGAGCGATTCGCGCTGCCACGATGTCGCACTGGTGTCAATCGAATGTCGATGAGACGCCGCTGGAGGATTTCACGGCGAAGGGATTCCTCCCTCCAAAGGAGGTGGCGGGGTGGAGAGCGCCGCCGCCGGAGCACGAGGAGCCGCACCCAGAACCGCATGAGGTGGTGAGCTTCCTCGCCTTCCCTGCTCACTGGTTCTCGCGAGGACTGCTTCATGAGTGGGGATTGGAGTTGCAGCACCTGAACCCGAATGGGGTGCTGCACATCGCCGGCTTCATCACCCTGTGCGAGGCGTTCCTCGGGATTGAGCCGCATGTGGGCTTGTTCCGAGCGTTCTTCTATGGCAAGACCTCGCCGGCGAAGCGGGAGATGTCGTCTCACGCGCCCGTTGGTGGCTTTGGTCTTCAGAGGATACCTCGCCATGATGGCGTCTACCCGGAGTACACCCCTGCGGAGTTAAACAAGGGGTGGCACGGGGACTGGTTCTACATCAGGAACCTGCCGGAAGTGCCCTTCCCTGAGTTCCACGGGGGGCGGCCGGTGAGGGACCTGAGTTGGACATGGGGGACGCCGACGTCAGAGAAGTTCCTTCCGAGGGAGATAAAGGAGGTCATGCGGAAGCGCGTGGTGGAGGCGACGCTCTTCTTTACCATGCGCGAGCGGCGTGTGATGCCGCTGGCGGAACGGAGGATGCCGTTGTGGCTTTACTCTGGTCCGTCCGACCCGGATCGGGCATTCGCCGAGGAGCTCCCAAAGGATGATGTGTACTCCTGGCTGATGATGGTCCTCAAGGGGGCGTCCCGGGAGGATTTCAGGGTGCTGGCTGCCTTCAATTGCAAGAATCCTCCCAATCTGGTACGCTTTCCTTCCTTGATTGCTATTTTTGGTTGGTGGTGTTGAGCTTTGCTAGGTAGTTCACGGTTGCTCTGTTTTTGTAGGGACTTGGCCACCCGCGCTCTCGTCCTTGTCCTCCTGGAGGCCCTGAGGGATAGGCAAGGCAGGCTGCCCAGCAGGAGGCTGCCCAGAAATAGAGGAAGAGAAGGGTCGTCGGGAGGCGAAGCGGGAGGCGAAGGAGAGGGAGATCTCGCACCGCGCCCAAGATGGGGAGGATCGTGACAAGATACGGGAGGAGTATCCTTCCACCAGCGAGGCTGAGTCAAGTCCTGGTTTCAATGATGGCGATGACTCGGAAGAGACATGGAGCGGGGGAGGCTGGTGATGTCGTGCCGCAAGAGGCCAACAGCTCCAGGCATCGTGATGCCAGCGACTCCGGGTCATCTCCGAATGACTCTGGCACGAGGAAACGTGCGGCAGAGGGTGCTGTGGGGCGAGAGGATGAGGAGGCGAAGCGTGCTCGGACAGAGCGGTGTTCGGGGTCGCCGCGATCGCCGCCCGCATGTTCCGAAAGCGGCCGCTCTTCATCTCTTCCGATGCCGCCGCCACCGCAAGCAGTGGTGCCGACGCTGCCTCCAAGAACTTCTAGGGAGAAGATGTCGGCTCACCGCGGTGGCTGCATGGTGCCAGCAGGGCGTGGGGTGCCCCAGATGCTCGGGAGAGCATCCAGCGTCGCGAGAGCTCCTGCTGAAGGCATTCGTTCGTCCGCAGGACCTCCTCCCCTCAAGTTCGGGTACGTGATCTTCCCCCTTAGTCCTGTTCGACAGGATGCCTTGTGATTTGGCGATATTATTATTTTGTCTTTCTTGTCTTCGGGGAAGGACGGAGGTTTCCATGTGCAGTGCCCTGGAAATGGTCAGTTGGACCCCTGACCCGGCCCTTCTCCCGATGATGGGCAGAGGGAGAGGGCTTGGAGCTGTTCGTCTGACCGTCCTGCCAGAGGCACTCCCCCTCACTTCGGTGCAGGCGGTGACGGTGGCCTTTCAGCCCACGGCCAACAAAGGAGGGGGTCAGAACGCGACTCCTCCTTCCTCACCCGCCAAGGAGTGTCCCAAGTCCCCGACCGTCGTGGTGCTGGAGGATGAGGATGACGACAGACGGACGCCACCATCGCCAGCCGCGGTGAATGTGGGGGTTGGGCATGCTCTGACTGAAGATGGTTGCGCTGCGCAGACTTCCTCTTCACGTGAGGCCCTGACAATGGGAACAGGTGGCTCCGTGTTGGCACATGCGGCGACTCGTTGGTGCCGTAGGGCGGCGCGTCGTGCGAGCTGGTGTGGCCTGACCCATCGAAGCCTGAGCAGGCGTGTTTCGTTCTCCACGATCTGGCTGAAGCGGAGCTTTGGCAGCGGGCTGCTCAAGTCGGGCAGTCTGCTCTCGACGATCTCGCCAAGGTGGAGTCGGGGCTCACTGATGCCCTGAAGAGGGTTCAGACTGCCCGGCTCACCTCGTCGGGGGTGCTCCAGGAACTCACCTGCTGTTTGGAGCTGATTTCTCGTGAGAAATCGCAATTCCTTGTGGGGGGAGCATGCCCAGAAGCAGCGTGACGCTGGGCCCCATCAGAGGGCGGAGGATTTGGCACGGGAGTTGGATTCAGTGTGGTCGGCAGAGGGCCGGGAACGCGAGCGTGCGGTGGTCGCGGAGCAACAGCTGTCCTTAGCTCGCTCGGCTCTGGAGGAAGAACGGGCTGCTCACGAGTCTCTTGTTGCCAATCTCCAGGCGGTCCTAGGTGAGGTGTCTAAGCTCATTGCCAACGGTGTCTTCCACGGCGCATCAGGAGTGCTTACCTCGGCGGCGACGCATTTCCCAGACCTCGACTTCCAGGTGGTCGGTGATGGGCACACGACTGGGTGGACGTTCGATCAATTGCGCGAGGTGGGCCTGCGCCTGGAGCCTGTTGCAGCGGCAGTCTTGGAGTCCATCACGGTCGACTGGATCAAGGCTGCGCGTCGCATCGAGGAAGATCCTTCTCCGGTCGAGGGCATGGAGGGCTTCGATGGCGTCGTGCCAGCCGCAGCTCCGCCGCACCCTACAACACAGAGCACGCCTCCTCCAGCGCCAGTGGGGACCAGCGATGGGCAAAATACGAATGAAACAGTGAAATCAGTTTGAATTTTGTTGAGTTTTTGTAATTCTGAACATGTGGGGGAATCCCTGAGACCCCCGAGTGACCGGTCTTAAATGTTTAAGGCCGGGAAACTCTAACTCAAACCGCGTTTCAAATTTTTCGTGTTTTTTGGTTCTTAGTTCCGTTTCTGTCGCCTGAATCATCCCGCACTTGCACTTTGTACCCTCGAGCTGCTCGTTAACCGTAGACTGCAGCATATAGCCTGGGGCTGGCCCTATTGGCGTCAACTGCTAGTCACCATAGGTCAGGACGAGGACTCGGCAGGATTAATGCGTTACGGGGCCCATTCATGCAACAAAGCAGGAAGAAGGTTGCTCCTTTGAGCAGGAGCAGCAAGTTTCGCTTTTCAAAGGCAAAGTTCATGGTGAAAGGAGGGCCGCCGTGTGGTGGCGCATCCTGGTGAGGCCCCCGAGCGTCCTGGGCTGAAAAGTGTTCGGGCCGGGACGCTAGAAGAGCATACGAATGAAAGTTCAAGGGTAAAAACGACATAACTGTTCGATGTTCCAGGTGTTGGTGAGAGCGTTGCCAACGCTATCCTTCAGTCGGTAGGTGCCCGGTCGGACCACCTCAGTGATCGTGTATGGTCCTTCCCATGGCGGAGAAAGCTTGTGTTGCCTTTTGTTGACTGCGCCCTCTGGAGCACCATGTCGCCGACTTCCAGAGTCCTTCCTCGTATCTTTCTCTCGTGATACCTGCGTAAAGTTTGCTGATAGCAAGCAGAAAGGAACAGGGCTATCTCCCGTGCTTCCTCCAAAAGTTCCACAACATCCATCTGTGCCTCCGCGGCTTGATCTGGGTCAAACACCTTAACCCTTGGAGCGTCGTAATCTAAGTCGGAAGGTATCACAACCTCTGATCCGTAGGTTAAAAAGAATGGGGTGAAACCCGTGGAGTGATTAGGGGTTGTTCTCAGGATCCAGAGTACCAACGGGAGCTCGTCCACCCAACGGCCTGCGAACTTGTTGACCTGGTCAAAGATGCGCGGCTTGAGTCCCGGGAGGACCATGTCGTTTTCTCTTTCAACTTGGCCATTTGTTCATTGGTGTCCGACTGATGCCCAGTTGATCTTGATCACGTATTCTTTGCGAAATTCTGGAATTTTTTTCCTGTAAAATTGGTCCCGTTGTCGGTGATTATGGTGTTGGGCACACCAAGTCGTTAGACGATATCCAAGAAGAATTTAATGGCTTCTTGCGCGCTCACTTTCACGATGGGTTTTGCCTCAATCCACTTGGTGAATTTGTCTACAGCGACAAATAGTCGAGTGAACCCACCGGGAGCCTGCTTGAGAGGCCCGATCATGTCTAGTCCCCAAACTGCAAACAGCCAAGTGAGGGGGATAGTTTGGAGCGCCAGAGCCGACAGGTGCGTTTGCCGAGTGTAGAACTGACACCCTTTGGTTGTACGGACGATCTCCTCTGCCTCTCGCAATGGAGTCGGCCAGTAAAACCCTTGTCGAAAGGCTTTGCGAACAAGAGAACGCGGGCCGCGTGGTGCCTGCAGATGCCGGCGTCGATCTCTAGGAGCAGGTCGTTGCCTTGTTGAGTCGGAATGCATTTCATGAACATCCCAACAATTGAGGGGCTGCATTTGCACAGCTCGCCATTAATTGTGACGAACGACTTTGCCCGTCGAGCAACTCTGCGAGCTGCGGTTCGATCCGGCGGCAGGACATCATTGAGGAGGTAGGACAAGATAGGCGTCCTCCAGTCAGAGTCAGTCGTTGCGGCCCCCGGGTCAGGAGCAACGATCTCCATGACCTGGCGGTCGTTGTTACTAGGTGTGGTGCCAGGTGGTGAGGATTCGGAAGGTCCCTGAACCGGGCCCCCGAGTGTCTGATTGACAGGTTGAGGTGGGGGTTTGAGGCGTACCGAGGGCGTATGAAGGTCGTTGACGAACACGTCATCAGTGCGTCTTCTCGTTGTGCCACCATCTTGGCGAGGGCATCGGCGTTGTCTTTCCTCGGTAGGTGATGTAGCTCGATTCCTCGAAACATGTCCTCCAGCTTGCGTACCTCCTGACAATAAGCGTCCATGAGGGGGCTTTCGCAGTTCGCCTCCTTCATGGTCTGGTCCACAACGAGCATGGAATCGCCGTATACGTAGAGCCGAGTGGCTACGAGCTCGACAGCAATGCGAAGCCCATTGATCAGCCCTTCGTACTCGGCGGCCTTGTTCGAAGCAGGGAAGTGGATATGGATTGCATACTGGAGTCGGTTACCCTTGGGTGAGACCAACACGACTCCGGCCCCCGCGCCTGGCCCCATGACTGACCTGTCAAAGTAGAGGGTCCAGTACTTGTAGGCTATGTCAAGCGTGGGAGTCTGCACCTCAGTCCAATGGCAACAAAGTCGCCGAGCGCTAATGACTTGATCACTGTACGGGGAATATATTGAGGTCGTAGCCCATGAGCCCGACCGCCCATTTGGATATTCGCCCGGTCGCATCGCGGCTATGAATGACTTCTCCGAGTGGGAATGAAGTGAGGATTGTGACCTCGTGGTCTGTGAAATAGTGTTGAAGCTTCCTAGTGGCCATAAGCACGGCGTAAAGAAGTTTCTGCACCTGGATGTACCGGGATTTGGTCTCGGTAAGCACTTCACTCACAAAGTACAAAGGTCGCTGAACCTTCATGACGTGGTCCGGCTCCTTCCTCTCGACCACTAGCGTGGCACTGAACACATGACTCATGGCTGCAAGGTAGGACAATAGAGGTTCCCTTAGCTCGGGAGAGACAAGAACAGGTGGTGTGGTCAGCAGCGCTTTTAGGCTGTCAAGCGCCTGCTGAGCTCCCTCCGTCCAGTTGAAAGTGTTCGACTTTTTGAGAAGTTTGTAGAGGGGCATACCTCGCCCTCCCAGTCGGGATATAAACCGACTGAGGGCGGCCAAGCACCCGGTGAGTCGTTGGACGCCCTTGATGCTGCAGACTGGGCCCATCTTGGTGGTGGCTATGATTTTTTCGGGGTTGGCTTCGATGCCACGCTCGGAAACGATGTAGCCGAGTAGTTTTCCCTTGGGGACCCCGAAGGTGCACTTCTCCGGGTTCAGCTTTATGCTGTATATACGGCGGTTAATAAAAGTTGCATCAAGGGTAGTGATCAAATCATCCGCGCGGGACGCTTTGACCACGATATCGTCTACGTAGACAGAAATCGTGGGCCTCGGGAGCTCGGTCTACTCGGGCTTCCGAGATGGATCAATCTGATCTGCAAAACACTTTTGCATGCAACGCTGGTAGGTCGCGCCTGCATTTTTGAGACTGAACGGCATGGTTACATAGCAGTAAGAACCGAACGGGGTGATGAAGGAAGTCGCGAGTTGGTCGCACTCCTTCATAGCGATCTGGTGATAGCCCGAGTAGGCATTCAAAAACGAGAGGACTTCGCACCCAGAGGTGGAGTCAACTATCTGGTCTATGCGCGGTAGTGGGAACGGGTCCTTAGGGCACACTTTATTAAGGCCAGATGACGCACATTCTCCATTTCCCATTCTTTTTCTTTACAAGAACGGGATTCACAAGCCAGTCGAAGTGGTAGACCTCCTTGATGAAACTGGCCGCAAGGAGCTTGGCGACTTCTTCGCCGATGGCCCTGCGCCTTTCCTCGTCAAAGCGGTGCAGGCGCTGTCGGACGGGTCTCGATCCAGGTAGGATACGGAGCTCGTGCTCGGCGACGTCCTTCGGGATGCCAGGCATGTTTGACAGCTTCCACGCGAATACATGCTGATTGGAGCACAGGAAGTCTAAGAGCGCATCTTCCTATTTGGCGGGGAGCTGGGCCCCGATCTGTACAACCTTAGTCGGGTCAGCCGGGTTGACCGTAACTGCCTTAGTGTCCTTCGTCGGGCGGAAGGAGCTGGCAGGACGCGGCTCGTTGTAATCGAGGGTGCACACCAAAACCCTCGCTCGGAGTTGCTTGAACTCGAGCGAGTTGGCGATGGCGGTCGCGAGATCAAAGTGGTCGCGACCGCAACTGAAAGATTGCTCGAACGAGCCACTGACGATAATGACATCGTTTGGGCCTGGCATCTTCAGTTTGAGGTAGGTGCAGTTGGGGATCGCCATGAACTCGGTGTAGCACGGACGACCAAGCACGGCGTGGTAGCACCCCTCAAAGTTCACCACCTCGAAGATTAGCTTATGGGTACGGAAATTGGTGCGGTCGCCGAAGGTGACAGGCAGCTCGATATTCCCCAACGGATAGGCCTTCATGCCGGGGACAATCCGAAAGAACGGGAAGATGGAAGGGCGGAGCTTGTCCCTCGAGATGCCCAGGAGTTCATGGGTAGTCCGCGGCTTCTGGCAGCCAAGCTTGTGCACGAAAGACTTGCAAGTGGTCCCAGAGATGAACGCGCCGACGACGTCGGCACCGACGACGTCGGGGAGGGCGTTGCACTGCTATGAAAACCAGCGGATGTAGTCCCTAAGGGATTCGCCAGGCTTCTGCTTGCAGCTCTTCAGGTCCCAGGAGTTTCCGGGGCGGACGTAAGTTCCCTGGAAGTTGCCCACAAAGACCTGTTTGAGATCGGCCCAGTTGCGGATGCTGCTGGGTGGCAAGAACTCGAGCCACGATCGGATGTGTTCCCCAACACAGATGGGGAGGTATTGGATGATGAAGTTGTCATCAGTCGCGCCTCCGGCCCGGCACGCAAGTCGGAAATCTTCGAGCCAGATAGCGGGGTTGGTGTCCCCGGTGTACCTGGCGATGTTTGCCGGTGGTCGGAAACGTTGTGGGAACGGCGCCTGCCGGATGTGCGATGCGAAAGCCTATGGACCTGGCGCGTCGGGGCTCATGCTACGCGGTCGCTCGTCGCGGCGAGGGCGGCGTTCGTGCCGCGGGTTCTTGTCCTCACTCTCGACGTCCGACACGGCTTCTACGGGCATGCGAGCGGCCATTTGATCGACATCGGCGTACTGGCGCGCCCGCTGTCCGGCGTGAATGACACTTCGTGCATCATAGTTTGGGCCTAGGCGGCCCTGGATCGGTGCCGACCGCGGTGCGGGCGCCGGGTTAGCCTGAGGGGCGGTGACCGTACCTCGAGCTCGCGGGGCTTGAGGCCCTTGCGGCTGAAGCACCGACGGGTTGGGCTGCGGAGGGCCTACACCTCCGGCAGGGCAAGAAACTGGTCGTCGTTGACGCATTGACGAGCTTTCTGCTTGCTCAAGGGCGGCACGTTCCACCAACGCCCTGATGTTGTGGTGGATTTTTTGTTGCTGAGGGTCGGCGGGAGGCAGCAGGTTGCGGAGGAGGACAGCCACGGCCGCGATGTTTTGCCCGGCTCGCTCAAACTTCGGGAGCTCGTCGCCTCCCGCAACGATGCTTCGCTGCACCTGTTGCGCGCGTTCCCGGGCGGCGCTTGCGGTGCCTCGGAGGTTTGCGGACGGTGGCGCATGTTGTGGATCGTCCTGCGATTTTCTCAGCGCCTCAGTGTGAGCCTACGCGTTGGACAGAGCCTGTGTGCGGGGGTCTGCCGTGGTGTGGGTGTGTTCCGAGCTTTCCACGAATGGGTTTTCTCCGGGGAGGTCCGCCATGGCGCATCTCGGTCACATGGTGCATCCTGGCGTCGACGCGTCCCCGACGCTTGAGGCATCGCTAAGGACGTCGTCTCCATCAGGAAGAAGGTCTTGGAATGACGCGGGACAGTACCCGGTCATGCCCACAAATGGAGCCATGGTAGGAGGTGATGGCATGATCTTGCCAAGCTCCATGGTGTAGGCCGCCACCGCATTCGAGAGGCCGAACAGGGACGCAGCCCGCAGCATTGGCGGCGACAAGGGCGTCCCGCCCGAAAGCTAACGAGCGACGTCGCTTAGGGAGTACAGGACCAGGTCCACGTCGCTCGCAGAAGGGTTAGCACCGAGCAGGAGCTCGATGCGCAGGGCCAGTGCCTTGGGATCGAGTTCGGCCAGTGGGTTGATGACGAGGCCGGCCTCCCTGGCAACCGCCGGAGCATTCATGTCCACCCAGAGGTGGAGGGTGCCAAGGTGGTCAGCGACGAAGTCCAAGCTTCCGAAGCAGAAGGCCTGGAAAGGCGCGACGGGCGGTGGAGACCATGGCCCGGCACGCGTTAGTGTTGAAAGCACTGGTGAGCCAAAGCATAGCGGAGCGCTCATGCCATCGGCCCTGGTGAGGTTGACGAAGAAGGCCATCTGATCGCCGGAGCAAAGGACGCACGACGTCCTCCCCACGGACGGCGCCAAAACTGTCGCTCCCGAAATTGGGCGGCAGGTAAACTACTCGACAGCGTGTGTGTGTCGTGCGTCGTGATCGGAGGTGTTATAGCACACAATGACTCGATGAATTATACTGGTTCAGGCGAGAACGCCCTACGTCCAGTCGGGGGTCAGTCGGATGTATTGCTCGAGCCCAGGTGCTCAAGAGAGTTGGGGAGTACAAGCTTTTCAAGTGCTAGAGAACTAGGTCTCGTATCTAACTTGAGTTCTAATGTCTTCTGTCCTAAATCTAAAGGGGCCCCTCTTTTATAGCTCAAGGGGGCCCATATTACAGGGAATTCCTTGGAGGAGAAGGCTTCGGAGAGAAATATCTGTGACTCCGGCAGTCAAGTGGCCCAAATCGTCAATGGTCCCATACAGGTGGTCAGACGGCGATGTTCTTGGTGGATTACGTGATCCCGAAGTCCTGCGGATCTCCTAGTCTTGAACCTATGCGCCGGGCTTGGTCATTCAACAGGTACGGGGGCCCTGATGGGACGAGGTAGTCGTCCCATCGAGTGAGGACTGTTTACGTGCCCAAGTCCCATCCTGTTTAATGGTTTCTTGGTGGTCAAGCCGTGATGACAGCATGCTTGGTCATCACAAGGACCAAGTGGACGCCACAATCCTGGCCTTCGGCCGTGACAGAGGCACAGTGGGCCACTGTTCGAGCGTGCGACCCCGAGAGAGCCGCGCCCACTTGGTACGGACCCTTGCGGACCAAGTCTGGGCGCGCGTGACCAAGTGAGATTTTTCCTCCCGGCAATGACCTGAGTCAGTCGGGAGTCCAAGAGGAGAGAAGGAGAGGCGGTGCATGCGGGCCTTCAGCTGGTCCGAGTGGAGGCACTCGGACTTGGTGTTGTAGGCCGTGGAGTTTGGTTAGGGGGAAATCCCTTTCGACAGGGCTCATGGGCCGGGACGGCCCACAAGCGTTGTCTGGTCCGAAAGGCCGTGGGTGTGAGAGTCGTTCAGGCCTTGCTCTGACAAGGTGGATCTATTGGTGACTCTGGTTTTATAAACCCAACACATGGCGTATTAAATGTAGTTGAAAAAAATCGCATTACATAGATGGTCCGTAAATCGCGAGACGAATCTAATGAGCCTAATTAGGCCGTGATTAGACAATAAATTACTAAGTAATGCTACAGTAAACGTGTGCTAATGATGGATTGATTAGGCTCATTAGGTTGGTCTCGCGATTTACGGATGGAATCTGCAATTAGTTTTTTAATTAGTCTATGTTTCTTAATTAGTTTTATGTTTAGGGAGGGGTATATTAGACGATTCATGGCCCTGCGAGTTTACGCGCTAAAATTCAAAAAATTTACGGGCCAGCATTCTAAATTTTTACAAAGGTCCGTTTAAATGCAAAATTCAAAAATTCAAAAAAATTTGAAATTTAGGTGCATTTAAACGAGGCCTTATTCGACACAAGAGTTTATTCGATCGTGTGACCGGTGGGTTGATTGCGAGGAGTAGGCAGCCGTGCAGGTGCTTGTTCATCCTTGGATGTGTGTGCCGTGCACTGCTGCTCTGTCACAAGCAGTTTCGAAATTCCTGCAACCTACAGTGAGGAGGCGCAGGCGCGTAGCAGACCAGCAGTACAGGGGTACAAGCGAAAAGAAACAAGGAGAGAGGAGAGGAGACGAGACGAGACGAGACGAGACGACGAGGCGCGGAGCTCGCACGAAGATCAAGCACGGGATGGTGGCCTCGATCGTGCCGTCGCGCGTGCACGACCCTCTTCTGGCCTGTGGGAGTTTCGAACGCGCAGTGCACAACAGTGCACGCCGGAGCAGGACTGCTCCGGCTCGTGCGCCCGCGAAGCTACTGCTCTATCGACCGTGGTGCACGGCTCAAGTAACTGACACATTTTCTCGTAATTATACATTAAATTTTAGCTTATCTAGTTGAAAAAAAATAAATTTAACCTGGTGCACAGGCACCAGGGAACCCAAACGTGGCGTCGCCCCATGTGGAGAACACGTCCGACGCCGCATGGATGATTGAATCGGAACAGAAAAGAAAGGATGACGATGATGATGAGCTACTTATTAGGTGTCCGTCAACCGTCATCAGCCACTGTTACCTCACCAGGTTTTATGTGTTGTTTGATTGTGATCGAAAGCCAAGACGAAGTTTTATATGCAGCACATGAGACACTGCCACACTCCCGCTACTTTATGCAGGAGGGCATTTTAATCAAACTCGATCGACTGCTCTAGTACATACTGTATGCTACGCGACCGCTGCGTAAAGGTGATACCCAATACATTAACCTAGGGGCCAGTAGATAGATGTATAGCAACTGCAAAAGATTGCTTTTTATTACTACTGCCATATATTGATACGCCCGCTAAAGTGCTGGCTGCTGTTGAGTCACACTAATAAAAGGCCCACCGGCGTCCAAAATTGGTTGCCCCTGCCCGGCTGCCCGTATATCACCATCAGGTAGCTAGCTTTTACAATCCCCTGCATTGATCACACACACCAAAGTACCAAGCACACGAGACACGAGTCGAACGCACCTAGCCGGTGGTCGGACCCCGAGCTCGCCACACGCAGGCCGCGCCGTCCCGTCCGCCAGCCAGCCGGCCCGGCCCGCGCCGCGCCACGTGCCGAGCCGTCAGCCTGCTACTACAAGTTGCCTTCCCACACCAGGCGCCGGCAGCAGCAGCGTTGCCTGCCTGCCAGTCCTCTCGGAGCACGAGCCAGCAGCCAGACACCCCGGGCCCCACCCGCTGCTCTTCTCCGTTGTCACGCACTCGTCGCCCCACGCCTCGCCTCGCGTCGCCCCCGAAAACCCCAACCGGCTCCGCCCCTCCGCGACGTCGCCTCCGCCGGCGGTCGACGCCCGGCAGGTGAGCGCGTGCGCTTGCTTCCTTCCGCGGCCGCTTCGATTCCCGCACGACGTTTGGGGTGCTTCCGTTTCTGTAGACGCTGATTTCGCTTTTGTGGTTTTGGTGCGTGCTCGGGTTTGAGGGGAGTCGCAGTGCAGCGCAGCCTTGCGGGAGGGGACGATCGCGGGGCCTGGGGCATGGACTTCTACGCGGCGAGGCTCGACGACGACGCCGCGCGGAAGGGGAGGCCGCTGGGGCCGCCCCCGCGCGCTGACGGTCGCCGCGGCCTTCCTCCTCTGCCTCCTCCGCGCCGGCACCCGCTTCCTCCACCTCCGCGCCGGCTTCCTGCTCCTCGTCCACGCGGCGGCGGCGGCGGCGCCGGGGACACGCGGCGCGGCGGTGGCCTGGCGGAGAGCGAGGTGGCAAACCGGGCGCGGCCGCGGCTTCTGGAGGGAATGCGGCGGACGTCGCGTGCGAGCCGGTCGGCGAGGCTGCGGCCGGGGTCGCCGCTTCTGTGGTGCCGCGGGAGGAAGAGACGGGAGGCGGAGCCGGCGGCGCCGAGGCGGGGACGCACCCGCCGCCCAAGCGGACGGCGGTCTCCGCGAGGCGGCAGTTCCCGCCCGGTTGCGGGCGGCACGCGGCTCCTTCGCTCGCCGGCGCCGACGCCGGTTCACGGCTCGGAGATGCTGGTGCCCGCGGCTGTTCCGCTGTACGGAAAAGCAAGGACGGTGCCCTGTTTGGAGCGGCGACTCCCAGTGCTGCAGGTACGAGTGCGCTGGAGAAGGTTCCTGCAGCGGTTGCTGATGGTGCAGTGGCGGGCTGGGGCCATCGTGGTCCAGCCCCAGAGGCAGGTGCGGTGAAATCTTCATCAGAAGCTCTACGCCGTAGTGGTGTGGCTGCCACAGATGGTTCGTTGGATATCGGTTCACAAGGTGTTCCTACTGTTTCAGTGCAGGGCAGGGGAAACGGAGCAGGGAGTGGTGAATTGGGGAGGAAGGAGTTATTGCCAGCTGCGCCTTTGCAAGCAGAGCCGATGGTGTCTTTCGCCAAACGCAGCTTCCCCCCCTGGTTGCGGGAAGGATGCAGTGCTACCTGTTCTTGTTGGGGGAGGCATCGGCGAAGTGCAATTGCCGTCGGAATCTGGTGCTGCTGATGGTGATTTGAGTGTGCCACAGAATGTGCCTTCACAGCACAATGATACTATTGATGGAACAGTACAGGATGATGTATTGGAGGAGGGTGAGATTCCTCCCGAGGTTATGGATCAAGAATCTCAAGTTTCTACCAGTGATACTCTGCAAAATTCTTCAGCTTGTAGACATGGGCCTTCTGCAGAAATTAGTGCTGCTGAAACTTCTGTGATGCAGTCTTCTAATGATAAGGCAGGTGGGGACACATTGCAGTGTTTGGAGAGGAGGTCATCATGCTTAGTTGCAAAAGAGGTCGAGGTCATGCACGTTGGGAGCTCATGCAATGGTGTTGTTGAATGTTTGGCTCAAGATTCTTCCAAACAAAGTCTGATGTGTAAGAGTGTGTCTGAAAGTGCTTCGATGAACAGAGCATCGTCTCTTGCAGCTGGAGTGTCTGGCGATGGTACTACGATGACAAGTGTTACTGTGCATGATTCTACAGCTGATAGACGTGAGGCTTCTGTTCCAGAACTTAGTGTTGTGGATGCTTCTGTGATGCAGCCTTCTAACGAGAAGACTGGTGGGAACACATTGCCGTGTGAGGAGAAGGGATCATCATGGTTAGTTGCAAAAGATGTCGAGGTGATGAACCAATCAATTGGGAGTTCAAGCAATATTGTTGCTGAATCTTTGGCTGAAGATTCGTCCAAGCAAGATATGATGGGCAAGAGAGTGTCTGAAACTGCTACGATGAAGATCGTGTTTACACCTCGGAAAGTAGTCAGACTTACAAAAAATCTGCACAAGGAGGAGACTGAACATGGAAGGTCTGTGATCATAAATAGGATTAACGATACTGTTGAGCGTACTACAGATCAAGTTATGCAAGTTCACACGTCTTCAGACAAGTTCCTCATGACACAGGAAAAGGAGGCTGCTACAACTAGGGTCTTCTTTGGTCCCAGGAAGAAGGTGAAGGTAAAAGCTCCAGCTCATCTACGGATGAAGATTGCCTCTACGTGTGCTTTGGGTAGCAAGGGGAAACTGAACGATGAGGTGGCTTCCAACTTGGATGATGATGACATATTGAAGGCACTAGTTGTTCATGAAGGAAAGCTTGAACTATACCTCAAGAATTCATCAGGTCTTCCTTCTGCCAGTGGTCAGCAATATGGATCCCAGGATGCAGATGCTAGGAGCAAATTCAAGATGTTGTGCAGAAGGTTTGAGTTTGTATGCCGAGCTCTAGTGCAAGCTGTTGAGCAGCTTCACTGAGATTAGGAGAATTGACCTTGAAGCTGATAAAGTGATAAGAAAATTACCAGGTTTTATCAAGCATGATCCTATTGTGGGACAAGTCCCTGGAGTTGAAGTTGGTGATGAGTTTCTATACAGAGTTCAGCTTGCCATTGTTGGTCTACATCGTGTATACCAGGGAGGCATTGACACCACAACACATAGAAATGGCGAGCGCATTGCAATAAGCATTGTTGCTTCTGGAGGTTATCCAGATGAGTTGCCTTGGTCAGGTGAATTAATATACACTGGTTCTGGTGGGAAGCCTGCTGGTAAGAAGTATGTTGAAGATCAGAAGCTTGAGCGGGGGAATCTTGCATTAAAAAACTGTATCAAAACTAAAACTCCAGTCAGGGTGATTCATGGCTTTAAGGTGCAGAATACCGAGGGAGGTAGTCATTCGAGGGCCAAACAGATCTCAACATTCACTTATGATGGACTGTATCGGGTGGTGGATTTCTGGATGCATGGTCGGCCGGGTTCAAGGGTGTTTAAGTACAAGTTGCGAAAGATTCCTGGGCAGCCAGAACTTCCTATGCACATAGCTAAAGGGATGAGGAAGTCCAGAACGCGTTCAGGCCTGTGCATGGTTGATATATCTCAAGGGAAGGAGGGAACTCCCATCTGTGTCATTAATACAATTGATGATGTGCAACCCACACCGTTCCGATACATCACCAGAATTAAGTATCCATCAGGGCTTACAAAAATACGCCATCAGGGTTGTGACTGCACCAACGGATGCTCAGACTCTGCGAGCTGTGCCTGCACTGTGAAGAATGGAGGGGAAATCCCATTTAACTTAAATGGTGCAATCGTCAATGAAAAGCCCCTGATATTTGAGTGTGGTCCATTTTGTAAATGCCCTCCTTCATGCCAGAACAGGGTCAGTCAGCATGGTATGAAAATACCACTGGAAGTATTCAGGACAACCAAGACAGGTTGGGGCGTAAGGTCATTAAGGTCTATCTCTTCTGGCAGCTTCATATGTGAGTATGTTGGTGAGCTTCTGTATGGCAAGGAAGCTGACAAGAGAAGGAACAGTGATTACTTGTTTGATATAGGCCTTAACTGTGGTGATGGATTGCTATCAACTGTTTCGGGTCTGAACTCTTCTAGCTCTTGCTCTCAGGTCATGGAAGATGTGGGCTTCACAGTAGATGCAGCTGAGTATGGAAATATTGGAAGATTCATCAACCATAGCTGTTCACCTACACAAAATGTTCTTTGGGACCATGATGACAAAAGGTTGCCTCATATTATGTTCTGTGCTGCGGAGACAATTCCACCGCTACAGGAGCTCACTTATGACTATAACTACGAAATAAATCATGTCCAAGATGCGAATGGAGGAATAAAATTCAAAGTTTGTCAATGCGGTTCTCCACAATGCTCTGGGAGGCTATACTAAGGGATGGTCAACTGCAAGTCGCATTGTACTTTTGTAGGAGTGCAGTTCACTTGTATTTTAAATCGATGATACATAGATACTAGATGGTGTGAGATTTTACTGCTAGTAAACAAAAGTTTTAGTCTTAGTTGATGACATGTAGATAACATGAGACGCCACTGCTGGTAAAGAAAATCAATAGTTATGCTCAACCTATTGTCTTGCATTTTCATCTGATGTATCTAGGCACCATGGGATGATATTCAATGATATGGTATCTCCTCTGACGTCCCACATTGAAGCAAGCAAAAGTCCTTTAGAAAGAAATCCAAGAATTCTCTTCTTATTAGGTGCACGAGGTGGAGGACCATGGGAGGTAGAAGGAAGAACCACGAGATGAGGGTTGGAAGTTCCGACGGCTGGTCAAAAATTCAGATAAAAGGAATTAGTCTCCTGAGGACCCTTTGTCGGAAGAGACAACCAACTTCCGATGGTTGTCGGAAGTTCCGACCTCGTGTCGGAAGTTCCGACAGTAGCTGATTTTCTCCAAAAAGATAGATTTTGATATAGAATGAATTTGGAGGTTTGGATGATTTTGGCTTGCAGACATGCGACAACTTGATACTTGATGATCAGGCACAAACAACATCACATAACAAAGATCACAAGCATCAAGTTTTCGATGAAGGATCAAAATCCAAATATTTTGAAGAACTTAACACAATAAAATTCATTTTTTCTATCTAGGCAACAATCAAGTATGTACAACAAGTCAAGCCAAGTTACAAGAATCCATGATATTTAGCTCACTCCCCAAAGCACAAAACTTTTGCTCATCTAGTGGCTTAGTGAAGATATCGGCAAGTTGTCGTTCGGTGCTCACATGACGTAAAGCAATATCTCCCTTAGCCTCACGATCCCGTAAGAAGTGATGTCGAATATCAATGTGCTTTGTTAGGGAGTGTTGCACTAGATTGTTTGCTAGCTTGATGGCGCTCTCATTGTCACACAAGAGCGGAATCTTACTAAACTCACAACCGAAGTCACTCAAGGTTTGCTTCATCCATAAAAGTTGGGCACAACATGCACCCGCGGCAACATACTCCGCTTCCGCGGTGGATAAAGCAACCGAATTCTATTTCTTAGAACTCCAAGATACTAGGGACCGACCAAGGAATTGGCAAGTACCCGTAATCGGAATAGCCAAGTAAATCGAAAGTGGAGCCTTTGGGATACCACAAACCAAGGTTAGGAGTGTGTACTAAATATCTCAAAATTCTCTTAACAGCGGTTAAGTGACATTCCTTGGGATTGGCTTGAAATCTTGCACACATGCACACACTAAGCATAATATCGAGCCTAGATGCACAAAGATAAAGAAAAGAGCCAATCATGGAGCGATATAACTTTTGATCGACTGACTTCCCTTGGTGCGATATATCTTGTTTGCTTCGGAAGACCCACTTGGTGCCAATCACATTTTGCTTTGGTCTTTCAACCAATTCCCAAACCTCATTTCTTGTGAAGTTGTTCAACTCTTCTTGCATGACAATCACCCAATCCAGATCACCAAGTGCTTCATCTACCTTAAGAGGTTCCAAAGAGGAAACAAACGAGTAACGTTCACAAAATGTTGCTAAACGTGAATGAGTGGTTACCCCTCTTTGGATACTATCAAGAATGTTGTCAACGGGATGATCTCGTTGAACACTTTGATGAACTCTTGAATGAGGCACTTGTGATTGAGGTTGAATTGGTCCATCATCATCATCTTCTTGTCGTGCATTGACTTGAGCTTCTCCACCTTGTCCTCCCCCTTGATCAATGTCATGATCTTGATCGTCACCATGATCTTGACTTTGATCTTGAGGTTCTTGAGAGCTTGGTGGTTCAACTCTTGTAGATGATGATGAATGATTACTTCTTTGATCAACCGGTGTTTGTGCTTGATCTTGAGCTTCACGAGGCCTCACTTCACCTAAGCCCATCCTCATGATTGATAGATTTGGTGGCTCCTCATCATCTACAAGGTTCTTATCAACTTGCTCCTTTTGAGAGTCGTTAGATTCATCAAAAGTCACATCTACCGTGACATCAACACAACCGGTGGTTTTGTTGAAGACACGATAGGCGTGTTCGTTAGTACCATAACCAAGTAGAAAACACTCATCTACCTTTGGTGCAAACTTTGAGCTTTTGACTTTCTTGTTAAGTATGAAACACTTACAACCAAAAACTCTAAAGTAATGCACCATAGGTTTGTTACCAGTGATTATCTCGTAGGGTGTCTTGCCCAAATATTTATGAATATAGAGGCGGTTGATTGCATGGCAAGCGGTGTTGATTGCTTCGGCCCAAAAGATATCCGGGTCTTGTATTCATCAAGCATGGTTCAATCAACGTTATGTTCTTCTTCTCCACAATACCATTTTGTTGAGGAGTGTATGGAGTGGAGAATTCATGCTTGATTCCCTCTTCATCAAGAAAATCTTCAATGTTGGTATTCCGAAACTCGGAACCATTGTCGCTTCTTATGTTCTTGATCTTCAACTCATATTCATTTTCAGCTCTTCAAATGAATCTCTTGATGATCCCTTGCACTTAACTTTTATCTTGCAAAAAGAATACCCAAGTGAAACGAAAAAAATCATCAACAATAACAAGACCATATTTGTTACCGCCAATGCTAATGTAGGCAATTGGTCCAAACAAATTCATATGTAGAAGCTTCAAAGGTCTTGATTAAGCCATGATGTTCTTGGCGGGATGTGGAGCACCAACTTGCTTTCCGTCTTGACATGCGCTACACAACCTATCTTTCTAAAAAGAACATTTGTTAGTCCTAGGAAGTGCCCGCCCTTTTGAAGTTTGGCCAAGTTCCTCATGCCAACATGGGCTAGTTGGCGATGCCAAAGCTAACCTAAATCGAATTTTGCCACTAAACAAGTCTCGGGCTCAACTTTCTCCTTAGAGAAGTCAACAAGATAAACTTTGCCCTTCAATTGACCCGTAAAAATAATAGAGGAATCCTCCGTTCTAATAACGGTCACACCCTCGTTAATAAAGAGACAATTGTAGCTCATCATACAAAGTTGTGAGACGAACAACAAATTGTATCCCAATTTTTCAACCCAATAAACATCATTAATTGAATTATTGTGAGTAAGAGCAATTTTACCCAAACCAGTCACTTCTCCTTGGCTATTATCTCCGAAGATAATAGTTTCTTTAGATATATTATTTGTCTCAAAAAAAGTGAACAAATTTTTCTCCCCGGTCATATGATTTGAACATCCACTATCAAGTAACCTTGCGGTGCTACCGGAGGAGTAAGCCTACAAAACAAGTTAAGCTTTAAATATAGGTACCCAAAAAGATTTGGGTCCTTGTGGGTTAGATGGGTAAACTTTTGGAATCCACACATTCCTTAGAATGGCTTTCTTTGTGTAGGCCCCAACATAATTGACCACAACTTGACCCTTGTGATCCATGGTAACCATGTAATCCGTAGTGTAGCTTGGTGATGGCTCACGCTTCACTACACTTGTCTTGATTGGAGCATCAACCTTCTTCTTTGCTTGAGGAGGAGTGGTGGAGGTCACACCATGTGCTATGTTCATCAAATCCTCAAGCTTTGTTCCGTTAGTGTACACAACACATTCCTTACCTTTGATCATCCTCCTATCATTTGCTTTGACACCATGATAGTGACCAAGCCCATCCTTCTTGTGGGAGCGTCTCCCTTCGTTGTACACAACCTTTGGCTCGGGCTTGAAATCACCATCATACCCATTTCTTACCAACTTGTTCAATCTATCAAGTTGAGCATCTTTTGCCATGATGAGCTTCTCTAGCTTTTCCAAGTTAGTAACACAAGCTTGGACATCAACTTTATAGTATTTAGAGCAACCTTTTCACATGTGGAGGCATTGGAATCAAAGATTGCCTTAGAATCGGTTTTGGAGCTTTTCCAAAGAGCACTATAGTTAACTTCAAGGTCTTTGTATTTGACCGTTAAGCATGAAAGGCTCTCTTGAAGTTCACTACTTGTGTTCTTTAGAGAAGCTAGGGATTCATCTATCAAGGATTTCTCCTTTGATATCCTTTTGTTTGAATCATTGTCCAAAGACAAGTCAATAACCAATTTTTCAACCTCAACCTTTTCTTCGATTAGAGATTTCTCTAAGGCAAGGTTTCACTCCTTTTCAAGGATGAGCAAGCCCTCTTGCCTATTGAGAGTCTCCTTCTTCTTTTCCAATTTCTCCATAAGCTTTTTAATTTCTTTAAAACCTTTCTTTCCAAATTCTTTAATCATAAAAGTTCTATGTTGTTCTTCCTCATCTTCCAAATCATTTTGTGCAATATCAAATGTGGAAGGAGGTTGGAAAGAAGGTATGAGTGTTTCTTGTACATTGGTGCCTCTTGCCATAAGGCAAAAATGAGTATCATCCTCATCATCGGAGACATTCTTGAACAGCTTCCTTGTGGACTTGGGCATGGCTAGAGTTGTCATCCCTTCATGATCGGAGTCTTCACGGCTTGACTCCCATTCTTGCCCAACATGAGCTTGACCTTGATATTTCTTCTTGTAGTCCTTGCTCTTTCCTTGTACTTCTTTTCTTCTTTGGCCTTGTTCTTAAATTGTGGGCAATCGATAATGTAATGGCCAACTTCCTTGCACTCATAGCATCTTCTTTGTTGTGGCCTTTTCTTGTCATCACTGTTTCTCTTGTAAGATTTCTTCTTCATGAAGTGCTTGAAGTTCCTCAAGACCAAAGCCATTTCTTCATCGGTTGACCCTTCATCACTTGAATCTTCTTTTGTTGACTTGGGGGCCTTGGAGCTTGACTCAACTTTGTTGCTAGTGGTAGCATTGAGTGCTACACTCTTATTGATCTTGTGGCTCATGGATTTTGCCACATCCCTCTCTACCAACTCTTGATGAAGAATTTCACCAAGAAGTTGATTTGGTGTCTTGGTCTTGAATTTTGGGTCTCTTCTAATCATTATTGTAAGAGTAGGGTTCCTTGGTGTGAAAGCCCTAAGCAACTTCTTTCTCACTTTGTGATCTTTCCAATCTTCACAACTAAGAGCTCTAATGTCCGACACAAGAATCATGAGCCTATCATACATTTGCCTCACGGTTTCATCATCATTCATGACAAAAAACTCTAACTCTCCTTGTATCAAATCAATCTTGCCTTCTCTAACTTCATCGGTACCCTCATGAGCTTCTTTCAAGGTGTCCCATATCTTCTTGGCCACTTGAATGTTGCAGACCTTGTTGAATTCTTGAGCACAAAGGGAACTTGTGATAACCCTCACGGCTTGTGCATTGCAGAAATAGTCTTGAGCTTGTTCGGCCGTGGGTATCCCATTTGTGGGCGGAGTCACACCTACAACAACAACTTCCCAAACGGAACAGTGAAGCGCATAGAGGTGCATTTGCATATCATAGGACCACTTGGGATAATCCGTTCCATCAAAGAAAGGGGTTTTTCCCAATTGGACCGATTGAAATTGAGAAGCGGTATATTGAGATTGAGAATAATTATGTGGTGCTTGGTGCATCCCAAAGAAAGGATGCTTCTGCATTTCTTTCTTGATTCTTTTCTTCATCATCTCTTCGCCTTCTTCTCAATCTTGGCTTTCATCTTTTCTTTTCTTTTCTTCTTTTTCTTGCCTCTACGTCCTCCCCTTCAAGTTCATCACTTTCGCTTGTTTCTTCGCTTGAAGCGGAGTCGTAGATGGAGGGAGCCCGGCTTCCATTTTCAAGTGGAGTCGAATGCGACCGGCTGTGTCCTCCGGAAGGGTGGTGCCATCCCCATATTGAGACATCACGAAATTCCTTAGCAGTTAAGTCTTAATCAAGAGATTAGACTTTGATACCAATTGAAAGGATTTTGGTGATGCCTAAAGGGGGGGTGAATAGGCGAACCTGTAAAACCTGAAAAATTCTTCACAGAAAATTACCTGTCGGAATTTCCGATCCCGTGTAGGACGGAACTTCCAACCCAGTGTAGGAACTACCGACAATTAAACAAGTTCTACACGAAATTCAAAATTAAACACGAAACTGGAGAAAGTGGCTGAATCAAAAGTTGCGTAGAAGTACTAGGAACCTTCTCCAATTGGTCTTTTCAAGCACAACAACTCGAGAACGTAGATCGGGACAAAACAAGGTCTAGGTCAACAAGAACTAGATATGAACGATATGAACAAGACATAAGCGATTTTATCCCGAAGTTCACTTCCACTAAGAAAGCTACGTCTCCGTTGAGAAGCTCACAAAGAGCCAGGTCTTCTCTAATCCTTTCCCCACTCAATCAACCACAAAGGAGGATTGAGTTACTTACTATCAAATCCACAAAGGATTGGGCAATATAAACTTCCCGGGACGCGCACACACGATTGAGCACTAAGGAATTAGCTCCTTAATTATGCATGTCATCAACACCTTTCGTCTCAGGAGATTCGTCTTGCACTGAACCCTGTCGTGCACAAGCAGCCAGCCGAAGAACTGCATGCGTGGGGGAGCACAGCATCCCCAGAATGCACTATTTTTGTTCTCAGTGCTTGCACCGCGTGATTTGAGAGCTGCATAGAGAGCAGAGGTGCATAGTTTCCCAGCAGGGTCAGTGAAGTGGGAGCACCGCTTGTCCTCTCCGCCAGTAAGTGTTACCTGGGACAGCTTGATCTGTAGACACTCGAGTTCAGCTTCCGCTTCCGGTGTCAGGCGAGGAACCAGGTGCCATTGCAGGCCGCCGCCAATAACTTCAGCAACAGACTGTGTTGGCCGTTTGCAATGGCTCAACAGTGCGGGCAGCTGCTCTGTAAGCTTTCATCGCCAAGCGATCAAGCAGCTGGATTCGCTGGATTCAGCTTGGCCGCTCCAAAAGAAGCTGTGTCGTCGTTTGTCGATCTTGCTGATCACTCCTGGCGGCAACGGCAAAGCACCCATGATGTATGAGAGCTGGCCATCAAGCACTGCATTGATCAGGACAGAGCGGCCCATTGGGTTCAGGAAGCACGCCTGCCAACCAGCGAGGTAGCGGTCTTGCAAATGTAAGGGTCGAAGGCGGCCAGCTTCAGTTTGTCGCAGGACAGCGGGAGGCCGAGATACGTCTGCGGGAACCCCTCTCTGCGACAGCCCAGAGCGTCAATGCATCTGGGTATCAGATCCTCGAACATATTCACTGGCACAGCGGTACTTTTGTGGTAGTTGATGAGGAGTCCAGTTGCCGCCGCGAAGCGATCCAGGATCACCTTGAGCCTTTCCACATCTGCCAGCTCTCCTCGCATTAGGATGAGTGTCGTCCGCATACTGCAGCACCGGGCACGACTGTATAGGATCAAGTGGGTGATGTACCTGGCTATCTTGTTTGATCAGTTCTTGGAGGACATCTGCAACGAGCAAAAAAGGTATGGGGACATTGGGTCACCCTGCCGCAGATCTCGCTTGCAGGGTAAGCCATGGGTCGGGGCATCCATTAACAAGCACCGCGGTGTGTGATGTTTGGAGCATCTGGCGTACCCAGGAACACCATGTTGTGTTGAATCCTCTAGCTTGCATGACCAGCATCAGGCAGTCCCAGTTAACAGTATCAAAGGCCTTGGCAAAGTCTAACTTGAGCACCAAGGTCGGCATTTTCCTCTTGTGGCAGACCTGAAGCAGTTCTGCTGCGTACACGAAGTTCTCGGCGATGCTTCTTCCTTTCAGAAACCCTGTTTGGTTCAGGTCAATGAGTTCACTGATCCCCTGTTGCAATCTTGTGGTGAGAATTTTTGCAGCGATCTTCACATTGCAATTTTGGAGGCAGATCGGTCTGAAAGCATCAACAGTTACCGCACCAGTTTTCTTCGGAATGAGCACCATGTATGATCTCTTCACAAGCTCCAGCTGCACATTCCCGTCATGAAACGATTGCAGGAAAGACATGACCTCGTTCCTGATAATTGACCATGCTGCCATGTAGAAGCTGGGACCAAATCCGTCTGGGCCTGGGGCACTGTTGCGGTTCATTGCGCGCACGGCGCCAAGAGCTTCTTCAACCGAGAAATTCTCCGTTAGCCCGTCACTCTCTTGCCTGCGGCCTGAATAGAGCTCAGCGAGACTGAAGGCAAATGTGCTGGTACCTGGCTCGCCTAGGACTTTCTTGTAATGGGCAGTCAGAGCAGAAATCTTCCCGGCATGCGTCGTGATCGGGACCCCGTCCACTTCCACAACCTTGATCATCTTATGCCGCATGCGTTGGGTGGCGTGAGCATGGAAGAACTCGGTATTTGAGCCACCCTCACACAGCACCTTCTGCTTCCCCCTTTGCTTCCAATACGCAGCTCTCTCCCTAACCGCTTGAGAAAGCCGGTCATGGCAAGTGTCCTGCGCGTCCTGCTCCTGGGAAGACAGAGTGCGGGCTTCTTCCAGGTAGTCAAACAACAAAATAAGGAACTTACAATCCGGGATGAGTGTAGGTGACTCCCTTGTACGCCTTGCCCAAACCTTTGCCGCCGCTCGAGTCGACTTGAGGCAAGCAGCAAGCTTACCGGCTGCATCCGCGTGGGGAGGAGCGTCGAGCCAAGCAGGGAGCGCAGAGGGAATGAAGGAGCTGTTGCGGAGCCAGGAGTTTTCAAAGCGAAAGAGGTGCGATTTTGGTATTGTTTTGGCGATGGATAGGAAAAGGGGGGTGTGATCGGACGTGGTTCGCACAAGGGAAGTGAGCGAAGTGTCTGGAAACGCGTCGCATTGTGCAGCGTTAACAAACACACGATCCAGTCGTGCAAGAACCGGAGTCGTGCGCTTGTTGGTCAAAGTAAACCGGCGGGGCACCTCGACGACCTCAAGCTGGTCAAGAGTATTGTTGAAGAGGGTGCTTAGGCCAGTGTTTATGTTGCCAGAGCTTTTATCCGAGGCGCAACGGATCAGGTTAAAATCGCCCAGTAGGATCCAGGGGCCCTGGACCTGTGGACGCAACTCAAGGAGGTCCTCCAGAAAGGTCTGGGAGTCCCTGTGGTTGGAAGGTGCGTAAACATTGGTGACAGTCAGCAAGTGTTCAGAGCTGGTGGAGGCGAGAACAGTGGTGAGTGTGTAGCGCCTGCTGATGAAGCTTTGCAGGGTGAAGGTGCTCGAGTTCCAGGCAGTGAGTATTCCGCCACGGGTGCGGGCAGCACTGACATACTGGATCGTGTTCGTGAAGTTGGGTAGGAGGAAGCTGTGTGCCTGGAATTGGGTAATATGGTGAAGCTTTGTCTCCTGAAGGCAGATCACAGAGGGAGCAGCGTTGACAAGAGCATCCTTAACGAGCACACATTTGTCCGGGTCGCCCAAACCCCTTACATTCCACGACACGATACAAAAGTGCTTGAACTTGCTACACATGAGAACAGACACGGACACCAGCTACTATCAATCCCTGGAAGAGGGGTTGACAAACAGCGAATGCTAACCACCAGAGCAAGCGATTACAACATGACCAACCGAGACTGACAGACAAAGGACTAGACAACAACCACGATGACCTAAGACGAGATAACTTCTGCCAGTTGCCCGGCAGATTTGAGACGGCAGTCGAGCAGGGCGAGCTGCCGTCGGCGGGTGGGCGACGAAGCGAGCCAATCATCCCAGTGCATCAGGCACCGGGGGCTTGCTGCTAATCCCAGCCGCGGCCATCATCTTGCGGAGGTCCCCAGCAGAGATCGGAAGCTTGGAGCGAGTGAGCAGGTTCTTCTTCTCAACAGCCTCTTCAGTTTGCTGGAACATGGCACAAGGGCGTTCCGGAGAGCTTTGAGCTGGACTGCCTTATCAGTGGAATCCACAAACTTGCCTGTTGCTTTAGCAGCCAGCCTGCTGCTCTGGCGTTTCTGCTTGGGGGCGCTGAGCTGAACCCCGACGCGAGGACGTCTACCACGGCGTGCAGAGCGCTGGACCGTGGCCACTAACTCAGCAGGTGAAGGTGGCGGAGCCAGAGGGTCCTCGTCTGCGGTGTGAGGAGCAGGCAGGTCGGCGCTCACGGTGATCAGGTGGGGGGAGTCACTCGGGGATTGCATGGCGCGCTTTGTGGCCGAGAGGAGCGCAACAAGCTGGAGAAGGTTAGCTGCGTAAGGGGCAAGGCGGCCTAGGTTGCTTGGTGGGCTTGCATTGTGCATGGCGGCGGCTCCGGGCCCATTGACAGGTGCGGGTGCAGGGGCGGTGGGTGGGTTGGCGGCTGGCCCAGGGGGCGGAGGCGCAAGGAACAAGGGCTCATTGGGCTGCTGGTGGTGGGGGTGGAACGGTGGTGGTGGTGGCGGGCCGAAAAAGGGGGCAACTTGCAGGTGACGCGGATCGACAAGATCTATGCAATACTCCCCCCAAGGTTGTTGAACTCAGCATCCACCCATATTTCACTCGGGATGTCGAGCCTGCTGTGCACCGCAACGATCAGCCTCAACGGGGAGAAATCATATCCAGTCAAGCAGGCAGGGTCAATCTCTACCACCTTACCAAAGCCACTCATGCTGCGCTTGATATGATCTGGTACCCAGTGCTTAGGTGGATAATCTGTCACAGCAATGTATGCCAACCATTCTGGCTCACGGAAGAAACGGTTGGATGTTTCCTGGGGGGTGCTCAAGCTCAAGAGTGGTGCCATCATAGGTAATGGGGCTCAACTCACGCACCAGATCTCTGTCAGCAGCCGTGGAAAAACGAAGCAGCATTGCACCCATGGAGGAAGGCAGCAGCTCGCCGCGAACATGTGGTGCAACGGAGTAGAGGGCGGCACGGAGAAAAGGAGCTATGTTGGATCCAACCTCGGCGGGGGTGACGTAGGCGAAGGCGAGACGGGCCGCGACGTCTTCGTGCCCCTGCGGCAGCCACACCTCCAGCGACTGGACACGGCCATCCCAGTACGCCTCGTCCTCGGGGTCGGTGTCGACGTCGCCACTCTCCACCGTTTCTTCGTCGCTCGTCGGCACGTTGGCCGGCTCCTCAGCATTGCCAGGCGGACCCTCCACCGCATCTGCCGCTCCGTCAGTATCACTCGACGGGGAGGCAGAAGACGGTGGGGAGCGACGGCCGGGCGACAATGGCGGGGAGGCGAAGCGCCGCACCGGGGACATGGGCTCCTTCCCCTTGTCGGAGATCACGTGCAGATCGACAGATCTGGGGTAGATCTGAGCTCCGTCAACGCGTGAACCCGCCGCCCCCTGGCTCTCGGTGGGTGGGGCGTCGGCGGCAGGCTTGGGCCGCGGGAAGTGGGTTCCGGCGCGAAGAGCCTCCACAGCAGTCGCCAACCCCCGTGGCAGCTCGAAGTCTAGCTCCACGGTGCTGGAGGAAGCGAGCATCCCAAGGGGGTCAAAGGCATTAGGGGTGGAGGGGTGTGCAGGCGTTGGCGGCGGCGGCGAGGTGGAGCCGGTGGTGAAAGGGACAGTGTGGACAGGCGCGCGCTGGGTGGGGATGGGGACGGTGGGAGGCGCAGGGCAGCGGCGCGGCATCGGCGTCAGCACACGAGAGATCGGCATCTTGCAATCCCGGAGGCGGTGGCCGCTGCCGTGGCAGTTGCGGCACCGGACGGGGTCCCGGCAAGCGCTGACCAGGTGGTCCGAGGCGAGGCAGCGGAAGCATGGGGCGTTTGGCTAGGGTTTTGGGTGTTTTAGCTGGTGTGAGGAGGGCTTGCTTGTATGGCGCTGCTGGTAGGTGTGGAGCATTGAATGGGGGGGTGGTGTGGTGGGTGCCAGGGCGGACGCATTGTGAGCTGTCGGTAAGGGGCGAGCACGCCTCCCGCCGGGGGGACAAGACAACACCTGAGGCTTCCGCACGCTGCGTATCCGTTGAGATCTCATGAAATAAATCCACCACAGCTGACTTCCTGACACTTCCATCTCGAGCCACGGGTCGCATTTGCAGCAGCTGCGCTTTCCTGCTGGGTGAACGCTCCCTGGCGCTGCCCGTGGGGACCAAAGGGTTGTTGAGGCTTAACTGCAGTAGCCACGGCGCCGTCTTCCACGGCTCCGGCTGCTCTCACGGCGCACTCCATGGAGACATGCAGGCGAAGGACCGACGAACCTAGGCACAACTGCCCTCGGACGGCGAGGGCATGAGCTACGTTCGAGCACAAGACACTGAACTGGAACACCTTAGGACTCCGACGGACAACACACAGGCGACCCGGACCAGCAGTGAGCAGGAAGTTAAGCATGTTCATCACAAACGCTAGGTTGTAGCGGGGATCAGAGGAGATGGTGTGGCCCAAAGAGGAACTGGCGAGGAGGGGGCGATTGCACCTGGAACCGCAGTGGCGTGGAAATCGTGGAGGAGGCGGTCTTGCAGGATGCTCCCTGGTTGGCAAGTCGCACCGGTCCGCCGCGGCGCGCCGCCGGGTCGCCGGCCATCAAGTCGAGGCCGAGCACACAGCACAGGCAGGGGATCGGCGTCGGGGGGGGGGGGGGGGGGGGGGGGGGCGGGGGGGGCTGGGGGTGGTGGGCAGGTCCGGGGGAGGTTCCCGGGCAAGCGGCGGCACGCAGGTCGGGAGGTTCGGCTGCGTCGCCACAGTCGCCAACCGAGCGCTCGCAAGGCATGAGCGTCATCTCCCCCCTCATGAGTCGCCGATCTGCAACAGATTCTGTCATGTCAAGAACTTCTGCTGAACTAAGGTAATTATTATTGGATTAGCATCTCTCCTGATTGACTAACTTCAATAATCAATACCTATCTCTAGGATATTCCCTAGTTAAGCTACAAAATATTTGATTTACAATTGTTACTGAATAGATTGCTCTGAATATTTCGTAGTTAAACGACAGTCAAAGTTTCGCAAATGGTCAAAGTTTGAGTCGCAAATGGTGAAAAAGGGTTCCTTTTGGTGGAGAGATATTCTCAAGCTTTTAGACAAATTCAAAGGAATAGCATCAGTTGAGCTTAAAGATGGAGCAACTTGTCTTTTCTGGACAGATCTTTGGCAAGGACAACTCCCAAGTGTCTCTTGTCCTGGGTTATTTTCCTTCTCAAGAAATAAGAGCCTCACGGTACAAAAAGCTATGTCCACGGTCCCTTTTCACCGGCATTTCCATCTTCCGTTGTCTGAGGAAGCTTATGCTCAGCTACAAAGTATTGAACAGATCATGCAATCAGTTCTCGCAAGAATCAGATGGCTGGTTCTATATTTGGGGAAGCTCTCATTATTCATTGATAAAAGCCTACAGACATCTCACTGGGCATGCTCAGGTCCACCCAGTTTTTAAGGGGATCTGGAAATCAAGTTGCCAAAATAAACACAAAGTCTTCTGCTGGCTGCTACTGAAAGATAGATTGAGTACTAGAAATATTCTAAGAAGGGGAACAATGATTTTGAACTCCTTCAATTGTGTCCTCTGCACTTGCAATTTGACCATTTGTATGTTGGCTGATCAAAATAATGCCTGTCGGTGCTGAGTCTGCAAGTCCTTGGTAAATTGGGGGGAAAGGGTGCTACCGTGCTAAGTTAACGTCTATGCTGGGGGTATTGGTGTGTGATCCTTATCCTGGACAGAGGTAACCCTTGATATTTTGAGGATGAGTGTACCACAATCTGGTAATGACTATCATGACAAAATGTCGGGGTTGATTCCCTGTTTGGTTCGCTGACAAGGCTTATATTGGCATCAAATTTGCATTACCTGCAAGTCTGCCTTTGCACTGATATGTATTTTTCTCAATATCGGTTGCTTAGGTAGTAGTGTATGGTTCTGATCATTTGAACCCTTTTGAGTTTTGAGTGTTGCCCTTAGCTCTTGAATTCCTGTGTATATGCTTTGGTTATCACACTGCTGGATCATTATAACCATATAAAATCTCATTTTCCATAGTGAACCAAAATGAAATGTGCACATAATTTGTGTTTGCAACCGTGATTGCAGAAAATCGGAGAAGCAAGCTTTCCATCGGAAGCACTGCATGCGAATGCCGAAACTGGATCTTGGGCTTACTAGATGAGACTGAAAAACTGCTCGGCCTGTAGCAAGTAGCATTACCGAAACTGGTAACGGCCACCAATGGGCTCAGCTGACTCAGCACGCAGCACACCGCTCGAGAGCTCGGCTTCCGTTTCCGTTCGGCCACCAGTCCGTTCCCGTTCGCGTCGGACTCCCCTGCGCCCTGACTCCTCTCCGCCGTCACACGGCACGGGGATCCGTTTCCGTCCCCACCCTCTCCCGCGTCGCGCCATAAATCGCAACCCCCTCGTCGCCTCTTTCCCCAATCCCATCTCGCCCCGTCGTGCTGCTCGGACCTCGGAGCAAGCGACCCGATCCCCAAATCGTTCCTCTCGCGAGCCTCGTCGATCCCTTCCCCGACTCAAGGTACGGCGACCATCCTCCCCCTCCTCCGGATCGATCGCTCCTGTAGTTTCTCTCGCTCCGATCTGTTGACGAGTAGATGACTAGGACGCATGTGGTGGAGTAGTGCTTTCGATCTGCGTTGTTTCTGTTTGTAGATGCTTGCGAGGTGGAACTTTTGTGTAGATCTGGTAGATTCTGCTGCTTAGCTTGTTATGCTCGTGTCATGCGGTTTGTGGGAGAGTTTTTTTAGGTCGTCGATCCGATGATCGTAGGGGGTGCTTTTAGTTTTAGACTGTTCGTGGACGAGACCGTTCCTCATGATCTGCAGGGGTCGGTGCCTAGGGTTAGCTGGATCTGCTCGTGATTTTGTTTTTTCCTGATTATGATGCAGTGAACCTTATGCTGTTATTTTTCGTTGTCTTTGTATGTGCTACCTGTTTGTGCATCGATTTGGTTCGATGGTGATACCTTGCTTTATCCCCCTGATTCGTCAGATTGATTTGGTTGTGGTCTGAAGATACTTCTGTAGATCAGAGTAGAATAAGATCTTCTCAACTATCTTCTAGGGTTATTCAGTTTAAATCTGTGTGCGTTACATGTATGTTCATAACTAAGGTGATGGATGAATATATCCTTAGTTGTAGGTATAGCGCTATAGGCTGCTGCTCTATGATGTTGTAGCTTTTACCACAACATGCTTCCTCCTGTTGATTATGATTAGCTAGATATGCATGCACGCCTAAAAAAATAGATATGCATGTTTATATAAATGACAATAAATACTGCTACTGTTCGATGATTCTTTAGTATACCTGATGATCTTGCTTGTTCTTGTTACCTGTTTTGATATACTGGGATGATGGCATGCTGCTGCTGTTCATTGATGATTAAGCATGATCTTGTTACTTGTTTTGGTATACTTGGTTCGATGGTGGTGAGCACGCATGACATGATGTTGCTGTTTGCTTGAGACTGTTTCGTTGGTCTACTGCCAGATACTTACCCTGTTGTTTGGTTATTCTGATGCAGATGCAGATCTTCGTTAAGACCCTCACCGGCAAGACCATCACCCTTGAGGTGGAGTCTTCTGACACCATTGACAACGTCAAGGCCAAGATACAAGACAAGGAGGGCATCCCGCCGGACCAGCAGCGGCTCATCTTTGCCGGCAAGCAGCTTGAGGACGGGCGCACGCTTGCTGACTACAATATCCAGAAGGAGAGCACCCTCCACCTGGTGCTCCGTCTGAGGGGTGGGATGCAGATTTTCGTGAAGACCTTGACTGGCAAGACTATCACCCTTGAGGTGGAGTCCTCTGACACCATTGACAATGTCAAGGCGAAGATCCAGGACAAGGAGGGCATCCCACCGGACCAGCAGAGGCTCATCTTTGCCGGCAAGCAGCTCGAGGATGGCCGCACGCTAGCTGACTACAACATCCAGAAGGAGAGCACCCTCCACCTGGTGCTCCGTCTCAGGGGAGGCATGCAGATCTTCGTGAAGACCTTGACTGGCAAGACTATCACCCTTGAGGTGGAGTCCTCTGACACCATTGACAATGTCAAGGCGAAGATCCAGGACAAGGAGGGCATCCCACCGGACCAGCAGAGGCTCATCTTTGCCGGCAAGCAGCTCGAGGATGGCCGCACGCTAGCTGACTACAACATCCAGAAGGAGAGCACCCTCCACCTGGTGCTCCGTCTCAGGGGAGGCATGCAGATCTTCGTGAAGACCTTGACTGGCAAGACTATCACCCTTGAGGTGGAGTCTTCTGACACCATTGACAACGTCAAGGCCAAGATCCAGGACAAGGAGGGCATCCCTCCAGACCAGCAGAGGCTCATATTTGCTGGCAAGCAGCTTGAGGACGGTCGCACCCTTGCTGATTACAACATTCAGAAGGAGAGCACTCTCCACCTGGTGCTCCGCCTGAGGGGTGGGATGCAGATCTTCGTCAAGACATTGACCGGCAAGACCATCACTTTGGAGGTTGAGAGTTCTGACACCATTGACAATGTGAAGGCCAAGATCCAGGACAAGGAGGGCATCCCCCCAGACCAGCAGCGTCTGATCTTTGCGGGCAAGCAGCTGGAGGATGGCCGCACCCTTGCCGACTACAATATCCAGAAGGAGTCTACCCTCCACCTGGTTCTCCGTCTCCGTGGTGGTCAGTAAGCCACTGGTCATTGAAGCTGCTGCAGTACCTGGGTCATCTGGTGGCTTCCATGAAGGGCAGTGTCTTTGAAGTACCTTTGTCGTTTGTGTTGAATCTGTGTTCGGTTTGTGAACTGGTTGGGACTAGTGTGTTTACATGAAACAATTGTTGTGGTGCAGCGGTATGGCTTAACCATGAATAAGTGATGTTTGAACTTAAATCTGTGCTTTGTTTGGTACTCCCTCCGTTTCAAATTGTAGGTCGTTTTTTGCTATACATCTAAATATACACTAGGTCTAGGTATATCTAGATTTACTAAAACGATCTATAATTTGAAACGGAGGGAGTAACATTCTTTTCTTGCTTTGGTTAGTTCTGGCTTATGTTGTCTGAGATCGTACTCGTTAGCTGTTGAGTTCTGTTTGGCTTGTATGTGCTGTGCAGAACATTACTTCAGATTTAAGCGTTCTCAGGTTCATAGATCATGTCATTATGCTGAACTATGGTGTTGGGGACATCTCTAGAGATAAATCGTTGTTCTGTGTATTAATTTTTGCTTGACTCACCAAAAAATGAAATAATTCTGGAATTTGTGACATTAGACGCATTCCATTTGCCCGTCAGAGGGCACCGAGCGGCTAGTGATTCCGGGGAAGAAAACGACGGAGTCATTCCGGGCGCTGTCCCCCCTCGGTAAAGAAGTATACCAACTTCTCAAAGCTGTACGCCAAAACCGAAAGGAAATTTGGAGGAATTCTTCGTTTATGATCTGCTCACTCTTTTATTTCTCTGCAAAGCTGTTGAACAACTTATGCTACCAGAAGTGTACCGCCCAAATACTTTTGCAAATTGCCGTGCTATATCAGAAAACATATGGATAATATGATCATGTTGATCTGTTTTTACGACTCAGAATAACTTTGACGTTTAACTCTAGGATTGTAATAAACTGGCAGATGCTCTGCCTTTTTTATAAGATAGAAAGGAAATTCTTGGTTTGAGGCCGATCCTAGATGGAAAAATAACAAAACAAAACAACGATTTCAGTGAACTGTCACCAACAGTTACTGTCATTTACACCTTGTTGATGAGGAAATAGTGGGCGATGCTACTACGAGATAGTATTAGCAAGAAATTGGAGGATTTTAGATGAAGTAACCAACCACTGAAAGTTGGCCAAAACAGAGCTAGTCTTGAGGCAATGGTAGGAACGGATCCTTTTTTTCTTGCTCTTTATTCCATCCACAACCACAAACGTTTGCATCATCATTCATTTATGGAGTAACAATACCCTATTGCCACTTAATCCTTCATCTATGGATTATTTTAAAACTTGAGGATGTAATCACTTTACCAGAAATTTGATGTACCCTAAATTTAACACCTAAATTGACAGCCCGTGAGAGCAATCTCTAACTACAATTCGCGCACCAAAAGAAGGCCCGGGAGCGTGGCCATGTCACCGGCGTTTCCCGGCCATCGGATCGGCCGGGCGGACGGGCAGGATCGTGCGAGTCTCGGCCTTTTTTCAGAAAAATTCTTGAACTTTACCGAAATCAACCTGCAGTCCGGCCTTCTCTCTCAGATATTTTTGCGAAATAGCCCTTAATGCTTCTCAAAATCAACCCGAACTTCAACAGTCTAGGTTCAGAAAAATTTGCAAAGAAAATCTTAATTTTTCGTTAAATCAAATCTTAATTTTCCATTAAATCAACCCGCCATCGTTGCTCTCTTATAAGAAAAATCATTGGATTTTAATTAAATCAGCTACCTGTCTTCTTCCTCCAGACGCCAATGGCATATCTCGAGCAGCTCGCCTTCGCCGGCCAAATCCGCGCGGTTCCCTCCATGGATTTCAAATCCCTCGCACCCGAAGCTCCCTCACCTCCCTACCTCCTTCCCCAACCCCTCCAACCACAACCCCGACCCCCACCTCACCGGTAATGAGGATTCCCCGGCCGCCAGCCTCCATTACCGCTCGAGCTCCACCTCCACGTCAACGACATACCCTCAGCCTCTCTCCGCTCGATCTAGGTATAGAAATCGGTTCCCCTCGCCCCCATGACGTTCATGCTCTCCCTACTTCTTCGCGTTCGCCGGCCAACTGGCCGGAACGCCGCCGCTCCGGGCCGCCTCTGCTCTGCCTCCTGCCGCGCGCCGCAGCTTCCCCATGGGGCGCTAGCCACGGTGCCATGCCGCCGCACCGCTTCCTGGCCCTGCGCCGGCCGGAGCCGCCGCCGCCACCCCGGCCGTCCTGTGCGCCCCTGCGCCGCGCAGCTCTGCGAGCCATGGGCCCAGGACGCGCGAGCCGCGGCGGCTCAGGGGTTGCCAGCCCGACCGCCCCTCCCACTGACCAGTGGGGCCCGCTGGTCAGTGGAGGTAAAGGAGGAATTTTTCTTTTGTTTTGTTGTTTATTTTGGCTACAAAGTGAAAAAAATCCTAGCAAATTAAAGAAAAATGCTAAAAATACAAAACTAATTTTGTCTGATTTGTTAGATCCAGATACAAAAATTCCTAGCATGAGTATTTTTCTTCTGTAGATCTGGATCCTTTTTTTTTCGTGCTTGTGAAATGTCCTTTTTGCCGCAGCGTATGCTTCCCTATCGACCGCTACTGTCGCCAGCATAGACTATAGACTTTATGGTCTGTGCCGAGCCACCTCGCACTAACCGCACCACGAGCCTCTTTGGCTGCTGCTCGGACCAAAGTCCTCCGGGGCCACCACCCATTAACTGTAATAATATGACAAAACACAGGCCCTGCTGCTGCAGTGCGCTAGAGGTGTCCGCGTCCCCGCGTAAACTTGACGGGCCAAAAGAGCGACTAGCCTACGGTATACGTTTAGAAGTCCCACGCACAGAAAAACAAAGATTACATTTATATTTCCAAAAAAAAGTTACATTCAGTCCCAATTCTTGCTATCCATACGAGGAGCCATATTTCGCCTAAGCCCTAATTTTTCATACGGATTACAAGCTGCATATTACGAAAATTACTAGTACTTACTATGATCCGGTGCACTTAAAGTTCTTGACCAATTTACAATTATGTATGAACATTACAGCAACAAATAACCAATTTTTTGTTACACAATTTCAATCTCAACATTAATTGTCCCTCCAATTACATAGAGTACCAACAACATGTCACCTGCCGAGAGGATACGTACATGCCCAAACAAGAATGCATACTCAAAAAAACAAATAAACACGTACTACGAAATACAACGCATCTACAACTCAAATGGCCCGTCCACTGGCCACACGCGGCAACGCCACCATTTCTAGTTCCTTCGATTCCAGGTTTGCAAAGCAATCAATTGTATCAACCTTTTAAAACTTAAAAGGATAGCAATATTGCTGCCCCTAGCAGTTCAGTTTTAGAACAAGATTCCTTTCAAAAAAAAAGTTTTAGAACAAGATGATCTTGCACCTCTGGTGCCTATATCTTCAAAAAACAATACAGTATCAGGTATTTATCAGAGTTAGAAAAAAACCTTATTTCCATTCATGAGCTTTCCTATTAAGATTTACAGAAATATTTTGTTTCAACTTTACTGTTATGAGTATGCCTCGAGAAATCTTACTCAGCACATGGACACGAAACAGCCAGGGTTCAAAACTCCAATCATTCTTTCATTTACACTACAAAAGGTACCAAGCAATAGCTTATGTATCATATGTAATGGAGTAATTAACAAATCAAATTGTTCTCAGAACGTGGGATGAAGCAGCACAGACAGAAGAGAATTAGAGTAATTAACAAATCAAATTGTTTTCAGAACGTGGGATGAAGCAGCGCAGATAGAAGAGAATTAGAACTCTTCGAGGATGGTCAGCAGGTACTTGAGGTAAACACTTTCTACTTCCCTTTAAGTCATTACTAATAAAGTACAGAACACACTGCATAGAATACAGGAAATTACAGTACAACTAAGGTACTCAATTTGTTCATATTTACCCAAAAAGAATCACTTGTGAACCCCCTTTAACTTTTACTCAATATGATTATACTCCACTCTTAAAAGAATATGAGACATCTATCTATGTTGCAAAACAAACATTATCTGATAGTGATAGTTCTCTCAAGAGTCACAAGTTATGGTCTTAATTTTAAAATTCAATTATTGCCAGTATTGTTAATATTTTACAGAGTCTACAATATCAAATAATTTATGTTTCCCAGCACATGCTAATGAGTTGTGTACCCACAGTACCACTTGATCAGCCAACAAAATATGAAAGTATTGCAATATTTAATTCTTTATATAGGCCATAACAAACTGATTGATCCTTCATGATAGCCAACTATTTAACATGCGCTCAAAATAGGCATCATTCAGTACTAGAAATGCTTCTTCTGTACCTGAAATGATTGATAATTGCTTAGACTCAAACTCAAGATCTAATATCATCGTATTCCCATACTCTTTTGTACTAAGGATCTTGCTGAACTGACACTGAAACCACCTAAGAGTCATTGAAGATGAACACCTCCCACCGATCAAATTCCTGAGAACAGCAGGTTTAAGAATTAAGGCTACCAGAGTCATGCTGGATGGTAGAGTGTAATTAAGTATGTATATAATTTTTTGTGCAGCCAAGTTCATAGAAGATCAAAGAAAATAAGCTTTGAATGAACTCGAAAGTTGCACTGGGTTGGCATGAAACTCGCCGAGTTGTCTTTTGTGTCAGTGAGAAGTTTGTTTCTGTGTTGTGTCACTGGGTTGGCATGAAACTTGCCGTGCTGACTTGTTTCAGTGACACCTTTTGCATTAAGACAGAGGAAAGGCCAAAATAATAGCCAAGTACAATAATGTTGCACGACAACAGCACCGACAACCACGGTACTGCTCCTCTACCAAAACAACATTACACTACCAAACAGCAACATAACAACCAATCTAAGTCGCTAATCAAAGCTGGCAATGTACTAACCATACTATCGGCTGGTGAGTTTGCTCATGGTACGACATTACCTCTTAGAGTCTCAGTAAATTCCAAGGTCGTCTGGAAGCCCGAGGTCATCAAAGTCTTTAGCTTCTGGTGCCGTGCCCCAACGATTTGAAACACCTGATGATTCTGCTGTGCTGTCACCATCTGAAGGTGGTGGAGCTGTTTCTGGAGCAATAGTAGTACTGCTCTTTTCAGTAACAATCCCTAGATCACACCCACTGTGGCACTTCTCCGAGAAGAATTCATGTTCACTTGACAACTCTTGTCCTCTACCATGATCATGACTGACATTGGCATCTGGCATCTTGTTGTGTACACCAGAGGTAGCGTAGGCATCATCCTCACCCGAGTACCTAGTAACAACCTGCTGGTCAACGGTGACATATGCAGCCGGCGCAGCAACCTGGTGAGACGGTGGGTGCACCAGCGGCGCAGACAGCCCTGGGCAAAATGGGGTGGTCACCGGCCGTGGCAATAACGCGCAATAACGCGCCTCGCCTTAGCCTGGAGACAAGCATGACCAGAGGACGCCACCTTGGACGGTGACAGAGTTTCTCCACCACCGCAAACCACCGAGGCAACCTCTGCCTCCAAGCCAGGGATCCTATCCTCGAGGAACTTAATGAGAGAGTGCTCATCGGCTGAAAGCATCCTCATTTCTTGTGCCATGGTCAAGCCATTAATCGCCTCCTTAGCAATTTCCAGCAGAAGCGCAGGCGGGAGGTGTTCATTGCTTGAAGAAGATGAGGACGAGGACAAGGATTCATCTTCACTTGATAATTCTTGCCCTGTATGATGCTCATGGCTGGCATTGGCCTCTGACATCTTGTTGCGTACATGAGAGGTAGCATGGGCATCTCCCTCACCCGAGTAGCGTGGTAACGACCTGCCAGCCAACCGTGACATGTGCAGCAGCAGGCGTAGCAACCTGCCCTCCAGGACGCAGGGTGGCCACCGGCGACAAGTTCGCGGCAACAGCGCGCCTCGCCTTTGCCGGCACGCGACCAGAAGGAGCCACCTTGGACGGTAGCGGAGTTGCTCCACCGCTCACCCCCGAGGCAGCCTTCAAACCTGGGACCCTATCCTCCAGGAACTTAACGAGAGAGGTCAGGCGACTGACCACCTCCTTAGCGATTTCCAGCTGAAGCGCAGGCGCGAGTGCTTCTTCTCCTGAAGGCGGCGGACGGGGACGAGAAGCAGCGCGCTGCAGGCAGGCCCACCGCACCGGAGCCGCACCATGAACCCCCACCTCGGCGAGGGGCGGTCACCGCACGCCCCCACGGCAGCCTCCAAGACGGGCATCCCATCCAGCAGGAACTTGACGAGAGAGAGCTCGCCGTCCGAAAGCTCCCTCTTTTCTTGCGCCATGCCTAAGCGGTAGATGAGCTCCTCGGCGACCGCCAGCTGAAGCGCGGGCGTGAGGGGTTCTTCGCCGCCGCTCGAAGAAGACGAGGACGCGGAGCCGCCCGCCGCCCGCCGCTTCTCCTGACCATGAACAGGAACAGGCCCCTTCTCGACGGCCGTCGGAGGCGGCTGGGCCGGGGCGGCGTCGCCGGAGCACCCGCCGCCACCGGAAGCAGCGGCGGCGGCGGCGGTCGAGGCGCCGCGGATCGGGCCGGCAGAGGCGTCGACCTGGAGGGGCCTCCCGCCCATCGTCGCCACAGACCCGACGGCCTCAGTCCGCGCGCGGCACCAGCTACCGCGGGGAGCAACATCGGCGCAGACGCCCCCACCCCGTGCAGGCCCGACGGAGGGGGAGGGGGGAGGAGGGTTGGGGCGGCGGGCGGCGGCGAGGTGGGGATGATGGCGCGCGCCGCCGTGCCGTCATCGGGGCTGTGGGCAGGCGCCGCCCGCCTGCCTGGGCCGTGGATGATAATGCTGCCGTTTCGGCTCTGGGCTGTGCTGCGGCTGTCTGGTAATCCCAACAACGAAAGCCAAAGCCCAATATCGGCTCTCCTCCACCGCTACTAATCGGGCTGAGCTACACCCATGGGCTCCACCGACAGAAACGGGTGGCCCAATCTACTGCTCGTACGTATACTACTCGAAGAGACGAAGGCCATTGCCGGAGTAACCGGCGGGCGCGGGCGGTTGGGCGGTGGGCGCTGGCCGCTGGGAGGAGACCGGCCGCATATGCGCCGTGCACGTCAAGACCGGCGGCTTCCGTTCGTCGCCGTCGGTGGAGTGGCAAGTGCCCGGACCGTGTCGCCGTGTCCGGGGCTCCAGAATCACTCGAAAAGTGACTGGCGACGGAGTGACGCCGGGAGCCCGGGACCGGGAGGCGGTGGCAGCAGCGGTTTCTGCGGTCACCGGAAAGAAAACGCCAACGGTTTGGGACCGGCGGCGGCACGAGCTTTTCGGAAAACCGCGGGTGTGCGTGGAAAGGGAGGAGGAAGAAACAGTCGCAGAGGTTGCCGGCCCGCCACCACCCGGGGGGAAAAAGGGAGACCGAGAGAGATGAGTGGTGTAGTGCTGCATCCTCTCCTCTCGCTGTCATCGTCGTGACTTGCTTGTTGCCGCGACGAGCGAGCGAGCGAGCGTCACACCAGGTTCCAAAGAGAAGGGTCTCGGTGCGGTTTGCCCAAGTAGCCTGATCGAGGGGCGTCTTATGGCAAAATTTATTCCCGTCTTTTGAAAAGAAACAAATTTTATTCTAGCGTTTCTCCCTGTCTGTATGCTGACTAAACCTTTCAACTCTGCACCGTTGTACGTTTCACGGCCAGAAGCTAGAGCAGCCCCCGTTGTATGTTTCCCATAATTTGAACCGGTGAATGATGATCTTCCCTCGGTTGCGGTCCTTTGGGGAGGAGGATTGCAGACGTATTGGCAACTATTTATTTTAACATATATAAAAGGCAAAAATCTAATTCACACCCTCCAGCTACCATGATAATCCGATTATCAACTTTAAAATATAAATATAAAATTGGACATCACATATCATCCAATTATCGAAATCGGAAATCGGATAACTTCAGTCCCTTGACCGGTTTCACAGGTGGTTGATTAAAAAATTATTGTTCGATCTAAACGATTCAAAATTAATTTATTTTAAATAAAAACACTAATACTATTTTAAAAAATATAACCTATTTGATGGTGCTCTACTTTGAGTTATTTGGATCATATTTAGGAAAAATAATAGGTATGAGTACAACAAAAAAACAAAGACTAGGATCATAAAAAATTAGACCAAATAACTAACAAGTAAAGTACCAATACCTTTTTAGAAAAAAAATGGTACTAGTTTCATATTTTCTAATTTAAAATAAATTGTTTACAAAATTTAAATTTAAACTAGATTTTTTTAAAATTCTTAAAAGAATGAAAAATATGCAAGGATCGAATTTGCCTGGTTTCATAATTGGATCTACCCAGTGTCCGATCACAGTTAGAATTTGAAAATCAAACTTTTGTAATAATTGAAAAGTGTAAACTAAATTTTTTTCATGTAAAAAAGAACTCGTGCGCGGCTAATGATCATTTGGTTGACCATCGATCTTTTGTTTGTACAATTAAGATCGAGTAGTTAAAATTGTGCCTCCTTCAGATGTGCTTCCTCGACCACTCCCCCTCCCCCCAACACAAGTAATTCCGAGGAGTAGATCTCTTCAATGTGCTACAACCATTGTAGAGTTTTGCTGATGTCGTGACTGGTGCTCAACCTGCTACTAGTGGCGGTCGACGGTCGTCGTTGCCCCCTGGACTGGAGTCAGGCGCTGCCGTCCCACTGCCAGCCTTCGGCAAACCTAACCCTGCTTATATATTCTCAAGTGTACAAGGTTATCATTGCTGTCACTTCAGTGATTTTTTTTGGAAATGCTAAGACATACGTCAGGATGGGGGAAGAAAAATCAGACGCTCTGACATATGTTTCAATAGTTGATTTTCGATGTTGCAACTATTATTTTCACATGCTTCATGGTGAATGTTGTATGAAATATAGTGTTCATGTTGCGGTGAAAATTTTTGTATCCGAGAGTCCAATGACTTAATTAGTTTTTTCGTATTTTTTTAAATATTGCACCTATAGATTTTCGGTGTTGCAAATATTTTATTTTGATGTTGCAACGGAGCGTTCGATGGAAAAGTTTCCATCAGATGTTCGAATGCTAGCAAACCTTTTTTTTCCGTCCAGAGCCATACATACGCCCCGTGCTGACGTTATAAGAGGGGACCTCCAATTGGATAAGTTTATAGCCACATCTGATCAGGTGATGGATGTGCACACGTCAATGGGTGGTGCTCCGTCGCCGGACGCCAGGCCGGTGGCGTCGTCTACCATCAAATTTATCAGAATTAATTAACTCCCTGTTTCTTGTAGACTTTCGCAAGAAGTACGAACTATTTTTCTCACAGGTCGATTTTATTTGGTGAGATGATCGACGGTTACACGGTAGAGTACTTACGACAAAAAGTACCAGGTGACTTGCACACAGATATTGACTTCCACGGTAGCCTATTAATTAAGTTTTTTTTCATAACTATTAATTAAGAGTTCAAAATATATTCGAGACAACTACACTAAGAGAGTACTCTCCGTTTAACGACAATGCCAGACCCCTCCAAACAAATTCTGTGTTGGCTCCATCTCTATCTTATCTTCTTCCTTCCCGGTCCCGTCGCCATCCTCCGCTTGCCAGCGTCGTTTCCGACACAGACGAGGGTCGCACTTCACATCCCCTCCCCTGATCCAGATTTAAAGGGACCACGGCGCCAGCCTCATCATCGTCTTCATCTCTAGCGATCGGCTCCTGTTCTCGTTATCTTCATCTTTGGCAAACGCTTGACCCACCGTCCTGCTCTATCTCCGATAGCTTCCGCCATCAGATCAACCGTTACCACCCACCGGCACACTAACAGGCACACTAACACGGCTCACTAGTATGGTACCATGATGCCTCCACCTCGACACTACCAACCGGTTGACCTCCGCCACCTAGGCCGGTGGCAGCATCGCCGCCCGCCGCACCATCGAACAAGTGGCATCTCCAAAGCTCCCTCTAGACCTAGGAGCACAGGTAACCCTAAATCCTCGAATCCTGAATCCGAACCTTATCATTACCGGAGTCGCGCTGTTATTCCCCGATGCTACTTTCTTTTTCTTCCCCATTGGTCTTTTTTTTTCTAGCAGCAATATATTTCTCACATGGGCAGAATTTGCCAATTTGGGAGGGCTCTCGCGTTAAGAAGAGATCGAAAGCCTCTCGATTTAGTCTCTGGAAAATATATTTTTGCAAAATACATTTTATTTCCCCAAATACCCTTACCCCGGTTAAGACTAGAGTCACGCATCAAGCTGTCACTCGCTGCCATGCATACTCAGGATTCCAATAAGACCTGCAGCGACACAACATCCTCTTGGTTCATAAATTTCAATAGAAGCACTCTGTTTCCTTTTGCGAAGAGGGTTTAAAAAAAACTCTGTTTTTCCCTTAAAAAATATCAGGTTGTATCCAGCCTCTCTTGTGCAGGGCAATCCATATACCTACTAATATGAGCGTTACTTTCTAGGCTCACATGTGGAGATGGTTGGTTCAAGATCTCAGTGATGGTAGATGTGCCCTACGAACAGTGGATTGGACAAAAGCTATTGTTGGAGCTTTTACGAATTTTAAGTAGTCTTTGTTCTTTTCAAATTTTCCTATAAACAAATAATCAAAGTTTCATTAATAGACTTTTTGTGGATGAAGTTTTCAATTTTTAATTTTAAAAAAGGTATTTTGAGGAAAGTTGCTAATGATGCTTGATTGTGCATTTGTCGTAAGTTTTGAGAAACGGGCTTGCTAGCGTCCGAACGTCCGATGAATCGAACGCTTCGCTGTACATCAAGATAAGACATCTAAAATATATAAAATGTAAGATTTAAAATTGAAAAAATACGAAAAAAATAGTTCAATATAAACATCGTATTCTGAGGAAAAAAATTCTCGCCGCAACATTAAACGTATATTCCATGCAACATTTTTCCAATATTAAAAAATCTCTAGTGCAATACCATAAGATACCAAATTCAACACACCAAAATCTCGACTGCAAATGATATATGTATTGCAATATCACCGCACCCCGTGCTCCCCCTCGCCACAACCGTTGCTCCGTCGCTTGGACCTCCCTCCGTCGGCCGGCGTGGGGGAAGCCGCAGGGAGCTCTGCCCCAGGCCGTCGCGCGAGCTCTGTCGACGCCCGCGCCCGGCCGCGCGGGCCCCGAGGAGGAGGACGTCAGGGTGGATGAGGGCGCCGCGCCGGCCTGGAAACTCGTGGGGTGGGGGAGGATGCTGGAAGGAGGCGAGCAAGCGGTGGGGCGTCCCATCCGTTGGACCCCGTTTGAGAAAAGCTTGTGTTCCGAATTATAAGAGGGTGAGGGTATAGCATAAAAAAAATCTTCTTTGCTTCGGTCTTCCCATTTCCTTTCATCCTTTCACAAATAAAGGAACAAATAAACTTTGAACGAATCAAACCAAATTTATCCACGAGTTTACACGCGGAAGCTGAGACCCAGGCGAAAAGTGGATGCTCCGTCCGTACGCCCGTGGTAAAACATTCCGAGAGAGTAACTGCATAACAGTGCATAAAAGCGAACAAGATCAACTCTAATCCTGTTCTTCCAATCCCTTTCCCAGCAGCCTACACGTCATTATCCTCCTCGAGGCCCCAAGACCAAGAAACGACAGGTAAGAGGAGCAGAGGAACTCTCCACTGCCACTCCACCCAATACGCTAGCCATCGACGCTCGTTTCCTTCCTCCATTCCTGTGGGACTCGTCGGATTCACTCGCCGTCCGTCCATGGTTTTAGCCCCTCGCCCCCACCAATAAAGCCGATGGGTTAGCGCCCCCGCCGCGCAGAGAACCCGAGGAGAGGACGGACGCCGCGGCGACGCTCGTCCCCTTCCTCTCCCCGCCGGCGCCGCCCCGGATCGTCGAGGCTTGCAGGTCCGGTGCGTGGTTTCGATTGATTCTCTCCTCCGGTTGTCCTGCTCAGTTCATTATGCGGGTCCCTTCTCTGTTGATTAATTGCGTGGTTGGTTAATTGTTAGTACTCCGTATCCGTATAGCCGATTTTTTTGGCGGAGTTGGTAGTGGATGGGAGACGCAAGAACCGGGAGCTTGGTTCTTGGTCACAGGATTGGGGGTGTGCAGATCTAAGCTTTGATGTCTGGTAGACATTTTCTTTTAGTGGAATCGACGGCTCTGTCATGGCTCTTATCTCACTGATTGTGCTGTGAAAACGCAGATTTTTTTGTTTGTTTGTTTGGTTAGAAGTTTCCAAGGTCTGTACTTTTGCTGCTGGGTTTGGATGAGCAGCAGGTGGGGTTATCATTCTTTGGGTCAGTTCAGTTTTGGGGAATTTCTAGAACAACCACCAGAGTTCAGTACCAAACCAAATTGGCACCTCGAGAGATGGATTAATGATAGGCCTTTTGTTTTAATGCTATCTGAGAAAAGCTAATTTGTAATGTTACTGCGAGTCTCGCAGAAGTGCTTTCTACATTAACTAAATCTTGAACAAAAGGGATGCGCTGTGCTACTTTGCGATAGATACATATTTGGCATTAACATAAGTTTCCGGAATCATCACAAATGGTTGGCTAATTATCGGAACTGATCCAACATTTATTGTAAAAATATTCACAAGGGGGTGAGTGGTATTGTTATATTGCATCTGGATTGTAGAAGTGGAAGTCTGGGACACAGGAACTATGTAATGCAAGCCATTTTAGTTTATTTGTTTTTGGTCTTCTTATTACATTGACCAACCCTAAATTCCTAATAAGCTAAAAATAGTGAGCTAAATTGCAATAGTTTGTCGATCCAGTTATGTATCCTTTTGCTCCTGCTGCTTTACAGCTATATGTTGTCTGGAGGATAAAAGACATAAACTTCTTATGTGCCTAACCAATGTTCATGCATGGGTATGTCTTCTAAGCTATGATGCTTAAGCATTGGCCACAGTTTGTGTTCTGCGCAGTCTTACTCAGTTTACCTTTTCAGTGATGCTTGCATGTCTGAAATCTACATTGTCAAGGCAGTACGCTTACATTTCAGCATTCGTCAATATGACGACTTATGCATTGCATTGATAATGTGATTCCAATTTTGAGATGGGTCTACGTCCAATTTGTTATGTTTGGGCAGGCCTTTCTTATCAAGTTTTGACATTCTTTTGTGTTGTTATGGACAGTTTTGTGATTGCTGAAAATAATGGCTGCTGCTGAAGCAAGGGCTGCCTGGCAACGTGCTGCAAACCGTTGCCTGGTTCAGGAGGATAGAAAGAGAGCCCCAAAACTAGCCTGCTGTCCGTCGTCGGCTGAACAACAACATGGTACAAACAATGGGAACTGTAGAAATTCTGAAGATCGTCCCATTTCCAATTTCATGCCTTTGAGCCGGAATCCCATGAATTCTAATCTGCCACCAGATGTTAGATGGTGGGTTCAGTTACAGCCAAATTTCGGGATCCAGAAGGATCTTGCTAGTGAGCGGATTTGTTGTTTGGGCAGGGACATTGATGAGAAGAAAGTGGAGGATTCAGCATCAAAGCCTAAACATGAGGAAACATTATTTTCTGAAGCAGTTGACACCAAAACTAAGAAGAGTGAGGATGTTTTTGAGCCTCCATGGATGGTTTCGTCAGCCTTCATGAAGTATTCGCCTGAAGGCTTGGAAGAACTGAAGAATGTTGGTCGCTATTCTCAAGCGTCTAAGTGCAGAGAAACCGCCAGCAATTGTTTGTACAAGGATAATGAGTTCCCAGATTTCGAATGTATTGATCCAGAACCTTTGAGGAACCCAGAGAAGGCTGATTTTGATATGGATGCACCTTGGAAAGAAGGTGAAAAGACTCAACCATGGTGGCAGATCGCTGATGAGAATGAGCTTGCTTTACTGGTCGCAGAAAGAGCAACACAACACATTGAGAACTGTGATCTGCCAAGACCTACACAGACAGTACCTGTTCACAGGACAGAACCATATACTTGCAAACATATCGGTGATTATGGGGGGCCATCATCTCCTGCAGGAAGACTGTCACATCCTCTTCCTGGACAATGTGACCATGTCAAGTGTAGCTATAGCACTGCAAGCACATATACATTAAGGTGTGCATTCTTCAACTTCACCACGTTATCCTGATGCCAATTTTGTTTCATTTTAAGCATGCATAAGGATGATCATGCTTGGTACTTATCGTTCTAGTGGTGGGATATGCAATCTTATTCATTATTGATTTCTTATGTTGTTCAAAATTGAGCAAGGCTTAGTTTATTTTGCATGTCTGTTGTCAGTAAGCCTACACAATCCATATAGATATACTTCCTTTCACGCAGTTGAAAACATTAGATGTCTTCCATTTTCCTGTAGTTATGTTTGGTATCCTGTCACATATTTGTTTCATATAATTTTCTTGCAGTGTGTCACAAGATTTTTCTAGCAGTAGCACTACAGGATCAGAAAGCAAACAAACACTACAGAATGCATCGGAGCGGGATAAGATTTTGGAGGCACTTCGTCACTCACAAACCCGCGCTAGGGAAGCCGAGATGGCTGCCAAGAAAGCGCACAATGAGAAAGATGATGTCATCAAGCTTTTGTTCCGACAGGCCTCACATCTCTTCGCATGCAATCAGTGGCTGAAAATAATGCAGCTGGAGAATATTGTCCTCCATCTCAAGCACAAAGAGCATCAGATAGCGTCCATCGTACCTGAACTTCCATGGATGACCCTGAAGGAGAAGCCTACACAGGGTCAAGAGCAGAAAGATTGGACTAGGAGAAAAAGCAGAAGGCAGAAGAAGGGAGGCAGCTTCTTTGATGCGATCTTATTTGCAGTCGGGCTAGGTCTTGCTGGTGCCGGTTTTCTTCTTGGTTGGACCCTGGGTTGGCTGCTGCCAAAGCTGTAGAGAGTTAGCTAAGCATTTTGCTGTGTAGATCCATAGATGGAAGGTCCAGGTGGACCCTTCATGAGAATGGTGTCAAATGATCAAAATTTGTTTAGACCCAGGATCTGTTGGTTTGGAAACGGATTCTGGTGCGTGCAAAGACGTAAATGAATCTCCATACAGAACAATGCATTTATTTGGGTTTTGTCTTGGTGTAAATATGCCTCTATTTGGTATCACTGAATATTGTACATATGAATCAGTGTTGAATGAAACTTTGAAACTTTGTCTGGTTCAGCATATATCCTCATGTGTAAAATGGTTGGTGAAGTTGGTAGAAAGTAGAATATCATAATTAATTATGATTTTTTCCAAAGCCGTGGAGCCTGTAAAATTTCATAGCATCATGTGCCGGATTTGTCGGCAGGATGCTTGCAAGAACAAGGATGTTGACTGAGATGACGAAAATGCATTTCTCATGCCACGTGTCCATGAAAAGAAAGGCATTGGAATTCGACATCCCCATTTTAAATGTCTTGGTCTTTTCTTTGAGCAAGGATGGATGAATATGATACAGAGCCATGTCGAATTTGAACCATTTTGTTGTGAGCATTAGTAATAAGCAAAAAAAAAAGCTCATGTTTGTCCCCTAGAGCTGAGAATCAAATCACAACTACACAAGCATACTGACTAAGCAGCATCAGTGCAAGAAAGGAAATACAGTAGTAGCAATGGTGTTACAACTTACAACTTGATTAGGAACCGCTCATGTGTTCCCTGGAGCTGAGAATCAAATCACTACACAAGCACACTGACTAAGCAGCATCAGTGCAAGAAAGGAAATACATTAGTAGTAGTGGTGTTACAACTTGATTAGGAACCGTCGAACTAAAACAGGAGGAGCTTCTAACTAACTTGATTTGGGTGGAAAGTGCAGAGCTTGCGCTGTTGTGTTTGATGGCAAAATCTGCAGTTTCCACCGCGCTACAGTAGTAATTTACAAGACAATTGCAAAGGCAGCAGCAACCTGAATTGAACTGAAATGGAACGAAACAAAGCCACAAGGTAAGTCTGGTAAGAGCTGGTACTTGGGGAGGAGGACGAGAAGGAGCATCCTCTACTCTACTCGTTAGCCACGCCGGACGGCGGATGGCCATCATCGTCGGCGGTGGCAGCGTCATCCTTGACTCCGACGAGCACAATCTTCTGGTAGACGACGTCGGAGGTGTGCATGGGGTACTCCACCGGCGCGACGGGTCGGCGCGCCGCCACGGAGTACCAGAGGAAGAGCACGAGGAATGTGACCATGGCGCCGCACGCGGCCGCGAACAGCAGGGACACGGCGGCCCCCCAGGGGCTGTAGCGGCGCTCTGGTGGCGGCGGCGGCGGCGGCGCGGTGAGCAGGTCGGTGGGGTTGAGCGGCTGGGAGTGCATCCGGTAGGGAGCGGCGTGGAAGGCCCAGCTGAATAGGGTGCAGTTGCCGGAGGGCGTCCGGAAGCCGGCGAGGACTGGCCCGCTCCGGAGGACGGGGGACAGATCGAGCCGGCAGGAGAGCAGCGGCGGGCTCGGGCGGTTGTGGGCGGGGACGCGCGTGGCGGAGAGGCGGACGCGGAGAGTGGCGGAGGTGGCGTTGTAGTCTATCCAGGCGTGGAGGCTCCGGGCCCGGTTCCGGGCGGGGGAGTAGCGGGCTTGGCCGTGGAGGGCGGCGCGGCCGGCGAGGTCGACGCGGACGTCGCGCGCGGAGAAGACGACGGCGAGCGCGGGGGGCGAGCGGGCGGCTGCGGAGGGCGTGAGGAAGAAGGCGAGGGACGAGGCAGCGGAAGGCGGGAGGGCGAAGGCGAAGTAGGTGGAGAAGGCGAGCCCCCCGGCGGCGGAGGGGAAGACGATGGGGGTCCTGTACTGGACGCGCGCGCCCGGGGAGGGCATGGACACTGCGGCGGCGGTGGCATTGGCGCCGCCGGAGAGCGCGAGCTGGGCGGCGGCATCAGCGGCGGGGAAGAAGTTGAGGGCGAAGGAAGAAGAGGCGGCGGAGGGAGCTGGAGCTGGTGGTAGCAGCAGGAGGAGGAGCAAGGGGAGAAGCAGCGGCGACGGCATCTCACCCCACTTCTTGAGCAGTGGAATCTCCGAGATTGCAATGCAGACCACCAGCTTCAAAATTTAAAATCTTCCGCTTCCTGTGGCTCGGCCGGCATTGCAGATTAGATTTGCAGGGGAGGGGAAGGGAAGGGAAGGGAAATGGAGGGGAAAGGGGACGAGATGGATAGGAAGAAGAGGCGGGTTAAAACTGTCCTGATTGAGGTGTACAGTACTGTGGTCTTTATTACTGGGTGGGCTGCCGGTGAAATTTTGACGGGACGCAGTAAAAGTCAAACGGGCTTTGCCCATCCGGTTGTTGAGATGCTCGGCTCGACGGCTCGCCGGCGCCGGTGCTCGCGTCGGTCGATTCGTCCGAGCTCTACTTCTACATTCTACCCCGAGCCAGTCTGCCGCCGCCGCGTTTCGGCACCGCGCGGGCCACCATCTTCCACCGCCGCTGCCTCTCGCATCCACGGCCATCGGGGTCTACCTGACCGGCGATGCGTACCAGGTGTTCGCTGTAATGCCCCAGCCACGACGAATCATTCCCTCCCGCATACTGGCTCCGCCCGCTCCAATGTGCATGCCCCGGATTATACATAGGCGTCCCCATATTGAGAGCGGCCAGAAACCTGCACGGGTCAACCCACAGACATGCCATGTGACAGTGTCGTTTTCTTTCTATGGCAGGTTGCTCTGGGGCAGCCGTCAGAGCACCAGTTCGTTGAAGTGGGACATGATTTGGAGGTGTGGACTGTGGGGGAGCCCTCAGCATGGCTCATAAGATTAGGTACCGTGTTTCTTTCTTTTTCTTATTTGATATGATAAGTTTGTTCAGCAGTTCAAGTACCCTTTCATTAGCAACATAAGGCTCGGTTCTGGAAAAAAATGGCGAGTTTTGTGGTGCATGGAGATAAGCTTTTTATGGTACACCAACGTCAAAAATGGTTTCGCATGCACATCTGGTGGGAACCACATCTAATAACAAAAATAAGTGCGGTCCGCTTAAAGCACCACGGCATAGGTCCAATGTTTGTGGGATAGAGATGCAATGTTCAACTCTCGTCCTCATTTGGACTTGCCACACCTCTGCAAAATGGCTTCTGATGGGCCCAAGTCTCCCAGATTCTGTGACTACAGTGTGTAGTGATTCTCTTATATTATCCAAAATGTAGAACATTGTCATATGAGTGTTTTCGAGATCTATTGAAGCAAGAGTGGTATAAATGTGGAGCCAATGCACAATTGTGATGGACCATATGCTTCCACACAAACAATAACATTACGAATGGAACTCCTAACTTTTCTTTCTTTGGCTATTCATGATGAATCGCTTCAAAAATCACTATGCACTTATCTCCTAAGTCACATTCTTACAAGATAAAGTGGATAAGGTCCATGAATCTGTTATGCTCCTGCTGCTTGTCCTAGTCTTTCCCTTAGAATCTTCACCCCCATGTACCTGAACACCAAATACAAGAGAAGTAAAATTAACCAGTAAAGTCATAATTTTTTTAATATAATAGATGAAAAGTTTACAAATATATTTTTTGTACTTTACCTGCCCATCATCAGGACTGTGGCTTGCGGGTTCGTTCCTGGTGATCTAAATAAGGTTGACCCATCAACCACGCGCAGGCCTGAAATGCCAATCACCCGGTACTGTTGATCAACCACTTTGCCCACATGGCATCCGCCATGGTAATGCCAGATGGTTGTTACTGTGTCCTTGCAAAACTGCTTCAAGGATGTGGTGTCATTCGTGTGCTTTGGTATCAAGTTTATGTTAGCTGATACGCTCATATTGAGCAGCGTCTCCATTGGGTATCCAGCACCACTGGCAGTAAGGTTAGTGAAATGGTTTGTCTTAAGTATTTTCTCAATGGTTTTTATCCCGTAGACACATCGGCTGAGATCCTTTGGATGCTGGAAATAGTTGAAGGTGACACTGGGGTTGCTATCAACATCAGTGTCCACAAGTACTAAATTGCCAGTAGACAGCGGGCCATCGATCTTCTCAAGAATGAAACCTCCATCAAATACTTCTTTTGGTAGGCTATATTTGTTATCCACATACTTTTGGATTGCATCGAAACTTCTTTTCTTTGGTGGAATTGTTGATAGCTGGCCAATCTGCATTGAAGTTACAAAACTCATTAGAGGTAAGCTTGAAAGCTATCATGCTTCTGAAAATGGAGTGAACATATGCTAAAGCTTTTATTTTCTTTATATTATTAGCTCAAGAAGGTTTCGTTCTGTTCCTTGCAACTTGTTGCCTACAAATAATTCGTTAAAAAGCTTCTGATTTAGAATATTGATAACAGGGAATTGCTGAAACATTATACTGATATACTTGATGTCCTAACAATATGTCATTGTAAGTTAATATCTAGTTACTGAATAATTTGATTTTCTATGTACATTTAACAAGATTCCTGGTTCCTTTTATATATCTATCTTAAGCACCCACAGATTAAGCTTAAGAAATGTCAGCTTTCGAAAAGTTGGGAAGTTGGTTCTGAGCAGACAATGCAGAGAGTGATTTTTCTTAAGATCAATAGTGTGTGGTGCTTTTTCTGCATGAAATATTTAGTGTCATGCATCAGGATGCTGGTAAACATGTAAGAATTACATGTACAAATAAAGGCAAACAGACTCCAAACCTCGGCAGACATGATTCCATGGTGGCAATGGATGCTATCATCTGTCTGGCTGAATCCACTGCTGGCTTCAATAAACACACCAGCATCGGTTATTCCGACAGTTTCAATGAGAGATTGCTTTGTCGGATTCTTCATAGGTACAAAGATTGAGTTCATTGGATTGTCCGACATTCCTTTACCAACATGTTCATTGCGGAGGGTTACAGAAATATTGTGCTTCTTAAGTTCATTCCTTGGCCCTATTCCACTGAGCATCAATAGCTGTGGGCTGCCAATTGCACCGGCAGAAACAATGATCTCACTACCCCTTTCTTCTCTGAGGAAGGCTTGGTGGTGCCTGCATTTCTCATCTTTGAATTGAATGCCAATAGCCCTTGGCTTCCTATGCCCTGTGCAAGAGATGAGTTTACTGTAAATGGTATACGTCTTTGAAGTGTTCACTCTTTCTGCTCGATGTATACTGATAACTTTTGTTTACTATTGAATTGAGGAATTATTACTTTTGTTTACTTAACAACCTCACCTTGTTTCGTGTTGAAAACTATTTTGTTCACACTAGCATAAAGCAGCACCCTAAGATTGTTAGGGTTTCCAGCAGCAAGGAGGTCAGCAGCTGTGTGCCGGTACCCGGTCTCATCAAATATGGTGCCCCCAACCTTGGTTCCATAGAGATGGTCATAAGTATATCCATTGTATGGTGAGACCCCTGCTTCCAGCAGTCCATCCCGGAGTGCAGCTTGCCAAGGTGCGACTTTGGGCCAATGAACAATCCTCTCTTCAACCCAAGGGTAGGACTGGTTGACCAGGTCTGCGTCCCAGCCTGCCTGCTGCACGAAGCTGAACGGACAACCATATAAATATGTGTTACAAATTATAACAGTAACATTACAGCTAGTAGCACTGACATAATGGGTTCATAAATCATTCTTATATCCTTAACATTCAGCAAAAACCATCTAGAAAGAAATTTCAGCAACAATTGGCATTGATCATTCCACTTTGGCAATGTGCGTTCTTCCGAACTTTTGGTTATGTAAGGAACACTGTGAAGCTATGTGCACTTTGAGTCACCATGAACCTTAGTGTAATTTGGCTAGATTGTTCCTCATTCTATGCTATCACATGATAAGATAGCCTACCTGCTTTCCTTTAGGTTAGTTACAACTTCTTTGTAATAGCAAGAGGAACCATTTCACAATCACTATCTATTGTCTCTCCTATGACTTCCAAACAAATTTCAGCACCGTGACATGAGAAAGTTATGCATAGACCATTCAGGTGCAGATTGTAAATTCTGGAATTTTTATGGGTAGGTCTCCCGAAGTACATATTGCGTATGACCATTATGGCTCTCTTGTAATGTTTGTAGTGTAAATAGCAGATAAGGTAGGACCGCCTTTGCTCGAGCATAATGTAGGACTGCTTAGTTCATGAGTATTAGGAGCAGTAGATGACCAATTAATACGATGAAGAAGTTTGTCTACTACACTGACTAAATTAGGCTTCTTCCATTGGTCTGTTTTTTGGAGCATATGACATTACCACACCTACAGTCTAGTTAAGCTGTTATATGTCATTCTGATCTATGCATATAGGTCATTTGTCAGCTGAATTTAAGTTTATGAAAGCAATTGCCTGTTTGTATATCGTTAAAATATATTGGAACTGAAACTTAACTGAGGTCAAATAGGCATAAGATAGAATACAATGTATAAGAACATGTCAATTGTGTACCTTGGTTTTGCCCGGCTGTAGAAGCCGGCGTTTATACAGGTTCCACCACCCAGGACCTTTGCACGGGCATTAATGACACCATCGGTGGAGATAAAACCTTGTGCTGGTGATTCTTGCGAAACATCGGCTAAGCAAATATGGAAGTTCTCCAGTAACGTGATGTTGCGGTTGCCGTATGGAGACCCACCTCTCTCCAGCAGGAGTACCTTGTACTTCTGGGACAGGGTAGCTGCCAATGGGCATCCAGCAGTGCCCCCGCCGACAATAATGTAGTCATATGCCTCATGCTGAAATGTGGGGAACCTGCTTGCCTTCAGGAAGGGAGGGAGATTCAGTTTGGTGAAATGATCTCTTCCTGCAATTTCAAGTGTTCCAGGTTATTCTCTAAAGCTGCTTGGTCGTAGAGTAAGATTTCAATCCCTTTATTCTCTGAACTGTTACCAGATACCTCAATCTGCTTATAACCATTCATCAGGTTCCTCTGGTTATTATACATTGTTGCAAAAGCAAAAGGTGCGCTTTTTTTTCCCTCTCTTTCCCCATCTTCAACTTTTTATTTTAACATTTTTGTGCGAGAATCATAGGGCTTTTACTTAAGCAACATTTTTTGTATGTCTCAATATTTTAATTAAGATGTTATAAAAAGGCCACTTATAAGGACAAAGAAACTAAAACTTCTGAGTGGAAAACTATACTAAAATTTGACACTAGAGAGTACTGATGCCAGGCTGCATGGGTAAAAGTGTACCAGTCTGACAGGACTTTATCCCAAACTTCTGACTCCTGAGTGAAGCCAAGATGTTCAAGTTAAACATTCGGAAATAGAAAAGGCTGACAGACACACATACAGAAAGAATGAAAGAGAGCTGTCAGTTATCAAACTCGAACATCGCTGAGGGCGAACCTTTGATCACTAGATCCTTTTTAAAAACCAGAGCTTAGCAAAGTAATTCGAATGGAGATCATTCAGAAGTGTGATAGTGTCTAAGTCTCTAGAAGAACAGAAGCAGGAGTAGGCGAAACGTACCTTGAGATGATCTGATGAAGCAGAGCAACACCAGGGCCTTGAAAACCACCCTTGTGCTAATCAAATCCATGGAAGGCACGAGAGGAGCCTGAAGGAGACACCAAGCTCAGTCAGCCGGCCTCTACCCTTCTGACGCCCTTAGTCCCTTTGCCCTTTCACCCAGACAGCTCTGATTCTCTGTACTTGTCTCCTTCCTGGTTTCCCTGCGATCTCTTCAGCCGCACAACCTTGAGGCAGCATTCCAATGGCTTTTGTAGGTAACAGAATTGGGGGATAGGGGGGTTGCCACTGTACACACATTCAAGAGGGCTCACCAACTTTATTTATATGCCATTCAATGCAAAGGAGGTACTGTTCTAGACAACTCAGATTTATGAACTTCATCAGCCCTGATCTCTTCCGAGTGCAGTTTCGTCCTTCATCACTAGTCATTGCTACATTCAGCAACGTTGAAATATTGGGAAGATAATGTCGGGAAGTAATCCTCATATGTACTAAATTACGGTCTTGCATTATTTAGAGCATGACTGGATTTTTTTTTCATTTTTATTTTAACGCCTGGATGCAAGCTAGCCAGCATTCCTAGAGGCTTATGGAAAAGGAAGATTAGCCCATTGTACTGTCCTAATTAACAGCTTACGAGGCACCAACTAAGCATCTTTTTATAACAATGCATAGCAGAATGTTTTTTTTACTTATACCTTTCGTAAGTGCATAGGTAATGGTCATGATTCAAGTGAAAGTAGTCTTTTGTAGGGTTCCAAAAAAATTATCCTCTTCAGTCTTCATTATCTAAGAGGCTAAAGTATGAGCTAGGTCAAATAGCTTTGGACAAAACTCTAAGCAGGGTTCTTATATCCATTTGTGATTTTTGTGGTCTTGCATATTTACTTTTGTGGCTAGCATGATAGATCCACCTCTAGCCTTGTTAATAAAAAATGATTCATTTTCAGCTCATTCTTTTCAACATGATACAATAGCATATGTATATGTAGTCCTGCTCTGTTCATTTTATGTTTCTTTTTTAAATGAAGCTGAAAGGAGTGCTTATCATTATATTGATAGAGAAGATGCTTCTAAATTGTTAAATGGATATTAGCAGGAATACTTCAAAAATCCTTGAACGAGTCTCGCAGTAATAGAAACACCAAGGCATAGTACTGATGTTTTTTTTTGGCAGAAGGAATTACAGGTACACTACTAATATTTTGAAAGACCTTCATTCTGCTGCTCCCATATTTTTGTGGCACAAGGCTGAAAACCATTACCTTTGTGCAGTTTGCTGCACCAGTCCTAAACACCCATCTGTTGGTTTCCATCATGGTGTGAACGTCCAGACCTCTTGTGTTCATTTGCTGTTCTTGAGCTACACATTTCTATTTTTATGTCATATTACAGAGATAAATCATATCAAATCTATTCATCAATATATGCTACCATTCAAAATTAAAGGGACAGAGATACAGCTAAGCTCATCCAGAGATTGTTAATTCCTTTAGGCTGATAGATAGACTACCATCAAATCGATATCGACCATATACCAGTACCATGTGGTTACATGACAGAAGATAATGACACACAGAAAAGAGCCACATCTCTTAACATCCTTTCCCATGGTAGTACAGATAAACGTCAATAGGACACATATTACGCGAAAGAGGGATCAAAACCAAACCTCCTTTGAATAATCCAATCATAGAGACTAGATTGTTGGTCCAAAAACAGAGTCTTATGATTCAGTACTACTAATAGTCATTATCACAACTTAAACAGTGTTATTGAAAGGTATCTCTTACTTGGTTACCAGATCAGAGTACACTAGATTTCCTAGGCATTTCAGTTCGACAGCAATGGATGGACTGCATTGGTTGAACTTATTGATGTTAACTTGATACTCGACAGCATTGAGTATCGAAACAATTAGAAGTCAAAATCACCTTTTTTTTAAAAAAAATCTGAAAAGAAAAGTACATCATTTATGGCTGTCACATCAACTACCAAAATGATGGGAGTAAAACTTTAAATGTGTCCAAATTTGTTCCCGTGCCATCCTTTTCATCCAATGCAGCCAGTCCATTGCTGCCAAACTGAAGCAATTAGACGTCAATGCAGTCCATCCTTTTCAACAAATCATGTTATAGCCTTAACTGTGTACAAATTTCTTCCCATTTCGTCCTTTCAAACGATGGTTAGATTAGTTCATTTGTCTGAAATTGTCAGGAGAACTAGAATAACCCTGCTACCTTTTAAGGTTTCTGCTGTGCCACAGAAATAGAGTGCCTACAAAATCTGGGTATGATGAGAGATATCAGATATGTCTTTCAAGGGAAATGGTATGAATTACTGGAGTTTGTATTTCATAGGGACAGGAGTTCCTGTACCAGTTTCTTTCTATGTACAGAGTACACTACTCTGAAGCTGTGTAGGGATCACAACCTCCTCTGCCCTTGTGAATTGAATAGCTCAAAATGTGTAGGGGACCTTGAGAACCTTCTAGCCCATACAACTTGGATGCCTAGATCCCTTTCACAACTTGTCACAAGTCCTATAACATACAGCGCAGCAAATTAAAACCCTTAAAAATTAATATGCACAATGAAAACCAGCTGTATTACAGTACATATCGTTCAACCAAAAGTGCAGACGGCAGACCACATGGTCTGGAGTTGGCATATCATGGGCGAGGTCAGTTTTGAAGATCTGAACTGTTTAGCTTGTGTCCCATTAGTCAAGTGTCTGTATCATCAGTACTACTGTTTCTTGCTCAATGGTTCCAAGTGTTCAATGAAAATCTGGGGACAGTGACTATGCAATGGAATTTGTAAAACTTCAGTCTTTTTCTTATTTCTCCTGCAGAAGGCATTAACGGTGTTCTTAGAACTAATCGGATACCAAATGAAAATGTATTGCTTATGAAAGCTCTTCTTTCCCCTGTCTTGCAGATAACCTATGTTGAAAATACTTAGCAAGAGTGCAAAATGATCATTTCATGTGCACTTGGTACCTTTGTATCTGCACATGAATGTTCAAGGGATCCCAGGGACAATGTTGGCTGGCTGTTCCACCTGCAAATCAGCATGTGTTTGTCGGCTGTTCAATCCTCCATTCTCGGCTAGAAGAAAGCAATTCTGTTAGGAAGTGACCTCCCTGTGAAGTGGACTCTGCAACGGGGCTGATGGATGCATCCTAACACCCTCCACAAACACAAAATGCACATGTTAATGTGATGCTGAAATTAGCGAGCGAGCTATGCAGGACATCATGAGGAGACAGAGATCATGAGAGTATTGATGTGGTGATCTGGCCCAGTTGGCTCTCCATTTATGGTAGCAACCTCTCCCAGCAAATCATTCAAGTCATACGGTGGAGCTTGGGATCTTATTGGTGAGTATGTGGCTGGGGAGCTGATTCATGTGCCCTGTAGCTTTGTACTTCCCATGGAAGTTTTGGTATGGCAGACCTGGGCTCATGACTGACTTACCCTAACTCTACAACAGCTGTGAAAATGAAGTATTGGAACTTTGGAAGGTAGTATATCACACTGATAACTTTGTTTTCCCTGGACATCACGTATGGTGATGGGAGGACCACGACATTCATTCCATCTGTCTATAAGTGGACAGATCTAGGAGAATACATTTTTGTCACCACATGCTACCTGTGCTGGTCTGTAATCTATCTGTCGTAACTTCAGGGAGGAAAAGGAGAAGAATACATTTTTGTCACTCCGGATCTGACCTACAGTATACTCTACTGTATTTATCACGGTATATCCGGCTGTAACGGTTTGCTTCATGTAGCAATTACAATAAATTATTTGTGCTCTTCGCTTAGTAGTTAATATGGAAGGTTAACTTTATTTGTATATCTGTTATTCTCAAGAACATTAGCGGGACTCAATACAAGATGTAAAAATTGAATTTATATAATATTAAAAATTAGACAAATATTTATTACATTTATATTAAATAAATTAGTGTGACAGTATAAATTTAATATTTACATCAATATTTACATCCATTATTGTGTTGTGCTACTAATTGTTCTTTACACCTGTTATTTGTATATTGCTATATATTTTGACCTTCCTTTTGAATATCTATAGCCAACAGATACCTTCGAGGATCAGAGCAATAAATTTTTTGTGACACAACATGTTTGATAAATTATGCAACCATATATCTTCTTTCTCTCCTTTCTTCTCACTATCCCTTCTTTCTTTTTCTTGATTTTCACGTAAACATGGTTTCTTGCATGAGAAATGATTTCTTCATCTTTTTTCTTCTCACCTCATTAACTCTCATTCCACCTCAACTTTTTCTTACACGGTAACGTATTTAGTGATATGAAAACTAGTTGAGGTGGAGGGTTGGGACTTCCCTTAGTAAGTCCATATTGCAAACACAACAAATGATGAGAACAATATGTTTTATGATAACTTCTTTTTTACTTGCATATGTGGCAGTGGTACAAGCTAGATTCAGCGCGATACAAAAGCTAAGTAATTCCGCTAAGAAAAGGCTGTGCACAATTAATACATTTGGAACACACCCAACAGTAATCCTTAATACACCATTACAATACAAACGTGGCCAGTTGTTGAACTAGAAATGCACACAAGTACAGTACTAGTTGTTACACATTAAATGCACAATTATTGATCACAAAGTAATAAATATGGTGAGTGCATGAAAATTTATTTGTTTCTAGCTACTCCTGTAATTATAAACAATGATCGAAGGGGTCCTATGCTTCTGACAGGGGAAGATGCTCTCTTTGGCTGCCAATGTGTCACATATTGACCATATTTAGTCCTAGGCATACCCAACTTAGTCTGCATTATTAGTAAAAACTGGAATAAAAAAAACTCGACCACGGGGAAGACTCCTTGTGGACTTAGTTCTAAGAAAATTTCTGACCTTCCAAAGTATGTGGTAATTACGTGATGATTAGAGGCTTAGTCAACCATGAGGAAGTTCAGACAAAAGAGGGGTTCCTGCAAGAGTAACGTAAATTTGGTGATAAATTGAGCATCTATATTTTTCTCCACAATTCTTGGTAAAAATGTTGAGGGTCCATATGGAATGTTGATTTCTATAGGATTTTCACATGTTACAAATGCAAATACTTACATACATATACTACACACATCCTTATGAATTAACGAACGCGCTATATGTACCCCTATGAGCACCTTCAAGAGATTGACGCCGGTATATCCTGAAGTGGACAAAGTTACCGTAGATATCTCTCTGTCAATGAGCACATAACCTGCACTGAAAGAATAATTAACCTTCGTAATACCAAATCAGATATTTGATTTGGAGGTGTAGATATATTTCACAATAATAAGAAACCTAACTAATTGAGTTACTCTCCGTTCGCAATTTATATAGCAATTTGACACTGAGAAAACTAGGAAAAGTTTATGTACGTTGCATGACTGAGTGAGCTGACTGAGTGCCCGATGTTACGTGACTTTAGTTCAAAGTAACGACTAATTCTCCAGTGATGATCCTCGAGGAATGCACAATCTCATACCCCAGCTGTCCTACCGTTCAGAAATTCAGAGAAAATGCGACAGTACATCTTTTAGCACATGCGAATGTTGGAAAGATGCATACCTCTGGAGCTGTAACTTGAGGAGAAAATGTCAGGGTTGTTTAATTCCCTAGAATTCAGAAAAAAAAAGTTGAAAAAGATACCACACCACGGAAATCGAAAGAACCGCATTTGTAAAGGAGGCCTAAGATGGAAACTCTTACGTTCCAGAATACTCATCGCTCTATAAAGATAAAGAATGTTCTTTTTTTTTTGCCTTCTGGCATTGGTTCAGTGACACAACACTATCTAGCTTGTTGCGCTGTTCATGTAGTTATTTCGCATCCAAAGTATTAAATAAATATTAACAAGCAATGAAATTTTCCTCTAAAAAAAAGAAGTAATGAAATTCGCCAGATGCCTACTCAAGTAAACAACCCTGACAGATAGCTGAAGGCTGCAGCGAAAAATGATAAGCGCCTAAGCGGTCTATGGTTGCAACCTTAATCTACCAAGGTGCTTAACACTAGTTACCGTCCAGTCTGTGCAGTCATGAGCTTCACTCCTGGTTTGTTCATCACACTCACACGGCTGACAACCAAGTTTCTACGGCAATAATTTTAGGAGTAACCACCAGACTTGAAGGGTTCACCTAGAAGGTTACAGCAATTCAACATTTGCTGAGCAAAGACACATTTGGTAAGAAGGTGGCCTGCTGTTTCAGTTTCTTGGTCATGAGTCATTGCATAAGCTGTGAGTCTAGCCCATGTATTTCCGTATGCTCTACTGCCCAAAGCTGCCTCTGAAGAGCGAGCATATCAGACCTAGAGTGGTACTCACAACGTTCCCAAAGTGCTACTGCACTGACGATTATATGGATATTAAACTTATTCATCTTCACCATAACACAGCACCAGTGGTCTAGTGGTAGAAATTACAAAACATAGCCGTCCATAGGATAATTGGGGGAATTATCAAAAAAAATCTAAATCAATCCTGAGGTTATGCTTCCACCCATGATTGGCTACCTCCAAGGCGACGGCCTCTAAAACTCGCCCTTCGGAACAGCACCTTTGTCATATTTTCATGCTGCAAGTGCGTCCACAGGCGCAACCAGTAGGTCCCCCTGAAAACAGCCTGCATAAATGATGAATACTTGGTTTTGTTAAGGATAATATCATTACGGCATCTTCAAATAGCCCAACACAACGCAGCCGCCCCCACCAATCTGTAGTGATTAAGTTTCTTAAGAACCCCTTTCGGGATCTCAAAAAAGGACATCATGAACATGGGTAGGCTGCTAAGCACTGAGTTTAGGAGAACTAATCTACCTCTATATGACAAATGCTTAGCTTTCCAACAAGTTAACTTCTTTTCAAAACGTTCTTCGACTTTCCTCCAATCAATATTGAGGAGTTGTCGATGATGCATTGGGATCCCCAAATATCTGAAGGGATACTCACCAGCATTGCATCCAAAAAGTTCAATATACTCATCTTCAAACTCTTTCGCTTGTCCATAACAAAATATTTCACTTTTGTGAAAGTTTATCTTAAGACCGGACATCTGTTCAAAAACACTTAGCAAAAGCTTCATATTTTTTGCTTGTTCGATGTCATGGTATAGAAAAATGATTGTATCGTCTGCATATTGCAGAATTGACAAGCCATCATCCACTAGGTGTGGTATAACACCACTGATTTGTCCGTCATCCTTAGCTCTTTTAATCAAAATTGCTAGCATATCTGCAACTATATTGAACAGGATGGGAGACATAGGGTCGCCTTGTCTAAGCCCCCTCTTAGTAATGTCATCAGTGACCTTGACCCCAAACTACCCCCCTTGACCATTCCTTCAACCCATCTACACCATTTGGGTGAGAACCCTTTCATTCTTAGTGTTTGTTGAAGGAACGACCATTTAACTTTGTCGTAGGCCTTTTCAAAGTCAATTTTGAAAATGACCCCATCTCGCTTCTTAGTGTATAGCTCGTGAATGGTTTCGTGTAGCATGACCACCCCCTCCATGATATTTCTACCTGGCATAAAAGCAGTTTGGGAGGGTCTGACCACTGTTTGAGCCACCTTATTCAACCTGTTGGTGCAGACTTTTGTGAAAATCTTGAAGCAGACATTAAGAACACAGATTGGTCTATATTGTTGTATCTGTTTCGCATCCACTGTCTTTGGAAGTAATGTAATCACTCCAAAGTTGAGACTATAAAGGGGTAGGCACTCTTCATGGAAATCTTTGAAGAGTGCCATAAGGTCATCCTTTATTATTTCCTAGAAAACTTGATAAAATTCTGCTGGGAAACCATCAGGGTCCGGGGCTTTATCGTGTTCCATTTGTAACACAACCTCCTTCACCTCTATCTCAGTGAAGGTAGATATCAGGATTTCATTCTCCGCATATGTTACTTGAGGAATGTCATCTATACGACTTTCCACAAGTGAGATATCATTCTCATATGGTTGACCAAATAAGTTCTTGTAATAATTTGTGATATACTTTTTTAGTTCAAGGTCACCCACAATTACACCCTCTTCTTGTTCTAATCTGAAGATGTGTTGTTTGCGGTGCTTGCCATTGGGCACTAGATGGAAGAAGCGAGTGTTGTCATCTCCCTGAAGAAGGGTTTTTACCTTCGCCCTCTCATACCATTTAATCTCTTCTTCTCTAAGAAGAAAAACTAATCTCTCCTTTAGATAATGCTTTAAATTGATCTCATTATCTGTCAAAATATTGGTTTCTGCTTTTTTATCTAACTCGTCTAACCAAGAGATAAGTCTTTTCTTTTCTTTTTTATAAGTTCCAGCTGTATGCTTGGCCCATCCTCTTAGGTATTGCCTAAGGCGTCTAATCTTATTTTGCCATCTTTGCAGCGATGTGGTGCCATGACTTTCCTGTCGCCAAATATCTGTGACCATGTCAAAGAACCCATCTCTAATCAACCAGCCCCTCTCAAATTTGAAGGATGATTCTGGTGAGTAGAAAAGCCAGTGTTTAGGATAAGGGGAGTATGGTCTGAAATTTCTCTATCCCTAGCCAAGACCATTGATAGGGGGTATTTATCTTCCCATTCAGTACTAACAAGTACTCTATCAAGTTTCTCAAAGGTCGGCTCATCGCCTGGACCAGCCCAAGTGTATTGACGACCGACATAATGACCTCTTTGAGGTCCAAGGCTTCGATTATCGCATTAAAGAGGTTGGGCCATTTAGTGTCAAAGTTATCTGTGCTCTTGTCATTTGGGTGTCGCATAATATTAAAGTCCCCACCTATGATATAAGGTAGAGACTCCCACGAGCGGGTGTGAGCCATCTTCACTAAAAAGGCCTCTTTATTGTTATGTTGAGCCGGTCCATAGACAACATATAGTGCAAACTTGAAGCCATCAGACTTATCTCTAAGGATGAACTTCACATAAAAGTCACCCTCGTCGATGGCACCAATGTCGAAATAGTTCAGGTCAGCCCCCAAAAGGATGCCTCCTGAACGATGGTGTGGGGCCATACTATGCCAGATAAAATCTCGGCCCCCACAAAAGTTTTTAAGAGTAGCATCTGAGAAGTCCTCTCTACCTGTCTCTGAAAGAGCAATAAAATTAATTTGCTCCTCTTTGACCATCTCTGATAAATATCTATGTTTAGCCAAGTCTGCAAGACCTCTGCTATTCTAGAAGACTCCTTTCATTGGAGACAAAGCTTAGAGGGGGTTCTTGGCTTTTTGGGAGGTTTGCCATTTTTAATCTTAGTGGCAGAGTTTGACTTTTCCTTTCTAGGAACAGGATTGAGATCACTGAATACGTGATCATATAATCCAGTTTAAGCGAGTCCTCATTTATATCTCCACAGACGTGGTTAAGGACCGCCTCAAGTCTCTCCTCCCCCTCAACATCACTGAAATCTGTGATGATGGAGTTACTTTTAGTTTTGACATTACTCTTATTTTTATTCTCTACTTTCTTCTTAGCAGCCACTACTAGTCTATCAATTTCTATGTTTTGGATAGCTATGGTGGAAGCTCTAATGTCATTATCATCCCTACCCAAAGAAACGCCAATCTTATCTAAGTTAGAAGAAATGCGAGAATCTGAAAAAGATGCAAAGGATTGGTTACCTTCTAGGTTCCGAGTCGCTGCCATGCGAGCGGTCTTTTTCAATGTGTGTTCATCATTTTTTGCCTGCCCACGGTTGCTGCGCCTCAGGGTTGTATTTGTAGCAGACACTAGCTTCTTTATCTTTTTTGAAGTCCTGGTCGTGCCTGCGTTCATCTCAGTTGCAGGGAGCTGGGACCCTGCTGCTTCATTAGCAGAGGCAGCGAGCGCTCTCTGCTCGAGCTGATTCCCCACCTTGGTCGCTAGCGTGGCACTGTCGACAGCGCCTGTGTCGGCCACGACGACCTTGGCCACGGCAACAGAGGCCGCAGCTATAGAGCTCATCTCGGTCTCAGAGACAGCGCCTACCACAGCCTTGGTGGCTGCGCATGTCTTGTCTATGGCGGCAGCGTCCCTGTTGGCCACGGCAACAGTGCCCATCTCAGCAGCAGGCGCAAGTGTAGGTACCACTGCGCCCCTGAGGTCTTCCCCTAACGAGCTCTCAAGTGCTCCTTTCACTGAACTGGGTGCGCCATCATCTACTTCATTCATAATCTTGAAGCTCAGCTCCTCAATTACTTGGGCACACGCAATGTCAAGTGCTTCTTGTACTAGTGCGGCCTGTTTGTGAGGAGGCATCATGCTTGGGTCATTTGTAGTATGAGGCTTCTGTACTTCCCTCTCTGCCTTGTCACCTCCCTTGTCACTAGAATCATCAGCCTCTTCCATCTCTTGATCCTCAGCACGGTCTTCCTCCTCGTCCAGAAGGTCATCATCATCTGGGTTATACTCCTCCTCATCTCTTAGGATCTCGTCCACCGTGAAGAAGATCCTATACATGTTTCTGTTCACCACAATATCTGCATCGGTTGGCACAGCATTGGCATCTAGCACAGCCACCAAAAGCCTCACCACACCCGTCCTCCTCAGGTATGTAATATCTACCTTTTGAGTAGCCCCAAGTATGGTCCCAACTGCCCACAATGGCAGGAAGGATCTGATCTCATATGGAACCCCAAACACACATACCCAAACTTGTTCTAGTTTCCTCGTTGGTTTAATCTCAGTGGTGTATTCCTCAAAGAGCAAGATCCCTTCCTTAAGCTTTGTTGTGACTGTCCCTATTGCCACCATCTGATCCAACTCGATTTTGCACGGGAAAGGGACAACATAGGCCTTGTCCCCATGCTCATGGACCTCCCAATTCCACTTCACTGGTAGGATTCTAGCAAGCTCAGATTTTAGCAGCTCCATAGAAACCTCACCTTCCAAAATGGTGACCAAGGCCATAGCAGACACATGATCTGGGTGGATCGTCGGCTTTGCACCATCTGCAGGAATGTGGAAGAACCCAAGACCATCACCGGCAAGCCCGCAGAAAGTAGCTGACGGTTTCGGTCCATGGAGTTGAGGACATTGGTTAGTGAAATGGTCCTCAGAACAAATACTGCATCTCAAGATTTTCTTCTTCTTAGCGGCAGGTTCTTCCAGTTTCTTTCCCTTCTGCTTGCCAACAGTGCACACCGTTTCCTTGTCTGCTGCTCCCGAACCACCAGCCCCTTGAGAGCCACCATTGCCACAGCGCCCAGCAGACCCCGGGTAACCATTGCCACGGCCCCCGGAACCTGCACCACGCCCGCCACCTGGGGCCTGCTGCCCAACACGGCCGCGGCCGCACCCTCGTCCACGGCCGCGATCGCCGCCGTGGCCCCGGCCACCCCTTGCTCGATCTGAGAGTTGCCGAAGGCCACCACGAACACCTCCGCTTCCGCCTGGCCCCTTAGATGCATCGCCCCCTGCCATGGGCATAAGAATGACGATCACCCGCCGCCGTACCTGACCACGGTTTAGGGTTAGCAAGTTGCTGCCGTAGCTAGGTAACCCCCGGCACCTGTATCTTTTGCTGGTTTGGGCCTTTCAGTGTGGGTCCAACTGCTGCAGGTGTAGCGACGGACGGCCCACTTGAGTTTGAAATCTGACGGCGCGAGGAAAGCGGATTGGGGATCGAAATCACAGCGGCGCCGGATTCCCGTCTCGGACGGACGCCGGCAAGCTCCAGAGCTGGCAACACGTAGTCTCCGATTGATCTCGATGGAGAGTTACGCTGCCGGGGTAGAGGGCCCTTCCAAGCTTTCATCCACGGCCAGCGGATGCCCATGGCCGGACCCTTGGTCGGCTTCTTCTTCCTGTCCGGCGTCTTGCCGTGCCTTCCTTGAACTGGTCCGGTAGCCAGCACAGCAAAGGCCTCCGCTGCTGACGGCGTAATGCCTGACCCTTGCTTGCCAGTTCCCTATCCTAATTCCCTATCTCCTAACAATTGACAAATCCCCCTTCCCGCGCCGTTTTCTTTATCCCGGGTGTCTTCTCCGCGCGCCCATGTGCCGCTCGCGCCGCCTTTCTCCTTCGCGCCATCAATCTCGAGCAAGCTACGACGCCGCCGGTTCAGGTACACCATGGATCCCATCCTTCTTTTTGGATTGATTCTGAGTTCTAGGGTTTGAAAGTGCCGCCAGTTTACCGGCCGGTCGGCTGCTTAATTCTCCGCGCGGAACGCGTCACCGCCGCGCCTCGGAGAGAGATCCAATTCGTGCACGCGCGCGCCGCCCGCGGCCGGCAGCTGGCCAGGTCTTGCCAACGGGAGGGGTGCTGACTCGACGGTGGAGAGCTATCTGATTGATCGGTTGGCAAACACATGTCGATCGGTTGCAGCCATGGTTGAAGGCTTCTGCCCTAGCTGCTGGAGGGGAGGGCCGGCCGGCCGGTCCAGGCGCGGCGCCGCTCTGGAGGAGATCGTGACAAGGGGGAGATCGCGGGAGCAAAAGTGATTTGGATCCATAATTTTAGATTATTGGGGAGAAAAAATGGGAAACTCTTGGAGAAGGAATTATACCTATTTAAGGAGTTGGCAAATAACAAGTTTTAGGAAGAAAAAAGAAGAAACTCTTGAAGATGCTCTAAGGGCCCCTTTGGAACGAAGGAATAGAACCAGAGCAATGGAAAAAAACCGTAGGAATATAATGACTGTGTAGTAATAAAACAGAAGATTGAAAAACCACAGGAATAGATGAAAAGAGGTGTTTGGAACACATGAATTTTCAATCATAGGAATAAAAAAGTATGTCTGATAAAAACATAAAACATACTAGTTCATAATGAAATTAGCTACATCATTTGTTTAACATGCTGCACGGAGGCAGGGGGGGTCTTTGAGTTGCCATCGCGTGGCCCTGTTCAGCATGTTGATGTTTTTTTCTACAGAGTATTGTATCCTTATCCCTTCTTTGTTCTAATCCATTCAAGCATTCAGCGTTCTCTCATCTCGTAGCTCTCTCCCATAGCTCCCTCATCTCTCTCCTCTGGTCAAAGAGTACGACCAGAGCTAGCTAGTTAGCTAGCGAGGGGAGGTCACGGCAGGGCACTACAGAATCTCAAATATATTCACCCCTTTAGTTCCAGTTGGGACTGGATCCGGGACTAATGAAGCATTAGTCCCGGATCCACTAGTTATGGGGCGGAAGGGGCTCTTTAGTCTCGGTTGGAACCGCCAACCAAGACTAAGAATCTATCTTTTATCTTGATTAGTGGCTCCAACCGAAATAAACCTTTAGTCCCGGTTGGTAACACCAACCCGGACTAAAGGGTCCTCCACGAGTTAGTTTAAAAGGAATGCAACCCAACTAGAGTCACATGTGTTACGTAGATAGGGTGGTAAGGAAGTTATACGTGAGGTAAGAGATCTTGAGTTCGAACCCCATGGGGCACAAAAATTTTTAGCGTTTGTGACCCTTTAGTCCGGGTTGTAGCAACCGAGACTAAAGGTCGGGGACCTCTAGTCCCGAATTCGTAGTCCCGATTGTAGAACTGGGACTAGGGGAGCTATGGAGACCCACCGGAGACCCACCGAAAGGCGGCACATGCTAGCGGCCGAGCTGTTCAGGAGGGGTCAGCGGTGGGAGGAGGCGGAACCAACGCCGGTGGCCCGATTCGGCGTTCTTCCGGCTTCTCGTGATAATTGATATCACCATGCCTATGTTTGCGAGCGTTCTCTCTCTCCTTCTCCCTTTCTTTGAGCGCTCTTTTCTCAGCCACTAGTGGAGAGGTACGTGCCACAGGCACGTGTTATAAAAAAATATATTTAAACTTTTTTGTTACATCAAATGACTACTGAAGAAATTAATCTTCTTTACTAATACTGTAGCAATGCACCCTAATCTATACTAAACAGACTCAGTACAGATATTCTTCGGTTTTTATTTCTGAAAGACTCGAGCCACTGGATCAGTCTAAACAAAGTGATGCATCCAAATCGCCCTGATACAGACCTGCCATCGCACCGACTCTCTAATCCAGAATCCTAAACCTCCTTTATTACATAGAGGTTGCTGCCACTACGATAAAAAAAAAGGTTGGTACCACAATCAGGAGAACACTTAAAACACACATTATGTTGATGGAAATTTATACATCAAAATAAATTTCACATACCCATCAAGAAAGATATATATTCAATTGGACAAGGAGAAATTTTGTTTGCGTACCGGCCTTAGGATATTGGAGATGATGAGGACTACAAGGGAAAGGACATCGTGTCCCAACCTCCGCTGCTTCTTATGTCAAGCCACGGTCACCCGTCCTGCCAGGTTAGTAGATTCAGAGATCCATTTGATAAAAATAATATCATCACAAACTATTGGCTATCATGGATGTGGATAGCACAATCTTAGTTCAAAAGAATTCTTTGCAACACTAAACCTTGATGCATTACTCTACTTAGGATTGGTTAAAATAAATCTATCTAATCCTCTTCTGAAGCAATAAATTAGGTAACCATACAACATTGCTAATAGCAATTTTAATAGTTTTCTCCTGTGAGCCTTAGATCAGACTCTCAAATTTCTAACACTTTATTGTTATTCTAACATCCGGATTTTAAAAGGTACACGAGTGGACATGGAAAAGTATTTTCTTAATTGCATAGCCATTTTTAGTTTTTTCTTAATTGTATTTTAGCTGTACATAGTCACATAAATGTACGAGTAGATGTCAAATTCTTAGAGATAGCAAAACACCACGGACCATAGTAGCAAAATACCTACACAAGTAAAAAAGTTATTTCCGGCAGGCATGAATGCTTCTAATTACTTGGAAAAAATAATAATTCATCCTTACCAGGGTTGAATGGTAAAGCAGTAGCCCAGGGCACATGCTGCATCCTGCAACCATATCATATTTACACTCAGAGTTTAAGGATATAAATGCTAAACTACAGCCACAGGTTCTAAGTTAAGTCACTTATTTGTTTATAAAATAATAAAATTAAATAGAGGAGAATATAATATAATATAAACTTCATTATTCACTCACTTGATAGAATGAAACATGATTCTCCACCTCAAAGGGAAGTGTATTCTCATGTTTTGGTAGTCATCTTTGTTCACAATTTACAAGAGATAACCTTGACCACCAACAACAGTCATAATATTTGGATGAGACAGTAACTTATGCCTTCCACACAAAATATTCCTTAGTTGATGCTACCTTTTTGTCTGCTCACAAGGTGTATGAGCTGAACAGTATCCTCGTAAGTTGTACCCCTGTGACTACCCTTACCATCTCCAGATTCAAAGCATCCCATTTTCTCCTCTTCTCCAAGCTTACATCTAAAATCTGTAGAAAATGTTGAACAAACTACATGTGGAATGGTTTAGTGCAACTCAATTAACCATGGTTGACAGTGCTCATGGTCCAGATTAGCCTATAGAAAACTAAAATCCTGGGTTCTCCTTTCCTATTTTCTCTTGCTCTCAATGTTTAAAAATGAAACATTTGTGCTTATGAGAGAAGCTTCGAGAGTTGCTGATGGTGCCAAGATTTTTGTCGCAATCCCATAAAAAAAGAACAAAGAGATCAAGCAATTCATTGCACAATTATTTTCTAGTTACCACACCTATGTAAAAAGGAACTTATGTTTGGCATTTTTTTCATGACAGTACTGCTATTGTTTGCGCAACAGTCATCAGATTAGTTGACAATCAAGCGGCAAGATTTAGTGCACAAGTTCATCAAAAATATAAATCTATACTTAATCTATAGCCAAGAAACTGCAGCCACACTGAGAGATAGTGCAAAAGAATTTAAGAAACAAACAAAATAATCGTTCTGTTATAATTTATATTATATCATGTCTAGCCTCACATCAATGCATAGAGTTTAGTTGTTAACAAAACAGATTTTTTTACCTTCAAGGTGACTCCGCTTATTTCTTTTGTTGCGGGCTTTGTGTCCTCGGCATTGTATGACAATTATATAAGCTGCGACGGAGATCTAAGTACAAAACGAATTAAACATGGAGATATGACCAGTCCATTTTGCACAAAACACACAAACACACACACGCACACGCACACGCACACGCGCACCAGATATACAAGATATATGCAGCATGCATGGCTCTATTTATGAATCTATTACGTGTAGGTTTGGAACAGTAGAACTTTGATGAAGTACACATGCTTCAAGTTCTCCTCTAGAGCCAAAAATGGCTGCTGCCAGCCGATCTACAGAACCGTCGTTCGGATCCAATCAGATCGTCTCCTTCCTTCACTACGATGCAATAAGCAAGATCAAAAGAAAGGCCCCATGTCTAGTTACCTCAGTGTAGGCGAACTTCCACGAGCATTCGGCCACCGGCGTGGTGCGGTGAAGAGCCGGAGTGTGGCCGTCCAACGCTTCACGGAGGTGATAGGCCGGTGGTCATCGATCGGATTGGAGACGATTGGCCGGGTGTGCTCAGCCGGCAGTGCTCTGCCAAGAGCGCTCAACCGACAGCGATCGGTCAGGGGCGCTAGCCGGAGGAGCTCGGCCGTGGGAGATCGTCCGAGGTTGTCTAACAAAATGGAAATGTTCCTACATTTTGGAAGGTATGATCTCGTAATGGTGAAGAGAGGACGCCAATGTTTAGGAAGGTTTTGATCTGCAATCATGGTGAAAAGATTGAGCCATGGGAAATAGGCGTTCATACATGGAAAAAAACCACAGTGAGGAAAGGACGTCCGTATTTTTGGAAAACTTTGATCTCCAATCACGATGAGGAGATGATGCCGCGGGGAAGAGACATCCAAACATGGAAAGAAAATCACAATGAGTGGAGGAGGTCCGCATTTTTGGAATGCTTTGATCTCCAATCACGTTGAGGAGATGACGCCGCGTCGGCCATGGGAGATCGTCCGAGGTTGTCTAACAAAATGGAAATGTTCCTACATTTTGGAAGGTGAAAAGATAGCACCATACGAAATAGGCGTTCATACATGGAAAAAAATCACAGTGAGGAAAGGATGTTCGTATTTTTGGAAAAAATTGATCTCCAATCACGATGAGGAGATGATGCCGCGCGGAAGAGACGTCCAAACATGGAAAAAAATCACGATGAGGTGAGGAGGTCTGCATTTTTGGAATGCTTTGATCTCCAATCACGTTGAGGAGATGACGCCGCAAGAAAGCGGCATTCAAACATGGAATGTGCAAAACAAAAAATAGAATGTTAATGACCGCACACAAATTTGGAAAGACAGCCAACTCATGCTAGTCTTATCAAAAATCATGTATGCCTGATGTACAAGCAAATGAAAATTAATGGGCAGATAAATTTGGAAAGACAACCGATGCATGGTCTGGTGTAAAAAAAATGGAAAGTAATGGGCGGGTACAAGGGGTGGGTAGATGAAAGTGCTTGGTGTAAAAAGTATTAGAATTTTGGTGGAAATATTTTTCTTCTATCAATTTCGTGGGTCTACACCCTCTTTCGTTAAACTTTTGGGCTGACAAGTGGGACCTCCGTGAGGAGGATGGTGGACCTAATCTTGGTGAGAATAGTTTTTAATTCTTTCAACTTTTATAATATAGATTTTAAACTTTTATAGTATAGATCAGTGAAAACTTTAGCTACCGGTGGACCGCCCTGCAAATGGGCTGGAAACCAAGTTGTATCCACACCAATCCATTCTCATGAGGGAATTAAATATTACCCACCCCACTCCGAACCACCTCCGCCATATACTCTGTCCAGCCCAGATTTCTCAGCGCATTACATATAAACTATTAGCCAAACTATGGTTACAAGCCAATAAGAAACCGTCTCCCAAACTGTTGTTTCCACGCACGGTAATAGTAGCTATTGACCACTGCACGCTGCAGTCACTGCTACAAGCAGACAGGCTGCTATTTACTGTCATCATAGAAAATATAAAATGTTAAATATTGCAACAAATTCAGTTACAAACATAGATCAAATTATAAAATCCTAATAGGAAGATTAATGTACTGCAAAACTGATTTGCTGAAGCTATATAGCAAAAACAGTGAAACACTAAAATGAGTGTGAAGCTTGCAGTCCTTGAGATCAACTAGTCCTCCTTGTCTGTAATCTAACCAATGTAGTGTTCAATGTTTTCTCAGAGCTGGAGATAAGGCACCTGCAGTCAAATAATACTTTCAAAAAATTAAAACAAGGCACAAAGTCAACGTATACAACTTATACAGGATGCCCAACAGGTTTAACAGGTGATGAATTGAGCATGGTGTATGGGAATAAAAGGCAAAGGCGGTCAGTACTGACGCATCATAACTCTAAAAGAACAGATGTACAGTGTGATCTGCTATAGCATGATGTATCAATGGACCTTACATAAGGACCTTTGCACCTTAATGTAACTGAACAAATTAAACTATTGCACCTTGGTCCAGCAAATTAATATTCTGCATTAATGTAACTGAACAAACCAAATTTAGAACTTACATGAGGCAAGAATTTCAGGAGTGCAGAACCTTGACTAGGATCTTGGCCTCCAAATGATATATCTGTACCTAATGCATTGACCAATATTATTCAGGGACTTATTATTACTACTGCAACCTATGCAAGGAACCAAAAATATTCCCAAACCTTGGACCTTCTAACACGTGTTTGAGTTGAATGAGAATCATTAGAGCTTTCCGAAGTGTTTGTAGACATGTTGAGGTAATAGGCTAGATAACCATATCCCTACGTAACAACAACATATAAGAAAGAAGGTTCAAACTCGAGCAATAGATTCAGAAGAATTCCAGATTTTATTCTTTTATCAGCTCAAGGTGTTGTGATCAATGGATGGCATTCAAAAAATCAGAATACAGTATGTAAAACTTAGTGGCATGACAGAAACTTAGTTATGATATCATTCATAAGATTACAATGTGTTAATCCGGCCAAGTGAACCCTATGTTTTCCTAATGCACATGTCCAAATCTCCTGGGCTAATAATTAGATACATTGATAGGACGGCAAAATCAGGGCAAGGCACATAAATCCACAGCTAAGCTAACTAAGATAAAGGGAAGAAAATTGGATTTGATTGCTCACTGCCATAGAAAGAACAGAAAAAAGGGACGCCCAGAACAACACTAACTTTCAAAACAAGCGAATCCACCCAATTGAAGCAAGCCATGACTACTCACCAGCAAAAGACCGGCCAATCCAATCCGCGCCCGGTTGAGGAATTTCGCTTCTTCCAAACTTTTGAGTGTTTTAACCCTAGCAATAAGGGAAAAAAGATGAGGAGAAGGGGAAGGGCGCATGAGATGCGCAGGAAGAGATGGGGGAGGGTCAGAGGGGAGCTGGAAACGTACCTCGTCTATCTCGCAGTGGAGGATCGGCGGGTAGGGAGGCCAGCGCGGAGGGCAGACGGCGGGGAGCATGGCCAGCGTCGAGGGCAGCCGGCGGGGAGCGCGGCCTGCGCGGAGGAAGGCCGGCAGGAAAGGATGACGGAGAAGCCGAAGGGATGGCCGGCGGGCACAGACGACGTGGAGGTGGCCGGCGCGGAGGACAGCCCGCGGGATCGCGGGGATGTCTAGCGGCAGAGCCCCTTGCGGGCGACTGCGGGCAACAGCCTGACTCGCGACTCGCGAGTATGCCTATCTGTGAGAGCTGCTCGTCTTAGCAGCCCACGTGAGAAACCACGGCTAAACCCATGGTTACAGCCCAATAAGAAATCGAATTGTTAGTATCCACACCAACTTCACACCGAACTGCTTGAGAGCGGAGCCCAAATCGTCGAATCAGTTTATTTTAGTGTTGGCCCGTTTAACACCCAGCCTAATAAAGCCCAAAGCAAAATCCAAATTATTAAACCCATTACTACCAAACAATTTGCAGGGCGACCGGTGGATGCTTTTTTTTCTACGTTTTGTGAAGGAGACCAAAACTTTCCTCTGGAATGGGAAGGTCCAATCCTTTGTTCCAAACGCCTATGACGTCATCAAAATGTAGGAAGAAGAATCCTGTGGAATTCCTTTAAAAATACTCCATTCCAAACAGCCCCTAAGGACTTTTGAATTTGCAGTGACAAGAAAAAAAATCTGAAAATTTTTAGAACACCAATTCATTGGGATACCACACCCGCGCCGGGCAGCGCTAGGTGACATGTGTATAAAATGCCCAGGATCACCCCGACCACGTCCCATGGGGCATGCCCGTGCCACCAAAGCTGCTTCCCGCCGCGCCCGCACCAACCCAGGTCATGCCGACAGGGATGGAGGCCGCCGCAGCCTGGATGTTTTGCGAGACGACAACCGTGGCGCTCGGATCTCCAAATGTCGCGCCGGCAGCCCATGGCTGGATGGATAGTTGATATTCCGCATCGTCAACATCATCGCCATTGATTCTTGACCGGAGCACCACCGGATCTGCTGGATTTAAGGCCCTTGTGTGCTAGTGTTTGGAAGGATTTGGGGGTAAATGAGGAGGCGGACAAGAGGGTGCGGGCAGCACTACGGCAGGAGAACGACAATGGAACATGGAAAAAAGGTTCGTTGATTGTAATAGCAATGGTGGGTAAATTGCTTGAAGTTAGATGGATAGTTTGATCAATGGATAGAAAATAATCTGAAATAAACTTATTTTCATAGTTTATTGGATTGTTATAATTTGGGGGATTGGATATATAATCTAGATTATAACTGAGACGTTTGTCGATCATTTGAGATTAAATAATCTAGAAATAAACAAACAGGTCATTAGCCTTTGTCAAATATATTTGAAAAAAGATGCTAATTATGGATCATGACTTTATCAAGAAGTTCGACTACTTCAACCTACTCAAGAACAATGACCAAGAGAGGCTATAGAGGATATCAATGAGAACCAATCCACCCTAGAGAGAATTCTTGCCCTATGCTCGCTAGTGAAGACTTGAAGGCATCACCGTGACAATTGACTTCGACTACTTTGATCACTTTGACTATATCTATTGAAAGGAAGATGAAGCCGAATTACATAAAAGACCTCGCCCAAATGAACATATGGATCATCTAACTTTGAGTCCGAATGAGAGAGATATAGCAACCGCAAGTTAACGAAAGCTGAAATTTCAAAAAATAGTGAAAATTTCTAGGAATTGGCGAAAATCTCTGTTGCATTTTTCAAACCTTAGTTGTTGTTCTTCTCTCATCTCAATCGCATTAAAGGACGCCTTAGCTGACCCGCTGAGTCTAGAGCAAACCACTTGTGCGCACACCCTGATGGGGTTTCAATCCTTGATTGGGATCTCTAAATTTGTGATTGCACATGAGGTGCTCAAGCACGTGGGGCGTCGCTAATTAGTGTGAACGTTATCCTTATTATTAGGTTCCTTACATTTAGATGTACTAGTTCGCTTGGTTATGTACTTATGATGGTTAGATACAAAAAAAAATTGAATAAAATCAACGCTCATAATGCCACCTAGATCCTTAAACCAAAATACACATTCAGATTTTTAAACTTGTTAACCGTGTTACGTGAAGTTCAAATTATTATTATTAAGTTATAATTTAGAAGTGTTTCTGCTGACGTGGGGCTTACATAAGTGGGCCTATATTTTATTTTTGAATTTTTTATGTTTAACTCTTATATTCTCTAAATTTTATCTGAAATTTTATCTCAAAACTTTAAGCCCGAATATTTATTCCAATGTTTCCTCCAAAATTTATCTTTTTTTCCTGTTTTTTAACAAATTTTATCATATGAGTTTATTTTTGTTGGCGCTAAAATCGGCTGGATAGGAATCGGCCGATGGGTCTTCAGCGTCGGACACACGACCCGGGAGAATCTGCTTAGCTCCTGTTCGGGTTATCGCCCTGGTGCGGTTCGCGCGGCGTGCCAGTCAATCTGACCTGTTGATTGACAAGGAAATAGAGTATTAAATTCCAGGCGCGTCGATCGGCTGGAGTTCCGATCTGTCCTGAGGAGCGCGTCGGCGGCGAATCGGCCGATTTGCTGTAGAGACGATCGGCTATAGATCAGCCGATGATCGTCTAGTAATTGTAAAGAAAACTGCTGGAGCGATCTAAACAATTACTACAGAAGCAACACTTGAAATAGATCTAATCGGCTGTATGATGATAAATCGAGGAAGAACAATGACGAAGCCGATTACTTCGATCTCAAGCTGGATAACGGGTGATAATACTAGAACAACAGGTAAAACTTGCAATTCTAGTAAATATCGATAACTGGTGAATAAATCCAAACGAAACCACAGCGATGCGCCCGTAGTTAAAGCTCGGATATTACTTGGTAAGCGGAACCTACCAATTGGCCGGAGATCAAGTTGATGCAGCCCTGCCAATCCGTACGAACTCGTGGAAGAAGAAAATATTGGCGAAGTCGCCGACTTGAAAGTAAATTGCTGGAAAAGTAGAGGTGTTGTTGTTGATTGATGTATTGATGTATATGCAAAGCCCTGACGACTCCTATTTATACCCTAAAATTAGGACTCCTGGTCGATTACGACTCGTTACAACCTTATTTAAAAACGGAAAAACTACTATATCTATAATATCTTTTAAAAAGGAAACGGACTCCCGCAGAATCTTCCGCCGCCGTTTCCTAATCCAATCAGGACTTTTTCAATTGCTTCCCGACCGACTTAGCGTCGCTCTGTTGACCAACTTTTGACCGGGACCGTCTGAAGTAGTCCCATCCTGTTGGCGCAAGCTGCATCACCCATCGGCCGATTTCCAATTGTTACCCCAATCGGCCGATTCTTTATTGTAGCCTCCAGATCTGCCGCATCGGCCAATCTTCTCCTCCTGACGCCGATTCAACACGTGTCAAAATCTGGCGTCAACACACGCCCCCCAGTTTCGGAGTAAAATATAACTTTTCCTTCGAAACTCTTTTCTTTAATCCTCTCCTCCGAAACGGGCGCAGTAAAAATCTCCTTCCGTTCCGCGGCACAATGATTGCAATTTCCTCGAACCGGGCGCGCGAAACGACCGCTCCCCTGGAACTCGTGTAGACGGCGCGGTAAAAATACCATCTTTGCCCTTGCTCCCCTGATCTCTCTTAAGTACTAGCTTTCTCCGCCTCTCCTTCTCCACGAATTTAGCATTCTCTCTGTTGCATCATTGTTCGTCTTCCTCCAAGCTCCCTTGATTTCCAAGTGCTCCCCCTTTTCCGGCGATCTCATCCGCGGCCTGCTCCGACCCCCAATGGCGTCTCCATCGGCGACCACCCCATCTACAGAGGCTCCATCGGCTGCTCCTTTGGCGGCGGCGGCCCAATCGGCGGCTTCCCCAGCGGCGTCATCGGCGACGATGGCTTCCATCCCAGAGGTAAATGCTCAAAATTTTTCCCCTTTTCGCCTTTCTACTGCTTCAGTATTTTCTGGACCCTTTCTTAGTTTCTTCCCTTTTTCCCTTTTTTAGGCCCTTAGGCACAGAATCACCATTCCTCTCTCAGAATCCCCTGACCTCATCTGTCTAGGTCCTATGGGGAGCCCTGATTCAACGGATCTGATCAGTTTAGAAACTCATAGGATCCCCTTTAAGCAGTCATCCATGGATTTAGATCATTGGGTAGGCACATTCAGATCCTGGCCGAATGAAACACCCGGGTGGAGAGAATGGTACCAGAGGGTAGCCGGGTCTTGGAAGGTTCAATGGGAAGAACTTAAAATCGGCCAGTGCATAGACTTATCCCTGTCTCAGATGGAAAAGAATGAACCTTTGGTTATGGCAGCCTCTTACTTCTGGTCCGATGCACTTAACGCATTTCTTTTTGGACACGGACCCATGACCCCGACCTTGGCCGATGTCCTGCTGCTGACCGGCCTAGATGTTTCCTCCGCTGATATCCCCTTCAATTATCTGTTCAAGCCATCTCATCGGCTGGAGACCAAAGGAATCGGCGGGTGGAAAGGATACATCAGTAAAAACATGAAGACAGGGACAGTCTCACAGAGGGAGCACACTGCCTTCTTGATGATGTGGCTGGAGAAACATTTCTTCTGTGGCAGAGCGGTCGGCCCCTCTTCCAACACTCAAGCTTTGGCAGAGGCTCTTTCACAAGGATCGGCCATCCCCCTCGGTAAACATTTGCTGGGATCGGCATACCATCTGATGCACCAAATCGGCGTCAAGCTGTCGAAAGGAGAGCCGATAGGGAATCCAGGCGGTCCTTGGTGGTTGTTGACGCCGGATTTTGACACGTCTTGAATCGGCGTCAGGAGAAGAAGATTGGCCGATGCGGCAGATCTGGGAACTACAGTAAGGAATCGGCCGATCGGGTTAACAGTTGAAAATCGGCCGATTGGTGGCGCCGCCTATGCCAACAGGATAGGATTATTCCAGAAGATCCTGGCCAAAAGCTGGTCAACGAGGTATGCTAAGACGGCCGAAAAGCAATTAAAGAAGTTCTGACTGGATTAGGAAGCGGCGGCGGAAGATTCTGCGGGAGTCCGTTTCCTTTTTAAAGTTATTATAGATATAGTAGTTTTCCTGTTTTAAATAAGGTTGTAACAAGTCGTAATCGACCAGGAGTCCTAGTTTCAGAATATAAATAGGAGTCGCTAGGGTTTTGCAAAAAAAACCAACATCAATCAACAAAATACTTCTACTTTTTACCAGTACTTTACCTTTCAAGTCGGCGACTTCGCCAATATTTTCTTCTTTCACGAGTTCGTACGGATTGGCAGGGCTGCATCAACCTGATCTCCGGCCAATTGGTAGGTTCTGATTATCGAGTAATATCCGAGCTTTAACTACGGGCGCATCGCTGTGGTTTCGTTTGGATTTATTCACAAGTTATCGATATTTACTAGAATTGCAAGTTTTACCTGTTATTCTAGTATTATCACCAGTTATCCAGCTTGAGATCAGGGTAATCGGCTTCGTCATCGTTCTCCTTCGATTCATCGCCATACAGCCGATTAGATCTATTTCAAGTGTTGCTTCTATAGTAATTGTTTGGATTGCTCCAGCAATTCTCTTTACAATTACTATACGATCATCGGCTGACTCATAGCCGATCATCTCTACAGCAAATCGGCCGATTTACCGCCGACGCGCTCCTCAGGACAGATCAGAAATCCAGCCGATCGACGCGCCTGGAATTTAATACTCTATTTCCTTGTCAATCAACAGGTCAGATTGACTGGCACGCCGCGCGAACCGCACCAGGGCGATAACCCGAACAGGAGCTAAGCAGATTCTCCCGGGTCGTGTGTCCGACGCTGAAGACCCATCGGCCGATTCCTATCCGGCCGATTTTAGCGCCAACACACTTTTGGCACGCCCGGTGGGACCATCCAAGACCTGATATGTCGAACAACGCAGAGATCTCTTACAGCAACATCATTGGGGTCACAGAAGCTGATCTCAAGGACGACCAGAGGGAGGAATTGGCCAAACATCTAGAAGATTACAAGAAGGTATACCTCCAGTCGTTCAGTCGTACCAGAAGCGGGGAAGCAGTTAGGAAGGCCCCTATTCCAGCACCTCGCCACATCACCATTGCTGAAGACTCGGGCAAGATGTCGGAGATGATTCAACAGTCCGTGTATCAAGCATTCATTGATCAATCCTCGGTGATGAGCAACACGGTGTACAACGCCGTCGTCAACTCTCTGGCTAGCGGAGCCGTTCAAGGTTATCAGGGACCGGCATATGCCCCTCCAACCACCCTGCCGGCCAGGAGCTTACCGTACACATCCCAATCGGCTTCTCAGCCGATATTGACGCAGCGCGAAGGATACAACTCTCCACCACTTCCGGCGTCTCCAAGATACAGCGGTGCACCATGTCTCCCATCGCGAGCGCCGCTTCAACCCGCTCAAATGGCTTCTGTGCAAACACCGCCTACCAGCTCAGCGCCTTGGGGGGCATCAGCCACGACGTATTTACCCGAGCCAGCGGACGGGCATCGCACTTACCCGTTCCAGGTGCCGTACCAATCGGCCGCCCGGCCAACGGTCTCCCAGTACCAGCCGATTTTACCAGAAATCGGCAGGGGGGCATCAGCCATGACGCATTTTCCCGAGCCAGCGAACGGGCATGGCACTTATCCGTTCCAGGTGCCATACCAATCGGCCGTCCGGCCGACGGTCTCTCAATACCAGCCGATTTTACCAGAAATCGGCAGGGGGGCAAGCACTGTGGAGGCATTCAGAGCCGCGGCGCCAGCAGCAACGTACGAAGGGGGTGCGGACGCGTTTCGCCAGCAGTTATCGGCCGTTCAGCAAACTTCGCCGATTCATCACCTGGCCGAACCAGCCCTTCAACACGTGCCCGCACCGCGAACAACTGTTCATCAGCAGCAGGTGGATTGGATGGCAAGAATAGCAGAAGTAATTCAAGATCAGTTTGGGCTGAAGCCGAAAGTTCAAACTTATACTTACAAGACGCCGTATCCATCGGCCTATGACTCGTTGCCGTTCCCACACCGCTACAAGGTTCCTGATTTCACCAAGTTCTCAGGGATGGATGACACATCCACTATGGAACACATCAACAGATTCATCATCCAGTGCGGTGAAGCTGCCACACAAGACGCTCTGAGGGTACGGTTATTTTCATCATCTCTGTCCGGATCGGCCTTCCAGTGGTTCACCACTTTACCGCCAAATTCTATCGTCACGTGGGCTGATCTGGAGGAACAATTCCACAAGTTCTTCTATGCGGGAGTACACGAGATGAAGCTTTCGGATCTAACCAGCCTCAGGCAGAGGAACGATGAGCCGGTGACAGGTTATATACAGAGATTCAGAGAGATCAAAAACAAGTGCTACAGCCTGGCCCTGACCGATGCACAGTTGGCCGATATCGCTTTCCAGGGCCTCTTACCGCAGATCAGAGAAAGATATGCCGCCCAAGAGTTTGAGAGCCTGAGTCAAATCGTCCACCGATTGTCAGGGCAAGAGATCCGACCGCTTGAACAGCGAAGGAGCTTTCAGAAGAAGGTGGCGTATTTGGAGGGATCTGAATCCGACGTAGAGGAAGAAATCGGCCTGGCGGAATGGGTAAAAGGGAAAAAACCAATATCCTGCCCCTTTGGCAAGAAGGAGCCAGAGACATTCGGCTTTGACACCTCAAAAGCCGATAAAATTTTTGATCTACTGCTTCAGGAGGGACAGATCAAGCTGTCACAACATCACACCATCCCTACGGCCGATCAGCTGAAGAAGATGAAGTACTGCAAGTGGCACAACGCTACTTCTCATGACACCAACGAATGTAAAGTCTTTCGTCAGCAGATACAATCGGCCATTGAACAAGGGCGGCTCAGATTTGAGGCTCCAACCAAATCGGCAATGCCGATGAAGATAGACCAACACCCCTTCCCGGCCAACACGGTCAACGCTGGAGAAGAATCAAGTCAAACCAGGGTGCTGACGTCAGAATCGGCGAGAAAAGACGGCGTTGTCGATCCCAGGAGGCAAATCACGACGGAAGAAATCAGAAGGAACAGGCGAGAACCAGAACGACCACACAGGCCTGTCACTTCCCGATTTCTACTCAGTAAATATCGGTGGCAGCAAGAACAAGCACAACACCAGGAAGAGATGATACGCCGGCGTGAAGATCACTGGCAGTGTCCCTTCTTCATCCACTGCTGGGAGAACGATATCAGACTGCCCTCTGCCGATAACTGTCCGGAGTGCAACGGATCAAACCGCAACGATTGCCCGAAGCCACACTCTAGGGACAGAGGATCAGAGCCGATCAACAGAAATCGGCGCGAAGAACGGCGCGTTTCGGTGCATGATCGGCTGGGGGGCAGAGTTGACCAGTACAGCAGGTCAAAAAGCAAGACCGGCCAGCGAGATGGACTGGGGGGCAGGATCAGCGCATACGATCGGTTGGAAGAGGTGGCCGATGATAGGGTATCAGACGAAGATCCCCTAGGGAAGGAACCAAAGTGGGAACACGCCAGATCATCGGCCAAACCAGTAAATCCCAGGTGGTGTCCTGACGGCCTATCCAGATCCCAGAAGCGAAGGATCCAACGCCTACGCTAGTGGGAACATCAAGAAGAAGAACAAAGACACGTGCCAGAAAGAAGGAACGTGAAATCTCGAATTTGGCACCCAAAGAAGGACGATCAGAAAGCAAACAACCAAGAATCGGCAGCCGAAATTGATATGGTATTCATACTGCCGATGGAGTTCATGGCGCCAAGCGATCGGGATAAAGTGACAAAAACAGAAGAAGAGCAAATGGCACAACTGGTATTAGAGCCGATGACGGCTACGTTTGAGAAACCAGAAGAAGAAAAACGGCAACATCTCAAAGCGCTGTTTCTCAAGGGTTATGTCAATGGAAGACCCGTCACCAGATTGTTGGTAGATGGAGGAGCGGCGGTTAACATCATGCCGTATGCCATGTTCCGCAAGCTGGGCAAGGGCGATGATGACCTCACCAAGACGGACATGATGCTGAAGGATTTCGAAGGCAACGTGTCGCCTGCCCGCGGGGCACTCTGCGTCGATCTCACCATCGGCAGTAAGACCCTTCCCACTACTTTCTTCGTCATTAATGGCAAAGGGTCCTATAATATGCTGCTCGGTCGCGACTGGATACATGCAAATTGCTGTGTTCCATCTACCATGCATCAATGCCTTGTGCAATGGGTCGGCGACAGTACAGAGATAGTAGCTGCTGATTCTGTTTACAGCGTTGCAGCGGCCGACACACAACAGTGGAGCTGTGAACACGTCAAATGTATATCTGGCAGGATTTGGGACACTGACTTCCTGAAAGTGTCCGATTTCGGTCTATAGCCGATCCAAGCAGTCGGCTCTGAGGATTCAGCTCGTTTGAAAGAATGAGAAGCAGAGGCATGGGTTCACGTCGGCCAATTAATTAGAGATGGGAGATTTAAGAGATAGCATCAGATCAAGGCCGACGTACGTTGGTACCGATGGGGATTCTGAGCACAAAAAGAAAATGTGTCGAGTTAACATGACCGTTTTCTCATCGGTTTTCTGGCTACACATCCGGTGAAAGAGATATTGGGATTCATTGTTAGGTGGAAAGCACAGATTACATGAAGCAGTTCAAAATCAAATCGGCGCGGTGGCATTAAGGAACAACAATGTTTAACATATTGTTTACAGCCCAAGGAAAGTATCTATGGCTACAATCGCTCGTCGTCTGATTTGATCGGCCGATTAGATCCTCTGATCACTTTCGGCCGATCCTGACACTTCTGACATGCGGCGATGGAGTCTTATTGCTTCACGGGCCAGATGTTGTCTTTTTTGCTTCAGCTCGCTGATCATGGTTGGGAGTTCTTGGAGCTTTTTCTCTTCAGCGGCTATCTCTTTGGTTATCTGTTCCATCTCCTTGGCTAGTTCTGCTCTCCTCCGTTTCAGCCGATCTATTGTGCCAACAATGTCCGGACGGCAGTTCTCGAGGAAGTTGATTTTGTGATGTACTTCCTGGGCCTGGTGTTTGTACGAGTCAACCTCCTCCTGAGTTTTGGTCATCTGAGCGTGATCGGCCATACGTCGCAGCGCCCGCGAGACCGGAATCCGCATGCCCTCTATATAGGCAGCGTACCCCAAGTCTTCCGACACTTCTTCCGGAATGTGATCTACGACCTCATTAAAAAGTTGTCGGATCGGCGATGCATCCTTCACCAGTCGGCCGATGTCACATTGGAGGAGAGTACGGATGCTCTCGAGCTTAGAGCGGACATCGTCGGAGGCAGAACTCGGTGGAACCACATGTGAGGCAGTTTCTTCTTCGTCGGCCAAGGAGACAGCGAAAGAAAAGATACTATTGTTAGGAGAATCTTGCTCCTGTAAAGGAACGAAGCAAAGGGTAAGCAGGTAGTGAGAGGAAATCGGCCGATTCTGATGGTAAGATTGTTACCTCTTTGAAACGAATCTCTCTTGCCTGCGCCGGTGGAAGTATTTCCCTTGTTTCAGGGATTGGTGCACTGGGTTCACCAGAAGAAGAAGATTCGATCATTATTGGTGCTCCGCTTGGGCGAGCTTCCTGAGAAAGATATAAATGCTCGTGAAGGTACTATGGAAAATAAGATAAGATGGTAATGGGAATTTGACATGCCTCTGCGGGTTCTCCGGCCGATTCCAGCTGTGGAGTTACAATCAGCGTACCCAAGTCAACCTGCATCAGAATTGGTTAAGTTTCCTGAATATTGAGGATGCAGAGTAAGAGATCATTTACCTCGACAACAGGAGCTGCTATAGTTTCAGTCCCTACTTGAGACGTGGCCAACAGCCGTGGAGATTGTGGTGGGACAACTCGTGCCGCCTGGTAGAGGGATGAAATTGATGTCAGCAGAAGGTTTTTGGGGAATACATGAGATAAATAAAGTTACCTGGATAGCTTCTACTAAGAACGATGCTGCAGCAGCCCCGGCTTCGGCGGCGACTTGGGGATCGGCCGTCTCGACCACTGATGGAGGTGAAGGGTCTGGGGTCTCGGCGCGCATCACTCCCATTTGATCAGCCGATCCAACACGGGGGGTCTCGGCCGATGCTGCTGCCATCTGGCTAGCCGATCCGATACGAGAGACTTCAGCCGATGCTATTGTTTTCTGACCGGCCGATTCAATGCGAGCCCGCATCCGACGGCTGGATATCTTTGGTGTTGGTCTCTTGGGCGCTCGTTTTGATCGGCCGGTGGAGATATCTCTGATAGATGGAGCATGGAAGCCGATGAGTGGCTGCACTGTGTATTGATGATGGCTATCAATCGGCCGGCCGCTTCGGCTCCGTGTTGGGGGAGCATGGCTTTCAGACTGAAGAGGTAAACATAAGTTAACAGCAAGATGATAGTACAACATTGAAATCGGCTGAAAAGAAAAAAGACATACCGCAGCATTTGGGTCGATGTTCTCTGAGTCCAGAATGTTGCAGTAAATTGATGGAGATTTACAGAAAAGATGCTGCTTCCATTCTGCCCACCATAATTTGTACTGTTGGGTGGCGAAAGAGGCAACTGACCAGCCGTTCAAGTCAATGGTGCTGGAGTCAGGTACTAAATTGTACAATCGGCTGTAGTCGAGACTAGAGGTTAATCCATCTCTGAATTTTGCTTGGCCGGCGAAATAGACTCGGATCGGCAATTGGCCGAAACCTAGTTGCCTTGCTGCAGCTGACGGGCAGTAGAACTCATAAATGGGTGAGTCCTTCCCCGAGAAGAAGTTAGCCGACAGAATTCCCGGCTTAATCAGGATATCCATCAACTCTCTGTCAAATGTGTGGGTGGAGAAGTCGAAGCATATCGGCAATTCAAAAATCGGCTCCGCGGTTTGATATGGATACCAGGTGATCATCTCCTCGCTAAGTCCGTTATAGAAGCATCTGAAATATTCGGCTACCCGGGTAGCGGTGAACTGGCAGCCAGGAAAGGCCGATGCCGCCTCTCCGACAGATCTGCAGCGGCGGCGGACCGATGGGTTCTCCTCTGACTCAATGTTGGGAAAGGTCTTTGTCTCTATCCTTTGCTGAGAGACCTTGCTCATGTGTAGATTGAGCCAGAGGGTGATGAACCACCAAGGACCACCTGGATTCCCTATCGGCTCTCCTTTCGACAGCTTGGCGCCGATTTGATGCATCATATGATATGCCGATCCCAGCAAATGTTTGCCGAGGGGAACGGCCGATCCTTGTGCGAGAGATTCTGCCAAAGCTTGAGTGTTGGAAGAGGGGCCGACCGCTCTGCCACAGAAGAGATGTTTCTCCAGCCACATCATCAGGAAGGCGGTGTGCTCTCTCTGTGAGACTGTCCCTGTCTTCATGTTCTTACTGATGTATCCTTTCCACCCGCCGATTCCTTTGGTATCTAGCCTATGAGATGGCTTGAACAGGTAGTTGAAAGGGGTATCGGCGGAAGAAACATCTAGGCCGGTCAGCAGCAAGACATCGGCCAAGGTCGGGGTCATGGGTCCGTGTCCAAAAAGAAATGCGTTGAGCGCATCGGACCAGAAGTAAGAGGCTGCCATAACCAAAGGTTCGTTCTTTTCCATCTGAGACAGGGACAAATCTATGCACTGGCCGATTTTAAGTTCTTCCCATTGGACTTTCCAAGACTCGGCTACCCTCTGGTACCACTCTCTCCACCCGGGTGTTTCGTTCGGCCAGGATCTGAATGCGCCTACCCAGTGATCTAAATCCATAGGTGACTGCTTGAAGGGGATTCTGTGAGTTTCTAAGCTAATTAGATCCGTTGGATCAGGGCTCCCCATAGGGCCTAGGCAGATGAGGTCAGGAGACTCTGAGAGGGGAATGGTGATCCTGTGCCTAAGGGCCTAAAAAAGAAAGGGAAAAAGGGAAGAAACTAAGAAAGGGACCGGAAAATACTGAAGCAGCAAGGCGAAAAGGAAAAGATTTTTCGGACATTTACCTCTGAGATGGAAGCCATCGTCGCTGATGACGCTGCTGGAGAAGCCGCCGATTGGGCCGCCGCCGCCAAAGGAGGAGCCGATGGAGCCTCTGTAGATGGGGTGGTCACTGACGGAGACACCATTCGGGTCGGAGCAAGCTGCGGACGAGGTCGCCGGAGAAGGGGAAGCGCTTGGAAATCGAAAGAACTTGGGGGAAGATGAACAGTAATGCGGCAGAAAGGATGCTGGATTCGTGGAGGAGAAAAGGTGGAGAAAACCAGTACTTAAGATAAGGGGGTAAGGGCAAAGATGGTATTCTTACCGCACCGTCTACACGAGTTCCAGGGGAGCGGTCGTTTCGCGTGCTCGGATCGACGAAATTGCAATCATTGTGCCGCGGAACGGAAGGAGACTTTTACTGCACCTGTTTCGGAAAAAAGGATTAAAGAGGGAGTTTCGAAGAAAAGTTATATTTTACTCCGAAACTGGGGGGCATGTGTTGACGCCGGATTTTGACACGTCTTGAATCGGCGTCAGGAGAAGAAGATTGGCCGATGCGGCAGATCTGGGAACTACAGTAAGGAATCGGCCGATCGGGGTAACAGTTGAAAATCGGCCGATTGGTGGCGCCGCCTATGCCAACAGGATAGGATTATTCCAGAAGATCCTGGCCAAAAGCTGGTCAACGAGGTATGCTAAGACGGCCGAAAAGCAATTAAAGAAGTTCTGATTGGATTAGGAAGCGGCGGCGGAAGATTCTGCGGGAGTCCGTTTCCTTTTTAATGTTATTATAGATATAGTAGTTTTCCTGTTTTAAATAAGGTTATAACAAGTCGTAATCGACTAGGAGTCCTAGTTTCAGGGTATAAATAGGAGTCGCTAGGGTTTTGCAAAAAAAGACCAACATCAATCAACAAAATACTTCTACTTTTTACTAGTACTTTACCTTTCAAGTCGGCGACTTCGCCAATATTTTCTTCTTTCACGAGTTCGTACGGATTGGCAGGGCTGCATCAACCTGATCTCCGGCCAATTGGTAGGTTCCGATTATCGAGTAATATCTGAGCTTTAACTACGGGCGCATCGCTGTGGTTTCATTTGGATTTATTCACAAGTTATCGATATTTACTAGAATTGCAAGTTTTACCTGTTATTCTAGTATTATCACCAGTTATCCAGCTTGAGATCAGGGTAATCGGCTTCGTCATCGTTCTCCTTCGATTCATCGCCATACAGCCGATTAGATCTGTTTCAAGTGTTGCTTCTATAGTAATTGTTTAGATTGCTCCAGCAATTCTCTTTACAATTACTATACGATCATCGGCTGACTCATAGCCGATCATCTCTACAGCAAATCGGCCGATTTACCGCCGACGCGCTCCTCAGGACAGATCAGAAATCCAGCCGATCGACGCGCCTGGCATTTAATACTCTATTTCCTTGTCAATCAACAGGTCAGATTGACTGGCACGCCGCGCGAACCGCACCAGGGCGATAACCCGAACATGAGCTAAGTAGATTCTCCTGGGTCGTGTGTCCGACGCTGAAGACCCATCGGCCGATTCCTATCCGGCCAATTTTAGCGCCAACAGTGGTTCATCACCCTCTGGCTCAATGTACACATGAGCAAGGTCTCTCAGCAGCGGATAGAGATAAAGACCTTTCCCAACATCGAATCAGAGGAGAATCCATCGGTCCGTCGCCGCTGCAGATCTTTTGGAGAAGCGGTATCGGCCTTTCCTGGCTGCCAATTCACCGCTACCCGCGTAGCTGAATATTTCAGATGTTTCTATAATGGCCTTAGTGAGGAGATGATCATCTGGCATCCATATCAGACCGCAGAGCCGATTTTCGAATTGCCTGTATGCTTCGATTTCTCCACCCATACATTTGACAGAGAATTAATGGACGTCTTGATTAAGCCGGGAATTCTGCCGGCCAACTTCTTCTCAGGAAAGGATTCACCCACCTATGAGTTCTACTGCCCGTTGGCTGCAACAAGGCAACTGGGTTTTGGCCAACTACCGATTCGAGTCTATTTCGCCGGCCAAGCAAAATTCAGAGACGGACTAACTTCAAGTCTTGACTACAGCCGATTGTGCGATTTAGTACCCGACTCCAGCACCATTGACTTGAACGACTGGTCAGTTGCCTCTTTCGCCACCCAACAGTATAAATTATGGTGGGCAGAATGGAAGCAGCATCTTTTCTGTAAATCTCCATCAACTTACTGCGACATTCTGGACCCAGAGAACATTGACCCAAATGCAGCGGTATGTCCTTTTCTCCTTAGCCGATTTCAATGTTGCATTATCATCTCGTTGTTAACTTATGTTTATCCCTTCAGTCTGAAAGCCATGTTCCCCCGATGCGGAGCCGAAGCGGCCGGCCGATTGATAGCCATCACCAATACACACCGTACCCACTCATCGGCTTCCATGCTCCATCTATCAGAGATATCTCCACCGGACGATCAAGACGAGCGCCCAAAAGACCAACATCAAAGATAACCAGCCGTTGGGTGCGAGCTTGCATTGGATCGGCCGATCAGGCGACAATAGCATCGGCTGAAATCTCCCGCATCGGATCGGCTAGCCAGATGGCAGCAGTATCGGCCGAGACTCCCCGTGTTGGATCGGCCGATCAAGTGGAGGTGATACTTGCCGAGGCCTCAGGTCCTTTACCCCTACCAGTTGTCGAGACGGCTGATCCCCAAGTCACCGGCGAAGCCGGGGCCGCTGCAGCATCACTATTAGTAGAAGCTGTCCAGGTAACCTTATTTATCTCATATATTCCCCAAATCTTCTACTGACATCAATTCTATTCCTTTGCCAGGCTGCACAAGTTGTCCCACCGCAGTCCCCGCAACTATCGGCCACGTCTCAAGTGGGGACTGAGATTACAGCAGCTCCTGTTGCCGACGTACACGATCTCTTACCCTGCATCCGTAATATTCAGAAAACTTAACCAATTTTGATGCAGGTCGACTTGGGTACGCCGATTATAACTCCACAGCAGGAATCGGCCGGGAGACCCACAGAGGCATGGCAAATTTCCAATACCATCTCATTTCATTTTCCCATAGTATTTTCACGGGAATTTATGTCTTTCTCAGGAAGCTGGCCCAAGCGGAGCACTGATAACGATCGAATCTTCTTCTTCCGACGAACCAAGTGCACCAGTCCCTGAAACAAGGGAAACACTTCCACCGGCGCAGGCAAGGGAGATTCGTTTCAAAGAGGTAACAATCTTACCATCAGAATCGGCCGATTTCGTTTCACCGCTTGCTTACCCTTTACTTTGTTCCCTTACAGGAGCAAGATACTCCCAACAATAGCATCTTTTCCTTTGCTGTCTCCTTGGCCGATGAAGAAGAAATCGCCTCACACGCAGTTCCATCGAGCTCTACTTCTGACGATGTCCGCTCTAAGCTCGAAAGCATTCGTACTCTCCTCCAAGGTGACATCGGCCGATTGGTGGAAGATGCATCGCCGATCCGGCGACTTTTCAATGAGGTCAAAGATCACATCCCGGATGAAGTGTCGGAAGACTTGGGGTATGCTGCCTATATAGAGGGCATGCAGATTCCGGTCTCCAGGGCGCTGCAACGTATGGCCGATCGTGCTCAGATGGCCAAAACTCAGGAGGAGGTCAACTCATACAAGCACCGGGCTCAGGAAGTACACCACAGGATCAATTTCCTCGAAAACTGCCGTCCGGACATCGTCGGCGCAATAGATCGGCTGAAACGGAGGAGAGCAGAACTAGCTAAGGAGATAGAACAGATAACCAAAGAGATAGCCGCTGAAGAGAAAAAGCTCCAAGAACTCCCAACCATCATCGGCGAGCTGAAGCAAGAAAGACAACATCTGGCCCGTGAAACAATAAGACTCCGTCGTCGCGTGTCAGAAGTACCAGGATCGGCCGACAATGATCAGAGAATAGTAGACTCGGCCGATCAAATTAGACGACGAGCGATCATAGCTATAGATGCTTTCCTTGGGCTGTAAAAAAAATATGTTAAACATTATTGCTCCTTTAATGTCACTGCGCCGATTTGGTTTTGAACTGCCTTTTCAGTCTGCCTTGCATTTATGTACGTATTTACTCCGATAGGACGTGTCTCACCATCCATCCACCTCCTCTTCGTTTATACGCAGACCGTTTACCATCTCTAGAGGCACACGCATCACTTATCTCTTCTTCTTCTTTCACTGTCCCAACTGAACGGCAAGATGTCTTGTTCGTCCTCCTCATCCTCTTCCTCTGTCAACCAGGTATGAACTCCCCCTCTACCTTTTTCTTAAGCATCTCAATCGCTCTGATACTGGGTAACTCCTTTTATCTCTGTTTAGCCAAACCGTCTCAGCCCTGATCTAGAACGAGCGATAGAAATCATGCATTCAGGAGAGCCATTATCACAGGCAGACAAAAATCTGATAAGAACTCATGCTGAGGAACTTAGAGATCATGTTCCTGCCGCTGTCCAGGAATATTTGGACCTCATAAGTGCTCATTTTTTGTCCGCAAACGACCATCTTCCAACAAAAATTCTTCACTTCCTTGTAAAGCTACAACTGAAGTCGCCATGGAAGATCTGGAAGAGGAGAAGACCCGCCTGCTGAAAGAACTCTGCAACCAAGCTGAAATTGGAGCCACTGCAGAAGACTTGAAAGAGAAAATGCTCACCCTCATGATAAAACTAGGTCGCATCGAGAGAGAAATCCAGCGTAGGCGTAATCAGTAGACACACCAGTATTTTTATTCTAAGGGCGACTTCTACCATGTCGGCCATGTAATCTGTAATTTCCATTCAATAATGAATCCCAATATTTCTTTTACCAGATGTGTAGCCAGAAAACCGATGAGAAATCGGCCATGTTACCTTGACATATTTTGCTGTAAGTTATGCGTCTACCCAAATGCTTGGATAGTACCTCTTCAGATATCGTCCATTTAAAGCTCTTGGGAATTCCTCCCCTTCGATTGTCTCCAGAATGTATGCATTTCCAGGGGCACATCGGCCGATTCTATACGGCCCTTCCCAAGTGGGTGACCATTTACCGAATTTGGGATCTTTAGACCCTATCGGCAGCACCAACTTCCATACCAAATCTCCTTGAGAGAACTGCTTAACCTTGACCTTTTTAAAATACCATCTCGCCACCCTTTTCTTGTTTTCTTCTATACTAATCAGGGCTCTTAACCGCAAACCCGCCGAATCGTCAAGTTCATCTTTCATGAGAAAGGAATAGTCATCGGCCGTTAACTGATCCTGTAGCGATATGCGTCTTGACCCTGTCCTTATCTCCCATGGCAAGACCGCTTCATGACCATAAACCAAATGATAAGGGGATATTTTAGTGGCCCCATGACAAGCCATGCGGTATGCCCATAAAGATTCAGCAAAAGACATATGCCACTTCTTAGGTTGCTCTTCTATCTTCCTCTTGATTAGCTTGATTATCCCCTTGTTAGACGATTCTGCTTGGCCATTGGCTTGAGCATAGTATGGAGAAGAATTTAATAATCTAATTCCCATATCGGCGGTGAACTCTCCGAATTCTCCAGAAGTGAACATTGTCCCTTGATCGGTTGTGATGGTTTGAGGAATGCCAAATCGATATATAATATGGCTTTGGACAAATTCAATCATATCGGCCGATGTCACTTGGTAAAATAATCTGTAGCCACCAATATGAACTTATGCCTCCACCCACTTGGTAAAATAATCTGTAGCCACCAATATGAACTTATGCCCTTTGCTAGATGGAGGATGAATCTGTCCGATGAGATCTATTCCCCAACCTCTGAACGGCCACGGCTTAATTATTGGATTCATAGCCGATGCTGGTGCGCGCTGCACATTGCCAAACTTCTGACAGTCTTGGCATCCTTTGTAGTACTTGAAACAATCTTCAAGGATGGTCGGCCAGTAATATCCATTGTTCCTGATCATCCATTTCATTTTGTGAGCCGATTGATGAGCTCCACACACGCCTTCATGGATTTCTCCCATCAGAACCTTTGCCTCTTCTGTTCCCAAGCATTTGAGAAGAACTCCATCAATCGTCCGATAAAATAAATCATCCTCAAGCAACACATACTTTGTAGCCTGAAAACGTGTTCGCCGATCCACCTTTTGGGATGGATTTTTCAAGTAATCGGCGATCTCCTTTCGCCAGTCATCGGCCACGAGTTCTAGCGTCATCGCTCCCTGAATCGGCCGATACCCAGAAGCATGTTGAGCCAGTCTGTTGGCTTCTCCATTATAATTCCTGGGGATATGTTCAATTATTGCAGATTTGAATTCTTTCAAAAGTTGAAGACAATCCTCATAATAAATCCTCAAGATGTCATCCTTGCACTCAGATCGTCCTGTTAACTGATCCACAATGAGCATGGAGTCCCTAAAGATCTCGACTGCATCAGCTCTGACTTCCCTTAATAATTGGATGCCTTTCAGAACAGCTCGATATTCCACCTGGTTATTAGTTGCAGAGGCTTCTATCGGTAGAGAGAAATCATAAGTTGCCCCCCGAGGCGACACAAGAACAATGCCGAGTCCTGATCCGATCCCACACGAAGAACCATCAAAATATAGAGTCCATGGAACTGGTTCAACGGTGGCAATTTCTGGTCCACAATGTTGAACTACGAAATCGGCCATCACTTGACCTTTGATGGCTTTGGCCGATTCGTACCTTAGATCGAATTCTGACAAAGCCAGGATCCATTTTCCAATCCGCCCCTTCAAAATCGGCAATGATAGCATATACTTCACCACATCATCCTTGCACACGACTACGCATTCTGCCGATAGCAAATAGTGCCTGAGCTTAGTACACGAAAAGTACAAGCACAAGCATAATCGCTCCACCGAGGAATATCTTGTTTTGGCGTCTAAAAGTCTTCTGCTGACGTAGTATACCACTCGTTCTTTCCCTTCAAACTCCTGTACCAACGCCGATCCAATAGCCTGTTCGTCAGCCGATAAATATAACTTGAACGGGTTACCAGGCTGTGGCGGGGCTAACACCGGAGGTGAAACCAGATACTGCTTGATATTCTCCAGTGCCTTGCGCTGTCCTTCTCCCCATATGAATTCCTGGTTGGGCTTTAATTTCAACAGAGGGGTAAAAGCCTGAATACGTCCTGATAGATTGGATATGAATCTTCTGATGAAATTGACCTTGCCGATGAGGGACTGCAGTTCAGTTTTATTTTGTGGGGCCACCACTTTGTTGATGGCGTCTATGGTCTTGCGGTTGACTTCTATCCCACGCTCATGAACCATAAATCCTAAGAATTGTCCGGCCGATACACCAAATGCACACTTGTTTGGGTTCATCTTCAGCCCATGTTTCCTTGTGCACCCCAGCACTTCCTGTAAATCGGCCAGATGATCTTGGTGACCTTTTGACTTGACCACGACGTCATCTATATAAATTTCCACCGATGAACCAATGAGCCTGTGGAATATGTAGTTCATGGCCTGTTGATATGTAGCGCCGGCATTCTTCAAGCCGAAAGTCATAACCACCCATTCAAATAAACCAAGATGGCCTGGGCACCTAAAAGCCGTTTTCGAAATATCTTCCTCGGCCATTAATATCTGATTGTACCCAGCATTCCCATCCATGAAGCTTATGACTTTGTGGCCTGCGGCAGCATCCACCAAGATATCGGCCGTTGGCATCGGATATCCATCCATCCGCGTAGCCTAATTTAATTAATTGAAATTGATGCACACACGCAATTTTCCATTCTTTTTGTATACAAGCACAATGTTAGAAATCCATTCAGCGTAGCGGCACTGCCGAATAAATCCTGCCTCAATCAACTTTGTAATCTCGGCCTTTATGTCAGGTAGAATCTTGGGGTTACACCGTCGTGCAGGTTGCTGATACGGCCGATATCCTGATTTTATAGGTAGCCGGTGTTCAACAATAGACCGGTCTAGTCCTGGCATCTCGTGGTATTCCCAAGCAAAGCAATCCCTGAACTCTTTCAATAAACTTATCAATTTACATTTGTACTCAGAATCCAAATTGGCACTAATGTATGTCGGCCTTGATTTGCTGCTATCTCCCAAATCTACCATCTCTAATAAATCGGCCGACGTAAACCCATGTCCAAGCTTCCCATCTTCTCGGACGAGCTGATCCATTTATTCTGAATCTTCAGAGCCGACTGCTTGGATCGGCTGTAGACCGAAATCGGACACTTTCAGGAAGTCAGTGTCCCAAGTCCTGCCGGATATACACTTGACGTGCTCGCAGCTCCACTGTTGTGTGTCGGCCGCTGCAACGCTATACACGGAATCGGCAGCGACTATCTCTGTACTGTCGCCGACCCATTGCACAAGGCATTGATGCATAGTAGATGGGACACAGCAGTTTGCGTGTATCCAGTCGCGACCAAGCAGCATATTGTAGGACCCCTTGCCATTAATAACGAAGAAAGTAGTAGGGAGGGTCTTACTGCCGATGGTGAGGTCGACGCAGAGCGCTCCGCGGGCGGGTGACACGTTGCCTTCGAAATCCTTCAGCATCATGTCCGTCTTGGTGAGGTCGTCGTCGCCCTTGCCCAGCTTGCGGAACATGGCATATGGCATGATGTTGACTGCCGCGCCTCCATCTACCAGTAATCTGGTGACGGGTCTTCTGTTGACATACCCTTTGAGAAACAGCGCCTTAAGATGCTGTCGTTTTTCCTCTTCTGGTTTCTCAAACGTAGCCGTCATCGGCTCTAACACTAGTTGTGCCATTTGTTCCTCCTCTGTTCTTGTCACTCTATCCCGATCGTTGGGCGCCATGAACTCCATCGGCAGTATGAATACCATATCAATTTCGGCTGCCGATTCTTGGTTGCTCGTTTCTTGATCATTTTTCTTTGGGCGCCAAACTCGAGATTTCACATTCCTTCTCTCTGGCACCTGTCTTTGCTCTTCTTCTTGATGTTCCCACTGGCGTAGGCGTTTGATCCTTCGCTTTTGGGATCTGGATAGGCCATCGGGACACCACCTGGGATTCACTGGTTTGGCCGATGATCTGGCGTATTCCCAATCTGGTTCCCTTCCTAGGGGATCTTCGTCTGACACCCTATCATCGGCCATCTCTTCCAGCCGATCGTGCGCGCTGATCCTGCCCCCCAGTCCATCTTGCTGGCCGATCTTGCTTTTTGACCTGTTGCACTGGTCAACTCTGCCCCCCAGCCGATCATGCACCGAAACGCGCCGTTCTTCGCGCCTATTTCTGTTGATCGGCTCTGATCTTCTGTCCCTAGAGTGTGGCCTCGGGCGATCGTTGCAGCTCAACCCGTTACACTCCAGACAATTGTCGGCAGATGGCAATCTGATATCGTTCTCCCAGCTGTGGATGAAGAACGGACATTGCCAGTGATCTTCATGCCGGCGTATCGTCTCTTCCTGGTATCTTGCCTGTTCTTGCTGCTGCCGATATTTACTGAGTAAGAATTGGGAGGTGACGGGTTTGCGTGGTCGTTCTGGCCCTCGCCTATTTCTTCTGATTTCTTCCGTCGTGATCTGCCTCCTGGGGTCGACAGCGCCGCCTCTTCTCGCCGATTCTGACGTCAGCACCTTGGTTTGACTTGAGGTTCCTCCAGCGTTAACCGTGTTGGCCGGGAAGGGATGCTGATCTATCTTCATCGGCTTCGCCGATTTGGTTGGAGTTTCCAACTTAAGCCGCCCCTGTTCAATGGCCGATTGTATCTGCTGGCGGAAGACTTTACATTCATTTGTGTCATGAGAAGTAGCGTTGTGCCACTTGCAGTATTTCATCTTCTAAAGTTGATCGGCCGTAGGGATGGTGTGATGTTGAGACAGCTTAATCTGCCCCTCCTGAAGTAGTAGATCAAAAATTTTATCGGCTTTTGACGTGTCAAAGCCGAATGTCTCTGGCTCCTTCTTGCCAAAGGGGCAAGATATTGGTTTTTTCCCTTTTACCCATTCTGCCAGGCCGATTTCTTCTTCCGCATCGGATTTAGATCCCTCCAAGTATGCCACCTTCTTTTGCAAGTTCCTCCGCTGTTCAAACGGTCGGACCTCTTGCCCTGATAATCGGTGGACGATTTGGCTCAGGCTTTCAAATTCTTGGGCAGCATATCTCTCTTTGATTTGTGGCAAGAGGCCTTGGAAAGCGATATCGGCCAACTGTGCATCGGTCAGAGCCAGACTGTAGCATTTGTTCCTGATTTCTCTGAACCTCTATATATACCTTGTCACTGGTTCATCGCTCCTCTGCCTGAGGCTGGTCAAATCCGAGATCTTCATCTCGTGTACTCCTGCATAGAAGTACTTGTGGAATTGTTTCTCCAGATCGGCCCACGTGACGATAGAATTTGGCGGTAAAGTGGTGAACCACTGGAAGGCCGATCCGGACAGAGATGATGAAAATAAACGCACCCTCAGAGCATCTTGCGTGGCAGCTTCTCCGCACTGGATGACAAATCGGTTGATATGCTCCACAGTGGATGTGTCGTCCGTCCCTGAGAACTTGGTGAAATCAGGAACTTTGTAACGATGTGGGAACGACAGCGAGTCATAGGCCGATGGATACGGCGTCTTGTAAGTATAAGTTTGAACTTTCGGCTTCAGTCCAAACTGATCCTGGATTACTTCTGCTATTCTTGCCGTCCAGTCCACCTGCTGCTGATGAACAGTTGTTCGCGGCGCGGGCATATGCTGAAGGGCTGGTATGCCGGGTGATGAATCGGCGAATTTTGCTGAGAGGCCGATAGTTGATGGCGAAACGAGTCCACACCCCCTTCGCACGTCACTGCTGGCGCCGTGCCTCTGAATGCTTCCACAGTGTTTGCCCCCCTGCCGATTTCTGGTAAGATCGGCTGATACTGGGAAACCGTCGGCCGGGCGGCCGATTGGTATGGCACTTGAACCGAATAACTGCCATGCCCGTTCGCTGGCTCGGGAAAATACGCTGTGGCTGACGTCCCCCAAGGCGCTGAGCTTGTAGGTAGTGTTTGCACAGAAGCCATCTGAACGGGTTGAAACAGCACTTGCGATGGGAGACATGGTGCACCGCTGTATCTTGGAGACGCCAGAGGTGGTGGAGAGCTGTACCCCTCGCGTTGCGTCAATATCGGCTGAGAAGCCGATTGGGATGTGTATGGTAGGCTTCTGGCTGGCAGAGTAGTTGGGGGGGCATATGCCGGTCCCTGATAGCCTTGAACGGCTCCGCTGGCCAGAGAGTTGACGACGACGTTATACACCGTGTTGCTCATCACCGAGGATTGGTCGATGAATGCTTGATACACGGACTGTTGAATCATCTCTGACATCTTGCCCGAGTCTTCAGCAATGGTGATGTGGCGAGGTGCTAGAATAGGGGCCTTCTTGACTGCCTCCCCGCTTCTGGTACGACTGAACGACTGGAGGTACATCTTCTTGTAATCTTCCAGATGTTTAGCCAATTCCTCCCTCTGGTCCTTGAGATCCGCTTCTGTGACCTCAATGATGTTGCTGTCGGAGATTTCTGCGTTCTTCGACATATCAGATCTTGAACGGTCCCACCGGGCGTGCCAAAAGTGTGTTAGCGCTAAAATCGGCGGGATAGGAATCGGCCGATGGGTCTTGAGCGTCGGACACAGGACCCGGGAGAATCTGCTTAGCTCCTGTTCGGGTTATCGCCCTGGTGCGGTTCGCGCGGCGTGCCAGTCAATCTGACCTGTTGATTGACAAGGAAATAGAGTATTAAATTCAAGACGCGTCGATCGGCTGGAGTTCCGATCTGTCCTGAGGAGCGCGTCGGCGGCGAATCGGCCGATTTGCTGTAGAGACGATCGGCTATAGATCAGCCGATGATCGTCTAGTAATTGTAAAGAAAACTGCTGGAGCGATCTAAACAATTACTACAGAAGCAACACTTGAAATAGATCTAATCGGCTGTATGATGATAAATCGAGGAAGAACAATGATGAAGCCGATTACTTCGATCTCAAGCTGGATAACGGGTGATAATACTAGAACAACAGGTAAAACTTGCAATTCTAGTAAATATCGATAACTGGTGAATAAATCCAAACGAAACCACAGCGATGCGCCCGTAGTTAAAGCTCGGATATTACTCGGTAAGCGGAACCTACCAATTGGCCGGAGATCAAGTTGATGCAGCCCTGCCAATCCGTACGAACTCGTGGAAGAAGAAAATATTGGCGAAGTCGCCGACTTGAAAGTAAATTGCTGGAAAAGTAGAGGTGTTGTTGTTGATTGATGTATTGATGTATATGCAAAGCCCTGACGACTCCTATTTATACCCTAAAATTAGGACTCCTGGTCGATTACGACTCGTTACAACCTTATTTAAAAAGGGAAAAACTACTATATCTACAATATCTTTTAAAAAGAAAACGGACTCCCGCAGAATCTTCCGCCGCCGTTTCCTAATCCAATCAGGACTTTTTCAATTGCTTCCCGACCGAATTAGCGTCGCTCTGTTGACCAACTTTTGACCAGGACCGTCCGAAGTAGTCCCATCCTGTTGGCGCAAGCTGCATCACCCATCGGCCGATTTCCAACTGTTACCCCAATCGGCCGATTCTTTATTGTAGCCTCCAGATCTGCCGCATCGGCCAATCTTCTCCTCCTGACGCCGATTTAACACGTGTCAAAATCTGGCGTCAACAATTTTTGTACGAATTTTTTACACAAAACTCTTGTTTTTTAACATATTTGTACAAATAATTTTTTTATGTGTATACGCTTTGTATATAATTTTATATTTAAACAAATTATATAACTTTTGATTTATTTTATGTAATTATGATTTGGACCTCGGGTGATCCAATTAGCAAGTTTAAGGCTCTGAATGTGAATTTTGGAAGTTTAGAAACTTGGATGACATCTCCAACTAAATTTAAGGACCGGTGGTGCGTTTTACTCCTAAAATATAAATCGAATATATTTCATCTGCTTCTTTACTTTTAAACATGAGTTATTTTATCCGCTTCTCTACGTTTAAATATATTTTAAATTTTATAATGTAATCACTTTGCTTTAAGCCTGGTAAACATTTCAAAAGAAGTTGGAAATATAGTCGAACTGCAGGAAGAACGAAAGAATAGAAAAACTTTGTTAGATGTCTGCCGGGATTCTGAGCTGGGCGAACAAGATGTTCTTACATGCATACATACACTAAACAAAAACAATAATCCAAAACTGTGTGTGCTCGACCGCACATGTCCGTCTGAACAAATGACTCCGTAGTCCGTACCATACTCGAACAGAGCATACGGCGGCGGGCTCGCCGGCTACCTCGCCGCCGTTGGTGAGCGGAGCGCGTGGGTGTGGCTTAGGATGGAGTTGATGCGCTGCAGCCTGAGCTCCTCCCGGAACTGCCGGATGAACAGCTCCGCGCGCGCGTTCAGCTCGGCCTTCCCACCCAGCGCCTCCTCTGCTTTCGTGCGCCGCCGGCTGATCCCCTCCGTCGTCTTCTTCGCTGGCTTCTTGGTGAGCACCGCCACCGTCGCGGTGGCAGGAGCCTGTGGCGGCGTCGGCGGCGGCGGTGACGCTAGCTCCTGCGCGCGGTGCCGCTGGGACAGCGCGTACGCCTCGTCCAAGCTGATCGACCCATCTTGCTCCTCTGCCTCTGCCTCTTTCTTCGCCTCGTGTTGATCTTGCTCCTCCTCTGCCTCGGCCTTGTCCTCCTGGTTCTCCGGCGCCGGCGCGGGAGCCGCGTGGTCCTCCTCCGCCGGTGCCGGCGCGGCAGGCTCGATCGGCGGCGCGACGCTGCTCGTCACCGTCCCGCCGGTCGGTGCGGCCACCGCCTGTTCGGGATGTTCCTGAGCAGCGGCGGCCTCCTCCGCTCCTCGCGAGCAGCAGTAGTAGCAGTGCGGGTCGTCCGTGGACGCGGAAACACTCGTGCCGTCGCCGCCGTCGGCCGGCGCCCCCACGACGCCGCCGGCCGCGGGGTGCGCGGCGAAGATGGAGAAGGACCGGAGGCGGTCCAGGACGAGGGACGAGCCGCTGCGGCCGAGCCCGCGCCGCGCCGCCCCGCCGGCGTCGGCCCGCGCGCCGCAGGACATGGCGGCGATGGCGCCGACGACGGCGTTGAAGAAGACGAACCACGCCGCGGCGGGGCTGAGCCACGGCGCCAGCGGCCACCAGCATAGCGCTACCACCGCCATCTATCCGATCGAGCTCGAGCCCGAAGAATCAGTGATCGGTCGATGGACCAACCGTGACCACCTCCCAGGCGCTGCCGCCTCTACCGATCGATCGACGAGCTGCCTTTGCGGTTGCTGTTTCGGGTAGCGCTAGTGCCTCCTGCAAGATGGGTCGACGGAGCTGCTGGTTGGGATATATGTATATGCATATATGTATATATAGCAGCGTGCCCCGCGGTGACAGCTCGCCGCGGCTGTCAGTGTCAGTGCGCGGGAAGCAGAAGCTAGTGTGGGAACGGTCGGGACAGGTAGGCCGCGTAGATCCACCGCGGTGGCTGTCTGTGAGGTGTGGCCGAACCAGGCTCCAAAGGGCACAGCAGCGCGGGGAGGCTGGCCGGCGTCGCTGTCCCAGTGGCCGCGTAGATCTTTTCGCATGTGTGGACGCTGCAACTGGGCACGAGTTCCACTCGACAGCCAGGGCGACCAGCGAGAAGATTCGCCCTGGGGGATTTCTTTACCCTTTTCCACGAAACATGAGCGTGCCTGCCGCTGCTTTGCTTTGGCTTCAGATTCAATTACGTGTCTGCTTTTATTTTTTTCTTCCTATCTTCAGATTCAATTACCATGAGGCAACAAACCTACCTACCTGCGCGCACCTGGTTAACAAACTAACCACCCATCTTTCTTTTTTCAGGAAAGAAACGGACAGTGTCGGTGCCCGTCTTGCATTGTTTACTGCCTCTGTTGGTCCCAGGGCCATGTGTGGAAGTGGTGCTCAAGTTCTACACCGATGCTGCTAGTTGGCGTGCAAGGCTCCAGGCCTCCAGCACGGCACACAACTCCGACAGAGGTGAGAAACAAGAACCCAACTTCACCTTGTTAGAGTATGAGTTGTAGCAAATTAGGGCTAAAATATTATACTCTGAGTAGGTTTCTTAAATTATATAATTGGACTAGGACTAGGATTCTATAAACTCGGACTATATAATAAAAAGTCTGGGTGACCTTAAGGTCAAGCCGTGTAAAACAGTTCCAATAATATTTTCTACATGGTATCACAGCCATAGACCAACATCACTTGATCCTTGGATAGCTCACATCTTCCGCTTGCGCCGTCCTGAGAAGATCAATATCCATAATCTCCCTAGGGCACCGCATCAATCAGTTAGCCTCTCCCAATCATAATCAGTATATTAGATTAGACTATTTTTTTCTCTTGAAATCATAACCTTTAGCATATCATCGCTGATGGTCTTCGTCGACACTGTCCCACACGCCACTTCGTTCACAAATATGAACATCCCGTGTCCTCTGCAAGACGCTACATCAATGACGACCACTACTACATCGATCGTGGCTATCACGCATCATCAAGATCAACTCCATCGACATCAACTCCAGTCAAAACATTCGTGTCATACAAGACACTCCCACTATGACTGCGGGACGGGATAGAGGAGAAATAAGAGACAACACCACAAGGGTAAAGTGAAGAAGAAGATAGAGGTACAAGACTTCAAATTCAGTCGCAATCGTCTGCTTCGCTCCCGCTGCGACTGAGAGAGAATGTTAGAGTATGAGTTGTAACAAACTAGGGCTAAAATATTGTACTCTGAGTAGGTTTGTTAGATTATGTAATTAGAATAGGAATAGGATTCTATAAATCCGGACTATATAATAAAAGTCTGGATGATCTTAAAATCAAGCCGTATAAAACAGTTCCAATAATATTTTCTACACACCTGTCAATTCCTTCCGCCCACATGCGATTGAGAGGCTGAGACGGCGGCCAGCGTCACCGGTCGGCACAGTCAGCGAGAGGGGTGGGGAACTCGGGGCGCGTGGACGTGATGTGGACGCAGGAAAATCCGTGACTGATTCCAACGGACCTGTGGTTTTACCAGCTGCCAGCCAACTGAGAGTGTAGGCCTTGATAGTACTACTCTGCCGTTGATGTGGACAACGTAGGTGGCGCCTGATGCATTGCCACCAAAGATTTCCTCGACAGGAGGTGAGTAATAATTTGTCACGCGCGCCAGTGCAAAGCCAAGCTCTAGAGCGTGCCCACAGTGGTTTGGTTTGAAACGCCTACAATTGTTTAAGGTGTGTACGTACGTAAAATTTGAAGCATAAGATAAACTGGATTTGATTCCACACGGATGTGCTCCATCCGTCCTCAAATACAAGGCGTCCAGCTGCATTGTTACATCATGATCAATCTTACAACATTCAATGTGCAAGAATTATTTTGATTTCTTCCTTTTAAAAAAAAGAATGGTTAGTTTTTCCCTCCGCATGTTAAGTTGGAACTCAAAAGCTGCTGCACTGATTTCAGACTCTTTTACTAAAATGGCAGAAACATGTTCCCCAGCATCACCACAATGCTCAAGATGTTGAATTTTCATCTACCCGCGAGCTATGTTTGCACTCATATTATTTTCTAAAAATAATTGAAGTACTTATGATTAAGGGAAAATCCATTCTATGATTAAAATAAAAATGTAGATATGATTTAGTGCTTTAGTCCAAATATTATAAATTTAAATAGCAATTTACATTATCGTTGTCCTTGTGTATGAATATAACATAAAACAGGATTGTTACGATATACATATTTAGGCCTTGTTTAGATGCATCATGTAAAATTTTTGAAATAGAATCTGTTCACATTTGAAATATTAAATATAGACTAATTAAAAAACTAATTGCAGATTCCGTCCGTAAATCGCGAGACGAATGTAATGAGTCTAATTAATCCATCATTAGCACATATTTACTGTAGCATTAATATAGCAATTTATTATCTAATTACAGCCTAATCACTACAGGATCCCAGTAGTTTGCCGTGTGCCAGGGCACACGACAAAGCCTATATTGCACACGGCAAAGGCTTTGCCGTGTGTAGCACACGACAAAAATCGGCCAGCAAAGCCACCTTTATCGTGGGCCCTTTTTCGGGTGCTAAGATGGCTCTTGATAAAAAATAACACTCGGTAAAACTTAAATCGAAAAGACCTGAAATAAATGGAAAAAAATTTAATCAAGGAAGGGCGGCACCGGCCAATGCCCGCCCGTCACCGTTGAATTCGCAAGTCACGGTACTTTTCGCGCATAATTCACATGCTACGCGGTCGGCGGGATTCGAACCCGCGACCTCCCCCTCGCGTGTAGTCTCCTCTACCAGTGCACCACACTCTCACTTATGTGTATACTCCATTTTTCCCCCACATATTATGCTAAACCGAGTGTAAATTGCTTGTTTGAGGCGCTAAACGAATTCAAATAAAAAAGTTACCAACTACAAAGTTCCATAACTTTTCAAGATCTACAACTTTTATTTTGGTTGTTTCCCCATCTGAGGTTGTTTAGAAAATTTGAATCTCACTTTGCCGTGTGCCATATCAAGGGCACACGGCAAAGCCTGGTCATTTGCCATGTGCCTCGATCCGGCACACGGCAAGGCCTTCAATTTTTTTATCATTCAACTTGTTCCACTATTTTATGTTTGCATAACTTTGTGATAATTTTTACCTTGCCAAAGTGACTCAACAATTCATGTTAGATGATTCTAAGAGAAAAAATCTATTATTTCTTGCAGTTATAGCTCAATTTCAATGGATATCACATGATATTCTTTAATTGCAAAAAAAAATTAAAATTATCAAATGGCTCTGAAAAATAACCAAAATTTGGTACGAAACTGTCACACCCGATTCTAGAAAGAACCAGATGTATCTCATATGTGCGCCAGGATCTCGTTCACACACATATGGTAGACGGAAGTGTAATATATCAAAGACAATGCTCAAAAGTAACTAAATAAAGTATTAATCAATATTACACTCCGTATAAAAGAGACACAAATGTCTTTAAACGATAAACCGTTATACCCTATACGAAGTCTCCAACAACTCCGTCTTCCACAGGCGATGACTGGTGAACGCAGGACCTAGAACTCCTCGAAGTCGTCGAAGATCTCCTCTTCAAAGTTCTCTTCTGAACAGCAGGGGGCAAGGGTGAGTACTCTTATGGTTGGTACTCAGCAAGTGGGGTGAAAATGCAAGGCCATCAAGGATAGGCTGAGGTTTGCAGTAGCGGTTGCTTTTAGTTGGTCAAGTATTTATTAACAAGCATCTATTAACTAGATTTAAGTTTATACCATCCCACTTTAGCAAAATCATAAAGATTCCATCAACATAATCATCATCCATGAACCACGATTTATTTAATCTTCAAGTTTCATTATCATGTGAGGGTCCAAGCCACTCTTAACCGTGAGTATGGCTGTTATAACAGTTTTACACTCTGCAGAGGTTGTACACTTTACCCACAAATCGTGTTTCCCTGAGTCACCCGGCTTTGCAAGGCCCTTAAACACTTCCGAGGTGAGTGGCGAGGGTACACTACGAAGCCTTTACAAAGACATGTCGAGAGCTAGGCAGCCCGCTAGAGTTTCAGTAGCGGCGTGGTCCATAAACCTGCCTAATGGTCAGCTCCTTAGCAAAGGCAGCTACCCCAAGAGGACCGAGCTATGACCCCTATCACCGACCCCCTCCTTGCCCTTTCGGTAAGGCCACCAGCAAACTACACATCTAATTAATTGGCTAAGGTCAGAGCCATATGACTTTGTGGTTGCACTGTTCACTTGGGTGGTTCTCCATGTTCCCATTACACAAAGTTGATCTTGAACTTACGCGATAAAACCACAATATGAAATGCAATCAACACCAACAAAAGAGTAAACCAATACCAATCCCAAAGTTTGCAACTAAGCGTAACTACCCAACAAAGTAGTAAACCCAGGTGTTTCAAGGTTTGGGGTAAAAGACTAGGTATGTCCTTAGTATAGGTAATCCATCAAGTTTATGCAAGCAACAGTAAAGTAAAGTGAATTTCCATGCTGTTGTTGGGTTCAAACAGAATATGCAGAGGGGGGAAATCCACTTGCCTTCGTCAAGCAACTGCTGATTCTCTTCCTCGTAAGCTTGCTCTTGATTTGGCTCGAACGTCACGTTGTCTACGCGATCACACAGACAAGCATACGCAAACAAATAAGAAACAATACAACAAACAGTACAAACAGAAAGTGAAAAGATGCTAAAGTTGTAGTTCAGGATGCAAAGATCGTGTGGGCTTAAGAATTGCTGAAATCGGAATTGAAACGATGATGATATGGCTAAAACGGTGGTCTGGGGACCTAACTGCTAGAGTTTTGAGTCTCCCGAGGCTAAATCTGAAGAATTCAGGGGCTAAAGCCTAATTAAACCTTAAACAGAGGGTCGGGGTACAAAACTATAGGTTCTAGACGGCGGTTACTAAATCTAGAAAAGTCAGGGGTCGGGACAGAAAAAGGAAAGGGCTCAACTCTAATTATTTTCTACTGATCTGGACTGCGGGTTGATTCCTGGAAAACTTAGGGATCTTCCTGCAAAAGTTTCGGGAACGGCTAGGGTCGGGTGAATCTGGTCCGTTGGATCAGAATCGGCGGCGGATCAGACGAATCGGCGGAGTAAGGGTCGGGTGAATCGGCGGCATGAGGAGTGGGTCAGGTGAATCGGCTGAGTCAAGAAAAGGTCGGGTAAATCGGCCGGGTAAAGTGAAGATCACTTCTAACCGTTAGATCTAGATCGAGCGGCAGAGGAAGGGTCGGCTCGACGGAACGAAAAGGGTCGGGCGAAGCGGAGTTTTAACTGGGCATCGGCGGCGAGCGATTGCGGCGGCTGACGGCCGGAGCTTCACCAAATCTGGTGTTCCGGGCTCAATTCAAGCTGGATTTATGCCGGGGAGTGAGCGGGCGGTACGGGGAAGGTGAGGGTGGGTACGGGTTGGCTGTGCGGCGGTTGTAAGCTGGTGGCCACGGCGGTGGACGGAAACAGGGGTCCGGCGAGGGATTGGGTTTGCGGTGGAGCAAGAGAGAGAGAGAGAAATCTGGTGCGGCTTGATACTCACCAACTCGCGGAGCTTCTGGTGGGAGTTGATGATGGCAGGGAAACTGCAGATCGGCGAGTCGACGGAGAATCGGCGACACGGGACGGCGGCGTTCCTCCGATGTGCAACTTCCAGCGGCGCGCGACAATGTTGTGTAGAGGAAAAGATTTGAGCTTGGCTCTGGTTGCAAGGCGGGGCTTTGGTAGGATTTTATAGGGGCGGATTGGCCGGGATTAGGAAGGCGGTGCTGCGGATTCGATCAGGACTCGGGTTAGAAGAAAGAGAACGGAATACGAACGACAGCACGGAGTCGTTCTGGACTCTGGCTAAGGAAAGAAGAAAGAAGAAGAAGGCGCCGACAGGTGGGTCCTAGTTGTCGGTGAAAGCAAGGGTCGGGTGAGGAAATCGGTCACTCAGTGGGCCGTGGGAAAAGAAAAGAAGAAGAAGAAGAGAAGAAGGATTGGGCTGGCTGTAAGAAAGAAATAGGAGGAGAAAAGAAATAAAGATGCATGCACAATTTTAATTTATGATTTTTATGAAAATACTTTTAGAAGTTTCAACTCCTATATTTTGGGTGTTACAAAACCTACCCCCCTTAAAAGAATCTCATCCTCGAGATTAGGAAGGACTAAGGAACAACTGAGGGAATTCTGCAATCAGTTCATCTTCTCTTTCCCATGTAGCCTCATCCTCTGAATGGTGACTCCACTGTACCTTGCACATTTTGATCACCTTGTTCCGGGTAACCCTCTAAGATGTTTCCAAGATTCTAACCGGATGCTCTGCATAAGTCAAATCTTCTTGTACATCAAGTTCCTCCAACGGTAATTGCTCCTCTGGCACTCTCAAACATTTCTTTAACTGTGATACGTGAAACACATCATGGACATCTGACAATCGTGCCGGTAACTCCAATTGATATGCCACTTCACCTTTCCTTTCCAGGATCTGAAAAGGACCAATATAACGTGGTGTCAACTTTCCTTTCACTTTGAATCTACGTAAACCTCTGATGGGTGATACCTTCAAATACACAAAATCTCCAACTTCAAATGTCAATTCCCTTCTTCGTGTATCAGCATAACTTTTCTGTCGTGACTGGGCAGTCTTGAGATTATCCCGGATTATCTGGACTTGTCTATCCGCTTCTTGAAGAATCTCTGGTCCAAAAACTTGACTTTCTCCTGTCTGATTCCAATACATGGGTGTCCTACATTTTCTTCCATATAATGCTTCAAATGGGGCCATCTTGAGACTTGCTTGGTAACTGTTATTGTAGGAGAATTCTGCATATGGCAAACTTTTATCCCAACTACCTCCATGCTTGAGGGCACATGGTCTCAACATGTCTTCTAATACTTGATTCGTTCGCTCAGTCTGACCGTCTGTTTGCGGATGATATGCAGAGCTGAAATCGAGCTTTGTATCCATGGATTCATGTAATTTCTGCCAGAAACGCGACGTGAACTGAGTACCTCGATCAGACACTATCTTCTTTGGAACACCGTGCAGACACACAATTCGTGACATGTATAGTTCTGCTAACTTGGCTCCAGTGTATGTGGTTTTGACTGGGATGAAATATGCGACTTTTGTCAATCTGTCCACAATAACCCATATCGAGTCGTAACCATCACGAGTACGAGGTAGCCCTACAATGAAATCCATACCAATCTCTTCCCATTTCCATTCAGGTACTTTCAAAGGCTGGAGTAAACCTGCTGGTCTCTGGTGTTCTGCTTTCACTCTCTGGCACACATCACACAAAGCTACGTGAGTTGCTACGTCTCTTTTCAAACCATACCACCAGTACTTTTCTTTCAAGTCTTGATACATTTTGGTACTTCCAGGGTGAATAGAATAAGCGGAATCATGTGCTTCCCTCAAAATAAGTTCACGAAGGTGATCAATTTCAGGCACACAGATCCTTTTTCTGAACCAAACAGTTCCTTGTCCATCTTCGGTGAAGTCCATAGTTTTGCCTAAACCAATTTGAATCTTGATCTCTTTGATCTTAGCATCTGTCAACTGTCCTTTTCTGATCTCTTGTTCTAATGTCGGTTCCATCTCCATAGTTATGGCTTCCGCCTGAGTGACAATTCCCAAATTCAAACGTGCCATCTCCCAACATAATTCTTGAGGCATCAATCGAGCAATCATCATATTAGCTTGTCCTTTCCGGCTTAGGGCGTCTGCCACGACATTAGCCTTGCCAGGATGGTACTGAATATCCAAATCATAGTCCTTGATTAGTTCTAGCCATCTGCGCTGTCTTAGGTTAAGATCCTGTTGCGTGAAGATGTACTTCAGACTTTTATGGTCCGTGAAGATCTGACACTTGTTTCCGATCATGTAGTGCCTCCAAATCTTCAATGCGTGCACGACGGCAGCCAATTCCAAGTCATGGGTAGGATAGTTCTGCTCATGCTTTCTCAGTTGTCTTGAAGCATAGGCCACAACTTTGCCTTCTTGCATTAACACACATCCAAGACCCATCCGTGAAGCGTCGCAATACACATCAAACCCTTTGTGGATATCTGGCGTTATCAACACAGGGGCAGTGGTCAATCTTGTCTTCAGCTCTTCAAAACACTTCTGGCATGTAGCATCCCACTTAAATTCTTTTCCTTTCTCCAACAGAGAAGTCATAGGTTTCACAATCTTCGAGAATCCTTTAATAAATCTGCGGTAGTAGCCTGCAAGTCCGAGGAAACTCCTGATTTTAGGCACAGTCTTCGGTGGATTCCAATTCAGAACATCTTGAACTTTACTCGGGTCTACTGCAATTCCTCCCTCTGTGATAACATGTCCAAGGAAAGAAACTTCTCTCAACCAAAAATCACATTTGCTCAGCTTAGCATATAACTGATTCTCTCGGAGTTTCTGTAACACTATCCTTAAGTGCTCTTCATGTTCTTCCTCGTTCTGCGAATACACCAAGATGTCATCAATGAACACAACCACAAACTTGTCAAGGTATTCCATGAAAACCTTGTTCATCAGGTACATGAAGTATGCTGGTGCGTTGGTCAATCCAAACGACATCACAGTAAACTCGTATAGACCATATCTGGTTGTGAAGGCTGTCTTGGGTATATCCTCTGGTCGGATCCTTAGCTGATGATATCCTGATCTCAGATCAATCTTGGAGAAAACCTTGGCACCTCTCATCTGATCAAACAAATCTTCAATCCGGGGCAGTGGATACTTATTCTTGATCATCACGTCGTTCAGCGACCTGTAGTCTACACACATCCTTCTGCTGCCATCCTTCTTATCGACAAAGATCACGGGTGCTCCCCACGGGGATGAGCTAGGACGGATAAATCCCTTAGCTAACATCTCTTCTATTTGTTTCTTTAGTTCACTTAGATCCTTAACATCCATTCTATAGGGTCTTTTAGAGATAGGTGCAGTACCAGGTAAAAGATCAATACTGAACTCAATGTCACGAACAGGTGGCATACCTGGTAAATCTTCCGGGAAAACGTCGGGATACTCACTGATAACTCTGATATCTTCCAGAGGCATTCCCTTCATTTGGTTCACTATCCCAACTGCACTGGGCAAAGCTGATGCCACAAACTCTATTTTATCTCCTTGAGGGCTGGTCAAGAGCACTGATCTCTTGCGGCACTGAATAACACCATCACATCCTGATAACCAATCCATTCCAAGGATCACGTCGATGCCGTTAGTCTTTAGGACTATTAGATTGGCTAGGAATTCTATCCCCATAATATTCAAGCTGACCCTTGGGCATAAGTGGCTGGCTTTCAATTCCTTGCCCGGGGAGCTTACTAGTAATATTTGCTTCATAGGGCTCATTGGTAAATTATGTTTTGCAACAAATTGCTCAGTAATGAATGAATGTGATGCTCCAGAATCAAAAAAACTGATGCAGGTTCAGAATTGACAAGGAACGTACCGAGCACAACGTCGGGAGCCTCTTCAGCTATTTCTGCAGCCACATGATTCACCTTTCCGCGCACGCAGTTCTGTTGTCCTTTGTTGCCCAATGGTGTCTGGTTGCTATTGCGCGGCTGCTACTGCTGAGGAGTTTGCCTTTGTCCACTGTTCCTCTAATTCTGAGGGGTTTGCACATTACGCTTCGGGCAATTGTTAGCGTAATGACCCAGTTCTCCACATTTGAAACATCCGTTAGGTAGGACCGGGGTGACTGGATTGTTGGACCGCACTGGTGCACCTGTGGCATAGCCTGGATGGTACGGTTGCGGGTTGGAGTGGCGCTGAGTCTGCTGGTTGTAACGTTGAGGCTGTTGTGGAGTTCGTTGATTCTGTTGACTCTGCTGATATCCTCCACCTTGTCCTCCAAAGCGTGACTGATATCCTTGGGGTGTGTTGTAGCGGGGTCGGGTGTTGCTGCTGGATTGTCCTTAGGACTGAAGTTTCCGCTTGTGTTCTCCAAGCTCCTTGTGCTTGCTCTCCAGTCCAATGGCTTTGTCTAGTAGAGTCTGGAAGTTTGGGAAAGTGTGACTGTGCAGCTGATAGTTGAGTGGCCCTATCAGTCCTTCCAAGAAGCGCTCCTGCCTCTTTGCGTCACTATCCACCTCATGGGGCGCGTAACGAGACAACTGAGTGAATTTGTCCCGGTACTCACTGACAGTCATGCTACCTTGCTTCAGGTTCAGGAACTCCTTCTGCTTGAGCTTCATTAGTCCTGCTGGGATATGGTGGCTGCAGAAGTTTGTTCTAAACTCCTCCCAAGTGATAGTATTGGCGTTGGCGTGGGCAGCAGTGAAAGCATCCCACCAATCAGCGGCTGCACCTTCCAGACGTCCTGCGGCATACAGGACCCTTTCACGGTCACTGCATTGTGTGATGTCCAGCTTCTTAGTGATGACCTTCAACCAAAAATCAGCGTCCAAGGGGTCCACAGAGTGAGAAAAGGTAGGAGGGTGGTGGCTCATGAATTCTCTGTGTTTGTCTCTTGGTGGCGGGTTTTGCTGCGGTGCTTGCTGATTCTGCTGAGCTTGCATGTTCTGGATGGTGGCAGTGAGGTTCTGCAACACTTGCATCTGTGCTGCCAAGAATTGCTCCATTGTTGGATTGGGCGGTGGTGGCAACTGACTCTGTCGGTTGACTACGCGAGCACGCCTAGAGCTAGGGATATTCTGTCCTCCACCTGTCCTGGTGTTCACCATCTGACCGTTAGGGAATAAACCCAGGATAAGACAGGTGTACTAGATATAGGTCGATAGAAAATAATATCTTATCAAAATATGGATTTATAAGTCTCCAACTGATATTAATGGATAGATTATATCAAGCAATTCTTATAGCACTCAAAGCAAACATTTGTTATCAAGCAATCATCATTACATCGTCGTCCTCTCAAGTGAAAATGATTCTAACAAGAACTTTAAGAGATACTAGCCTAAGAGCCTAAGTGCCTATTCCTTGGGGCGAGTTATGGAGCCGTGTTCGCCGCGACGAAGCTTCTTACGGGGTGGTGACAATGCGGGGAAGCGGGGTTCATCCATCTGTGGGGATGGCGGCGATCTTCCCTCAAGTCGAGCTTCCAGCATGCGGATCTTTTCATGGGCCTCCAGTAGCTTGTCCTGAGTATCGTCCAGCTCAGTGGTGACGCTTTCCAGCTCAGTGTTAAGAGCGGCGGTAACACGAGCAAGAGTGTTGAGGCGGTCTTCGTCATCTTCACCTAGAGTAATCAGAGTTTCTTCAGTTCCACTGAGGCGGCGAGGAAGGTGGCGATACTCCGTGTTCTGAAGCTCCTGGCGGTAGGTGTGGCAGATGGACCATAGAGCTCTCCTGGCGGCACTGCTGACGGCGGCGTCGTAAGTAGCGTGGGGAGTGGTGGAGTCATGTGCAGTAAGAGTCCTCAGGCCTCTGGCACTTTCCATCCTGATGTGGACGCGAGAGAGGTAGTAGTCGCCGAGCGCAGGGTCGGTGTAGTGATGCGTGTGGTAGTGAGGTCTCACGCGGTTGCCCAACTCTTGAAGAACACCTTGTAGCACCAGAGACAAGTGGCAGGGTTCTCTGTCCGAAGTGCGAACACAGCAAAGTTACCTCATCCCTGGAGTTTCATCACTCTGATCATCGTTGTTTTCATCGTTGTTGTTGTCCTCGTCTTCATCCCTTCTAATATATTCGAAGTTACTCGGGCTTCCTTCAGCGACGACCGGTGCTGGGGAGGGGGCTGGAGCAGGGACAACTAAGGGTGGTGGCGATGTCTCAATGACTGGCGATGCCGGTGGTGTGAACTGATTTCCTTCTTCATCAACCGCCATGATGCGACCATCTTCACCATCCACGAAATAATAGACTTCCTCGGGTTCTTCCTCCGTAGCTTCATCCTCTTCAATAGGGGTTGGAACTGGGGTAGGAGAAATTGGCTCAGCTGGGGCAATGCGAACTTGGCGACCTCCGGTGCGCTTGCGAGCAGTTTGGTAAATTCTGACCATCTGGCAGAGCGGAAGTAAAATTCAGGATATTTTTCTTTAAGAAAGAAAATAATAGAAGTTTTTATGTAAACATAAGTTTTTATGTGGAAATATAAAAGAAAATTTTGATGCTGATATGGCTTTCTAGAAGATAAATCCTTAATTTCGACCATTTCTATCTAGGCTAGCGTCCTACAGTCAACCTGGCTCTGATACCACTTCTGTCACACCCAATTCTAGAAAGAACCAGATGTATCTCATATGTGCGTCAGGATCTCGTTCACACACATATGGTAGACGGAAGTATAATATATCAAAGACAATGCTCAAAAGTAACTAAATAAAGTATTAATCAATATTACACTCCGTAAAAGAGACACAAATGTCTTTAAACGATAAACCGTTATACCCTATACGAAGTCTCCAACAACTCCGTCTTCCACAGGCGATGACTGGTGAACGCAGGACCTAGAACTCCTCGAAGTCGTCGAAGATCTCCTCTTCAAAGTTCTCTTCTGAACAGCAGGGGGCAAGGGTGAGTACTCTTATGGTTGGTACTCAGCAAGTGGGGTGAAAATGCAAGGCCATCAAGGATAGGCTGAGGTTTGCAGCAGCGGTTGCTTTTAGTTGGTCAAGTATTTATTAACAAGCATCTATTAACTAGATTTAAGTTTATACCATCCCACTTTAGCAAAATCATAAAGATTCCATCAACATAATCATCATCCACGAACCACGATTTATTTAATCTTCAAGTTTCATTATCATGTGAGGGTCCAAGCCACTCTTAACCGTGAGTACGGCTGTTATAACAGTTTTACACTCTGCAAAGGTTGTACACTTTACCCACAAATCATGTTTCCCAGAGTCGCCCGGGTTTGCAAGGCCCTTAAACACTTCCGAGGTGAGTGGTGAGGGTACACTACGAAGCCTTTACAAAGACATGTCGAGAGCTAGGCAACCCTCTAGAGTTTCAGTAGCGGCGTGGTCCATAAACCTCCCTAATGGTCAGCTCCTTAGCAAAGGCAGCTACCCCAAGAGGACCGGGCTATGACCCCTATCACCGACCCCATCCTTGCCCTTTCGGTAAGGCCACCAGCAAACTACACATCTAATTAATTGGCTAAGGTCAGAGCCATATGACTTTGTGGTTGCACTATTCACTTGGGTGGTTCTCCATGTTCCCATTACACAAAGTTGATCTTGAACTTACGCGATAAAACCACAATATGAAATGCAATCAACACTAACAAAAGAGTAAACCAATACCAATCCCAAAGTTTGCAACTAAGCGTAACTACCCAACAAAGTAGTAAACCCAGGTGTTTCAAGGTTTGGGGTAAAAGACTAGGTATGTCCTTAGTATAGGTAATCCATCAAGTTTATGCAAGCAACAGTAAAGTAAAGTGAATTTCCATGCTGTTGTTGGGTTCAAACAGAATATGCAGAGGGGGGAAATCCACTTGCCTTCGTCAAGCAACTGCTGATTCTCTTCCTCGTAAGCTTGCTCTTGATTTGGCTCGAACGTCACGTTGTCTACGCGATCACACAAACAAGCATACACAAACAAATAAGAAACAATACAACAAACAGTACAAACAGAAAGTGAAAAGATGCTAAAGTTGTAGTTCAGGATGCAAAGATCGTGTGGGCTCAAGAATTGCTGAAATCGGAATTGAAACGATGATGATATGGCTAAAACAGTGATCTGGGGACCTAACTGCTAGAGTTTTGAGTCTCCCGAGGCTAAATCTGAAGAATTCAGGGGCTAAAGCCTAATTAAACCTTAAACAGAGGGTCGGGGTACAAAACTATAGGTTCTGGATGGCGGTTACTAAATCTAGAAAAGTCAGGGGTCGGGACAGAAAAAGGAAAGGGCTCAACTCTAATTATTTTCTACTCATCTGGACTGCGGGTTGATTCCTAGAAAACTTAGGGATCTTCCTGCAAAAGTTTTGGGAACGGCTAGGGTCGGGTGAATCTGGTCCGTTGGATCAGAATCGGCGGCGGATCAGACGAATCGGCGGAGTAAGGGTCGGGCGAATCGGCGGCATGAGGAGTGGGTCAGGTGAATCGGCTGAGTCAGGAAAAGGTCGGGTAAATCGGCCGGGTAAAGTGAAGATCACTTCTGACCGTTAGATCTAGATCGAGCGGCAGAGGAAGGGTCGGCTCGACGGAACGAAAAGGGTCGGGCGAAGCGGAGTTTTAACTGGGCATCGGCGGCGAGCGATTGCGGCGGCTGACGGCCGGAGCTTCACCAAATCTGGTGTTCCTGGCTCAATTCAAGCTGGATTTATGCCGGGGAGTGAGTGGGCGGTACGGGGAAGGTGAGGGTGGGTACGGGTTGACTGTGCGGCGGTTGTAAGCTGGTGGCCACGGCGGTGGACGGAAACAGGGGTCCGGCGAGGGATTGGGTTTGCGGTGGAGCAAGAGAGAGAGAGAAATCTGGTGCGGCTTGATACTCACCAACTCGCGGAGCTTCTGGCGGGAGTTGATGATGGCAGGGAAACTGCAGATCGGCGAGTCGACGGAGAATCGGCGACACGGGACGGCGGCGTTCCTCCGATGTGCAACTTCCAGCGGCGCGCGACAATGTTGTGTAGAGGAAAAGATTTGAGCTTGGCTCTGGTTGCAAGGCGGGGCTTTGGCAGGATTTTATAGGGGCGGATTGGCCGGTATTAGGAAGGCGGTGCTGCGGATTCGATCAGGACTCGGGTAAGAAGAAAGAGAACGGAATACGAACGACAGCACGGAGTCGTTCTGGACTCTGGGTAAGGAAAGAAGAAAGAAGAAGAAGGCGCCGACAGGTGGGTCCTAGTTGTCGGTGAAAGCAAGGGTCGGGTGAGGAAATTGGTCACTCAGTGGGCCGTGGGAAAAGAAAAGAAGAAGAAGAAGAGAAGAAGGATTGGGCTGGTTGTAAGAAAGAAATAGGAGGAGAAAAGAAATAAAGATGCATGCACAATTTTAATTTATGATTTTTATGAAAATACTTTTAGAAGTTTCAACTCCTATATTTTTGGTGTTACAGAAACAATCTAAATTGTCTATTGAATATAAAAAAGTTTTGTAGTCAAACCCCAATTCGACCATCACTTTGACTCAAAATCTGAACGCCTCCTTCACAACTCCATGGATTTTCTCCGGAGATGCTTCGATTTGTAAGGAGTGTACGTGATAACTTGTGCGAAACCTTCTTAATTTTTTACCTTAGCCACCGCATATGAAATCATGATATCATGACGAATCTTATGATTTTCAGACTTTGTTTGCTTTTTATAGAATTTTAAAACGATTAGGCCACGCATTCGTGGTCGTGTTTCCTGGACAAGATGTTCGAAGTTTCTTTTCATTTTCCACGATTAGGCCTCAAACTAGGTTAAATAAGGTAAATATCATTTTCCACTCATTTTATTCTATTATTTGAATAACTTGCGGTTCAAATTTGACTTGATTCAAAAAATTGCTTGAAATATAATTAATTAGTTAAATATAGCAAATAAATATAAAAATATACCAAATTGTAATATGGAGTACCACATGTTGTATGTGAAGAGTAGAGAAAGTTTCGAGGTGAGAAGAGAAATATTTTTAATTACTTTGCAGATAAAAGCACAAGGCAAATTTATTACTTTACCGTGTGCCAAATAAAAGCACACGGCAAACTAAAAGGTTTGTTGTGTGCCAAAAGAAAACACACCGCAAAGCCACCTTTAGCGTGTGCTAGATTTTTGCCGGTGTTTTCGTCTTGGCACACGGCAAAGAGCGTCTTTGCCATGTGCCGATAGAATGCACACGACAAACTACCGGGCACACGGCAAAGAGCCAGTTTCCGGTAGTGAATTAGGCTCATTAGATTCGTCTCACGATTTAAGAACCATCTATGTAACGCGATTTTTTTAACTACATTTAATACGTCATACATGTGTGCAAATATTTATTTGAAATTTGGAATTTTTGCATCATCTAAACAAGACCTTAGTCGCTAGGTAGGTGACTCCATGTAAATTGATAGGTTCACCAAGCCATTGATGCATGTGTAAATGGTCTATATGGTGGTGCACAACATTGAGGCGTGTACATTGAGTTAGTCTTGTGATATAGTATTAGCATAAGTGAGTAATTTACAAACATGTATGGGGAGTTACTTCTATTTATCTTTGATAATGAAAGAAGATGATAATTTAGATGCATATTTAAGGGTTACTTTAGATTATTTTATTAATGGTAGACATGGCTAATTAATTTTGGATACTATATATATGTTGTTTTTATCAATGGTAGGGCTCAGTAATTTAGATGCATATCTAAAATGTTAATTTTCATAATGTAATATCGGTGTTTTGTATACATAATTTAGGGGATTACCTGACTAAATTTTCATAATGCCAAGCACCCTAAGCTATATTAGGTGTAGATTGGCTGGTCAGGTTTCCTTTGCTGGAATTTTCTCGCACGTGTTTGAATCTCTATCTCAACACATGGGTGCTTGAATTTTCACCTAATTATTGTTTTAGTGGTAGTGTTAAGTTCATCTATACCTCTTATTTTTTTTAGGCCATTCGCTTGGGCACATTCATAGGGTGTAGTTTGCATGCGTGTTTTTATAGGATGCCTGTAGATATGTATGCGGGTGTCTACATCTGGTCTTTGATTAGAAAAAATCATAATGGAAAAATGGATAATTTAAAGGCAGATTTGGAATTTTTGTTAGTTAATTTTGACAATGGTATATGTATGTAACTTAGATATAGATTTGCGGTTACTTTAGTTAACTTTCATAATGGCCAAAATTCGGAATTAAGATGTGAATATAGGTGCTTACTTTATTTAGTTTAATACTGTGAAGACGAGTAATTTAGATGCAATATCAAAATCTATTTTTTTTGAAAAATGACTAGGTCTACATAATTGATGGTAGCTGTTTTATTTTCTTTTTGTGTGGGAGCTTCCAATCTAATTTTTTAACTAGTAATAAGATCATTAAGGCTACTCCTAAAGAATTGTATTTTTTTTACGAAATACAGTACAAACGCAAACGCTCGCTTATCCTACTCCTACTGATCTCGAGATTGATAAAGTCACCATGGATGCCTCACTGTTGACGGGCACGTCGCCTACGACTGAATAGATAGTGCCAGTTAAATCCTAACTCAAATCTGGGTAGACAGGTTCCATCACAAGAAAATTTTTCGTCTTAATACATTGTATCATGCACATTAAATGAGTGTCATATATGCTTTTTTTAGTAATATAGCACAAAGTCGAAGACGAGAGAAGTAGCAGCAGAAACATAGCATGAGCTTGATACCCAAGACTAGAAAATCATGTGTGTTCACTCTCATGCATAGACACAACATAGAACAATTTTATTTTGGGGTGGGCTATATACTTCATTAATATTTGTTCCGCTATGTTTCTCCATGGTAATGTGGGCCCATCGCCATCCCTACTCACGTCACATCACGATCGATCCACCACCCCAATGTATATAAGGTATGGCAACAAACACCCCGGATCGGAGTGGCGGAGTCAACAGGCCGCCATGCTCGGAGTCCGAGCTTGATCAGCCACGATGACCCATTCGCGCCACCCCCTTCTTCCCTCCAACAAGGATCATGGGCCATCCTGCACCGCATCCATCCAACTCCCCTATCTCGACGACGCCACCCGTCCACGAGCTCGCGCATGGATCCCAGTCTTTTAATAGGCATCACGAAGCAAGCGGGAGCTAATTAATGGCCGCGGACAGCCCGCGGGGCCTCTCCTATTCCTACGACGGCGCCGGGGCCAGCCCTCCACCGACGCCCCCGACCTCGGTGCGCTAGCACGACGGTCGCCATTGCCGCCACCTGCGCGAGCGGGCGCGGCGAGACAATATGACCTCCTCCGCTGCCCCCGTCCCGGCCGCCTCCCAACCCCCGCGCCTTCATATTACCACCACCACCACCACCACCGGTGGTGCCTCCACGATCACATCGCCCTCCTCGCAACACAGCCCCAGCAGCGCGCGCTCCCCGCATTCGGCGAGCAGCTCCCCTCGACGCAGCAGCAACACCGGCGCGGGCGGCGGCGGCGGCAGCAGTGGCAGCGGCAGCGGGGGCACGAACCAGGCGTGCGCGGCGTGCAAGTACCAGCGGCGCAAGTGCAACCCGGACTGCCCGCTCGCGCCCTACTTCCCCGCCGACCAGCAGCGCCGCTTCCTCAACGCGCACCGCCTCTTCGGGGTCAGCAACATCCTCAAGACGCTCAAGCGCCTCCGGCCGGACCTCTGCGCCGACGCCATGAGCACGCTCATCTACCAGTCCGACATGCGCGCGCAGGATCCCGTCGGCGGCTGCTACCGCCTCATCCTCACCCTCGAGCGCCAGCTCGAGCTCGAGACGGCCGAGCTCACCGCCGTCCTCCACCACCTCGCGCTCTGCCGCCAGGCCACCGCCATCCCACCGCAGGAAGGCGGCATGGCCGACCTCGACGTCACGTCCTCCAACCAGCCGCTCCTCCTCAACGCCGAGCAGGAGGTCGTCGACGCGCTCTACGCGAACCACGAACCTGACGCCACCATCCTTCAAAGCGATCACGTCCACCACCACGATCATCACGGCGACAGCCCGCAAGATCACGGAGAGCAGCAGCAACAGCAGCAGCAGCTCTTCGACTACTTCTATTACGAAGCCACCGCCAGCGACGACGCCAGCAGCAAGCCGACCATCGACATAAACCTCGAAAACATGCAGCAATTCGACTTCGACGACACCTGCGCCGCCGAGAAGGTGGACCTGTCCACGGCGGGGCCAGAGGAGATCGGGCAGCATCAGCAGCACCTCGACGTGAACTGCCAGATTGACCACAAGGACTACGAGATCAAGGCGGCGGCGCTCGTCGACGCGTTCGACATGCGGCAGGAGCTGCAGCCGGTGGACGTGAACGCCGGCATTGGCGTTGACATCAAAGCGGTGGATGTGAACGCCAACCTCGACGTCAATGTCGATCTGCAGGAGGAGGATGCCAACAACATCGCAGTTGGCGACGGAGCAGCACAAATGGCAGCTGACTCGTCGCATTGCAGACTAGGGTTAGGTTTTTCTTCGTTCTGATGATGAACCACATCCATTATTCGCATGCATCGACGCCAAATGCATGTACGAATAATTTTTTTCCCTGAGAGGATGTAGAAATTAGGATTATTGCATTTTTGTCACCGGGAGATCCACCGCCTCGTTTAAGAATTATGAGAGCAAAAACATTGAAGCAGGTTAGAATTTTGCTAATAATCTTTTATAAATAATGTGGTGTGGGACTGAGGATTTGGTAATGTAATTATCTTGGTGGCAAAGAGAATAATGCATTCTGGATCTTTGCCTCTTTCATTTTGGCAGAGGCACAATGTGTGGGGTCGGGTGATTGTCAAAGCAAAGGTTACTGATAATTTAGTGGATGTCCCACATTACCTGATCGATTATGGCTGAGGGAGATGATTTTGAGGGGGTCTCGTGGTCAGTCCAATGTGAAATCATACAACAAGATATGCTGGGTGGTCAGTTGCAAGATAAAGATATTCCTTCTGGAGGACTTGATCACAACTTTATTTTTCCTGGCTTTGAAGCAAATCAGTTGGACCAAGTATAAAGATAATGATCAGGCCCCTCACCTTCAGCTTGATCAGGGCAACAATTTGCTTCCAGACCTCAACCTTGAACCTCAGGCTCAGCAGCAGATTATTGAAGAAAAAATCCCAGCCCAAGCTGTGTTTGAACCTGTAGCCCAAGAGCAGGAATTGCAGGAAGAGATGGACATCCAACTAAATCTATCTCCACCGATGGAATCTGCTAGCAGTTCTATCCTGGGCAATCAGAATTATGACTCTGGCCTCTCTGAAGAAGCTACCCAACAGACACTGTTGCTCCTGAAAACCGGGAGCAAAATGTTGCTCCTGAAAACCTGGAACAGAACCCTCCCATTCCAGCTCCTGCCCTTGCAAACATTGTTGATATGTTGGTTGATAATTAGGCTGACCCTGCCACTACAGATGCTGAGAACCTTGAAGGACAAGAGGCACTCCATGCATATGGACCAATTCTGAACCAGTATGCTGAACTGGGTTTCCAGCCTCCAATTCATCAAGAAGTGGTCCTTGCACTGCCTGCCAATATCAACATCCCCAGAATGAACCCCTCTTCCAGGAAGCTCAGTTAGTTTCTCAAGAAGGGGACCATCAGGACTTGCCTGCACAACCTCCTCAAGAGATTCAGCCTGATCAGTAGATGCTTGCAATCAATGAAAAAAATTCAAATGCAACTTTCAATTTGAATGTGAATGTGAACCTAGGCTTCACCAACCTGGGCCTTGGCAACAGTATTGGGCCTCAGATGTACCCAGACTTGCAAGACTTCCTGGGTGGCATGATGCAAACTGGAAAGTCCAACCCTAATATCTATAGGCTCTGGGCCAAATACTTCTCACCTATGGGCTGCCCTGAGAAGGTAGTCCACATTCCAAATGACTAGCCCCCCTTTTTCATTGTGATGCTACTAAGCCCATCCCACTTTGAACAGGCAAAAAATTTCCTAGGATCTAAGACTTGGCCGGTCATTCTTAAGTGCACTAATCACTCTTCCATGATGTCCTTTGCTATTCCATCAGCCTGCCTAGAAAAAATCAACTTCGTCTGCAAACAACTGGAGGAGTAAATGGATTGTGCCCCAGATTTTTTTGAGAAAGACATCCCTCACCCACAAGTATGTTCACTCACCCCCAAGGCGTGGCAGAGTCATCCCTCAAGCTACACCAGAAATTGAAACCTCTGTAAGGAGGAGTTTGAGAATCAGGGATAAAAATGATGGATTCAAACACAGTAGTTGTGCCGACAAAACTTGCCTTGCCTGTGCTGCCACACCCCCTGCCTTTGCCATCTCAACCATCAAGGAAATTGGGGAAAAAGTTTGCAAGATTGCCTCTGAAAAGCTGTCTATTGAAGCTCTCTCCGCCAAGAGTTCATCCAAGAAGGTCATAGGAGATAAAATGACTCCCAGCAAAGTTTGTTCCTCAAATAAAGAGGTAGAAAAGGGCAAGAAGAAGAAAGTAAGTGATGATGCAAATGAAGCCAGCAAGAAAGCAAAGAAGTGACGGGAGGACACCTGCCTCACTCTCCACCAAGTTACCTGACCCTTCTTTTGTCAAGACCCCTGTGAAGCGCCCAGGGATGATCACTTTTTCTCCAACCTGTAATGGTTTTCCTTTATTGGACTTCCCATATGATGGGACTGTTTATTTGGCTTGTTGGCATAACTACTTTATTATTAAGCTAAGGCTCCTAGTCTGCTTGTTTGGTTACCACCTGGTGGTTCCCCTTTCCTCTTGTTGATTAATTGTTGTGCTTTTAATTAGTTTTTGTTTCTGATGATCTGGTGCATTAATGAATCACAATGTTAATAATCTAAAATGGATTGTCCTCTGTTGGAACATTAGGGGCATTAATTCTGATGGAAAATGGGATCCAATCAAGATCAAGATTCGTGAATCTAGATGTGACATTATTTGCTTACATGAACCCAAGAGAGAATACTTTGATTCACAATACATCAGAAACTTCTGCCCTGGACACATTGACATCTTTGAGTTCCTTCCCTCCACTGGAGCCTCTAGGAGAGCATAATTCTTTGGAATAGCTCAAAATTCATTGGCAACCCGAACTTGCAAAATGACTTTGCTTTGTTTGTAGAATTTCAGAGTGTCTTAACTGGAGAAAACTATATACTCACCAATATCTATTCTCCTTGTACTCCAGAAGGAAAATTGGCCTTCATAAACTGGTTCAAAGGACATATGCCAGATCAGGTCAAATAACTAATTGGTTATCAAAAATTGAGACCGATCGGTACCCAAAAATTATGAAGGCCGAGCATTTTGGTTTCAGTTAATTCAATTCGGTCTTCGGTCATGACCGGACTAACCGAGCAATAATAATACCAACTCATAGATACATGGATGAATTCAACGAATCCAATAATATGTACAGCAAACTTAAACAAGTTGCACCAAAAATCCGCATCAACGACAAATCCAAAGAACATTAGCCATCAAATCTTGCAGATCTCCGTCACTACATCGTTGCCAAGGAGTCAGTGTGGGAGGGACTGAGGGAGAAGCCAAGAAGGCACGCGAGTGCCTGTCGCCGTCGGTTGCGATTCGTTGCTGTGCCCTCCGCCGTGGGACCCCACACGCGCTGTCTGCCGCCAGGCCCCGCGCGCGCATTTTCCGCGGCCAAAGCGCCACTGAGCGGGCGAGTAGGAGCAGAAGGAGGAGGATTGGGGCGGAGATGGTGAGGGAAGGCGGATGTGCCAAAGAGGAGGCCGGCCGCCAGCGTGCTGGCTCTGGCTCCCGACAACCTAGGGTTTGAGCGTGTCGGGTGGGAGATAGCCGTGGCGGCTTGGGTTGGGTGGGTCGGGTGGGGTGGGGGCTGAGTTAATGACCACCAATAGTTGCCTATGTCATGTGTTCAGGTGTTTGTATTGCTTATTTGTGTAACACAAATTTTTGATTGGGTTTACACCAGCCTTATATAGCCTGTGTAGGGTTACAAATTGGTTGCAGTTATCTCCTAATCATTTAGAAGGCAAGGCATAAGATCCAACTAGATTACAAATTAATATATTTCGACTAGGACCTATCCCGGCCTATATCTCCAGGATCTTCCTCATCATCCTTGTAGTGCACGTCAACACCATGCTCCATATCCAGCTGGCCTGACACACCCTTTCTAGAGGGTAGGAGGGCCCACCTTGTTATAGCCGGGGGACACCCACCACACTACATATATAGCCCATGTCCAACAAGTACTCGGCATACACAAACAAGCACAACTGTCTCGTTGGATTCTTTTCCTATCATGAAACTTCATTGTCTCGTGGCTTGCTCGCTACCTCGTCGATCTAGCTCACCGGGCTGCCCTGTGCTTAAGCTACTAAACTGCAAACTAGCTGGTAATTCATCCCCACCCCCCGCGCGCTTTGACTGCAACCTAAGCTCCGCCTCTAGTCGAACATTGCAAGTTAACACAACGATGAGCTGCTCTCCTGGATATTTGAGAAAACAATTGTTGGTGGTCATTGACATTACAAGATCAGGTCGCCTCGTATAAGAAGGACAATAATGAAAAAAATGTAAATGATTTGAACATTAAACACAGTAAGACACTCCTCGTAAACAATAGCAAAGCTATACAACAATTGACTGAGTTCTAAAATCGTGGACATTTAAATTTGAAGTTTATAATTATCTAAAACACAAATTGCTTATACTATCTAAGAGCGGAGGCGCGATCGTGATGACCGAGAGGAACTGCCGCGCTCGTGATGACAAACCTAAGGATAAATGGTAGTCACCCTTGGATGATAAGTGATTGGCAACGTTGTGTAGATTTGATGTATCTCTTAGCTCGTGATGTGCAGATGTAGGATGCGACGTGACGATCGACGATATGCGGTGAAGGTCAAGCGAAAGGTTCATGGCGATGGACCAAGGACGGTGAAGGATGAATGTGAGTAGGCTTGGACTGAGGGACCTGAGGAGTCCGGGCGAAGTCATGGGCGGTCCACGTGGTGCACGGAAGAGCAAGTACATGGATGTGATGAAGACGGCGTCGGTCAAGTCAAGGAGGAAGGCGATGCAAGTTCGAGTAGCCTTCCTGTGCGGTGGGAGTGCGAAAGAATTGAAGGCATCGTGGCACTTGGCGTAGGCCGGACACGCGTCAGCATTGTGGTCGTGCGGCAACCAAGTGGAGATGGCAGGTTTCCCGGTTTGGGTCTCAAAATCGGGGGCGCGTCCGGTGCGGCCAGATGGCGGTGGTGGAGGGCACGTGGCACCATAGCAAACCTTGCGTCGAGGCAAAGTAGAGTCGTGAAGGCGGCGTATCCGTTCGGTGTCCCGATAGAATGTTGGACAATTTTACCCCTAAGGGGTATTTGGGTTGTGTGCTTCATACAAGGGCTTTTGGTCTTTTTGAGAGGAGCCTATATATTGGGAGTTGGCTGGTTTGGGTAGCTATCTCTTGGGTGGAGGTCCTCTCATTTTATTTTCTTATTTTGTTTTATGAGAGTGATTTCTTAGGGTTTGAGAGAGGGAGATAGGAGTGACTCTTTGTTAGAGCTTTTTACTATCCATGCTTTGATTAGGCTAGGATTGGCTTGTAACCGGATATTGTAGAGTAATTCAAAGATCAATTTTGTGTTGCTTTTGTTCTCCCGAGCGTTTTTCTTTTTATGTGATTTTCTGGTGGATTTTCGGGTGATTTTCACCCGTTGTGATTTCAGACCAAATTTGTGAAATTTCTTCAAGGGTTTTGTTGCTAGGATCTTTGTGAGCAACATTGGTCAATCTTCCTCAAATCTCTCACGCAAATCGGCCCTCAAGAACTAGGTCTTTGTATGATGTTTGGTTATTCCCTCGATTCTTGATGGTTAGTCGATCTCTTCGAGATCTTTTTCCTAGATCTGTTAAGCCTTATAGTTGTGCATCTACCGTTCGAGTTTCGTTCGAATCCATTGAGCTTTGGAGGAGTAATTTTGAATCGAAGTTTCGGAACTCGTTTTCGTTTGGTCTCTGTTTGCTTTACGTGTGCCCATATCTGTTTGGTTTACGTGTGCCGAGTGCGAGCACAGCAAGCGAAGCGCATGGTGGGCGCATGGTGGCCAGGGGGCCGGCTAGATATAACCATCACCTGAAGTGGGAGATTATAGGAACTATATTACTGCAGCATGTTATTTTGGGCTGGCCCGTTTAATATTTAACTAGTGCGCATATTCTCAGCTAAACAGGAGAGATTGCATGCATGCAAAAAGATAATGATGCTGATATCACCCGCATGCATGCAGATTTAGAACTAAAAAAAGCTATAAATATTAAATCGAGCATCCATATTAAATTTAGGTTGCACCATTATTCTTTTTATGACAAGATCTTCAAAACAAGACCGCACTTGACAATATTTGCACGATATTTTGTAAAAGCATTTTCTTTAATACTAAATAGTTAACTTCGGATAGTGTGAACACATATTTTAACATCACGAATAAATAACTTTTTTACGAACAAAAATGTAAAGCATAATGAACAAATAATAATATACAATGAACAAAATATTAAACATCACAAACAATTTATTGTATTTATTGTATAGGATAAATAATAAAATATGAATATCGCGAACAAATAAGTCAACATTACTGAACAATTTAATCTATAAAGCGAACAAATAGTTTATATTGCGAACAAAATAGTTACACGCAGATAAATACTTTTATATGAAGAACAAATGCATCTACATAGCTATATTCTATTCTTATAAGTTACCTGTTACATGTATTAGTTTGCACTTCTGCCTATACAAATTGAATAGTATATAAAGAAAATAAATTATCAAATAACTTGTCATGACATGTCTACAACTTACATAGATTCAATAAAAATATTGATAAGTTAGTTAAACAAAATATGAAAGAAAAAAATAAAAAAGATGGGGAAAAAATTAGTATCACCAAAAGGAAAGGAAGGGAAAACGAGAATAAATAAATAATGAAAAAATATTACGCCTCATCATATTTAGATCACGGACAATGAATCTGCATGTGAAAAGGAATATACTATGTACTAATAAATATACTAAGCTAGTGATTAAATATATAATTTTCACTTTAAAAATTTAGAAATAAAAGTGATGGAAAAAAATTATAAATTTAAAATAAATCGTATGAACTTGCAAATAAATTAGGATACAAAATAACCTACGCTATGAAGACAAAAATAGAAAATGTAATAAAGAAAAGTCACCGTAACATATAAGGAAGGAAAATAAAAGCGGAAGGGAAAAAGGAAATAGAATGAAGAAACATGTTAAAAGTGAGAAGTCAAAAATAATTGAAGAGAAAAATGAAGGAAAAATTATGGAAGAAAAAGTGTTATTAAAAATAAAATAAAAAAATAAAGGAAAAAATGATAATCAAAAGGGAAAATATAAATAGAATGAATAAAATCAGAAAACAATAGAAATAAAAAGAACAAAATGAATATAAATGAAAATTAAATTAAAAGAGAAAAAGAAAAAAATGTGAACTTATTGATCAATTCAAGCAGTCTGCTTCTCAAAAAGTGAATTGGACCAATAGGATCCAATGTGGATAAGTTATGGGATATGTCCCATCTCTTACTCTAGAATATTCTATGTTATGTACGTAGTCCCGTAGCCCCGAGTCTGACAAATGGGATAAAAAATTTTTACATCTCTGCAACAATCCATGTAAAGAGCTCTCTTCAGGGTAACATTATTACTGGAATCCTGCAAAAAACGTAAGGAGCCATGGATCAAAATCACTGAAATGTAAAGAGCTCTCTTCTGGGTAACATTTCAAGCAAGACTGAAACATATAATACAACGTATGATTAACTCGCCTCTGAATCACTCAAATGAATTGCCTCAGCTTCATTAACACCACTAGATTCATCACAAGAATGAGCCATGGGATCAAAATCAGAACCGCCATCACTTTCAGAAGTAATAGCATCAACTGAACCTCTACGCCTTTTCCTAGCCATCTGAAATAATATGAAATAAACACATGATGGACAGATACATACAACAAGCAAAACCTAACACATAAACTAAATGAACTAATAGGAATAAAAAAATAACGAAGTCCTAAATAACTAGAAAACTAACAACTAATCAGAATAAAATGGGGACAAAACATAGTGGAAGTTACTACACCCAAGACCATTATGAACTACACATGAACCAGAAACGAGCATAAAAATGCATAGAAAAACGGCACAAAGTATGTAACAACAAGTGCAAATAATAAAAAAAATGAAGAAATAACTAACCAGATGCACAACCTAAACCAGTTGGGGGATGAAAAGAAAACAAAGCAAAACTATGACACAAACAAAATTACAACCAGGAAAAACGAAACAAACAACATCAAAACACAGGAACAAAAAAAAGGAAGAATCGACGAATTGACTTAACAAGGGGCGCGGAAAATTACACCAACTCATAAACCCATCGTTAAGCATGAGAAAATAGGGGGCGGATAGCGAACAAAAAGCTAAATCCAACCACAAAACTAAAGGAATCGCAATAGCTAATGCACATGAACAAGTGATGTGGGAATGACAAGAAGTTAATGCACAAAAACAACAATCAAAACCAAGCAAATCGACAAAAATCACATGAACTGAGCACGGAGATGCACAACCTAACCAACCAGCAGAACGACATGGGAGCGAGAAAATGCTTGACACAAAGGCAAATCCAACCCCAAAAATGAAGGGAATCACAAGATCTAACAACTAATTGGACAAATGAACATCATCAACCCAAGGGAACAAGAGGGATCGAGAGAAATCGCCTCACATGAGCGCCGCGGCAGCACCCCGCTGACCAGCAACAGGAAGAAAAGAGAGAAAAGGGGAAAGCATAAATGATTCAGACATGCGGGCGTAATCCAAATAAAACGGGCGCGTTCCCCCAAAAAATGAAAATTACATTGACAAATGGGGCCCACCAGCGCATCCCAGACACCGAACAAGCAGATCCAACGCGCAGAAGGATAGCCAAACCAAGATCAGACGGTTGCAAATTCGAGTGCTGCCTCCGCATGCAAAACTCGAGTGACATATAGCTTTTTCCATTCTAAATTATAATTCCTTTAACTTTTTGAACCCAAGTATGATCACTCATTTTATTCAAATATTTAAGCATAATATCACTATTTTTGTTGTGGCTTGCTTTATTATTAATAAAAGTTCTTCAAGAATAACTAAAATTTGAGTATATTTGCACAAATTGTTTGAATAAGATAAGTGGTTAAAATTGGTGTTAAAATATCAAACAAATTATAATTTGGAACGGAGGGAGTATATAATAAAAATAAGGCCCGAAAAAACTTCAAATTCTGTACCGGGCAGGACTCTACGTATGACAAACCTTACTTCGTTTAATCTTCCCGCACAACCATGATTCGTATACATATGCAGGTCTTCTTTCATTTCTGGGCTCATGCAAGCTTCTCTCTTGCTCCTCTATCTCATTTCTTCACATGAACATGTTCAAGACGTGCTGAACTTGAACCCAATTTAGTCAGTGATCAAACATTGATCCTCAACAAACCGCGTGCTTGACAAATCAAATCTTCTCATGCATACTTTAGACTCCTTTCTGCACACCTGATTCATGATGTGGTCATGTGTTGCACCAGCAAACCTGCTGAGTACTTCCTTGCCGTTAATTTCAGCGTTCTGCAGAATAGTCTTGCACTATCTTGTCTTCGTCGGACGATCTACTGCCTTCTTGGCTTCATCACGAGACTATCCAGTGTTCATGAAAACTTCATCTTGTGTCATTTTTGAGTGAGTGTCAACACCTAGGCCGTGAGTGCCGCCTCCTTCTCAGCTTCGACCGCACGGGAGTGCAACGTGGCCCTCCTTGGCATGTTCAGCTATAGTTTTACATTAGGCTCGAGGCCCATTGGCCAGGCTATGGCACAATTTTTGGCCCGGCCCAGGCACGACAAGGCACGAGGTCTTTCGAGCCCGGCCGGGCCCATACCTCATACCGTGCCTGGGTCGATGCCTCGGCACGTGGACCGGCCTGGGCACGACACGATTAAGGCTGGCCCGAGCACGGGATGCATGGGAGGCTCGACCGGCCTGAGCGTCTCCCCTATATAACGGGCGACGCCCGGCCGTCAGCCGCATCCCCCAAAATCCTAGCCCATTCGATCTCACCTCTCCCGCCGCTTCGCCTCTTGCACTCCTCGCGCCTTCCCCGCAGCTTCACCTCCACCGTCCTGCTCGGCTCTCCGGCGAAGATCCGCCACTTCGCTTGCCTCCCCTGCCTCTCCTCACCTAGATCTGGTGTCCCTCTCCCTTCTTCTCCCTCTCTAGTCAGCGGATCTAGCTCATCGCCGGTCCTCCTCGCTTTCCGAGCTGCTCTCGGCGAGATCCGACGCAGGCAGCCCTACTCCTCCCTCTCATGTGGCTAGTGATGGGGATTGAAGAGGGGAGGGAGGCTAAGGGCAACGACGCGAGGCTGCTGATGACTGGAGGCCTTCTCTACTCGCCGGCCTCCTCGACTCTTGTTGACGCAAAGTCACACGTAAACTTTCTGCGCAGCCCCACATGAGGACCTTGGAGATTTGCTTTACTCCGGTGCAGGCTCCAAGTTAGCTTCGCGTTGGTGCAAGACCTGCCAGTCAATTTGATCTTGAATTGACAAATGATAAGATAATCGTTAAATTTTAGAACGTATCGGCTGGTGTTCTGAATCATTCTTCAAGAGTATCGGCCTTTCGTCCAATACTATTTATAGATTCAATCGGCCAAATAGACGATTTGAAGGTAATGGCTGCGTAAGATTAACTTAGCAGAGCCTTGGAAGCAACACTTAGATCCAGATCTGATTGGCTATAATCAGGATAAAAGATTGTAGTAGCAATAAAACGGTAAAAGCTGATGTGTTTCACGAAGCTAAGCTGGATAACTGTGATAAAAGTTATGCTAAACAAGATAAAATAAATTGATCTAGCAAAGCAAGCCAATATCAATAACTTTGATAACAACTAAAACAAGCTAGACTAAAGAGATTAATCTAACCAGAGAAAGCTGATATCGATAACTTGTGAACACACCAGACCTAGATCTAATTTGCTCGATAACTTGAATAAAACAGATAGAGGAAGAAGCGATGCACTGTCAACCTTGAGCCTATCTGCATTACTCGACGCAGAACTTACCAGTAATCCGGAGGTCAAAGTTGATGCAGCCATGTGAACCGGAAGAACTCATAAAAACAAAAATCTACTGCTACTAGGGTTTGGCGAAGCCGCCGACAGAAAAACATGAAAAAATAGAGTTTGTATTGATTCGGATGATTTGATTACAAGCCCGAGGGCTGATATATATAGCTCTAAGCTATGACTCCTTGTCGATCACGACTTACATTACTTGACAAAAAAGAAACAAACTTTCTGAACAAACTAATTACTCAATATCCCTTAAATAACTTGGTGATATCATCTATCAGCGATGATTCGCCCCATCGGCCTTCGATGCTTCATCGACCAAATCCCCCTTCATCGGCTTCTCTCCTTCGTTCTCACATCGGCTAGACACGTGCCAAAAAATGGTTTCCACAAATCCTTCGCTCGTCCTCATATCCGAGTCTCGATAGCGTAGATCCGGTCGCCGATGTTGGTTCTTTTGCTTCCCTCGCTGAGAGGGTGTGTGCATCGACGACAACTCCTCCCTCCTCCTCTCTTATGCATCGACAGCAACTCAAGTGCTCCGGCCGTAGGTAATTCCTAAACCCTAGCTCCATTTTTTTTCCTTGTTTCTTGTTTCATTATTGAGTTGTTTTCTTCTTTGTTTCAACTCTTTTTTGTGTAGGCCATTGAGGGATTGGAGGCCGGCGATGGTTGACGATCCTACATCCCACAACTATGAGTTGCGGGCGATGGATCTTGCCGGAGATAATGACAATGACCTGGATGCGAATGCAAAGGAGCTGTTTGGCAGCGGCAATGTGCCCATCGGCCTGAATCCTGAGATCCAAGCACTTGCTGATCCGCCGCCTGCTCAGCCTTAGGGGTTTGAGAGCGTGAGCACGGGCACTGCCAGTGGCAGTGGCGGTTCCAGGAAGAGGAGGTCGTCCACCTCGTAGGCGTGGAATGACTCGATGAGGTCTACGAGGTAATTAACGGTAAGAACAGAAGAGTTGGTGCTCGATGCAAGCATTGTAAGAAAGACTTCTCTAGTAAATTCACTTAAGGTACTGGCCACTTGCTTAGGCATATTCCTATATGCCCTATTTTGAAAGGTCGTTCTGTCATGGCTCAATCTCAGCTTAAGTTTAATTCTAATGGCTCTGTTCACACTTAGGAGTATAGTTCTGATGTCGCTCATACTCATTTGTGTAGGTTAATTGCACGTCTTGATTTGCCTTTATGGTTTGGTGAATCTGATGCTTTTGAAGACTAATTAAGATTGCTCATAATTGTAGGTTTTATCATGTCTCCATGCAAACAACCACTAGAGATTTTGCTAAGTACTTTAATGAACGACGTGCACAACTTGTTGAATGTTTCAAATCTGTATCCTCTATTACTCTTACTTCTGACAATGCTAAGGAGGATTATCTTAGTATGGTTTCTCACTATATGAATGTTAATTGACAATTAGACAAGAGGGTGAGAATATTGCTGAGCGTATTGCTTGTGTTAATTTTAATTCAACCGATAAAGTCTTTTCTATTACATTGGACAATGCTGCTGCTAATACTAGGGCAATTAATCAACTTAATCGTATTATGTCTGGTTATATTTGTATCTTATTCTTGCATCACGGATGTGCTTGTCATATCATCAATCTTATTGTTGAGGCTGGCTTTGAAGTGTTTAAACCTATGTCTGCATTTAGACAGTTGTATTATTTTTAAATTCATCTAACCAACGCATTGCTGCATATAAATCATATTGTATTTCTGCTTGCAAGTTTGGTTTGGATATGGATGTGAGATGGAATTCTACTTATCTCATGTTAAAATATCTCCTTCCCCATAAGAGCACATTCTCTGTTTTTATCAGTACTCCGCATTCTTTGGTTGATGGCCATCCACTCTTAAGACATCAACACTGGTATATTGCTAAAAAAATTAAATTTTAAACAGCTCTATTATCCACTGTTGTTTTGTCTGGTGTTTATTATCCCACATCTCCATTAATATTGCATCATATTCTAGAGATAGCTGGCCATATAAACAATAATGAAAATGATAAAAATTAAGAAACGTTATTCTTCCCATGAAAGATAAGTTTTTAAAATATTGGTGTGGCATACCTATGCTTCCTTCCTTTGCATTTATATTGGATCCTATGGCTAAGATGACATGTTTCAGCAATATTCTTAGACTTTTGTCTTAGCTTAATGGTAATAATTACTCTTGCTACTTAATTGAGGTAAGGGTTGAATTATCTGTTGTTTTTTCTAAGTATGATGCAATGTTTGATGTTGTAAGATTGCAAAGGGCTGCACAACTAGGCCCTACAGGTAAGAAAAAGACTGCATGGGGTAAGATCTTTAGTAGTGATGCTTGTGGTTCTTGCTAGTGCTGCTAGTCTTGGTGATACTTCCTCCTTGCATAGGGAGCATATAAAACATCTCAAGTAAATAGATGTTGTCCTTTTCAATTTTATGAATTTTTGATTGTGAATGTGTTTCTGTGAATGTGAATTTGAATGTGTTTCTATGTATGTGAATGTGAATGTTTGAATGTGAGAATATGTTAAGATTTCAATGGTTTCCTTGTCAAATTTGAATATTTGAGACAATGTTGGGTAGATGTAGAGGCGGATAGTTAGCCGAGCCACGGGCTGGCACGACCCACAAAGCCTGGATGTAATATCAGGCCGGCCCGCCACGAATAACAGGCCTTCGTGACATGCTTGGGCCGACACCTCGGCCCGTGGTACATCCTGGCTCGGCACAAAACTGTATTCGGGCCAAGTCGGGCCGGGCCAAGTTGGGCCCATGCCAGGTTGGCCATAGGGTGGGGCAGCTAATGGAAGCTTGTTAGGGCAGAGGAAGGTGAATGTGGGTAGCTATCCCTACTCATGGTACCATGAAAGCAATATGGCTAGAGAAAATAAAATGAATTGATGGTGTCCAAAGCACATACAAAATATACAGGTAAGGATGACCGATGATTTATAGAAACATAACCAATCAACAGCGATCATTATGATTAGTAGATCAATCTATCTATGCATCACGGGGCGCACGGGCAATAGGCCTATGAGGCAGCCTACTCCAAGGCCTAAAGGGCCTACCACATATACTCACAATTATGCTTCTAACAGTTGAAACCTTTACTTGCTCCTTCTAGGCGTAGGAAGGCCTGGGCAACGCCTCTCGAATGTCTGTGGTAAGAAGTACTACCCCTTTCTTCAAATCTGCTGCTGGCACAGAAGATAGCCCCGTGAATATATGAACGACTGCCTCCTCTAAACATGCAAAAAGATGCCCAGCTCTGGCGACATCACCTGTTGAGAGATAGCGGGAACAGTACAGAGTCTTGGTGTGCCAAAATTGTTTCATCCATGTAGCACAACCTAAAAAACTCTGAACCTTTGTAAAGCTCTGCAATTCTCTAATGAAATTCAGGTGGGGAATTCTCCCCATGTGACCATCAGAAAAAGAATAACAGGCATGAAAAATCCATAACTCAAGCATTGCATATATAGTTCTTCCGTGAGATTACAAAACCAAATGTTGAAAATATATAGCAATGCATACTTGAGAAGATTCTAGAAAAATCTGGAAATGGCAAGAAAGAGGAGTTGCCATGCTTCATGGTAGGATAAGAATTCTCTAGGATTAGATATTATGCATAGTTAATAAAGATGTGGAAAATTCTAGAGTTAGATATTTTGTAAACAAGAATGTGAAAGTTGCCACATGACAACGACACAACACTCATGAGCACCTATAAATAAAGGTGTTTCCCTCCCCTCTTGTACCATGGCATAAAAAGTCTCAAGTAGGAGGTGGCATGGTAGCCATGTAGTGTAGTTGTATCATGGTAGGGTAGCCACGTAAAGAGTACAAGACTTATGTTGTACTCAAGGTTATCCTTACCAGTAAGGGAAAAAACTGGTGGTCACCGAGAAATGCGTTTCTCGGATTTTTTGGAAAATTTTTGGATTTGCCGTTTTCCTTTCGGACAAAATTTAGAAAAAAACCCCTCAGTTTGTACAATAAATAACCTAGATTATTTCCAAACAATCTAACAGCAAAAACAAGATATAACAATGCATATAAATGAGATAATATGGCTTTCATGCAGCAACAAGTAGTCTGTTCAACATAGAGTTCCAAATACTGCACACAAAGGTGCTCAGTCCAAAATATTACAGTTTTCATCCATAGTTCCATCAAATACTACATAGAATAAGTCCATGGTCCTAAATATTACAAGCACATGAAAAGACAACAACAAGCTCAAACCCGCTCAAATAGCAGTACATTGTCCAAAATATTTCAAGCAATTAAGGACGACATGAACCAAAACATGGCCATGTATCCTCAAAATCTGGTCACTAAACCACTCCATATTTATCGAACCTTCAATACAAGTTCGTGATGTAGCATTTCTTCAGCCTTGCTGATCTCCGATGGATAGAGGTTGTCTGCTCCTCTCCAGCTGATAAGAGAATATAAATCAATCAGTACTGAACAAAAGTTTCTCATAGCAAGTAGATCAAATACTAGTACCAGGAACATGACCTCCCTCCCGAGCTCTAGAGCCTCCCTCTCCAAGTACAGTTGCATCCCCAGCATCACCAGAAGCATGAACAACATCACCATCACCTTCCAAAAAATTAATAATTCAACAAAGCTACATGATATAATATGCAGAATCCAATCAAAAAATAAACTCGCCATTGCCTTCACTGTCATCAGAACTACTCTCCCCTGACTCAACATAAATGGGGCTACCTTGCTGTCTGATTCTGGTTCAAATTCAAAATCAGATACAATATCTTTTTCAAATCCTTCCTTTCTTTTCTTACCCCTGTTGACGCAAAAAGCCGGCGATCGGCCTTCAACACCGACACACGCGAGGACCTGGGAGATCTGCTTCGCTCCTGTGCAGAGTCCAACTCAGCTATGCGGTGGTGCAGGGCATGCTAGTCAATTTAATCTACAATTGACAAGGGACAGGAAAACATTAAATTCTCAGAACGTATCGGCTGGGGTTCCGAATCGTTCCGCAGGGGGTATCGGCCAGAAGTCCGATACAGCAGCAGATCAATCGGCTTAAGTCCTGGCTGATTGTGCAGGGGAGGCAACGCTAAACGGGTTAGCGAGGCCTTGGTAAGCAACACCCAAATCCGAACCCTATCGGACTAACGACATGCAACAGACAAGCTGTGCGTTGGCCGATGGTATTTAGATCTCAGCTGGATAAATTGTGGAAAAAGCTAAATAAAAAAAGATTAAACAGATCTAACCCTGTCAAATTTAGCAAATACCAATAACTTGGTGATAACAGCAAGAAACAAGCTAGACTAAGCAGATTAATCTAACAGGAAACAAGCTGATATCATCATATCGATAACTTGGTTAACAGACCAGATCGGGATCCAATCTGCTCGATAACTTGAACAAAACAAGATAGAGGAAGAAGCGATGCGCCGTCAACCTTGAGCCTATCTGCGTTGTTCGACACGGAACTTACCAGCAAACCGGAGATTGAAGTCGATGCAGCCCCACAAGTAGGAAAGAACTCATAAAAAGAAAATCTACTTCAACTAAGGTGAAGCCGCCGAAAAGGAAAAGAAGAAAAAAGTGAAAAAAAAGGTTGTTGTATTGATCATTGGATGTTTTTGATACATGCCCAATGACAGCTATTTATAGCCTAAGTTACAATCCCTAGTCGGTTATGACTTACAGATTACGTGGTAAAAAAGAAACAAACTTCCTAACTATACTAACACTCTACGAAAAACCCTAAGATAACTTGCTGACATTGCACGCCAGCCCATTTTCGGCCCATCAGCCGTGATGCCATCTTCACGGGTATCGGCCTTCTCCCCCATCAGCAACCATTTAATCTCATCGGCTTTCTCCTCTGACAAGCATCCACTCGTGCCGATGCCAAGCCCTTTGATCAGCTTAGAATCTTTGACCCAGATTTTAACCAGCTGTACAAAAACTGGTGTCAACAACCCCGATTTTGACCAACGTTCTTTTTAAATACAGCTAGCTCTTTTTCATAAACCCCTAACTCTACTATAACAAATCTGCTAGGATTAGGGGATTCAGGCCTTCGGTCTTCATATTCATCACGAGTCGGCACAGACTCACTCCTAGAGGTACACAAGCAATCCATGATCGGGTTGCCTTCATCATACATAGCCACATCTATTATAATGCTACAAGGATCAAAATCCCTTTCATGGTCACGATTGGTTTGCATTTCTTGAAGGCATTGGATTTCAGTTTTGAAATGTTGGATACGGAACCTAAAATTATAGTGTACAAAAACCAACATGTGAAGGTTATCATAACTTAACAAATTTCTCAATTCGGTATGAACCAAGGCAAATGTGCTCCAATTTCGCTCACACCCACTAGAGGACATGCATTGTGAGACAATACGTCGTGCAACTTCTTGTAGTTCGGGGTAGTCTCCGCCATATTGATCCCACCAATCAGCTAGGAAAATGATGGTAAATGGAACAAGAATCACAACATAAGAAGGAAACAAAATAATGCATGATATATTAAAGTTTTCCTACCAGCTAGCCACAACTAAAGATGCTACTTCAATTTTTCTTTAAAAAATGATGTAAGCACATATAAAAAATTAATGATGCCAGAGTTCGAGATGCAATTACCTGCACTACACCGACCATTAATAGTAAATTGATCAATTGCAGCAGAAGCTTTTGAAGATGAGCTTGCGATCTTCTTGATGGCCAATATGACAGCATGTTTAGACTTTGGTTTCCTTGCAATCTTGGAAGTATATAATGCTTTAGGATCAAGGGCAGCAGCTAGGAAAAAATAAATTCAGCAATGTTAATAATCAACAATGCATGAAACAAGAACATGAATTGAACAAGTTATCACTTCAGCCCTTACCTGCAAGCATAAGTATATCATTGACAATATAATTCATTCTGGTGTTGACTTTTTCCATTAACCTATCCAGCAGATTTTTTGGATGCTATTATCACATAAATTGAACCACTAGCGGCCTAGCGCTGTTGCGCAGGAGAGCCGGCATGCAGCGATGGCGGCCAGAGGAGCAGCGGCGCGCCGGCGAGCAGAGCAGCCGCCACCATGGCTGTGGCCTGTGGGAGTGTGGGGTGGAGTCGTGGAGATGGGGAATGGATAAGGTTTAGGGTTAGGAGGAGGCAGGGGTAGTCAGTTTTGGGCTGGGCCGGTTTGGTTTGGGCGGGGATTCAAAACGGGTGAAAATTTTGGGCGGTAATGGAAATAACTTTGCTCAACCCTATAGCGCACCAGTTGCAAATCGGCCTAGGGCCGAAGATTTTGGATAGGGTAACCTTAAAGAGGAGGTGATTAAGATCTTTAGGCAAACTTTCAGTATAGAACCTAAAGTCAAATGCCGGTCGTATAAAAAACCATACCCTGATAATAATGAGTATGATGCATATCTTCAAGGGTTTAGAATTCCTGAATTTGTTAAATTCATTGGTGATGATAGTAGAACCACATTAGAGCATGTAGGTCAATTTATTATACAATGTGGTGAAGCTAGCACTAATGATATTTGCAAATTGAAGTTGTTTCCTTTATCTCTATCAGGTGCTGCCTTTACTTAGTTTATTTCATTGCCACCCAATTCAGTTTACACTTGGGCTGATATAGAGCATAAATTTCATGATTATTTCTTTACTGGTGAAACTGAATTGAAATTGTCGCACCTTACATCGGTTAAAAAAAGTTGCATGAAAATGTTTCTGAATATATTAGAAGGTTTAGAGATACTAGAAACCGATGCTATAGCTTGACAATTTCTGATAGAGATTTAGCTGATCTAGCTTTTTCTGTTTACTTGATTTTCATAAAGAAAAGGTAGATGGACAATAGTATCTAGATGTGAGTCAAGTTCTACAAAAATCTATGGCTAATGAAAGCCAAGCTAAAGAGGCTAGAAATTCACCGAAGTCTAATGAGAAGTCCATTCGTCCTGTTTATGCACTTGCTTGTGATTCAAATAATGATTCCAACGATGAAGACAAAGATATTTATGTTGCTGAATTTGTAAGGCCATCTAAAGATAAACCTAGCACTTGCGCTTCTATCAAGCCGACCCATAAAAGTCGGCAAGAAGATGTTAAATTCACCTTTGATATAGCCAAGTGTGACATGATCTTTGATGAATTGCTAAAGCGCGGGAATATTAGATTGTCTCATGATATACCCCCGCTTGATGAGTTGAAGCAGCATGTATACTGCAAATGACATAATTCATTCTCCCATGCAACTAACGATTGCAATGCCTTTCATAGACAAATTCAATTGGCCATTAATGAAGGTTGATTGGTTCTTCAGATGTAAGTTGATCAGAACCCCTTCCCAGTGCATACCATTGAGTTGCAAAATCCCAAGGTATTAATTCGGTCGAGTCAAGCTGAATCAACAAAAGAGAAAAATGTAATCATTGGTAAAAAAAGATCTGAGCCTTTGAAATGGGGTGGAAAAGTTGCACCAAAGCAAAACCCCGAAGTTTCATTGAAGAATTCAGCGCTCAGGGAGCAAGATGAATAGAGAAGTGCCCAAATCTGCAAAGACCGGTCTGACCGGTCCATCTGGGAATTTTGGGAACCATCCCAGAACTATGAAGAAGGAGAGGCCGAGTTTTGAAGAACTCCTGGCCAAGTATAAGAACAAAGGTGTCGCTCAGAAGCGGAAGAGATGGCCAAATTGTAAGGAACTTGGCCCCATTAGGCCATAATTGTGATTTTGGTGACTGTGTGACAATATAATCAATGGGACAAACAAGTTTGTAAGATCATGTTTGTAGGATTTCTAGGTCCCATGGATGGAGTCCAATCCATATACAATATTGTCCAATTTGTTGTCAAGATGTCCAAAGTGTAGTGAAAATGCAGAGATGATTTGGACAAAAGGTGCAGCATAAGTACATGCGTCGGCTAAACCAACTGCGTGAAATGTCAAAGCGTCGATGCAATGCCAAATGCAACTACGACTGAACACAGAGAAACTCAGTTGGATCGGTTAGGAGCGTTGGTGCATTGGTCGTTTATACCTCTAGAGAGCTCGGCTCCAGAGGAGGAGAAAAATTCTTTAGGATAGGTTGAACCGACGGTGCAAGAGAAGGCGTCGGTGCTATGACATCGGCAGAAGAGAGATGTTGGAAGTTCAACGGCTAGGAGACACGATTAGTGTGACCAGTTAAACCACGGCTGTGACCGGTTTAACCGATGCCTACGTGCTTTTCTGGGTAAAAGCATGAAACATCTAGTTGTGATTCTCTAGCCTATATAAGGCCTCACCCCGGGTCATTTGAGGCTACTGGAGTCTGATAGAAGCCCTAGAAATATTGAAGAAGTTCTCAAAGCCACCCAAGAGCATATTGATCAAATACTTAGGTTTAGCACAAGCTTAGTGAGTGTTAGAGCTAGGCTAGCTCTAGAGAGAGTGTGAGAGCAAGGTGTTGTGCCTTGTTTACTGGTTCTTGAGTGAACCAAAGGTTGTATCTCGGTGTGCCGGCCCCTTGCAGTCTTGGTGGCTTGATGGCAAGTCATTGACCCTCTGATTTGGTGTGCAGTGGCGACGATGACTTTGTGCGGAGGATTTGGAGAACCCAGTCCTTGGTGGAGAATCTCCTTAGTGGAAAGCGGCATCAAGGTGACCGGGTGACTTGGCAAGAGCCTTGGTGACTAAGCCTTAGTGGCAAGTCAAGAAGACCCCGGAAGAGACTTGGTGACCGGGAAGCAGTACTCTTAGTGAGTGCTTCAACAATGTGGATTAGGGGTGGCCTTGTGCCTACCGATACCATAGGATAAACCTTCGTGTCGAGAGTTTTCTTCCCCTCATCCTCTTCCTTTGAGCTTCCGCATTTCATAATGCAAATTGTGTGCTTTTGCCTTCAAAGAGTAGTATCTTGATAGGATTAGCTATATATTGCAAAACTCTTTGGGGTGAGGTTTTCACACTAGAAGAACCCTAGTTGCACATCTAGATAGCATGTTCTAGTTTATGTTTTATGCAAACTAGTTGAGCCATAGGTTAAGGTTTTAGAAAGTGCCTAATTCACCCCCTCCCCCTCTTAGGCTACGAGCACCGATTCCTTTCACAAGTAAAGCCAAGGGTACAAAGTCATCTTCAGGACATCGAGAACAACCAGATGTTCGTCCACATCAAGGTAATCATGCTGCTGCACCATATTCGTTTGTGGGACAAGCTACACCATGGTTCTGGTTGTATCCTTGTTATTATACACCTTTGGATTATAGTAGAATGCATATCCAATCTTATATCATTCAATATCCTTCAACATATTCAAATGGCAGTGTATTGCAAAGACCGATTCATTGCTAACGATAATCTAGTCAAAAACAAATTTGTGGGCAACAAAGAGGGTGAGAAGAATGTAAAACAAGATTCAAGGTATTTACAGCCGAGGTGGTGCCCCTTAGGCTTATCTCACACTCGAAAGAGAAGGCTAAAATGGATGTGCAAGCAAGAATCAGTGGAGCAACAAGTGGAGGTTGTACCAGCAAGGTCAGCAACTACTAAGCAGGTATGGAGACCAAAGCAAGTTGTTTCATCACCACCTTGAATTAGAAGTCATGGTCGATAGTATCTATCGCCTGTAGAAATAATATATGGATGATGTGTTGTTCATCATCGTCCTTAAGCAATTTTGGTCCTAGAGCTTATTTTTTGGCATGCAAGCTTTGCCAAAAAGTAGGGGGCACATGTTGACAACTAAAATTGACACTGGTAGGCATACCGGTCTGACCGATATGCACAAACCGGTCAGACCGGTCTAGGTGACTTTGCCAAAATGCAGATTTGACTTCACCATTGTGAAGCTCTCATCGAGACAGTCAATGACTTGTCAACCCTAGAATAGCCAAGGTGCGCCTGCCCCAACAGGGTACCTCGCAGGCGGGCATTTTTTGGATCCTTACCGGCCTCCCGGTGAAACCGGTTGTGGCAGAACCACCTGAATTAATCCGGCTCAAGTGTATTAACCATCACCATTAAGGCATCCTCGGTTAACCTTACACTTCAAACGGAGTAATCCACTGGTCTGTCGGGTATAACCTCCCGATACAACCACGGTGAACGGATCGAGCGCCGTACATACAAATGCTCATGCGACGATGAGCCCAGAGGATACCACATTCCAGCAAGTATTACATCATTTGCATAAGTCAATATTACAGACCTAGTTCTGAGTTTAGAAAACAAGTACTTCAATTAACATAAATAAGTTCTTCAGAGTTAAATTGCAGCGGAAATAAACAACGGAAACTACTCGACGATACAGGATGTCTCGATGAAGCCCGTACGAGACATCACTCGGCCTTATCTCCGTTGGACGGGGGCGCATCCCATTCCACCGACCAACCAGGGGGAAGAGTGCAGGGCCGAGTCAAGCTAGCAATCGTGTCTTCAAAGGGTTCACCTGAAATCGAGTCACAAGCAAGACCGAGTATACTAATACTCAGCAAGACTTACCCGTGTAGTGGAAACTACTCCACCGACTCTAGACATGCCAGGCTTTTTGGCTCAGGGGTTTGTTTTGCCGAAAAGCATCTACAAGTGGGTCCTTACTTTCAACTTTTAGCTCAAGATTCTAGTCTCGTTAGCCAGTCTAGGTAAGCAGCTATCTAAAGCATACATGGTGAAGCATTAAATTTTCCATCCAACCAGTTCATTCATCATCATTGTTCCTCTTCTTACTCTGTGGGTAAAAATGGTTAAGCAGTCTCAATAGCCGTGAGAAACGGACGATTCGAATCGAATTTCTTAACCTTGCAAGGGAAACCCAAACACACGTCACGTGGTTACTCCCTAGAGTCACACGTGCAACTTTTCCCCTTTCTTTCCGGGTCGTGGATCGGGGCTACCCTCCGAGAGTACAAGAGCCCCACGCCACGGTTCGGCGCCGGGTCGTGACCACTCTCTGCACTCGCCATATGCACATGGGACCGAAGTTCAAAGGGTAGGATGTCGTCCCCTTGCCGGGCCAATCAGGTACTTAAGCTTACCGATTCCCATAATCTCGGCATGTGTTTAGTACGTTCAAAGACTTAACCATCACTACCACACCCTGCGGCCTTAGCATTTTTCACTAGACAGACGGGCCTCAATCGTAACCATCGTTACATAACCCGTCCGTGTCCTTATGATTGCAGCGTGTAGTAGTCATTCAACTCCTATTTTCTCGCGAGTGACAGGAAATCACTCGACTTTTACCGGAGTCCTATTAGCACAGCATTCTATCGAACCTTACATCTAGTTTTCACGCAAGGGTTCCTGATATCATGCAACTAAGTTTTCATCCAACTCCTATAAACGTAATGCACAAGCAAAGAGTAATGAGTTGCATAATTTCGGAAAGAATGGGTTATGCTCCGGGGCTTGCCTTCACAGTTCGCTTGGGGATCTTCCGAACTTGGACTCGGGTCTTCAAAAGCTTCAGTTAGATTTGCTTGAGCTTCACGCTGCTCACTCTCGGACGCGGGTACCAGCTCGTAGGTTCCGTCGGCGAGAGTCGTCGATTCTACATGAGTGCACAAGTTTAAGTCGTGGAAATAGCACTTGATTACGATTTGAGAGTAATTACTACAAGGGATAGTTTCTGGTCATGAAATTTTGGATTTAGGCACATCAAGGAGAGGTGTGCTTACTGTAAAATTTTCAGCCAATTTTATGTAACAGATTAATTCTGAAAAATAGATTTCGTTGTTGCTGTTAGATAATTGTTCTTTTTGTACAGATTAATTGGTGCAACAAATGAGCCTAAGATTTTTACAGAGCTCTCACTTTAGCATGCAGAAGCTACTGTAATTTTTGTAGGATATATTATGCAGTATTCAGAGCATAGAAAATATGACATTCTACACCTAGGCTTTTTAAAGATTCATTTTTACAGGACCCTACACAGGGTTTTTGTCCTTGAAACTTTTTACACAGAAACCTCTACCACAGTGTAACTCCCAGTAATAATTTGGGGATTTTCCAAACTAAGGTACTATTTTCTTAATTTAATGTATGTTATTAGCACATAAATCAAATAAATAGGTTACTGTGAGATAAAAGGTCTCCTAATTTTTCTCTGGCTTCTAGGTACCAATACATTAGCATAGGAAAAATTTCAATGGGTGACTCACCACCTAACTACAGGGATAAAACATTCCATTTACACATGGATTAAAACTAAGTTTAACAAACAGTAGGGTTAGAGATGGAATTTTGGTCTGATCTTTTTACACAGTCCTAATCATCCAGCAACTAGTTCACTGCCCAAATTTCAGGGTCAGCATTGTTCTAGAACAGTGGGTATGAAATATGTCCATTAAAGCTTCTATTTAATGTAGAGCAAAATATTTTGAGATTCTGAGAAAAGTTTTGTAACAAAAGTGGTAGAGTTTGTTCTGAGGATTCCAGAACAGTTGAGTTTGCATTTTTCTGAATTTTCTACGATTTTATATGAATTTTACAATTTCACTGAATTTGAATCTAGGTTTGAAATTTTCTTTTACAACTAGGTCCTTGAATCTTACGCTCAGACCCTTCTAAAGATTTAAATCCTTGCAATTGGGTCCTCGGCGGCTCGGGTGCGGCGGCCGGCCGAAATTCCGGCGAGGGGGCTCGCCGGCGGCGAGGGGCGGGGGTCGGGGAAGGTTCAGGGGTGCGAGGGCTACCTTGTGGGGGTGTTGTTCAGGTGGAGGACGGCCGGGAAGGGCTCGCCGGCGTTGGAGCAGAGGCGGCGGCGGCGCGGCTCGCGTCGACGGCGGTGCTCCGGCGGGCTTGGGGCGGCGTGGTACGGTCGGTGAGCTTCAGTGGCGCATGGGGAAGCTACCCAGAGGCTCGGCTTGGACGGAGGGGGTCGGTGTCGTGCTGTCCACGGCGAGCAGGGGCGGCGGCGGCGACGGCAGCGCGGGTGGCGGAGCTCCGGTGGCTCTGGGTGGCGTTGGGCGGGTCGGCGAGCTGCGGTGAGGTGATGTAGTGGTGGTTGGGTGCTCAGTTTGGGCAGTGGGCGGCTGTGGAGGGCTGCCCACGGGCGGGTGGTGCTCGGCGGCGGCGATGGCGCGGCGAGGTGTTCTGGTGGCCGGGGGCTCGCGCGGGCGGTCGGGGCGGGGCTTTTATAGGGTCAGGAGGGGGCGTGGAGATGCCTGGGCGACGCGCGGGGCGGGGCACGGCAGCGGCGTGCACTGGGCGCGGCGGGCGGCGGCAGAACGCCGGCGCGGCGTGCGGCGGGCGGGCGCGGCGACTGGGCGGCCGAGATACTGGCGTGGGCGCGAGGAGATAGTGCCGGGCGCGGAGTGGGGAAGCAGCAGCGGCAGCGGCTCGGGCGGAGGGCGGGCGCGACGACTGGTGGGGCGCGGGGGCCGGGGCGGCACGGCGGAGCGCGGAGACTGGCCGGGCGGGCGGCGGCCTGGGCGCGGCAGCGCACGCGCGGGCGGGGACTGGCCGCGCGGCGTCGGGGCGGGGCAAAGCCGGCCGTGGCGGGGTGGTGCGGCGGCCACTGGCCTGGCGCTCCGCGCCGGTCAGGCGACGCCGGCCACCTGGCGCGTGGCGGGCGGGCGAGCGCGCGCGGCGCGGCAGAGCAGAGGGGGAGACGCCAGGGACCGAAATGCAAAAATTCGAAAAAGTTCAGGGGGCTGGGTGCAAACAGGGCGTTTTCTCCTCTTTCTGATTTGAATTTTAAAAACTTTTGAACACGAAAGTTGTTCAAAATAAAAAGTTCTACAACTTTGGTTTCAGGCAAAATCTCATTTGGCTTATGGTTTTAAAGTTATTTTAAAAGTTTCAAATGTGCCCAAATGTGCCCAAATTAAATTTGAATTCTATCTGAACCCTTTTTAAATTCTTTCCACCCTCTCATTAGTGGGTTTAAAACATAGAGTTAGGCTAATGACATTGATTTTGAAATTTTAATTACCAGGGTTGTCACAGCCTTCCCCCCTTAACAAGAATCTCGCCCCGAGATTCGGTAGTTCTTAGTGTGGGCGTGGGTGCACATACCAGTGGTTGAGGCAAGAAACCCAGGGAAATGTTGGTTCAGGTAGCTTTCCGTTTCCCAGGTGGCTTCTTCTTCCGTGTGGCGATTCCATTGTATCTTATACATTCTAATCACTTTCCTCCTGGTCTCTCTTTCTTTTTGATCCAGAATCTTAATTGGGTGTTCGACATACGAGAGATCGGGTTCCAACGATATTTCTTGTTGTTCCACAACCTCGGTAGGGACTCGAATACACTTCTTGAGTTGAGATACGTGGAAGACATCATGGGTGGCCGTGAGCTGAGGGGGCAGTCGTAATTTGTAGGCTACGGGTCCGTAGCTCTCCATGATTTCGTAAGGACCAATATAACGGGGGGCTAGTTTGCCTTTGATCCCAAATCTTCGCACTCCTTTGGTTGGTGAAACTCGAAGATAGACCTGATCGCCAACTTCGAACTTTAGAGGCTTTCTCCTTTTGTCAGCATAGCTCTTTTGTCGGGCTTGTGCGGCTTTAAGATTTGCTTGTATCACTTTTACTTTCTCCTCTGCCTCGATTACCAGGTCGGGTCCATTTATTTTACGTTCTCCGGTTTGTGACCAGCTCAAAGGGGTTCGACACCTTCGTCCGTACAGGGCCTCAAATGGTGCCATTTTCAAACTCGTTTGGTAGCTGTTGTTGTAAGAGAACTCTGCCAGGGGTAGGCATTTGTCCCAATTCTTGTCATAATGAATGACACAAGCTCTCAGCATGTCTTCAAGAATTTGGTTTACTCTTTCTGTTTGTCCATCGGTCTGAGGATGGTATGCTGAGCTGCGAATCAGCTTTGTGCCAAGAGACGTTTGCAGATGTTCCCAAAAGCGTGCTACAAACTGGGGACCACGATCAGAAATGATTGTCTTAGGTATTCCATGCAGGCAAACAATACGATCGAGGTAAATATCGGCATATTTCTTGGTAGAATAGGTGGTGTGTACCGGAAGAAAATGTGCCGTCTTCGTGAGTCTATCAACGATAACCCATATGGAATCATGTTTCTGGGAAGTGTTTGGTAGTCCCACGATGAAGTCCATACTTATGTCTTCCCATTTCCACGATGGTATAGGTAACGGTTGAAGTGTACCGGCTACCTTTAAGTGGCTAGCTTTTACTCTCTGGCACGTGTCACATTCCGAGACATACGTAGCAATTTCCCTTTTCATTCTAGTCCACCAGAAGTTTTGCCTTAGGTCCTGATACATTTTGCTACTGCCGGGGTGGATAGAGAATTTGGAGAGGTGCGCCTCATCAAGAATTTGCTTGCGGAGTTCACGATTCTTCGGAACGACTATACGACCTTCGAACCATAGAACTCCCTTATGGTCCTGGCGGAAACAATTATACTTCTCCTCACCTAGAGAGAGTTTTTATCTGATGATCTTGATTCCTTCATCATGTAGTTGTGCCATGACGATTTGGTCGTGAAGAGTGGGCTCAACTGAGATGTGATTTAGAGTGCCTTGGGAAACCATTTCCAAGTTAAGCTTCCTCATGTCTGCACATAATGTCTCATGGTAGGACTCCATGGATAAGCAATGGCAATGGGACTTGCGGCTTAGTGCATCCGCGACTACATTAGCCTTACCGGGGTGATAGTGCACTTCAAGGTCATAATCTTTGATTAATTCTAGCCATCTTCGTTGTCTCATATTCAGATCGGCTTGTGTGAAGATGTACTTGAGACTCTTATGATCCGTGTAGATATTGCACTGTGTACCCATGAGATAGTGCCTCCATATCTTCAGAGCGTGAATGACGGCTGCGAGCTCAAGGTCATGCGTGGGATAATTCTGTTCGTGGGGCCGAAGGGCTCGTGAGGCATATGCAATCACTCGATTCTCTTGCATAAGCACACATCCTAGACCAGTACCTGATGCGTCACAATACACATCGAATGACTTGGTATTATCGGGTTGAGCTAACACAGGTGCAGTAGTCAGATGCTCTCTGAGAGTGTGGAAGGCTTCCTCACACTTCTCATTCCATACAAACTTTACTTCCTTCTTCAATAGTTCCGTCATGGGCTTAGCAATTCGAGAGAAATCCGGGATGAAGCGACGGTAGTAACCGGCTAAGCCGAGAAAACTGCGAATCTGATGAACAGAGGTAGGGGGTTTCCAATCCATCACCTCTTGTACCTTGCTGGGGTCAACAGCTATGCCTTCGCTAGAGATCGTGTGACCTAAGAACTTTACAGTATCCAACCAGAATTCACACTTAGAAAACTTAGCATAGAGCTGATGGTCTCTGAGTCGCTGAAGAACAATGCGAAGGTGCTTGGCATGCTCTTCCTCATCCTTTGAATAGATAAGAATGTCGTCGATGAACACTACGACGAATTTGTCAAGTTCGGGCATGAATACCGAATTCATTAGATACATGAAGTAGGCAGGGGCATTGGTGAGTCCAAAGGACATGACCAAGAATTCATATAGTCCATATCGTGTGGAGAAGGCAGTCTTAGGAATATCGCACGGGCGAATCTTGATCTGATGATATCCCGAACGAAGATCAATCTTTGAGAAGACTCTGGCTCCAGCTAATTGATCGAAAAGCACATCGATGCGAGGAAGTGGGTATTTATTTTTAACTGTTACCGCATTGAGAGGTCGGTAGTCCACACATAATCTCAAACTGTCATCCTTCTTCTTTACGAATAGGGCTGGACATCCCCAAGGTGACGCGCTAGGGCGAATAAAACCTTTGTCCAGTAGTTCTTGGAGTTGAATTTTCAGCTCGGCCAATTCCTTAGGGGGCATCCTATATGGTCTTTTGGATATAGGTGCAGTGCCTAGTTGTAGCTCAATAACGAACTCAATATCCCTATCCGGTGGCATTCCTGGAAAGTCATCCGGGAAAACATCGGCGTACTCGTTCACCACAAGAATCTCATCTAGCTTAAGTCCTTCCATCTCATAAGCACAGGAATTCGTGCAATCTATGAATGGTAGGTAAAGGGTAGTGGCTCCGTGACTAGGTGAATTTATCTCAACGGCTCGGGAAGAAAGGTCCAGTGTGACTCCATGCATAGCCATCCAGTTCATTCCCAAAATAATGTCCATGCCGTCGAGGGGTAAAAGGACAAGGTCCGTGTCGATGGTTTTACTACCCAATTTGACTGGTACTTGTCTGACCATTTGGTTTGAAGCAATTTTACCACCCGGTGTTGATATCATATATGACCCTTTTGTGTGACAAACATCCAAGCCTACTTTTGCACCGAATTTTGCACTTATGAAACTATGCGATGCACCAGAATCAAATAATATAACGGCAGGCTTGTTATGGATAGAGAATGTACCCGACATTACTGGGGCTCCTTCTGGAAGCTCTGCAAGCGTGGTGAAGTTAATCCGTCCTTGCTTGACTTGCAGGGTCTGTCTCTTGCCCCTGTTCTGGGTGTTCGGGTTGGATCCTTGACCTTGGTTGGGCTGTCCAGGCTGAGGGCATTCGCGTGCGAAGTGGCTGGAACTCCCGCATTTGAAACAGCGATTCGCGGGGCTAGGTCGAAGAGATTGCTGAAGAATGGGCCTCGGTCCATTCTGTGGAGGCATCGGGGGTCGTACCATGCCTGGCTGCTGTGGGGGTCTGGCAATCCATCTACCTGGCGGCGGGGCCCTTGGTGGAGCTGTAGGTGCGGTATTTTGCACGATGCGATACCTTGGTGGTTGGGCACTTGATGGCCCTGCGGGTGCCTTTCTCTTCTTCTCTGCCCGGTGTGCCATGATACAGTCCTCCTGGGTAATGGCCATATTGACCAACTCGTTGTAGGTGTCCGCCCTGGCTAGGTTCAGACGTTCCTTGAGCTTGGTATTCAGACCTCGGCGGAAACGATCACGCTTCTTGGCATCCGTATCAGCGTGATAGCCCGCATACTGGCATAGGTTGTTGAACGCCTGGGCGTACTGCAACACGGTGCGGGTGCCCTGGGTAAGTGCCAGAAACTCATTCAACTTCCTCTCCAAGAGACCCTCGGGAATATGATGTGCCCGGAACGCGGTCTTGAATTCGTTCCAGGCGACCACATGATCAGCCGGGAGCATCGCAAAATAGTGGTCCCACCACAGTCGAGCGGTACCGCGAAGCTGTTGCGCGGCAAAACGAGCCTTGTTGGCCTCTGAGCATGGGGCCACAAGTAGTGTGAACTTGGATTCTATGGTGCGAATCCATGCATCTGCGTCCAGGGGTTCCTCGGTCTTATGGAACAAGGGAGGCTGGGTCCCCAGGAAATCCGTGTATCCTGCAGCCTGTGGTTGGTGAGCATTGTGCCCACCCCTCTGCTGGTGTTGCCCTTGCACAATCTGACGTAGCAGCTCGGTTTGAGCGGCCATCACTTCCACCAAACTGGGCGGGGGTGGTGGCGATTGTCGCGAGCGGCTGCACCGGCACCAAAACCCTCGGGGTTGCCACGTGTTGATCCAACCATCTGAAACGTGAAAGGTTACCATTAGCATCGCGATCCATATTACTTCCTTGATTCATGATTAATTGGTGTAGTCATAGACTTCCGAAGTCTGAGCCAGAAGTATGAACAGAATCTCTGTTTGCTACGAGAAAAATCATAGCCTGCTGTGGGTCCATCCAAAACATCTCAAACATTTGTGGTAGTCAGAGAATTTAGGACTGCACCACTTTGGTATTTACTTCGGTGCTAGAACTATGGCTAAGGTGGTCGAAAAGCTCGTCCTTTGCCTTACTGTCTTAGCTGTTTTTCAGCAGATTGACCGGTACGGTCTCGCCTATATCTTAAACTAGCGAGGTCCAATGATGCTGAATTTTTGTGAGAACCTAGATCACAAAATTTAGCATAAGTCTGGTATTCAACACTCAGCCAAGAAATGCAAGGAGACATGGGTAAAAATTCCGACAAGTCTCAGCGATTGTGGATTCCATCGTTTACCAACTTACAACGAAATCGCCAAGTTTTATCGCCGTTCCTTACATGCTGAGGGTATCCACATGGTTCAGGTGTACCCAACACAAAAGAGTTACTCAACTCCTAGTTAGCCTATTACAACACTTGCCAAAAGTTAGGCTACCCTATCGAGGAGTATGTGCAAAAGTCCTCCTAGGTCGTCCTCTAGAAATCATCCAAGTCGTTGACGGACGACTCGCTGTGAGCCGGAGAGTGGGCTCCCATCTGAGGTGCCTGTGGTACCTCACCCTCGAAATCCATACCTGAGATACCATCAATCTCCTGTGGCTCCTCCTCATCCTCCTCCATGTCGTTCTCATGGGGATGGTCATTCTGATCATGATGCCACTGAATGTGCTCATTAGCATCCTCCAACTCAAGGTTCAGATCATGGAGCTGCTCCTCCAACTGTGCTATCGTGGTATCTCTCTCACCCATGAGAGTGTCCTGCTCCTGGATTTGGCCCTCAAGTTGGCCAATCTGAACATCTCTGTCCTCAAGATCCTGACTGAGCTCCTTTATCTGCTCATCCCTGGTATCTGCCATCATATGGTAGGCCTGAGCAAGATCAGTGAGCTGCTCGAGTGCCTGACTCTGGAGAGTCTGAAGCCGGTAGAGTGCACTCATGCACCGCACGGAGGTGTGGATAGTCTCCTGGGCATGGAAGTCTACCAAATACTGTGCGTGCTGCACCCTGTTGAGCCAAAAGGGGTCGTTGTCCTGGGCAGCAGGAAACAATCCAATGGGAGTGAGTGTGACAACCTCGGGACGCTGCGCACAAAATGTGGTGAGCGCCCTCATGGCTGCAAGCTCCCAAGTATCGGCCAAACGGCGACCAACAGCCTCAAGCTCCAAGGCGGGCCACTCCGGGTGTAGCGGGTGCGAAAAGATAGTCACATTGACACGGCACTGGGTAACTCCATTTTCTGCAAACTCCAGTCCGGCGTAACGTGGGGGAATTAGATAACCCGCGGTACGCAGAACATCCCACAAAATAGAGGGAAAGCCCTCCCAGTGGAGACACTGCGAGTGCACGCGTCCATCCTCATTCACCATCATCTCAACAGGCTCGGCCATCTGAACAAAAGATCAAATGGAATGAGATAGCGAAAAACTGTGAGCAGCACAAGGACAGATTCTGTATAGTGTGCAAAAATAATCATAACTCCCACAGTTCTCATCCAAAAATTCTCAAATTTCACCAGATCACTCCTAAGGTATTTGTGAACAACTTTTCTAGTCAACTCCAGAGCTAATTGGGTCTCTAAGATGGTCTTTCTTTTCAGGTTTTACCTTACTGTCTACCCAGAATTTTCAGTGAACAGAGGGCTAGAGTTTCGTGCACCAGGGAAAATCTACCCAGCAAAAATTTACCAAATTTTAACAGAAGCTTCCTGGGTGAATTTGGAACAAGTTTCGTGTTGTGCTCTTTTGCAGAAAACCGCAGGAAGGGGGCCTAAAAATTTAAGAGGCAGAAGTGCTTATTCTGGACAGAAATCTGACGCTCCAAGGTTTCTGTTATTTCTTATTATCCATAAGTTCCGAATTTTTCATTTTTGAACAGAAGATAGGGCACAAGATTTGGAACAATTTCTTCAACATGAACTTTATCAGAAATGGTCATTTTCTTTGGTCAATAATTCGCTCTTTTCGGTCGTGGCAAATTTGGGACAGTTTCTCTAGATAATCCTTATGCAACCATGCTTAGATACGCAAGAACCTTTCCACTCTCACACAACGCATTTTTGATTTCAGATACCCATGTTCATGATGTATGCACGTCCTATTCGTCCTCACAAAATAAAATAATCGCCAAATAGCTTTGGTCTTACGAAGATAGTTTCGGTGGCTTACACAATACGGCTCTCGCTATAATAGCTAGTCGAGTCTTTCTAATCGTTCCTTAACTTATCGTAATCGCGGTTAGTGTACCTGCAGAAAATCGACAAGCATTTATATATCATGAACCTTTCATGCCAGCACTCATGAAAGCGTCCGTATTCATTACCGTTTACTTATAGAAACGATATCTGTACAATTCCCGCCGTACAGACGACGTTAACATACGCTATCGAGATAGCGTATTCACGGGGGTATCGTCATGAGACGGGGGTATGAACAGCGATCGCCATACCCTGCGCCGAACCTTCTACTCCCAATATGTTCAACTAACAGTTGGCATATTGGCAGCACCTCAAGTAAGCCACTGCTTGAGGGCAGCGTTCGGTTCGCATCACCGACAGGAAGGCCAAGCTCCCTCAGTTGGCTGAGGATCCTTACCTTCTTACCTTAGCGACGAGTGCGTCGTTACAGAATTTAGGGTCGGTTGTGCATGAAAGTAAGTTTTGACAGAAAGTAATGTGCTGGAAGTCAGTTGATACTATATTTATAGAAGTTAGATAGCCACCTAGTAACTTTCCCATAATCCCTTAGGGCTTTACGAACTAGGCACCATCCTTAACGTACCAACGCATTTCGCAACACAACCTTCTAGTCAAGTTTTAGTAAAATGAGTTTTTAAGGCTTGTAGCATTCTCTGGCGTATGTATTTCGGCTCTGGTGTCCGCTGTTGCCAGCTGTGGCACCAGCTACGGCTCTGATACCAGCTGTGGCAGAACCACCTGAATTAATCCGGCTCAAGTGTATTAACCATCACCATTAAGGCATCCTCGGTTAACCTTACACTTCAAACGGAGTAATCCACTGGTCTGTCGGGTATAACCTCCCGATACAACCACGGTGAACGGATCGAGCGCCGTACATACAAATGCTCATGCGACGATGAGCCCAGAGGATACCACATTCCAGCAAGTATTACATCATTTGCATAAGTCAATATTACAGACCTAGTTCTGAGTTTAGAAAACAAGTACTTCAATTAACATAAATAAGTTCTTCAGAGTTAAATTGCAGCGGAAATAAACAACGGAAACTACTCGACGATACAGGATGTCTCGATGAAGCCCGTACGAGACATCACTCGGCCTTATCTCCGTTGGACGGGGGCGCATCCCATTCCACCGACCAACCAGGGGGAAGAGTGCAGGGCCGAGTCAAGCTAGCAATCGTGTCTTCAAAGGGTTCACCTGAAATCGAGTCACAAGCAAGACTGAGTATACTAATACTCAGCAAGACTTACCCGTGTAGTGGAAACTACTCCACCGACTCTAGACATGCCAGGCTTTTTGGCTCAGGGGTTTGTTTTGCCGAAAAGCATCTACAAGTGGGTCCTTACTTTCAACTTTTAGCTCAAGATTCTAGTCTCGTTAGCCAGTCTAGGTAAGCAGCTATCTAAAGCATACATGGTGAAGCATTAAATTTTCCATCCAACCAGTTCATTCATCATCATTGTTCCTCTTCTTACTCTGTGGGTAAAAATGGTTAAGCAGTCTCAATAGCCGTGAGAAACGGACGATTCGAATCGAATTTCTTAACCTTGCAAGGGAAACCCAAACACACGTCACGTGGTTACTCCCTAGAGTCACACGTGCAACTTTTCCCCTTTCTTTCCGGGTCGTGGATCGGGGCTACCCTCCGAGAGTACAAGAGCCCCACGCCACGGTTCGGCGCCGGGTCGTGACCACTCTCTGCACTCGCCATATGCACATGGGACCGAAGTTCAAAGGGTAGGATGCCGTCCCCTTGCCGGGCCAATCAGGTACTTAAGCTTACCGATTCCCATAATCTCGGCATGTGTTTAGTACGTTCAAAGACTTAACCATCACTACCACACCCTGCGGCCTTAGCATTTTTCACTAGACAGACGGGCCTCAATCGTAACCATCGTTACATAACCCGTCCGTGTCCTTATGATTGCAGCGTGTAGTAGTCATTCAACTCCTATTTTCTCGCGAGTGACAGGAAATCACTCGACTTTTACCGGAGTCCTATTAGCACAGCATTCTATCGAACCTTACATCTAGTTTTCACGCAAGGGTTCCTGATATCATGCAACTAAGTTTTCATCCAACTCCTATAAACGTAATGCACAAGCAAAGAGTAATGAGTTGCATAATTTCGGAAAGAATGGGTTATGCTCCGGGGCTTGCCTTCACAGTTCGCTTGGGGATCTTCCGAACTTGGACTCGGGTCTTCAAAAGCTTCAGTTAGATTTGCTTGAGCTTCACGCTGCTCACTCTCGGACGCGGGTACCAGCTCGTAGGTTCCGTCGGCGAGAGTCGTCGATTCTACATGAGTGCACAAGTTTAAGTCGTGGAAATAGCACTTGATTACGATTTGAGAGTAATTACTACAAGGGATAGTTTCTGGTCATGAAATTTTGGATTTAGGCACATCAAGGAGAGGTGTGCTTACTGTAAAATTTTCAGCCAATTTTATGTAACAGATTAATTCTGAAAAATAGATTTCGTTGTTGCTGTTAGATAATTGTTCTTTTTGTACAGATTAATTGGTGCAACAAATGAGCCTAAGATTTTTACAGAGCTCTCACTTTAGCATGCAGAAGCTACTGTAATTTTTGTAGGATATATTATGCAGTATTCAGAGCATAGAAAATATGACATTCTACACCTAGGCTTTTTAAAGATTCATTTTTACAGGACCCTACACAGGGTTTTTGTCCTTGAAACTTTTTACACAGAAACCTCTACCACAGTGTAACTCCCAGTAATAATTTGGGGATTTTCCAAACTAAGGTACTATTTTCTTAATTTAATGTATGTTATTAGCACATAAATCAAATAAATAGGTTACTGTGAGATAAAAGGTCTCCTAATTTTTCTCTGGCTTCTAGGTACCAATACATTAGCATAGGAAAAATTTCAATGGGTGACTCACCACCTAACTACAGGGATAAAACATTCCATTTACACATGGATTAAAACTAAGTTTAACAAACAGTAGGGTTAGAGATGGAATTTGGGTTTGATCTTTTTACACAGTCCTAATCATCCAGCAACTAGTTCACTGCCCAAATTTCAGGGTCAGCATTGTTCTAGAACAGTGGGTATGAAATATGTCCATTAAAGCTTCTATTTAATGTAGAGCAAAATATTTTGAGATTCTGAGAAAAGTTTTGTAACAAAAGTGGTAGAGTTTGTTCTGAGGATTCCAGAACAGTTGAGTTTGCATTTTTCTGAATTTTCTACGATTTTATATGAATTTTACAAGTTCACTGAATTTGAATCTAGGTTTGAAATTTTCTTTTACAACTAGGTCCTTGAATCTTACGCTCAGACCCTTCTAAAGATTTAAATCCTTGCAATTGGGTCCTCAGCGGCTCGGGTGCGGCGGCCGGCCGAAATTCCGGCGAGGGGGCTCGCCGGCGGCGAGGGGCGGGGGTCGGGGAAGGTTCAGGGGTGCGAGGGCTACCTTGTGGGGGTGTTGTTCAGGTGGAGGACGGCCGGGAAGGGCTCGCCGGCGTTGGAGCAGAGGCGGCGGCGGCGCGGCTCGCGTCGACGGCGGTGATCCGGCGGGCTTGGGGCGGCGTGGTCCGGTCGGTGAGCTTCAGTGGCGCATGGGGAAGCTACCCAGAGGCTCGGCTTGGACGGAGGGGGTCGGTGTCGTGCTGTCCACGGCGAGCAGGGGCGGCGGCGGCGACGGCAGCGCGGGTGGCGGAGCTCCGGTGGCTCTGGGTGGCGTTGGGCGGGTCGGCGAGCTGCGGTGAGGTGATGTAGTGGTGGCTGGGTGCTCAGTTTGGGCAGTGGGCGGCTGTGGAGGGCTGCCCACGGGCGGGTGGTGCTCGGCGGCGGCGATGGCGCGGCGAGGTGTTCTGGTGGCCGGGGGCTCGCGCGGGCGGTCGGGGCGGGGCTTTTATAGGGTCAGGAGGGGGCGTGGAGATGCCTGGGCGACGCGCGGGGCGGGGCACGGCAGCGGCGTGCACTGGGCGCGGCGGGCGGCGGCAGAACGCCGGCGCGGCGTGCGGCGGGCGGGCGCGGCGACTGGGCGGCCGAGATACTGGCGTGGGCGCGAGGAGATAGTGTCGGGCGCGGAGTGGGGAAGCAGCAGCGGCAGCGGCTCGGGCGGAGGGCGGGCGCGACGACTGGTGGGGCGCGGGGGCCGGGGCGGCACGGCGGAGCGCGGAGACTGGCCGGGCGGGCGGCGGCCTGGGCGCGGCAGCGCACGCGCGGGCGGGGACTGGCCGCGCGGCGTCGGGGCGGGGCAAAGCCGGCCGTGGCGGGGTGGTGCGGCGGCCACTGGCCTGGCGCTCCGCGCCGGTCAGGCGACGCCGGCCACCTGGCGCGCGGCGGGCGGGCGAGCGCGCGCGGCGCGGCAGAGCAGAGGGGGAGACGCCAGGGACCGAAATGCAAAAATTCGAAAAAGTTCAGGGGGCTGGGTGCAAACAGGGCGTTTTCTCCTCTTTCTGATTTGAATTTTAAAAACTTTTGAACACGAAAGTTGTTCAAAATAAAAAGTTCTACAACTTTGGTTTCAGGCAAAATCTCATTTGGCTTATGGTTTTAAAGTTATTTTAAAAGTTTCAAATGTGCCCAAATGTGCCCAAATTTAATTTGAATTCTATCTGAACCCTTTTTAAATTCTTTCCACCCTCTCATTAGTGGGTTTAAAACATAGAGTTAGGCTAATGACATTGATTTTGAAATTTTAATTACCAGGGTTGTCACACCGGTTGGCGCAGCGGCGCTGCAAGGTGCGCCCGTACGTGCTGCACGTTCAATGTTTGGTATTTGGCGCGACAAGTTTTCGCGTCAACACTTTGTTAAAAACACAAAGGTTAAGAGCACAATGTGATCTAGGATAAGTAGGCGGCATGTTTGAGTATCGATATGGTTTTAGAAAACACAACTTTAACTAGTTTCTTTTGTTCTAAGATATTATAAAACATAGAAAAAATACTTTTATAAAAATAGAAACTACATTTCAAACAAAAACTGGCAGTATCATTTTAAATATCTAAAGTCAACACGTGACAGTATGCAACCAAAGTGGCAAATGATTGAATTGATATAAGCTAACCCAAAACATCACTTATATTATAAGAAATGGCAAAAGGCATGTTTACACAACTAAATTTCAAGACAAAACTAATAGTGTCATTTTTAAATATCTAAACTCAACACAAAGAAAACAATATGCAACCAATTTTTAAATGGCTGACTGAAAATAACCATGTTTTGTATAAAACTTCTAAGTATATATAGAATTAGCCCACATATAATTATTCCATTTTTATTGTTCTGTGTTCTTAGGTAGGTTCAAAACGATCCACATCAGCCTTGGTTATCTATGTGTAGGATCTAGGATATCGACTAGAGGGGGGTGAACAGGCCGTTTTAACTAAAATCACAAACACTTAGCAAATTTAATTAGTAACACAAGAAAGCTCCTATTTCTAGCAACTCCTATCAGTAGTGGAGTTCTGCAAACTAGGGTGACAAGAAGCACTTCAAACACTAGGAATGTAAAGTGCTCAAATTAAATTGCAAGAATGAAATAGAGCAATGAAATAACCAGGCACGAGATAAGAATTTTTCCCGTGGTGTCGATGACTTGCCGGTCACCCCTAATCCACATTAGTGGATTCAAATCTTCAACCGCTCCTTGTTGGCGTTTCGTAGCGTCATCACTAGGATAAGTGTTCCCAGCAATGGCGCCAGAAATACCGTGTGGTATTTCTTACATTACAGATGGATCCACAAGTGCACAAAATACCGTTGTAGCATTTTACCCATGAGTACGGGGTCATATTTATATTTCCGCAGGGAAGGCGGTGGTTATTGAAACAGATAAGTTAATTGATTTGCTCTATCATAGATATTCATTTGCATAAATAGGAGTAAGATAATATATGGATAGAGAAGTAGTGTGACACACAATTTAGTCAAGCTCTCACTCTATGCAAAGCTTACAGGAAGGGAGAAAGAAAGAAGAAAGCTAATCTAAGGACCTATGTACTCCTAGCTAAGCATACAGATTATACAACACACTCATAAACATACACATGATTAGGATCGGGCTCTAGGCTCCCAGGCACTACCCGGAGACCGCACAAGAATGGCTAGGTGGCCACTAGATCTTCATGGCTATTTTATGAACCTCCTACAACTACTACACGAACGGGGAGGGTTACGCTGGACGGGCAGTGCTGTCACCACCTGCCGCTTACCTCATCTAACCATGGTATATAGCCGTATCCAGTAACACTAATTAACCCAGACACCGTGTCTGCGCTAATGAGCGATACTCTAATGTTCCGCGCGGGTAGAACACTAGAGCAAACATACGAATACTGGAGCCGTTGCTGTAGCCTAGATGTCTTACCTCATCTAATCATGCAAGATATAAGACATAGATATAAACTAAGCATGGCATACATATCTGAATACACAGAACATACACTATACGAATACTCACTATTACAAAAAACTTAACCGAGGCGGGCAAAAAAGCTTAACCGAGGCGATTTTTGCATCCGCCTCGGACACAAGGCCACGGTTTATCCAACCTTTTCCGAGGCATTTTGAATGCCCGCCTCGGTTAATAAAATAAAAAAACAAAAAAAATCTAGCAAGCCCATTGATGGGGCCCGCTGAGCCCATCGACGAGGCCTACCAAGCCCATCCAAGCGCCGCCGCTCGTCGGATCCACCAGCATCGTCGGGCTGCCGCTGGCGAAGGGGAGAGGTGCGCCACCGCCATGTCCTCTCTGCGCCGCCACCGGCCGGATCCGGCCGCCCTACGTCGCCCCCAGTGAAGGGGAGAGGTGCGCTGCCGCCGTGGCCACCGAATCCGGCCTTATGCGCCGCCACCGGCCGGATCCGGCTGCGCTGCATCGCTACCAGTGAAGGGGATAGTTGCGCCGCTGCCGTGGCCACCGGATCCGGCCTCCCTGCGCCGCCACTGGAGAGGCGGGTTTCTTGACCTCCCGTGTTAATAGACAATGACCATCTCGGTTAAGGCGGTTGAAATTGCAGCCCACCTCGGAGGTGTTTAAAAAAGGTCGCGGTAAATCATTTTTGTAGTAGTATAAGCTAGAAGATAACTCTATTAAGGAATTCCGAATATTACAAAGGAGAGGAAGAGTAAAACCCATATCGAACACTTCTAGGCAACCTCGGGACGATTACGGGATGATTGCTGGTCAACTTTTGTATGCAGGCGATTACGGGAGGAAATTGCAGGAAATGAGCGACTAAGATTCAAGACGTAATTCCAGAATGCGCAAACGGAGCAAAAGAGGCCAACAAGGAAAGGAACCAGCCTCAACCATGGCCCACTCACCTGCCAAGGACCTTAGGACCCACCTACAGACCATGTGGCAAAGGGAGGAGCCGAGCCGGGCCAGGCCTGGTTCGCCCGACCTAACCAGGTCAGCCGGCCCAGGGAGGAAGCAACCGACTTACCTCTTTGACGTGGCGCTTCCTGATTGGTTGCTTAAGGCGGTTTTGGCAAGCTTCAGCTCGTTGCACGGCAGAAACACCTCTCACTCACCCGTATAAATATAAGGGGGTGCTTCTAAAGAGAACACACCTTCACATCCCTCTCAACTCCCTCTTGGAGTTTCTCTTTTGTTCATGAGCTCTAGGCTCATCTCTAGAGGTGATTAGAGTTAGGGAGAGAGTGGGGAGGAGTTTGGGGAAGTGCCTGGTTTGTCGGCACTCTTCTCCAACTTGTACCTCGAAGGATGCTTTTTAATCAAAGTAAGTGTTCGTACTTTCTTATGTGCTTAGTTTCTTAGTTAAGTTATAGTGCTAGCTCTTTAGTTGCTTAGCTGGATCGATAGTTCACTAGTTTATAGTGGGTGCTTTAGTCTAAGGCCATAGGCTAGAGTAGTAACGATAGTGTAGACGTGGTGTCTAGACTAGACTTACCTGATGGTTGTGGTATATCCCATGGTTAGATGAGGTAGGTAGCAGGTGCTGACAGCCCTGTCTATCCTGCGGAACCCTCCCCGTTCGGGTATATCCCAGTGCCGTATTACTAGAACTCACCAGTCTTATTCTGTGGGATGCTAGTAGCCCGAAGCAAGCAACTAGGACAGTTCTATCTTATCTCTGAAACCAAGCCTTAGGAAACCTCTCTACCCTCACCTCTAGCGGGTGTGGTGTCCTTGGACGAACCTGAATCGTAGAGAAAGTACACACATTCCTCATTGGATATGATACCCTTGGAATACTCCTGGGTGAAAGCTACAACGGTATCCGTGCGCTTGCGGATTTATTTTCGTGACGCTAGAAAACGTCAACAAGCATTCTGGTGCCGTTGCCGGGGAACGGTTGCTACTTTCTCTTTGAACCTAGTTCGCCCTCATATCCTTTTCTTTTCTTTGATTCTATCTCTACCCCCGCTACCCATGGAGCAGCTATCCATGTTTCAGCTCTTCGCACCCAAGAGTGAATTTTGCGAACCAGCCTCTTCATCTGAACCAATTCTTTCATCTGGTTACAAAATTCCCTCCGGATTCTTAAGTTTAGGAAAGTACCTTATCGGGATGGGGGGATGAAATTCCCTACCATCATCTACGTGAATTCGAGCAAGTGTGTTCGTGTCTGAAAATCTCAGGCATGACACATGAGACTCTGAAGTGGAAGTTGTTTCCCTTTACTCTCATAGAAGAGGCAAAGCGATGGTACACGTCTAATGTGAGACTTGCAAACATGGATTGGAAGAAGTTGCGAGACCGATTTTGTCTCAGATACTTTCCGATCACTTGTATATGCGCCTGACGAGCAGAGATTCTAACTTTCCATCAGAACAAGAGGGAATCCCTTGGTGCAGCATGGGCCTGATTTTCCCTTCTAGTTCAATCTGGTCCCGACTTGTCTTTACCCGACCCTTTGTTACTTCAACATTTGTATGCGGGACTGAACAAGGACGATGCACAGTACCTCGACAACGCAGCCGGAGGTTCGTTCTTGTACAAGAACTCAGTTGAAGGAAGAGAAATCCTCGACAATCTTAGAGAGAACTTCCTACGTCTCTTATCGGGAACCACCTTAGGTAGAACAAGAGGTACCATAAGAGGAAACCAAGGCAGCTGAATCCAAGCCAGTAGAGATCCAATCTTTAGATTCGACTCCCGTATCTCTTCCTGAACCAGAATCCAAAACACCCGAGGTAGAGGACCCTCTACCTTCGGAATTTGAGCATGGATTGGAGGAGGATCTCTTTGAAGATCTTGGCAACACCTCGAAGTACCTATGCCAAAAGCGACTACCAGTCCCGGTCACTCCTTTAGAACCATATGAAAAGAACTACCTTTTAGAGACTATTAAGGAGTTCACAGCCGTAATGAGTAGCGAATGGTCAATAGAAGGAGAGTCGAGCTCATCTCCCATTCAAATTAGCCACCCTTCTTCTCTCATCCGTTGCCGCATAAAGAATCAGGATGTGGACGCCCTTTATGACCCGCCGTTGGGGCGAACATCATGTCCTATAAATTCGCGCGCGCCTTCTTAGGAGGCGAGGCTCTAATCCCAACGGACAGGACCCTTAGGGGGTCTTCGGGTTCCCTTACAGGAGGCCACAGGGTACTTCAGAAGGTGTCGATGCGACACAACGATGTTAAGGTGAAACTAGATTTCCATGTGTTCGAAGTTCCCAACTTTGACATTCTTACTGGCCATCCTATCGTGAAGCTTCTCACGGATGTGCCAAATTCGGGAACCCTTAACATCAAATTGGGGAAAGAAACTCTCTCTGTTCCTATCACTCGATCAGTAAGTTCAATGGCAGAGGTTTCCCCTATAGTGGAGCCAATTGAGGAGGTGCTGGACACTGGCCCTCTAGATTCGTCAGAAATGGCTCTCGAAAAGGAAGTTGAAGAGTTCATCAAAGAAGAGGAAGATTCTGATGAAATCTTAGAGTTCAAAGAGTTCGAAGTTCCAGCCCGACCTCTAGTTGAGCTTAAGCCATTACCTTCTGGCCTTCGCTATGCCTTCCTAAACAGCGATGTAGAAGCTCCCATGATCATTAGTGACAAACTCTCGGAAGAGAAGACCTCAAAGCTCATCGTTGTTTTAGAAAAGCATCGAGCTGTTCTTGGTTACGCCATCCAAGACCTCAAGGGCATTAGCCCTACTCTTTGCACTCATCGCATTCCCATAGATCCTGCTATAGCACCCTCCAGGGAGCCTCAACGTAGGTTGAACAATGAGATGCGTGAAGTGGTGAAGAAGGAGGTCCTGAAACTCCTACACGTATAGTGAGTGGGTGAGCCCAGTACAGGTAGTGCCCAAGAAATGTGGTATGACGGTCGTGGAGAATATCAAGAACAAGCTAATCCCACAACGAACCGTCACGGGATGGAGAATATGCATAGAATACAGGAAGCTCAACAAGGCCACACAGAAGGATTACTTTCCGCTTCCCTTCATCGACAAGATGCTCGAAAGGTTAGCAAAACACTCCTACTTCTGTTTCCTTGATGGCTATTCTAGTTTTCATCAAATCCCAATCCATCCCGACGACCAAAGCAAGACTACGTTCACATGCCCCTATGAAACCTATGTGTACTGACGAATGCCACTCGGGTTGTGTAATGCGTCCGCGTCGTTCCAAAGGTGCATGATGTCCATCTTCTCGAACATGATCGAAGAAATTATGGAAGTCTTCATGGACGACTTCTCGGTTTATGGTAAAACCTTCGATCATTGCCTCAAGAATTTGGATAGGGTCTTGCAGAGATGCCGAGAGAAGGACCTGGTGCTGAATTGGGAGAAGTGCCACATCATGGTCCGTGAGGGCATTGTTCTCAGACATTTCATCTCCAAGAGAGGAATCAAGGTGGACAAGGCAAAAATCGAAGTCATTGAACGACTTCCGCCTCCCACCAATGTGAAAGGAATCCAAAGCTTCTTAGGTCATGCAGGGTTCTACCGACGTTTCATAGCTATCTTTTCCCATATTGCTAGACCCCTCACAAACCTGCTAGCTAAGGACACCCCTTTCCAATTCAATGATGAGTTCCTAACATCCTTTCACACTCTCAAAAGGGCCCTCATCTCAGCTCCAATCATTCAACCCTCAGATTGGAAGCTTCCCTTTGAGATCATGTGTGATGGTAGCAATTATATGGTGGGGGCCGTACTTGGGCAAACCAAGGACAAGAAGCATCACGTGATCGCCTATGCGAGCAAGACACTAACAGGAGCTCAGCTTAATTATGCCACAACTGAAAAGGAGCTCCTAGCAGTTGTCTTTGCTATAGATAAGTTTAGATCTTACTTAGTGGGTGCAAGGGTTATTGTATACACTAACCATGCAGCTCTGAAGTACCTTCTCACTAAGAAAGATGCGAAGCCAAGGCTCATAAGGTGGATCCTTCTACTCCAGGAGTTTGATTTAGAAATCCGAGATAAAAAGGGAGTAGAAAACTCGGTTGCAGATCATTTGTCGCGTATGAATATCACTAACATGCAGGAATTGCCGATAAGTGATTTCCTCCGGGACGACATGCTACTCAAGGTAACAGCTTCGAACCCCTGGTACGCAAATATTGTCAATTTTATGGTTTCAGGGTACGTCCCACCTGAGGAGAACAAGAAGAAGCTAGTGGTTGAGAGCAGACAACACCTATTGGACGAGCCATACCTCTACAGAGTCTATGCAGATGGATTACTCCGAAGATGTGTCCCCACAGCAGAAGGAATCAAGATTATTGAGAAATGCCATGCAGCACCATACGGAGGGCAATATGGTGTGTTTTGCACTCAAGCAAAAATATGGCAGAGTGGTTTCTATTGGCCAACAATGTTTGAAGACACCAAGGACTTCATTCAAAGGTGTCCCAGTTGCCAGAAACACGGAGGAATCTCAGCTCGCGATGCCATGCCTCTCACATACAACCTTCAAGTGGAGCTTTTTGATGTATGGGGCATTAACTATATGGGACCCTTCCCAAAGTCTCATGGCTGTGAGTATATCTTGGTCGCTGTGGATTATGTCTCCAAATGGATAGAAGCAATGCCATGCAAGGCTGCCGATGCAAAGCATGCCCGGGAAATATGTCAAGAGGTAATCTTTCCAAGGTTTGGACACCTCGAATGGTAATTAGCGACGGAGGATCGCATTTCATCGATGCGGCTTTCCGAAGTTTCCTCAAGGAACTCGGGACACAGCATAACATTGCAGCCTCGTATCACCCTCAGACAAGTGGTCAAGCAGAAACATCAAAAAAGCAAATCAAGAATATTCTGCAAAAGACCATCAATGAGATGGGTAAACAATGGAAGTCTAAGCTAGCGGATGCATTATGGGCATATCGCGCAGCTTACAAGACTCCCATTCGAATGTCACCCTATCAACTTGTCTATGGGAAGACATGTCATCGACCTGTCGAACTGGAGCATAGAGCACATTGGGCTATCCGAAAATGGAACATGAACTTGGACCTAGCAGGAGAGCACAGGAAGAGGCAGATATCAGAATTGGAGGTGTGGAGAGACAAAGCCTATCACTGTGCCGCACTATATAAAGAAAGAACCAAGAGATGGCATGATAAGAGGCTAAAGCCGAAAGTCTTCACGGCCGGAGATAAGGTATTACTTTTAAATTCTAGGGTAAAACTCTTCGGCCACGGGAAGCTGAGAAGCAAGTGGATGGGACCCTACCTCGCCATCGACACATTAACGCATGGGGCCATAACAATCCAAGATGATGAAGGTAACATCCACAAGGTAAATGGCCATCATCTCAAATTATTTTTAGACCATGATACAACTTTAGATGAAGATGTACATGTGATTGAACTCATTCAACATGACTATATACTTGATTAAAGGCTCTATAGGCCATATCCTAAGGTAAGCCACCTGTATAAACTCTCTAGACTCTCCCCACTTCTATCCAGAGAAGGAGGGAGGCCAGCTGGGCCAAGCCCAGGTCGGCCTAACCAGGGTGGCAGCCCCAGCGGCCCATCATCGGCAGGCCAGGCTATCGTCGTGTCCTAGCCCAAAATCTGGCTGCCTCGGGTCCTTTCGACGGCTGAAAATAGGGTTTCTTCCCTTTTTCTTCTCCCTTGACAACCCTTATTCCTCCTCTCAACCTCTTTCCATCTACCTTCACCTCTCCACCTTCAAAACCCATCTACACCATTTGAAACCATCCATGGCTGGCAAAGAGGTCATCGCGTTCGTCAACTCCACCGCAGTTGACCAGCTATGGCAGCACCAACTTTGGTGAACAGTCCCAAAACCCCAAACCTTGTCAAACCAGTGGAAGAAAGGGTCCAATCAACCAAAGTGACGCCCCCAGTGGCGAAACCCGCTGCTGCGCGCAGCGGGAGGCCGAGAGGCGCCAGGCTTAGGTCGGCCGACGCCCTAGGTCGTCGACCCAGGCGAGGAGCCGCTCAGGCCCCCGTTCCTTGGCGCGGGAGACCTCGCAGAGTGAAGCGCAACCGGAATAGGCTCGGGGCCAGAAGTCGCGTAAACAGCGCCCAAAGGAGGTAATCGAGACAGTCAGAGTCATGTTGTTTCAAGTCAAGGATGCTCCGGGGCTGAGGCTAAAGCCGGATGAGCGGTACATGGGATCGCTGCTCAACAAGGATGGGGATGTTATAAGTCATGATTACAGAAGAGAGAAGATATCCCCAGACGATCCACCGCTGCAAACACGCCTCAAGATTTTTGGTGTGCGACCACCAACTAGGGAGGCGGACAACATGAGGAGACCAGCTGATTCCCCACAGCTTGGTCCAAGGAGGAGTTGATCTTCCTGATGAAGAGTCTACAGTTGGAACATAAGAAGCTGCGCCAAGGATTGAGAAATCAGAAGGCGGCAGTGGCTGGAGTCTATAAGGATCTCCGGTTGTTTCACAGTAGCCTAAGCAGCAACATAGATTGGTGGGCTGAGGCTCTAGGGGAGGGAAGTAATTTGGATGGTAACTCATCCGAGGATCTTCCTTAGTTTAGTTAGTTGGGCGCTAGGATCAGGTTTATTTCTTTCGATTAGTTTGCTTCATCTTATTTTTTGTTTTCATTGTAAGCGCCCCCATTTAATTTGAATAATTCAAACTTTGGCTCCCCGGTGTTAATGCCGGCAGAGCCGCTTTGCATTTTACTTTTTGCTTTGATTGAATAAAGATAGGTTCGAAAACAAGTGTGGGGGAGATCCTCACTCCATCCAGTTACACCCCCCCACGACTCACGTGCACCGCAGGACGGACTCGTACGCAAGTGAATATCCAAACCGTCTCGTTCTGGATTCACGGTTTGCACGTCCTCACTTGTTTTCTCCCTGTTCTCTGTGTTTTAAACATGCTATTAAAACTACCTAATCTAAAATGGTTTAACTCATGAGAACCCGCCGTCCCACTGGGTGATTCATGCATAAATTTTATTCTTTACCATACTTGAGTTTGCGAATCACCGGTTAGGGAACCCATAATGCTAAAGTTGTTGATTGATGAGATATGGTTTGGGTAAAAGTGTCTCTACCTGTTTCTCTTGCTGAACTTGGGAATTTTCTTCTTAACTAAAAACAAAAATATCCATGGTCTGTTTATCCTTCTACCTACCACAGCCATATGCAGTTACTTTACAGTATGAAAAACCTCACATAAAAGCGCCTTTCTATTACATTGAGCTCTATCAAATGTTGTGACCCAAGCGAGATCTGTTTCTTTATGTGTTTGGTCGAGAGGCATGTGCATGAATCATCATTCAATTTCATAAATAAAGTGTCCTTAGAAGGTATTTGATCGCTCTCCAAGTATTCCCTTGAAAAGAGAGAGAGAGAGAGATAGATAAAAGATGGCATGCCAAAGAAGCATGACCCAAAAAAAATAAAGAAAGGGGAAAAGAAGAGAGGAAAAGATCAGCACCGAAAGAGTTCACATCCACCACACGTGCACTCTCTTGATCAAACAGGTAAATGATACAGAATCTCCGTGGATCCAACCTTTGATGTTGCAACAGATGTACCTTCAAGAGTGCCTTCATATACCTCCTACCAAGCTCCACTTCAGCTTTACACACAAGGAGAGAGGGTTACACTTCTGAGCTAAATAAATAAATGGTGACTGAGAGTGCTGCCCGAAGGTAAGACCATGGAATATTTTCTTTTCAAAAAAATCTTTCAAAAACATCCCAAGGTCAACAGGTGAGCGGAAGAGGATACTTAAGTCCTCATCATTCCATCCTTCAACCGCCTATAGCATATTGGTAGACACTTCAAGGTTCGTGAACAAAGGTAAGGGTATAGAATAACTTTTATGCAGGAACCTTACAAAAGCAGCCATTCCGCCTTGGTTCTGTCATCTTCACTCAAGGACGAGCAAAGGGCCAAGTGTGGGGGATCTTGTTGACGCTCGATATGGACCACTTTTCAACCGTCAAAACCTGCATAAAGGCAACAATTATCTAAGGATCAACACTAGAATAGGGCTTTATCTGACAAATTCCACCAGTGCTGGTCAACTTCTGTATGTAGGCGATTACGGGACGAAATTGCAGGAAATGAGCAACTAAGATTCAAGGTGTAATTCCAGAATGCGCAAACGGAGCAAAAGAGGCCAACAAGGTAAGGAACCAGCCTCAACCACGGCCCACTCACCTGCCAAGGACCTTAGGACCCACTTACAGACCACGTGGCAAAGGGAGGAGCCGAGCCGGGCCAAGCCTGGTTCGGCCGACCTACCCAGGTCGGCTGGCCCAAGGAGGAAGCAACTGACTTACCTCGATGTGGCACTTCCTGATTGGTTGCTTATGGCGGTTTGGGCAGGCTTCAGAACACCTCTCACTCACCCCTATAAATATAAGGGGGGGTGCTTCTAAAGAGAACACACCTTCACATCCCTCTCAACTCCCTCTTGGAGTTTCTCTTGTGTTCATGAGCTCTAGGCTCATCTCTAGAGGTGATTAGAGTTAGGGAGAGAGAGTGGGGAGGAGTTTGGGGAAGTGCTAGGTTTATCGGGACTCTTCTCCAACTTGTACCTCGACGAATGCTTTTCAATCAAAGTAAGTGTTCGTACTTTCTTATGTGCTTAGTTTCTTAGTTAAGTTATAGTGCTAGCTCTTTAGTTGCTTAGCTGGATCAGAAGTTCACTAGTTTACAGTGGGTGCTTTAGTCTAAGGCCATAGGCTAGAGTAGTAACGATAGTGTAGATGTGGTGTCTAGACTAGACTTACCTGTTGGTTGTGGTATATCCCATGGTTAGATGAGGTAGGTAGCAGGTGGTGATAGCCCTATCTATCTAGTGGAACCCTCCACGTTCGGGTATATTCCAGTGCCGTATTACTAGAACTCACCAGTCTTATTCTGTGGGAAGCTAGTAGCCCGAAGCAAGCAACTAAGACAATTCTATCTTATCTTTGAAACCCAGCCTTAGGAAACCTCTCTACCCTCACCTCTAGCGGGTGTGGTGTCCTTGGACAAACCTGAACCGTAGAGAAAGTACACACGTTCCTCAGTGGATAAGATACCCTTGGAATACTCCTAGGTGAAAGCTACAACGGTATCCGTGCGCTTGCGGATTTATTTTCGTGACACTAGGAAACGTCAGCAGGGGCCCAAAGATATCTCTCTCAAGAAGAGAGGGGCAAATCCCATCTTGACTGACCATGCCTCACATCATGCTTCTTGACAAACCCGAGAACCACCTTTATAACTACCTAGTTATGGAGTAGCATTTGATAGTTCCTAAGTAAGTCGGTTCGCATCTTGAGCTCATGCGACAATCTCAGGTCTAAGGACATAGCATACACATTGTGTAATGAGAAATCACTATTTCTCGAGTTGGGTCTATCCAGCCACATGTCATACATGCGCCCACATTATTAGTTTGACATCTCCATGTCCATGACTTGTGAAACATAGTCATCAACTAATACATGTGCTAGTCTAATATTCATATGTGTCCATACATGAACTCCGACTAGGAACAACTTTAGAATAACCATACAAGTAAAGAGTCTCACAAACAATTCACATAACTACCAATTAATACCAGTTGCCTTTTCATGGATATTCAATGAACACATACATAATACATCATGGATACAACGAAATATGATCATCTCTACGATTACCTCTAGGGCATATTTCTAACAGTCTCCCACTTGCACTAGAGTCTAATCCTTAAGATATCTAATACCCATAGCTCTTGTGTGCGCCTCATGCTTAGCCTGCGGAAGAGGTTTTGTCAACGGATCAGCAACATTCAAATCCGTGTGTATCTTGCATATCTTGATCTCACCCCGTCTCACGAGCTCTCGTATGAGATGAAATTTTTGTAGTACATGTTTGTTCTTCTGGTGATTCCTTGGCTCCTTAGCCTGCGCTATCGCCCCATTATTGTCAAAGTAGAGGTTCAATGGGCTAGACACATTTGGAAACACACCAAGCTCAATGAGGAACTTCCTCAACCAAACACCTTCCTTCGCAGCTTCCGAAGTTGCAATGTACTCGGCTTCCATCGTCGTGTCGACCACCGTATCTTGCTTGGAACTCTTCCAACTCACAGCACCACCATTCAATGTGAATATAAAATCTGATTGCGACTTTGAATCATCTTTGTCAGTTTGGAAGCTAGCATCAGTGTAACCCGTTACAGTGAGCTCCTCCTCACCTCCATAGACTAGGAACACATCTTTAGTCCTTCTGAAGTACTTAAGGATGTTTTTCACAGCTGTCCAGTGACTCTCACCTGGATCAGATTGGTACCTGCTCGTAGCACTTAGAGAATATATGCGGCTTGAACCAATTGCTGAAGCGTATGGAACCTTGCTCATGCGATCTCGCTCATCAGTCGTCGAGGGACACTGAGTCTTGTTGAGATGCATACCATGTGACATAGGCAAGAACCCTTTCTTTGATTGTTCCATACTGAAACATTTTAACACCTTGTTAATGTAAGTATCTTGGCTTAATCTTATAAGCCTCCTTGATCTATCTCTATAGATCTTTATGCCCAGAATATATGCAGCTTCCCCTAAGTCCTTCATAGACAAACTATTTTTCAGTGAAGTCTTTACGGATTCCAGCATAGGAATATCATTCCCGATCAACAGTATGTCATCCACATACAGGATTAGAAATGTGATAGAGCTCCCACTTTCATTCTTGTAAACACAAGCTTCTTCTTCATTCTAAAGAAAACCAAACCCTTTGACTACTTCATCAAAATGAATATTCCAACTCCGAGATGCTTGCTTCAACCCATAAATGAATATTCCAACTCCGAGATGCTTGCTTCAGCATTGGTCGGACTGACAAAACCTTCGGGTTGTATCGTATACACGTCCTCATCCAGGTTTCCATTCAGAAAATCTGTTTTGACATCCATCTGCCATATCTCGTAATCGAAATACGTAGCTATTGCTAGAATAATCCGAATAGATTTAAGCATCGCTACGAGAGAGAATGTCTCGTCGTAGTCAACTCCTTGAAATTGTCTAAACCCTTTTGCGACATGTTGAGCATTATAGATGTGAACATTTCCATCCATGTCTTTCTTCTTCATATAGATCCATTTGCACTCTATGGCTTTAACACCATCCGGCGGGTCAACCAAGTTCCAAACTTGATTGTCTCCCATGGAGTCTATCTTGGATCTCATGACACTCTGCCATTTCTCGGAATCAGGGTCCATCATTGCGTCTACATATGTCGCGGGCTCATCATTGTATAACAACAATATCTCGCGCGTTGCGCGGAGCCTTGCTGACCTTCGTGGCTGCGGTTGTTCTTCTCTTTCCACGGGTACTTCAACTTAATCTGCTACATTAGCATCACTTGTTGGATTTTGCCCAATTGGCTCATCTTGAACCTCTTCAAGATACACCTTCTGTTCACTTTTCTCCTTCTTGAGAAACTCTTTCTCTAAGAAAACACCGTTCCGAGCGACAAACACTTTGCCCTCTAATCGGTTGTAGAAATAATATCCTAAAGTTTCCTTTGGATATCCCACGAATATGCACTTGTCCGATTTGGGAGTTAACTTGTCCGACTCAAGTCACTTGACAAAAACATCGCATCCTCAAATTTTCAGAAAAGACAAGTTGGGACTCTTCCCAGTCCACATCTCATATGGTGTCTTAATTACGGATTTAGACGGTACCCTATTTAGTGTGAAAGCTGTTGTTTCTAGAGCGTAACCCCAAAACGATATCGATAGGTCCGACTGGCTCATCATCGACCAAACCATGTCCAACAAAGTCCGATTACATCGCTCGGACACATTGTTTCTCTGAGGTGTTCCAAGCGGTGTGAGCTATGGAACAATTCTGCAACTCTTCAGATGATTGCTAAACTCGTGGCTCAAATACTCGCCTCCTCGATCAGATCGCAAGGCCTTAATTTTCTTGCCATGTTGATTTTCAACCTGATTATGAAATTCTTTGAACTTTTCAATGGTTTCAGACTTATGCTTCTGTTAACACAAGATTTTGTCAGTAAATCTGTTATGATCTAAAGTGTGGAGATCATCGGCTGCTAGGACGCGTCGGCGGATCATATGCCGATGATTCGTATGTTTGTATGAAGCCGATGGAAGAAGGCCGATGTAGGAGCAAAGGAGATGGAGCACATTGGGCCCATGGGCGAGAAACGCGTCGTAGCTGATGAAGCAAGATTTGGGCTGGCAGATTTCGTCATCAAGTTATCATTTATTTTAGAAGGTTTATTTCTTGTTAGTCAAGTAATGATTGAATAAAACTCGTCAGATAGTCAGCTTGCCAAGTTGGCTTTCCATGGACTTCTATCTGCGCTCCAGGAAAAAAACACTCTACGCAGGAGTTCGAGAGTGTTGGCCACATCATCTAGAAGATATCGGCTCTTAAAAGCCGGTAACAAGGTCCTCGGGGGGGCTGGGTATCAGAAGTGCATTCCACATGTTGACCTCCAAGGATTGGGCTCTGAAGTAGAAGCCGATATCAGCCTGGCAAAGTGGACCAAGGTGTCCCATCGGCTGAGGAGTTGAAGAAAAAGAAATACCGCGAGTGGCACAACTCCACGTCTCACAGCGCGAACGAGTGCAGAATCTTCCATCGGCAGATATGATCGGCTATCAAGCAAGGGAAGATGTAGATTGAGGATGACAAAAGCCGATGAAGGTCAATAGACATCTGCTCCCAAGTGCATCAATCAACACAGTGGATGTTGAGAAAGGTTGCCCGAAGGCATTAACTTCAGCGGCGAGGCAAGATGGGTTCATTTTCAGAAGCTGAAGTCAGGGAGTCCTAGTATCTGGCCCGGGACAACGGCCAATATGAGCTAAGACCTGGTGGTGGCCTCGCAGGAGATTGACATCACCGGTGTTACTCAAGGAGCATTAGAGACAACAAAAGGGGAAGCAGAAACGCCAGCAAACGTGTTGATGGAATAAAAACTAGAAACTACCTTCAGTCCAAGACCGCCCCGAGTGCAATCGACGCTGTGGGGGTTCTCTTGGTCACTTCAGGAAGAATAGCTCTAAACATGATCGGACTGATTTCCGATCTCAGGATGGAGAAAGGCCGATGCACAAGAGAAGGTCCGATGAGCACAACCATCATGATCGGCCAAAGAAAGATTCGCGGTGCACGAAAGGCTAACTTTTCCAGAAGGAGGATCGGCAGGTCGCAGCTGATTTGAAAAGGTCTAATGAGCCTTCGTACCATCGCAAGTATATTTCTGATTCCCAACGATGACCTGGAAGTTCGACCAGATCGTGGGAAAGAAGAGTTCAACATCTCAGGCATCAAGAACAACATGAGATCAGAGAAGGAGCCGCTAGGACTTTGACACTATAAGAGGAAGGCCAATTAGCCTAGAGCATCGGCTGATATAATCATGGTTTTCATCTTACCTATAGATATTCTTATTAGGAAGATGAAGATGATGAAGGGATGACTGCTCATCTAGTGCTTCATCAACAGTTCACTGTATTCCAGAAGCCTGAGGAGGGGAAGCATTAGTACGTCAAGTCGTTGTACCTGAAAGGCTTCATCAACAGCGAGCCGATGACCAATGCGGTGGTGGGAAGCGGTGCTGCCATCAACTTCGTGCCGTACACCATATATTAAAAGCATCGGAAGAATCTTGAAGATTTGATCAAGATCGATGTGATGCTCAGGGACTTCAGTGAGGATGCATTGCGAGCCAGATTGCCGGAAAGGTTGTGAATGAAGAAGCTTATCATCGGCAAGATTGCATCGGCTGATACTTCAGATAGCGTCGTTGCAGCCGATGCACTTTCATGGGAGATTGAAGGCATGGGATACCTTTCTGGAAAAGTCTAGGAAGGCGAGATTGGAGATTAAAGTCGATCTAAGCAATCGGCTCAAAGAGCTTGTGTCAGTGGGTCAAGAATTTGATGATTATAATGAAGACACAAACAGATAGTTGATGGTTACTCTTGAGCAGCAAGAACTGACGATCACAAGACCATATTGCTGCCGATGCTGCCAATGCCGCTGATACTGGGTAGCATCAGAAAAGCCGAGGTGTCGAATCCATGAAGCAATCAAGCAGGAGTTCATGATGAATTAACAAAGTTTCAAAGCATGAAGCCTTCATACTCCAAAACTGGGGAGGGGGGGGCTTGTGTTGACAGCGGATTTTGTTAGCAAATCCATTGTGATCTGAAGTGTGGAGATCATCGGCTTCTAGGACACGTTGGTGGATCATATGCCGATGATTCGTATGTTTGTATGGAGCCGATGGAAGAAGGCTGACACAGGAGCAAAGGAGATGGAGCGCATTGGGCCCATGGGCGAGAAAGGCGTCGCAGCTGATGGAGCAAGATTTGGGCTGGCAGACTTCATCATCAAGTTATCATTTATTTTAGAAGGTTTATTTCTTGTTAGTCAAGTAATGTCGTCATCAACTAGGGTTTGTTAGCATAGCCTATAAATATCAGCCTACGGGCTTGTAATCAGACTATCTCTCGATCAATAAAACTCGGCGCATCGCCACCCTTTTTCTTTTATGTCTTTCCTTTAGTTATCGGTGGAACTTGGCACCCGACATCGGGCTGCATCGTTCTGATCTCCGGTGAAGGGGTAAGTCCAAAGTTCTACAAAGTTATCAAGTACCTTGGATCTTCAACTTACAGCGCATCACCTCCGTCTCGATCTATGGTACTCACCAGTTATCCTACCCTGATTAAGATTACATCGTCTAATGTTTCTGTAATCTATCGTCCTGCTGCCTGACTGCTTTAATTAGCTTTTATCCTGTTGGAATAGACGATAGATCTTTTAATAGCCTGTTGCATCTTAATCTCGGCTACTTCTCAAGTGCTGTTGGGATCAAGTTCTATCGTGGATAGATCTGTCGGCTGGTGAAGTCTAGATTACCATCTTATCGATAGCGTGTCTAGATTGCAGCTTCCGGGTGCATCGTTGTTTTTTCATCTAGAAACACTATTGATAATGCTAGTCAAAACTGCATTGGCTTACGGCCCTACCTATGATGGATCGGTGTTGACGGCCGTTATTAGAGCCTCATCCGTCAACATCTCGGGAATAATTCAGAGTTTTGCATTATGTTCCATGCATATTTTATTTAAACTAATAAAGTTCCTCAAGTTTTGGATGAGTTGCCTTTGCAGGAACAGGTGTGCCAAAATAGAGCCGGAACGGGGGAAATCCCAGGCCAACCGGCATACACCAGGCCGGCCGGCCTAACCCCACCTCGACTTGCCACATCACCAGCCTAGGGGTCAAGGAACACATTCAACATGATCCTGGATCATGCATTCGAAGGCGGTTCAAACAAAGGGCCCGAATGGCTCCACCACGGATTCAAGGCCCCACTTGCATGCAAAACAAGGGACGAATCTGTGTGAGGCACCACTCTGGATAACATGCAAGTGTTGATCTTCAAGGCGGTGCAACGGAGGGACGAGAGGCGCCAGGACCGAGCCGGCCGGCCGGCCTCTAACTATCACGCCTCGGTCAAACGCAACTACCACCAACCTCTAGAGACGATCAAGACCACACAGGAGAAGGGCCACGCCACTTGGCAACATCCCTAGGCCGGCCGACCTAGGGGAGGCCGACCGGCCCCACTTTGCAGCCACTCGAGGTCAATCTTTGCGTGGAAGTTACGCACTTGCCAACGGCGTGTAATCTTGACACTCTACACCGGTTACCGACCTTCACTTGCTATAAATAGACCTCCCATCCTCACTTGTAACACACACTCAGAAGGAGTTCTCTCTTCACTTCAGTTCTAGAGTTAGGTTTAGTAGTCTGGGAGTTAGAGTCATGTCGAGCTTGTCTCGGGATTCCGGAGTCGTCCTCGGAAGTTTGGTATAAGCTCTTGTATCCTTCCTTTGACATTATCAATATAAGTTATCTTCTTTATCTTCTCGAGTCAGCTTTACCTTTTGCATTTATTTATTTATTTCCAAGATCTTGCTTGTGTGAGGAAGTTCTATCCTTGAGCTTAGGCTTTGGTCTAGTCTTAGTTTGTCGGGACCTTATCTTCCGGGTTTTCTCACCCGGACTAGGAGGCTCAAGTTAGTTCCCTAGGTTGAGGGGAATTTCTCTTGATGGCCTCAGGGGAAATCCTAACACCAAGTGCAGACGTGGTGTCAGGCTTAGTGTTAGCTAGAAAGTGTGTTCCACCCCACGGAACTGATGTGGTAGGCGGCAGGTGGTGACAGCCCTGTCTATCCCTTGTAGTCCACAACGTTCGGGTGTTTTCATAGCAGTAGATCGTTGGCCGAGTTAGACCCCCCATTTCTCCCTCAGTCTGTGGTCCTTCTGCCCCAGCCGCCGAAGTAAGCTCTGTTCTCCTGACAGCTAGGTTAGTTTAGGTTTAGGTTAGAGAGGCTAGCTCGTTAGTTTAGAAGTGTTTTAGGAGTCTTTCTTGCTCATTGTCCTCCCAGCTACTTACCGCTCTAAGGTAGAGTCTCCTGTGTGTCGCTCGGTTATTTCCTGGCCATTTATCCTATCATTTATCTAGCTTACCCCTGCTATCTAGCTAGTGATTATCGTCAATAAAGTTTACCATCCATTCAATCGATACTCTTTAGACCATAACGCTTCCTCGTGGAAATTCGATACCCTGGAATACTCCAAGATGAAGTGCTACAGCGGTGTATTCTGTGCACTTCCGGAATCTCTACTCTATTGGGCATAAGAAATGCCAACAATCGGGAACCCATCAGCGCCCCGTTTCCTGTCGGTTTCCTAGCCGATGGCGTTTACGCTTTATTATGATCGATCATGCAGATCTGGACTGGATAGCCGATGAGCCTCTCATGCTCTTCAGAATGCTGTAATCAGCCTCATGGCCGATTATTCACTTATCCTGCTTTATTTTGCCATATCATTACTGCTACTGGTGCCTGGACCGCATCAGCCTGGTCGGCCGATCGCCGTAAGCTTCAAAGGAAATATCTTCGCCTTGTCAATTGCAGGATCAAACTGACTGGCACGCCGCGCAGGAGTGAAGCAAGAGGCTCCCGGGTCCTCGTGTGGATCGACGCAGGGTCTGTCATCATCACGATTTTGCGTCAACAGCTTCATCAAATAGACATAGCCATATCTACTCAAATCATCAGTGAAAGTTATGAAGTATTGGAATCCTCCTCTGGCAGTCGTGCTCATTGGACCGCACACATCAGTATGTATGAGTTCCAGCAAGTCCGATGCTCTTTCTGGAAAACCTGTGAATGGCGTCTTGGTCATCTTGCCTAGCAAACAAGCCTCACATGTCATGTATGATTCAAAATCAAACGAAGTTAGAAGTCCATCTGTATGGAGCTTCTTCATGCGCTTCTCGCTTATATGACCGAGACGACAATGCCACATGTAGGTAGGACTCAAATCATTAGGCCGAGGCCTTTTAGCACTTACGTTATAGATAGGTGAATCATCAAGATTTAAAACAAACAACCCATTCTTAATAGGCGCAGAAGCCACAAACATATCATTCTTAGAGATCACACAACCATTGTTTTCACTCGCAAACGAATAACCATCCATCATCAAACATGAAGGAGATATAATGTTTCGACTTAAGCTAGGAACAAAATAACAATTATTCAACTCCATAATTAATCCTGACGGGAGGTGGAGTTCCATGTTCCCAACGCTCAACGCAGCAACTCTTGTATTATTTCCCACGCGGAAGTCCACTTCTACTCTTGCCACGCTTCTACTTCTTGTCAGTCCTTGCATCAAATTGCAAATGTGAGCAACCGATCCGGTATCAAATACCCAAGAATTGACAAAAGAATCAGCAAGCAAAATATCCATAACATAAACAGTAAGGGTACCTGAAGAGGAAGTACTCTTACTTCCGCGGTTCTTCAAAGAAGCCAAGTACACCTTGCAGTTTCTCTTCCAGTGACCTTTCTCACCACAGTGATAGCACTCATTGTCTGCAGCTGGTCCAGGTTTAGCCTTGGGTGCTGGGTTCGGCTTGAGGTTCTCAACCTTAGCCTTGCCCTTCATCTTCCAAGAAGAACCTTTCTTCTTGAAGTTAGGCTTATTCTGGACCGCCATCACATGGCCGCCACCCGTGCTCTTCTTTATGTCACTCTCTGTTGTCTTGAGCATGCCACACATCTCATTCAAGACCTTTACAACCCCATGCATGTGGTAGTTCGAGATGAAGTTCCCATAGCTTGGCGATAAAGACGCAAGAATGAAGTCAGTAGCCAACTCTTGGCCTAGTGGGAAGCCCAGCTTCTCCAACCTCTGCGTGTAACCAACTATCTTGATCACATGCGGTCCTACTGTTGCGCCCCCCCCCCCCCCCCCCCCCGCTAGCTTGGTCTCATGGAAGGCCTTGGCGACAATGAACCTTTCAGTCCTGGACTGTGTTTCGAACATATCCTAAAGTGCCACGATCATATCGTGCGCCTCATGGTTTGTTTCAAACTGCATCTGCAGCTCAGATTCCATGCAAGCAAGCATAAGGCAGCTCACTTCAAGGTTGTTGTTGCATGCTTTCTTGTAAGCATTCTTGACAGCAACAGTTGCATCATCAGCAGGCTCTTTTGGTAATGGGGTGTCTAGAACATCTTCCTTTTTCTCAGATCTGAGAACAATTCTCAGGTTACGGATCCAATCTATATAGTTGGTCCCATTCAACTTGTCATTCTCAAGGATCGAACTCAAAGTAAAAGATGCGGTGGTGTTGGGTGCCATTGATCTACAACAAATAATAATACAAAATACTAAGACAAACATATCCAAGATAAACTAAATTACATTAAACATTTTAACAGAATGTACTCCCACTAAAATCAATATCCCTCCATTGATACTTAATGATTCAAGACCCACAACTAACAAGTCGACTAGTGAGCTTCAGCATCACCGCTAGAAGACAGGTAGATCGGTAAGCAACACTTTGCTAATCATATCACATATGACTCTTGTTGTTGGGTGACATATTTATATCTCGGCTCCCAACCCTCATGCCCAAAGTCCTTAACCGTTAAGATGACTTTGTTCAAGACAACCAACCCTTTATGCGTGTAAGTATCCGATACGAACTCATCCAGTCAAGGAAAACTAGTGGCACCCTAATTTCATAGACCCACCACCAGTTGTAAACGACCCGTGATGAAGCAAGGTTTAGTTGGGAGGGCACATAAACTTAAATATTGCGAGGGACCAATGGAATTACTTCTACCGAATGCAAAAACCCTATTATCGCATGTAGAAGTAAAACGGTGAGGATAAACATTCACATAGAGACACGGTATGGCCCATTATCACATGTTGATCTCCATAACCATGCTTCTGTCCATCAAGATGATTTCCATCTCCTTGTTCCATGCTTCATGTATCAAGCTGGTCTTCCTCCAAGTGACGAATTCCTCCAAGAACTATAACTACCATAATCTAGTTACATGGTCGGATTTGAATCATCATCACATGTTGGCACGCACAGGCCATTACATCAAATGTGACAAATACATATGGATCCTACCGTATTGGCTTACACATGACACGCAGGCCATGGATCAGATACACACATGCATCACATACACATATAGGCCATACCGATCACCATATCCTGCAAAACAGAGTAAGGAGCACTGTCGTCGGCCAAACTTAAACTGCCGATATCTCCACCTTCCGGGCCAAATTTGGCAAATCTAAATTTAGCAAAACTGCCAAGGCCTGTAGATTTCATGTGTAAAATTTTATCTAGATGAAATTTCATATAAAAATCGCCTCAATCCGAGTTCGTATGCAAAATCGCCACATTTTCTGCAACTTTTCTCAATCCAGTAGCATATCCAATCTGCCACCACGCATCATATGCATCTGGCAATCCATCCTATATTTCGATTCGACCAATCTCATTGATCTCCCCCTACTGTGACTGAGTTTACATGTATCAGTTAACTCCGACGGCGGATACCCGACCGCTAGGAGTAGTTTGTTACACGACCATTGCAGCGACGACACGAAATAGGATTAGGGTTTCATCCACACCTCGCATATCTCCATATGCACACACCCGAACCTATAATGAAGCAGCTACGGCTCTGATACCACTGTATGGTTACGGGGACGCTACGCTAGTGCAAAACAAAAATTTCTACCCCATAAATAGGATCGCTGCTGTAATAGATCACGGAATTACCACTAGACGCACAGGTGCAGAACTTCTGTAGTGCGTCGGTGTAGTTTGTACAATAGTCGGCAGTTCAGTTGCAAGACCTTCTCACGTGCGGCTCGTCCTCGTGCAGCAGATGCAGCACCTCCAAGGTATCCACACGTACAGCGGTGGAAGCGTCACGATGCGGACTGCTAGGTCCGCGAGGGTGACGAAGGCGCGGGCGTGGGAAACAGGCGGCAGCAGCAGGCATGGAGAGTTAGGGTTTGCATGCGCCCCGCCCCTGTTTATATAGACCCCTTTAGGAGCCCACTAATGGGCTCAACCGAGGCCCATTAGTGCACCTAAGCCCAGACTAATTTGGATCAAATCCGCGTTAGGCTTCCAACCCCTTAAGTGTGTGACCCTATGGGCTCACTCGCGAATAGACATGGCTCGAGTACTCCTACTCGACCAATAATTGACAGCGGCCTCTAGCAAGATGTGTCAACTCCTATGCGTGCACAAAGATCAAATCAGACGAGCCATCACAATCTCATATACATGCTATTCCCTTTGCCTCACGATATTTGGTCTAGCTCCAAGATGACCTCTCTTTCTGGATGCCGTGATCCAGAATCCTTGGTTAACACTTAACCCTACACGGCCATGCATTTCTTGATCCGATCACTCGAGGGGTCCAGAGATATCTCTCTCAAGAAGAGAGGGGCAAATCCCATCTTGAGTGACCATGCCTCACAGCATGCTTCTTGACAAACACGAGAACCACCTTTATAACTACCCAGCTACGGAGTAGCATTTGATAGTTCCTAAGTAAGCTGGTTCACATCTTGAGCACATGCGACAATCTCAGGTCTAAGGACATAGTGTACACATTGTGTAATGAGAAATCACTATTTCTCGAGTTGGATCTGTCCAGCCACATGTCGTACATGCGCCCACATTATTAGTTTGACATCTCCATGTCCATGACTTGTGAAACATAATCATCAACTAATACATGTGCTAGTCTAATATTCATGTGTGTCCATACATGAACTCAGGCTAGGAACAACTTTAGAATAACCATACAAGTAAAGAGCCTCACAAACAATTCACATAACTGCGAATCAATACCCGTTGCCTTTTCATGGATATTCAATGAACACATATAGAATACATCATGGATACAACGAAATATGATCATCTCTATGATTACCTCTAGGGCATATTTCTAACATTCACCACTCCGGCGAGGTGAGCACAAGAACCTCTCACAAACCAAACCGCGGCTCTTCCATAATCTTCTTGGAGAGCTCGACGGTTTCACGTTCTCCAAGCCATCTAGGGAGCAGCAACTCCCAATTGTAACAAGTCGATGACGCTTGCTTGAAGACTCCCTAGAGCCACAAAGCTCAAACTCTTGATGCAATGCACTAGGATGCTGTCACACTCACAAGAATGCAACCTCTAATCAAAGAGTGAGAGGGAGAGGAGGTGGCTGGCTCAAGAATGTCACAGAAGCTTTCCAAATGGTCAAAAGATATCACCCATGGCCAAGCATGATGTATATATAGCTATTCCCTCAGAATCCAACCCTTACACTCAAAACCCATGGAAACAGAGTTTTCAAATCCAACAGCTAAAAATGCAATAAATGCATGTCAGAGTCGACAGTTTTCAGCCTTGACGGACTGTCCGCCTCACAAGAAGCAGATCGTTCGCAGTTCATACAACTCAAACATATAGAACTTCAAAAGTTCTGTCTGGGTCCAGGTATTACCGGCGGACCGTCCACTGTTCAAGAAAAGTTCCCACTAGAACCCAACAAGTTTCTGACTCAAACTTCAGTTAGCTGGCGGAGTGTCCGCCCCCAGGGCTGGACCATCCGCCCTTCATTTTCAGCGCCCACCACAAACATCAAGTTTCTGCCCAAAAATTTTCAAGGTTCGCGGACCGTCCGCCTCTCTGAGCCGGACTATCTGCCTCAACATGTCAGCACGCATTTTGAAATCCAAGTTGTCATTCTTCAAACCTAGTTAGCCCTCATGCATGCAATGCAAGTTTTGAGCAACATGGCACTATAGAACCGTCAAGCAAATGCACATTGATCCCTCTTGATAGTACGGATATCTATCCTATTAATCCGGTTATTCTCATCCACTAGTCACCTCTTGACCGGAAAAAATAGAAAAGCCCTACCATATACCTTTGCCTTGAGCTCATCCTTTGTCTTCAAATCCAAACGTTCTCATACCATCGATGTACGCTCACTTTTCTCATGGACCAACCTATACACATTTCTTCTCAAGAAATTATTAGTCCACAAATATTGTCATTAATTACCAAAACTCGAATTAGGGGTCTAGATGCTTTCACTACACAGCTGGAGAATCTCACATACGTACCGGGTAGGAACCCTCGGTTAGTACCGGTTTCCCGCCCAGTACAGGCCAGGCAGTACTAACCCGCCTGTATTTTAGTACCGGGCGCGGCGCAGTTAGTACGGCCTGGTAACACCAGCCGGTACTAAGCTGCTTGCCACGCCAGGCTCCGTGAGCGGCAGTTTAGTACCGGCTGGTTATACCAGCCGGTACTAACTTTTTTTTGTTTACTTTTGAGTTCTTTTTTTTGGTTTTAATTCAAATTCATATTCATATTTGTATCTATAGCCCCTTTGTGTGTAGCTAGCATTCGTATTTATACTTGTATTCGTATCTATATAGCATATATCGCATAAAGACGTTTGTAGCTAGATACACACACACACAATTGATATACAATTTCATAATACAAGAATATGCACACAAGTTTTTCCGTACAATTCAACCATCACTATCGTCTTCTTCTCTATTTGGATCTAATCTAGCCATGCTTATCCTATGATCTGCATAAAATTCTCCTTTAGAGGTATTTTTGGTTCGGCTGTTCTCCGAGCTGGGGAACTTGGTCGTAGCGACGATTGCTCTTCTTCTCATAAGACTTTGTGATCGAGCGTCGATAGTCTTTCTTCCTGCCTTGGTTGGCACATGGCTATGAAATGCTTTTTTCCATCTGGATCGATTGGTTGTTTTGGCTCAGGCTTATTCTTTGGCGCGAGTTGTTCTTTAACATGCTTTTTCACGCTAGCGTCCAATTCCGCTTGAGTCATATCGTATGGTAACTTCTTGGGTGGAGGCTTCTCTTTCTTCTTAGGTTGGGTCTTCTTCGTCCTAGGAGGTGGCGGTGGCGGGACCCAAGCCTTCTTTGCCTTCTGCTTGACCTTAGGAGACGACGGACTCGTGCTAGGTTCCCTTTGACTGGCTGGTGACGGCGGATTCATGCGGTGGTCCATTTGAGCGGTTGGTGATGATGGCGGATCCATCCCGGGACCCATTTGAGCGGATGGTGACGGGAGATCCATGCTGGGGCCCCTTTGAGCGGCTGGTGACGGCAGACCCATGTCGGTTTGTGGCGTTGGCGATCTTGGCCTTGCCATGTCCTTAGGCGATGTTGCAGGATCTGTGGTTCCTCCCGGAAATCTGATGTACTACTTGTTCCAGCAGATCCATGTGTGGAGGGCTTGTTGTAGTTCCTGTTCTCCATTACCTCTGGGGATCTCGAGGTCGACGTCTTCCCATCCTTTCTCGACTCGGTCAACCATGACTCTAGCATATCCTTCAGGAATCGGCGCGCCACGAATTGTCCTTGCGTCAGCCCTTGCGCGGTACTAAACTGCCAATTCATATTATTTCGTAATGGATGATTTAGGTCTTTTTTATTTATACTAAATTAACTAAAGGCAATAAAATTATAAGTATATAATATTTTGAACATGCAAAATTATAGTATTGTATAGTTTTTATCAATTTGTTAGATGATATATAATTCTATGCACTTAATTCAACAAATTGATTCCAAATTACCTTTTATAATTTTTTATATAGGTTTTGTTTGAAATAAATTAAATATATAATATTTTTGACATGCCAAATTATAGTTTGTATAGTTTTCATCAATATGTCACATGACATATAATTCTATGCACTTAATTCAACAAATTGATTCCAAACTATCTTTTATAATTTTTAAATAGGTTTTGTTTGTAATAAATTAAATATATAATATTTTTAACATCCAAAATTATAGTATTGTATAGTTTTCATCAATTTGTCAGACGATATATAACTCTATGCACTTAATTCAACAACTGGATTCCAAAATACCTTTTATAATTTTTAAATAGTTTTTGTTTGTAATAAATTAAATATATAATATTTTTAACATCCAAAATTATGGTATTATATAGCTTTGATCACTTTGTCAGATGACATATAATTCTATGCACTTAATTCAAAAAATTGATTCAAAAAAGGAAAATATATAACATTGGTATATGACTTCATAAATTACTGTTGACGCCGGATTTTGACACGTCTTGAATCGGCGTCAGGAGAAGAAGATTGGCCGATGCGGCAGATCTGGGAACTACAGTAAGGAATCGGCCGATCGGGGTAACAGTTGAAAATCGGCCGATTGGTGGCGTCGCCTGTGCCAACAGGATAGTATTATTCCAGAAGATCCTAGTCAAAAGCTGGTCAACGCGGCGTGCTAAGTCGGCCGGAAAGCAATTGAAGAGGCCCTGATTGGATTAGGAAGCGGCGGCGGAAGATTCTGAGGGAGTCCGTTTCCTTTTTAAAGTTATTATAGATATAGTAGTTTTCCTATTTTAAATAAGGTTGTAACAAGTCGTAGTCGACCAGGAGTCCTAGTTTCAGGTTATAAATAGGAGTCGCTAGGGTTTTGCAGAGACAACCAACATCAATCAACAAAATACTTCTACTTTTTACCAGTACTTTACCTTTCAAGTCGGCGACTTCGCCAATATTTTCTTCTTTTACGAGTTCGTACGGATTGGCAGGGCTGCATCAACCTGATCTCTGACCAATTGGTAGGTTCCGATTATCGAGTAATATCCGAGCTTTAACTACGGGCGCATCGCTGTGGTTTCGTTTGGATTTATTCACAAGTTATCGATATTTACTAGAATTGCAAGTTCTACCTGTTATTCTAGTATTATCACCAGTTATCCAGCTTGAGATCAGGGTAATCGGCTTCGTCATCGTTCTCCTTCGATTCATCGCCATATAGCCGATTAGATCTGTTTCAAGTGTTGCCTCTATAGTAATTGTTTAGATTGCTCCAGCAGTTTTTACAATTACCATACGATCATCGGCTGACTCATAGCCGATCATCTCTACAGCAAATCGGCCGATTTACCGCCGACGCGCTCCTCAGGACAGATCGGAAATCCAGCCGATCGACGCGCCTGGAATTTAATACTCTATTTCCTTGTCAATCAACAGGTCAGATTGACTGGCACGCCGCGCGAACCGCACCAGGGCGATAACCCGAACAGGAGCTAAGCAGATTCTCCCGGGTCGTGTGTCCGACGCTGAAGACCCATCGGCCGATTCCTATCCGGCCGATTTTAGCGCCAACACACTTTTGGCACGCCCAGTGGGACCATCCAGGACCTGATATGTCAAACTACGCAGAAATCTCTGACAGCAACATCATTGGGGTCACAGAAGCTGATCTCAAGGACGACCAGAGGGAGGAATTGGCCAAAAATCTAGAAGATTACAAGAAGATATACCTCCAGTTGTTCAGTCGTACCAGAAGCGGGGAAGCAGTTAGGAAGGCCCCTATTCCAGCACCTCGCCACATCACCATTGCTGAAGACTCGGGCAAGATGTCAGCGATGATTCAGCAGTCCGTATATCAAGCGTTCATTAACCAATCCTCGGTGATGAGCAACACGGTGTACAACGCCGTCTTCAACTCTCTGGCCAGCGGAGCCGTTCAAGGTTATCAGGGACCGGCATATGCCCCTCCAACTACCCTGCCGGCCAGAAGCTTACCCTACACATCCCAATCGGCTTCTCTGCCGACGTTGACGCAGCGCGAGGGGTACAGCTCTCCACCACTTCCGGCGTCTCCAAGATATAGCGGTGCACCATGTCTCCCGTCGCGAGCGCCGCTTCAACCCGTCCAGATGGCTTCGGTGCAAACACTGCCTACAAGCTCAGTGCCTTGGGGGGCATCAGCCACGACATATTTCCCCGAGCCAGCGGACGGGCATCGCACTTACCCGTTCCAGGTGCCGTACCAATCGGCAGCCCGGCCAACGGTCTCCCAGTACCAGCCGATTTTACCAGAAATCGACAGGGGGGCATCAACCACGACGCATTTTCCCGAGCCGGCGAACGGGCATGGCACTTATCCGTTTCAGGAGCCGTACCAATCGGCCGCCCGGCCGACGGTCTCCCAGTACCAGCCGATTTTACCAGAAGTTGGCAGGGGGTCAAGCACTGTGGAGGCATTCAGAGCCGCGGCGCCAGCAGCAACGTACGAAGGGGGTGCGGACGCATTTCGCCAGCAGTTATCGGCCGTTCAGCAAACTTCACCGATTCATCACCTGGCTGAACCAGCCCTTCAACACGTGCCCGCACCGCGACAACTGTTCATCAGCAGCAGGTGGATTGGACGGCAAGAATAGCAGAAGTAATTCAAGATCAGTTTGGGCTGAAGCCGAAAGTTCAAACTTATACTTACAAGACGCCGTATCCATCGGCCTATGACTCGTTACCGTTCCCACACCGCTACAAGGTTCCTGATTTCACCAAGTTCTCAGGGACGGATGACACATCCACTGTGGAGCACATCAACAGATTCATCATCCAGTGCGGTGAAGCTGCCACGCAAGACGCACTGAGGGTACGGTTATTTTCATCATCTCTATCCGGATCGGCCTTTCAGTGGTTCACCACTTTACCGCCAAATTCTATCGTCACGTGGGCCGATCTGGAGAAACAATTCCACAAGTACTTCTATGCAGGGGTACACGAGATGAAGCTTTCGGATCTAATCAGCCTCAGGCAGAGGAGCAATGAGCCGGTGACAGGGTATATACAGAGATTCAGAGATATCTAAAACAAGTGCTACAGCCTGGCCCTGACTGATGCACAGTTGGCCGATATCGCTTTCCAGGGCCTCTTACCGCAAATCAGAGAAAGATATGCCGCCCAAGAGTTTGAGAGCCTGAGTCAAATCGTCCACCGACTGTCAGGGCGAGAGATCCGACCGTTTGAACAGCGGGGAAGCTTTCAGAAGAAGGTGGCGTATTTGGAGGGATCTGAATCTGACGCAGAGGAGGAAATCGGCCTAGCGGAATGGGTAAAAGGGAAAAAACCAATATCCTGCCCCTTTGGCAAGAAGGAGCCAGAGACATTCGGCTTTGACACGTCAAAAGCCGATAAAGTTTTTGATCTACTGCTTCAGGAGGGACAGATCAAGCTGTCGCAACATCACACCATCCCTACGGCCGATCAGCTGAAGAAGATGAAGTACTGCAAGTGGCACAACGCTACTTCTCATGACACCAACGAATGTAAAGTCTTTCGTCAGCAGATACAATCGGCCATTGAACAAGGGCGGCTCAAATTTGAGACTCCAACCAAATCGGCAATGCCGATGAAGATAGATCAGCATCTCTTCCCGGCCAACACGGTCAACGCTGGAGAAGAGTCAAGTCAAACCAAGGTGCTGACATCAGAATCGGCGAGAAGAGGTGGCGTCGTCGATCCCAAGAGGCAGATCACGACGGAAGAAATCAGAAGGGATAGGCGAGGACCAGAACGGCCACACAGGCCTGTCACCTCCCGATTTCTACTCAGTAAATATCGGCGGCAGCAAGAACAAGCACAACACCAAGAAGAGATGATACGCCGGCATGAAGATCACTGGCAGTGTCCCTTCTTCATCCACTGCTGGGAGAACGATATCAGACTGCCCTCTGCCGATAACTGTCCGGAGTGCAATGGATCAAACCGCAGCGATCGCCCGAAGCCACACTCTAGGGACAGAGGATCAGAGCCGATCAACAGAAATCGGCGCGAAGAACGGCGCGTTTCGGTGCATGATCGGCTGGGGGGCAGAGTTGACCAGTACGGCAGGTCAAAAACCAAGATCGGCCAGCAAGGTGGACTGGGGGGCAGGATCAGCGCGCACGATCGGCTGGAAGAGGTGGCCTATGATAGGGTATCAGACGAAGATCCCCTAGGGAAAGAACCAAAGTGGGAACACGCCAGATCATCGGCCAAACCAGTAAATCCCAGGTGGTGTCCTGACGGCTTATCCAGATCCCAAAAGCGAAGGATCCAACGCCTACGCCAGTGGGAACATCGAGAAGAAGAACAAAGACATGTGCCAGAAAGAAGGAACATGAAATCTCGAATTTGGCGCCCAAAGAAAAGCGATCAAGAAACGGATAGCCAAGAATCGGCGGCCGAAATCGATATGGTGTTCATACTGCCGATGGAGTTCATGGCGCCAAGCGATCGGGACAAAGTGACAAATACAGAGGAAGAGCAAATGGCACAACTGGTATTAGAGCCGATGACAGCTATGTTTGAGAAGCCAGAGGAAGAAAAACGACAGCACCTCAAAGCATTGTTTCTCAAGGGCTATGTCAACGGAAGACCCGTCACCAGACTACTAGTAGATGGAGGCGCGGCAGTCAACATCATGCCGTATGCCGTGTTCCGCAAGCTGGGCAAGGGCGATGACGACCTCACCAAGACGGACATGATGCTGAAGGATTTCGAAGGCAACGTGTCGCCTGCCCGCGGGGCATTCTGCGTCGACCTCACCATCGGCAGTAAGACCCTCCCCACTACTTTCTTCGTCATTAATGGCAAAGGGTCCTATAATATGCTGCTCGGTCGCGACTGGATACATGCAAATTGCTGTGTCCCATCTACCATGCATCAATGCCTTGTGCAATGGGTCGGCGACAGTACAGAGATAGTAGCTGCCGATTCTGTTTACAGCGTTGCAGCGGCCGACACACAACAGTGGAGCTGCGAACACGTCAAATGTATATCTGGTAGGACTTGGGACACTGACTTCCTGAAAGTGTCCGATTTCGGTCTACAGCTGATCCAAGCAGTCGGCTCTGAGGATTCAGCTCGTTCGAAAGAATGAGAAGCTGAGGCATGGGTTCACGTCGGCCAATTCATTAGAGATGGGAGATTTAAGAGATAGCATCAGATCAAGGCCGACATACGTTGGTACCGATGGGGACTCTGAGCACAAAAAGAAAATGTGTCGAGTTAACATGACCGATTTCTCATCGGTTTTCTGGCTACACATCCGGTGAAAGAGATATTGGGATTCATTGTTAGGTGGAAAGCACAGATTACATGAAGCAGTTCAAAATCAAATCGGAGCGGTGGCATTAAGGAACAACAATGTTTAACATATTGTGTACAGCCCAAGGAAAGTATCTATGGCTACAATCGCTCGTCGTCTGATTTGATCGGCCGATTCTAATATCCTCTGATCACTTTCGGCCGATCCTGACACTTCTGACACGCGGCGACGGAGTCTTATTGCTTCACGGGCCAGATGTTGTCTTTTTTGCTTCAGCTCGCTGATCATGGTTGGGAGTTCTTGGAGCTTTTTCTCTTCAGCGGCTATCTCTTTGGTTATCTGTTCCATCTCCTTGGCTAGTTCTGCTCTCCTCCGTTTCAGCCGATCTATTGTGCCAACAATGTCCGGACGGCAGTTCTCGAGGAAGTTGATTTTGTGATGTACTTCCTGGGCCTGGTGTTTGTACGAGTCAACCTCCTCCTGAGTTTTGGTCATCTGAGCGTGATCGGCCATACGTCGCAGCGCCCGCGAGACCGGAATCCGCATGCCCTCTATATAGGCAGCGTACCCCAAGTCTTCCGACACTTCTTCCGGAATGTGATCTACGACCTCATTGAAAAGTTGTCGGATCGGCGATGCATCCTTCACCAGTCGGCCGATGTCACCTTGGAGGAGAGTACGGATGCTCTCGAGCTTAGAGCGGACATCGTCGGAGGCAGAACTCGGTGGAACCACATGTGAGGCAGTTTCTTCTTCGTCGGCCAAGGAGACAGCGAAAGAAAAGATACTATTGTTAGGAGAATCTTGCTCCTGTAAAGGAACGAAGCAAAGGGTAAGCAGGTAGTGAGAGGAAATCGGCCGATTCTGATGGTAAGATTGTTACCTCTTTGAAACGAATCTCTCTTGCCTGCGCCGGTGGAAGTATTTCCCTTGTTTCAGGGATTGGTGCACTGGGTTCACCAGAAGAAGAAGATTCGATCATTATTGGTGCTCCGCTTGGGCCAGCTTCCTGAGAAAGATATAAATGCTCGTGAAGGTACTATGGAAAATAAGATAAGATGGTAATGGGAATTTGACATGCCTCTGCGGGTTCTCCGGCCGATTCCAGCTGTGGAGTTACAATCGGCATACCCAAGTCAACCTGCATCAGAATTGGTTAAGTTTCCTGAACATTGAGGATGCAGAGTAAGAGATCATTTACCTCGGCAACAGGAGCTGCTATAGTTTCAGTCCCTACTTGAGACGTGGCCGGCAGCCGTGGAGATTGTGGTGGGACAACTCGTGCCGCCTGGTAGAGGGATGAAATTGATGTCAGCAGAAGGTTTTTGGGGAATACATGAGATAAATAAAGTTACCTGAACAGCTTCTACTAAGAGCGATGCTGCAGCAGCCCCGGCTTCGGCGGTGACTTGGGGATCGGCCGTCTCGACCACTGATGGAGGTGAAGGGTCTGGGGTCTCGGCGCGCATCACTCCCATCTGAACAGCCGATCCAACACGGGGAGTCTCGGCCGATGCTGCTGCCATCTGGCTAGCCGATCCGATACGAGAGACTTCAGCCGATGCTATTGTTGTCTGACCGGCCGATTCAATGGGAGCCTGCATCCGACGGCTGGATATCTTTGGTGTTGGTCTCTTGGGCGCTCGTTTTGATCGGCCGGTGGAGATATCTCTGATAGATGGAGCATGGAAGCCGATGAGTGGCTGCACTGTGTATTGATGATGGCTATCAATCGGCCGGCCGCTTCGGCTCCGTGTTGGGGGAGCATGGCTTTCAGACTGAAGAGGTAAACATAAGTTAACAGCAAGATGATAGTGCAACATTGAAATCGGCTGAAAAGAAAAGGACATACCGCAGCATTTGGGTCGATGTTCTCTGGGTCCAGAATGTTGCAGTAAATTGATGGGGATTTACAGAAAAGATGCTGCTTCCATTCTGCCCACCATAATTTGTATTGTTGGGTGGCGAAAGAGGCAACTGACCAGCCGTTCAAGTCAATGGTGCTGGAGTCAGGTACTAAATTGCACAATCGGCTGTAGTCGAGACTAGAGGTTAATCCGTCTCTGAATTTTGCTTGGCCGGCGAAATAGACTCGGATCGGCAATTGGCCGAAACCTAGTTGCCTTGCTGCAGCTGACGGGCAGTAGAACTCATAAGTGGGTGAGTCCTTCCCCGAGAAGAAATTAGCCGGCAGAATTCCCGGCTTAATCAAGACATCCATCAACTCTCTGTCAAATGTGTGGGTGGAGAAGTCGAAGCATATAGGCAATTCAAAAATCGGCTCCGCGGTTTGATATGGATACCAGGTGATCATCTCCTCGCTAAGTCCATTATAGAAGCATCTGAAATATTCGGCTACCCGGGTAGCGGTGAACTGGCAGCCAGGAAAGGCCGATGCCGCCTCTCCGACAGATCTGCAGCGGCGACGGACCAATGGGTTCTCCTCTGACTCAATGTTGGGAAAGGTCTTTGTCTCTATCCTCTGCTGAGAGACCTTGCTCATGTGTAGATTGAGCCAGAGGGTGATGAACCACCAAGGACCACCTGGATTCCCTATCGGCTCTCCTTTCGACAACTTGGCGCCGATTTGATGCATCATATGATATGCCGATCCCAGCAAATGTTTGCCGAGGGGAACGGCCGATCCTTGTGCGAGAGATTCTGCCAAAGCTTGAGTGTTGGAAGAGGGGCCGACCGCTCTGCCACAGAAGAGATGTTTCTCCAGCCACATCATCAGAAAGGCGGTGTGCTTTCTCTGTGAGACTGTCCCTGTCTTCATGTTCTTACTGATGTATCCTTTCCACCCGCCGATTCCTTTGGTATCTAGCCTATGAGATGGCTTGAACAGGTAGTTAAAAGGGGTATCGGCGGAGGAAACATCTAGGCCGGTCAGCAGCAAGACATCGGCCAAGGTCGGGGTCATGGGTCCGTGTCCAAAAAGAAATGCGTTGAGCGCATCGGACCAGAAGTAAGAGGCTGCCATAACCAAAGGTTCGTTCTTTTCCATCTGAGACAGGGACAAATCTATGCACTGGCCGATTTTAAGTTCTTCCCATTGGACTTTCCAAGACCCGGCTACCCTCTGGTACCACTCTCTCCACCCGGGTGTTTCGTTCGGCCAGGATCTGAATGCGCCTACCCAGTGATCTAAATCCATAGGTGACTGCTTGAAGGGGATTCTGTGAGTTTCTAAGCTAATTAGATCCGTTGGATCAGGACTCCCCATAGGGCCTAGGCAGATGAGGTCAGGAGACTCTGAGAGGGGAATGGTGATCCTGTGCCTAAGGGCCTAAAAAAGAAAGGGAAAAAGGGAAGAAACTAAGAAAGGGACCGAAAAATACTGAAGCAGCAAGGCGAAAAGGAAAAGATTTTTCGGACATTTACCTCTGGGATGGAAGCCATCGTCGCTGATGACGCTGCTGGAGAAGCCGCCGATTGGGCCGCCGCCGCTAAAGGAGCAGCCGATGGAGCCTCTGTAGATGGGGTGGTCGCTGATGGAGACGCCATTGGGGTCGGGGCAAGCTGCGGACGAGGTCGCCGGAGAAGGGGAAGCGCTTGGAAATCGAAAGAACTTGGGGGAAGATGAACAGTAATGCGGCAGAAAGGATGCTGGATTCGTGGAGGAGAAAAGGTGGAGAAAACCAGTACTTAAGATAAGGGGGTAAGGGCAAAGATGGTATTCTTACCGCACCGTCTACACGAGTTCCAGGGGAGCGGTTGTTTCGCGTGCCCGGATCGAGGAAATTGCAATCATTGTGCCGCGGAACGGAAGGAGACTTTTACTGCACCCGTTTCGGAAAAAAGGATTAAAGAGGGAGTTTCGAAGAAAAATTATATTTTACTCCGAAACTGGGGGGCATGTGTTGACGCCGGATTTTGACACGTCTTGAATCAGCGTCAGGAGAAGAAGATTGGCCGATGCGGCAGATCTGGGAACTACAGTAAGGAATCGGCCGATCGGGGTAACAGTTGAAAATCGGCCGATTGGTGGCGTCGCCTATGCCAACAGGATAGGATTATTCCAGAAGATCCTAGTCAAAAGCTGGTCAACGCGGCGTGCTAAGTCGGCCGGAAAGCAATTGAAGAGGCCCTAATTGGATTAGGAAGCGGCGGCGGAAGATTCTGCGGGAGTCCGTTTCCTTTTTAAAGTTATTATAGATATAGTAGTTTTCCTATTTTAAATAAGGTTGTAACAAGTCGTAGTCGACCAGGAGTCCTAGTTTCAGGGTATAAATAGGAGTCGCTAGGGTTTTGCAGAGACAACCAACATCAATCAACAAAATACTTCTACTTTTTACCAGTACTTTACCTTTCAAGTCGGCGACTTCGCCAATATTTTCTTCTTTTACGAGTTCGTACGGATTGGCAGGGCTGCATCAACCTGATCTCCGGCCAATTGGTAGGTTCCGATTATCGAGTAATATCCGAGCTTTAACTACGGGCGCATCGCTGTGGTTTCGGTTGGATTTATTCACAAGTTATCGATATTTACTAGAATTGCAAGTTCTACCTGTTATTCTAGTATTATCACCAGTTATCCAGCTTGAGATCAGGGTAATCGGCTTCGTCATCGTTCTCCTTCGATTCATCGCCATATAGCCGATTAGATCTGTTTCAAGTGTTGCCTCTATAGTAATTGTTTAGATTGCTCCAGCAGTTTTTACAATTACCATACGATCATCGGCTGACTCATAGCCGATCATCTCTACAGCAAGTCGGCCGATTTACCGCCGACGCGCTCCTCAGGACAGATCGGAAATCCAGCCGATCGACACGCCTGGAATTTAATACTCTATTTCCTTGTCAATCAACAGGTCAGATTGACTGGCACGCCGCGCGAACCGCACCAGGGCGATAACCCGAACAGGAGCTAAGCAGATTCTCCCGGGTCGTGTGTCCGACGCTGAAGACCCATCGGCCGATTCCTATCCGGCCGATTTTAGCGCCAACAATTACATAATGATTGCACAAATTACATAACTAAATCACAAAATACTACATAATGGTTACACAAATCTACTCACTAATTAATGGAACATTGATAATCTTCCGTTTGACGAAGGTCCCTTGGTTGTGATCGCGGCGTAAGTAAGGAGCATCCTCTTTAGATAATAGGATGCTGGGATCAACATTGATTGAGAATGGAGGAAGATCATCAAACTCATCAAAATCTTCTGACTTATCTAAAATATCCTCGACACCAATGATTTTTCTTTTTCCTGGAAGAACTATGTGGCGTTTTGGCTCATTGTTCTTGGATTTGCTTGACATGTCCTTCACATAGAACACCTGTGTCACATCCTTGGCTAGGACGAATGGTTCATCTTTATATCCAATCTTTTTGAAGTCCACTATTGTCATCCCATACCAGTCTGTCGTCACGCCTCCTCCAGCTCGATTCACTCATTGGCAGCAAAACAGAGGAATCTTCAAAGGTCCATAGTCTAGTTCCCATATCTCCTCTATGACACCAAAGTAGCTGTCGTTTTTTCCATCATTGCCTATTGCGTCTATACGCACGTCACTATTTTGGTTCGTGCTCTTTTCATCTTGGGCTCTGGTGTAAAATGTATAGCCATTTATCTCATACCCTTGGTATTGCATGATTGTGATTGATGGTCCCCGAGCCAACCATTGAAGTTGTTCATCAATTGTGCCGTCACCCATGAATTTTCGTCTAAGCCAAATAGCAAAGTTATCTATGTGATGACGTGTGATCCAGGTTTCAGACTTGCCCGGGTTTTCAGATCGTACAATATTCATGTGCTCCTCGATATATGGAGCCACCAGGGATGAATTCTGTAGAACCGTGAAGTTTGCTTTGCGGATTTCCTTGTCAGGGATGTTAACATTAGATTCCCTTCGTGGCGTGACATGGGAACCCTGAACGGACTAAGCACATCAATAAAGTCAACACAAAACTCAATGACCTCCTCTGTTCCATAGCCCTTAGCAATACAACCTTCTGGACAAAAATGATTGCTAAGTGCAGGTCAATCATTGATGATTACCAAAAGCAATGCTCGGAGGTTGAAAGTCTCCTGTTTATACTCATCCCACACACGTACACCTTCTTCCTTCCACAACAGTAGTAACTCATCAATCAACGGTCGAAGGTACACGTCAATGTCGTTGGCAAGTTGTTTTGGGCCTTGGATAAGCACAAGCATCATGATGTACTTCCGCTTCATGCATAACCAAGAAGGAAGGTTGTACATACATAGAGTCACAGGCCATGTACTGTGACTGCTCCCCCACTCGTCGAATGGATTCATTCCATCCGTACTCAAACCAAACAATATATTCCTTGCGTCCTTGTTAAACTCTAGGAATTCTGTGTTCACGTTTCTCCACTGGGACCCATCTGCAGGGTGTCTCAGCATCTAATCCTGCTTACGGTCTTCTTGGTGCCACCGCATCAACTTAGCGTGTGACTTGTTTCTAAACAAGCGCTTCAAACGTGGTATTATAGGAAAATACCACATAAATTTAGCGGGAATTTTTTTACTGCCACCATCAGTATCATTTTGCCTGATCTTATACCACTTTGCGTCGCACAGGACAAGCATCCAGATTCTCATATTTACCGCGATAGAAGATACAGTCATTTGGACATGCGTGAATCTCTGTACATCCAATCCAAGAGGGCAAATAACATTTTTTGCTTCGTATGTTGACGAGGGCAATTCGTTACCCTCGGAAAGCATGTTCTTTACGATTCCCAGTAGCTCCTCAAATCCTTTATCGGTAACACCATTTGTTGCCTTCCATTGCAGCAATTCTAGTGTGCTACCCAACTTCTTGTGCCCTTGTTTGCAACCTAGATACAATAACTTTTTGTGATCCTCTAACATCTTCTCAAACTTCTTTGACTCCTTCACAGTTTCACTATCTTTCTGTGCATCTAGCAAATCCTGACCTAGGTCGTCATGTGGTACCTCTTTTGCGGCATTCTCTTCAGCCTCGTCCCTTGGTTCATCATTAAAAGAATCCACTTCATATAAGTGAGCCAGATCCGGAATGTTGTTATCATCACCATTATCTTCATCGCCTTCCATCAGAACTCCAGGTTCACCATGCTTGGTCCAAAGATAATGTTATCCATGAAACCCCTTTCGTAAAGATGGGCGTGTAGAGTGTTTCTTTTAGAAAATTCCTTGTTATTTCTGCAAAAGTTGCATGGACAACACATGAAACCTTTCGAGGACCTGTGAGTCTCGGCCGCATCGAGAAAAGACTTTAGGCCATTAATCCACGCCCTGGTGCACCGGTCACCGTACATCCATTGTTGCTCCATCTGCAATCATATTTTTCCATTTAGGGACACTATAGATGAGCAATTTATGGTTAATGTGATAGGATTTCATAATTCTTTAATAATGATCCATAATCAAGGTCGCACATCGTTATTAATATGACAAAATCATATTAACAATACATTCAAATTAAATTACATAATTAAATGACATTCAAATTTAATTACATTCAAATTAAACAAACACAAATAATATGAATAATTAAGAAAAACTAAGAGATGTACTTATCATTACATTATCCATTACACAACATGACACCATGACTAATTAAAAAGGTCTACATTATTAGTACACATCATCCATTACACAACATGATTACTTAAAATGCATAAAAACCAAAATAACCATCAATGCTAATACAACTACTCATGAAACCTATTGACCTATGCCTTGTGAACCGCCTCGCACACTCTCGACACCGAACAGTCAATTTCTGCCATCCCTGACGCTTCGCGCCTAGCATTACGTCGAGCCATCAACTCACGATCATCATTCGTACCATGCAAGTTGACATTAAATTCACGCTCAAATTTGCGTCTTGCATTACATAGTGTGAGACAATCAGATATTTTCTTAATCCAACGACGAATATGACTGCTAACAAGTCCAAGACGTTCTTCAGGGCGGAACTCAAGTGAATGGCCGGTGCGGCTCAAACAGTTACCTACGGATGCCCGAGCAAAAGTACGACGCTCCAATACATCCTGCTGCAAAGTCATTTCTACGGATAAAACAAAAAAATAACATAATAAAGTCTTTGGATTCACATTCACTAATTATAAATTTCACAAGCTTCATAGCATAAAAAATTGCTTTTAGTCATCGCTTCTAGCTATATATCTCAAAAAAAGTGAAAATATCAAGAAAATTATTATTTTAAACCCTAATTATTTTGACACTCTTCAGTTTGCGAACACTCATCATCCAACACCATACGTGGGACGTAATCATGGTTCAGAACATTTATTCAGACTCCTTACGCAAAAACCATCGAAAAGAAAAAAAAATTACTTAGGATATATTTATGTCATCAAACTTGATCCGGCGGTGTTGACACTATCATTCAGGGCCAACATCGATATCCGCGACACCGTGCAGTACAAGGATGTGATGAAAGAGTATGGCCTTGGTCCTAATGGTGTCATCCTCACCTCGCTAAAAGGTGAGCATTTCTACATTGGGACCAAGACCGTACCCCTTCATCACATCCCTGCACCGCACGGTATCACGGACATCGATATTGGCCCCGAATGTCAGTATTAACACTGTCGGATCAAGGTTGACGACATATACATATCCGAAACAATGAGTTTTTTAAACTCCGCGATGGTTTCAATAGGAGCATGAATTAATACATCATTAGAGTGTCAAAATAATTCCTTCTTAATACCAAAATTTGTTATTTCACATTCACTAGCTTCAAATCATAACACAAATGGCTATACACATTTCACTTGAAATTAAATGAAAATAATATTGCTATGATGATATAAACAGTCATACATATCACTTGAAATAAATTGGAAAAAATTACTCTATACATTTCCTACATTCAAACTAGCCACATTACAATTCTAGTCATTATTTCTAGCTATATATCCCAAATAAACGTGAAAAATCAAGAAATTTGTGCTCATTCTTACTCTTCCAATCAACACAAATTTCTCTAAGTATAAAGCATGAAACAAAGTATAAAGACCACCGAAGAAGAGAGGATGAAGTTGCTAACCTTTTGAGCACCTAGATGAGTGAAATCCCATAAGAACTTGACTAAAATGGGCAGCAAATCTCTAGAACGCAATGGGGAAGATGAGAGCCCGAGCTTGGGTCAAATGAATGGCTCGGGCTCGGGGAGGAAGGAAGGTGGCTGATATACCAGCCAACCAAGTTAGTACCAGCTGGTGGCTGCAGCCGGTACTACCTCACACCATTTAGTACCGGCTGGAGCCACCAGCCGGTACTAAGTTTCATCGGCTCCCTTTAGTACCGGCTGGAGCCACCAGCCGGTGCTAAAGTGCCGCCTTAGGGAATCTAGCCGTTGCCCCTCGTGTCGGTGGAGTAGTTTAGTACCGGCTGGAGGCTCCAGCCGGTACTAAAGGGCTCCCAGAGTCACTGTAGTCCTGGCCCGGTACTAATCGTATCTCTTAGTACCGGCTGAAAGATAGCCGGTACTAAGGGACGCGGATGAACGTGAAGTTTTCTAGCAGTGCTATGTGACCCACATTGCTTTGCAATCCTGCGAGCTTTTATTTACCATCTTGTATATATTATGTTGAGTACTTTGGTGTTCACAAATGTTTTTATGTACAATGTAACATCTAAAATCATTAAAAAATGATCTAACCCAAGTAGAACTTGTGGACCTCGATAAGGCCACGGGACGCGGTTGTTTGATGAGCTCGATGAAATTCACTCATATTTAAAAAATGGATTCCTTCTTGTCCAATTTAAATATAAACTCTTATCCACCACCACTGCACGTCTGCACCTGAATACCCGATCTTTGTCGCCGATCAAAGGTGCTTGTGCTGCGACGACTTAACTGTGCCTTGCCGGTGGGGATGGACGGATGGGAATGCTTAGTACATGCTCCACCCTAAACAAACTAGCTTACAATGTTTCATTTGCCACAGTCGTTTTTGCTTCTTGTTCAGTCCAAACCACAAAAAAGGAAAAGAAAAAGACAACAAGAAACGTGATGTTCCAACTCCAATAAACACTTCCAAAGATTAAAGTGCAACCAAGGTTCCTAACTTTTTTAGATTCTCATATGGGTTCTTCTAATTTTTTAGATTGTTCAGTCCAGTAAGAATTCAAGTCCATTATTGGACATAGAATGAACCACTTGAAAAGTTTAAGAATCCAAATGCTCATTTTGATATTTCAACCAAAATTCAAGTAAAAAATATTGAAAGTCAAAAGTTTTAACTTGAACAAAATTTTCTGTATGCTGTTCAAAATTATGATTTAGACTTATATACTGAAATACATATTTGTACAATTGTAATTTAGGGCTACCAATTTATGATTTTAGTGCTGAAGAAAAATATAGTTTTTCATTATATAAGATAAATCAATACTCTATAGGTATGGTATTAATTATCACTGTGCACGCGGTGCTAGGTCATTATTGTGCTCGATCACAATTTCAACGTTAGCTGTTTGCTTCGAAATTTTCCAACTGACCTTCCCTTCACAATAAGCCTGAGCCCGCATATTCATGGGAATCTATCCCGGGACTGGGAAGCGCTGGGTGGGGCTAATGTGAATAGGGATGGGAGCAGCATTGCGGCGCCACTACACTAGTCTAGGCGTTCGATGGAGAAGTCTAGACCAATTTATTATTTACTCTAAATTCGTATTCAAATTTCGATTCAACTTAGTCCGTTTAAAAATTCTTGAATAAATGTAGATATTTCTTGAACAAATTCAGAGGTATGCTTTCACACTGGAAGGAAAAATTCAGAGTAACATTTCAGAAAGATTCAGAGTAACTATTCAGAAATAAGCATGCCATAGGTTCAGCTAAATAAGTTTCCCACGGTACCAAAAAGGATTCATACAGATACAGTACCAACGAGATCTCAGAAATGAAATTCTAGCAACAAAATAGTAGGATGTAAGCAGAAAAATCTAAATTCCTTAAGCTCCATCTTCTCCATCAGATCGCTTCATGCTTCGTCATCATCCCCAAACAGCTTGAGCTCCAACTTCTCCAATGTCTTCTCTCTTCTAGCCTTGAACTCATCACTCATCTGACTTGTGTCTTGTTTTAAAAGCGAATTATAAACTTCAAGCATCTTTGCATGCTTCTGCTCTATTGCAGCCTTGAGCTGAAGTTTTGATATTTCAAGCTGTGTATTTGTCGCCTTCTCACGTTCCTGTTTATGCTCCATCTGCACTGCAACTATTTTGTTCACATTCTCCCCTAGAAGGGCAATGCCATCCATAACTTCCTCGACCTTGCGCTTTCCATTGTGTTGGCCCTTCGCTGCGTCTATCTCAGTGGGACGATCTCCACCTCTGAATATTAATAGGCATCCTCTTGTTCTGTTCTTTCTCCATTTTTTCTTTCTCCAATTGCGCGACATAAGTACACCATTTTGGCTCGTTTTTTAGCGTCGTCCACCAATGCACCAACGCAAAAGTCTTGCCATGATATTTTGTGTACATTTTTTGTGCCTCATGCATCAGTTGATCATCAGACATGCCACTTCTATTCGCTTCAGTTACCTTAGCCCAGATACCATTGAGATCACTGATCACTGTCTTTAGACGTGACCAGTGTATTTTGAGTTGGTTGGAGTCCCTTCTACGATCTGGTGGCGTATTCTTGTTGAACTCATCAGTGATTTGTCCCCAAAATGTGTCACCTTTCTTGCCATTTCCATTGATTGAGTCATTAGAATTGTTCAGCCAAGCACTTGCCTACAAAAGTAGAAAGTAAGCAACTTAGTGAAAGGGAACATAAACCATATTTGAAGAAAGGTTCCATGTAGGTTGATTACCAATCTAACTTCCTCATCATATGTCCAATGCCTTTTCTTTGCTGACCTACTTGTGACCGTTTTCTGCTTTGATGTAGCTTGTTTGGCGGACGGTCCTGATGTTGATGGAGTACCTTTGGGACATGGTGGCGGTGGTGGAGATATTGGATTCAAGGTCTGAGTTACTCCAACGAAATAGAAATTCGGTCCTAATGGTGGTGGCGGCAGCGGATAGTGCCCTTGTTTTATAAAATTAACAAAACCAGTTGGTGGATATCCCCTAAAAAACAAGAGAAGATCTCATCAGACGACAGAACTTTGTCCTACTGGAACCTGGATCCAGTCACAATCACACACATATAGCATAAAAGAACCCAGGAACTAAAATAATCTCAGAAAAACAATTTTCATGATTGGTTCAAGGTAACTAATAGTAACAAAACACTGTTGGAACAAGCCATCTATTCACTATTGTCTGCATCTATTCACTACCTTTGGAATAAAGCACTACTAGTTACAAACCAGGGGACACAATTGGCATCACTATTAGTGGCAACGCATGCATCAAAACCACTATTGTCTGCATATATCAGAAGAACAGAAATGATGCCATTGGCCTATTGAATCCGGGCAACGATTTGCATCTAGTACACAAATAAATTAACCGGAGAAATATGAAATCACCATGTATTGGCTGATTGGCTTCCTTGTGGGGAGTGAGTTGAAGCACTGCTACCTCCGGATCCGGGCGCCCATCCCGCAAGCAGCGGTTGGGCTACAAAATCCGAGCCTGGCTGCAGCGGCACTTCAGGCAGCATCTGCTCTCTTGGCGAAGCAGACGGCGGGGTTGAGTTGCTGCCGCCCTTCATCCCTCGGCGAGACATCGCAGGCAGGTTGTCCTGCTGGTGCCCCTGTGCACGCTGCCGCAGCCACTGTCGCTGAGCCTCCGCCGCCGGATTTCACCTGTCTTTGTCCAGGGATGGCTCGGGGATGGAAGATAACAGTGGGGAGGAGAAGCGACTATAAGGGCAGGGAATGGCGCGCAGATGGAGGGAAGAGGCGCGAACTGGGGTGGGGAATGGCGGGAGACGGGCAGACGGCATCAAGCCATCGAGCGCGGGGAGGAGCGGCGCGCCGCACTAGATCGACGAACCACGTGGGGATGAAACGATTCTGCCCCAGTGCAGGTTTCATCAGGTTTCAATCGTCTGGGTAACGGTGAAGGATGGGTTTCACCGCACCTAGATGAATGAAACGCTCTTGTTCTCTCTCTCCTTAATTACCATACCAAATCATTAGATTTTCTAACGTATCATAGTATTAAATGAAAATGAAACTTTGATAAAATTCTCATTGGGAATAGCCTAGAGCAACTTCAAAAGAGTCTCTATATCTTTCCTTATTGTTAGGAATAGAGATTTTGGTGAAAAAATACCCTCCAACAGCTTATCTAAGTGATTATTTAAATGTAGTCATCCTCCGTTCCGTATTTCTTGCTAGTTAAAAATAGTATTTCTTGCTAGTTAAAAATAGATAAGAAAAATAGATTTCTAGAGTGTACATAAAATAAGCTGTTGCAAAGTGAAAAATTTTATGCAGAAGATTTTCTAAATGATAATTTAGAGAGTGAAATTTAGAAAAACTCGTGGAGATGCTCTTACACGTACAGCAGATCTTGCTATAAATACACGCGATGGAATTCAAAAATGTGTTCTCTCACTCTAAATGAGCAAACAAAATCAAGTTCTCTACAGAACAAACCAAAACAGTTGCCCATCGGAGCTGCCAGCAACCCCCGCGTGGGAGCTACTGCTCAGCGGCCGGTGCTGGGCCGACGCCGGCGCCGCGGCGTAGCGCGCGGGTGTAGTTGATGATGGAGTTGAGGCGCTGCAGCTTGAGGTCCTCCCTGAACTGCCGAATGAACAGCTCCGCCCGCGCGTTCAGCGCCGCTTTCCCCTCCAGTGCTTCCTCCACTTCCCGCCGGCACGCTCGCGCGCGCTGCATGATGGACTCCGCCACCGTCGCCGGTCGCTCCGCCGCTGCAGTTGCCTCAGCGGCAGCGGAGACAGCAGCTGGTGGCGGTGACGATTGCCATGCCGGCCCTTGAGCCTCCTCCGAGCAGACGGTCTTCGTCTTTACGGCTTCAGCCACTTCCTCAGCGGCAGCGCTCTCGGACGACGTTGCAGATGCTGGCGCCGCAGGGGTCGTCGCTGGTTCCGCGACGGCCAGTTGAGGCTGCTGCCGCTGCTCCTCAGTTTCGAGTTCCAGGGACGGGTGGTCGTCGTAGCCCTCTTCGAAGGGGACGGCGTGGACGGAGAACATGGAGAAGGACCGGAGCCGGTCGAGGACCATGGACGACGCGCTGCGGCAGAGCCTCCGCGTGGACGCCGCCGCGCGGCCGCCCCGCTCCCCGCGGGACGTGACCACGATGGCGCCGATGAGCACGTTGCACAGCAGGAACAGCGCCGCGCCGGGGCTCATCCACGCCGACTGCGGCCACCACGACAGGTTCTCCATTGCCATCGATCGATCTGCCGTTCCTGTCCTGGTTGTAGCTCCTCCTCGCTGAGTTTAACTGGGGCTTAGCTACAATTAGTTGCTCTGCAGACCGCACAAGCAAGTGACCAGATCACCAGACCAGCATATATAAGCAGGCTGCAGGAGGCTCTCACAATCCACACGCAGTGATGCATGCATTATTCTCGCAGTTGCTGTCAATTACTAGAAAAGATAAAGCGCGTACGAGCTTGCAAAAGTTTCGATCTCCATCCAGAAAGGAAACTCGTAATGGATCGTGCGTTTATGCTCTCGCCTACGCGCACACAAAAGCCCTGGTTGCCGAAAGATGGGTGCCCCAGCATTGCTTTTGTTTGCTTCCGCATCGTGCATGTGAAGTTCGTGCGAGTTGGAAGGGCGAGCGAATTGAATTGGATTCTTTTTGCCGCAGCTAGCTGCAGCCTGAAAGAAGATTCCCCTTGAGACTAAACAATGGTTAATTAATTTAATCTGCGTTGTGTGCGTGCTCTGTCATTTACTCGCTTTTGGATGTGCTAGACGAAGGTATAGTTAGGGGGTATTTTTATTTTTATTTTTAGTCGGTGTCATATCGGATCTTTAGATACTAATTAGAGAAACTGAACATGACCTAACTATATAAAACTAATAATTGCATAAATTGAGACTAATTCACGAGATGAATCTATTAAGTCTAATTAGATTTATCTCGCGAATTAGCATACATTTATGCAGTGGATGCAGTGGGTTTTATAATTAGCCTATATTTAATACTCCTATTTGATATCTAAACATCTGATGTGACAAAAATTTATTTTTAATCCGTCGAACCAAATATGGCCTTAGCATGCATGATACCACATACTCTCTGGTCTTGTTACCTAATTATTAGTGGATTCGTCGCATGGGATGCTAGCTTTCGTTTGAGTGGTCTCATATTATATATCCAGGCAGGTCACTGTTGACGTATATGCTTAATCGCTAAGCATTCGGAAGGAGATCGATACGTACGTGCGCCTGGCTGTATATATTCTTTCTTGTTGGGATCACAGTCTCCATGCTTTTATAAGCTAATAATTATGATAAATCTGCTTCTTTAAAAAGGTGATTAATCTGTTCATTTGGCGAGTAAAACCGGGAAAGATTGAAACCAATAATCAAACAACAATTTGCTAGTACTTACCTATTTCTAAAGCATGTAACATCTCCACCAGAAATTTTAGTTTGCTCTAACACGCACCGACAGGTGAACCCAAAATGTATACAATAAGAACCAAACAATAACACTATATTATAACCTAAATGAACCCGAATATAGTGGTAACATAAAAACATAATAAAATCCATATATAGAAGAAAATCCATCAAAGAAATTTAGCTATAACCTGTACAGACCTTCGACCAGAGCAATGCACAGGTATATTTGCTAGTATTATATAAAACATAACTATATGTTAGCTATATTGTTTCACGACCCACGCGGACAAGCTCAAATGTTAATAAGTTGTCACTCAACACCACAATGCACACATTTTTAGACACAAAGGAGGGAAAGACTTCCACTTGTGGGCGCAGACAAGTCCATGGGCAGCTCGGAGCTGAGAGGGTCCACGACCGCCAAGCCTGGCATGTAGGACTTCACGGAAGTAGTTCCTGTGCAGTATTATAGAGAGACTACTCTCCATCATGACGTGTGGGCCCCACTGCACTTGGACCCACACATCAGCGGGTGAGTGCCCTGCATTAGTACAGAGGAGACTCATCCGGACTTTACGGTCTTATGTGTTTGTTACCAAGTATTTATGACATCATAAGTTTGTACTTCCTCCGTCACATGAAGAATGTAATTCTAGTTTTCTCAGATATATTAGTGGTGGTGTGAAAAGACTCTTCTACACTCATTTAATGGCCACCTGCAATTAGTTTTCGCATGCAAATTAAATTTAACCACTTAATTAGGTAGGTAGTTAAAATCCAATTTATAGGGTTGCATTTTTGTATGACTGTTTTCAAACGCAGGATTGTACTTTTTATGGGACGGAGTGAGTACTTCGTCAGCACCTTCTATATACTAGCCTACTCAAGCAACAACATCAATCAACATAAGCATGGTGTTAGCACATTGTTGGCATATGATTTTGGGCTGATTACACTATACGAAGAGGGGACCAACATAAACAATAAACATTATTAAAAATTAAGGTATAGTGATGTATGTAATATTAGTTTAGTGAGAACAATATTTGAGACAACAAACGCATCATTTTTCCTATGACAATCATAAACGTGTCTTATTATCTTAACCCTCCCATTTGATAGAAAATAATTATATTATTCTACTTTTGCAAAAGTATTATCTTAACACAGTATGCTGATTTTCACCTCTGGACAACTTTACCTCACCTTGAAAACTTCTAGAATATATTATTGAAATAAACAAGATAAACCAATTTTAGCAACATAATATATAGATCATATGAAGCTTGCTACTTTAATGTATTTCTAGATAAAAGATTTTGTGCACAAAGACATCAAACTTTTCAAAAAAATGGCAGTGCACATATCTTAAATATGGTGGTACAAGTGGACTAGTTATTCTTTGATATTTTGGTTGGAAGAACTATAGTGTGATCAATTATTAAATATCTACATAAGCAAACTGAGCAATGACTTCCTCACCACTAATGTCCAGGAGCAAGCACAATGTTTATTGAGACACACCTTTGAAGATACTGTAGAACCAAAAAAACCCATAAACACGCACAACTCACAAATTGTATGAATCTTGTACTCTACACTATGAAGACAATATCTAAATTGTTAATTTCTTAGTAGGCCCTGGGTTGTTAACAAAAATTTATTTTAATTCGAAAAAGTCTTTCTTTTCTTAAAATATCATGTATTAGAATGACATATTTTTAGGAATAAAAGATGAATATTATTTAGATCCTTTTGTAATATTCTACATTCACTAGTAAAATTCCACTACATGATTATGTCATCCCAAGATGGACTGCCCTATTAATGAAAAAAAGGAAACTTGATGACCATGAAGTTTCCTCTACAGAGGTGGTGGTCGTTCCCTTGTTATCCCACAATAATAGCAATTAACTAGTAAGTGAGGATCTTGGTATGTATGTCAACAAGTAGACCATAATGGGATGGTATAGGTGGATGAGTGTCAGAATTGCTAGCTATAGAAGCAATGGTATGGCTATAGGAGCATCAACCTGCGCAGTCAACGGTGCTCGCCATTGGCATCATCCACTAGTATCCAGAGCTCCAGTGCAGACTTGTCGCTCACAAGCGTACACAGAGGTTTGAACACCCGTGCGCAACAGTTCATTTGTTAGTTCCAGCAGGACCTGACGCTTCGACGCCTCAACTCCATCCTCAGTCATACCCACTCGCTCAATGCCGGTACCAGCATAGCAACACGTCAGTGCCGACAGATTGCTTGGCCCATAGAACTTCTTTTTATAATCATCTTCCATCTCCCTCTTAACTAATTTTATTCTCTTAAAACTGTAAAAAAATTGTTCTCCTGAAATTATATTTTGATTGTATAATAATTTTGTACCTCATATACTAGATATGAAAAAAACTAATATTATTAAAACACTCAGCTATAAAAAATGAAGTAAAAAGTATATGATTAAACAATGAAGTAAAAAAGTTAATGCAAATATCTTGGATCTTTCAAAACTCCTTTAAAATTGTTCTAAAACTTTAGGCTTTACAAGAGGGGGGAAGATGTAAGAAAATTTAAAAACACATGGAATATTTTAGAACCTATTGTAGAGAATAGTAGACTACTAGTACCAAAACAATAAGTTTTTATTATTGGAATAATCTGAAATATTGCGTGAACACTTCAATAAATGCAACAGAGCATCCGAATAGGTCATCAAAACTAAAAAATCTACGTTAAAAATCAATTAAAAGTGTAAATAAATTATTTTCACTACTAAAATAATCCATCTAGGTCATGTGGCCATGCCGCAGCCGCACTCCAACAATCCAATATTGCAGTGCACTCTATGCCATGCCACTGATCATATTTGCGCGCCTTGGTTCGATACGCTGTACATATGTACACGTGCACATACAGGCCGTGCAATGCAAGCGGACATGAATGCCTAGCGTTATCGATCGCCATCATGTTGCATGTGACAACGAAGCCTCGTACACGTTTCAACAACCACATGTCAGGAATGATGTTATATTACATGCTTTTGTGCCTGCCTTCTACAGAAATGATTGTCTTACCTCATGGCCAGAACGTTAAATGCAGCTTGTTCATGAGCTGGGTTAATATTTGAGCAGTGGTTTAGTTTCTCCATGGGGCCACGGGATTACAAATCATCCTTTTCAAAGGCAGCTTTTTGTGTAGGAGAGACTAATTTTTGCTACAGTATTGATGGGACAAATGCCATGCTTAAAACACGAGCATGAGACATAATAAATATTGATTTGGCTGTAGTTCGGATGTTGTTGGATGCGATATGATGCTCAAGTCATGATAACATGACATTGCGAGAACACACATAAAGGTCCATAAGCTGACTTGACTGCATGAGCTAGAGCTAGCTATATATAAATGAAAGGATTTTGGTGATGCCTAGAAGGGGGGTGAATAGGTGTATCTGAAAAATCTAAAAAAAATTCACAGGAGTTAAACCTGTCGAAACTTCCAACCCTATGTAGGAAGTTTCGATGGACCGGAACTTCCGACGATAAGAAAGTTCTACTACAAAATTCAAAAAAAAAACTCGAAACCGCAGAACCTGATTGAATCAAAAGTTCACCATTGATGGTAGGAGACCTCTGCAAGTGAGTTTTGCAAGCACAACAACACGATAACGTAGATTGGGACAAAAACAAGCTCTAGGTCAACAAGATCTAGATGAAAAACAATAAGCACAAGAGACAAGTGATTTATTCCCGAAGTTCACTTCCACCAAGGAAGCTACGTCTCCGTTGAGGAGCTCACAAAGAGTAGGGTTGTCCACTAACCCTTTTCCTAACTCAATCAACCACAAAGAAGGATTGAGTCACTTACTATCAAAATCAAATCCACAAAGGATGAGCGTAATACAAACTTTCCAAGGTGCACACGCACGAGAGGACGCTCCACGGGCAATGCCGAACCATCTAGAAGCAAGCTTCAAGAGTTCAAGTGCTCTTGAGATGGTTCAAGTGCTCTTGAGATGAACTTGGCTGCCTTCTCACTTAAGTGCTCAAGCCTCACACCTCAATCTTGCTCTCACCCAAGCCCTAGATCAAATCAACTTAAGGATTAGCTCTTGGAGGGAGTGGGGAGAAGTATTGAATGCTCTTGGAGGTGTTTGTCTCGGGTTAGGTCAACAACAAATGAAGGAGGGGCTGAGGGGGTATAAATACCCGAGCCCCAAAAATTAGCCATTGGTGTGCTGGTTAAGTAATTGTCGGAACTTCTGACCCGGGGTCGGTACTTCCGACCCTATTAAATTAGCCTGGCCGAGGACCCCCTATCCGAAGAACCCAGATACTTCCGACAGGTGTCGAAACTTTCGACCCATACCGAGTCAGTAAGAAAACTAAGTGCTCAAGTGTGTGATTTATATCTCTCTTGGATAATTAGCATCTCAATTAGGCACTTTAAAATCCTCAAATTATCTTTTCGCATCCCTCTTAATAGTACAATATTTCCTATACTCAAATTCAAAATAGAAAATTAATAAAGATCTTTTTTTGAGTTTCATCACCGTCTATCAAGTAAATTGGCATCTTTTCACGTAAATATTTCATTTTATTTAACTTTAACCCGCTCAAAACTTGATAATCTCATTAGCTCCTTAATTATGCATGTCATCAACACCAAAATTCACTTAGGGGCCAAATGCACTTTCAATAATGCTGCAGGCTGCTGCCCAAGCACTGTGACTTATCAACTAAGAAATTTTACTGCAGAAATATCAAGAAATGTGTAAAAACATGCACAAAGCCATAACTACTCAATATTATAGAATCTATATACTCATACCCTACAACTTTGAGTAAAATTTAATCGATTCATAAATATTTTCTATTCCTCAATAAATGTTAAGTCTAATGAAGTATTGTGTTGTAGACATCTTGAACAGTAAGGATCAACTTAGGCTCAAGCTAGAGCTGCCCCTTCTATAACATCGGATTCTAGTAAAGAGATGGGCCTTCCCGTCAAATCTCTACATCAACAGGAATGCGGCCGGAAAAGCTTCTTCTCGCCCTAGAGTCCCTAGCTTCCTTAAGCCCGTAAGCTACTGGTTGCTATATAGGTCAATTGAATCTTAGCCAGTTTCTTCTTACTCCTTTTGTTCTCATTCCGGGCCAACAGTGCCATGAAGAGTCGAGCAAGACCAATCGCTGCTTTATCTCTTCCTTTGCAGCTCTGATTCCTGCCTTATAAAAGCTTCATTGGATTTTGCTTGTACTCTGCATGGAGAGCAGCAAACTTTTGGTGTTCGACCTGAAGAGTAAAAAACAGGAGAAAATCCAACACTTCCACTACTGGAAAAGAGGCTTATAATACCGGGTGGTAAGGCTCTTAGGCACCGGTTTGCCACCTAGTACTAGCAAACCGAGACTAAAAGTCTCAGTTTTCTACACCGCGCATTTGACCCGGTGCCTAAGGCCACCTTTGGTACCGGTTGGAAAGACCAACCGGTACCACAAGGGCTGTCATGCTGACGCAAGCTGGCAGGCCCTTAGGTACCGGTTAGAGTTTCCAACCTGTACCAAAAAGTATTCCCCCCTGTTTTTCAAATCCTATTTCATTTCTATTATTTATTATTATTTATGCATGCAAAACTGGTATGCGTACCCGAGCTATACACTACTATACGATCATTAGTCGCGTTCAAATTAAAATAATGTACGAAAATAACTAAGTGTCACTGCAAATCATCTAATTAAGTTATTTTGACATAATAATATTTACAAATATACAAATATCACGATTACAAGGACTAGAAATTATTTGTATCACGACGTCGATTCAGGTTCTCTACGGACCGAATAGCCATCATGGTAGAACTCGCCTTTAGGATCCAGGATCTCCCTCAAAATGAATCCTATGAGCTGCTCCGACACGGCCACGATCTTATCCACTTGGAGAACTTTATCCCTTATTTGTGTCATCTATAATTTTATATAAAAATAAAGCTCACTATATCAATTATTCGTGTCAGCATAGCTAGAAACATATTTATCAGTGATTTATGCACGTACTCTTATGTCCTCCGGTCTAGCTCTCCCAAAATGGGTTAGGGTGTAGTTGTAATCACATACGTAGTACCCGCACAATTATTTCCTGCTTTTTATCTCGAACACTAAAAAAGAAACAAATGAGTTATAATTGTATGCGTATACATAATAGTAAATGAGATATGCAAAGAGTAGTGGACCCACATACCGGGAAGTCCATTCTAACATCCAATTGATTCTTAAAATCACCAGGTTGCTTTTTCACAAAACCTTTCCACACCCTGCACATAAGAATGAAAGGTAAATTCGATCCAAAAATAGTTGTGTTTTGTGTAAATAAAATAAACTTGCCTGTTCAATGGTTGTAAAAAGTGTTCTTTGTTGTCCCTAGGGTATTTCATGGAGTCGAACACTATTACTCTACTAGTCTCCAAGCAGAGTGAGAGCAAAATCCAATGGAAGCTGCACATATAGATAAACATGCATATATATAAATATATACATCATTAAAGTAATATAAAAGAGTTACTAGTCGATCAGAACTTACCCATAGTTGTAGGGTATGAATATATAGGATTTGTAATGTTGTTCCATCAGGGCTAGGTACATGTTTCTACATGTTTCCTGATAGTTGTCCCGTAAATATTTCTAATTGATAAGCATGGGATTCATGAAACCCAACCGATGATCCCATCCTTCTTTTCGGCACCTTTGAAGCTCCATTCTACATGATACAATATAATTAAATTAGAGAGATGTCACAAAGAACAGAGTGTTGATTAATATGAACATATGAATGTATAGATTGCTCGATACTTACAGAATCCAGCAAGTCACGATAGAGATGTCGAGGGTGTCTCGACGGTATATTGCATGCACATCTTCAAAATTGACCCAGAAGTCATCGGCCCCACGGTAGAAATCATGATTACAATACTTAACTCCAAACTTCTGCTGGCCGGCCTTCGAACGTTCCATGTACAGGTTATGGAATGTGCGCATCTGCGTGGGTAGGTTGAGGAATTCCTCATCAGCGACGAAAAGTTTTCCATGCTCGTATGGATGTGCTGCAACGTCAGTGATTGGGATATCCTCATCTCCTTCGGTTGCCTGCTCAAGGGTCAAACTTGTTTCTTTCAAAACCTCCGCGGTTGTTTACTCTTGCTCCATCGTCACCCGGAGGGGCTCAATTTCCTTCTGTTGTGTTCCTAGCTGAGGAACGCCCTTACCACTTTGCCTCATTCTCTGGTGGGGCTTTATCAGCGTGCGGTCATAGTCCGAGGGTAGTTTTACTGGTCTCTCAGGGATATCTCTCAAGCAATTGTAGACCATTTCTGCCGTTGCAGGATCAACGCGCACCCTCTTCTCTTTCGGTTTAGGTTTGAAATGTTCGTCCAACTGTTCGCACACATGCTCATCCAGTTCATCGCCGGACAACTCGTACTCCAATTTCTTGTTAGGCCCTATTTTCTTTACGACAACCTTTCGCTTCTTGGGGCCCGGGGTTCCAGCCCGTCGGAGGGATGAGGTATTCTTTTTTCCTTTGGCCTCTGCTGGAGGAGTTGGAGTACTCCTAGCCCTTGCCGGAGAAGGTGGTGAGGGCGCCCGTGGTGGCGTAGACGAAGGACGACCAAAGTCGCCGTCATCATCATTATCCGGTCCTAGCGGAGAAGGAGGATCTTGGGGAGCCGCTATACGTGTATTCCCAATAAGTTTGAAGTCGGCTTTGCGCCATAGAATGCAACTATGGAGTGCCTCTCCCAATATCCGTTCTCCATCCTGTCCAACAAAGTTGAGCTTGGGTTTTTCATTTTCTCCAGCATCGACGATCTGCTCCACGGTGACAACGGAGTAACCTGGGGGTACCGGCATACCATGAATTATTCCACCAGGAATCACCGGTAAGGCCGACCCGTAGGCTACCACAGCGGTGATATTTTTAACTCTCACATGTAGCTCACATGCTATCTGCATTGTGATATCATCCACTAGGTATCTTAGTGTGTCGACCACTAGCACGTTATCTGTGGTTCATCACCAAGGGCCGCCGTGGATGCGCAGCTGCTACATCGCTGAGAGGTCGGGCTAATCACAACTTTCGGGTGCGCCCCAGTGCTCTGCTGCTGGCTGAGATCTTGTGCCACTGCCTGTTGGACCCGTGCGTCCATCTCATGTTGTAGGTCTTGCACTTTTCTATTCATCTCATCTGGTAAGGCATGGAATTTGTCCTCCTATTCTGCCTTGCTTTTGCGATGAGTCTAATAAGTGCTACCTCCGGCCCAAGCAACTTTCCAAGGGACCAAACCGATGCCGCGTGCTCGTCTTGGGTGTTCGGGGTTCTGTAAGGCCCTGGTCAGCTCATCATTCTCCCTGTGAGGCTGGAATGTTCCTTCTTTGGCCTCTTGTATTGCTGTGACTAAATTCCGGGCCACTTCTTCCATTACAGGGGGCACGACCAAAGAACCAACCTCTTGGTTAAGTGTGACACCATTACAAACATCCATTGCTTTGATCTTTCTGGCCAGTCCCAAGTCGCCGGCCGGATACCTCTATCCATGAGGTCCTTCTCCATCTTCTGCCATTTCTGAATCGCCTTCTTATATCCAGCCAGCCCGAGGTGGTGGTTGTATTTCTTTTGCGCCGCATTGATCGCGTTCTTTTTGGATGCCTCTCGAGCTTCCTCAGACAACTTGTATTGCTTGAACTTCTCCCAGTAAGGTTTGACCTGGGGAAAACTATCCCAATCCGGTTCCTTGTCCTTCTTGACGTAGTTTCCAAATAATTTCTTCTTAAATGTTGCAAATGCAAGGGCCATCGTTTTCAAGGCACATTTCTTTACAAGTTCTTCATCTACTCCTTCAGGAAGAGTGAAAATATCCTTGAGTTCTCAACACAACATCTCCTTTCTGTGTGGAGGCACGGCGTAGCGTTCTTCGTTTGGATTCTTCATTTTCCAGAGTCTTATGGTGATCGGCACACGTGCCCGAACAACAACCCCACACTGGGTTGTAAATTTTGTACTAGCCTCCACAGGAGCACATGGGCACCCTTCTGCGTCCACTTGTGTGACGACCTGTCTTCCCTCCATCTTCTTGGTCTGTCGTTGTTTCCCTTTCGATGAGCTTTTTTTCGAACCGGACGAGGCCTGGAAAAAGATATATCATTAACAAAACTAATACTAATACTAATACAAAATTGTAATTCAAGATTCTGTAAGCATATATGCATAACATAGGTACCTCGATAGGATTATCGCTACGAACGGGCTACTCAGGCATCGGCGTAAAGTCATCATCTTGTTCTTCTGCATTGCCATCTCCGAACATGCTTAGAAAAGAAACAACAGTCCTCACCTCTTCTTCACCATAATGCTCATAGACGGCTACATTCATTGATTGCATCCATAAGGATCCGTTCTGCTTCTTCTCCAGCGCCGTCCATCTAACTTGACACCTTTAGACATCAAAGATAAACAAGTTAGCAAGTGTGTGTGTGATTGTAAGTGTATGTACATGTGTGTGTGTGTCTAAGTGTGTGTGTGTGTGTGAGAGAGAGAGAGAGAGTGTGTGTGTGTTGTGTGTGTGTGTCTAAGTGTGTGTGTGTGTGAGAGAGAGAGAGAGTGTGTGTGTGTGTTGTGTGTGTGTCTAACTGTGTGTGTGTATGAGAGAGAGAGTGTGTGTCTAAGTGTGTGTGTGTGTAAGTACATTTACATGAAATGACGCATGTAATTTCCATAAACAATAATTAATAACCCTACAAAATGACGCATGTAATTTCCATAAAAAATATTATATATATCTTTCAAATTACACATCATTATAGTACATTTATATGAAATTTTATAATTAAAGAACACGCACATGTAATAAAGTATATATACATGAAATTTGTTTGTCGGTATTTCAAGGCTAGTTGCTAAACTAGAAAAAATTAAACTAATTTAACAATTCACTAAAATACATTTAAGTGCTAATAAAACTAGTTTTTATTCTAGAGATCAAGATATGAAGAAACATAGCATCGGCAGGTATGCAAAATGGTAGATCTAGTTGGAAAGATTCCAAAACATTTTAGTTTGCATTTTTCCAAATTTTTAGTGATTTTATATGTATTTTACAAGTTCACTGATTTGGCTTTGCAGATAGGTCCCTGGTTCTTTGTAGATAGATCCCTGGTTCTTGCAGTTGGGTCCTTGGCGGGGCATCCATGGTTGTCGGCCAAAATCCGGCGAGGGAGCTCGCTGGTGGTGAGGGGAAAGTGGTGGGGGAGCAAGAGGGGATCACCTGCGACCGATTTGGTTCAGAAGATGGGGTCGGAGGAGGTCGGGGTAGGGCCGGCCACGGTGAGCGGGGGCAGCGGCCGGTGTTGTGCCGCGACGGTGGCACTCCGGTGAGGAAGGAGGGGCAAGGCCAGGCCAGCGAGCTTCACTGCAGGGAGGAGAAGATGGTGGCATGCTCAATTGAGGAGGAGGGAGGCCGGGGAGGCGGGGCACCGTGGTGGCATCCTCAATTGAGGAAGCGGGTCTTGACACTTGATACAGACCTATTTTGAGCATCAATTTGATCAGAAAATTGGGATGACTAGCATACTTAACTTGCATATTTATCTAGAATAATGTCGTTTCCACATTCCCCTTGGAGAATTTGCAATACAGGAAAATTGAGCAGAAATCAAGTGTAAACAAGCAGCTCAATCAAAGGCAAACAGCGTCGACCAATCAGAGCGTGCCATTTGGCCTCCCATGGATTGGAGGGCCCACCTGAGCATGCAACCGACCTAACAAGGACCTAAGCCACGTGCAGAGGCGACAAGGGCCCATAGGGCAGCCACCCAGAGGCGACCGAGCCCGGTCTGAGCCAGCCCTGGGTCGGCCAAACTAGGAGAAAGCCACCACCTTACCTCTGTTGACGCCAGATTTTGACACGTGTTGAATCGGCGTCAGGAGAAGAGGTTGGCCGATGCAGCAGATCTAAAGGCTACAGTGAAGAATCGGCCGATTGAGGCTACAGTTGGGAATCGGCCGATTGGCAATGCAACTTGCGCCAACAGATTGGAACCACAATAGAGGATCCCGGTCAAGAGTGGCCTGATGTTGGTCAACGGGGCGATGCTGATTTGATGAAAAAAGTCTTGATTGGATTAGGAGACGGCGGCGGAAGGTTCTGCGGGAGTCCGTTTCCTTTTTAAAGATATTATAGATATAGTAGTTTTCCTATTTGAAATAAGGTTGTAACAAGTCGTAATCGACCAGGAGTCCTGGTTTTAGGGTATAAATAGGAGTCGCCAGGGCTTTGTATGATATCAACACATAAATCAACAAAAAATTTCTACTTTTTTCCTAGTACTTTACTTTCAAGTCGGCGACTTCGCAATTACTTTTTCTTCTTTCATGAGTTCGTACGGATTGGCAGGGCTGCATCAACTTGATCTCCGGCCAATTGGTAGGTTCCGCTTACCGAGTAACATCCGAGCTTTAACTACGGGCGCATCGCTGTGGTTTCGTTTGGATTTATTCACCTGTTATCAATATTTACTAGAATTATAGGTTTTACCTGTTGTTCTAGTATTATCACCAGTTATCTAGCTTGAGATTGGAGTTATCGGCTTTATCATCGTTTTTTCTCGATTCATCATCATATAGCCGATTAGATCTATTTCAAGTGTTGCATCTGTAATAATTGTTTAAGTCGCTCCAGTAGTCTCCTTTGCAATTATTACGTGATTATCGGCTGATCCATAGCCGATCATCTTCATAGCAAATCGGCCGATTCGCCGACGCGCTCTCAGGGACAGATCAGAACCCCAGCCGATCGGGACGCCCCGAATTTAATACTTTTATTTCCTTGTCAATCAACAGGTCAGATTGACTGGCACGCTGCGCGAACCGCACCAGGGCAAATAACCCGAACAGGAGCTAAGCAGATTCTCCCGGGTCGTGTGTCCGACGCTGAAGACCATCGGCCGATTCCTGGCCGATTTTAGCGCCAACACACTTTTGGCACACCCGGTGGGACCAACTTCAAGATCCGACATGTCGAAGAACGCAGAAGTTTCCGAAAGCAACATCATTGAGGTCACAGAAGCGGATCTCAAGGATGACCAGAAGGAAGAATTGGCTAAACATCTAGAAGATTACAAGAGGATGTGTCTGCAGTCGTTCAGTCGTACCAGAAGTGGGGAGGCTGTCAAGAAAGCTCCTCTTCCAGTTCCCCGCCATATCACCATTGCTGAGGATTCGGGCAAGATTTCTCGATTCGACCAATCCTTGGTGATGACCAATACGGTGTATAATGCCGTCATCAGCTCTCTGGCCAGCGGAGCAGTTCATGGATATCAGGGGCCAGCGTATGCCCCGCCGATTGCACTCCCAACCAGAAGCTCACCAGACACGTCCCAATCAGCTCCTCAGCCGATATCGACGCAACGCGAAGACTACAACACTTCGTTGCCTCCAATGTCTCCAAGGTATAATGGTGCACCATGTTTCCAATCGCAAGCACCGCTTCAGCCTGTCCAGATTGCTTCGGTGCAATTGTTGCCCACAAACTCAGTACCCTGGGGGGCATCGGCGACGACGTCTTTTCCTGATCGATCAACCGGACATGGGAGCTATCCAATCCAGGCGCCATTCCAATCGGCCGTCCGGCCGACGGTCCCTCAGTATCAACCAGTCCCGTCAGAAATCGGCAGGGGGGCAGGCGCTGTAGAGGCACTCCGAAGCACGGCGCCGATGACGACGTACGACGGGGCGGCGGATTCACTTCGCCATCAACTGTCAACTGCTCAGACGGCCATGACGCAAAAGAATTCGCCGCATGCTTCGATCCATCACCCGGCCGTACCACCGCAAGTCCTCCAACATATGCCGGCACCTCGAACGGTTGTTCATCAGCAGCAAATGTATTGGACGGCGAGAATAGCAGAGGTAATTCAGGATCAATTCGGCTTGAAGCCGAAAGTACAGACTTACACATACAAGACGCCATATCCATCCGCCTATGACTTGCTACCGTTTCCCCACCGGTACAAGGTGCCCGATTTCACCAAGTTTTCGGGGCTGGACGACACATCCACCGTGGAGCACATTAACAGATTCATCATCCAGTGCGGGGAAGCCACCGTGCAAGATGCTCTGAGGGTGCATTTGTTTTCATCATCTCTGTCTAGATCGGCCTTCCAGTGGTTCACCACTTTGCCACCTAATTCCATTGTTACTTGGGCCGATCTGGAGAAGCAGTTCCATAGGTACTTCTACGTAGGAGTACATGAGATGAAGCTCTTAGATTTGACCAGCCTCAGGCAGAGGAGCGATGAACCGGTAACTGGATACATACAGAGGTTCAGAGAAATCAGGAATAAATGCTACAGTCTGGCTCTGACCGATGCCCAGTTGCCGATATCGCTTTCCAAAGCCTCTTGCCACAAATCAAGGAAAGGTATGCCTCACAGGAATTTGAAAGCTTAAGCCAGATCGTTCACCGATTGGCAGGTCAGGAAGTCCGTCCGCTTGAGCAGCGGAGGAATTTCCAGAAGAAGGTGGCATATGTATAAGGGTCTGAATCGGATGGAGAGGAAGAAATCGGCCTAGCAGAGTGGGTGAAAGGCAAAAAGCCAATATCGTGCCCTTTCGGAAAGAAAGAACCAGAGACATTCGGCTTTGACACATCAAAAGCCGATAAAATTTTTGATTTATTACTCCAGGAAGGGCAGATCAAGCTATCTCAGTACCATACCATCCCTTCGGCCGATCAGCTCAAGAAGATGAAGTACTGCAAGTGGCACAACGCCACGTCTCATGACACGAATGAATGCAAGATCTTTCGTCAGCAGATACAATCGGCCATCGAGCAGGGAAGGCTCAAGTTTGAAACCCCGGCCAAATTGACAAAGCCGATGAAGATAGACCAGCATCCTTTCCCGGCCCACATGGTTGACACGGGAAGAAATTCACTTCAAACCAAGGTGCTGACGTCGGAATCGGCAAGAAGGAGCGGGGTCGTAGATCCCAGGAAGCACGTCACGGCGGATGAGGTCAAAGGGAAAAGGCGGGCTGAAGACAAGGGCGAAGGATCAGAACGATTGCGCAGACCCGTCACCTCCCAATTCTTGCTCAGCAAATATCGGCGGCAGCAAGAACAGTAAAGATACCACAACGAGATGATACGCCGGCACGAGGATCACTGGCAATGTCCATTCTTCATCCATTGCTAGGAGAACGACCTCCGATTGCCGTCAGCCGATAACTGTCCTGAGTGCAACGGATTAAGCCGCAACAATCGCCCGTTTAAAAGATCACGCTCCAGAGACAGAGGATCAGAGCCGATCAGCAAAAATCGGCGCGAACAAGAAAGACAGCGCCTTTCAGTGCATGATCGGCTGGGGGGCAGAGTTGACCGGTATCACCGGTCGAAAGGCAGGATCAACCAGCAGGATCCACTGGGGGCAGAATCAGCGTACACGATCGGTTGGAAGAGATGGCTGATGACAGGGTGTCAGATGAAAACCCCCTAGGAAGAGAACCAGATTGGGAGCATGCCAGATCATCAGCCAAACCAGTAAACCCCAGGTGGTGCCCTGATGGTCTATCCAAATCCCAGAAGCGGAGGATCCAACGCCTGCGTCAGTGGGAGCAACAAGAAGAAGAGCAGAGGCAGGCACCGGAAAAGAGAAACGTCAAGTCTCGGGTCTGGCACCCCAAGAAAAACAACAGCAAGGAAGCAGACAATCAAGAATCGGCAGCCGATATCAACATGGTGTTCATATTGCCGATGGAGTTTATGGCGCCTGCCGATCGAGACAAAGCGGCAAGGGTGGAAGAGCAAATGGCGCAATTGGTATTAGAACCAATGACGGCCACCTTTGAGAAACCAGAAGACGATAAACGACAACATCTCAAGGCTTTATTTCTCAAAGGGCATGTTAACGGACAACCCGTCACCAAGCTACTAGTGGATGGAGGCGCCGCAGTCAACATTATGCCATATGCCATGTTCCGGAAGTTAGGCAAAAGTGATGAAGACCTGACCAAGACGGACATGATGCTCAATGACTTCGAAGGCAACGTGTCTCCCGCCCGTGGAGCGCTCTGCGTCGACCTCACCATCGGCAGTAAGACCCTTTCTACTACCTTTTTCATTATTAATGGTAAGGGGTCCTACAACATGTTGCTCGGTCGAGACTGGATACATGCGAATTGCTGTGTCCCATCTGCAATGCACCAATGCCTTGTGCAAGGGGTCGGCGACAGCACAGAGATAGTCACCGCCGATTCCGCTTACAGCGTCACAACGGCCGACACGCAACAATGGAGCTGTGAACACATCAGGTGTATATCTGGTAGGACTTGGGACACCGATTTCATTCTATAGCCGATCCAAGCAGTCGGCTCTGAAAATTCAGAATAGATGGACCAGTTCATCCGAGAAGATGGAAAGCTTGGGCATGGGTTTACGTCGGCCGATTCATTAGAGATGGTGGATTTGGGAGATGGTAGCAAGCCAAGGCCGACGTATATTAGTGCTAGCTTGGATCCTGGATACAAGTGTAAATTGATAAGTTTATTAAAAGAATTCAAGGATTGCTTTGCTTGGGAATACCATGAGATGCCAGGTCTAGACCGGTCCATTGTTGAACACCGGTTACCTATAAAATCAGGATATCGGCCATATCAGCAGCCTGCACGACGATGCAACCCCAAAATTCTACCTGATATAAAGGCCAAAATCACAAGATTGATTGAAGCAGGATTTATTCGGCAGTGTCGCTACGCCGAATGGATTTCTAATATTGTACCTGTGTATAAGAAGAATGGAAAGTTGCTAGTGTGCATCGATTTTAGGAACCTAAATCAGGCCACACCAATGGACGGATATCCAATGCCAACGGCCGATGTCTTGATAGATGCTGCCGCAGGACACAAAGTCATCAGTTTCATGGACGGTAATGCGGGGTACAATCAAATATTAATGGCCGAAGAGGATATTTCCAAAACGGCTTTCAGGTGTCCGGGTCACCTGGGTTTATTCGAGTGGGTTGTAATCACCTTTGGGTTAAAGAATGCCGGTGCTACATATCAGCGGGCCATGAACTATATCTTTCACAAGCTCATTGGTACATCGGTGGAAATTTACATAGATGATGTTGTGGTCAAGTCAAAAGGTCATCCGGAACATCTGGCCGATTTACAAGAAGTACTGGAGTGCACAAGGAAGCATGGGTTGAAAATGAACCCGAACAAGTGTGCATTTGGTGTACCGGCCGGGCAATTCTTAGGATTCATGGTCCATGAGCGCGAGATAGAGGTCAACCGGAAGACCATAGACGCCATCAACAAAGTTGTGGTTCCACAGAATAAAACTGAGCTACAGTCCCTCATCGGCAAGGTCAATTTTACCAGAAGATTCATATCCAACCTGTCCGGGCATATTCGAGCTTTCACTCCTTTGTTGAAATTGAAGCCCGACCAGGAATTTGTATGGGGAGAAGAACAACGCAGAGCGTTGGAAGATATCAAGCGATATTTGATTTCACCTCCGGTGTTAGTCCCGCCACAACCTGGTAAGCCGTTCAAATTATACTTATCGGCTAATGAACAAGCTATTGGATCGGCGTTGGTACAGGAGTTCGAAGGGAAAGAATGAGTGGTATATTATGTCAGCAGAAGACTCCTGGACGCCGAAACAAGATATTCCCCGGTGGAGCGGCTGTGCTTGTGTCTATACTTCTCGTGTACCAAGCTCAGGCACTATTTGTTATCGGCAGAATGCATAGTTGTATGCAAAGATGATGTGGTGAAATATATGCTATCATTGCCGATTTTGAGAGGATGGATTGGAAAATGGATCCTGGCTCTGTCAGAATTTGACTTAAGGTACGAATCGGCCAAAGCTGTCAAGGGTCAAGTCATGGCCGATTTCGTAGCTTAGCATTGCGGACCAGAGATTGTTGTCGTTGAACCGGTTCCATGGACTCTATATTTTGATGGTTCTTCGTGTGGGGCCGGATCAGGAATCGGCATCGTTCTTGTATCGCCTCGGGGGGCAAGTTATGATTTCTCTCTGCCGATAGAAGCATCCGCAACCAATAACCAGGCGGAATATCGAGCCGTCCTAAAAGGTATCCAATTATTAAGGGAAGTCAAAGCTGATGCAGTCGAGATTTTTGGGGATTCCATGCTCATCGTAGATCAGTTAACGGGGAAATCTGAATGCAAAGATGATATCTTGAGGATTTATTATGAAGATTGCCTCCAGCTGCTAAAGGAATTCAAGTCTGCAATAATTGAGCACATCCCCAGGAATTATAATGGAGAGGCCAACAGGCTGGCCCAACACGCGTCCGGATATCGGCCGATTCAGGGGGCTATGATTTTGGAGCTTGCGGCCGATGACTGGCGAAGGGAAATCGCCGATTACTTGAAGGACCCCTCCCAGAAAGTGGATCGGCGAGTGCGTTTTCAAGCCACAAAATATGTGTTACTTGAAGATGATTTATTTGACTGGACGATTGATGGGGTTCTTCTCAAATGACTGGGAACAGAGGAAGCAAAGGTCCTGATGGGGGAAATCCATGAAGACGTATGTGGAACCCATCAATCGGATCACAAGATGAAGTGGATGATTAGAAACAATGGGTATTATTGGCCAACGATTCTTGAGGATTGTTTCAAATATTATAAAGGATGCCAAGACTATCAGAAGTTTGGCAATGTGCAGCGCGCGCCAGCTTCGGCTATGAATCCAGTAATCAAGTTGTGGCCATTCAGAGGTTGGGGAATAGATCTCATCGGACAGATCCACCCTCCATCAAGTAAAGGGCATAAGTTTATATTGGTGGCCACCGATTATTTTACTAAGTGGGTGGAGGCAGTTCCTTTGAGGAACATGACATCGGCCGATATGATCGAATTCGTTAAGAACCATATTGTTTATCGATTCGGTATTCCTCAGACTATCACAACTAACCAAGGAACGATGTTCACCTCTGGAGAATTTGGGGAATTCGCCGCCGATATGGGGATTAAATCATTAAATTCTTCTCCATACTTTGCTCAAGCCAATGGCCAGGCCGAATCATCCAATAAGGGGATAATCAAGTTGATCAAGAGGAAGATAGAGGAACAACCCAAAAAGTGGCACATGTGTTTGGCTGAATCTCTATGGGCTTACAGGATGGCTTGCCACGGAGCCACTAAGATATCTCCTTATCAGTTGGTATATGGTCATGAGGCAGTCCTGCCTTGGGAATTAAGGACGGGGTCCAGGCGTATATCGCTTCAAGATCAGTTGACGGCCGATGACTATTCCTTCCTCATGAAAGATGAGCTCGATGACTCGGCGGGTCAGCGTTTGAGAGCCCTGATTAGCATAGAAGAAAACAAGAAAAGGGTGGCCAGATGGTATGGCAAAAAGGTCAAAGTTAAACAATTCTCCCAGGGAGACTTGGTATGGAAGTTGGTGCTGCCGATAGGGTCTAAGGATCCCAAATTCGGTAAATGGTCGCCCACTTGGGAAGGGCCGTATAGAATCGGCCGATGTGCTCCGGGAAATGCATATATTCTAGAAACTATCCAAGGGAAAGAATTCCCAAGAGCTTTGAATGGACGATATCTGAAGAGGTACTATCCAAGCATTTGGGTAGATGCATAACTTGCAGTAAGATACATCAAGATAACATGGCTGACTTCTATCGGCTTTCTTCTACATAACCGATGCAGGGATGACATCGCCTTGAGGAGGAAGATATTTTCTGTTTGGTCTGACCAATTCATTATTTGATGAAAACAACAGAGTACATGGCCGACATGGTACGAGTCGCCCTCAGAATAAAAATACTGTTATATCTATTGATTACGCTTACTCTGGATTTCTCTCTCGATCCGGCCTAATTCTATCAGAAGGCGGGTCCTATTCTCCTTCGGATCCTCCATGGTGGCTCCAGTCTCAACTTGATGGCATAGTTCTATCAGGAGGCGGGTCTTCTTCTCCTCCAGATTCTCCATGGCGGCTTCAGTCTCGACTTGATGAGGGAGTGGAGGACTCTTTTCAGATGGCAGTCGCTTGGGGACTAGGCAGTGAACGTCTATAAGGTCCCAATACTTCTGGACAACAGTAGGAACATGATCTTTAAGTTCTTCAGAATGAGCTCTTATCAGATCTATGTCTGCCTGCGACAGTGGTTCGTCTGAATGCATAACTTCGATCGCTCGTTCCAGACTGGGACTGAGACATTTTGGCTAAACAGAGATGAAAAGCTACCTAGCATCAGAGCGATTGAGATGTCAAGGGGAGGAACAGAGGAAGGTTCGTACCTGGTTGACAGAGGACGAAGAAGAAGAGGACATCTTGATGTTCAGTTTGGAGAATAGAGATCCAGTTGTTGGAAAGAGAGAAAGGGTAAAGGCGGGATTTTTGCCGCGCCGTCTACACGAATTCCAGGGGAGCAGTCGTCTCAAGCACCCGGTCCGAGGAAATTGCAATCATTATGCAGAAGACCGCGAAATGGAAGGAGATTCTTACTGCGCCCGTTTCGGAGAAAAGGATTAAAGAAAGAGTTTCGAATTAAAAATTATGTTTTACTCCGAAACTGGGGGGCATGTGTTGACGCCAGATTTTGACACGTGTTGAATCGGCGTCAGGAGAAGAGGTTGGCCGATGCAGCAGATCTAAAGGCTAGAGTGAAGAATCGGCCGATTGAGGCTATAGTTGGGAATCGGCCTATTGGCAATGCAACTTGCGCCAACCGATTGGAACCACAATAGAGGATCCCGGTCAAGAGTGGCCTGATGTTGGTCAACGGGGCGATGCTGATTTGATGAAAAAAGTCTTGATTGGATTAGGAGACGGCGGCGGAAGGTTCTGCGGGAGTGCGTTTCCTTTTTAAAAATATTATAGATATAGTATTTTTCCTGTTTGAAATAAGGTTGTAACAAGTCGTAATCGACCAGGAGTTCTAGTTTTAGGGTATAAATAGGAGTCGCTAGGGCTTTGTATGATATCAACACATCACTCAACAAAACACTTCTACTTTTCTTCCTAGTACTTTACTTTCAAGTCGGCGACTTCGCCAATACTTTTTCTTCTTTCACGAGTTCGTACGGATTGGCAGGGCTGCATCAACTTGATCTCCGGCCAATTGGTAGGTTCCGCTTACCGAGTAACATCCAAGCTTTAACTACGGGCGCATCGATGTGGTTCCGTTTGGATTTATTCACCTGTTATCAATATTTACTAGAATTATAGGTCTTACCTGTTGTTCTAGTATTATCACCAGTTATCCAGCTTGAGATTGGAGTTATCGGCTTTATCATCGTTTTTTCTCGATTCATCGTCATATAGCCGATTAGATCTATTTCAAGTGTTGCATCTGTAATAATTATTTAAGTCGCTCCAGCAGTCTTCTTTGCAATTATTACGTGATTATCGGCTGATCCATAGCCGATCATCTTCATAGCAAATCGGCCGATTCGCCAACGCGCTCTCAGGGACAGATCGGAACCCCAGCCGATCGGGACGCCCCGAATTTAATACTTTTATTTCCTTGTCAATCAACAGGTCAGATTGACTGGCACACCGCGTGAACCGCACCAGGGGAAATAACCCGAATAGGAGCTAAGAAGATTCTCCCGGATCGTGTGTCTGACGCTGAAGACCATCGGCCGATTCCTTGCCGATTTTAGCGCCAACAACCTCCTTCGATGTGGCACTCCCTCATTGGTTCCCAACATCGGTTGCAGCTGCGAGGGGCTGAAAGACCTGCCGTGCAGCTCCTCACTCACCCCTATAAATATAAGGGCGGTGCTACTAAGAGACACACCACAAGTTGAAGCTCATTCTCAATTTCTCTCTTGCTTAGTCTTAAGGATAGTAGAGTCTAGGTGAAGTAGCTCTTCTTTGGTTCCCGAGTCTTCTTAGGAGTATTCAGTACGGGTTTTACTCTTCCTCTCCTTTGTAATATTCAGAATTCTCTAGTAGAGTTATTTTCTAGTATAATTTACTATTATAGTATATATTCTATTTATTCAGATGTGTATACTATGCTTAGCTTACATCTAGGACCTGTATCTTGCATAATTAGACGTGGTAGTATACCTTGGCTAAGGCATCGGCTCCAGTATTTGTATGTTTGCGCTAGTGTGATGTCTGTCCATCCGAAGGATGGGGGCTCTGCACGGGGCATTAGAGTATCGCTCGTTAGCGTAGACGTGGTGTCTGGGCTAATCAGTGTTGCTAGATGCGGCTCTATACCATGGTTAGTTGAGGTAGGCGGCAGGTGGTGACAGCTCTGTCCGTCCAGCGTAACCCTCCCCGTTCGTGTAGTAGCTGTAGGAGGTGCATAAAATAGTCGTGAGGGTCTAGTGGCCACCTTGCCATGTCCTGTGCGGTCTCCCGATGATGCCTAGAAGCCTAGAACCCATCTGTATTCATGTGTATGTATGTGTGTGCCTAGTATAGACTGTATGTTTAGTTAGGAGTACTTAAGTCCTTAGATTAGCTTTCTTCTTCCTTTCTCCCTTCTTGTAAGCTTTGCATAGAGTAAAACCTTGAGCAACTTGTGTGTCACACTACCTCTTTACCAATTATTATCTTACCCCTGTCTATTCAATAGAATATCCATACTAGAATCAATCAACACACTAATCCATTCCAATAACCGTCGCCTTCCCTGCGGAAATGTAAATACGACCTCGTACTCACGGGTGAAATGCTACAATAGTATTCCGTGCGCTTGCGGATCCTTCGGTAACGTAAGAAACACCCCACGGCATTTCTGGCGCCATTGCTGGGAAGCACCTATCCTAGTGCTGACGCTATGAAACGCCAACAAGCATTTTTGGCGCTATTGCCGGGGAATGGATTCTATGTCCATACTTGGTAACTGCGTTATAAAGTGTCAACAAGCATTTTTGGCGCCGTTGCCGGGGAAGGCACTGGTTAAAGGAATAGATCAAGTGGTTGATAAAATTCTAAAATGGTGTTCAATTGCCTAAACAGGCTAACTTGGCTTTGTCTTCTCTCTTTTTGTGTGAAGACAGGGTAGTGTATGACTGGTTTCGACCTGCTACAAAATTTTGTTCAGAATCCGGAGTCACTCTTGAGACGAGTTTGACCTCGCATCGTTCCTCCTCAGATTTCTCTATCGACAGGCGAAGCAGTCACTATCGCGCCGTCAACCTCCAGGATTTTGGCTCAGAAGACTCTCCGTGATTACTTAGCTCTGTCGGCCGACAATGTCCCAATCGGGCCAAATGTCAATGCTGAAGCTGAAAATTTCAAGATCAAGACGGGTCTAATCACGATGGTGCAGGCCAGCCCATTCTGTGTCAAGTCCAATGAGGATACCAATGCACATCTCCAACAGTTCCTGGAACTGTGCAACACTTTTGTCATCAAGGGAGTCACAAAGGATGCAATCCGACTCCGTCTGTTTCCATTTTCTCTTCTGGGGAAGGTGAAGCAATGGTTCTACACCAGCAGAAGTGCAGTCACTACTTGGTGTGTGCAAAGGCATTCCTCGCGAAGTTCTCCCCGTTGGGTAAAACCAACGCTCTTCGGAGAAGGATTTCCAGTTTTCAGCAAGCGTCAAATGAGTCAATAACTAAAGCATGGGAGCGGCTTCAGGAGTACATCCTTGCATGTCCTCACCATGGGATGGACGCTTGGCTCATTCTTCAGAACTTCTACAACGGGCTGACTCCAACAGCTCGTGATCACATCGACGCTGCTACAGGTGGTGCTTTCTTCTCGCTAACCATTAACAGGGCCAAAACCTTGATCGAGAAGATGGTGTCCAACCAAGGGTGGAACGATGAACGTCTCCAACCTCGCCAGCGGGGCATGCACTCCGTCAAGGAGACGGACATGATCGCCACTAAGCTCGACCTCCTCATCAAGAAGATTGATGAATGGCCCCAAGAAAAGGCTCAAAGTCAGGTACTTCAATCCTTAGATTCTCGCATGACTTGCGAGGTCTGTGGGAACGTCGGACACTCGGGCGACGACTGCCTGCCCTAATACCCAAGAAGATGTCATGTACATGAACAACAACAATGGGTTTCGTCCGCAAGGAGGTCAGGGGTGGAGCCAGTCGCGCCCTTACTATCAAGGAGGTAATGGTAAGTCAAACTCGTTTAATCCTAACCAACCTTCCTTGAGGGATCTTGTCTTAAGCCAAGCAAAGACCAACGAAGCAATCTAGAAGAAGTTTGTTGGCAACGACAAGACCTTGGAGACTATCCAAACGAAGATGGATGGCATCTCCTCAACACTCAAGAACCAGCTGAGCTTCAACAAAATGATTGAAACTCAACTCGCTCAGCTGGCCGCCGTTGTTCCTTCTGCAGAGACAGGGAAGATCCCGGGGCAACCCAAGGCTCCCCTGAAGAGCGTAAATGCAATAACCACAAAATGGGGTAAGCCATTGCGCAGTAAATTCTTTACTAACTATGCAGAAAGACTCGAACGCCCTCGGAAGAGTCCTTGGGGTGATCTAGCGGTAACTATAAAGGAGGATCCTGGAACCCCAATGATCAACTGCTCAATATACTACCAATATTATGAGAATGCCCTTTGCGACCTTGGAGCAAGCGTTAACATCATGCCCAAGGTAACCTTCGAAGAACTAGCTTATCCTGCTCTTTCCCCTACTTGCATGTCTGTGCAGCTGGCCGACTCCACAATACGATATCCCGAGGGAATTGTGAAGAATCTCCTGGTGTGAATCCAAAATTCTTTCATCCTCGCGGACTTCATAGTCCTTGACATGGAGGGTGATCTGGGAATTTCGCTCATACTTGGGCGACCATTCCTAAGGGATGCCAATGCCAGAATAGATGTGGGGATTGGAAGAATCAGTTTCCAGATTGGGAAGAGGACCATGAAGTTCAGGTTCCGCAACAGACGCGAACAAGTATACCTGCTTCGTGAGGATAGCACAGAACAAGGGCTAGGGACATAACCAGAATGGTTTGAAGACTGGGAGATACATAGTCTCACGCCCGAGGATCCAACTCCTACACCACCACCAACAACAAAGAAGAAAACCAAGAAGGTGTGGAGAAAGAAAAAGACGTCATCGTCCTCGACATCCTCTCTAGGTATGGACGATTCGACCTTGAGTTAAACAGGTATGGAGAGGGTCCTGCTCATCGGGCCTTAAACCAAGAGCTAGCTTGGGGGAGTTCTTCCACCATGTCAATTGTATCCTTTATTGGTTTCAATAAAATTATAAAAACTTTAAAAACCCAAACAAATATTTCCTGCTTTAAATTTCCCTTATCCATATGCATGATAAGAATGTTCAGTCTTCCTAAGTTGAAAGGATGAATAATTGTTATGCTCTTGCTTGTCTGTCTTGCTTAGTTCTAAAGCATGATACTTCCTAAGTTTGAGTCTGTTGGCTGTTTAAACCTTTGTGCCATGAATCTGAACGTCTCGTGGATTGCACATGTTTTATCCATGTCTAGGTTGTTGTGAGTTTAGATATGGAAGATGGAGCTTTATAATCTTGTCCTAAGTGAAGCATGATATCTAGAGTATTTATTTTCAAAAATTTAAAAGGGAAAGATAAGTTCCTCAATGATGTTCCAAGTCCTACCAAAGCCATATGTTATTTACGTTGAAAAACCCTATACATATGTTGCTTGCTATTTCATTGAGCTTTGTCAAATTGTTGTGACCCCAGTGAGATGCTTTTCATATCCTGTTGATCAAGATCATGCACACGTTACACCCATTGCGACATTCCTACACTGGGAATTAGCAAATCCATCCATCCACCAAATAATTGCTCCATGAAGTTTGTGGTCTCTCCTCATGTTATCCCTGAAGAAAAAGAACTAGGCTTGGTCATCCTTGGAAAAAAAAGAGAAAAGAGAAAAGATGGCATGCCAAAGAAGCATGACCAAAAAAAGAAAGAAAGAATAAAACGAGGGAAAGCCATGTCTAAAAGAAAAATACAAAAATAAAATAAAAGGGAGAGACATCACAAACCAAAAAAAAGGAGTAATCATACCTTCCATCCATCCACACACACGCACCTCTTGATCATGGGACATGACTTGTTTTCTCCATGGATCCACTCTTTGTCTTGGCAATACATGAAATGCAGGTATGCTTCATCCATTCCGTACCCTGAGCTCCACAAAAAGCTTTCGTTATGGGAAAGGAGAAGTGCCTTGGTAAGGATTCATACACCATTGAGCGATCTGAGTGAATCATTTGAGGAACTTAGTCTAGTTTCAATATTTCCAAAAAGAACAATTCCAGATGGATTGTTGAACAAAGGTAAAATAAGTACTGCTCTGTCCATCATTCTAACTTTCAATAGCTCAAGACGAGGAGAAGCTCATAAGCCCCATAGATGATGAAGATAACAAGGACCAGGTACTCATGCCAACACTACTCAGCCGCAAGGTAATCGTCTATGCCTTAGACTTGACACGACAGCAGGTAATGAGTCTAACAATTTTTTGATCAACATCCTGATTTGTCCTGATTTGCTCGGGACGAGCAAAGGATAGCTTGGGGGTTCTTGTTGACGCTCGATACGGACCTATTTTGAGCGTCAATTTGATCAGAAAATTGGGATAACTAGCATACTTAACTTGCATATTTATCTAGAATAATGTCGTTTCCACATTTCCCTTGGAGAATTTGCAATGCAGGAAAATTGAGCAGAAATCAAGTGTAAACAAGCACCTCAATCCAAGGCAAACGACGTCGACCAATCAGAGCGCGTCATTTGGCCTCCCATGGATTGGAGGGCCCACCAGGGCATGCAACCGACCTAACAAGGACCCAAGCCACGTGCAGAGGCGACAAGGGCCCACAAGGCAGCCACCCAGAGGCGACCAAGCCCGGTCTGAGCCGGCCCTGGTTCGGCCGAACAAGGTGGGTCGGCCGAACCAGGAGAAAGCCACCGCCTTACTTCCTTCGACGTGGCACTCCCTCATTGGTTCCCAATGTCGGTTGCAGCTGCGAGGGGCTGAAACACCTGCCGTGCAGCTCCTCACTCACCCTTATAATTATAAGGGGGGTGCTACTAAGAGACACACCACAAGTTGAAGCTCATTCTCAATTTCTCTCTTGCTTAGTCTTTTGGATAGTGGAGCCTAGGTGAAGTAGCTCTTCTTCGGTTCCCGAGTCTTCTTAGGAGTATTCGGTATTGGTTTTGCTCTTTCTCTCCTTTGTAATATTCGTAATTCTCTTGTAGAGTTATTTTCTAGTATAATGTACTCTTATAGTATATGTTCTGTTTATTCAGGTGTGTATGCTATGCTTAGCTTACATCTAGGACCTGTATCTTACATGATTAGATGTGGTAGTATACCTAGGCTAAGGCATCAGCTCCTATATTCGTACGTTTGCTCTAGTGTGATGTCTGTCCATCCGAAGAGTGGGGGCTCCGCACGGGGCATTAGAGTATCGCTCGTTAGCGTAGACGTGGTGTCTTGGCTAATCAGTGTTGCTAGATGCGGCTCTATACCATGGTTAGTTGAGGTAGGCGGCAGGTGGTGACAGCCCTGTCCGTCCAGCGTAACCCTCCCCGTTTGTGTAGTAGTTGTAGGAGGTGCATAAAATAGCCGTGAGGGTCTAGTGGCCACCTTGCCATATCCTGTGCGGTCTCCCGATGATGCCTAGAATCCTTTAACCCGTCTATATTCATGTGTATGTATGTGTGTGCCTAGTATAGACTGTATGCTTAGTTAGGAGTACATAAGTCCTTAGATTAGCTTTCTTCTTCCTTCCTCCCTTCTTGTAAGCTTTGCATAGAGTAAAACTTGAGAAACTTGTGTGTCACACTACCTCTTTACCAATTATTATCTTACCCCTATTGATCCAATAGAATATCCATGCTAGAATAGATCAACACACTAATCTATTCCAATAACCACCGTCTTCCCTGCGGAAATATAAATACAACCCCGTACTCACGGGTAAAATGCTACAACGGTATTCCGTGCGCTTGCGGATCGTTCGGTAACGTAAGAAATACCCCACGGCATTTCTGGCGCCGTTGCTGGAAAGCACCTATCCTAGTGATGATGCTATGAAATGCCAACAAGCATTTTTGGTGCCGTTGCCGGGGAATGGATTCTATGTCTATACTTGGTAACTGCGTTATAAAGTGTCAACAGTGGGGCGTCGCAGCGGTGGCAGCCGTCGAGGTGAGCTCCGGTCGGCGTGGGGATGCACGCGTACGGTGGCGCGGCGTGGCGCGTCGAGGCGGTGGCGCACGGTGGAGGCGGTGGCGCACGGTCGAGGCGAGGGCACGGCGGCGGTGGCACGGTGGTGTCGGGCGTCTGGGTTATCGAAGAAGGAAGGAGGAGAGAAGGGGGAAGGGACGGGGACTAATGTACCCGGCCCTTAGGTACCGGTTGAAAAGCAAAACCGGTACCTAAGGAAGCCTTAGGTACCGGGTAGAACTCTCACCCGGTACCTTTGGTGGAGCCTTAGGTACCGGGTGAGATTTACACCCGGTACCTAAGGCGCGCCAACGGGTGGGAAACGAATTCCCCCCTTTAGGTACCGAGTCAATGTTTCAACCCGGTACCTAAAGGCATACAGGGAGTTCGTTTCCCGCCATTTCATTTTTCTTTCTTTTTTGGTTTTGTTTAGTTTTTGCTTTCTGAAAGTCTTTTAATTCCCTAGAAAATTATATACGGGTGCAAAAATTCAACAAAATATATGTAGATATTGCATTTTTTATGTGTGAGTGAGTGAGTGAGTGAGTGAGTGAGTGAGTGAGTGTGTGTGTGTGTGTGATTGGGAGAGACTGTGTTAGTCAAAAAAATTATATGATGACTAAAAATTATTCAAAATAATACAAATATAAATGATGATTAACCTTGTGTGTGTGTGTGAGTGTGTGTGTGTGTCTGTGTGAGTGTGAGTGAATGAGTGAGTGAGTGAGTGTGTGTGTGTGTGTGTGATTGAGAGAGTGTGTGTTAGTCAAAAAATTATATGATGACTAAAAATTATTCAAAATAATACAAATATAAATGATGATTAACCTTGTGTGTGTGTGAGTGAGTGAGTGTGTGTGTCTGTGTGTGTGTGTGTGTTAGAGATAAAGAGAGAGAGAGTGTGTGTGTTTATGTTACAAATACTAGAAATGATGAGTCAAAATATTACATGGATACTTGAGATGATAAGTCAAAATATGTCAAAAGAATACTAAACATCTAATGGATTATTAATGATAGTTTTCTTTACAATGGTCCCTTCATTATGATCATGGCGTACGTAGGGAGCGTCCTCCTGGGCTAAAAGGATACTTGTGTCAACATCCACTGCGAATGGAGTCATATCTTCATCCTTATTGTATTCTTCTTCATTAGTAACATCGTCGACTCCCACAATTTTTCTTTTACGTGCAAGAACTATGTGAAGCTTTGCCTCGTCGTCCTTCTTTGGTTTGGTAGACATGTCCTTCACATAGAAAACTTGAGTGACATCTTTGGCTAGGACGAACGGTTCATCTCGATAGCCAAGATCATTGAGGTCTACAGTTGTCATTCCGTACTCGTCAATATCGATGCCTTTTCCAGTTAGCTTCACCCATTGGCAACAAAATAGAGGAATCTTCAAAGGCCCATAGTCTAGTTCCATGATCTTCTCAATGTAACCAAAATATGAGTTGCTTTGGCCATTAATATCTATGACATCTATATGAACACCACTATTTTGATTGGTACTCTTTTTGTCCTGGGATCTTGTGTAAAATGTGTATTCATTAATTTCATATCCTTGGTATGTCATGATTGTATTGGAAGGACCCCTGGCCAACCAGGCAAGTTGTTCATGAATGTCCTCGTTAGCCATAAGTTCTGAGCGCAACCAGGTGGGAAAAGTTTCGATGTGATTCTTTGTGATCCAGGTTTCAGACTTCCAAGGTACTTATTTCGTACGAGCTGCTTGTGCTCATCGATGTACGGAGCCACCAAGGCTGACTATTGCAGAACTGTGAAATGTGCTTTGCTCAATGAAGCGTGATCATTGGCATTTATTGATTTCTTTCCTAGTGTGCCCTTCCCAATCATCCTCCCCTCATGCCGTGATATTGGAACTCCAATCGGGCAAAGCTCATCCACATAGTCAACACAAAACTCAATGACCTCATCTGTTGCATAACCCTTAGCAATGCTTCCTTCTGGATGAGCACGGATATGAACATATTTCTTTAGGACTACAAAGAATCGCTCAAAAGGAAACATATTATGGAGGAAGACAGGTCCAAGAATACCGATCTCTTTGACAAGGTGAACCAGGAGATGCGTCATAATATTGAAAAATGATGGAGGAAATGTCATTTCAAGGCTAACAATACTTTGGACAACATCATCCAATAGCTTCAGTAGACTCGTTGGATCGATTGCCTTTTGTGAAATTGCGTTGAGGAATGCACATAGCTTTATGATTGTTGCTCGAACATTATCTGGTAGAATACCTCTCAATGCAACTGGAAGTAATTGCGTCATCAGGACATGACAGTCATGGGACTTTACGTGTGTGAATTTCTTCTCTTTCATATTTAGTAGCCTCTTTATATTCGAAGAATAGCCTGACGGGACCTTGATACTGTTCAAACATTCAAACATACTTTCCTTCTCTCTCTTGCTTAGAGTGTAGCAGGCAGGACCTAGGTAATGGCGTCCTTTATCCCTTTTCTCTAGATGTAGGGCGGCTCTCTGTTTCATACGTTGCAGGTCTTTCCGCGCTTCCAGTGTATCTTTCGGCTTGCCATACACACCAAGGAAGCCTAGCAGGTTCACACAAAGATTCTTTGTGAGGTGCATCACGTCAATTGCGTGGCGGACCTCTAAGACTTCCCAATAAGGTAAATCCCAAAATATACTCTTTTTCTTCCACATAGGTGCACGTCCTTCAACACTGGGCACTGCTCTGCTACCAGGACCCTTTATGAAGACTACTTTTATATCTTTGACCATTTCAAATACCATTTTCTCACGAATGTTCCTAGGCTTCGTACGATGATCCGCCTTTCCACCATAATGAGCATGCTTCTTTCTTAATGGATGCTTGACAAGAAGAAATCGATGATGGCCCATGTATACAATCTTCCTACAGTGCTTCAGATACATGCTGTCACTTTCATGTAAACAATTGTTGCATGCCCTATAACCCTTATTGGACTGTCCGGACAGGTTGCTAAGTCTAGGCCAATCATTGATGGTTACGAAAAGCAATACACGTAGGTTAAAATGCTCCTCTGCGTGCGCATCCCACACACGAACCCAATCCTCTTTCCACAGCAAAATAAGATCGTCAACCAGCGGTTGCAGGTACACATCAATATCGTTACCAGGTTGCTTCGGTTCGGGTATAAGCACCGGCATCATAATGAACTTCCGCTTCATACACATCCAAGGAGGAAGATTGTATATACAAAGTGTCACAGGCCATGTACTATGGCCACTGCTCTGTTCACCGAAAGGATTCATGCCATCCGTACTTAAGCCAAATCTCACGTTTCTTGCATCATTTGCAAAAGTTTGGAATGTTCTATCCACCTTCCTCCACTAGGACCCATCAGCGGAGTGTCGCAATATATTATCTTGCTTTCTCGTTTCTTTGTGCCATCGCATCAACTTTGCATTAGTTTTATTCATGAACAGACGTTTCAAACGTGGTATTATAGGAAAATACCACATCACCTTGGCAGGCACTCTCTTCTTGGTACGCACCCCCCTCAACGTCGCCTGGATCATCTCGAGGGATCTTATAACGACATGCTTTGCATACCGGACAGACATCTAAATTTCCATACTGCTCACCACGATAGAGGATGCAGTCATTAGGACATGCATGTATCTTTTGTACTTACAATCCTAGAGGACAAACAACCTTTCTTGCCTCGTACGTTGTTTTGGGCAATGTGTTACCCTCAGGGAGTGGGTTTTTTATAAGTCTCAGCAACTACTCGAAACCCTTGTCAGATAAACCATTTGATGCCTTCCATTGCAACAATTCTAATGTGGTACCCAATCTTTTGTGGCCTTGCTTGCAATCTGGGTACAACGATATTCTGTAGTCCTCAATCATACGCTGCAAATCCATGGATTCTTTTTCAGTTTCACAGACTTCCTCCGCTTCGCGCAACATCTGACCAAGATCATCTTCTGGAGCCTGTGCTCCAACATTTTCTTCCGTCTCCATTGCAATATCTTCATAGATAGCACCGTAATCATCACCAAAGTCAGGGACATCTTCTTCTCCATCCTGCATCATAATCCCTCTCTCTCCATGCTCGTTCCAAACAATGTAGTTGGGCATGAAACCGCTTTCGAACAAGTGACTATGAATGGTTCCTGTTGACGAGTAATCCTTCTCGTTTTTACAGATTTTGCATGGACAATGAAAGAAACCGTCATGCTTGTGTTTCTTGGCCGCCTCGATGAATTCGTGCGCGCCATTAATAAATCCCATTGAACGCTAGTCGGCGTTGTACATTCATTGATGACTCATCTCGAAACATGATTAATAAAAGATCTAATTATCCATTACACAACATGATTAATAAAAAGGTCTAATTATCCATTACACAACATGATTAATAAGAAGGTTTAATTATCCATTACACAACATGATTAATAAAAAGTTCTAATTATCCATTACACAACATGAGTAATAAAAAGGTCTAAAATACCAAATAAACTACATGCTAATACAAACTACTCAAGGGACCTATTGACCGATGCCTCACGAACCGCCTCGCGAACTCTCGACACTGAACGGTCAATTTCTACCATCCCCGACACTTCACGCCTTGCATTATGTCGAGCCATCAACTCGCGATCATCATCCGTACCATGCAACTCGACGTCAATTTCACACTCAAATTTGTGCCTTGCATTACATTGCGCGAGGCAATCAAATGCTTTCTTAATCCAATGACGAATACGACCGCTAACAAGTCCAAGACGCTCTTCAGGGCGGAACTCAAGGGAATGTCCAGTGCGCTTCAAAATATTGCGTACCGATGCTCGAGTGGACGCACGACGCTCTAATGCATCATGTTGCAGTGCCATTTCTAAGGATAAAATATTAATTGCTCATCAATAAATTCAATGAACTCAAGCCATTTCTAAATAAATAATTGAATGCAAAAGTAAATTGAATTATTCTAAATAGATAGCTAAATGTATCTAACTACATCTAAATTACTTGCAAATAAATAATTGATTGCAAAAGTAAATTGAATTATTCTAAATAGAAGCTAAATATATCGAACTACATGTAAATTACATTGTTTGCAAAGTAAAACTTATTGGCTAACTACATCTAAATTACATGCAAAGTAAAACTACAAAAATTAATTAGCAAGTGTATAACAAAATTATAACTAACCTTGAAGTGAAAAAACTGCGAAAATTCCCCTCGCCACCCCTCACACGGCTGCCATGAATAGTGCTACGTTCATGGCAGCTCGGGGAGGGGGCGTCGGTATATATAGGTAGCGGCATTAGAACCGGGTTGTGTCATGACCCGATGCTAATGCCGCTGGGCTCACCAAGTGCCGGGTCGTGGCACGAGCCGGTGCTTATGGCCACTGCATAGGCACCGGGTCATGCCACGACCCGGCACTTGATGTGCCGCGAAGCTTTAGGCACCGGATCATGCCACGACCCAGTACCAAATTCCCTACCTCTGTTCGGTTCAGGCCATAGGTACCAGCTGTTGTAGCAGCCAGTACTGATGCGAGGCCCCGGATACCTCTCTCCCTCTCCCTCTCCCTCCCTGTCACCGGATCCGGCCTCGCTGGCCCCGGATTCGCCGCCCTCCACCGGATCCGCGTCGAGCCGAGGCGGACGCAGGGGGCGCGGGTTTGGAGCGGCGGCGGCGCTCGGTGTCGGTGCGAGCCTGGCGGCAAAGGGGACGAGGGATGTAACACCGAAAAATATAGGGAATAAAACTTTAAAAATATTTTTATAAAAGCCACAAAATAAAATTATGCATGCATCTTTCTTTTCTTTTTCTTCTCCCACTCTTTTCTTTCAGCCCAACCCAAACTTCTCTCTTCTCCTTCTATTTTTCTTCTCCTCCTCTTCTTTTCTTTTCCTTCTCTTCTCCTTTTCTTTTCCCCCGCGGCCCAACTCAGCAGGCCCAAACCACCTACTCTTTCTCACCTCTCTTCCACCGACAGCTAAGACCCACTTGTCAGTTCCCCTCTCTTTCTTTTCTTTCTTCTTCCTCTCGCACCGCTCCCTCCTTCCTTTTTCCGCCGCGACGCCAGACGTGCCGTCGCGCCGTCTTCCGCGCCCCCCTTTCCTTTTTCTCCTCACCCCGAATCCAGATCGACTCCACGCCGTCGCCCGCGTCTCCTCTTTCCTTCCCCGCGACGCCGGTTGCCACACCGGCCGCAGTATGCGCTCCGCCCCCTTTCCTTCGCAGGCCGCCGCGTGAGCCGCTGCCTTCCCTTTTCCCGGCCGCTCCGCCTCCACCCCTCCCCTATAAAACCCACGCCGGAGCCCAGCTTTGCACCCAGAGCCATCTTCAATCCCTTCCTCTACTCCACACCGTCGCACGCCGCTGGAGTTCGCACACTGGAGGAACGCCGCCGCCCCGTGTCGCCACCCCTCCGTCGACTTGCCGTTCCTCTGCTTCTCCACCGACTACAACTCTAGCCGGAGATCCGCATGGTGGTGAGCATCAAGACGCACCCGTTTCCCCTCTCTCTCTCGCTCGGTCGCAGCCCCAATTGCTCACCGGAGATCTGTTTCCGCCCGCCGCCGTGGCCGCCGGTCTACGCTCGCCGCACCACCGTCCCGTGACCACCAACACTTTTGCCATGTCGCCTTCTCTCTCCCTGGCATAACAACAACCTGAACCGAGCCTCGGAACACCGGATTCGGTGAACCCCGGCCGTTCGCCGCCGCACTCGCTCGCCGCCGGCGCGCAGCGTCGCTTACCGATTCGCCCGACCCTTTTACTCCGTCGAGCCGACCCTTTTCCTGCCGCCCGGTCTGGATCTCACGGCCAGAACCAATCTGAGCCGCACGCGAGACGTCGCCTTCGCCCGACCCTCGTCCTGCCGCTCGATCGAGATCTGACAGCCAGAGATCCGAGTCGCGTCCGATTCGCCCGACCCTTACCCCGCCGCACGATTCTGATCCAACGGACCAAATTCGCCCGACCCTAGCAGTCCCCGGAATCTTTGCAGAAAGACCCCTAGGTTTTCCAGAAATCAACCCGCAGTCCAGATCAGTGGAAAAATAATTAGAGTTGAGCCCTTTCTTTTTTTGTTCCGACCCCTGACTTTTCTAGAATTAGTACCCGCCGTCCAGGACCTCTAGTTTTGCACCCAGACCCTGTGTTTAGGGTTTAATTATGTTTTAGCCCCTAATTTCTTCAGATCTAGCCCCTGGAAGTTCAAAACTCTCGCAGTTAGGTCCCTAGATCACTGTTTTAGCCATATCTTCATCGTTTCAACTCCGATTTCAGCGATTCTTGCGCTCACGCGATCCTTGCATCATGAACTACAATATTATCATCTTTTTACTCTCTGTTTGTACTATTTGTTGTATTGTTTCTTATTGGTTTGTGTATGCTTGTTTGTGTGATCGCGTAGACAACATGACGTTCGAGCAAGACCAAGAGCAAGCTTACCAAGAAGAGAACCAGCAGCTGTTTGAGGAAGGCAAGTGGATTTCCTCCCGTGAATATTCTATTTTATCCCAATAACAGCATGACAATTCACTTATCTTAATGTTTCTTTGCATAAACTTGATGGGTTACCTATACTAAGGACATACCTAGTCTTTTACCCCAAACCTTGAAACACCTGGGTTTACTATTTATGTTGGGTAGTTACGCTTAGTTGCAAACTTTGGGATTGGTGTTGGTTTACTCTTATGGCAATATTGATCCCGTTTCATATTGTTGTTATACCGCGTTAATTCAAGATCAACTTTGATTAATGGGAACATGGAGAACCACCCAAGAAAATAGTGCAACCACAAAGTCATATGGCTCTGACCTTAGCCAATTAATTAGATGTGAAGTTAGCTGGTGGCCTTACCGAAAGGGCAAGGAGGGGTTCGGTGATAGGGTCATAGCCCGGTCCTCTTGGGGTAACTGCCTTTGCTAAGGAGCTGACCATTAGGGAGGTTTATGGACCACACTGCTACTGAAACTCTAGCGGGCTGCCTAGCTCTCGACATGTCTTTGTAAAGGCTTCGTAGTGTACCCTCGCCACTCACCTCGGAAGTGTTCAAGGGCCTTGCAAACCCGGGCGATTCAGGGGAACACGATTTGTGGGTAAAGCGTACAACCTCTGCAGGGTGTAAAACTATTATAACAGCCGTACTCACGGTTAAGAGTGGCTTGGACCCTCACATGATAATGAAACTTGAAGATTAATTAAATTGTGGTTCGTGGTTAATGTTTATGTTGCTGGTACCTTTATATTTTTGCTAAAGTGGGATGGTATAAACTTAAACCTAGTTAATAGGTGCTTGCTAATAAATATTTGACCAACTAAAAGTGCTCGCTGCTGCAAACCTTAGCCTATCCTTGATGGCCTTGCATATTCTCCCCACTTGCTGAGTACCAACCATAAGAGTACTCACCCTTGCCCACTGCTATTCAGAAGAGAACTTTGAAGAGGAGAACTTCGACGACTTCGAGGAGTTCTAGGCATTGCGTTCAGCAGTCATCGCTTGTAGAAGACGGAGTTGTTGCAGACTTCGTATAGGGTATATCGGTGTATCGTTTAAAGACCTTTGTGTCTCTTTTATTCGGAGTGTAATATTGTTAAATACTTTATTTAGTTATTTTTTGAGCATTGTCTTTGATATATTACACTTTTCCGTCTATCATGTGTGTGTGAACATGATCCTAACGCACACATGAGATGCATCTGGTTCTTTCTAGAATCGGGTGTGACAAGGGAGAGGCCTGAGAGGCCGGCGTCGAGGATGAGCTTGCCGCCGCGGAGGTAAAGGGAGAGAGCGGCCGTCGAGCGCGCGCACCAGGAGGGAGAGGGAGAGGGAGAGGGAGAGGGAGAGAGGGATTGCTGGCTGCCACCAGGGAGAGAGAGGGAGAGGGAGAGGGAGAGAGAGGGTGAGGGTGAGTGGAACCCTAAGTGTTTCTTATATGCATGATTAAATTAATGGGTCGGTTGGGCTTTTTCTGGACCTCAGCATATTAACCGAGGCGGACCCTTATAAGTAGCCAGTCTCCGAAAATATGGGTATTTTTGGAGGCGGACTTCTTATAAGGCCTGCCTCCGTAAATTGATTAACCAAGGTAGTTTTTCGCAACCGCCTCGGTTAATGAAATTTGACCGCCTCGGTTAATCCGAGGTATTAACCAAGGCGGTTCAATTTTCTGCCCGCCTCCGAGGCTTTTCAAAAGGTCGCGGTAAATGAAATTTTGTAGTAGTGTTTGTAAATATTATTAAGGCTAAATAACTTAATCTGTTGAATGACTATGATATTTAGTTATTTTCATATATTATTTAACTCAATAGCGACTAATGGACGTATAGTAGAATATAGCTCTGATACGTGTATCAATTCTGCAAGAATAAATAGTAATAAAAAAATAAAATTAAAAAAATTGGAAAAAAAAGAGGAAACCTTTATTAGGTGCCGCCGGCTTGCGTCAGCGTGGCGGCCCCTTTAGTACTGGTTGGCCTTTCTAACCGGTACTAAAGGTAGGCTTTAGTACCGGGTTAAATACCTGGTGACGAAGATAGACTTTTAGTCTCGATCTCATAGTACCAGTTGGAGAATCGGGACTAAAGCCGGTTTCCAACCCATAGTGATATAGGTTTTTCCAGTAGTGAGTACATAGATATATGCATTATCAAAATATATTACATAATAGATTCAATAAAATAAAATTTTGTATTATAGATATTGTTATATTTTTCTATAAATTTGGTCAAAGTTGGATATAAATTTAGGACAACCCTAATGTGACAGGCAAAAAATGGAGGCAGTATCTCCAAGCATTCCTTGAAGATTGCTACGCGTAGTAAGAACAACGGATGTGTAATATACTCAGGATATACGTGATCATGTGCTATCCGATCTGATAAACCCAACCCGACTCACCTGAACATGACCCGATCAATACTTGGCTAGGCTCGGACCGAAATCTTCGACCCGCCGCAAAAATCTGATCGGGCACGACCGAATGTTTTAACCGGAAACATAACTCAACCCGACCCGATCCGGTATTTGTATAGAAAAAGTTGGGTTCAACCCATCCCGACCTGATCACGTGTCGGGTTGGACTAGGGCAAAAAAACATCCAATCCGATGGTCGGGTTGGTCCAGTTTCAGACCGAAGTAAAAATACCGATTTTGTTTTAACCCAAGCCCACCCGTTACATGATCAGTCTACTTCGGTCTTTGGTGGAACTGAAGCCGCAGATTAGCCCCTCGCCGACGATCTTATTCTATCTAGCTCCAGCGAACTGCAAACACGACTCACAGCTACCGATTGGGCCATTCATCAACAAGCAGATCAATATATCTCACTCTACCGGGATCATGGTCTAGAATAAGCGCCCGTTTGGCACGGCTTCGGCTCCTCCAAAAAGCACTTCAGCTCCAGCTTCTTCGGTGGAGCGGCTTCTCTGGTGGAGAAGAAGCCGTTTCGAAAAATGTTTGGCAAAACGGCTTCACCCGTTGGATTGAGAACGTAAAATATCTAAATTACCCTTCCCTTCTTGTTTTTTCTTTTTTTCTTTTTTCCTCTTCTTTCTTTTTTCTCTCCCTCTTTCTTTCTTCCTCCTCTCCTCCTTATCCATCCAGCGCCCACCTCCCTCCCGGCCGGTCAGGTCGCGTGCGCCGCCGCGCCGCTCGGCCTCCTGCCCAGCGCGCGCCGCCGTGGCCGCCGCGCAGCTCCGGCGTCCCCGCCCCGCCCCGTCCCAGCCTCCCTCCGGCCGGTCCGGCCGCGTGCCCCGCATGCGCCGGCGCACCGCTCGGCCTCCTGCCCAGCGCGCGCCGCCGCGGCCGCCGCGCAACTCCGGCCTCCCCGCCCCGCCCCGCCCCGCCCCGCCGCCGCGAGTTACCTCCGCCGCGCCGCCCTTCTCCACGCCGCCGGCCATCTCGGGCCCCGCAGCCGTGGCCCCTCTCCACCGCGCCAGCTCGCAGTCCGCGCCCCGACGGGCTCCACCCCGGGGCATGCTGGGAAAGGGCGAGAAGGAGCCACGCCGAGCCGGATGGAGCTGCGTTTTCCTAGCTCCGCCTCGGCCGAAGTGCTCCAGTCACCGGATTTTCAGGAGTTATGGAGCCGGACCCGTTCGTAGAGCACCCTGTTTGGCAGGGCTCCGGCAGAAAGCCGGTTGTGGAGCCGTTCGTGGAGCCCTACCAAAGGAGCTCTAATCCAACAATAACTTTCACCGTTTGTCAGGAAGGGGCCCGTGGGCTGATGGCGATCGAACCCCAGGCCGCGCTACCGGTTTCTCTCTCAACCGCGCGCTCCCTGCGCCTGCTGCGCCAGGGTCACCTACTCACTCTGCACCGCAGTCACTACGACGCTACGCGTGGACCTCGCCTGCGTAGTGTATGTCTGTGCGGCATCTGGAAGGGCAACCACGGCCATGGTCATGTTCACAAGCATCCCTTCGCTGACCAATGACTCTTCCAAAGCACGTGAAATCCTAACGATGACCGCCGAGAGGGGAATGCGACTGACATGGCACGAGACAACCCAAAATGGGACACCAAATCCAGGACTCTCACTGTGACCTTGTTAAGAAGGCTTTTGCCAGGAACTGCCATTAACCATCTCGATCGTTGAGGCGAAGATCAGTTCGTTGCCTGTTTGTAGGGTTGTACTCCTGGGCACCATGTTAATCAGAGCCTTGCAATTGATTCTCAGGTAGCTGTGGTCACTGGTCAGAGTTTGGTTAGTTTCGATCGAGTTCTGTGAGAATAAGCAGTGCCGGAGCTCTAAAATATTTGAATGGATCTCGATCGTGTCCTGCAGGGAGAAGAAGAGCGGGATCATGGCGCCAGGATCCTAGGCGTTCGCCAAGGCCTTCTCCTCGGCTTCGGCCTCTCAGAGTCAGTGGTTCACTCCCGTCTCCTCCTCCACAACTTTCTTCTAGCCGCTAGTGACATCGTTGATGGAATTGAAGTGTCCTGTGCTCTTTAATTTCTTACTCGTTCAGTCGTTCATGACTAACGGTTTTGTTGTGCAATTGGTTCGTAGGCTGGCTGGAAAGGTCGCCGTCATCACCGGCGGCGCCAGCGGCATCGGCAAGGCGACCGCCGCCGAGTTCGTCAGGAACGGCGCGAAGGTCGTCATCGCTGATGTCCAGGACGACCTCGGCCACGCGGTCGCCGCGGAGCTCGGCGGCCCGGACGTCGCGTGCTACACCCGCTGCGACGTGACCGACGAGGCGCAGGTCGCCGCGGCTGTGGACCTCGCGGTGGCACAGCACGGGCGGCTGGACGTCATGTTCAACAATGCCAGCATCGTGGGCTGCCCCGTGCGTCCGCCGCTGGGCGAAGTGGACCTCGCCGACTTCGACCTGGTGATGGCGACAAACGGCCGGGGCGTGCTAGCCGGGCTCAAGCACGCCGCACGCGTGATGGTCCCGCGCCACCACGGCAGCATCATCTGCACCGCGAGCGCCGTCGGCGTGGTGGGCACCGCCGCGACCACCCCCGCATACAGCGCCTCAAGGCGGCGGTGCTTGGCCTCGTCCGCACCGTGGCGGCGGAGCTGGCGCGATCCGGGGTGCGCGTGAACGCTGTCTCCCCCTACGCCATCCCGACGCCGCTGGCCATGGGGACCTTCGCGACATGGCTCCCCGGGAAGAGCGCCGAGGAGATCAGGCGGATCATCGAGGTGGACATGAGCATGGTGAACGGGGTGGTGCTAGAGGCGCAGGACATCGCGAGGGTGGCGCTGTACCTGGCGTCCGACGAGGCCAAGTACGTGAACGGGCACAACCTCATCGTTGACGGCGGCTGGACGGTGGGCAAGAGCGGCAGGTAGAAATGCCGGCACCACCTCGCCGGTAGGTAGGGAAGGATCAGCAGGCGGATCGATGTCATGGGCTACTTTTCAGAATAAGCTGCATTATGGACTTCTTGTGTGCACACGGGAACAGTCCAGCGCGCCCTCAGTGTTTAGATCAGAATTGCAGTATGATAATGTTTAATATTGGTTTCCTAAGAAAAAAATATGTTATGTAGCATCGAAAGATCGCAACTTTAGTAAAATACCAACGAAAATATTTGCACCTATGAAATACCACTAGAAGATGCAAACTTTACATGAAAGTGCCATAATGTTAGATTTCCCCTACTGCTCTATTAACTTGGACAAAAATATCCTCAAAACGTTAGAAGGTATAAGAAGCACGTACAACATATAAGAAACAAGCACATGGCTTGTACTTGCACAATTTCAACACAAGGAGTCAAGAACGCTCTCAAATGGATGCATCTGCAGGCATCGAGATGGAGGGCTGCGTAGGGAGGCCGGATGGAGGCGCGCCTTGGTGCTCGCCGGCTTTGGCGCTGGCGCCGCACCTGCTGGCCCTGGGAGGGCCACTTGGGGGTGCGCCGAAGGACTAGGGAGGGGTGGAATAGAGGCAGCATCGTCGATGGGTAAGCGCCGGGTACCTGACGGCCTGAGCGAGACCGAGGGACCTGGGTGGCCTGTGGCACAACTGGATGAGGGACGGGGAGGGGCGGTGTTGCCGGGCGGCGGGCGAACAGTTTGGCCGCGCGAGAGCACTGCAGGAGCTGGGAGGGAGGCGCCTGGTGGTGTGGATAAGGCCAACAGTGTCCGGGGCCTAGGGGTAGATGGTGATTCATTAGTTAGGGGTAGAAAGGCAATTTCATTTATGTGATATGTGCCGAAAAAAATTATAACAATATAACAGGTTAATAAATATAATGGAATGTTACTTTCATGTAACGTTTATATTTTTCAATGGTATTTCACGGATGCAAACGATTTCGCTGGTATTTTACGGAAGTTATGATCTTTAAAACCAATTTTCTTTTTTTTCTAATATCTTCCATGATGGGATGGAGTCGTCTACCTCAGATCACAATCTTATCAGCCACACCATCTCTGTATGAATCCACAGTGTTATGGGGCTCATGGCGATGTGCGGCGCTCTCGGCTGCCAACCGCGGCACCCGGGCGGGCCACGGGCACCATGGCAGCGGCATTGCTTTCCGCGAGCGTAGGGTACTCTGTCGCCATCGACCTCATGTGCGCCGTGGTGGTTTGTCGGTGATTGCGCGCTGAGGCGTGCGGCAGGATGCCGTCCCAGTCGGATTTGTCACCACACCCGTGATGAGTCAAAAGTCAAAACACATGTCTCCAGTCTCCAAGATTCTTGGGGCCACTTGTACGCATTCAGTTCATATAAAAGTTCAAACACATGGAACCAGAACAGCGACTTCTGGGAACGATGTAGTGTTTAGCGCGAAATGAAAATCACGTTTAGGGGTAGATGCCGAAAAGAATTTTATACAGAGCTATAGGCCATACCTTGATTTGGGCACTTATTTTGGAGCTATTAATGCTCTGTTTATTTCCGCTTCTCTCAGCCACACTTAGATTATACACTAAGGTGAAGATTGTTTCGCTTTTTCTTCTCGTAGTTTAAATCTCTGAAGCAGTTTACCACAAAAGCGAAAATAAATAAAAATAAGTGGAACGTTTGGTGGGATTATTATTTATTTTCACTGATAAGCTGATTATAAGCGGAAATAAATAAGGGTATAGCACGGCCATGCATGCCAGAAGACTCGTGGCATGGCCCACGAAGCGCACGGCCTCGCGTTGTCCACCTCCTCTATCTTCGATTGGAGGCTCCATACCGCCGTCCACTCCCATGCTATCCCCGCAACTTCTCATTCCATGCAGCCCATACTCATCACCGGTTCTCACCTGTGGCTGCTGCTTGCCACCCTGCCCACAATTCACTGTCACCGTCGATCCTCCGCCACCCCTCGGACCTCCTTCTAGGCTTGGGATATCAATCCAACCCTGGCAATCCCAAACCACCAATTCTGCTAGCGGTGGTAAGAGTAAGAAGAAGAGAAAATTCCTTATTTGACACTATAAAAGTTGCCTATTCCTTTCTTGGCCCTCAAAATTTTTTTCTTCCGTATTTGACCCCAAAATCCCAAATCCAAATTTGATTCCCAATGCGACACTACCGTCTATTTTTAACTGCAAGAGTATTAAGTGGAACGCGAAAAGAAAATTTTGCCCCTGATGTCCCAGAACAGTTTTGCATCCAATAAAATTTAAGGAAAAATCAGCTGGTTTACATATTACTACAAACATATCGTTCCAAAGGAAGCGATAAAATCATAAGCTGCGGGCTCCTCGACCTTGCATTGCTCAGCAATTCTTCTAGTCACTTGTACGGAGCGAGCAAGATAGCTGACAACAAGAATCTGCCCCGCGCGCGAGGGGGGGGGGGGGGGGTGCGAGCGGCCGCCCATCACTCCGGGGTTGTCCCGCGCTTGCACCGCTGGCGGTCACGCGGGGGTGGCCCGCGCGTGCGGCGCCACACGTTGCGCGGGGGCCCGCCACTGCGCCGCCGCCCGTCAGGCTGTCCGCACTCGTCGTACTTTAAATCCATCCTCTAAAAAGAATATTTCATCCTGATCATCGAGATTCTCTACTCTATACTTAGTTTTTTCGCACCCGTCATACTCTATATTCGATCCTTCATATCAACTACCAGCCCATAGGACCCATGCAACAGATTTTTTCTTTTTTTAAACACCCCCCCTTCCTCTCTCTCTCCCTCCCCATTCTCTCTCTCCACCCCCGGCTCCCCACCCCTCCCCTGCTCCCGGCCTCTCTTCCTGCTCCGCCCCGTCGGCGCGGCGGCAGAGGAGGCCCACCGGCGTGGCGGCGAGGAGGCTCACACGGCAGAGGAGGCTCGCCTCCCAGGGCCGCGGCGGCGGCACGTGACGAGCCCGACGGCGTGCGCGTCCCAGGGCCGCGGCGGCGGCACGTGACGAGCCCGACGGCGTGCGCGTCCTCCATCCCCTCCCTCCCCGGCCGCCACCCACCTCATCCTGCACGCGGCCGCAGTCACGAGCCTCGCGGGGTGCGGGCCCGCCTCGCCACCGCCTCGGCCTTGCTCCCGTCCGCGGTGCTGCTCAATTCGGCGCAGGGCGAAGGCGAGGCATGGCGTGGGGTAGGGGCGGAGGCTGGCCCGACGTTCTTTGCCGCCGCCGTCTTTCGACGACTCCTTGAGGATGCGAGGGCACCGAGGTTGGGGTTGCCGGCGGCGGCCTCGACTTGTCTTCCCCGGCCGGATCAAAACGAGGATGAGGCGCCGGCGAACGACGTCAGTTCCAGCGGAAGCGGGCCCTCCCGGTGCGGATCCGGCCTTCCCTGGAGTGGATCAGCCATGGACATAGGCGGATCTGGCGCGGCCGGTGGCGAATCGGCCACGGAGAGGGAGCTCCCTCCTCCCCCTTTGCTGCCTCTGGTCGCGCCCAACAGGCTCGGCGGCGGCCGCGGCTCCGGGATCTCCGCGCCGGTCGCGGGCTTTGCGTCGGTTGGGGCTCCGTGATCCGGCAGTAGCGGAGGCCTGCGTGGCGGCCATCGCCGCCGGATCGGCGCAGGGCATGGCGAAGCTGCGGCGGCCGGCCCCTCCCTCGGCTTCCGATGGCAGCGACGAGCGCGGGGAAGCAACAGTCGAGGCGGGCCCCGCACCACGTCCGTGCTTTAGCGTGCTCCGCGGAGTCCGCTCGATTTGGAGGAACGGGAGGCCTCCGCTTGGGTAGCGTATCGGATAGAGGATGCCGCTGCAGCTCTTTTTACTGTATTTTGGTACTGGAGGGAGCTGTGCCGTTCCCCACTGCGCATAGCCTCACGCAAGGATTGTGCCGTCGCCCGTCGCGTAGGGGCCAGCGCCGCCACCGAAACTCGATCTAGGCTTTCGAGGAGAGGAATCGCGAGAGAGAGGAGATTAAATGGGACGCTGGTGAGGAGGAGGCCTCGAGCTGCACAGTTCAAAAGGGTAAAATGGTTTTTTCCCATTCGACTTAACGACGTGAATGGTAAAAATAGACGGCAGTGACGTATTGGGAATCAAATTTGGATTTGGGGTCAAATAGGGAAGAAAAAAATTTTGAGGGCCAAGAAAGGAATAAGCAACTTTTGTAGTGTTGAATAAGAAATTTTCTCTAAGAAGAATGGTGCTGTGTGATCCCACCTACAATGACACCGCACCCACTTTTGTGATGGCCGAGCTCGCAGTCGCCCGCAACTCATAATATTACTTTTATTTTTTTAGAGAAAAGTCCAGTTTACACCTTAGAATATAAAAAAACCTGATTTTTAACCTTCAACCATAAAATCGGGTAATAACTATTGAAACCAGGCAAGCCTTTCAAAGGTGGTTCTTCACTTTACAAAATTTAAAAATATTCAAGTTTAAATTAAAAAATTCCTAAGTAGTTCATTTCATATAAAATACGAAACTGGTGCCAACAATTTTCTAACGGGCGTAGTGTTTTTAGTTTCGATTGCGCAGTAGAGGTTGCGGAACTGGTACTAACCGCCTTTATGACCTGGTACGGATAGTCCATTCTCTTGTAGTGGACACTTGATGAGAGAGTAGTGATGATTTTAAGAAAATGAGGTATTTTTATCGCTGAAGACAGAGCTTGCATCAACACGAAAGCGATGTTCCTGCCTACACACTGTTCTTCGGCTGATTTTCTAATAGGTACCAGTACGTGATTTGTCTATCTAGTCTAGATGATAAAATACTTACCTTATTAATTTTACTGTGCTCGTGTCGTGGAATAGGATCGCGTGCTTGCTGTGGGCGCGACGTATGGCGCGCGTTAGTAAACTGTCGTCCGGCCCTCGCCTGCTAGCCGCCGCACCTCCAAGGGCGGATCGTCGTCTGACCGATGGCGTGGGCTCAGGACCTCAGGTGCGCTTTCGTTCTTCCAAGACACGCGGTGAATCTTGACGAGTATAGTGAGGGTGATCTGTCACAAGATGACATATATATTAAATGGGAAACCAAAGCCGGCACGCAAAATCGACATCTTTAAGAAGAAGGCTCGCGGCAGCGGAAGACACTGCCATTCATTACCAGCTCCATCAGCTCTGCTGCCTGGTGGTGTGCCAGTATCTCGGTCAACGAGCAAGCAAGTGGCCATGGCGATGGTCATCAGAGCCTTGCAACGGGCTCTCAGGTAGGTGTGGTCCGAGTTCAGTTTCAGTTAGTGTTTGGGAGAACCATGGCATCATCAATGGATTTCGTGTCTTCCAGGGAGAAGAGGAGCAGGATCATTGGGCCAGGATCGCCAGACTTCGTCGCCAACGCCTTCTCATCCTCGGCTCCGAGCTCGCAGAGCCCGCAGAGGTACACTCCTCGTGCCCAACTTTCCTTTAGCTGCTAGTGAGGTAGTGCTCTGTTTTACTACATCGGAGATGGGAGTCAAGTGTCATGTGTGGAATTGTTGGTTTGCAGGCTGGCCGGAAAGGTCGCCGTCATCACCGGGGGCGCGAGCGGCATCGGCAAGGCGACCGCCGCCGAATTCGTCAGGAACGGCGCGAAGGTTGTCATCGCCGACATCCAGGACGACCTGGGCCACGCCGTGGCCGCAGAGCTCGGCGACCCGGGCGCGGCGTGCTACACCCGCTGCGACGTGGCCGACGAGGCGCAGGTCGCCGCGGCCGTGGACCTCGCGGTCGCCCGGCACGGGCACCTCGACGTCATGTTCAACCACGCCGGCATCGGGGGCGCCCTGGTGCCGCCGCCGCCGCTGGGCGCCGTGGACCTCGCCGACTTCGACCGCGTGATGGCGATCAACGCCCGGGGTGTGCTGGCGGGGCTCAAGCACGCGGCGCGCGTCATGGTCCCGCGCCGCAGCGGCAGCATCATCTGCACCGCGAGCCTCGCCGCGCTGGTGGGCGGCGGGGCCACCCCGGCGTACAGCGTCTCCAAGGCGGCTGTGCTGGGCCTGGTGCGCACCGTGGCGGCGGAGCTGGCGCGCTCCGGTGTGCGCGTGAACGCCATCTGCCCCAGCGGCATCATGACGCCCATGGGCCTGCAGAGCATCGCGGCGTGGTTCCCCGGGATGAGCGCCGAGGAGATAAAGAGGATGGTGGAGGTCGACTTCAACCCGATGGCCGGGACGGTGCTGGAGGTGGAGGACGTCGCGAAGGCCGCGCTGTACCTGGCGTCTGACGAGGCCAAGTACGTGAACGGGCACAACCTCGTCATCGACGGCGGCTTTTCGGTGAGCAAGACAGCCAAGTAAAGATGCCGGCGCCGCCATGCCGTTCTCTCTGCTTGTGTTCTCTCTGCTTCACCATGGAGATCTCTCTCTCTCCTCTCTCTTAGAATAAGCTGCCTTCTTGACTTGTTGTGCGGTCGAGAACAGTCCAGCGCTCATTCAACGCAGCGTTGCTGTGATTCACGAAAATGGTGATAGCATGTCGTTCCAAATGTCTTCCACGGCTCCTTCGAGCAGCCTAGCTACCTCATATATGGATTCATGGCGTCATGGCGATCAAAGTCTTTGTCCGCGGCCGGCGCCGGGGACACGTATGGAACCGACGGTATCTGGTGGCTGTCGCCATCGGCCTCGTGGCCCTCGCGCGCGCGGCTGCCAGCGCAGAAGCTTCTCCGATGCCGCACGTGATCTTCTGATTTTCTTTTTATTTTAGCCGCTTATACGTCGCAAGGCGCACACGTCTGTTCCTGCTCATTCGCGAGCCGGCCTACGTGAGTTGTTTCAAACATGAAGAAAGCAACAATATAACAAAAGGAAAATAAAATAAATAATATGCATGCTGTGTGAAAAAATAAAATAAAAAATGTATTATTTTCCAAACCCAGTGAACAAATTAAATTATAAATGCATATTTGTGTCTTTCATGTTGAAATCTTTAAACTAGACCACATTAGACTACGTTTGGTTGATATTTTTCGTGGAATATTTTTTTATGAAGGTGGAACAATTTGTTTGTCAAGCTACAAAAATTATTGTTCCGCTTTGGCAACCAATTTGTTTTACCTTTACAATCAAATTGTTCAAGCCAAAATTTTCTATGTTTATACGAGGATTGTTCTAGCTTTATACAAAAAAATATTTTGATATTTAAAACAGAGAAAAAAATTTAGAAGCTCAGATTAGTAGTAGTATACTATGTTTGCGAAGAACATTTTTCCTCTATAAATAGCATCAACTACAATGGCTTGTAAACCATATGCATATTTGGAAGAAGATAAGCATGCATTTTGCAACAATAGAACAACTCCGCCTTAAGCATACTAGAAAACTATTAGAAAAGGAGAGAAGTTTAGAGCATGAATAGGGTAAATTTTGATATAGAAGCGATAAGGAGTGAAAGAAAAAAGTAAGAATAAAACTAAATTTTAGAAACAGAAAAAATAAAGAAAAGAAAAAAATGAGAAAGAGAAAAGCAAGCGGGAAACCTAATAAGAACTCGCATGTATTGCATCGCTCACGTCGTCACCAAGTAGCTGACCTGAAAACATGACCTAAAAACATGTATTGCAAAGTAAATGGGGCAGTTCTGCAATGGAATCCATCACACCCATGCGCGTGATCCTTAACAGTAGCGCTCGTGCACGCCACAGTGGTTTGGGGAAGGATAAATCCGCACGGGCGTAGATTTACACGCGGACGTCCATCCTCGTTCCCTTCTACTATTTTCTGCATATGCTGTCATGCTGACGATATCTTCTAAATGTAAGGAAAAAAATCATAATTTTTAAACAAATATTTTAATAAATTTTTATAGTTGTACGTCTAGATAGAATAATTTTATTTAAGTTTTGTGCAAACTAGTAAAAGATATAGGTTAAAAATTTTAGATTGCCTAATTCGTCCTTCCCTCTTAGTTTATAAACACTTATTCCTTTCACTTGGCTGGTGGAAGAGAGAGTGGGGAGGGAGGGGACGGATTGAGAGAGATGAGGAGGGGAGTGAATCGATTTCATGACTGAGGAGGTCAGCGTGAGCATCTTAAATCTTGTTTGGTTGCTGGTATGCACTCGGCCTGGTTGAGATGACATGGTATTTGGTTGCTTGCATGAGAACATAGTTTATGAAAAAATAGATAAATAATCATAACCATGGTATTTACTATGCGCAACTATTATCGTATGAGAAATTTTACGATGGTTGAAAAAAAATAAAGACCGTTCATCGAGGAAAATATAATGGTTGAGAAATAGGAAGTACCTAAAGAAAAGTACTAGAAAGTACCAAAATGGTGGGGCTAGTACAAAAAAAGTGGGACCATTACTCATATTAATTTATTTCTTTTATTTTTTTTATAAAGGGTATATTTGTAAACTTCCCTATACATGTGTGTGATCGCATTTGGGTGTCTCCGGCCTGTGCTTGGAGAGAAACCGTAGCAATCCAGTGGATTGTGCGAAGTGCATGTATCACACGCATATCGAGTGTGAGCTGTGATTGTGTGTACGCGGTCCGTAGCTACGTGTTGCAGCTGCAACAGCCTCGTGCTAGCTTCTGCCATGAATGTTGTCCGCGGAGCGTTCCGGCCAGCTTGCACTTCGGCCGCTGTGCTCTCGACTTCTAGCCACCACATGCCAGAGATGCCACCACTGTACTCATCGTCATCGGAGCAGCTCAAACTTTGAGTGGATGTTTGGATCTCCAAAAAATAAAATCAATTTTAGTGAAACAAGGTATCCATAAGTCTAATTTTCACAATCTGTGATCCAAATAAAACTTTAGAGAAGCAGGCAACCCTAAATCTGCACAGCAGCCGAGCGATCACCACGGACTACCCTGCTCACGGCCGGTCACGGCAGCGTGCCCGGCACCATGGTTGCATCATTCATGGCACTAATGCCTCTTTCGTTGTTGACAACAGGATTATTGTTTGGGTAATTCATGGCTGTTTGTGCCATGAATGATTGTTTGGCTGTTTGTTGGCAACTGGGTTATTGTTTCGGTCGGTCATTCTAGCACCTGGGGTTGCATCATTCATGGTTGTTTGTGCCTCGCCTAGATGAGCGAAGGTTACAACTTACAAGCATCAAGTAAAAGCTGCCATGTCATATGTGGATCACGCATGAATGGATGCAGACTGCGGAAGGTACCGCAGCAGGTGCCAAGCAGATGCGGATTGCCGGCCATCGGCTGTCGGGAGGATGCCGGCGATGATCCAGCGATACCATACAACATAATAGTGTTTCCTGTTGCAGCATTCAATGAGTATGCAAACCGATTTCTCTAAGGAGTCAAAGTTGGGTGCGAGATGAGATCCGGGGGAGCGGTTGAGGAGCTGGGAGCCTGGGAGACGACAGACGAGCAAAGCGGCACCGCGCGATGTCCAACGGCATCTGCAACGTTCGCCTGGATTGGTCAGGATTGAGGATAGGATGAGAGAATTGGTTGCGGGAAAAAGGGACAATTACTGTAATATTCTTAAGTCTATAAATTGATCTTTAAATAATTTCTCACAGATCAACGGTGAGAAAAAATTAGAAGTAAAAGTACCTGGAAGTACTTGTGGTACCTTCCAACCACTGTAAAAGAGCTCCATATAACTCTTAATTCATCTTATTACTCCTTAATATTATTTAAAATATATTAATATCATTTCGTATGCACTAATTTTGTACTAATAACATCATTAACTAATTAATCGCTCGCATCCCGGGAGCCTAACCCAGGAGAAATGGCCACCATTCTCGTTTCTCCAGAGCCAGACTGAGTGATGTGTTTTGACCTGTAGAGCCAGGCTTCTGATGCAAGCAACCAAACATACAGATCCTGCACCTCACGAGCCTGGCTGCAATACAAGCAGACAACCAAACACACCCTTATACACTTTGTGGATTCGTAGCGGGCCGGATAAAACATGGAATGATGTAAAAAAATCTATTTGATGATACGTTGCCCAAGTTTATGAGCGCACGACTCACACGGCATGCCTCACTTTTTTATTTGAGTTCCCCTCTTAAAGATGTCCAATTATAATTCTGCTTGCACCAGTATTTCTTATGATAAGATCTACAAAATAAGATTCATTATATTTTATATTAGTTTTTATATATTGGCAATTTATATTAAATATGTAGTAGTGACCTATATGTAAACCTCTGGATAAATTTTGTATATAAATTGCTAATAAAATATATTTTACCCTTAAGATGTTTACCTATCTGAAGTATCAAATGTAAGAGTATCTTCAAGAGATTAGCAATAATTCTAGCTATTTAGAGATTAAGAGGCTAGCTAAAAAGTAAAAATTTCATAAATTGAGGAGTAAACCCAACACTCTAAAACTGGACTCTCTATATGATATGTTACAGTGCCAGTGGACCCCACGTGTTATACTCGTTTCTTATCCTCTTCCTTTGCCCACCTCCTCTCTGTCTCTCTTCCCTCCATCTCTCTTCTCCAGCTCGCCGCGCTCGCGGGCCTGCCCCTGCTTGGCGCCCCTACGTGCGCCCGTCTCAGCGGGCCTGCCCCCGCATGGTGGTCCTGCCCGTCCTCGACCTCGTCGCCGGAGATGGGGCAGACGGGGAGCAGCTCTACGCGGGAGATGGTGCCCGGCTTCGCGCCTCGCCAGGCGGCGACGCCCCGCCCGTCGCGGCCTCGCCTCGCCTGGCGCCAGCCCCGCGCAGCCTGGTCCGAAGGCAGCCGGCGGCCGTGATTCCGCCCCCACTGAAAAACACCCGATCTTGGACTTTGCAGCGCATCCCCGATGAGTTCGCCGCGGAAATCGCCGCCGAGGAGGCCTTCGTCGTCGCCCCATCTGGCGGAAAGGGCAGGCTCCGGTGCGTTGAGGTCGGGCAGGACGGCGACGGTTCCTAGGGTGCAGGTGGCCGGAATTCCGGGTGTGTGCGGCGTCGCCGGGGGTGGTTCTTGGTCCTCCGGTACCACCGTGGCGGCGTGCTCATGGTGAAGGCATTCGACGCCAGTTGCTGCCTCAGAGAGCTCAAGCTCGTCACCGGTGATGGGGGCGAGGGGAGCAGCTCCGCGCGGGAGATGGTGCCCGGCTTCGTGCCTCCCCAGGCAGTGTAACACCTCAGGTGTTTAAATTACGAAATAAGTCTCTTTAGCTTAACACGGTGCATAAATAATTAAGAGAAGTTTCAACAAAATGAGTTTTTAAAAATAACTTCTAAACTAGACCTCAAATAAACTTTGGCTTGAAACAAAAGTTGTGTAACTTTTCATTTTGAACAACTTTCGTGTTGAAGTATTTTCGAGTTGCAACACAAAAATTTGAGAAACACTTGAATTTGCAAACCAGTCCCTGCCTTTTCTTCTATTTTGCTGTAGACCCTTCTTCTCCGCCTCGCACGACCCTCCGACGCGCAGCCGCTTCGCCCGACCCTACGTTCGCCCGACCCTTCGGCTTCGCTGCGGCCTCGCTTCTCCCCACCCTCAGCTTCACTGCGGCCTCGCTTCGCCCGACCCTCGCGTCGCGCGACCCTTTCATTCGCCCGACCCTTTCGTTCGCCCGATCCTCGCGTCGCGCGACCCTTTCATTCGCCCGACCCTTTCGTTCGCCCGACCCTCGGCTTCGCTGCGGCCTCGCTTCGCCCGACCCTCGGCTTCGCTGTGGCCTCGCTTCGCCCGACCCTCGCCCGCCGTGCAGTCGCCGCAGGCCACTTGGCCGGCGATGCCTGACAGCGCTAGGCGCCAAGCCAATGCCTGGCCGCGCCCGCACGTCGCGTTCCTCCCCAGTCCGCGCACGCCACGCGCGCGCCGGCGACCCGCGCCCCTGCTCGCCGTCCGCCGTGCCCAATGGACGAGCCGCGCCGTGCCCGTGTCTCCGCCGCGTCCCGCCAGTCGCCGCGCCCGCCGCCCGGCAAGGCAGCTGCTGCAGCTCCTCTCCCAACCCACGCGCCGCGTGATCTCCAGCTCCACACGCCAAATCCTTAGCGCCCAGTCCCCTGCCCGCACCTGCCGCACGCCGCGCCGGCTCTGTTCGCCGCCCGCCGCGGCCAGTCACGCGCCCCCGTCGTGTCGCCCGCACGCGCGTCTCACAGTCAAGTTCCGCCCCTACTCCCGCCTCTCTGCTGCCTACAAAAGGCCGCACGGAGTCCCCCTCGCGCGCCCAGACGCCAGAACGCCGCCGCCGCCACCATTAACGCCGTCGTGCTCAGCTCACCGTGGAGCTCACCTCTCCGGCCACCCCTTGCTAGAGCTGAGTCTTCCACCACCACTACAGCACCCCACCGCAGCTCACTGCCCCACCCATCGTCGCCCAGAGCCGCCGGAGCACCGCCAGCGCCACCCGCGCCGCCGCCGCTCCTTGCTGCTCCGTGGGCAGCCCACGCCGGAGCTCCTCCGTCCTAGCCAAGCTTCAAAACGGGTTCCCCTCGACGCCGCGAAGCTCGTCGATCAGCCCACGCTGTCCCCTTCTCGCCGGAGCACCGTCGCCGACGTTCCGTCCCGCCGCCGCCACTCTGCTCCGCGCCGACAAGCCACCTCCGGTCACTCCCAACCCCGACCAAGGCCACCCCAAGGTAGCCCTCACCTCCCTGGATCTCCCCGACCCTTTTCCCCTTGCCGCTGACGAGCCCCCTCGCCGGAATTTGGACGGCCACAATGCCAGCGCCACCCAGGGACCCAATTGCTTCAATTGCAATCTTTAAAAGAGTCTGCACGCAAGTTTCAAGGGGCATATATGTAAACCTGTGTTTAATCTTTGAATTCAAAATCAGTGAACTTGTAAAACTCATGTAAAATCGTAGAAAAATCGGAAAAATACAAACTCAACTATTCTGGAATCTTTAGATGAAAATCTACAACTTTTGTAACATGCATTTCTTCAGTTGCTTGCTAAATCTTGCTATAAATTAAATGGAAGGTTTAATAGACTTAAATTGTACCCACTATTGTAGACAAAGTCTAAACCTGAAAATTTAACAGTAGTTTGGTTGCTTGGTTTGTAGGCCAGTAAAAATGTTAGGGCCAGAACCCTTCTCTAGCTAAACTTCTTAATAAAACTTGTTTATGGCATGAAGTAATAAAACTAATTCAAATAATTAGTTTCTGTGCTTGGGAAATATTCAACTTTTTGTTGTAGCACATTTTAGAGTAGCCCTTGCTGTATAAAAAGTTTCATACACAGAAACCCTGTAAAACATCCTGTAGAAATTAATCTTTATTAAACTAGGTGTATCTTGTCCTATTTATTATGCTTTGTATCTTGCTCAGTAAAGTCCGAAAAATTTACAGCAACACACTTATGGATAGATTAATTCCCTGTAAAATGTTTGGTGTCAATACCCGAATGGTTTGTTCTGTATGAAAATAACTAGGTTCTAGCAGTGGCTGTGTAATGCATTTTTCATAAATAATCTGCTGCGTGAAAATGTCTAAAATTTTTACATTGCTTTTGTCTCTTCATATTGTGCTCTAAATAAAAATTTCATCACCAGAAGTTATCTAATCTAGAAGTTGTGTTTAATCCATGTTGTGCTTAAAAAATTAAGTTTCTAATATAACACAACCCCTTCTTGTTTAATGAAGTTAATAGTTAAGTTATACTCTATTAACAATTGCCCAAAGAAATCTTAACTCGGTAACTTCACTACCAAACCGATGTTTTGTGAACTACAACTTTATCGTGAAGAAAAATAATCGTCATACACCATCACTATAACTTACACTTGTGCATTCATATAGAGTCGACTACTCTCGCCGACGGAACGTACGAGCTGGTGCCCGCGTCCGAGAGTGAGCAGCGTGAAGCTCAAGTAAATCTAACTGAAGCTCTCGAAGATCCGAGCCCAAGTTCGGACGAGCCCCAAGCTAGCTTTTCCCAAGAACGCAAGCCCCGGAGGATGAACCCTATTTTTCTAAACTTATGCAACTTATTACTCTACTTTACTTGTGCATTAAGTTTATAGGAGTTGAATGAAAACTTAGTCGCATGATCCTAGGTACCCATACTCTGAACACTAGATGTAAGGTTCGATAGAATTCTATGCTAATAGGACACGGTAAAAGTCGAGTGATTTCCTGTCACTCGCGAGAATATAAGAGTTGAATGTTTACTACATGCTGCAATCATAAGGTCGACGGACGGGGCTATGGTATGATGTTTATGATGATGATTGAGGCCCCGTCTGTTTAGTGAAAAATGCTAAGGCCGCAGTGTGTGGTAGTGGTGGTTAAGTCTTTGAACGTACTAACCACATGCCGAGAATATGGTAATCGGTAAGCTTAAGTACTGGATTGAACCGAGGCCGGAATATACTCCCCACCATCTTGAATTCGTTCACATCTAGCTAATGGCGGGTGCATGTGCCGCCATGGCCCGGCGTCGTACCGTGGTCCGTGGGGACGTGTAGCCGAGGGCGGTGGGCCTGTTCCGTGAAGCGGGAATTGAAGGGAAAAGTTGCACGTGTGACTCTTGGAGTAACCACGTGACGTGTGTTTAGGTTTCCCTTGCAAGGTTAAGAAATTCGATTCGAATCGTCCGTTTCTCGCGATTAATGAGACTGCTTGACCCTTTTACCACATAGAGTAAGAAGAGGAACAATGATGATGATTAATCTTGTTGGATGCAAAATAATTCTTCCACCATGTATGATATTGGATAGTTGCTTACCTAGAATGGTTAAAGAAAGCTAGAACTTGGAGCTAAAATCTGAAAGTAAGGACCTACTTATATATGCTTTTCGGCAAAACAAACCCCTCAAGCCAAAAGCCTTGCATGCCTAGGAGTAGGCTAAGTATATTCCACTATTCGGGTAAGCCTTGCTGAGTATTAGTATACTCAGCCTTGCTTGTGGCTTGTTTTCAGGTGAAACTTTCGAGGATATGATTGCTAGTTTGACTTGGCTTTGTACCCTCCCTCCTGGTTGGTCGGTGGAATGGGATACGCCCCCGGCCAACGGTGATAATGCCGAGTGATGTCTCGTACGGGCTTCATCGAGACATCCTGTATTGTCGAGTAGTTGTCGTTATCTTTTCCGCTGCTTTGAACTCTGAAGAACTCATTTATTTTGAACTCTGAAGTACTTTGTTTTACGACTTTGAACTCCATTGTAATAATAATTTATGATGAACCCTGTGGTGTAAAACTTGTGGAATGTTGTATACTCTGGGCTCACCTTCGTGTGAGTACATGTATGTGTGGTTTCGATCGGCAAAAACCGTGGTTGTATCGGGAGGTTACCCGACAGACCAGTGGATTATTCCGTTTGAAGTGCGAGTTAGCCCTGATTGCCCTTGTGGTGATGGTTTGCGCGCTTGAGCCGGATTAATTCAGGTGGTCCTGCCACAGCTAGTATCAGAGCCGAAATGCATACGCTAGAGAATGCAACAAGCCTTAAAAACTTATTTTCCTAAAACTTGACCACAAAAATTGTGTTGGAAAATGTGTTGGTTCGTTAATGATGGTGCCTAGTTCGTAAAGCACTAAGGGATTATGGGACAGTTACTAGGTGGCTATCTAACTTATGAATATTATCAACTGACTTCCAGCACATTACTTTCTGTCAAAACTTACTTTTATGCACAATCGACCCTTAAATTCCGTAACGACGCACTCATCACTAAGGTAAGAAGGTAAGAATCCTCAGCCAACTGAGAGAGCTTGGCCTTCCTGTCGGTGATGCGAACCGAACGCTGCCCTCAAGCAGTGGCTTACTTGAGGTGCTGCCAATATACCAACTATTAGTTGATTATATTGGGAGTATAAGGTTTGGCGCAGGGTATGGCGATCGCTGTTCATACCCCCGTCTCGAGACGGTACCCCCCGTGAATACGCTATCTCGATAGCGTATGTTAACGTCGCCTGTACGGCGGGAATTGTACAGATGCCGTTTCTATAGTGAACGGTAATGAATACGGACGCTTTCATGAGTGCTCGCATGAAAGGTTCAATGGATATATATGTGCTATATCAATCTTCTGCAAGTACACTAACCGCGATTACGATAAGTTTAAGAACGGCTAGAGATTCCTCGACTAGCTATTATAGTGAGAGACGTATTGTGTATGCCACCGAAACTAACTTCGTAAGACCAAAGCTATTTGGTAATTATTTTATTTTATGAGGACGAATAGGATGTGCATGCATCATGACCATATAAATCTGAAATTGAAAATGCGATGCGTGAGAATGGTAAGGTTCATGCGCCACACATTTGTCTTTGCATACGGATTATCTAGCAAATCTGTCACATTCTGCCTTATCTGAAAAGATGGATTTAATTAAGCTTAGAAAATGATCCTTTCTGGAGAAGTTCATGTTGAAAGTTTTGCTCCAAAATTTGTCTTCTACCGCCTGTCTAAATATGAAAAATTCTGAACACATGGATCATGAGAAACAACAAAGATCTTGAGATGTCAGTTTTCTGTCCAAAAATGAGCACTTCAGCCACATAAATTTTTATGCCCCCTTACTAAAGTTTTCTGCAAACGTGTTCAACACAAAACTTGTTGTAAATTTACTCAGGCAGCTACTATTAAAATTTGGTAATTTTTGGCTGGGTATATTTTCTCTGGTGCACGAAACATTGGCCCACTGTTCACTGAAATTTCTGCGCAGACAATAAGGTAAAACCTTAAGAGAAAGACCATCTTAGAGCCTTATCTAGCTCCGGAGTTGACTAGCAAAGTTGTTCACAAATACCTTAGAAATGTTCTGGTAAGAGTTGAGAATTTTTGGACAAGAACTGTTGAAGTGATGGCTATTTTAGAGCACTATCCAGAACCTGTTCACTGTGTTGTTAACGGTTTTTCATTATCTCACCCATTTGATCTTTTGTTCAGATGGCCGAGCCTGTTGCCATGATGGTGGATGAGGATGGACGTGTTCACTCGTAGTGTCTCCATTGGGACGGCTTTCCCTCTATCTTGTGGGACGTTCTGCGCACCGCGGGCTATCCAATTCCCCCGCGTTACACCGGGCTGGAGTTCGTAGAGAATGGAGTTACCCAGTGTTGTGTTAACGTGACCATCTTTCCGCACCCGCTACACCCGGAGTGGCCCGCCTTGGAGATTGAGGCTGTTGGTCGCCGTTGATACTTGGGAGCTCGCTGCCATGAGGGCGCTCACCACTTTCTGTGCGCAGTGCCCCGAGGCCGTCACGCTCACTCCTATTAGTTTGTTTCCTGTTGCCCAGGACAACGACCCCTTTTGGCTCAAGAGGGTGCAGCACTCATAGTACTTGGTGGACTTTCATGCCCAGGAGACCATCGAGACCTCCGTGCGGTGCATGAATGCACTCTACCGACTTCAGACTCTCCAGAGTCAGGCGCTTGTGCAGCTCACTGATCTTGCACAGGCCTACCACATGATGGCAGATACCAGGGATCTACCTGCTTCCTGGGATCTACGGCGCCACTTCTCCTTGCCGATTCCGACGTCAGCACCTTGGTTTGAAGTGAATCTCTTCCCATGTCAACCATGTTGGCTGGGAAAGGATACTGGTCAATCTTCATCGGCTTCGCCGGCTTTGCCGGGGTTTCAAACTTGAGTCTTCCCTGCTCGATGGCCGATTGTATCTGCTGACGGAAGATCTTGCATTCATTCATGTCATGAGACGTGGCGTTGTGCCACTTGCAGTATTTCATCTTTTTGAGCTGATCGGCCGAAGGGATGGTATGGTATTGAGATAGCTTGATCTGCCCTTCCTTAAGTAATAAGTCAAAAATTTTATCGGCTTTTGATGTGTTAAAGCCGAATGCCTCTGGTTCTTTCTTTCCGAAAGGACACGATATTGGCTTTTTGCCTTTCACCCACTCTGCTAGGCCGATTTCTTCCTCTCCATCCGATTCAGACCCTTCCAGATATGCCACCTTTTTCTGGAAATTCCTCCGCTGCTCAAACGGGCGGACTTCCTGGCCTGCCAATCGGTGAACGATCTGGCTTAGGCTTTCAAATTCTTGTGAGGCATACGTTTCCTTGATATGTGGCAAGAGGCCTTGGAAAGCGATATCGGCCAACTGGGCATCGGTCAGAGCCAGACTATAGCATTTGTTCCTGATTTCTCTGAACCTCTGTATGTATCCAGTTACTGGTTCGTCGCTCCTCTGCCTGAGGCTAGTTAAATCAGAGAGCTTCATCTCATGTACCCCTGCGTAGAAGTACTTATGGAACTGCTTCTCTAGATCGGCCCAAATAACAATGGAGTTAGGTGGCAAAGTGGTGAACCACTGGAAGGCCGAACCAGACAGAGATGATGAAAACAGACGCACCCTCAGAGCATCTTGCGTGGCGGCTTCCCCGCACTGGATGATGAATCTGTTAATGTGCTCCACGGTAGATGTGTCGTCCAGCCCCGAAAACTTGGTAAAATCAGGAACCTTGTACCAGTGTGGAAACAGCAGCAGGTCGTAGGCCGATGGGCATGGCGTCTTGTATGTATAAGTCTGCACTTTCGGCTTCAACCCGAACTGGTCCTGGATTACCTCTGCTATTCTTGCTATCCAATCCACCTGCTACTGATGAACAGCCGTCCGAGGTGCCGGCATATGTTGGAGGATTGGCGGTGGTACGGCCGGATGATAGATCGAAGCATGCGGCGAATTCTGTTGCGTCATGGCCGTCTGAGCAGTTGACAGTTGATGGCAAAGCGAATCCGCCGCCCCGTCGTACATCGTCATCGGCGCCGTGCTTCGGAGTGCCTCTACAGCGCCTGCCCCCCTGCCGAATTCTGACGGGGCTGGTTGATACTAAGGGACCGTCGGCCGGACGGCTGATTGGAACGACGCCTGGATCGGATAGCTCCCATGTCCGGTTGAGTGATCGGGAAAAACCGTCGTCGCCGATGCCCCCCAGGGTACTGAGTTTGTGGGCAATGATTGCATAGAAGCAATCTGGACAGGCTGAAGCGGTGCCTGAGATTGGAAACATGGTGCACCGTTATACCTTGGAGACACTGGAGGCAACGGAGTGTTGTATCCCTCGCGTTGCGTCGACATCGGCTGAGAAACTGAGTGGGATGTGCCTGGTGAGCTTATGGCTGGAGGTGCAATAGGTGGGGCATACGCTGGCCCCTGATATCCTTGAGCTGCTCCGCTGACCAGAGAGCTGATGACGGCGTTATACACCGTGTTGCTCATCACCGAGGATTGGTCGATGAAAGCCTGATAGACAGACTGTTGGATCATATCGGACATCTTGCCCGAATCCTCAGCAATGGTGATGTGGCGGGGAACTGAAAGAGGAGCTTTTTTGACTGCCTCCCCGCTTCTGGTACGACTGAACGACTGCAGATACATCCTTTTGTAATCTTCTAGATGTTTAGCCAATTCTTCTTTCTGGTCGTCCTTGAGATCCGCTTCTATGACCTCAATGATATTGTTCTCGGAAACTTATGCATTCTTTGACATATTGAGTCTTGAGGTTTGGTCCCACCGGGCGTGCCAAAAGTGTGTTGGCGCTAAAAATCAGCCATGAATCGGCCGATGGTCTTCAGCGTCGGACACACGACCCGGGAGAATCTGCTTAGCTCCAGTTCGGGTTATTGCCCTGGTGCGGTTTGCGCGGCGTGCCAGTCAATCTGACCTGTTGATTGACAAGGAAATAAGAGTATCAAATTCCGGGTGTCCCGATCGGCTGGGATTCCGATCTGTCCCGAAGAGCGTATCGACGAATCGGCCGATTTGCTATGAAGATGACCGGCTATGGATCAGCCGATATTCACGTAATAATTGCAAAGAAAACTGCTGGAGCGACTTAAACAATTATTGGAGATGCAACACTTGAAATAGATCCAATCGGCTATATGACGATGAACGAGGAAGAGCGATGATAAAGCCGATAGTTCCAATTTCAAGCTGGATAACTGGTGATAATACTAGAACAACAGGCAAAACCTATAATTCTAGTAAATATCGATAACTGGTGAATAAATCCAAACGAAACCACAGCGATGCGCCCGAGGTTAAAGCTCAGATATTATTCGATAAGCGGAACCTACCAATTGGCCGGAGATCGAGTCGATGCAGCCCTGCCAATCCGTACGAACTCGTGAAAGAAGAAAAAGTATTGGCGAAGTCGCCGACTTGAAAGTAAAGTACTATGAGAAAAGTTGATGTGTTTTGTTGATTGATTGTGTTTTTTCTTACAAAGCCCTGACGACTCCTATTTATACCCTAAAACTAGGACTCCTAGTCGATTACGACTTATTACAATCTTATTTTAAACAGAAAAACTGCTATATCTATAATATTCTTATAAAGGAAATGGACTCCCGCAAAATCTTCTGCCGCCGTCTCCTAATCCAATCAGGACTCTTTTCTTTTGCCTCTTGACCGAATCAGCGTTATTCCGTTGACCAACATTAGGCCACTTTTAACCGGGATCCTCTGTTGTGGTCCCAATCTGTTGGCGCAAGTTGCATCACCAATCGGCCGATTCCCAACTGTAACCTCAATCGGCCGATTCTTTACTGTAGCCTTTAGATCTGCCGCATCGGCCAATCTCTTCTCCTGACGCCGATTCAACACGTGTCAAAATCTGGTGTCAACACTAACTTTTGGCAAGTGTTGTAATAGGCTGACTAAGATTTGAGTACCTCTTTGGTGATGGGTACAACTTGGCCATTGGATACTCTAATCATGTAGGCCATGGCCATGTAAACTTGGTGGTTTGATTGTGACATTGGAAAGCAGTTGAATCTGCGATTGCAGAAACTTGTCGGAATTTTTACCTATGTCTCTTTACATTTCTGGTCTGAGTGTTGAATATCAAACTTGTCCTAAATTTTGTGATCTAGGTTCTCACAAAATTTCAACACTATTGGATCTTAATAGTTTGAGTTATAGGCAAGATACTATAACTCGTTCTGCCGAAAAATAGCCAAACCAGCGAAGCAAAGAGTAAATCGTTTGACTATCTTAGCAATCGATGTAGCCTCTTGGCTGAATACCAAAGTTTGGTGCAAAAGTAGGCTTGGACGTTTGTCACATAAAAAGGTCGTATATGATATCAACACCGGGTGGTAAAATTGCTTCCAACCAAATAATAAGGCTGGTACCGGTAAAGTTGGGTAGTAAAATCATCAACACGGACCTTGTTCTCTTACCCCTTGAAGGCATGGATATTATTTTGGGAATGAACTGGATGACTATGCATGGAGTCACACTGGACCTTTCTTCCCGTGCTGTTGAAATAAATTCACCTAGTCACGGAGCCACTACCCTATACCTACCGTTCCGGGAGTGCACGAATTCTTGTGCTTTCGTGATGGAAGGAATCAGCCTAGAGGATATTCCAGTGGTATCCGAGTATGCCGATGTTTTCCCGGATGATTTGCCAGGAATGCCGCCAGATAGGGACATTGAGTTCGTTATTGAAATGCAACCAGGCACTGCACCTATCCCCAAAAGACCCTATAGGATGCCACCTAAGGAATTGGCCGAACTGAAAACGCAACTCCAAGAACTACTGGACAAAGGTTTCATTCGCCCTAGCGCATCACCTTGGGGATGTCCAGCCCTTTTTGTAAAGAAAAAGGATGACAGTTTAAGATTATGTGTGGACTACCGACCTCTCAATGCGGTAACCGTTAAGAATAAATACCCACTTCCCCGCATCGACGTTCTCTTTGATCAATTATCTGGAGCTAGAGTTTTCTCAAAGATTGATCTTCGATCCGGATATCATCAGATAAAAATTCGCCCATGCGATATTCCTAAGACCGCCTTTTCCACACGTTATGGACTATATGAATTCTTGGTCATGTCCTTTGGTCTCACAAATGCCCCTGCCTACTTCATGTATCTCATGAATTCGGTATTCATGCCCGAGCTCGACAAATTTGTTGTAGTTTTCATTGATGACATCCTGATCTATTCCAAGAATGAGGAAGAGCACGCTAAGCACCTGCACATTGTTCTTCAGCGTCTCAGAGACCATCAGCTCTATGCTAAATTTTCTAAGTGCGAATTCTGGTTGGATAGTGTGAAGTTCTTGGGTCACACTATTTCCAACGAAGCCATAGCCGTTGACCCCAGCAAGGTACAAGAAGTGATGGATTGGAAACCTCCCACCTCTGTTCATCAGATTCACAGTTTCCTTGGTTTAGCCGGTTACTATCGCCGTTTCATTCCGGATTTCTCCAGGATTGCTAAGCCTATGACTGAACTATTGAAAAAGGGAGTAAAGTTTGTGTGGGATGAGAAATGCGAAGAAGCTTTCCACACTCTCAGAGAACGTTTGACTACAGCCCCTATGTTAGCTCAACCCGATAACACCAAGCCGTTCGATGTTTACTGTGACGCATCTGGCACTGGTCTTGGTTGTGTGCTTATGCAAGAAAATCGAGTTAACACCTATGCTTCACGAGCCCTTCGGCCCCATGAGCAGAATTATCCGACCCATGATCTCGAACTAGCAGCAGTCATTCATGCTCTAAAAATAAGGAGACATTATCTCATGGGCACTCGTTGTAATATCTACACTGATCACAAGAGTCTCAAATATATCTTCACCCAACCCGATCTGAATATGAGACAAAGAAGATGGCTAGAATTAATCAAGGATTATGATCTCGAGGTGCACTATCACCCCGGCAAGGCTAATGTAGTAGCGGATGCACTCAGTCGTAAGGCCCATTGCCATTGCCTATCAGTGGAAATCTATAATGAGACATTATGTTCGGAAATGAGGAAGCTTAGTTTGGAAATAATTTCCCAAGGCACTCTGAATCACATCTCAGTCGAGCCTACTCTCCACGACCAAATCATCATGGCACAATTACACGATGAAGGAGTTAAGATCATCAAGCAGAAACTCTCTCTAGGAGAAGAGAAATACAAATGTTTCCGCCAGGACCATAAGGGAGTTCTATGGTTCGAAAGTCGCATAGTCGTTCCAAAGAATCATGAGCTCCGTAAGAAAATTCTGGATGAGGCACACCATTCCAAATTTTCTATTCACCCCGGCAGTAGCAAAATGTATCAAGATCTTAAACAAAATTTCTGGTGGACTAGAATTAAAAGAGAAATTGCTAAATATGTCTCAGAATGCGACACCTGCCAAAGAGTAAAAGCCAGCCACTTGAAAGTAGCCGGTACACTTTAACCTTTGTCTATACCTTTATGGAAATGGGAGGACATAAGTATGGATTTCATTGTTGGATTGCCAAGTACCACACAGAAACACGATTCCATATGGGTTATCGTGGATAGACTCACAAAGACAGCACATTTTATTCCGGTACACACCACCTATACTGCCAAGAAGTACATCGAGATTTATCTTGATCGCATTGTTTGCCTACATGGAGTACCGAAGACTATTATTTCCGATCGTGGTACTCAGTTTGTAGCGCACTTTTGGGAACAATTGCAAGCTTCTCTTGGTACTAAATTGATTCAAAGCTCAGCCTATCATCCTCAAACTGACGGACAAACTGAAAGAGTAAACCAAATTCTTGAAGACATGCTTAGAGCTTGCGTCATTCACTATGACAAGAGTTGGGACAAATGCCTATCCCTAGCAGAGTTCTCATATAACAATAGTTATCAAGCGAGTTTGAAAATGGCACAATTTGAGGCCTTATACGGACGAAGATGTCGAACCCCTTTGAGTTGGTCACAGACCGGGGAACGCAAAATATTTGGACCAGACTTGGTAATCGAGGCAGAAGAAAAAGTGAGAGTAATACAAGAAAACCTTAGAGCCGCACAATCCAGACAAAAGAGCTATTTCAACAGAAGGAGAAAGCCACTAAAATTTGAAGTTGGTGACCACGTCTACCTTCGAGTTTCACCAACCAAGGGTGTCCAACGATTCGGAGTCAAAGGAAAACTATCTCCCCGTTATGTTGGTCCCTACGAAATCATCGAGAGCTGTGGACCCGTAGCCTATAGAATTCGACTGCCCCCTCAGCTTGCAGCCATCCATGATGTCTTTCACGTATCTCAACTCAAGAAGTGTGTCCGAGTTCCTACCGAGGTTGTCGAACAACAGGAAATCTTAGTAGAGCCTGACCTCTCATATGTTGAGTACCCTATCAAAATTATGGATCAAAAAGAAAGAAGCACTAGGAGGAAAGTGATTAAAATGTACAAAATTCAATGAAATCATCACACTGAGGAAGAAGCCACATGGGAAACTGAAAGTTTTCTAAAACAAAATTTCCCGGGTTTTCTCAACTTCAACGGAGGTACACACACTACCCAATCTAAGCTTATTGTCCGAATCTTAGGACGAGATTCTTTTTAAGGGGGGAAGGCTGTAACACCTCAGGTGTTTAAATTACGAAATAAGTATCTTTAGCTTAACACGGTGCATAAATAATTAAGAGAAGTTTCAACGAAATGAGTTTTTAAAAATAACTTCTAAACTAGACCTCAAATAAACTTTGGCTTGAAAAAAAACTTGTGTAACTTTTCATTTTGAACAACTTTCGTGTTGAAGGATTTTCGAGTTGCAACACAAAAATTTGAGAAACACTTGGATTTGCAAACCAGTCCCTGCCTTTTCTTCTATTTCGCTGCAGACCCTTCTTTTCCACCTCGCCCGACCCTCCGACGCGCAGCCGCTTCGCCCGACCCTACGTTCGCCCGACCCTTCGGCTTCCCTACGGCCTCGCTTCGCCCGACCCTCGGCTTCGCTGCGGCCTCGCTTCGCCCGACCCTCGCCCGCCGCGCAGTCGCCGCAGGCCAATTGGCCGGCGATGCCTGACAGCGCTAGGCGCCAAGCCAATGCCTGGCCGCGCCCGCACGTGCGCCCGCACGCCGCGTTCCTCCCCAGTCCGCACACGCCACGCGCGCGCCGGCGACCCGCGCCCTTGCTCGCCGCCCGCCGTGCCCAATGGACGAGCCGCGCCGTGCCCGTGTCTCCGCCGCGTCCCGCCAGTCGCCGCGCTCGCCGCCCGGCAAGGCAGCTGCTGCAGCTCCTCGCCCAACCCGCGCGCCGCGTGATCTCTAGCTCCACACGCCAAATCCTCAGCGCCCAGTCCCCTGCCCGCACCTGCCGCACACCATGCGGCTTTGTTCGCCGCCCGCCGCGGCCAGTCACGCGCCCCCATCGTGTCGCCCACACCCGCGTCTCACAGTCAAGTTCCGCCCCTACTCCCGCCTCTCTGCTGCCTACAAAAGACCGCACGGAGTCCCCCTCCCGCGCCCAGACGCCAAAACGTCGCCGCCGCCACCATTAACGCTGTCGTGCTCAGCTCACCGTGGAGCTCACCTCTCCGGCCACCCCTTGCCAGAGCTGAGTCTTCCACCACCACCACAGCACCCCACCGCAGCTCACTGCCCGACCCATCGTCGCCCAGAGCCGCCGGAGCACCGCCAGCGCCGCCCGCGCTGCCGCCGCTCCTTGCTGCTCCGTGGGCAGCCCACACCGGAGCTCCTCCGTCCCAGCCAAGCTTCGAAACTGGTTCCCCTCGACGCCGCGAAGCTCGTTGACCAGCCCACGCTGTCCCCTTCTCGCCAGAGCACCATCGCTGACGTTCCGCCCCGCCGCCGCCCCTCTGCTCCGCGCCGACGAGCCACCTCCAGTCACTCCCAACCCCGACCAAGGCCACGCCAAGGTAGCTCTCACCTCCCTGAATCTCCCCGACCCTTTTCCCCTCGCCGCCGATGAGCCCCCTCACCGGAATCTGGACGGCCGCAGTGCCAGCGCCACCCAGGGACCCAATTGCTTCGATTGCAATCTTTAAAAGAGTCTGCACGCAAGTTTCCAGGGGCATATCTGTAAACCTATGTTTAAACTTTGAATTCAAAATCAGTGAACTTCTAAAACTCATGTAAAATCGTGGAAAAATCGGAAAAATACAAACTCAACTGTTATGGAATCTTTACATGAAAATCTACAACTTTTGTAACATGCATTTCTTCAGTTGCTTGCTAAATCTTGCTATAAATTAAATGGAAGATTTAATAGACTTAAATTGTACCCACTTTTTTAGACAAAGTCTAAACTTGAAAATTTAACAGTAGTTTGGTTGCTTGGTTTGTACGCCAGTGTAAAAATGTTAGGGCCAGAACCCTTCTCTAGCTAAACTTCTTAATAAAACTTGTTTATGGCATGAAGTAATAAAACTAATTCAAATAATTAGTTTCTGTGCTTGGGAAATGTTCAACTCTTTGTTGTAGCACGTATTAGAGTAGCCCTTTCTGTATAAAAAGTTTCATACACAGAAATCCTATAAAACATCCTGTAGAAATTAATCTTTATTAAACTAGGTGTATCTTGTCCTATTTATTATGCTTTTTATCTTGCTCAGTAAAATCCGAAAAATTTACAGCAACACACTTATGGATAGATTAACTCCCTGTAAAATTTTTGGTGTCAATACCCGAATAGTTTGTTCTGTATGAAAATAACTATGTTCTAACAGTGGCTGGGTAATGCATTTTTCATAAATAATCTGCTGCGTGAAAATGTCTAAAATTTTTACACTGCTTTTATCTCTGCATATTGTGCTCCAAATAAAAATTTCATCACCAGAAGTTATCTAATCCAGAAATTGTGTTTAATCCAAGTTGTGCTTAAAAAATTATGTTTCTAATATAACACAACTCCTTCTTGTTTAATGAAGTTAATAGTTAAGTTATACTCTATTAACAATTGCCCAAAGAAATCTTAACTCGGTAACTTCACTACCAAACCGATGTTTTGTGAACTACAACTTTATCGTGAAGAAAAATAATCATCATACACCATCACTATAACTTACACTTGTGCATTCATATAGGGTCGACTACTCTCGCCGACGGAACGTACGAGCTGGTGCCCGCGTCCGAGAGTGAGCAGCGTGAAGCTCAAGTAAATCTAACTGAAGCTCTCGAAGACCCGAGCCCAAGTTCGGACGAGCCCCAAGCTAACTTTTCCCAAGAAGGCAAGCCCCGGAGCATGAACCCTATTTTTCTAAACTTATGCAACTTATTACTCTACTTTACTTGTGCATTAAGTTTATAGGAGTTGAATGAAAATTTAGTCGCATGATCCTAGGTACCCATGCTCTGAATACTAGATGTAAGGTTCGATAGAATGCTATGCTAATAGGACTCGGTAAAAGTCGAGTGATTTCCTGTCACTCGCGAGAATATAGGAGTTGAATGTTTACTACATGCTGCAATCATAAGGTCAATGGACGGATGGGGCTATGGTACGATGTTTATGATGATGGTTGAGGCCCCGTCTGTTTAGTGAAAAATGCTAAGGCCGCAGTGTGTGGTAGTGGTGGTTAAGTCTTTGAACGTACTAACCACATGCCGAGAATATGGTAATCGGTAAGCTTAAGTACTGGATTGAACCGAGGCCGGAATATACTCCCCACCGTCTTGAATTCGTTCACATCTAGCTAATGGCGGGTGCATGTGCCGCCATGGCCCGGCGTCGTACCGTGGTCCGTGGGGACGTGTAGCCGAGGGCGGTGGGCCTGTTCCGTGAAGCGGGAATTGAAGGGAAAAGTTGCACGTGTGACTCTTGGAGTAACCACGTGACGTGTGTTTAGGTTTCCCTTGCAAGGTTAAGAAATTCGATTCGAATCGTCCGTTTCTCGCGATTAATGAGACTGCTTGACCCTTTTACCACATAGAGTAAGAAGAGGAACAATGATGATGATTAATCTTGTTGGATGCAAAATAATTCTTCCACCATGTATGATATTGGATAGTTGCTTACCTAGAATGGTTAAAGAAAGCTAGAACTTGGAGCTAAAATCTGAAAGTAAGGACCTACTTATATATGCTTTTCGGCAAAACAAACCCCTCAAGCCAAAAGTCTTGCATGTCTAGGAGTAGGCTAAGTATATTCCACTAGTCGGGTAAGCCTTGCTGAGTATTAGTATACTCAGCCTTGCTTGTGGCTTATTTTCAGGTGAAACTTTCGAGGATATGATTTATAGTTTGACTTGGCCTTGTACCCTCCCTCCTGGTTGGTCGGTGGAATGGGATACGCCCCCGGCCAACGGTGATAATGCCGAGTGATGTCTCGTACGGGCTTCATCGAGATATCCTGTATCGTCGAGTAGTTGTCGTTATCTTTTCCGCTGCTTTGAACTCTGAAGAACTCATTTATTTTGAACTCTGAAGTACTTTGTTTTACGACTTTGAACTCCATTGTGATAATAATTTATGATGAACCCTGTGGTGTAAAACTTGTGGAATGTTGTATACTCTGGGCTCACCTTCGTGTGAGTACATGTATGTGTGGTTTCGATCAGCAAAAACCGTGGTTGTATCGGGAGGTTACCCGACAAACCAGTGGATTATTCCGTTTGAAGTGCGAGTTAGCCCTGATTGCCCTTACGGTGATGGTTAGCGCGCTTGAGCCGGATTAATTCAGGTGGTTCTGCCACAGGCAGCGGCCCCGCCTCATCCGGCGGCGGCCTCGCCTCGCCCAGCCGGCGCCTGCCCCGCGCGGCCTCGTCCGGCGGCAGCCTCGCCTCGCCAGGCGCAGCAGAGGAGGGGGAGGGCGACGAGCAGAGGAGTGGGAGGGCTCGGGAGCGCGCCGGTTCGCGCGGGAGGATGGGGATGGCGAGCGCGAAGCCTCGGCATAGATGGCGAGCGCAGCTGCGAGGATGCCGAGCTGGAAAGCGAGCGGACGAAGATGGCGAGTCCGTTGGAAAGGGATTTCAGCGTTGTTTTCTTTTTTTACAGATCCTCTCTCGTTTGCGGAGTTTGTTGAAGTTGCTCTAAGTACCGTCGGTGTACAAGTTTTTATATAACTCTTTACACAATTTGATAAATGTGTCTCACTAATCTCCAAGGACGGTGAGAGTGACGTGGCACAAGATGACCCATGAATATCAAAGGGAAACCAAAACCAGCAGCACGCAAGACATCGTTAAGAAGGCTCGCGGCAGCGGAAGACACTGCCATTAACCAGCTCCATCAGCTTTGCTGCCTGGTAGTGTGGCAATGCATGACGATGTTCATCAGAGCCTTCCAAAGTTCCAATTGGCTGTCAGCCTCTCAGGTAGTGTGGTCTGAGTTTGCTTTCAATTGGTGTCTGGGAGAACCATGGCATGAAAGACTTTCGTGTCGTCTCCCAGGGAGAAAAGGAGCATGGGCCAAGATCGTCGGGCTTCCTCGTCCTCGACAATGCTTTCTCTTGCTCGGCTCCGACTCCGAGCTTGCAGAATCAACAGAGACACTCCTTGTGCACAACGTTCATTTAGTTGCTAGTGCTATGTTGACATGTTGTACGTCGGAGATGGAAGAGAAATGGCATGTGGAATTGGTTTGTAAGCTGGCCGGGAAGGTTGCCGCCATCACCGGTGGCGCCAGCGGCATCGTTAAGGCGACCGCCGCCGAGCTCGTCAGGAACAACGGTGCGAAGGTGGTCATCGCCGACATCCAGGACGACGTTGGCTGCAAGTGGCGGAGCCAGAAATTTATGGCTGAGTATGCCACATATAAATTTTTGAGTAAATTGCATCCATCATGCAACAACTTGTATGATTGTATCACTTTAGTTCAACAAGTTGCAAAGTTTGCAAATGGATTCATAAACTTGTCAAAATGTGCATATATACAGTCACATGCATGTCACGTAGATGTATTTTGCCTCCTTAACTGGATATTTTTATGCGTAACCTCCTATTTTTATCCCTCCTTCTCATCTATATCTTAACCAGGGGCGAAACTAACCAAGATGCAGGAGGGTACGTTAATTCCTAACAAGTATCTTATTATATATATAGGTTTGAAGCAACATTATATAAATATAACAATATAAATTTTATTTTAATACCAATATCTCAATATTAGTTAGTGATAAGTGGTTTCCAACGAGAATGAAGTAGGATAAAAGTGACTAAAAAAATCTATAAAGCTCAAAATTTCAACGTACTAGTGCATATTGCTTGCGTGGAAAAAATAACTAATTGGCTTAGACAAAATAGAATGTTGCATTGATAGTCAATAGAATATTCCTTTATACCTTTATACGTACTCATCTTCTATGGAACAGTCATTCCACTTTTTGCGGTACCACATTTAACCCCCAAAATTAAAATGTAGAACCTCTTGTACGTAGGTGTTTGAAAATCTTTACCAAGAAAAATAAAGATAGGAGATAATATGAAAAATTGATCCAAATCACCTATCATGTTGACAAAATACATTTGCACGGGTCCATGTGACCGTATATGCACTCATTTGATAAGTTCGTGTATCAATTTGCACATTCTGCTACTTGTTGGATCAAAGTGATACAACCATACAAGTTGTTGTATGGTGGATGTTATTTACTCTAAATTTTTTTAAAGCAAATACACAATATAATGGATGATAAGTTATAATTGCATAGTAAATTCATAATAATAACCAAAGTACAAGTTCTGAGCATGAATAATTAAAAGATATTACAAAAGGCTACTACAATATAACCCTACGATTGCATTTTAGGTGCCAGTTCCTCTATCCACCATTCACAAATGTATCTCCACCAGGGCATTTTGTTCTATCCTTGAACAAATAGTAGCAAACAAAGCAAAAGGCTACATCTTTTTCTACACTATACTCAAACCATTTATAATCCTTAAACCGGGCAAAAGCGACGTGAATGACCACTTATATCTCTGTATTTAAAATCATGATTCTTTGGTTGATATGGCCCTAACTCAATATATCTCCTTCTAACTCTATCTTGGTCATTGATATCATACCTTGAGATAGGAATCTGCTTCCCAGGATCATGCTCAAGTGCTTCCAAATCTGCTCTGATTTCACCCTCTTCGTCAGTTGTTTCTTCTGCAATTGGAGTTGGGGGGCCTCTGACCGGCTGGCTCCTTCGCGGTTCGTGCTCGTGAAGAGAGGCGCAGGGGGCTGGTCAGCCGGAGTAGGGGAGATCGGAGGAGCAGGCAGGTCGCCACCTCGCCGGCGCCGGACGCCGCCACTGGAGCGAGGAGGCGGGGACAGGGCGGGCCGGCGGGGGCCGGGGTCGCGGGGAAGACGCGCGTACGCGACTCGCAGTCACAGAGCAGGCAAGACGCGAGCCTGGTGGCCAGGAGCCGAGGAATCAGCTGTCAGCAGCGATGGCCTGGACTAGTGGGCTTCCTTCATAGGCTGTGGGCTTCGTTGTATTGGGCAGCCATATTGGAAAGTATAAATTTATGTATACACTAGTAAAGTAGCCATATGTTGCAACAGATAAATACCATATATATTATTATCACCGAATCATTAAAACTCATTTCATTTAATTAGAAGCATAATCCTATTAAAAGTGTTTAGTCAAGATGCTACCAGCTATTGATAAAAGGCAGACCAAACCTCATGCACAAATTAGCTCGTGGTCATAGCAAAAGAAAATTAGCTGAACGAGTGCCATCAGTACTTACAACATGCATATGGCACACTTTGAGAGCATCATGAGATCTTTGCATGAGATCTTTGGCGATTTAGGAACATAACCAGCCCACCTCATCATTTCATTTGGTTCAGAAAGGCGGCGATTGAACTTGGCGTATTGCTATACAATTTCGGAAGGTGAGATTGACGAAACGGGGAAGCGGAAGTGCGGAATGGTGGGTGGTGGCCCGGCTCCGGTGAGGGGCGACACGACGGACCTCATTTGGCGTCTCATATTGTCCATGCGCCTGTGGTGCTCAAATGGTCTAATGTCTATATGACCGCTATGTGGACCACTTATAGGTTCTAGGATAACAAAGATGCCATTGTCTTGTTTGGTCTCCTCTGTAAGAAAAATGGCCCCATTAGGCTATATTGTGATTTTGGTGATTGAGTGACAACATGATCAATGGGACTAACAAGTTTGTGAGCACAAGTTTGTAAAATTTTTAGGTTTCATGAATGGAGTCCAAACCATCTCCAAGATAGTCCAAATGATCTCAGCGACAGTTTGGACAAATGGCAGAAATAATGAACGGGTCGGTTGAACCGACAGCTCTGAAATTGCACGGGTCGGTGCAATTGGACTTAACATGGTGTTACAGTGAAGAATTGGTCTACACAGTTGGTTGAACCGACGCTGGATCAATAGAGGCGTCGGTGCATTGTGCATTGCATCAGAGAGTTTAGGAACTCAAGGCTGAGAAGATGCTTCAGGACCGGTTAAACCGACGCATAGTCGGTGCAAAGCGTCGGTGCATTGTCAGGTGCATCAGAGAGCATTTTCGAAGCACTACAGAGGATCCTTCAGGATCGGTTGAACCGACGCCCCGTCGGTGCAATGACGCAAGCAATATTCTGAAGTCAGACGTCCAACGGCTAGCTCGAAGATGTGTGCGACCGGTTAAACCGACGCATGTGGTCGGTTGAACCGACGCTATGCGTAGAAAAGGCAAAATGGCTAGTAACGGCTACTTTGAGTTGGTGGCCTATATATATGCCTCACCCCAGGTCATTTGAGTGTGCTGGAGTCTAGAGGAACCCCATACATACCAGAGAACACCTCCAAGCCACCCAAGAGCATATTAATCACATATTTAGTTTTAGCACAAGCTTTGTGAGAGTTAGTGCTAGGTTTAGCTCTTGAGAGAGTGGGAGAGCAAGGTTTGTACCTTGTGTGCTGGTTCTAGAAGTGAACCACAAGTTGTATCTTAGTGTGCCGGCACCTTGGAGCTTTGGTGGCTCGCCGGCAAGTCTACGACCCTCCGGCTTGGTGTGGAGCGGCGTCGACGGTTTTGTGCGGGGGACGTGGAGATCCCCATCCTTGGTGGAGAAGCACCTTAGTGGAAAGCAGAATCAAGGTGACTGTGGTGACTTGACATAGCCTTGGTGGCGAGTCAAGAAGAGTCCCGGAAGAGACTTGGTTGCCGGGAAGCAATACTCTTTGTGAGTGCTTCAACAGTATGGATGTAAGAGTGACTTTGTGCAAAACCGAACCAAGGGATAATCCTCGCGTCAAGAGTTTGCTTCCTCTCATCCCCTCTCTTAAGCTTCCGCATTTATTACTTGCAATCTTTGTGTGCCTTTACTTTTATAGAGTAGCATCTTGATAGTATTGGCTATAGGATGCAAAACTCTTTGGGGTGAGAGTTTCACACTAGGAAAACCATAGTTGCATATCTAGATAGCATGATCTAGTTTAAGTTTTATGCAAATTAGTTGGAGCCATAGGTTAAGGTTTTAAGTTTGCCTAATTCACCCCCTCCCCATCTTAGACTACCAGGACCGATTCCTTTCGTCCTCGTTGCTGCAAGACTCACGGCCACCGAACTGGTGCATGTCTACTGGGCCCAACGGGAAGAAAAGTGCCTCTCGAGTGCACGCCAAGCATCGCGTCCAGCTTGCTCTTCGGAACTTGCTCGGCCTTTTATCAGGCTAGTAGGCTAAGCGACATAATTCAAGACGGAAACGAACTCGTGCGTGAAACGCGTTGAAAGCTGAAGGACGAAAACTGACGGTCAGAACACGTAAAGGATTTCTTCCATGCTTCAGAAATAGGTAAAGATAAAGATATTGGTATTTTCCTCCAAATGATGGGTATGTAAAGGAATATACACTACTGGTTTCCCACATTTGCCGTGTGCTAATGGCACACGATAAAACATCAAAAATGCAGGGCAAATTTGTCGTGTGCTGTTTCGGCCCACGGCAAAAAAAAAACACCGGCCACCACCACCTCCGGTTGCCGGTCGCCCGCACCCCCCCCCCCCCCTGCCCCGTGGCCGCGCCACCGCCGCTCGTGGCCCGCGGCGGAGGGAGAGAGAGAGCCATGGAGGGAAAGAGAGGGGGGCTTATCCATCAGATGGGGAAGGAGAGAAGGGGAGGGATCCGGCCGGGGCCACTTCGGCCAATTAGAAGCCAGGATTCTAGGCACATGAATCGTTGACGTGGTTGTTTGTGTTTCTTTTACGCGCTTATAATGAAATTTTAAATGGCTAAAACAAATTCAAATCAAAAAAGATGTAAACTATAAGGTTTAGATCTCGTCGAGCTCTACAACTTTGATATATAACTTATTTACATCCGAGGTCATTTGAAAATTTTAAAATTTGAAAATTGGATAGCTTATAGTGATATTTTGAAGTATTAAACAATCTCAAATATAAAAGTTGTCAACTACAAAGTCTTATATTTCGTCGAGTTGTACGACTTTGGTATAAATTTTTTTTCATATGAGATCATATAAAAAAAGGTATGTATTCAAAAAATACATCCACTAACTCTCTCACATACAATCACACATATATTTCTTGTCAGATGTTTCGATTTTGTAAACATCGTTATAACAAAATGTACAAAATCTTCTCAACTTTTTATCACAACCTCCATGTGTGATACCATCACATCATGACAAATCTCATAATTTTGAGACTTCATTTGCTTTTCTTAGAATTTAAAAATCATGCGGACACACGTTAGTAGTCATGTTTCTTGTATAAGATGTTCGAAATTTCTTTTCATTTCACGAGTAAGACCTCAAACTGGGCTAAATAATATGAATATAATTTTTCTAGTCGTTGTACTCTATTATTTGAATCACTTGCACTTCAAATTTGACTTGATTCAAAAAATTGATCGAAATGCAATTAGTTAGGTAAATATAGAAAGCAAATACAAAAATGATCCAAATTTTAATACGAAGTACCACATGTTGTATACGGAGAGTAGAAAAAAGTTTGAGGGGAAAAGAGTAAAAAAATTATTACTTTACCGTGTGCCAAAAAAAGCACACGACAAACTAAAAAGTTTGCCGTGTGCCAAAAGAAAACACATGGTAAAGACTAAAAACACACGATAAAACCACTTTTGCCGTGTATTAGATTTTTACCGTGTATTTTTATCTTAGCACATGGCAAAGAATCTCTTTTCCGTATGCCCGATAGAAAGCACGTGGTAAACTACCGGGCTAAAAAGCCAGTTTCCGGTAATGATAGGGGCATACCTTGCCGCCGACCCTCGGCAACGCCGTGGCCGCGGAGCTCGGCCCGGGCGCCACATGCTACACGCGTTGTGACGTGGCCAACGAGGCGCAGGTCGCGGCGGCCGTGGACTTAATTCGCGGTCGCGTGGCACGGGTACCTGCTGGACGTCATGTTCAAACACTCCGGTATCGGGGCAACCCTGGGGTGTCGCCGCCTTTGGGCGCCGTGGACCTCGCCGACTACGACCAGGTGATGGCGATCAACGCCCGGGGAGTGCTGGCGGGGCTCAAGCACGCCGTGCGCGTCATGGTCCCGCGCCGCCGCGGCAGCATCATCTGCACGATCCAGCATCGCGGGGTTGGTTGGCGGCGTGGCCACCCTGGCGCACGGCGCCTCCAAGGCGGCGGTGCTGGCCCTGGTGGCTGGTGCGAACGAACGCGGATTTGCTAAGCGTAGCGGGAGCTACCCCCCTCACCCGCCGCCCACCGGCTGTCCCACCCTGTCCGACCGGGGGCGCTATCGCGCCCCCTCGCCCACGCCGCCGGACGAACTGCCGCCACCGCCGCCGCCGGGCCTGTCGCCGCCACCCCCCTTCTCCTCTAAGTCCGTCGGGCCATGGCTCCCCCCGAAACCCGAATCCCCTAAGCTCTGCCGCCTCCCTCCACTACCCCGGCCGCCGGTGACCTTGCCGGCGACCCCCCCCCCCCCCCCCCCCCCCCCCCCACACACACACACACAAACCACCCCTGGACGGCGGCGGCGGCGGCGGGTGCGAATTTGGTGAGGGTGGGTAGCTCCCGCTACGCACATCAAAAGGTTTGGCGGTGCGCACGGAGATGGCGCGCTCTAGGGTGCGCGTGAACGCCATCTCTCCCAGCGCTATCATGATGCCGATGGGCCAGGAGTGCTCAAGAACCCTATAAGGATAAAACATTTTTATAGGAATTTTGGAGCTGAGTAAGGATAGGATAAATCTCGATTTTCCCAAGACATTGATGTTTCAACAAAGTAAAACGTTGATACGGAATCCCAGTTTGAAAAGGAACTCTATCTTTTGATAAACTAGTAAAATATACGTGCATGTCGCACGTAATGTACTATTGTGTGCATATTCTATATTCTATATTTATTCAATCAATATAAATGACGATGCTACATAGTTTCTATATTTAAACTCGGTGTCTAAGTGCACTTCAAGCCGATGAAACAACCATACCTGCTTTTGAAATAGGCTAAGTAGAGCAAACACACAGCGAGTAATTGAATCAAGGCTGTTTTAAATTTTACAACATATAAATCAACCTTTGGTCAACATAAAAAGTTAGTGCAAACTATGTACTCTACAATGGAATCAAGCTTGGGGCAAATAGGGGAAGATTTGTAATTGTTTAAAGGCTCCAAAGTTTGAATCAGATGCTTCTCAAATTAAGGACTTAAAGAAATCTTGCTAAGTCTGAAAAACAGAAAAAATAGCAAACTTTGGACATAAATAAAATGATATTTTGTGTAGTAACTATGGATGACAATTACCCAAATAGAAAGCTGGATGTTCAGGCTTTACAAAGGTACCATTTTTTTCCATGGAAAGATCAGTAAAGTGTTTAATTTTGAATTCAAATTCATGCAGATTGAAACAAGTTTATGAAATTCTGAAAACTGTCTGAACCTACCATGTTCAGAGCCATTTTTAGTTATGTTCGAGGCCGAATCTGAGGATGTTCCTGAAAGCAAAAGTGTAGCCAAATGTCAGGGATACAACTTTGTTATTGACCAATTTCAAAGTTTGGAAATGGAATTTGGCGAAACAGAGGCTCAAAAACCAGGGTTTGCACGGGACAGCTACAGTTCATGTTTATCTCTTCCCAAGCGCCTTGAAGATGCATTCCTGGGCAAATTCAAAGCTCGACACGCGTCGATCTCACAGCTCAAACACGTCCAAGAAAGCAGATAGGAGGTGGCAACGGATCACAGTGGAGAATTTGAATAAATACACTTCCTTGGCGCCATTCATCGCCGAGTTCATCTTCTCACCAAAATTCGTCGCTACCAATCCATCTCCATCAAATTCCTCAAGCCATTAGCTTCACTGAGCCCTAGCAACCCATTTGAACAAATCCCAGCCCCTGCCATCCCCTGCCGCCGTTGATCCTCGGGTGAGCAGAGAGCTTGGGGGTTTGGGGGTGAGGGGTTGGTTTAGGGTGGTATGTGAGGAGGAGTTGAGGGTGCTGATGGTGTAGGAGTGGCTCGTTGGCTTGTTCCTCACTCAAAATTCATGCAGAGTAATATTGCGCTACTGAATTAAATTTTGGACAAGAATAGTGGTGAACCTGGGATAAATTATCATTTTGTGCAGAAGAAGATAAAACTCTACTATTGTCTTTGATATAAAAAAAATACTTCATATTGAATTTAGAACATTACGATCATGTCTATGACCCCTAGGTGTATATTTACAAAAATTTAACAAATTTATAATGTTATGTTACATGGGTAAAACTTACACACAAGTGACTACTATTTTCAAACTAATGATTTTAAAGTTATAATAGCCAACCTTTTTACGAGTTTCCATTGCAAAAAAGTTTAAAAACAGGATCTGAGAGAGAACATTTGAGGAGTACAAATTATTTCACCATGCTAAGTGTGAAATTCATGTTCTATTTAAAGTTGAATGGTTGTTTAAAAAAAGACAAAATAATTTCGTCCTTGAACTTTCTTCAAAGGCTCAAATTCATCCTTCAACTTTCAAATAGGCCAATTTAGTTCTCGAACTTCTCATTTGGTCCCAATTTCAGTTCTAGTGTGATGTGGTACATATATGTGGTATGCTAAGTCATCCCAGATTGCATATAAAGTTCTTGGTACGTTATCAAGTGCAACATTGCATATAAAGTTCTTGGTACGTTATCAAGTGCAACACATGTATCAATTCAAGTGCTATACTAACTCATAATTCATTAATATGGTAAAAATAAGTTATTGTTAATCTTGTGTCTACGAATAAAAGGTTTACATTTTATTTATTTGTGTATTCTAATTAACTATTGAACCATATTTTTTACTAGACATAGAATGCTAGAAAAGTTCAGAGATTAAAGAGTTTATTTGTATCTACGATTTATTTTTATATCACATATTGTTGACTAGGCACACCAACATGGCATACCACATAAGATTAGTGATGAAAATGAGCTCAAATAGAAAGTTTGAGGATTAGATTGATCAATTTCATAGTCAAAGGACGAATTTGATCCTAAGTCAAAAGTTAAGGTATCAAATCAGCTATTTTGCCAAGAAAAAGAAGAAGTTGAATGAAACACACTGCAAAGGCAAGCTGCAAAACCCTGCTAAACCTCCCCGAGACGAACCATGGCCCATGCTCCCAATTCCCAAATTAAATGTCCCGCCTCCTCCCCTGCCGCCGCCACCTCTCCTCCTCCGCCTCCGCCTCCCTCAGCGAGCTCGCCTCCCTCCTCGCCGCCGGCCGCTTCCACCGCTCCGTCGACTTCGCCAAGTCCCTCCTCTCCTCCCATCCCCCCGCCGCCAACGTCCCCGACCTCTACCACGCCCTCGTCGCCACACCCGCCGCCGCCGCCGCCGCCGACTGCCACGGGGACCAGCCCCCTCGTTCCTTCCTCTGCGACGCCGCCTCCGCCCTCGTCGTCGCCTCCGCGCGCCTCCGCCAACCCGACGGCGCGCTCCGCCTGCTCTCCCTCCTCGCCAGCGCGGGCGACGGCGCCGTGCACGCGCCGCTGCCGTCCCTCTCATCCTGCAACCTCCTCCTCGAGTCCCTGCTCTCCCTCGACCGGCACGCCGACGCGCGCGCCGCGTTCGGCGTCCTCGTGGCCGCCGGGGTACGCCCGGACACCTTCGCGTGGAACAAGGCCATCCAGGCCTCCGTCGCGGCGGGAGACCTCGATGAGGCCGTCGGCATGCTGCGGCGGATGGGCCGCGAAGAAGGGGCTCCTCCGCCCGACGCCTTCTCGTACAATGTGGTCATCGCGGGACTATGGAGGGCAGGGAAGGGCAGCGACGCCCTCAAGATGTTCGATGAAATGGCGGAGAGGGGAGTTGCGCCGAATAGGATCACATACAACACGATGATCGATGGGCATGTCAAGGGCGGGGACCTGGAGTCTGGTTTCAGGCTGCGGGATCGAATGCTCCATGATGGCCCAAAGCCGAATGTCATCACTTACAACATCCTGCTATCAGGGCTGTGCCGTGCTGGCAGGATGGACGAGACGAGAGCCTTGTTGGATGAGATGGCATCACATAGGTTGGTGCCGGATGGTTTCACATACAGCATTTTGTTTGATGGTCTCACTAGAACTGGAGATTCACGGAGCATGCTTTCTTTGTTTGGAGAGTCTTTGAAGAAGGGCATCATGATTGGGGCTTACACTTGCAGTATCTTTCTGAATGGTATGTGCAAAGAAGGAAAGGTTGCAAAGGCAGAACAGGTGTTGGAGATGTTGGTGCACACAGGATTGACCCCAACACGAGTGATCTACAACACTCTAATCAATGGCTATTGTCAGATTCGGGACCTTCAAGGGGCCTTCTCCGTATTTGAGCATATGAAATCACGTTACATTAGGCCAGACCACATCACTTATAATGCACTAATAAATGGTTTGTGCAAGGCGGAGATGGTGACCAAAGCAGAGGATTTGGTGACGGAGATGGAGAATAGTGGAGTGGATCCAAGTGTGGAAACTTTCAATACACTGATTGACGCTTATGGGAGGGCTGGCCAACTTGAGAAATGTCTCATTGCTCTATCTGATATGCAAGAGAAGGGTATAAAGTCAAATGTTGTCTCTTTTGGTTCAGTTGTAAATGCTTTTTGCAAGAATGGAAAAATCCCAGAAGCTGTAGCAATCTTGGATGATATGATACACAAAGATGTTTTACCAAATGCACAGGTATACAACTCAATCATCGATGCTTATATAGAGTCTGGTGCCATTGAGCAGGCTTTTGTTCTTGCTGAGAAGATGAAAAATAGTGGAGTATCTGCAAGTGTAGTTACCTACAATTTGTTGTTAAAAGGTCTTTGCAAAAATTCACAAATAGATGAAGCTGAACAAATGGTCTACAACTTAACAAATCACGGGCTGAGACCTGATGTTGTCAGCTACAATACTATAATATCAGCATGCTGCAACAAGGGCGATACTGACAGAGCATTGGAGCTTCACCAAGAAATGCACAAGTATGGCATCAAACCTACACAGAGAACGTACCATACACTTCTTAGTGCATTGGGTGGTTCAGGAAGAGTACATGATATGGAAAGTCTGTATCGGCAAATGTTGCACAAGAACGTGGAGCCTAGCAGTAGCATATATAGCATCATGGTCGATACCTATGCGAGATTTGGCAATGAATCAAAGATGGAATCTCTGAAGAAGGAAATGTCAGAGAAAGGAATCTCCATTGATGACACCGAAAGAACTAACTGTGAGCTAGATAGGAGTATAGCAAGTCCAATTTGATTGCATTGTTTTGAAAGGAGCAGGCTGGAAGGCAGCATATTGTGTTAATAGAGAAAAAAAAAAGTTTCAGAGTTAGAGTTCAATTGTACAGAAACACAAGGAAATAGCAGTATGCTGCTCAAAAAGATGATAACTGCTAGGTATATTTGATCTGAATCTTTTGCTCCTGCTAGACCTAGTTCTCTAATTTATTTTTTAATCTTATCTAGCAGTGTATTTGGATCAACTTTTGTTATTCCTCCATTGTAGAAAACTCGTGCACCATGCTCCTTCTCCATTACTTCCTAGATTGCAAGGACGGCAGAGGATATTATTTTGAAAATTTGGTCATTGCATCTCATGGGCAGAATGGTTATCTAAATTTACTATATAATTTATGTACAGAATTCAGGGCACATGTTTGTATTAATGTACTGTGACATCTTTTGTTTGCCAAATTGCCATACCTAAAATGAAAAATGGCATTTCCTTTACCGATGAAGCGTGTAAACACTTATTAGATTGACATCTAGTTAGATGTTGTGAAACTGAATAGGGTGACAAGAAAATAATTTGCTTATAGTTGCTGTCACTTATGTTGCTTAGTGACTTTCCACTGATTTATTTTATTTATTACTTCTATCATAGGTTGAAAGATAATCACTGAATGGTCCAAAAGTACAAGGTGTTAAAACTGATGCTACTTTAAGGTTGTTTTCTTGATACTGGTAAAACAAATAGTATTAGTTTTCATTGATTTTTCACAGGTCTCTAAAGATGTATGTTCATACATTTTTTTACTAATACTCAAAATTTGAAACTATCCTTTGGTGGTATGGTACCTACTTATTGCTCAACTTATCGATTTGGATAGTTGCAGTGTATTTTGAAAATGAGGAATAGCATCTTTGGATGAATGTTGCTATATCATAGATCGATTCCTCTATGCTTTGATTTGTTATGTGTATATGGCTATATGCATTTCATTTCAATTGGATCCCACTTTTCCTTTTGTATCTCTGAACATTTATCTACATTCCTGTTATCTGCAGTAAATAATATTTTTTATTCTGATTTCTGAAACCTAATAGTTTTTTGTACTCATTTCACTTTTTTGCAGTTCTGATATTCATTCACGACAGAATTTTCTATCCACTAGAAGAGAAGGTGCAGTACATCTCCAAATAAGATCAGCTTACCCACTCATTCTTGATTTGTAGTAGTCTTGGACCCTTGGAGGATACTTTTTCCTAGAAGATTCAGCTCCTTAAATGTAAGCCATTTATTGCAATTTGCAAGAAGATAGTACTGTATTAAGTAGCAAGATATATAAAACAAACCGCAGCTATTTTCTTTAGAAAGCTTTTAGCCTTTTGCTAATCTCGCCTATCTATTTGCTCCTTATACTTAATATTTGTTATTCAGTCCTCAAATGGATCTCAACTAAAGGTTTGTGTTGACCTATAAAACAAGGTCCCTGTGAAGATTTGGCCGACTAGCCTGTCACTTGACAGATTAGTTTCACAATCTCATCCTCTTAGTTATATATGCGGCTACAGCATCTGTCAATGGTCCAGGCTAACTATTCATGTTAGTGTTCACAGTAGCTGCTTTCCCACATGGATTTTGTACCTGTAACACTTTTTAGTTAAATGGTAAATATTTTCTGTCAGCTTAGCCAATTAGTCATTCAAGAGCTGTATTTACATGCTGTACATTACCATTTCCAGGTTCACTATCTGGTCAACTAGATGTAGACTGCTGCGCTGTCAGGAGTAGTGGACTTATCTCTTGGTTTTTCAGTTTGTCACTGACAGCAATGAGAATGTTATTGCTTACATGGTTGTGGATAGTACTTCCTGAAACAAAAGTTGTTATGCGAGTAAAGGCAGAATCCCTCAAGAATTATTCAACATGCTACTATAGATAAATGAGCAGTCATTGTCATAATTATTTCTCATAGGACAACTTCCGCAGGAGTGAACTCAAGAGTGTTGGCTGCCATAGTGGTTGGCTGCAACAGGTAATTTCGTCTAGATTGGAGATCAGGCATAAGTTCAGGGAATTGCATAGCGGCATGGCAACTCCAAACAGTAGAGTATGGAGACCTGGGTGTTCTGCATCTAAAGCTAGGTGGTTGTGGTTTGCGGCTGAGATAGATCTCGTGGCAAAAGGTACACTATGGACACAATTGTAAATATTTCCAAATTGATTTTGAGCTTAAGTTCCAGCCATGTTTGATACCTTGGGGTCCACATTGATGATGGAAAAATTGCTTCTTTTTGGTGAATTGGGTAGAACCGTAGAGGCACCGCAATGAGAAATGTAGCTCCTGACTTACGGGAGCTTAGTTACTATTAAAACAAAGACGCTGCAGATGGTCAAACAAGCTCTTCACCAGGAACAGTGGATCTGGGGTATTATCAGCCTGTTGTCAGTGCAAGCTTAATCAACATAGTAAATCTTCACGGAAGGGCAACACAGTGCATCGGCGATGGAATGGACATGCTCAGGTCAGCACAGTACTATATCAGCATTCGAGATAATTCTTTCAAGGATCGGTATTAATCTCTAGTGCAATAGCACTTTGGGAATCTTGAGTACCACTATTGGTCTGGATTTTGTATGCAGGCTCTTCAGAGACAGCTTTGGATAGCAGAGCATATGGAAATACATGGGCTAGAGTCACAGATTATGCAATGACTGACGACCAAGAAACTGAAACAGCAGGCCATCTTCTTACCAAACCTGTCTTTGCTAAGCAAATGTTGAATTGCTGTAACCTTCCAGGGGAACCTTCAAGATTGGTGGTTACTCCTAAGATGATTGACGCAGAAAGTCGGTTGTCAGCCGTGTGAACACCAGGCGAGAAGCTCATGACTGCAAAGACTGGACAGTAACTAGTGTGAAGCACCTTGGTAGATTAAGGTTGCAACCAGCCAACCATAGTCCGCTTATCATTTTTCGCTTCAGGTATCTGCCAGGGTTGTTTACGTGAGTAGGCATCTCGTGGATTTCATTATTTGTTGATATTTAATACTTTGGATGCAAAATAACTAGAACAGCGCAACAAGCTAGTGTTGTTCACTGAACCAATGCCAGAAGGGGGGAAAAAAGAATATTCTTTATCTTTTATAGAGTGAGTATTCTGGAACGTAAGAGTTTCCATCTTACACTTCCCTCAACAAATGCGGTTCTTTCGATTTGCGTGGTGTGGTATCTTTTTAAATACTTATGAATTCTAGGGAATTAGACAACCCTGACATTTTTCTCCTCAAGGTACAGCTGAAGCGGCATGCATCTTTTCTAACATTCCAGTTGTGCATGTGCTAAAGATGTACTGTGGCATTTTCTCTGAATTTCTAAGACTAAACGGTAGGGCAGCTGGGGGTATGGGACTATGCATTCCGCGAGTGCCATCAGTGGAGAATTAGCGATTACATTTGAACTAAAGTCATGTAACATCTTTTACTGTGCCAGTTAAATACAGCGGGAATGAGGCTGAGAGATTAAAAAAGCAAAAAAAATCAATGCACCAGCCGGGAATCGAACCCGGGTCTGCACTGTGGCAGGGTACTATTCTACTACTAGACCACTGGTGCTGTTATGCTTAAACTGAGAATGCTAGATTCAGGTATAAGTTGTTCATGAGATCAACCTAAAGATCCTTGCTAATCCCTAGTGCGATAGCACTTTGGGAATGTTGAGTACCACTATTGGTCTGAATTTTGTATGCTGGCTCTTCACAGGCAGCTTTGGACAGCAGAGCATATGGAAATACATGGGCTAGAGTCACAGATTATGCGATGACTCATGACCAAGAAACTGAAACAGCAGGCCACCTTCTTAGCAAATGTGTCTTTGCTAAGCAAATGTTGGATTGCTGTAACCTTCCAGGTGAACCGTCAAGATTGGTTGTCAGCCGTGTCAACAAAACAGGCGAGAAGCTCATGACTGCAAGACTGGACAATAACTAGTTTTACTCACCTTGGTAGATTAAGGTTGCAACCATACAGCGCTTAACATTCTCTCTATTAGTACTACAATAGTGGTGACTACATGCATCTGCTGAATTTCATTACTTATTTATTTCAATAATTCTGATGCGAAATGCTATATCAATGACGCAGCAAGTTAGCGTTGTTGATTGAGCAAATGCCATTAGGCAAATCATAATTAATTATTCTGTCTTTTATGCTTTATAGAGAGTGAATGCAATATTTTTTATATGTACGGTGCAGTATCCTTTTCAACATCCCAGTTGTGCATGTTGTTGAAAGATGTACAGTGGCATTTTCTTTGAATTTCTGTAAACCTAAATGGTACATCCGAGTTGTGTATCCTTTTAAAAGATGTACTAGGAGTTTGGGAAGCAATGGAGAGTTTCATCTCACTGTTATTCCAATAATGCCACTTGCCACGTCATCAAAAGTAGAATGAAACCTGGAATGAAACAGCCATAATATGGAGTGTTTCATCTCTCTGCTTCCAAGGATAATTATTCCATTTAATTGCTGAACAATGTTGTGATCCAGCGCACTATGAACTGTGTAGCTATTTGCGATTGTGTTCAAACCAAGCACTAGAACACTCAAAAATGCTGAGCCTTTTGTGAACAAACTGACAGAATTTTATCACATCACACCATCCATGCAATTTACATCATTCCAGTTCACAATCCATTTTCAAAACAAAACAATAAAATAAAAATGCCTACAAGACTATTCATGTCACCTAAAAATAATGAAAAATACCAAGTACAAGCATGAACAGAGCCAAGAACTACATGTACAGATCATCTCGTGTGCCTTCCTTCTTATACATGACCTTCTCCTTTGCCATTTTATAGTGAAATTAGTAAGACAACCTATAACGAAAACAAATATGCAAATATTCAAGGTTGGAGATTTCAAGCTATCTGAAAACAATCAAAATGAGAACTGGAGCAGAGTGACACCTTGTTGTTTGTTTTACAGGGAGGTCTCCAAGTACCCTGTGAGAAAAAAATTGCTCACATGAAGCACACACATATTAGTCAGTCAAATGGCAAACATGTTCAGATAACAACACACAAGAAGGCAAAGAATTAACTCCACTCTTCATCATCGTTACTGAACAGTTTACAAAACCAACTGGTGGATGGCCTACATATTAATTATGGGGAGCAAACAGCCAAAAGGGACTTTAACAAATCCAGAAAAATTCAGAAAATAAATCATACGACAGAGAACAAGTCGCAATTACCGGCCAACAAACATCTCTTTTCTGAAACTTTGGAGTGTGGACCTTATGCTTTCGTAGCCTAGCAGATAAACAAATGCCCAGTTGTGAGTATGGTAATCTGTGAAGATCTTTGAAGAAAACAAATAAGTCAGATGGCCTCGACTTTTTGAAAAGCTTTTAAAGTCATAATTGAGCAGTGAAAAGAAAAGTAATGCACCGGTCCGTTAATGGTGATTTACTGTGACAGTTAAACACGGGGAAAATGACACTGAAAGAATAAAAAAAAGGAAAAACGCAATGCACCAGCCGGGAATCGAACCCGGGTCTGTACCGTGGCAGGGTACTATTCTACCACTAGACCACTGGTGCTGTTGTGTTAGTATAAATTTCAAGCCTTTATCATTGGTTCAACTTTCCAGACATTTGTTAGGATTTGATGCTTTTATGTCTCAATTACAGTTACGTTTTTAGAAAAATGTTCACGTATTCATGCTATGAAGGTATATTTTGGAAATTCGACCTTTTTCCCAGCTTTATACCTATTCAACGTTCCAAATAGTTGCTTGCACTTTTCCCCTACAGGTGTTGCATCAATTAATAGTTCAATTTTATCACAAAAACGTCCATGCAAAATTCTTGCCCTGTTTTCTCGTATGAACTACTATGCCTTTGTGCTCGTGGATCAGTAGTGACCTGTGGGCACCAATCAAGCCAGAGGAAGCTTCATCAGAAAAAAGCAAGGCTGAGAATCACCCAGCTGATCATTGGTGATGGCCAAGAGCTCTCCGATGGCGACGCCTACATGCCCTACGGAGAACTAACATCCTCTCAAGTCCTGATCAGTCGTTTCCACCGGCCGGCAGGCCTGCGATGCTCCAAAATCTCAAATTCCTCTGAAAAGAGTGGCTCTATTTTCAAGGATCGTCGCTTCTTAAAAGCTTTTTGCTATGCTAGTGATGGTTCCTATTACCCAGCATGCCTGATGCATCGTGATCGGAACGATGCGCTGCAGTAGCCTTGACTAAATAATGGCCACAAATTCAAACTGATTATTAAGTGATGCGCAACCGGTCGCGCTCGCGCATCGAAACCTGGCGAAGAAAAAAAAATGTATCGGCAGTAGTTTTCTGGATTTCTGATCGATAACTTGAATCTGGCCAAACTAATAATCAGCCTTATTTTAGATCCATTTTTTCACAATGTTTTCTCTTTCTAATTTGAGTGATCAGAAATACACATTAGGCACTAATAAGGGCATGATGATACTTGAAATTTGGCTTATCAGAAATATATGTGTCTAATCACAATCGTACATGTGAAGGGTTCCAGACAAAGGCATTCCTTAGCAAACATGAGAACGTGTTGTGCCAATAATTGCAAGGTATATGTTCCATTTTGGGTAGAAGGTCACTGTTTCCAGCTCAGTCCCACACTCTACAGTGTCTACACACTGCCTCATCACCAAAGTTCTCATATTCCATCACCTTTCATCCTTTCCGGCACAGCCAGCTACGCATGCAAAGGCCGCAGAACTATCTTATAATACAGTCCCTTAAAGCTCTCCCAAATGCTTGCCTGATCTATTTATTGGTTCCTAAATGATCATATGCATTAACAGTAAGAAAAGGGATTCAAAGTTACCACATGTATAATTTATTAAGAAAATCATGTGTTTCATATAGTTGACTTATGCGCGCTTTGTAAACTCCACTCCAAGAAATATGCTTAGCCAACATTCACTTGCACATAAAATTATTTTTAGCCATCGGTTATTGACTCAGTGGTGGTGGATGTGCCTAGATAGATACGTAAGATCTGATACTCTTATGTCAAAAAAGATCTTCCTACGTTTTTGCATTGCTCCAGCTGCTGTCTCCTACTGAGGTTTGAGAGCGTCATGGTGTGTGCAACTTTAGCTCGCTCGCCAAGCACTCACTTTTCACGAGAAAGAGAGTACACGGCCCAATTATCCGGTGCTTTCTGGAAATAAAAGGAAAGAAAAGACATCCTAGATAATGCATATACAATAATCAAACTAAATACTTTTAGAAAATCACCTTCTTATGGAAAAAATTGGTCATTCTCACATTGATCTTCCGAACATTGAAAACCAAGACATAATATTTTTTGTAAGAAGTTGTGATAATCAGCAGCATGAGTTTGTACAGTTTAATTTCGTAATAAACGGATGGATCAGAATTTTTGCAGTTTTTCTTGCAAAGGGGGAGGCATTAACTGTCAAAATTTAGAGAGTGGATTGCCGATTGGTCGGCATTTAAAGATGGACAGTGCTTAATAATTTCCTAGCGGATCCAGTGGCCCTTTCACATCTCTCCCATTCTCGACTTTGGAAGCAAACCAATGAGGTCGGATTGCTCTTGTAATTTTAAGACTTGGCTAAGCTAAAATTAAACCATTAAATCCAAAAGCCTTGAATTGCTCTTGAATTTTTTTCTGTAATATCCTAAAAACAGAGGTACAGTAAAATTCGTTTCTTGTTTCCTTTAGATATGATTGATATGTCTTTTAGATTAAGGAGATGATTGATATGTAAGATGATAATTATTTTCCTACTTTTTTCCTCCGTTTTAATTAGTTTTGTAGAAATTAATGCATATGCTTCGCTACTAGAGAAAGTTCTCCTTCTAGATATGTAGTAGGGGTAGTCAATATAACTCTTCTTTCTAATAGTAACAGACACCTCTCCTGCCAGTTCATTTAACAAAAAAAAAAGAGAAGACAATTACGTTACTGAAATCTAGTTAAGCAGCGAAGAATGTAGACGGATGCCTTTGGACAGATTAGCACGGGAATAAGTATACGATAGAGTAGCATCCTTTATGGAAATGGTCGGTCATATATGCCTTTATTTGGGAGATTAGGGATCCATCTCTCCTTCCGAAAGCGAAAAAGCCCATTGCGTATTAGAACAATCTTGTCTGTTTTGTGAGTAGTACTGTAGCAGCAGCCAAGGAAGGAAGAAATGAATGGCGCATCTTGGCATCTTGATGGAAAAGCTCTCTCCCGTCAACAACCTATAACTCATAGGTAGGCAGCAGGCATGCATGGTTGGTTACATAAACCTCACCTCCACCATTAGCAGCAAGTCACACCACCAGCTCAAGTGAATTGAGCAACCGTTCTTAATCGTTCATACTCCTTTCAGAGCTTTGCTTGGCCATTTCGAGGAAGAAGGAGCATTCTAATAACTAGGTTGTATTATTAGAAAGCTGTGGCGGTGCAGCGAGTTTGAGGCCGGGCGCCATGGGAGGCGTGGTGTCGGCGCTGGCGGGAGCCAGCAGGGAGAGGCAGAGCAGGAAGAGGAAGCAGTTCCACACGGTGGAGCTGAAGGTGAGGATGGACTGTGACGGCTGCGAGCTCAAGGTCAGAACACTCTTGCCAGAATGAGAGGTACGCATGCGTTTTGGATTTACCTGAATTGTTTTAAGTATGATGCACGTGTACCCTAAAATAATGGGATCCCATAAATTAATGGTACGATCAATCACAACAATCTTCCCCAGGTTTGGTTTAAGTATATATTCAACCTCCAACCGAACTAAATTCTTTGGTTGGATAAACTTGCTCTTCTTACTCTCCTATATTAATATAAGAACGGCAAAACCCTTGCCGGTTCCTTCTAAAAATACCCTGCTCTCCTTGGAGCATAGCATGTCCTGAAATTGGAAAAAAAATACTTGGTTTCAGAACTTGGGACCATTGATTAATTGGATTGATAGATCAATTTAGTAAACTTAAGCTACACACGTCACTCACTCATCCAATCTTAGATTCCTTGAAGAACCATACTGGAAAGTCGATACGCGACCGTATGTGTACTGAACTACTGATGCCTGATGGTGGCTGGGTGGGAGCCGAACACCATCGTGGCATCGTATCTTGAAAATGTGGTGGTGTCACAAGTTACACGTCGCTGGACTGCTAAAGATCGATCCTTAAATCCTTTTTTTGTCAGCAACTCAGCATGGAAAACTTTTGCAATGATTCTGCATTGGCTTCTGGAAAGTTCCTGCATCCGTATTTTAAACATTCTTCTTCCCTTCTTCAAAATTTTACCTCGTTTTTGCTATGAATACAGTATTAGGCGGCGGTGGATTAGTTAATTCCACTCCATCGTTGGTATGATTTGGATGGATGTGCAGGGGTGGAGTCTGTGGAGATCAACCGGAAGCAGCAGAAGGTGACGGTGCAGGGGTTCGTGGAGCCGCAGCGGGTGCTCCGGCGAGCCCAGTCCACGGGGAAGCGCGCCGAGCTGTGGCCCTACGTGCCCTACACCAACCCCTACGTCGCGCCGCCGGTGTACGACAAGAGGGCGCCGGCGGGCCACGTCCGCAGGGTGGACGCACTCATCGCCCCCGCCGCCGGCCGCGAGGAGGACCTCGCCACCATCTTCAGCGACGACAACCCCAACGGCTGCTCCGTCATGTGATGCTATCGATTCTCACGGAAGCGGGCGGGCGACCCCAGATTTGAGTGAGCACTATGCGTGTTTGTACGCGGTACCGTAGTTTTTTGCAAGAGCATGCCTCCTTGTTTGGATGAAGAAACGGGTTTCTACTAGTAATTATATTGGTATATTGGTAACCAAGAGATGAGCACGATCACCAGGAAATTAAATTATGAACGGGATCAATTGATCAGGGCTTTTTTGTAGCTTTCTATTCGATGATTCCTCACCCATGTTTCTTGATTTCTGGATTGTTTCTACTTCTCCAATTTTGACTAAATTTATAGAACATATAACATCTATACTACCAAATATGTGCACTACAAAAATATATTCCATGGTGGATTCAATAAAATAAATTTGTTATTGTGCATGTTATATTTTTCTATAAATTTGATCAAAGTTGGAAAAGTTTGACTTAGAACAAAACAATGTGATATGTAAAAAAGTGAAGTAGCTGTCTAGGCTTGCACACTCCTTGATAAGCATCTCTTGGCACAAAAGAAATAAATGTCTTATACGCCACTCATACATGTATCCCTTAATTATATTCCAAGCCTAAACCTTGAGTGACTATATTAGGGCTCACGCGCAAATTTTCATATCTGTGTAGTAGAAGGCTCGTGCATGTCAGCATGTGCATAGGAAATGACAAAAATGCTGACATCAGCAATGCAGCAAAATTTGAACTTCAAAAATAAGACATATTTCCAGAACGTTATCTTAAAAATTAATTTCTGATTGCACAGCACTACGTGATCTCAAGGAGTTAATGGCCATCTCTTAGGTGTTTTAGCGGGGCCTTGAAATAGTTGTCTCTAAGGCATTTTAGCAAATATGCTCTCATCAGAATGCCTCACCTCATATATTTCTTAACCAAAAAAAGCAAACTTTTCAGCTCAGGTGCTAGACCATCATCCAAATTTTTGTATTAAAATAGAGAATTGCTCTCTTTAAATTTTACTGGAAAGTTTATCTGAACATAAGGGATCTACAGTTAATGGGAGGACACTAACTTTTCTACTTCCATGAAGGACATTATATTTGGATTAGCTCTTAGGCCGCGTTTGGCGACCCAGTCTACAATCAATGTCCGTTTTCCATCATGGCCAGGATCAAGTGGATTCTAGGGCTTCTCACTCAATCCTAGACTGCTTCAATTTATGGTCTAGATCAATTCCTCGAGCCTTGAGGTCTGGATCGGTTCTGGGCTGAGGATTAGGTGGAAAGGCCTGGAATGGCCCGTTTTCATTCTAGACCGGGCCTAAATGAATGAAGATTTTAGTTTGGATCTGATTTCAAACTAGGCCGAATTATTTCAGGTGGAACGGGCCGTGTTCAGACTATTCCGGACCAAAAAGAACGAGGCCTTAGCCTAGTGGCTGGATTATGAAGCTGTACTTCATATGTACTATTATATTTGGTAAGGTGGAGGAAGAGGAATATCTCAGCTCTGATTCACTGATTCATGCGTGATGCTTTCGCACGCTGAGAGACGGCAGCATTACACTTCTTTGCCTCTCATGGATGGTCATTTAGATCGCTTGATGAGTCTTCTTCCTCCCAGGCCTGCTTCCTCCCACCGCTCCTCTTCCTTCACCTCTGTTCCTTAGCTCACTGAGGTGAAGAAAGTCAGAAATAAAATCAGGTAGGGAGGCAACAGAGCATCATATGCCCCATTCCACAACCGAGAGAAGTGACAACAGCCAAGTAGTAGCTAGGGTGAAGGTGAGCAACCGAGAGCACTGATGGTCAGAGAGGAGGGCGACGGGACCGCCGGAGAGGAGGGCGACTTAGTCACCGCCGGCGACTGGGCTGCTTTGGACGGCGGCGGTGGAAGGCAACGGCGGCGCCATTCGGCGCCGGTCGTGCTCTCTTCCCCGGACCCACTATACGGCCTACGGCCGGAGAAGAGTGGATCTCGCTTCTGGGCCTTGCATGACGAGACGGACTCCGACGAGGACATTCCGGGTGAGGAAGATGCTTCATGCGCCTCGGGTGAGTCTATTACAGATTCAGAATTTCTACGGGATGCTGTGTTAGCTGGTTATACCGTCGATGAGATTCGTCGGGCGGAGGCTTTATCGTCCACGGTTGCTTCGCCTTGCTTTGGTTCTGTTAACTGTGGTGCAGGTCAGGTTAAACAACGTGGGACGCTTGCACAACGGATTGTTGATGCTGTGGCGGAGCGAAGGTCACCGGCGTTGCGGCCATGGCGGGGACCCTTACCAAAGAAGAGGATTTCACCAAAATTATCCCTAGGGGATATACCGGTGAAAGATTGCAGATCCAAGAACAGGGGAGAAGGGAGCTCAGTTGAGGTGGTGCTGGGATCCGGGGGCTGTTTGTTCGGCCTAGGCGGCGGCAACCCGCCGGCGTCGGAGACGATGACGGCGGCCAGCCAGGGAGAAGCTCGGTCCGATGCTTGGGCTAGGGCGACTTCTTCGTTGAATGGGCCCAAAAAACGCCTCGCTCTCCGCGCCTGATTAAATTCGCGGACGGCCTTGGACGGCTCTCGGCGCCTCTTATCGAAAGCTTTGCTCTTGAGGAGGGCAGAAGCCGAGAAGAGAACGGACCTGCTGGGAACACCATGTTCCGTGGCTATGGTGGAGGGGCTGGTCGCGGGAGGCGAGGAGGCAGGGAGTCTTTCCATGGGAGCCAGTGGGAATCCGCTGGTGGGGGTGACGGAAGGCCTGGTGCTGCTGGTCGAAGAAGCAGGGGTTGGCCAAGAGCAGGTTTTTTCCCGAGAAGGGGACGACAAGGAGATGATCAGCGGATGTTGTTAGGGGAATTCAATGGCCAGGGACAAAGCTGGCGCAACAGGCAGGTGGGATGGCAGGAGAAGAAGTCGACGGCGCCTGGGTATCCAGGTTCGACGAGGAAGGAGGCTGTTGATGCTGAAAAAGGGAAGCTGAAGGTATTTCTACAGGAAACACAGATTCTGATATTGTTATGGAAGAAGTTGGACGAGGGGAGGAGGGTGAAGAGTCTGATCATCTGGCGGGTACCAAATGTTCTCGGTGCACCAAAAGGGGTCCTGTGGCGGCTAGGTGTAGTGCTGATTTATATTGTGTGATCTGTAATGGAGACGACCATGTAAATCATAGATGCCCAATTCTTAAGCAAACAAGGCCGGTGGCCCATGCAGTTGGTTACGCAGTGCATGGGCTGGGTTTTTACCATATTCCCCATCCAACGCTCCCTCAGTCCAAGAAAGAATCCAGGTCGAAACTTATCACTGTAGTTGGTGGTGTTCTGTCTAAGGAGCAAGTGACCAATCAGCTACAAAGGATTTTTCCAGGGAAATGGAACTGGGAACTGGTTGAGCACGAATGCAATGGGTTTATTACCAGGTTCCCATCAGAGAGTGATCTACAACGGGCAGTGGCTTTTGGAGGAGCCGATGTCAGGGAGGCTAGGGTTGCTCAGGGAATCAGGATGCAATTTGATGTTTGGGCTGAAAAAGAAGAAGGTTTCCTACTCCCTATGATATGGGTAAGAGTCTTTGGTATAAGGAAGTCTCTGAGGGAATTCCACAACCTCTGGGCTATTGGCTCTATGTTGGGGTCAACTCAAACTGTTGACATGGAAACGACTAGGAAGAATGATTTTGAAAGAATTATGGTTGCAGTGTTGAATCCTTTACTGATCCCCTCACATTTTGATGTTGTAATTGGGGACCATTATTTTGAACTGGAATTCCATGTTGAGAAAGTGGGTGTTGATGAAAATGGGGAGGAAATGCAGGTGGATTGGAAGGGCCCAGATGGAAACAATGGCGAAGGAGGAGATAGTGAAAGAGAATCTTCAGAAATAGAGCCTCAGGAAGACAGGGAGCCAAAGAGACAGAGGAATTCTGAAGCAACAGATAAAGGGAATGAATCCGTCAGCACAGAACAGAACAATCAGAACTCTAACAACAAACAAAGTTTGAGTGTTTGGGAGGAGCAGGTGCTTTTGAGGGCTTCCTGAGGAGCAAGGCTGAAGAAATCATAGACATCGCGGTGGATCAGACTCTGGATGTTTTAGCGGAGAAAGTTTTAATGGATAAATCACCAAGTGAGGAAGAAGAGGATTTGATAGAAGAAATGGAAGCTGAACAGAAGGCAGGGAGTGAGGAAGGGAGGCATGACCCAGGAAGTAGTCAGATGTCTCATAAGTCAGACCATGCAAAAAATATTGCTGCAAACTGGCGGAAGGGTCCTCTACTTGTGCCAGCAACAAAGAAGGAGAAAGAGTTGGATGTGGCTGTGGCTATTCCAGAATTGGTTGTCCCCCCTCTTAGGGCCAGCCCAAGGCTGGCACGCTCTTCAGAGGAGCATGTGCTCCAGAAGGCCGAGAGAAGGGTAGCTGAAAGGAATCTGGAAGGCTCGACAGGTATTACCTCTGAACATTCCTTGCTTTTTATGAGTAAAGATGTTGTGGCCTCTAATGTTCTGCAACTAGGTGTTAAAACACAAGATAGCTCTATAGAACTCTTATGTGATACAGTTATGAAACCCTATAACCTAGACTTGGCTCTGAATAATTTAGAGGAAGTAGATGGGGGAGGGGGTCAGGATAGTGAAGCTGAGGACAGTATAGAGGATTTAGAAAGAGCGACTGTGAGGGGTTTGTGTGGAGATATTATGGAAGAAATTTTTGATGAAGTGGACATAGTACCAAGAATAGAAAGAAAGGGAGGGAGGAAATCAAACAAGTCAGGTGCTAAGTCACTTAAGAGAAAGACTTGTAGAGTTAACCTCTTTCAGAATTCTTTTTTTTGGAAAAATAAAGGGAATCTTTTGGAATAACAGAGGTCTTAGAGACTTGGCTAAAAAAAGATTTTTGACTGATACTTCTAAGGAGCAAAAGCTAGACTTTATTGCTCTTTTAGAAACAGGGAAGAAGGAATTCACTCAAGCGGAGCTTAATGGCCTGTGTGGAGGGAGGAATTTCATTTGGCATTGGACTGAACCACATGGTAGGTCAGGAGGAATTCTATTGGGAGTTAACTTCGATGAGATTGAAGTAGGAAGCATAGTTGATGGGGATTTTTTTATCAAATTCAGATTAAGGAACAAAAGTGATAACTTTCATTGGGTCTTGGTAGCTGTGTATGGAGCAGCACAACCGGCCTTTAAAGATAAGTTCCTGACTGAACTAGTTCAGGCTTGCAACAAGGAAAATCTCCCCATACTAGTGGGGGGAGACTTCAATATTATTAGAAATCCTGGAGAAAAGAACAACGACAAATACGATGATAGGTGGCCTTTCTTGTTCAATCCCATTATAGATGGTCTGAATCTTAGAGAGTTGGAGCAGTCTGGCAGACAATTCACTTGGGCTAACTCTCTTCCCACCCCAACGTATGAGAGGCTGGATAGAGTTTTGATGAGCACTGAGTGGGAACAACATTTCCCCCTTGCTATAGTAGTTGCTTTAACTAGAGAGATCTCTGATCATACCCCCTTGTTGTTAAACACAGGGGAGAGAGACCCCCCAAACAAGCAGCCCTTATTCAAATTTGAACTGGGTTGGCTACTGAAAGAGGGATTTTTTGATTTGGTGACTGAAGTGTGGAGGAAGGAAACAAAAGGAAATACATCTATGCAAAGGTGGCAAAATAAGATAAGAAAACTGAGACAATTTTTAAGAGGATGGGCAGCAAACATGGGTGGTGCTTATAAGAAAGAAAAACAGGAATTACTAAGGAAGGCTGATGAACTTGATAAAATGGCAGAGACGAGTCTTTTAAACCAGCAAGAATTGGATCTTAAGCAATGCATCAAAGACAGATTAGCACAACTGATGAGGGAAGAGGAAATCAAGTGGTTCCAAAGAGCTAAGACGAAGGAACTACTTGAAGGTGATTGTAACACCAAATATTTCCAGATGGTGGCTAATGGAAAGAGAAGGAAAACCAGGATTTACAGGTTAGAACAAGAGGAGGGTGTAATAGAGGGAGAGGACAACCTGAAGAAGTTTATCACCAAATACTACAAAGGGTTATTTGGCAAGACAGAGAGGAATAATTTTTCTTTGGATGAGAATTTGACTGAGGATATTGTCCAAGTTACAGAGGAAGAAAATAATGCCCTAATAGAAGAATTTACTGAGAAGGAAGTCAGAGATGCCATTTTTCAGATGAAACATAATAAGGCCCCAAGAACTGATGGATTTCCAGCTGAATTCTATCACGTATTTTGGAGCCTGATTAGAGAAGATCTCCTAGCTATGTTCAGGGATTTTCACAGGGGTGAACTCCCAATTTATAGTTTGAACTTTGGGGTGGTATCTCTAGTTCCAAAATTGCAAGAGGCTAAGCAAATACAACAATTTAGACCAATTTGCATGCTGAATGTTAGTTTCAAAATTTTTACAACAGTAGCAAATAGGATAATTAATCCCTCCCAGACTGCCTTCTTACCTGGAAGGAATATTTTGGAAGGAGTGGTTATCCTACATGAATCTCTACATGAGATTAGGAGATCAAAGCAGAATGGGGTTGTCTTAAAGCTAGATTTTGAGAAGGCTTATGATAAAGTTAACTGGGACTTTTTGCAACAGACGTTAAGAATGAAAGGTTTTTCACCTCAATGGTGTAGCTCGATTGTGAGCATTGTGAGTGGAGGCAGTGTAGGCATAAAAGTAAATGATGACATTGGTAATTTCTTTCAGACCAAGAAAGGCCTCAGACAGGGAGACCCTTTATCTCCGGTTCTTTTCAATGTGGCTGTAGATATGCTAGCAGTTTTAATAGCAAGGGCCAGAGGGTGTGAGCAGTTAAAACGAGTAGTACCTCATTTGATAGATGAGGGTTTGTCAATCCTGCAATATGCAGATGATACAATATTTTTCCTAGAAGATGACCTAACACAGGCTAAGAATTTAAAACTGGTGCTTTGTGTTTTTGAGAAAATTTCTAGCCTAAATATAAACTACCATAAAAGTGAGCTTTTTTGCTTGGGTGAGGCTGATACCAGGGTGTAAAGTTATATTCAGCTGTTTGGATGTAAGGAGGGATCTTTTCCCTTTAAGCACTTGGGTGTACCAATGAGCCAATACAAAATTGCTAAGAAAGATTGGGGGCGGCTGGAGACAAGGTTTCAAAAGAAACTGAGCAGCTGGAAGAGCAAGTTACTTTCAGCTGATGGGAGGCTGGTTTTAATTAATTTGTTTCTGCTTTCTTTCTTCAGAATCCCTAAAGGAGTTCTTAAGAAATTGGACTACTATAGATCCAGATTTTTTTGGCAGAATGAGGGACATAAAAAAATGTATAGGCTAGCCAGATGGAATATTTTGTGCTCTCCAAAATGTGTTGGAGGACTGGGAATCGTTGACTTAGATGTACAGAATGTTTGTCTCTTAAGTAAACGGCTACACAAACTCATTAATGAGGATGGTGTATGGCAGCAGATGCTTAAGAAGTACTTGAAGAACAAAACCCTCTCACAAGTGGTTAAGCAACCAGGAGATTCCCAGTTCTGATCAGGATTAATGGAAGTAAAAGAGTACTTCTTCCCAGGGGAAAGTTTGTGGTACAAAATGGCAAAAATGTAAGATTCTGGGAGGACTGGTGGGTAGGAGGAGCACCTCTGATGAATCAGTTCCCGATTTTGTACAGGATTGTGAGGCAGAAAAACCAGACTGTGGCAAGCGTGTTGAGTACTCAACCACTGAACATATCTTTCAGGAGAGCACTTATGGGAGAGAAGGCAAGAATGTGGACTGATTTGGTTTCCATGGTACTCAGTGTGAATTTGATGGAGGCACAAGATAGATGGGAATGGAGAGCGGGTAAAGACCATGTGTTTTCAATAAAGTCAATGTACAGAGATTTAATGCAGGCAGGAAAAGCTCCTGCAAATGGTGTTTTGTGGAAGATAAGGATTCCATTAAAAATTAAGATTTTTTTGTGGTACTTAAAGAGAGGTGTAACTCTCACAAAAGATAATTTGCTAAAAAGGAAATGGAGGGGGGATAGTACTTGTTGCTTCTGTGCTTGTAAAGAGACTATACAACATCTCTTTTTTGAGTGTCATGTAGCAAAATTTGTGTGGTGATCTGTGAGGCTGGTCTTTGGGTTACAACCTCCTTCTAATGTGGCTGACATGTTGGGTTCTTGGCTTAGAAATTTTTCTTTTAAGCTAAGAAAACAGATGCTAGTTGGGGTGGTGGCTTTATGTTGGGCCATTTGGTTGTGCCAAAATGATGCAGTTTTTTGCCAAGTATCTCCTAACTTGTATTTGCAGGTAATCTTCAGGGGAACTTTCTGGGCCAGGAAATGGTCGCAGTTATCTAAAGAGGAGGAGAAGAATCTTATAGTGAAGAGTTGCAGCATTTTGGAAGGAGCAATGCTGGAGTTGTTTACCAAGAATGGCTGGAACTTCAGACGAAGACTCGAGGGATAGTTCCCTTTTGCTGGATTGTCAGCTGGTCTGTCCGGTAGTCTGAGTTTGTTGCTCTGTTTGAGTACAATGTTTGTTTGGTAATTTGTCTGCTGATTGGGCAGTTAATTGTTAGTTTTTGGTCCTTTCAGCGTTCTTTTCTGAAGCTATATGCTTGACAGTCCGCGTACTGTATTTGTTTGTTGGCTGTAGACATTCGAATGTGAATGTTCAAGGCCGGAATTTTCCTAAGTCTAAAAAAAAAGGATGGTCATTTAGGTTACCAATTTGTTTTTGAGTTGTACCTTTATTTTCACAAGTTTTTTTTTATCAAGTTGGTGTGCATTTGGCTACTACTTATAGTAAGTGCGAACTAATTTCTCCTTGGTAAGGTTGAAGCGAGAATTTTCTTTCGTTATCTGAAGAATGAGTGAACACCTTCGTGGCCGCACGCCATGGCTGCCACAATCGAGGCCATCATCTTGCCGCATGGTTCACTGTGGCCTGACAAGCATGTGCATATGAAATGACAGATTTGCTGACATCAGCAGCACAACAAAAATTGAAATTGAAAATAAGTGATAATTTCCAAACCAAGAGTTTGAATTAAATCTTGATTGCACCTCACTACAACAAGACAATTAATTCAAACAAAGTCCAGCGGTGAATCGAGCTCCGCCGCCGGAGAATGGAAAGTAACGCGCGAAATTGACACCCAAATGGAAAGTAACACCCAAATGGAACAAAACTCAGGAAGCACACTGCCAGGCAACTTTAATGTACGTGCTTTTCTATTGGGACATGAGCTTCAGTAAGTGTTTACATTTTATTCGATTGATACAGTTTGGAGTTTTCAGTCCATTATTTCCTGACAACTAAAAATAATAATAAAATAAAAATAAAGTATGATTAAATAATTAGCTTGTCCTAAATGCCATAGATTTTAAAATGGATCCGGTATTAGTTAGTATTTCACTGGCTATTTGCTTCACTTGGTCTTGACGACCCCTTCGTTCCCGGCGAGCAGCAGGTACTTGTCCTTCCTCGTCAGGGCCGTCCCCTCGAACCCGAGCGCGGAGGCGAGCGCACCCTGCACCTCGTTCGCCACCTCGATGCTGCTCTTGCCGCTCTCCGTGTTCACCGGCTCCAGGAACTGGACGACGTACTCCGGCCGGGGATTCATCAGGAAGTAGACCGAGTCGAAGCTCTTGGCAACGGGCGACGTGGACGTGGCGTAGAACACGGCCGTGCGCGCGTCGACCGCCACGGGGGTCACCTCGGGGGAGAGCTCGGCGAACAGCGGGCTGAACCGGAGCAGGTACGGCTCCCGGCACGTTGTCCCCTCGGGGCACACCACGACGTCGCCCCGCGCCAGCATCGACGACATGCGGCGCCGGTCCTCCTCGCGGCCGCGGGTCAGGCGCCGCAGCGGGATCGGGGAGAGCACCTCCGACAGGCGGCTCAGGCTGTACGTCACGGCGGCGACGGGCCTCCTGAGCGCGCAGGCCATGCCGACGGGGTCCAGAAGCGTGCGGTGGTTGCAGGCGTAGAGCCGGCCGCCGCGGGGCTTGGCGTCGCCGTCCTCCGCCGCGGGAGTGGGTCCGATGACGCGCACCCTGACCCCGGTGAGCCCGGCGACGACGCTCGACAGGCGCCACGGGAGGAGGACGTAGATGGCGATGCGGATGACGGCGAGGACGACGGCGAAGGGGAGGTAGATGTACATGGCGAGCGCGGCCGCCGGCGTCGGCGTGAACGCCAGCCGGCCGTCGTGGAACACCATGGGCCTCGGGTAGTCCAAAGAATCCTTCTTCTTCTTCTCGGTTCGCTTCAGGGCAAGTCCAAGTCTCTCCGTGTCCAACTCGCCTCCCTCCATGACGCCGGTGAGGTACCGGGCCCCTCCCTTCACCTCCGCCCCGACCACCACGTCGAACCCGACGTACTCCGTCAAGAACGCGTCCATCATGACCGTCGGGAACGATCGGGTCACGGCGGCAACCTTAACCTCCTTGGGCAGCGCGCCCACGGCCTCCAGCGCGTGCACGTCCGCCGCCTCCCGGAAGAAGTGCTTGGGCAGCACGGCCCTCCCGATCCTGGCCGCCTCGTCGCGCCGCAGCCCGCAGAAGGCGACCATGGCCATGGCCCTCACGCGCGCGCCGCGGGGGAGCGCGCGCAGGGCGGGGTAGAGCGCGAGCAGGGCGAGGCCCCGGGCGTAGCCGCCCGCCTCGACGGCGACGAGGAAGTACGGCGAGAACACGGCGGACGGCGACGACGGTTTCAGGAGCAGCGCGTCGACGTCGACCACGAGGGCGTCCTCGCCGATCCGGCGGGCTTGGGGCGGCGGCGCTGCGGTGGCTGCCTCGCCGCGGTGGCCGAGGAGGCCCGCAACGAGACGGCGTCTGACGAAGCGCTGGAGGTGGAGCGCGCGGCTGGCGAAGCTGTCGGTCGTGTTCGCCATGCACACCTCCATGGTCGTCACTTTCCTGTTGCTCCGGAATATGGTCCAACGCAAACAATGGTCTGATTATATATATATTGGGTGTCCAACGTGACAGGCTGACAGTCGGATCCACGATTACTGTCGGACTCACGGCAGCAGCCGGCTCGAACTCGGACTGGACTTGGCAGATCCTAATCGTGGATCCATCGGAACACGGCAGCGGGGTCGGAGTCGAACTGGCACCATTTGCTCTCTGCTATTCGTTTTAGCTACATACAGTACAGAAACAGAACACATCAATTTGCAATGGGAAATGCTAGGGATAGGACGCCCTATCCACCGTCCAAACCGTTCCTCCGATCCCACGCTGCTTCCTTCCATCTACGCACCCGCAACATCACATGCGTTATTTGTCTTTTGTCCCAAGCTCCGTCCCGCCGTCCGCTTCGTCTCGCAGTCGCGCCACCACTTCGTTCCCCATTGATGCGGGCGGCGAGAAGGGCGGCGTTGGAGGCCCCCCTTTGCTACACAACCCATGGGGAAGAGCAGGCCGGCGCGTCGCGCAGCTCTCCGCGACCACGCAATGCTCTTGCTCCCCTCTGACTGTGCGGCGGCGCCGAATCCGCCGCCTTCGATGAGCCACTCTTCAATTCCTCGTCGTCCTCCTTGACCGATTTGAGCCCTCACCCATCTGTTTCGCTACCTTGTAGGCCTTCCCCGGCGACGAGCTCCACTCCGCCGCCGTCGCTGTCCGTGGAATGTCCTCATCACGGAGTTTTCCCACCCCGCGACCCCTCTGATGAGCCTCGCCACGCCCCAGCGCAGCCCCTGCGCCTCCCCCCCTGCCGTTCCGCCTTCCTCACCGCCGGCGAGGCCATGGCCGCCCCTGCGCGCCGCACCGTGCGCGTGGGCACACCCCGCGTTGCAGCCATAGGGCGCCGAGCTTAGATGTTGCAAAGATTCTTTTTTATGTTGTTGCAACAGGTGATCGATTTTTTATTGGGGAAAGCTATACCTCACTCGAGTGATTTGGAGGCTCTCCTCACTCGAATTTTTTTCTTCCCCATCTACACCTCCTTCTCCAACTCCGGTGAGGTTAGGGCTTCAGGGTTAGGGTTGCCGGGGGGCGCATGCTCATCGCCGCCCTTAGAAGGAGGGCCGGCGGCGGCTAGCCGCCCCGGCGGTGGAGGTGGGCGGGGGGGGCGGTGAGGCCGGCGGCGATGGCGCCGCCGGCCCGGACAGTGGAGGAGGCTGGTTGGGCCGGTGCCGGGGCGGGGGCGTCGATGGCGACGGCGGTTGGAGGCGGTGGCGGTGGGAGGCGGCGGCAGGAGGGGCAAGAGGCGGGCCGGCGCGGGCGGGCTAGGGTCCACCGGTGCGAAGATCTGGCGGACCCTAACCCGCCCACGCCGGCGGGGTGGGGGAGGGGCTGGGTAGTGGCGGGGTGGGCGGCGGCGGGCTGAAGGAGGAAGGTGGGGGGAGAGGGGAGGGAGGAAGAAGTTGAAGAAGGATCGTTGGATTTTGATCCGACGGTCCAAAAAATCGAGTGAGGGCAACCGGGATTTCACCCAAGTGACGGATAGACAGACCCTTTTTATTCGATGTTTTCAATTTGTGATTTCTAATGTTGCAACATAAATTTTGAATATTCCAAAAGGTAAGCGTCAATGTTGCAAATATTATTTCTGCATGTTACCATTTTTGAGTGGATATTGCATGAGTCGTGATGCACATGTTGCGGTAGGAATTTTATATCTCGAAATCAGATGTCACAACCAATTTTACGTATAATTTTGTATGTTGCAATAGGTTTAGGTGATATCCGATGTTACCTTTGTGAATTCCTTTGTGAATTCTCAGTGTTGTGATGGAGCATCAGAGTCCGGGCGCTAACAGTGCCGTATTTGCAATCGCAGCAACTACCATGTGACGACTGAGTGACGAACGGCTGGGGTTTAAATGATCTCAGCCTTGATAGAGCCTGGCGAACAATGTCTAGTATTACAAGGTTCATGGTACAAACTGGTGGATATCGGTTCTACATCCGCTAGTTACAGCTTTCACATACCGGAAGAATACAGCGGCCTACCCTAAGATCTGTGTGACAGCACCTAAATGGCTTCTAGAGCAGTTGAAGCTCCAGACTAGGAATTTTGCTGTGAAACCACTAACATCGGTTTTGTTACAGTTTGAAGTGTTGTTTTCGTATTCCTGTTACACAGCTACAGGCGTTCGGATTCTGATACCCCGCCCTCCATTTGAATGTTTCTCTTCAAAATTAAGATCCTCCACTCTCCACTCAACCGAATCAAAACTGGCAGACTGATGGCTTGTACCAGAATATAGCATTCATCACCATACCCAGCCCCAATGACAGGCACATGCCTGCCAAAATCAGGAATCGTCTTTGCAGGAATGCTTAGTCGCAGTATAGTCGAATCACAGAGTCAGCACCAGCAGTGAATAACCAAGGCTGTTTTGGATGGAACTTGCAGTCCAAAACCCCTGCAAACCCAGAATAGTGGTTAAATATTGCATTGAGAATTGAGATATCCCGGAGCAACATAATGAACTTGTATCAAGGCGTAAATAAAAAAGCTAAAAAATATTTTTTATTCCAAAAAGAAAATCAAGTTATTGGTTTGTCATGCCATGAATACCATCTTCGCACTCAGCCCAGCATCTCCAAGAAAAACTAAGAGCACTCAATCAAATTAACATGGTCTAGTTTCTCTAGTGACAGATGCAACTATTTTAATCTAGCAGGGAGGCAGCTATTTTAGGTATATATGTGTTTCCTAATAGTTGGGTTTAAGACCAGCATCTAAACTACATGGATGAAGACAATTAAAAATCTATGCGAGGGAACAAAAATCTAAAAGAAAATAGTGAAAAATATTGAACCAATGACATGCATACCTCTTCCATCCGAACTAGAATGACCACGAAGAATTTCCAATGGTACAATAAGTGGGTTCTGATTAAGATCAGAATAGACCATTCCATGACATACATAGGCAGTACAATCCTCAGAGGATGAGGCAAAAAGAGGGTACTTTCGGTGAAAAGTAACATTGGTAATATCCTTTGAGTGGATCCTGAAATTTAGCAAATAAGTTACTGGTATATCAAAATTAAAAGAGATTACTTGCAAAATTGGCAGACAACTGCAAATTTTATATAAAAAGAGATTACTTTGACCTTCATGATGCCATGGACAAATAAAGATGCTGATGAACACTGTAAAAGTAGTAAAGCAGTAACCACACCAGCCAGACAACAAAACATATGGCCCATGTTTTACAAATATTGCAACACATTTATCAAATATTGGGTTGGTGGAAAGCCCTCAAATAATGGTGGCCGAAGAAATTATGATCAGAACACATTAGAAAATGAGCAATCTAAACTTATTTAAAGGAAGAGGCACACATGAAAATAAGCTTTTAAGATGCTCAATATTAATTTCTATGATTTCTCCAGGGAGAGACTTCCAGCATCCATACCAGTAGGATTGTTCATATACCATGCATGAATTTAACAGTGCCTATAATGGTTACCTTGGCAATACATATAGAGATCTAGAAAATTACGTGTCTTTTATTTTCAAAGGGGACTGAAATAAGAGAAGACACATACTTTAGAGTCTTGTACGGTCTTGTAGATAGATCAGTATCAAACCAGCATAGTTTGCCATCTTTGCTTCCCACAATAACATTATCACCTACACATAAGGAATGTGAAGTGATCACAATAGGTATACAGCCAATATTGATACTAACCTACCAACAGGTACAATCAGTTTGGAGCGACTCCTTAGAGGATTTCAAAATTCTTAAAATTACGATCAAGCTGACTTGTGACCTACCACCAGGATGGATTGAGATGGAGGAAATCTCACGGAGACCTGACTCCAGCTTCTTTACCAATTGTGCCTTCTGGAGATCATAAACCCGAATAAACTTCTTAGTAGCAACAAAGAACATCTTCTGACTTGGATGGAATGTTGCCGCAACAGGAAGGCCTGGCAGTTTACGGAAAGGATGATGCGAGTGCTTCTTTGTGAGCTGATGCAGCAATACAGCTCTTGTATCACGTACAAAGGAATTAAGGTGTACAAGGGGAATAAAATCACGGTGTCATAGATCTGCAATATTTAATGTGGCCACGCAAGTGAACATAACTAAAAGCTGAGAGGGGCTACACATAAAAAGAAAACGAAAACCAGAACAGATGGAAATAAAAAAAATCAGTAAAACATTATTCATAAAGGATATCACTTGGCACAACTGTGGTGAAGTAATCTCCCTTAAAATGCCACTCCACATTTGACACAGCCTAAAGAAGAAACAAATTGGTAAGCAAGCAAAGCAAGTTATGAAGTTCAAAGGGGAAAATATTAAGTTAAAATATGGGTACCAGACCTTATGATGAATCAAGGTGATTCCATCAAGTTTTTCGTGCTTCACCCACCTCACAGCTGGTTTCTTACCATCTGCAATATAATAATAGTATTTCAGAAGACTGAAGAAGGCAGTAATACAATGGAACATTTTATTGGCTATCAATTTAACACACCAGTATCATCTTGAGGAGCCATTTCACCAATCTTCAGGAGTTCTTTTGCCCTCATTTGCACTTCTTCACTCCCCACCTCAGCATTAATAAGTAGCAGATCATGTCCACTGCACCAAAAGAAAAAATGAATGACAACAATACATAAAGCTTATAGAAATATGCTAGAACAGCAAAAGGCATACACAATAGCAGCAAGAATAGGCCTGTCAGGTGAAGGATTCCAGGCAATATGACGGACATCAGCTCCGACATTCCAAACTTTAAGACAGCGACCAGTTTCAACTTCCCAAACACGAATTGTACCATCGCAAGAACCTTCAGAAAAGAGGCAATTGTAACTTAACATTATCATGCTCAAATTCATGAAATCTTCTAAACTGGAGAAACCTGCTCATGCCAATTAACCTTATATACCGCAGGTTTACAATATTCCATGTGTAGTAAAACAGAACCCCCGAGTTTAAGTTCACCTTAGCAGTTGCAGCTGTTTCTCACAAGCAATTTTGGTTTATTACTTTTTTGCATATCATACTAATACAATTAATCCCCCATATAAGAACTACTTGACTTGATTAAGAACATATCTTCAACACAGGTTTGCTTAGCAGTTAGATTATGAGACTATTCACCTCCCTTCCCATGTGCATTCAGTAAGATGTGTAATACTTCCATTCTTTTATATGCAAGGAAAAATGAGCTATACACTTTCCCTACAATTCCAACCTAACCAAAATTCTAGATTTTCTTAAAGAAACATCTGTTACTTTTTGCAAAATCAATTCCAAGATATAGTTAGTGCTACTAGAAGGGCGGACTGGCGCACTGGTAGAGACTCTCCACTTGTGGCCCGGAGGTCCTTGGTTCGAACCAGCCTCTTTGCAGATTTTAAGAGAATTTTGCAACGGTAAGTCTGTCTAGGAATTCCCTTCCCTAGATCCCACCTTGTGTGGGAGCTTTCAGCACTGGATCCGCCCTTTTTTTATATAATTAGTGCTACTATTTTTAAGCAATAAATTATAATGTATCAAAAACTGACCACGTGAATACAACATCAGAGTTCTTTTCGCATTAGTTATTATCAGTCCATTTGTGTATCAAAATGTTCTTTGCATGTATATTCAGATAAATACAGAGAAAAATATCATTAACATATACCAGATGCAAGCCACTGCCCTGTTGTTTCAACCGAAATGGATGTCACGGGACTCGTATGGCCCTTGAACTCAAGGTAACAAGTTTTCGGGTATGGCCTCAAATCCTTTTTACTTGGTAACTTGGGCTTGAGTGACTCAGGGTCAATATTTATCTGTGGTACATCAAATGATTGGCACAAATTAGAGACAAATATTGTCTTTAAAAGCAATAAATGGTACGAAAATAATGTAGGACTCAACTTACACGCTTTTTGCGGGCTCTAGGGCATAGATAAAGATCTAGACACCGATCAAAACCTTCCCTTAGTGCCTTCTCATATGCAGGTACACTTCGAAGGGACTCAAATCTGGTGAAATGAGGGACTTAGAAGTCAAAATGCTGACCATACAAGTCAATGGAGAATGAAAAGGAAGAATGATAGACATGGTACCGTTTCGGAATGAACTTTGGACGATCCTCCTCATACATAAGCTGGTATGAATCTATTTCCTCTTGTGTCGGAATGTATTCAACGGAAGGATTATATGACTCTTCATGACCTGAATACCCATGAAGAATCAATAGAAATTTATTGAGTATAAGAACCACTAAGTGAACGCATGTTTCAACAAGTTCCGACGGATTATTATAGAAGCAACTAATGCTGAAAATGGAATGACAATACCTGGTAAATTAGGTTTAGGAGCGGGAATGTAGCTCAAGCCTTGCCGCTTATTGTCTGCTGTATCAGTTTCATCTCCCCATAAAAGATATAAGTTAGATTCCTCCTTTGGCTCGTCCAACTTTATCCATCCATTACGAATGGCTCTCACAAGTTTAACAACCTGCCACCAGAGCGCATGAGCTCAAAGGTAAGACTGAGCGGTGATGCAAATAAATTAAGACGCAATACAATCACAGAGCAGTTTAATAGAGAAGATACAAAACAGGCCTTGTGGTTACTGACACTATTATGCAGGATCTACATCACAAGATTTTGTCCTGATCAAACAATAAACAAGCTCCGCAGCAGAATAACAGTAAGTTATGTAAGTTCACAGATTCACTAGTGAATGGATAACTCAGTTACAAAACTAGTGAATGCATAGCTCAGTCACAATCCAGTACTGTTACTTCCTAAATATGTGGTATGATGGGAGGCCTTTGTGGGCTGGCGCATGTGCCATGTGCAGAGGAGCTGGACCGTACTGTAGCAACATGCCCAAAACAAATCAATCTTAACTCTAAACAATTAAGTTAAGATTGTTAAGATTAGAAAGATAAGCTTACAATTAAGTGATAAACAATGAAACAATCTAGTTCCACCCTGTCCAGCCGTCTGTATCATGGGGCCATCTCTCATGCATAGTCTATCTCATCCCTATCAGCCACCAAAGCCTGGCAGCCCTTTTGGTGGTGTTTATCCCATTATGATCCAACGATCAATAAAGACTGACACCTAGTAGCAAGCATCCTACTTGCCTGGGCAACCAAATATCTTCCAAGTGAGTGGAGTGATGGCATGTGTAGCTATTAATAAACTTGGGACTGCCTGTGCAGGTGACTTGACATGCGGATTACCACATAATCAGTGCGGCATTACAAGGCCACCACCAAGTTTGTAGCCACTGCCTAGGTGACTTTTATTTTATATCAGCTAGGTGCCAAATTTTAAACACTGTAATTATAACATGATATGAAGTAGTACGCTGAATTCAGAAAAAAAGGGGGCAGAGATAGCTAATCATAAAAAAAAATGAATTGAATGTTTAACTCAGGACTATTCATTAGATCATTGCATAAACACTGCTCAAAGGGATACATTATTTGAATGAATCAGTATATAGAGTCTGGAAAGAAAACAGTAATAAGACATTCATAATCCAAGCAGTCAGATCTTTTGAAAAAAGAACTGAAACAAAATAAAGAGAATGGTCCAAAATTACAGGAGATAGATGAAATGGACTATGTACCTTCTTCTGCTCCCACTTTGAAGGCACAAATCGCCTCTTTGGTTCAGGGGCACTAGAAAGTGGATGGCCTTTATCCTCGTATTCAAACCAATCGACATATTCCTAGAATTGAAGTTAATCAGTATGCTGCATCCGTGCACTATAAACATATGGATGCATAAATCAGTAAAGGTTATTATCAGTGAAACAAAGTTGTAAACAGACCATATATTAGCAAAAAAGCAAGCATTACACATTGCACTTGAACTATCAACAGAAATAAGATCTCGTATAAAAGTTTTAATAAAACAACTCATGCAGGTGTCCAGTCATCCACAAAAATAATACTAGGCTGTTCCGCCGTTGGATGATCATATACTTAACATTTAAACTTGGCACATTGAGCAAATATATAATAGATAAGGATTGTAGTACATACTGGATATGGATCAACATTGGCATGTGGAGTCTTTCCCTTTAACAATCTACTAATTATCTTAGCCTCTTCCTTTGTAATCTGAACCTCCTCATCATTATACTCATCATAGATCTTTCTCCTACATTTGGTGACAAAGAAAAGAAATTACAAGATTAAATTAAATGAGCAAGAAAAAGTATACCGAATGCAAGGTTGAAACAACCAAATGGTACAAGGTGTAAGGATAAAGAATTCATATGCAAGGTAAACAATCGGATGCATCTGCTAATTGGCACAGGGATATCCAAATTTTCCATATTTGATTTGAATAATCTTGGTTCTCAGAGGTTCATGCATATTCCGAAAGAAACCTAGAGGTGTAGGCTGGAGCACTGAATCAAAATGATTGTCAATCCCTTGTTTATTGCATGTCCTTAGAAAAACTATAAATGTGGAGAAATGTCAGGCAGATAGATTAAACCAAAATGATTTTCAAGAACTTTATCATTCCATGTCCTGTTGTAAAATCTAGAGATGTGCAGAAATGTCATGCGACTAAGTCTTCTTGACAGAAATTGAAAGCTCAATTTTTCATATCAGGATGAAGTGATTTAACTGTTTAAGCTAATATCCTTAGTAGTAATAACCAAAATGCTAAGGCCCAACCATAAGCAGGATGAGCCTACAAACGTGTAGCAATTCTATAGCTTCCATCCTCGCTTCACCAGAAATAAGTCTGGGGTAACAAGGATTAGTGTAAAAATATCATAAAGGCAGGGTGATAATTCAAGAACAGAATATATGACAGATGTTAGATGTCAGCATATCAAGCAAGCCCAGATGAAACTAGCACAAGTTATTAACCCAACAATTACAATTGATTTGATGAAATCAGTTGTGTATAAATTAAGAAGGAACTCTTCAATGTCAGAAATCTCATGTATAAGCCATGGCCACAGCCATATCCCCAATTTGCTCATTCAGCCTAGAGATGTTTTTAACCCTGCAATCTCCAAAAAAACACAAGTTTCGGCAGAAACTAATAAGCCTAACATGCTAAAAACACTGGGGAGAAATTAGCTCAGAGACACCTCTAAAGATGTGTCAATTGGAAAATAGCTTCCAATGTGAACTTGATAAGTTCCAGGGCAACTTATTTGTGCTCTGCTGATGTTATTTTTCAGCTTACAAAATTTCTGTAGGGTTGGTTACCAACCGCCGAGCAAATCATCCCAAGTAACGAATATATTGCATTAAAACATGTCTCGTTGGCATGGGGCAATTCTCAAAGCTTAAACATTAATCCATTCAATAGTGGTCAAAATTGATTGCAGCTGATTAAGTGTCTGCAACAGAGCAGTTCAAGACTTACCAATTCTTGGCATCATCCGCGTTTTTGAGGTAGGCTTCAATTCGCCCCTCCCTATCGCGCTTCTTGATCTTCCTCCCATCGATGTCATACCCAATGTGCTCCTCGTCCTTGTACCACTCCAGAGGCACGTCCCCCACGGTGTTCCTTGGCGCCACCTGCAAACAACAGCAACAACATTTAAAATCCTTATACTCAAGCAGTACGGAGCAACAAAACAGTCTACGAATCAGCAGCTGAAGCAACGCAAACATCAAGGACGCGAATGCTTCACCTCATCCTCCGAAGAGTCGCTCTCTTCCGCCGCCGCTGCCTCGTCGGAATCGGCGTCGGAGCCGGAGCCCTCGCCGCTGTCCTCGAACGACAGCGACCCCTGCATCCCACGCAAAACCCCCAAAACCTGCTCAAAAATAGAACGGCAAAAAAATCGGGGGCCAAAGGCATAAAAACCTCTTCCACCTCGTCGTCGTCCTCGGACCAGACGCCGTCGCTCCACGAAGGGTCGTCGCTCTCAAGCTCGTGCTCCCCGTCGCTGTGGCCCATTTTCGGCGCCGGAGGGCTTGGCGTGCTGTGTCCGCTTGGGAGAGAAGGCGGGCGGCGGAGGTGGAAGCGGGGTCTAGGGTTTTAGGACGGCAGAAGGGGATTGGCGGCGCGCTGGCGCTGCTAACCGGAGGGTGAGGATGGGCCGGGCCACGGACAAAATCAAACAGGTTGTCAGCCCTTGGTGGTAATGGGCCTGGAACGCTGAGCGTCATTTTGAAAGGCAGTAGATTCTCGATTCTCCCAACTTTGGAAAAATACCAATCCAACTTTTTCTTGGCTGGGACACCGGACACCAATCCAAAGTTCGGAGAATATGTATATGTTGACATCAGATTTTGACACGTGTTGAATCGGCACCAGGAAAGGAAGAGATTGGCCGATGCGGCAGATCTAAAGGCTACGGTGAGGAATCGGCCAATTGAGGCTACAGTTGGGAATCGGCCGATTGGCAATGCAACTTGCGCCAACAGGGAGGGTGAAAACCATTGGGACCACAACAGAGGATCCCGGTCAAAAAGTGGCCTGATGTTGGTCAACGGAACGATGCCGATTCGGTCTAGAAGCAATGGAAAGAATCCTGATTGGATTAGGAGATGGCGGCAGAAGATTCTGTGGGAGTCCGTTTCCTTTATAAAAGTATTATAGATATAGTAGTTTTCTGTTTAAAACAAGTTTGTAACAAGTCGTAATCGATCAGGAGTCCTGGTCTTAGGGTATAAATAGGAGTCGCTAGGGCTTTGTAATACAACAATCAATCAATCAACAATACAATCTACTTTTTCATCGCACTTTACTTTCAAGTCGGCGACTTCGCCAATACTTTTTCTTCTTTCACGAGTTCGTATGGATTGGCAGGATTGCATCGACTCGATCTTCGGCCAATTGGTAGGTTCCGCTTATCGAATAACATCTGAGCTTTAACTTCGGGCGCATCGCCGTGGTTTCGTTCAGATTTATTCACCAGTTATCGATATTTACTAGAATCATAGGTTTTACCTGTTGTTCTAATATTATCACCAGTTATCCAGCTTAAGATTGAAACTATCGGCTTTATCATTGCTTTTCTTCGTTCATTGTTATATAGCCGATTAGATCTATTTGAAGTGTTGCATCTGTAATAATTGTCTAAGTTGCTCCAGCGGTTTTTTTTGCAATTATTACATGATTATCGGCTGATCCATAGCCTGTCATCTTCATAGCAAATCGGCCGATTCGCCGACGCGCTTTTTCGGGACAAATCGGAACCTCAGCCGATCAGGACGCCCGGAATTTAATACTCTTATTTTCTTATCAATCAACAGGTCAGATTGACTGGCACGCCGCGCGAACCGCACCAGGGCAATAACCCGAATAGGAGCTAAGCAGATTCTCCCAGGTCGTGTGTCCGACGCTGAAGGTCATCGGCTGATTCTTGGCCGATTTTTAGCGCCAACACACTTTTGGCACGCCCAGTGGGACGACCTCAAGATCCAATATGTCAAAGAACACCGAAGTTTCTGAGAACAACATCATTGAGGTTACAGAAGCAGATCTCAAGGATGACCAGAAAAAGGAACTGGCAAAACATCTAGAGGACTACAAAAGGATGTATTTGCAATCTTTCAGTCGTACCAGAAGCGGGGAGGCAATCAAGAAAGCTCCTCTTCCTGTTCCCCGCCACATCACCATCTTTGAGGATTTGGGCAAGATGTCCGATATGATTCAGCAGTCTGTCTATCAGGCTTTTCATCGACCAATCATCGGTGATGACCAACACGGTGTATAACGCCGTCATCAGTTCTCTGGTCAGCGGAGCAGCTCAAGGATACCAGGGGCCAACATATGCCCCACCTATTGTACCTCCAGCCAGAAGCTCACCAGGCACGTCCCACTCGGCTCCTCAGCCGATGTCGACGCAACGCGAAGGATACAACACTTCGTTGCCTCCAGTGTCTCCAAGGTATAACAGTGCACCATGTTTCCCATCACAAGCGCCGCTTCAGCATGTCCAGATTGCTTCTATGCAATCGCTGCCTTCAAACTCAGTGCCTTGGGGGGCACCAGCAATGACAGCTTTTCCCGATCACTCAACCGGACATGGGAGCTATCCGATCCAGGCGCCATTCCATTCGGCCGTCCGGCCGACGGTCCCTCAGTATCAACCAGCCCCGTCAGATATCGGCAGGGGGGCAGGCGCTGTAGAAGCACCCAGAAGCACGGCGCCGATGATGATGTACGATGGGGCAGCGGATTCGCTTCGCCATCAACTGTCGACTGCTCAGACGGCCACAATGCTACAGAATCCGCCGCACGCTTCGATCCATCACCCGGCCGTACCGCCGCCAATCCTCCAACATATGCCGGCACCCCGAACAACTGTTCATCAGCAGCAAGTGGATTGGACGGCAAGAATAGCGGAGGTAATTCAGGACCAATTCGGGTTGAAGTCGAAAGTGCAGACTTATACATACAAGATGCCATACCCATCGGCCTACGACCTGCTGCCGTTTCCCCACTGGTACAAGGTCCCTGACTTTACCAAATTTCCGGGGCTGGATGACACCTCTACCGTGGAGCACATTAACAGATTCATCATCCAGTGCGGGAAAGTCGCCACACAAGATGCTCTGAGGGTGCGTCTGTTCTCGTCGTCTCTGTCTGGATCAGCCTTCCAGTGGTTCACCACTTTACCACCCAATTCCATTGTTACTTGGGCCGATCTAGAAAAGCAATTCCATAAGTACTTCTATGCAGGAGTACATGAGATGAAGCTCTCGGATTTGACCAACCTCAGGCAGAGGAGTGACGAACCAGTAACTGGATACATACAGAGGTTCGGAGAAATCAGAAACAAATGCTATACTCTGCTCTGACCGATGCCCAGTTGGCCGATATCGCTTTCCAAGGCCTCTTGCCACATATCAAGGAAATGTATGCCTCACAAGAATTTGAAAGCTTAAGCCAGATCGTTCACCGATTGGCTAGTCAGGAAGTGCATCCGTTTGAGTAGCGGAAGAATTTCCAGAAAAAGATGGCATACTTGGAAGGATCTGAATCCGGAAGAGAGGAAGAAATCGGCCTAGCAGAGTGGGTAAAAGGCAAGAAGCCGATATCGTGCACTTTTGGAAAGAAAGAACCAGAAGCGTTCGGCTTTGACACATCAAAGGCCGATAAGATTCTCGACTTACTACTCCAGGAAGGGCAGATCAAGCTATCACCATACCATATTATTCCCTCGGCCGATCAACTCAAAAAGATGAAATATTGCAAGTGGCACAATGCTACATCTCATGACACAAGTGAGTGCAAAATCTTCCGTCAACAAATACAGTCGGCCACTAAGCAAGGCAGACTCAAGCTCAAAGTCCAGGCGAAGCCGGTAAAGCCGATGAAGATTGATCAGCATCCTTTCCCTGCTAACATGGTTGACACGGGAAAAAACTCACTTCAAACCAAGGTGCTGACATCGGAATCGGCTAGAAGAAGCGGCGCCGTGGATCCCAGAAAGCAGGTCACGGTGGACGGTGTTAAAGGGAAAAGACGGACGGAAGACGAAGGCGAAGGATCAGAGCGATCGCGTAGACCCGTCACTTCCCAATTCTTACTCAGCAAATATCGGCGACAGCAGGAAAGGACGAGACACCACGATGAGATGATACGCCGACACAAAGATCATTGGCAATGTCTGTTTTTTATTCATTGCTGGGAAAATGACCTCAGATTGCCATCAGCCGATAATTGCCCTGAGTGCAGCGGATCAAGTCACGGCGATCGCCCGCTCAAAAGATCGCACTCCAGAGATAGAGGATCAGAGCCGATCAGCAGAAACTGGCGCGAACAAGAGGGTTGGCGCCTTTCAGTGCATGTTCGGTTGGAGGGCAAAGCTGACCGGTATGATCGGTCGAAGGGCAGGATCGACCAGGAGAAGCGACTGGGGGGCAGAACCAGCGTACACGATCGGCTGGAAGAAATGGCTGATACCAGGGTGTCGGATGAAAACCCCCTAGGAAGGGAACCAGACTGGGAGCACGCCAAACCCTCGGCCAGACTAGTAAAACCCAGGTGGTGCCCTTAGGGATTGTCTAAATCTCAGAAGCGGAGAATCCAACGCCTGCGCCAATGGGAGTAACAAGAAGAAGAGCAGAGGCAGGTGCTGGATAAGAGAAACATCAAGTCTCGGGTCTGGCGCCCCAAGCAAAATAACAGCAAGGAGGATGAAAATCAAGAATCGGCAGCTGGTGTCAAGAAAAAAGGGTAGCCAGGTGGTATGATAAGAAGGTCAAGGTTAAACAATTCTCCCAAGGAGATTTGGTATGGAAGTTGGTGCTGCCGATAGGGTCTAAGGATCCCAAATTCGGTAAATGGTCGCCCACTTGGGAAGGGCCGTATAGAATCGGCCGATGTGCTCTGAGAAATGCATATATACTAGAAGCTATCGAAGGGGAAGAGTTCACAAGAGCTTTAAACGGAAGGAGATTTTTACTGCGCTCGTTTCGGAGGAAAGATTAAAGAAAAGAGTTTCGAAGTAAAAATTATGTTTTACTCCGAAACTGGGGGGCATGTGTTGACGCCAGATTTTGACACGTGTTGAATCGGCATCAGGAAAGGAAGAGATTGGCCGATGCGGCAGATCTAAAGGCTACGGTGAGGAATCGGCCGATTGAGGCTACAGTTGGGAATCGGCGATTGGCAATGCAACTTGCGCCAACAGGGAGGGTGAAAACCATTGGGACCACAACAGAGGATCCTGGTCAAAAAGTGGCCTGATGTTGGTCAACGGAACGATGCCGATTCGGTTTAGAAGCAATGGAAAGAATCCTGATTGGATTAGGAGATGGCGGCAGAAGATTGTACGGGAGTCCGTTTCCTTTATAAAAATATTATAGATATAGTAGTTTTCTGTTTAAAGAAAGTTTGTAACAAGTCGTAATCGATCAGGAGTCTTGGTCTTAGGGTATAAATAGGAGTCGCCAGGGCTTTGTAATACAACAATCAATCAATCAACAATACAATCTACTTTTTCATCGCACTTTACTTTCAAGTTGGCGACTTCGCCAATACTTTTTCTTCTTTCACGAGTTCGTACGGATTGGCAGGGCTGCATCGACTCGATCTCCGGCCAATTGGTAGGTTCCGCTTATCGAATAACATCTGAGCTTTAACTTCGGGCGCATCGCCGTGGTTTCATTAAGATTTATTCATCAGTTATCGATATTTACTAGAATCATAGGTTTTACTTGTTGTTCTAGTATTATCACCAGTTATCCAGCTTGAGATTGAAACTATCGGCTTTATCATTGCTTTTCTTCGTTCATTGTTATATAGCTGATTAGATCTATTTGAAGTGTTGCATCTGTAATGATTGTCTAAGTTGCTCCAGCAGTTTTCTTTGCAATTATTACGTGATTATCGGCCGATCCATAGCCGGTCATCTTCATAGCAAATCGGCCGATTCGCCGACGCGCTTTTTCGGGACAGATCGGAACCTCAGCCGATCAGGACGCCCGGAATTTAATACTCTTATTTCCTTGTTAATCAACAGGTCAGATTGACTGGCACGCCGCACGAACCGCAACAGGGCAATAACTCGAACAGGAGCTAAGCAGATTCTCCCGGGTTGTGTGTCCGACGCTGAAGGTCATCGGCTGATTCCTGGCCGATTTTTAGCACCAACAGTATCTTGTTGCTGTTATGTTCTATGGATCATCTAGGTGTAGATCAGCGGGTAAAACCTTAGCTTAACTTGAATAAATAGTTTGTGTTCTTAGGTTACAACCGAGAGAGAGAGGGGGGAAGGGAGTGTACGGACCGCCCGAGGAGGAGCCTGACGCTTCGGCGTTGTTGGCCATATCGTCGGCGAAGTCGAGGTCGAGGTGGCTGAGTCGAGCTAGAGTCGTGGGTGGAGGCGGAGCGGTGCATGGGCGCCGGCGCGGGGCGTGGTCGGCGGCCGGTGGCGGCGTGGCGCAGGGGTGGCGGACTTCCCGTCGCTTCAGCGCCTCCCGTCGATCAGATCGGGCTGGGTTTGTTGGTGGGTTTAGGCGGGCACGGTGAATCTCGGCGTGCGTGCCCCTACGGCCCTCACCTCTCTTTTATACGGCGCTGCGCGATGGGGGCCCACTAACCATGAGTTGGTTGTGCGCCCCCGATCAGGGCGTGAGATCGAGTCCCGCTCGGTCGTTGGACCGATCCATGATCAAACTAACATTCTCCCCCTTGATCCCACCTTCATTACTTACTTCTCTATTCCATATGAGTGTATAGGACATGCCTCGTCACAACGGTTTGTACCATTGGATTAACAGTCACGACACACTTTTCTGTTCTGAAACAGCTTCTCAACTAGGTCCTTACTATCCAGGAATCATAGGCTTTCCCTTAAACCCATGCCGGCTAAGTGTTCTCGGAACACATTGGGTGGTAAGCCTTTTATGTACGGATCCGCTAACATTTTCTTTATGCTCATGTACTCAAGACTAATGGTATGATCCTATTTGCTCTTTCACAACATAAAACTTGATTTCAATGTGTTTGGCAGCACCACTTGACTTGTTGTGAGCATAAAACACTGTGGGTTCATTGTCGCAGTAGATCTTGAGTGGTTTCTCTATGCTGTCGACCACTCTTAACCCGAGTACAAATTTCTTTAGCCATTTAACCTGCCTCGAGGCCTCATAACATGCTACAAACTCGGCATACATTGTAGGTGGTGCAGTAACTGGCTGTTTGGAGCTTTTCCACGATATAGCTGCACCTGCGAGAGTAAATACATAACCTGACGTGGATTTTCTATCATCTATATCTCCCGCAAAGTCTGAGTCTGAATAACCCTCAATCTCTAGGAAATCAAATCTCATGTACGTTAACATGAGGCATTTCGTACCCTGCACATACCGTAAGGCTGTCTTAACCATTTTCCAGTGCTATATCCCTGAATTACTCTGAAATCTGCCAAGTACCCCGGTAACAAATGCTAAGTTAGGACGTGTACATACTTGAGCATACTGCAAACTTCCGACAGCTGAAGCATATGGTACCACTTTCATTTGATCTATCTCATACTTGTTCTTGAGAAACTGAAATTTCCCAAAACTATCGCCCTTGACTATAGGAGCAGGTGTTGGCTTACTCGCATGCATACCGTATTTCTTTAGTACCTTTTCCAAGTATGTCTCTTGCGATAATCCTAATACCCCCTTTCTTTTATCTCGGTGAATCTCAATTCCCAGAACGAATGAGGCTTCACCAAGGTCTTTCATATCGAATTTTGAGGACAAGAATTTCTTCGTCTCCAGCAGCAGATCAATATCACTGCTACCAAGCAGAATATCATCCACATACAGGATAAGGAAAATAAATTTCCCATTCTTAAACTTTGCATAAATGCAATTGTCCTCCTCATTTTCTTTAAATCCAAACTTTCTTATTGTTACCACTGTCTAGAGGCCCGTTTTAATCCATAAATGGATTTCTTCCGGCGGCATCCCATATGTTCTTTTCCTTCCACGACAAAACCTTTGAGTTGAGCCATGTATACATTTTCATACAAATCCCCGTTAAGAAATGTCATCTTTACATCCATGGGATGTAACTCTAAATCATAGTGTGCCACTAACGCCATTATGATTCTAAAAGAATCCTTGCATGTGACTAGAGAAAATGTCTCATTATAATCTATTCCTTCTCTCTGTGTGAAGCCTTTCGCCACAAGTCGCGCTTTGTATCTCTCTACATTCCGTTTGGAGTCACATTTTGTCTTGTAGACCCATTTACAACCTACTATTTTGGCTCCTTTAGGAATTTCTTCTAAGTCCCAAACTTTGTTGGTAGTCATTGATTTCATCTCATCTTGCATAGCTTCAAGCCACTTCAATGAGTGAGCGCTTCTCATGGCTTCTTCAAATGTGGTAGGATCACCTTCCATTTGAATGTCTTCGCTAACATAGACTTCGTAGTCGCTACAGATAGCTGATTTTCTTGTTCTTTGTGACCTCCTAGGGCCTTCATTAACTGATACTTCTTCTACTTGAGGCTGTTGTTGCTCCCTCTCATGTGCGGCAATTTGTGCTATTGGATCCTGAAGGATAGGTTCCTCATTCTGACTTGTTGCCACAACTGGAGAACTAACAACAGGCGCTGGCACTACAGTGTCTTGTACTGTTTGTGCAACAGCAGCAGGTAACACGAAAAACAGCTCCTAAATCATCGGAGTGGGCGCAAAAACCCGCTTCTCCTCAAGATCAATTTTCAGTGCTACCATGCTCCCCCTGACCATATCATCCTCCCGTTGACACCAGTTTTTGCACAACTGGTTAAGACCAGGGTCAAAGATCCTCAGTTACTTCAAGCCTTAGATTCTCGTATGACTTGCGAGGTCTGTGGGAATGTCAGACATTCGGGGAACGACTACCCCAAAACCTAGGAAGAAGTCATGTACATGAACAACAACAACGGGTTTCGTCCACAAGGAGGTCAGGGGTGGAACCAATCGCTCCCCTACTACAAAGGAGGTAATGGTAATTCAAATTTGTTTAATCCTAACAACCCTTCCTTGAGGGACCTTGTTTTAAGCCAAGCAAAGACCAACGAACCAATCCAGAAGAAGCTTGCCGCTAACGACTAGACCTTGGAGACTATCCAAGTGAACATGGATGGCATCTCCTCAACACTCAAGAACCAGCTGAGCTTCAACAAGATATTCCTTCTGCAGAGACAGGGAAGATCCCGTAGAAACCCGAGGCTCCCCTGGAAAGCGTAAACGCCATCAGCACATGTCGGGGTAAGCCAGCGCAGGACATTTCTACTGCTAACTATGTAGGGAATCTTGCACGCCCACGCAGGGCACGACGAGGTGAGCTAATAGCACCAAGAGTGGAAGATCCAGGATACCCAGTGATAAGTTGTTCTATCTATGACTGTCACTTTGAGAAAGCTCTTTGCGACCTTGGAGCAAGTGTTAACATTATGCCCAAGGTAACATTCAAAAATCTTGGATGCCCTGCATTGTCCCCGACTTGTATGTGTGTGTAGCTTGCAGTTTCGACAATCCGGTACCCTGAGGGAATCGTAGAAAATCTCCTAGTACAAGTCAAGGACCCGTTTATCCCCACGGACTTCGTAGTCCTTGACATGGATGGAGACTTGGGGATATCACTCATTCTCAGGCGGCCATTCCTAAGAGACACCAAGGCCCGGATAAATGTCGGAACAGGAAGGATTCATCTTCGAATCATGGGTAGAAAGATGACATTCAGGTTCCAAAGCTAGGAAGAAAACATGTACCTGATTCATCAAGACCATGAAGGAAACGGGCTGTGGGCAGAACCATGGTCCCCATCGGTAGATCTGCCTCCCACACCACCAACAAAAACAAAGAAGAAAACCAAGAAGGTGTGGAGAAAGAAGAAGTCATCATCGTCCTCGACATCCTCTCCAGGTATGGACGATTCGAGCTCAAGTTAAACAGGTATGGAGAGGGTCCTGCTCATCGGACCTTAAACCAAGAGCTAGCTTGGGGAAGTTCTTCCACCAATTGAACTGTATCATTTTACTGCTTTCAATAAAGATTAAAAAACTCAAAAAACCAAACAAATATTTCCTGCTTTAATTTCCCTTTTCCACATGCATGGTAAGAATGCTTAGTCTTCCTAAGTTGAAAGGATGAATAATTGTTATGCTCTTGCTTATCTATCTTGCTTAGTCCTAAAGCATGGTGTTTTCCCCGAGTTTGAGTTTGCTGACTGTTCAAACCTTTGTGCCATGAAGCCAAATGTCTCGTGGGTTGCATAGGCTTATCCAAGTCTAGGTTGTTGTGAGTTTAGATATGGAAGATGGAGCTTTATAATCTTGTCCTAAGTGAAGCATGATATCTGGAGTATTTTTGTTTTCAAAATTTAAAAAGGAAAAGACAAGTTTCTCAATGATGTTCCAAGTCCTACCAAAGCCATATGTTACTTACATTAAAAAAACCTACACATATGCTGCTTGCTGTTTCATTGAGCTTTGTCGAATTGTTGTGACCCTAGTAAGATGCTTTTCATATGCTCTTGATCAAGATCACGCACACGTTACACCCATTGCGACATTCCTGCACTTGGAATTAGCAAATCCATCCATCCATCCACCAAATAAAGGCTCCATGAAGCTTGTGATCTCTCCTCATGTTATCCCTGAAAAAGAATTAGGCTTGGTCATCCTCGAAAAAAAAAGAAGAGAAAAAGAAAAGATGGCATGCCAAAGAAGCATGACCCAAAAAAGTGAGAGAAAAGAAAGAATAAGAGGGGGATAGCCATGTATAAAGAAAAAATAAAATAAAATAAAGAGGAGAGAGATCACAAACCAAAAAAGAGTAATCATACCTCTCATCCGTCCACACACATGCACCTCTTGATCTTGGGATATGACTAGTTTTCTCCATGGATCCACTCTTTGTCTTGGCAATATATGAGATACAGGTATGCTTCATCCATTCCGTAGCTTGAGCCCCACAAAAGCTTTCGTTATGAGAAGGGAGAAGTGCCTTGGTAAGGATTCATACACCATTGAGCAATCCGAGTCATGTCTAAAGAAAACCTCCAGATGGATTGTTGAGCAAAGGGAAGGTAAGTACTGCTCTATCGACTGTTCTAACTCTCAACAGCTCAAGACGAGGAGAAGCTCATAAGCCCCATAGATGATGAAGGTAACAAGGGCCGGGAACTCATGCCAACATCACTCACTTCCAAGGAGATCATCTATGCCTCAGACTTGACACGACGGCAGGTAATGAGCCTAACAATTTTCTGATCAACATGCTGATTTGTCCTATTTTGCTTGGGACGAGCAAAGGACAACTTGGGGTTCTTGTTGACGCTCGCTACGGACCAATTTCGAGCGTCAATTTGACCAGAAAATTGGGATGACTAGCATACTTAACTTGCATATTTATCTAGAATAATATCATTTCCACATTCCCCTTGGAGAATTTGCAATGTAGGGAAATTGAGCAGAATTCAAGTGTTAAACAAGCACCTCAATCCAAGGCAAGTGACATTGACCAATCAGAGCGCGCATTTGGACTTCCATGGATTGAAGGGTCCACCAAAGCATGCAACCGACCTTGGCCAGACCCCACTCACGCACAGGAGCAACCAGGGCCCACAGGGCAGCCACCTAGAGCAAGCTTGACCTGGGCCGAGCCAGGCCCAGGTCGGCCGACCGCCCTAGGTCGGCCGACCCAGCTAAGGCGGACCGACTTACCTCCTTTGACGTGGCGCTTCCCCATTGGCTCCTAATGGCGGTTTGACAAGGCTTCGAGCATTTGGGCGCCGAGGAGCTGTTGCACACCCCCCTCACTCACCTCTATAAATATGAGGGGGGGGGTGCTACAATAGAAGACACATCACAAGTTGCAACCCCTCAAGTTGCTCTCTCAAGTTTCTCTCTTATTTAGTCTTTAGGATAGTGGAGTTTAGGTGAAGTAGCTCTTCTTCGGTTCCCGAGTCTTGCCTAGGAGTGTTCGGTATGGGTTTTACTCTGTCAGGGATAGATCCTCTGGGTACCGCAAAGAAGCTACCCGTGGGGGAAAAGATGTCGAATTCCTACTAGGACTCTACCTTGTAATCCTACTAGGACACATACCCTGTAATCCTACTAGGAACCCCATCCCCTGGGATATATAAAGGAGGGCAGTGATACCTAGATATGCAGAGAAGAGCAGCCAACAGGCAACTCAACATCCAAGCGCAGGGCGCAATATTCAACACCCCAAACATGATGTAGGGTATTACGCTACTCTAGTGGCCCGAACCTGTCTAAATCTGTGTCTTGTCTCCTCGCGTTTACCTTCAAGGTCCAGATCTGGCGATCGCTCACCAAATAAACACCTACCTTAGGGTATCCATAGGTAGGCTGACGGTAAAAGTACCGACAGCTGGCGCCCACCATGGGGCTGATCGGGGGGCTACTCCATCGTGGGGCTGATCACTGCAATCATTGGGGGAGCTTGAAGGGCCATATCAACAAAATCAATCTATTATAAATCAGGCGGTGCGGTGAGGTCAAATTTACTCAATCTCCAAAATCAGTAACTCGGCGTATATCAAAGCATCAAGTCAGACTCCACACGACACCGAATCTGTTCTGGAAGCAGTTTTTTGACCAAGACGACGCAACGGCGTGCGATGCTCGGAGTAGCGCGGCACTCAGGCGCGTGCAGTAGGGTTGCGAGGTGAGGCAAGCGGCGGCGATCATCGCGTTTGTAGCAAGCCGACGGAGCAGGAGGCTCCGCAGGCCGGGGCAGCACTCGGTCCGTGCGCAGCTGGTCCAGCAGCTGTGTTGCGTCATGGCAGAGGCAAAATCGATTTGAGATAGGAGACCAGGGAGGCTGCGGACCCATGATGTAATTACAAGATCTGTTAACGTCGTGGAGATCAAGGCAAATCTGCTCCTGTCTCCGACTTCTCTAGAGGCAAAAGACAAATTGGAAACAAATTGCTGCACACACCAAAGAAGCTACTAGCAAGGATCAAGGAAGCTATCGAGTACTACTTCTTGGAATTTGGCTAAGAGTACACAAGGAAGGCTACCATCAAGATTCCAAGATGCTAGCTAATTGTACATGAAAGTGTGTACATGAGCTGCATATTCTCCAAGATGTGCACGGCGTGCAATAAACTCCACCGACTACCTCGACAACTCGGCGCGGCTCCAGCTTGTGTCACCGACTACTTCGATTCCTCGGCACGACCTCTGCTTGCGCCGCCGATGTGCCAATGACCGACTACGACTACTTCAACTTCGCGAGGACCCTCGGCGACCCACCGACGGCTACTTCAACTACTTCGACTACTCGTCTCGACTACAAAACTAGTCGAGAGCGGGTCTCGCGACATCAAGAACTAGTCGGAATCGACTCCGACTAGTCGGCTTCATCAACAAATCACCGCGGCTACATCGATGAGCTCTACGACTTCATCGGCAATCGCCCACGAATCAAGCTAAGCGATTTATACCTTTTTTCGACTTGTTCTCCACAAGATCGACTACTTTTTCAGGTATGCCTTTCGGTGGGACTCACCCTCGGGGGCTACGCCTTGATCGACTACTCCTGGGATGTTAGACCGACAGTCACAGCTTTGGCGCACCAAGTACTGGAGGCTCTGCCACAGACTTAATGCACCGAGTGCTGGCGGCTTTGCCACAGTCTTAGCACACCGACTGCGGACGCTACGCCACAAAGTTGTGTTCTGAGTGCTGGAGACTTCAAGTGGCTACACTCTATGGAAGTATAGATGATCGCGCTACAACACGCGCTCTCGCCGACTACTTATCTGTGTACGTGTCTTGATGGGCACGAAACCCTCCAGAGCTACACAACGCCGACTACTTTATGTGCACCGCGCATTCCCTTTGTTCCATGACGACTACATTTTTCTGCTCGTTGTATTTTCTTAATGGTCGCTAATCTACTCGAGTAGCAAATGCCATAACTCGTGAAACCTCGAGTCTTCAGTCATGACCTAAGCGACTCTATGCACGAGACAAAGATCTGATGGATGCGATGAGCGAAGGCTAAACTAGGACCGGGTGAACGTAAAGGGTGAACTACTCGAGAGATTTAAATGGCCTAAAAAAGAGCTCGACACGACAACTTCATTTTATATCGAATAAATTTTGGTATTTTCATATTATTACTGAGTAAAACTCGGTATCTTCGTATTATGCTACATAATGTATGCATTGTCTTTCTTCAGATCAAGCTTCGACAACAACTCGCCAGACCGCTTAACGTGCCTCCCAGCTGGGGGGCTAGGCGGATTACTACTCGACATGGCTCCTTTGGCTCCCTAGCTCGGGGGGTGGGTGGCAATAACTACTCGATGTTGCTCCTACAGCTCACCTAGCTCATAAGCTCAGGGGCTGGACGCCCCAAAACTACTCGGATGATTAACTACTTGAAAATTAAGACTGCTAAAGACCCTTGAATTGATTATTCAAATCATCTCAAGGCTCGGGGGCTGACAGGCTACACCTAATGGTTGATTTTTTTCAAGATGAAGATTCAAGATTTTATTGACCCTCAGCTTGATTCTTCGATTCAATCTAAGGCTCGGGGGCTACTCCATATGGAGTGCGATTATTCATTGCACCCCATATAAAAGAAGATTTGAAAGTACTCGGGGCATGAGCACCTCACAGCCTCGAGGCAGCCAAGGAAGTACTCGAAGAATGCCTTCAAGATGGAGCTTCAGAAGAAGCCTAAGACTACTTCAGAAGTACTCGAAATACCTGCAGTACTCGGCTATGAAGAGCTCGGGGGCTTGTCAGGGATAGATCCGCTGGGTACCGCAACGAAGCTACCCATGGGGGAAAAGATGTCAAATTCCTACTAGGACTCTACCTTGTAATCCTACTAGGACTCATACCTTGTAATCCTACTAGGAACCCCACCCCTGGGATATATAAAGGTGGGCAGGGATACCTAGATAGGCAGAGAAGAGCAGCCAACAGGCAACTCAACACCCAAGCGCAGGGCGCAATATTCAACACCCCAAATAGGATGTAGGGTATTACGCTACTCTAGCGGCCCGAACCTGTCTAAATCTGTGTCTTGTGTCCTCGCGTTTACCTTCAAGTTACAGATCCGGCGATCCCTTACCAAATAAACACCTACCTTAGGGTATCCCTAGGTAGGATGACGGTAAAAGTACCGCCATACTCTTCCTCTCCTTTGTAATATTCGGAATTCCTTAATAGAGTTATCTTCTAGTTTAGTGTACTCGTGTAGTATATGTTCTGTGTATTTGGATGTGTATGCTATGCTTAGTTTATATCTAGGACTTATATCTTGCATGATTAGACGTGGTAAGACATCTAGGCTACAACATTGGTTCCAGTATACGTATGTTTGCTCTAGTGTGATGTCTGTCCATCCCAAGGGTGGGGGCTCCGCGCAGGGCATTAGTGTATCGCTTATTAGCGTAGATGTGGTGTCTGGGCTAATCGGTGTTGCTGGATGCGGCTCTATCCCCGTTCGTGTAGTAGCTGTAGGAGGTGCATAAAATAGCCGTGAAGATCTAGTGGCCACCTAGCCATATCTCGTGCGGTCTCCCGGTGATGCCTGGGAGCCTAAGAGCCCGTTCCTAATCATGTGTTTGTATATGAGTGCTTAGTATAGACTGTATGCTTAGTTAGGAGTACATAAGTCCTTAAATTAGCTTTTTTCTTCCTTTCTCCCTTCCCGTAAGCTTTGCATAGAGATAGAACTTGAGTATTTTCTGTGTCACACTACCTCTTTACCCCTATTTATTCAATAGAATATCTATGCTAGAAATAATCAACATACTAATCTATTCCAATAACCGCCACCTTCCCTGTAGAAATATAAATACGATCCCGTACTCACGGGTAAAATGCTACAACGGTATTCCATGCGCTTGCGGATCCTTCTGTAACGTAAGAAATACCCTACAACATTTCTGGCGCCGTTATCGGGAAATGGATTCTATGTCCATACTTGGTGACTGCGTTATAAAATGCCAACACCATGGAAAGGGCTGACAAGAGCTACGTCAGCAAGTTATCTTTTATGTTTGTTTAGGAAAGTTTGTTTCTTTTTCTTCAAGTAAATTATACGTCGTAATCGACTAGGGTTTGTAGCTTAGGCTATAAATAGCTGCCCTCGGGCATGTACCAAAACCATCCAATGATCAATACACAAACCCTTTTTTCCTTTTTTCTCTTTTCGGCGGCTTTGCCTTAGTTGCAGTAGATTTTTCTTTTATGAGTTCTTTCCTGCACGTGGGGCTGCATCGACTTTGATCTCCGACTTGCTAGTAAGTTCCACGTCGAATGAGGCAGATAGGCTCAAGGTTGATGGCACATCGCTTCTTCCTCTATCCGGTATTACTTCAAGTTACCGAGCAGATTGGATCTCAGTCTAGTCTGTTCACCAAGTTTTCGATATCAGCTTGTTCCTGTTAGATTAATCTGCTTAGTCTAGCTTGTTTCTTGCTGTTATCACAAGTTATCAGTATTTGCTAGATTTGACAGGGTTAAAGTCGTTTAATCTTGTTTTTATTTAGTTCTTACCATAATTTATCCAGCCTAGATCTAAATACCATCGGCCAACGCACAGCTTGCCTGTTGCATGTCGTTAGGCCGATCGGGTTCAGATCTACCGAGGCCTCGCTAACCCGTTTGACGTTTCCTCATCTGTGCAATCGGCCGAAGCTTTGGCCGATTGATCTACTACTGCATCGGACCCTTGGCCGATGCTCATGGCGGAACGATTCAGAGCACCAACCGATACGTTCCGGTAATTTAACGTTTTACCTGTCCCATGTCAATTGTAGGTGAAATTGACTGGCAGGCCCTGCACCACCACGCAGCTGATTTGGACGTCGCGCAGGAGTGAAGCAAGAGGCTCCCGGTCCTCGTGTGTGCCGGCGCTGAAGGCCGACCCACAACTTTTTGCGTCAACACGCTTTTGGCATGTCCGGTGAGACACGACAACGTTACCACGATGACCAGGAACAACGGGACGGATGATGACAACATCTTGCTGCCTATCATGGAAGATCTTGATGAAGATCAGAAGGGGTTGGTCGAAGAAACTGTGAAGCAAACTCAAGACGCCTGCCTCAGGTCATTCACTCTGACCAGGAGGGGACAGGCGATACAGAAGCAGCCGTTACTAGGGGAGGGGGCATCTCCATCACGCAAGACTCGACCAAGTTCAAGGAGATGTTTGATCAATCCATAAGCCATGCACTGATTAATCAGTCAGGGGTTCTGATCGAGACCATCAAGGACGCTGTCAAGAACGTCCTAGCTGAAGGCGCTTAAGGAGGCAACACGGCACCATCCTACTCCAACACGGAATCATCGGCCGCCGTTGGTGCCATGATATCTGCATCAACGACCGATGGTGTTCTACCCAACACAGCAAGTGTGCCGATGACCAGCGCTGGAACAAGTTCATTGCCGTATGTGTTGAAGCACCCGGGATCCTCAGTAGCACACACTTCAAGTCCACAAGCAGCTGCATTCGCTGCTAATCCTGCGATGAATACGTCGACGCCAAGCAGAGGCATGTTCAACACCTCAACTGGATTTGTACCTTCCACGTTGGACATGCCGATGGAATTCTGGCCGTACATCTATCCATGGATGTTCGGAAAAAACGGCAACGCAATGAACACCCCTACTACTACATTGCCTTTGGTGCCGTCTGCCCCGATGATTCAACATCTACCACAGACTCCACCGACACCAACCCAGACTAGGGGCATCGCGCGGATGCATCGGCTTTCCAGCTGATGGATGATACTGCAAGACAGCCGACAAGTCCCCAAATCCAGAGGGTCTCTCAAGACGCAAGATTTCAGATGCCAAACCTCATGGTGCAGTAGCCTGAAGTTGATTAGGCCAGCATGATAGCCGATGTGATGAAGAATCAGTTCGGCTTGAAGCCAAAGGAACCTGCATTCATGTACAGGAAGCCTTACCCAGAAGCCTACGATCAGATCCCATTGCCTCATCGGTACAAGTTGCCAGATTTCACCAACTTCTCTAGACAGGGCAACATGTCAACCGTTGAGCATGTTAGCAGGTTTCTGGTGCAGTGTGGGGAAGCTGCAGCGAGAGATGCCTTGAAGATCCGCTTGTTCCTGCTATCTCTCTTAGGATCACCCTTTGCCTGGTTTGCATCGCTGCCAGCCAACTCCATAATTACTTGAGCCGATCTCGAGAAGCAGTTCCATAAGTACTTCTTCACCGGAGTACAAGAGATGAAGATCACCGACTTGACCGCGGTGCGACAGAGGAATGACGAGCTTGTCCCGGACTACATTCAAAGATTTAGGGACATCAGAAGCTGTTGTTTCAATCTGACTCGTAGCGATAGCCAGTTTGCTAAATTGGCCTTTCAGGGACTCCTGCCGCACATCAGGGAAAAATTTTTGTCCCAGGAGATCGAGAGCCTGAGCCATATAGCATCCAGGCTTTCTAATGTTGATGTTTGAGCCCATGGTGCCAGGAAAAACATGTTCCAGAAGAAGGTCAACTATGTTGGGGATTCTTCTGACTCGGAGAATGAAGCTAAGATCGGCGTTGCTGAATGGGTCAAGACCAAGAAGTCGATCTCATGCCCGTTCGCAAAGAAGGAAGCCGAAAGCTATAGTTTCGATGTCACAAAGGCTGATAGGATCTTCGACTTACTACTGCAAGAGGGTCAGCTCAAGTTGCCCTTCAACCAAGTGATCCCATCGGCCAATGAATTAAAGGGCCGCAGGTATTGTAAGTGGCATCACTCTGTCACTCGTAATACTAATGATTGCAAGACCTTCAGGAAGGAGATCCAGATGGCCATCGTGCAAGGAAGGATCAAGTTCGACAGGCCAATGAAAATTGACGAGCATCCCTTCCCAGCCAGTGCGGTTGACATGGAGCCCAGGAAGTCGACGAAGATGCAAAGGTATCAGCTTCTGTTCATCCTGATCATGATACCAAAAACCTGAAGACTCGTGTATCGGCCAACAACAGGGGGAATCAAGGCCGATACGAACAAGGTGAAAGTTTCAGGAGGCCACGCAGAGTTGTCACATCTCAGATGCTCCTGAAAAAATAGCAGCACCAGCAAGAAAAGGAGAGACGCCGTCAAGAAGAAAAGGACAGGCGTGATGCAGAACACTAGTGATGCCCATTCTTTGCGTTCTGCTGGAATGAGGCCTTGCGCTTGCCATCGGCCGATGATTGTCCTGAATGCAATGGGATGCAGAAAGGCCAATACGACTTCAAAAGGCAGCACCATGAAGATAACCATCAACAGTCGATCTTCAGAGGCAAACACAATGGTCGTGTCTCTGTTCACGATCGGCTGGATCCGCACGTCCCCGAGCAAGCAACAATTGAAGAGCAAGCTGTGGATGTTGACACCATTTTTTGAGACACGTCAGCCTGTTGGGTAAATGTCCAATAGCAAATGGGTCGATGCTAGATTAAGAGCAGAGAATGGAGCATATTGGGCTTTTCGGGCCAGAAGGGGTGTCGCAGCCGATGGAGCGTGGAAAGAGCTTGCGAAGCTATGTCAGCAAGTTATCTTTTAGATTCTTGTTTAGGAAAGTTTATTTTCTTTGTCTTCAAGTAAATTGTAAGTCGTAATCGACTAGGGTTTGTAGCTTAGGCTATAAATAGATGCCCTCGGGTATGTACCAGACTATCCAATGATCAATACACAAACCCTTTTTTCCTTTTTTCTCTATTCGGTGGCTTCGCCTTAGTTGTAGTAGATTTTTCTTTTACGAGTTCTTTCCTTCATGTGGGGCTACATCGACTTCGATCTCTGACTTGCTGGTAAGTTCCGTGTCGAACGAGGTAGATAGGCTCAAGGCTGACGGTGTATCGCTTCTTCCTTTATCCTGTATTAGTTCAAGTTATCGAGCAGATTGGATATAGGTCTGGTCTGTTCACCAAGTTATCGATATCAGCTTGTTCTTGTTAGATTAATCTATTTAGTCTAGCTTGTTTCTTGCTGTTATCATAACTTATCGGTATTTGCCAGATTTGGCAGGGTTAGATTCGTTCAATCTTGTTTTTATTTAGTTTTTATCACAATTTATCCAGCCTAGATCTAAATACCATCAGCCAACGCACAGCTCGCCTGTTGCATGTCCCTAGACTGAGGCGTCACTAACCCATTTGGCGTTGCCTTATCTGCACAATTGGCCGGAGCTTTGGCCGATTGATCTACTACTGCATCGGATGCGTGGCCGATGCTCGTGGTGGAACAATTCGGAACGCCAGCCGATACATTCCGGTAATTTAACGTTTTACTTGTTCCTTGTCAATTGTAGGTCGAATTGACTGGCACGCCCTGCACCACCACGCAGCCGATTTGGATGCCACGGAGGAACGAAGCAAGAGGCTCCCGGGTCCTTGCGTGTGCCGGCACTGAAGGCCGACCTACGTCTTTTTGCGTCAGCAACGGATCGTGTACCTGATGAAGCACCTCTAGATCGGTTGTTCGAGCGTCACGACAGCTACAGGTACAATCAAGAGGATTACCCTGATTGGTGCAAGGGTTGACCCGTTCTCAGAAGAGGAGGGTTCAAAGGCTCCGTCATCGGGAGCAGGAAGAAGCATCTGTAGGGTTACGGGGAGGCTACGCTAGCGCAAAACAAAATTTTTCTACCACATTAACCAGGAACTACTGCTATTATAGATCATGGAATTACCACTAGACGCGCAGGTGCGGAACTTCTGTAGCGCGTCTGTGTAGTTTGTACGGTAGCTGCAGTGCAGTTGCGAGACCTTCTCACATCCTCGTGCAGCAGATGCAGCACCTCCAAGGTATCCACATGTACGGCGGCGGTAGCGTCACGATCCGGACTGCTAGGTCCGTGAAAGCGACGAAGGCGCAGGCGTGGGAAACAGGCGGCAGCAGCAGGCGTGGAGAGTTAGGGTTTCCATGCACCCCGCCCCTGTTTATATAGACCCTCTTAGGCGCCCACTAATGGGCTCAACCGAGGCCCATTAGTGCACCTAAGCCAAGACTAATTTGGATCAAATCCGCATTAGGCTTCCAGGCCCTTAAGTGTGTGACCCTATGGGCTCACGCGCGAATAAACATGGCCCGAGTACTCCTACTCGACCAATAATTGACAGCGGCCTCTAGCAAGACATGTCAACTCCTATGCGTGCGCAAAGATCAAATCAGACGAGCCATCACAATCTCATATACATGCTATTCCCTTTTCCTCATGATATTTGGTCTAGCTCCAAGCTGACCTCTCTTTCTCGAGTTGGGTCTGTCCAGCCACATGTCATACATGCACCCACATTTTTAGTTTGACATCTCCAAGTCTATGACTTGTGAAACATAGTCATCAACTAATACATGTGCTAGTCTAATATTCATGTGTGTCCTTACATGAACTCTGACTAGGAACAACTTTAGAATAACCATACAAGTAAAGAGTCTCAAAAACAATTCACATAACTGCCAATAATTACAAGTTGCCTTTTTTTCATGGATATTCATTGAACACACACACACACACACACACACACACACACACACACACACATATATATATAATACATCATGGATACAACGAAATATGATCATCTCTATGATTACCTCTAGGGCATATTTCTAACAGTCTCCCACTTGCACTAGATTCTAATCCTTAAGGTATCTAATACCCATAGCTCGTGTGTGCGCCTCATGCTTAGGCTGTAGAAGAGGCTTTGTCAACGGATTAGCAACATTCAAATCCGTGTGTATTTTGCATATCTTGATCTCACCCCGTCTCACGAACTCTCATATAAGATGAAATTTCCACAGTACCTGTTTGTTCTTCTGGTGGTTCCTTGGCTCCTTAGCCTGCACTATCGCCCCATTGTTGTCACAGTAGAGGTTCAATAGGCTAGACGCATTTGGAAACACACCAAGCTCAATGAGGAACTTCCTCAACCAGACACCTTTCTTCGCAGCTTCCGAAGCAGCAATGTACTCAGCTTCTATCGTACAGTCGGCCACCGTATCTTGCTTGGAACTCTTCCAACTCACAGCACCACCATTCAATGTGAATATAAAACCTGATTGCGACTTCGAATTATCTTTGTCGATTTGGAACCTAGCATCAGTGTAACCCGTTACAGTGAGCTCCTCCTCACATCCATAGACTAGGAACACAACTTTAGTCCTTCTGAAGTACTTAAGGATATTTTTCACAGCTGTCTAGTGACTCTCACCTGGATCAGACTGGTACCTGCTCATAGCACTTAGAGCATATGAGACATCTGGGCGTGTACTTGTCATTGCGTACATGATTGAACCAATTGTTGAAGCGTATGGAACCTTGCTCATGCGATCCCGCTCATCAGTCATCGAGGGACACTGAGTCTTGCTGAGATGCATACCATGTGACATAAGCAAGAACCCTTTCTTTGATTGTTCCATACTAAATTGTTTTAATACCTTGTTAATGTAAGTATCTTGGCTTAATCCTATTAGCCTCCTTGATCTATCTCTATAGATCTTTATGCCTAGAACACATGTGGCTTCCCCTAGGTCCTTCATAGAAAAACTATTTTTTAGTGAAGTCTTTACGGATTCAAGCATAGGAATATCATTCCCAATCAGCAGTATGTCATCCACATACAGGATTAGAAATGCTACAGAGCTCCCACTTTCCTTCTTGTAAACACAAGCTTCTTCTTCGTTCTGAAGAAAACCAAACCCTTTGACTACTTCATCAAAACGAATATTCCAACTCCGAGATGCTTGCTTCAACCCATAAATGGATTTCTGAAGTTTGCATACCTTTCCAGCATTGGCCAGATCGACAAAACCTTCGGGTTGTATCATATACACGTCCTCATCCAGGTTTCCATTCAGGAAAGCTGTTTTGACATCCATTTGCCGTATCTCGTAATCATAATACGCAGCTATTGCTAGAATGATCAGAATAGATTTAAGCATCACTATGGGAGAGAATGTCTCATCGTAGTCAACTCCTTGAACTTGTCTAAACCCCTTTGCGACAAGTCGAGCTTTATAGATGTGAACATTTCCATCCATGTCTTTCTTCTTCTTATAGATCTATTTGCACTCTATGGCTTTAACACCATCGGGTGGGTCAACCAGGTTCCAAACTTGATTGTATCCCATGGATTCTATCTCGGATCTCATGGCACTCTGCCATTTCTCGGAATCTGGGTCCATCATCGCTTCTGCATATGTTGCAGGCTCATCATTGTCCAACAATAATATCTCGCATGCTGCACGGAACCTTGCCGATCTTCATGGTTGCGGTGGTTCTTCTCTTGCTATGGGTACTTCAACTTATTCTGCTACACTAGCATCACTTGTTGAATCTTGCCCGAATGGCTCCTCTTGAACTTCTTCAAGATACACCTTCTGTCCACTTTTCTCCTTCTTGAGAAACTCTTTCCCTAAGAAAACACCATTCCAAGCGACAAACACATTGCCCTCTGATCGGTTGTAGAAATAATACCCTAAAGTTTCCTTTGGATATCCCATGAATATACACTTATCCGATTTGGGAGTTAACTTGTCTGACTGAAGTCGCTTGACAAAAACTTCACATCCCCAAATTTTCAGAAAAGACAAGCTGGGACTCTTCCCAGTCCACATCTCATATGGTGTCTTAACTACGGATTTAGACGGTACCCTATTAAGTGTGAAAGCTGATGTTTCTAGAGCGTGACCCCAAAACGATATCGGTAGGTCCGACTGGCTCATCATCAACTGAACCATGTCCAACAAAGTCCAATTACGTCGCTCGAACACACCATTTCTCTAAGATGTTCGAGGCGGCGTGAGCTGTGGAACAATTCCGCAACTCTTCAGATGATTGCTAAACTCGTGGCTCAAATACTTGCCTCCTCGATCAGATCGCAAGGCCTTAATTTTCTTGCCACGTTGATTTTCAACCTCATTTTGAAATTCCTTGAACTTTTCAAAGGTTTCAGACTTATGCTTCATCAAATAGACATAGCCATATCTACTCAAATCATCAGTGAAAGTTATGAAGTATTGGAATCCTCCTCTGGCAGTCGTGCTCATTGGACTGCACACATCAGTATGTATGAGTTCCAGCAAGTCCGATGGTCTTTCTGGAAAACCTGTGAATGGCGTCTTGGTCATCTTGCCTAGCAAACAAGCCTCGGATGTCTCGTATGATTCAATATCAAATGAAGTTAGAAGTCCATCCATATGGAGCTTCTTCATGTGCTTCTCGCTTATATGACCGAGACGACAATGGCACATGCAGGTAGGACTCAAATCATTAGGCCGAGGCCTTTTAGGACTTATATTACAGACAGGTGATTCATCAAGGTTTAAAATAAACAAGCCATTCACAATGGTCGCACAAGCCACAAACATGCCATTCTTAGAGATCACACAACCATTGTTTTCACTCGCAAATGTATAACCATCCTCCATCAAACATGAAGGAGACATAATGTTTCGACTCATAGTTGGAACAAAATAACAATTATTCAACTCCATAATAAATCCTGACGGGAGGTGGAGTTGCATCGTCCCGACGGTCAATGCAGCAACCCTTGCATTATTGCCCACACGATAATCAACTTCTCCTCTTTCCACGCTTCTAGTTCTTATCATTCCCTGCATCGAATTGCAAATGTGAGCAACCGATCCAGTATCAAATACCCAAGAATTGACATAAAAATCAGCCAGGAATATTTCTGTAATATAAACAACAAGCGTACCTGAGTTGGAAGTACTCTTACTTCCACGGTTCTTCAAAGAAGCCAAGTACACCTTGTAGTTTCTCTTTCAGTGACCTTTCTCACCACAGTGATAGCACTCATTGTCTGCAGGTGGTCCAGGTTTAGCCTTGGGTGCTGGGTTCGGCTTGGGGTTCTCAACCTTACCCTTGCCCTTCTTCTTCCAAGAAGAACCTTTCTTCTTGACGTTAGGCTTATTCTGGACCACCATCACATGGCCGCGCCCGTGCTCTTCTTTAGGTCACTCTTTGCTGTCTTGAGCATGCCGCATACTCATTCAAGCCCTTTTCAGCCCCGTGCATGTGGTAGTTCGAGATGAAGTTCCCATAGCTTGGTGGTAAAGATGCAAGAATGAACTTAGTGGCCAACTCTTGGCCGAGTGGGAAGCCTAGCTTCTCCAACCTCTGCGTGTAACCAACCATCTTGATCACATGCGGACCTACTACTGCGCCCTCTGCTAGCTTGGTCTCATGGAAGGCCTTGGCGACATTGAACCTTTCAGTCTTGGCCTGTGTCTGAAACATGTCGAAGCGCCACGATCATATCGTGCGCCTCATGGTTAGTCTCGAACTGCATCTGCAGCTCAGGTTCCATGCAAGCAAGCATAAGGCAACTCACTTCAAGGTTGTTGTCGCATGCTTTCTTGTAAGCATTCTTGACAGCAGCAGTTGCATCATCAGCAGGTTCTTCTGGTAATGGGGTATCCAGAACATCTTCCTTTTTCTAAGCCCTGAGAACAATTCTCAGGTTATAGATCCAATCCGTATAGTTAGTCCCATTCAACTTTTCCTTCTCAAGGATCGAACGCAAAGTAAAAGATACGGTGGTGCTGGGTGCCATTTATCTACAACAAAATAATAATACAAAATACTAAGACAAACGTATCCGAGATAGAGTAAATTACATTAAATGTTTTGACAGAATGTTCTCCCACTAAAATCAATATCCCTCAATTGATACCTAGTGATTCAAGACCTACAACTATCAAGTCGACTAGTGAGCTTTTGCATCACCGCTAGAAGACAGGTAGATCGGTAAGCAACTCTTTGCTAATCATATCACATATGACTCTTGTTGTTGGGTGACATCTCTATGTCTCGGCTCCCAACCCTTATGCCCCAAAGTCCTTAACCCTTAAGATGACTTTGTTCAAGATAATCGACCCTTTATGCGTGTAAGTATCCGATACGAACTCATCTAGTCAAGGAAAACTAGTGGCACCCTAATTTCATAGACCCACCACCAGTTGTACAAGACCCATGATGAAGCAAGGTTTAGTTGGGAGGGCACATAAACTTAAATATTGCGATGGATCGATTGAATTACTTCTACCAAATGCAAAAACCCTATTATCGCATGTAGAAGTAAAACAATGAGGATAAACATTCACATAGAGATACTTTATGGCCCATTATCACATGTTGATCTCCATTGCCATGCTTCTGTCCATCATCGAGATCTACATCTCCATGCTCCATGTGAGTCGTCCTCCTAGTGATGAAGCCTCAAAGTACAACTACAAACTGCGACACCTAACAGCTAGTCAAGCAAATTACATATTGGACTTGGATCATCACAGGTTGGCACGCAGGCCATTACATCAAATGTGGTAATACATGTGGCTCCAGCCGTATTACCTTACACATGACACACAGATCATGGATCAGATACACACATGCATCACATACACATATAGGCCATACCGATCACAAGATCCTGCAAAACAGAGTTAGGCGCACTACCGTCGGCCAAACTTAAATTGCTGATATCTCCACCTTCCGGGCCGAATTTGGCAAATCTAAATTTAGAGAAACTGGCAAAGTGGTTGATTCCATGTGTAAAATTTCCTCTAGATGAATTTTCATATAAAAATCGCCTCAATCCGAGTTCGTATGCAAAAGTTATGGCTATTTTATCGAACACCATGTTTTCTGCAACTTCTCAACCCGATAGCAGATCAAATCTGCCACACGCATCATATGCATCTGGAGACCCATCCTAGGTTTCGATTCGACCAATCTCATTGATCTCCTCCTGCTGTGGCTAGGTTTACGTGTATCACTTAACTCCGATGGCGGATACCCGACCAGTAGGAGTAGTTCGTTGCATGACCATCGCAGCGAGGACATGAAAACAGGATTAGGGTTTCATATACACCTCGCATATCTCCATACGTACACATCCGAACCTATAACGAAGCAGCTACAACTCTGATACCACTGTAGGGTTACGGGGAGGCTACGCTAGCGCAAAATTTTTTTTTTCTACCCCATAAACCAGGAACTACTGCTGTTATAGATCACGGAATTACCACTAGACGCGCAGGTGCTGAACTTCTGTAGCGCGTCGGTGCAGTTTGTACGGTAGCCGGCAGTGCAGTTGCGAGACCTTCTCACGTCCTCGTGCAGTAGATGCAGCACCTCCAAGGTATCCACACGTACGGCGGCGGAAGCGTCACGATCCGGACTGCTAGTTCCGCGAAAGCGACAAATGCGCGGGCGTGGCAAACAGGCGGCAGCAGCAGGCGTGGAGAGTTAGGGTTTCCATGCATGCCTCACCCCTGTTTATATAGACCCTCTTAGGCGCCCACTAATGGGCTCAACCGAGGCCCATTAGTGCACCTAAGCCAAGACTAATTTGGATCAAATCCGCATTAGGCTTCCAGCCCCTTAAGTGTGTGACCCTATGGGCTCACGCACGAATAGACATGGCTCGAGTACTCCTACTCGACCAATAATTGACAGCGGCCTCTAGCAAGACATGTCAACTCCTATGCGTGCGCAAAGATCAAATCAGACGAGCCATCACAATCTCATATACATGCTATTCCCTTTGCCTCATGATATTTGGTCTAGCTCCAAGCTGACCTCTCTTTCTCGATGCCGTGATCCGGAATCCTTAGTTAACACTTAACCCTAGCACGGCCATGCATTTCTTGATTCGATCATTCTAGGGGCCCAGAGATATCTCTCTCAAATAGAGAGCGGCAAATCCCATCTTGAGTGACCATGTCTCACAACATGGTTCTTAACAAACCCGAGAACCACCTTTATAACTACCCAGTTACGGAATAGCGTTTGATAGCTCCTAAGTAGGTCGGTTCACATCTTAAGCACATGCGACAATCTCAGGTCTAAGGACATAGCGTACACATTGTGTAATGAGAAATCACTATTTCTCGAGTTGGGTCTGTCCAGCCACATGTCATACATGCACCCACATTTTTAGTTTGACATCTCCAAGTCTATGACTTGTGAAACATAGTCATCAACTAATACATGTGCTAGTCTAATATTTATGTATGTCCATACATGAACTCTGACTAGGAACAACTTTAGAATAACCATACAAGTAAAGAGTCTCAAAAATAATTCACATAACTGCCAATCAATATAAGTTGCCTTTTTTTCATGGATATTCAATGAACATATATATATATATAATACATCATGGATACAACGAAATATGATCATCTCTATGATTACCTCTAGGGCATATTTCTAACAGCATGTGCCTACAAAAAGAAGACAGTCAAATCACAAGTATGGCACGTAAAGACCGATGAATCTACCCCGTCAGCATCGGTCAATATGGTTTTTGTGCTGTCCATGGAATTCAATGCACCAGTTCATGGCGATGATGAGGTAGCAGTGGAAGAACTTGCACTGGATCCAGTCCAAGCATCGTTCGAAAAGCCAGATGAGAAAGAGCGGAGGCATCAGAGGCCTTTGTATGTGAAGGGGCATGTTGACGGCAGGCCGATGATTGAGATGTTGGTCGATGGAGGGACCGCTATCAATGTCATGCCATACATTATCCTCCGGAAGCTTGGGTATGGCAAAGAGGATATGATGGGGACTGATATGGTTCTCAAAAGCTACGAAGGGAAGACTTTGCCTGCTCGGGGGGCAATCTCTGTCGAATTGATGATTGGGAGCAAGACCCTACCTACTACTTTCTTCATCATGTATGGCATTAAGGTACGGTTACGTCTTTCAGCCACTCCATTCTGCTGAGGCTCACACGGTGTAGAATACTGGGCGACTATGCCATTTTCCTGTAAAAACCTTGAAAAAGGTCCAGGAACTTGTCCATATGGGGTATGTCGACCGTAGTACTCCCCCCCACGGTCGGATCTGACTATCTTAATCTTTAAGTTGAGCTGAATTTCTACTTCAGCATTGAATATCTTGAATTTATCCAATGCTTCTGATCATTTTTTAATTCGATAAATATAGCCATAACGTGAATAATCATCTGTAAATGTTATGAATGAATCATAACCATCCACAGTATTTACGGGGAATGGACCACAAATATCTGTGTGTATGATTTCCAAAACCCCTACACTTTGTTTAGCTCCTTTCTTAATCTGTTTAACATACTTTCCTTTAATACAATCGATGCAATATTCTATGTCTGAAAAATCTAGAGGATGCAAACTTTCCTCTTTGATTAATCGTTCAATTCTCCCCCTCAAAATATGGCCTAAACGATAGTGCCATAATTTCGCTGATATCTCATTATCGCATCGTTTGCGCTTGTTTTGTACATTCATAATCGTGGAAGACTCATTCTTTTCTGCATTGCATACAACATTCACATTCTCATGCATAGGTAACATATAAAGCTTTTCTTGCAGGAACGCAAGACCAACACACTTATCATTAAACTTAATCAAACATTGTTCTTTGCCAAAATGGCAATCAAATCCATCATTTGCTAAGCATGAAACTGAAATCAAATTTCTACTCAAAGAGGGTACATAGAGAACATTATGCAAATGAAGTATGAAGGTATTATTCAATTTTAATGGGAGTTCTCCTATCGCTTCAACTTCAGCTTCGACGCCGTCAGCTATTATTGATATCTAATTGGAATTCTAATGGGAGTTCTCCTCTTTGCAGGGTCCTCCTCGTACTGAATCCCTGTAAAGAATTTGCAACATGAACAGTTGCACCTGAGTCAATCCACCAAGTAGATTTTGTATAACTTAAATACAAGGATTCATCTACAAATGTAATAAGATCCTCAGCCTTTCTGTTCAGATGTTTCAGGAACTCCAAACAGTCCGACTGCCAGTGTCCTTTCTTCTTGCACCATTTGCATTGGTCCTTGGCCACTGGCTCTTCATTGACCTGTCTGGGATGCTGAACTTGTTGTGGGGCCTTTGCTTGTGACTTAGAAGAGAAGCTTCTCTCCCACTGAGGTTTCCCTTGTGTTTTAGCATTGTTGTCATTGTAGTTTCTCTTCTTGTTTTGCTTCACATAGTGAACAAAATCACCATGTGAGCCCTTCAGCCTCTCTTCCTCTTGCACACACATGACAATGAGCTCCTCAATATCCCACTTTTCTGGTTGGAGGTTGTAATTAACCTCAAACGAATCATACTCTTTAGGCAAGGAAGCAAAAACCAAATGAACTAAGAACTCCATTGGGAGCTCCATGTTCATAGGCCTAAGCTTGGATGCCATGTTGCTCATCCTTAGTATGTGCTCTCTTATCCCTCCGCCATTGTATTTCTCAGTAACTAACCGCTTTATAAGAGTACTTGCATAAGCTTTTGAAGAGCTAGTGAACTGACTCTCCACCTTCTTGAGATAATCAATGGCAGTGGTACTTTATGGGATTGCTCCCCTTATGGCCTCCACAATGGAGCTCTTAATCACCATCAAGCACTTGCGGTTCAACTGATTCCACTTTGCATTTTCAAGATCAAACTTCATCACCAACGGTGCATGGTCACGCTGTCGTGTGGCCCATGCTTTCTCGGCCTCAGTCTCTCCCCTCACCAAGTCCACAGGTTTAGTGGGACATGGTAAGGTCAATGCTAGATCAATCTCTGCCAACGGAAGTGCCATCTCAAGCTTCTCCCTCCATGAGCCATAGTTTCCTCCATTGAGGGGTTCGATGGACGGGATAAATGCCATTGGGTTGTAGCCTGAAACAAATAATCCGAAAAGATTGAGAATATTTAATAATAACACTTGCATGCCTTAATTTAATGTTGGTCAAAATTAAAATATACAAGATACTACTACATTAATTCTACATCATCGTTTGACAGAAATAGAAATAATGCATGAAAAACTCATGAAATAAAATTATAATACTGCTATCATCAACTTTGGTTAGAAAATAAAAAGATCATAATTAACTTGAAATTAATAACTACTCTTCCAATTAAAATGTCCTGTTGGTTCCAATTTAATTAGAGATAAACATACAACTTTATAGCAGCGGAAACATAATAAACTGCTTTTTCAGAAGCATTTATTCATACTCATCTACTCTCTAAAATTTTATTACGTTGGTGCAAAAGATTAGAGATAAAACTAATCAAAACATCAATGAAAAAGCTTCTGCAAAAGGAAAAAACTTAAACAAAAAACTAACTGTGCATTGCAGCCCTGGCCAGAAAATGGGCCAGCGGCCCAGTTGCACGCTCTGCGTGCTCTCCTATCGTGGCCTGCAGCTCAGCTCACGCTAGCTCAGCTCGACCTGCGAGGACTGCGGCCCAGCTCGGCCCGTTTGGCCGCTCGTGCGCTGCGCACCCTCGCGCCCCATGCAACCTGGGCCTAGGCCGGGAAAGCATCCTCCAGCCTGGGCCAAAAGCAGCCCAGTTGGCTGCCGGTCGTTCTTGGCTGTCGATGGGGATCGGACGGCTGGCTGACAATCTCGCCGGATCAAAACCGGCGCCAGCCGCCTCCCCTTGAAACCCGAAGGCCATTTCTCTCCCTCCCCCTTTTCTTCTCAGCTGAGCGGCGGCGGCCACTGGCGAGCTGACCGGAGGAGGTGGCGGCACCACCGCTGGCCCCCTCGCTGGCGAGCGCGCTCGCCCGTGCGTGAGCGCGCCGCCGTCGAGCGGCCTGGCAACGGTGCCCTTTAGCGCCCGCACGCGGTGCCCGAGGTGGCGTTGAACAGCGGCGCGGCCCATCTTCCCACGCAGCGGCGGTGGTGCGTTGGCGAGCCGACGCTTTGGGTTTCCTTCCCGCGCGGCGGTGGCTGGCGGTGGTGGGCACAGGTAGGCTCCGCACCCCTAGGGTTAGGGTTAGGGTTTCTCTTTATTTCTTTGATTCGAGATTGAATCTATCTTCTTTCTTTTTTTCGATTTGGATCGAAAACACCTCCTTCTAATTGCTACCCCGGGCTAGATCTACACGCTAGCAAGGCGATTGATACCAATGTTATGTTCTAGGGATCATCTAGGTGTAGATCAGCGGGTAAAACCTTAGCTAAACTTGAATAAACAGTGTGTGTTCTTAGGTTACAACTGAGAGAGAGGGGGGGGGGGGGGGGGGGAGGGAGTGCACAGACCGCTCAAGGAGGAGCCTGACGCTTCGGCGTTGTTGGCCATTCATTGGCGAAGTCGAGGTGGCCGAGTCGAGCCGGATTCGTGGGCGGAGGCGGAGCGGTGGAGGGGCACCGACGCAGGGCGGGATCGGCGGCCGGAGTCGTGGACGAAGGCCGGTGGGGGCGTGGCGCAGGGGCAGCGGACTTCCCGTCGCTTCAGCGCCTCCCGTCGATCAGATCGGGAATGACGAATCTCGGTGTGCGTGCCCCTACAGCCCCCACCTCTCTTTTATATGGCGTTGCGCGATGGGGGCCCACCAACCATTAGTGGTTGTGCACCCCCGATCAGGGTGCGAGATCGAGTCCCGCTCAGTCGTTGGAGCGATCCGGGTGGGGATCAAACTAACAGTTGCAACAAATTCAAATGATAGTCATGACACCATGTAGACTAAAGCTCAAACTTAGCCTATGTTGTTGCATTAACGACTAACTTTTTTCTTACGACGTATAAGACAGACGTTCTATCGCACATATCATGGTTCAGTTTGTTTCAGCTTCCGACCGACTTTGAAGGCTCGATTTTGGAAAATTCAAAAGTCAAATGACTCCCAAAATCGAGAGTCGAAAATCCAGCTGATTATTGATTCTCGATTCTAGATTCTGGGAGTCATCTGACTTTTGAATTTCTCAAATCGAGACTTCAAAATCGGCCATAGGCTGAAATAAACAGGGCCCATGTCTTATGTGTTATTCGCCTAAATAGTTGTTTATCCCGTTTGAATACTACACGGTTTTAACGTGTTTCATTTGTAATTTTCTTCGGCTATTAGCTAAATTGTAGATGATTGTTTTTTTCGGCGTTTAGCATTTAGGCAAATACCAGATTCAAGATAGCTGAGTGTCATAATAGCTAGGCGACCTCCATACGAGCTCCAAGTTAGCTACTGTAAAATTTTGTGGACCGATGGACATAAATATTCCTCGATGAGCTTGAGAAAGCTTATGTGATTTGTACAGATGAGAGCAAGTGTCGTATGGAAGCTCGCAGGTACGACTTGGTCACCTGGAGGCGAGGAAGATAGGAAAATGTAAGGGTCTGTCGCTTACTTCGACTCAAAGGTAAAGGTGTCCTTGTTAGTGTAACAACCGTGTGCACGATCTGGACGGTCCATTTTAAAATCCAACAGTCACATTCACCATTACATATATGTTCACTATCTAGCGAGACCACTAAGTCGGAAACTGAAAATGATCAGAAACGATAGAGTACCATTAGTTGCATGCTAACTTACTGCAATATATATAGTCCCTCCGTCTGGAACATTGTTTTATTTTAGAATGAAGGGAGTAGCACTTTCTGAGAAACTCACAAGCTGATGCAAGGCATGCAATACGAGACACGGCACACATGAAAAACTGAACATTGCAAAACCAGCAGCTATGTGTGTGGCGTGGTTTCACAAACATTATGACACATTTCTATGAGTGGATTTTAGTATTTTCTATTGTTTCTCTGTGAGAAGTGGCTGACGACCGTTCTCCTGAATAATGTGTTTCTTTATCAAATCATCAACTATATAATTTATTTTCAGTAAACTCATTACCCACAGTTATGATATATATAGTTATCTAGATATAGTAGAAATCGTTAGCCAATTGTGACTAATAATCTATCCGAAATGTCAGTAGCCTACTAGCAGTGAAAGGGATGTGTTAGGCGTAAATCAGAGTGCTTTCATTAAAGGTCGCCAGATCCAAGATAACATGCGCTATGTGCATCCTTCAGCTAGGCTGCTACATGCACGTAAGCTTCCTAGATTGTTGCTTAATTAAGGTCGATAGCGCGCGGGCCTTTGATTCTATATCTTGGGTTTTCTTACTGGAGCTGTTACAGTTCATTGGCTTCCCCAGGCTTTGGTCAAATTGGTTGTCAACCCTTCGGTCAACAGCCAGCACCAAGATTTTGGTCAATGGCAACCCAAGTAGATGTATTTGTCACGGTCGAGGGTTACGGTAGGGTGATCCTTTGTCTCCTATGCTCTTCCTGCTGGTCATGGAATATCTAAATAAAATGCTAATCTTAGCCGATCATAGGTCGTTGTTTGCCCCCATAGGACGCAGGGCCATAAAGCATAGGGCTTCGTTCTATGCGGATGATTTGATCGTCTTCTTATCGCCGGTGGAGCAGGATTTAAGGCTAATGTGAACGATCCTCAACTGCTTCGAAGGTGCAACCGGGTTGGCAACCAACCTATCAAAATGTCACTTAAGTCCAATTCGATGTGAGGAATCGCATGTTCAGGTCACACATAGTCTATTCTAATGCCAGATAGCGGAATTCCCATCAAATATCTAGGGATTCCTCTTTCAGTGCAACGCCTGTGCATGATGGACATTCAGCCCCTGGTCGACTCGGTCGCAAACAAGCTTCCTACCTGGAAGGCGGGGCTTCTGAATTAGGGGGGTCGCTTGATCCTGACAAAAGTTAACCTCACCTCCGTGACAACTTATTTCGCCTTGTCAACGCCACTCCCTGTATGGGCGATTAAAGCCATTGACAAGCTATGACAGGGTTTTCTTTGGAGAGGATTGACGGCGGTTTCTGGGGTGCATTGCTTAGTGGCTTGGCCTCGGGTCTGCTGCCCGACTGAGCTTGTCGGTTTGGGGCTCTTGGACATCAAGATTATGGGCTGGGCACTCCGCTTACGCTAGTCGTGGCTCAAACGCACCGACCCCTCTAAGTGTTGGGCTGACCTGCCAGTTGCTACTGAAAAGGAAGTGGTCGCAATGTTCAAGGCCTCCTTGCTTGTTATGGTCGGTGATGGCAAGGCGGCGCTCTTCTGGTTGGATAGATAGCTGGATGGGGCTACAATTAAAGAGTTAGCTCCTGATCTTTTCCAAGCGATTCCTACTAGATGTCGTAACTCAAGAACGGTTCACGATGCTTTGACCGGGCGTCGTTGGACGAGGGACATCAAAGGAGCCCCCACCGATCCACTTATAGCACAATATCTGCGACTCTGGGATCACCTACAGACTATGCACCTTAATGATGAGGAGCGTGATCGCTTTATTTGGAAATGGTCGGGCCCTGGAGATACTCAGCTAGATGTACCTACCGTGCTTTCTTTCACGGTCGCACCTATCTACCGGGAGGCAAGACTCTTTGGAAGGCACGCGCCCCGGCAAAATGCAAATTCTTTTTCTAGTTGCCAATTTGCAAGCATTGTTGGACGTTGGAGCGCTTGTTGCACCATGGCCTACCCAACCATGGAAATTGTGCCTTTTGCACTCAGGAGACGGAGTTGATTGACCACCTCTTGCTTGGTTGCGTGTTAGGAATGCTGGTTCAAAGTGCTACGCATCTTTGGGCACCCTGCCTTCCCCGCATGGAGAGCTCCTAGATTGGTGGTTGGCTAACAGGAAGTCAGTAGCCAAGACATGCCGCAAGGGTTTCAACTCTTTGGTGATACCGTGTGGAAGCTTTGGCTGCAAAGGAACGATAGGGTCTTCAACGGCAGGAATCGGCTACAAGTGTGATCAAGGTCATCATTGAGGAGGCGAGATGCTGGATTTCGACCGGTATGGTGTACCTGGCATTTCTTATTTTACCGCATGGCTATTTTTTCTTTTTCGTGATTCTGTAATTTTTGTTTATCTCTTTCGGTTAGAGGTCGGGTTTGCATTGTAAGAAAAACTCCTCCTTCTTCTTAATGAAATGCTTGCCCAGGCAAGTTCTCGAAAAAAGGTGAAAGGGATCACACATTAAAACTGGTTTCATCAGTACTCTTCAGTTCTTTTGTTTCCCTTTTTGTTGATTGAAAACAAGCTGGATTAAGACTGTCGTTGGTCGTCATTAGATAGGCAGTGGTGGCCGGCATAGATTCTGGTATAAAAAAAACTCGACCGGGTGGGGTATAACGGCCCCAACCGTTTTTCATTAAGAGGGGCTTCCCGGTCGAGAAAATCTCACAAACCGGCTTTCCAGTCGAGAAACCCCTGGAACCCACCTAGGGCCCGAGGAGTTCTACTAGAGTCATCTAATCTAACCAAGTCAGTTAGAGGCTCGTTCGCACATATTTTGCTATACACCTAGACATACATTATATCTAGATATATAATAAATACTATAAATTCAAAAAATCAAAACGATCAGCATTTTAAAACGGAAGAAGTAGCACGAAAACAAACAGACCGTCCACCGTCCCACATATAGAGTCAAGGTCTACGGACGCAACATTTGTTTTATGGCCAACCATGGTTATCAAGCTAGCATGAATTCGTTGAAGCAAACCCAAACAACTCTGTTTGTTGATCAGTTGGCTTGTGCAAGCACGACACGTGCGACGATAATGGTCGTCTGTCAATCACGGCCGGACAGGAGAGGAGCTAGTCAAGTCTTCTGACGACCAATATTATTAATCGCTTTCTTCAAGATTTTGGTTCAGGACGTGTTGGCGCTAAAAATCGGCCGGAAAAAGTTCCTATTTGTCCTGAAAAGCGTATCAGCGAATCGGCCGATTTGCTATGAAGATGACCGGCTATAGATCAGCCGATAATCACGTAGGGATTGCAAAGAAACTACTGGAGCAACAAAAACAATCGCCACCGATGCAACACTCGAAATAGATCTAATCGGCTATACGATGATAAATAAGAAAATATAATGATAAAGCCAACAGTTCGATCTCAAGCTGGATAACTGGTGATAAAACTAGAACAATAGGTAAAACCTATAATTAATATCGATAACTGGTGAATAAATCTAAACAAAACAACGGCGATGCGCCCGAAGTTAAAGCTTAGATATTATTCGATAAACGGAACCTACCAATTGGCCGGAGATCGTGTCGATGCAGCCCTGCCAACCCGTACGAACTCGTGAAAGAAAAAGATGTATTAGCGATGTCGCCGACTTGAAAGTAAAGTACGATGAAAAAGTAGATTGTTTGTATTGGTTGATTTGTATGTCCTTCTACAAAACCCTGACTGCTTCTATTTATACCCTAGGACTAAGACTCCTGATCTATCACGATCCGTTACAAACTTGATTTAAATGAAAACTACTATATCTATAAGACTTTCCTAAAGGAAACGGGCTCCCGCAGGATCTTCTGCTGCCATCTCCTAGTCCAATCCGAACTCCTTCCATTGCTCCTCGACCGAGTCGGCGTCGTTCTTTGACCAACGTCAGGTCATCTTTGACTGGGATCCTCTGTTATCTTGACTCAACATCCCCTCTTGGGATTCCATTGGCTTCATCCCCTATCTGTTGGCGCAAGCTCATATTGGCCCAAACGCTCCAGCCTTTCAATCGACCGACCCCCACCAACTCCATTCGCCAATCGCCCGAAACACTGCAGCGCCAATCGTCCGATTCCTAACTGTAGCGTCAATCGGCTGATTCCCAATTGTAGCCTTTAAGTCTGCCGCATCGGCCAATCTCCTCCTTCCCTGACGCTGATTCAATACGTGTCAAAATCTGGCATCAACACATGCCCCCCAATTTCGGAGTAAAACATGACTTTTACTTCGAAATTCTTTTTTAATCTCTCCTCCAAAACAAACGCAGCAAAAATCTCCTTCCGTTTCGCGGTCTTCTACATGATGATTGCAATCTTTTCGAACTGGGCGCCTGAGATAACTGTTCCCCCGAAATTCGTGTAGACGGCGTGGCAAAAATTCCGCCTTTACCCCTTCTCTCTCGGACCGTCTTTAAATACTGGTGTTCTCCGCTGCTTCTTCTCCACGAGGTTAATAATTTCCTCCCCAGCGAATCACTTTCTATCTTCTCCCAGCGCCCTTTTGGTTTCCAACCGCATTCTCCGGCGATTCTTCTTTCGTCTACATTCCGCTTCATTCCTTCAATGGCGGCACCATCAGCAACTCCATCAACCACGGAGGCTCCGCCAGCAACTCCATCGGCGACGGCGGTTCCATTAGCGATTCCATTGGCGACGATGAGCTTCATCCCGGAGGTAAACATCCGAAACTTTCCCCTTTTACTCTTTACTGCCCACGCACCTTTTAGATCTATTCTTAGTTCCTCTCTTTTTACCTTTTTTAGGCAGTTAGACACCAAATCACTATTCCCCTTTACGAAGCTCCTGGTCTCATTAGCTTAGGCCCTATGGGGAATCCAGACCTGACTGATCTGATTAACTTAGAAACCCATAGAATCCCTTTCAAGCAATCACCTATGGATTTGGGTCAGTGGTCAGGCACTTTTAGATCTTGGCCGAATGAAACCCCCGGCTGGAAAGAGTGGTACCAAAGAATGGCCAACTCTAAGAGAGTTCAATGGGATGAATTAAAAATCGGCCAGTGCATCAATCTCTCTTTGTCCCAGATGGAGAAGAATGAACCCCTGGTAATAGCAGCCTCCTATTTCTGGTCTGACGCGCTCAACACGTTTCTCTTTGGGCACGGACCCATGACCCCAACTCTGGCCGATGTCCTGATGCTGACCGGCCTCGACATTTCCTCCCCCGATACACCCTTTGATTATCTGATCAAGACAACCCATCGGCTAGAGACGAAAGGAATCGGCGGGTGGAAAGGGTATATCAACAAAAACATGAGGACCGGGACGATTTTGGAGAGAGAACATACATCGTTCTTGATGATGTGGCTAGAGAAGCACCTCTTCCGCGGTAGAGCGGTTGGCCCTTCTTCCAATACACAAGCTTTGGCCGAAGCCCTATCAAGAGGATCCGCCATCCCTCTCGGGAAGCATCTGCTAGGATCGGCCTACCACATGATGCACCAGATCAACGTCAAACTATCAAAGGGAGAGCCAATTGGTAATCCTGGTGGCCCCTAGTGGTTTATCACCCTCTGGCTCAACTTGTACATGAGCAAAATCTCCCAGCAACAGATAGAGACCAAGAAATTCCCCAACATCGAGTCAGAGGAGAACCCCACAGTACGACGATGGTGCACCTCTTTCGGTGAAGCGGCATCAGTTTTTCCTGGTTGCCAGTTCACCGCCACCCAAACAGCCGAGTATTTCAGATGTTTTTACAACGGCTTTAGTGAAGAAACCACCAGTTGGTACCCGTACCAGAGAACAGAGCCACCTTTTGAGCTTCCCTTCTGCTATGACTCGACGTCCAACTCCTTTGATAATGATCTCATGGACGCCTTGATCAAACCAGGGATCTTACCGGCGAACTTCTTCTCTGGGAAAGACTCCCCAACTTATGAGTTTTACAGCCCATCAGTTGCAGCACGGCAGTTCGGCCTTGGTCATCTGCCGATTCAAATTTATTTTGTCGGCCGCGTAAAATTCTGAGATGAGCTCACTAAGGGCCTCGACTACAGTCGGCTGTGCAATTTAGTGCGGGACTCTAGTACCATTGATCTAAGCAATTGGATAGTGGCTCCTTTTGCTGTCCAACAATTCAAGTTATGGTGGGCAGAATGGAAGCAGCATCTCTTTTGTGCATCTCCTTCAACATATTACAATGATCTGGATCCTGACAACATCGACTCAAACACAGCGGTACTGCCCTTTTCCCGGCTGATTTCGACGTTATTCCTTTTTATGCTAAAAATTTGCCGCTAAATCTCATTTCCCTTTTCAGTTCGAAAGTCGACTTCCTCCGACGCGGAGCCGAAGTGGTAGGCCGATAGAGAATAGCCGCCCATACACACCATTCCCACTCATCGGCTACCATGCCCCAACCATCAAAGACATCGTCACCGGCCGATTGAAACAAACGCCAAAGAAACCTTCTTTAAAGAAGACGAGCCGCCGAGTGCATGCCCGTATAGAACCGACTGATCAGTCGGCGGCGGCATCGGCTGAACCTTTAGCTGCGCCAACTCTGCCGATTATTGAGGAAGTCGATCCCCAGGCTGCTACAGAAGCTGGAGTGGCTGCTGCATCATTGCTAGTAGAAGTTGTTCAGGTAATTTTGGCATGCCTCACATCCTTCTAAGTATTTTGTCGATAATAATTTCTTCTTTTTGTTAGGCTGCGCAAATCGCCCCAGTGCAGTCTCCGCAGCAATCGGCTACATCCCAGGCGGAAACCGGAACGCCAGCAATTCCTCCCACCGAGGTAGAGAGTCTCTTAACCCTTTTTTGATACTTAACCAAAAACTAACCGATTTTTGATGTAGACTACCCTGGGTGCATCGATTGTACCTTTCCAACAACCATCGGCCGGACGACTCACAGAGGTACGACAGTAATTATATATCATCAGACTTGATCATTTACATTATACTTATAAAATCCGCTTCCCATACCTTTCCAGGAGGCTAGCCCGAGCAGGGCACCGATAGTCGTCGAATCTTCTTCTTCCGATGAGCCAATCGCGCCAGTTCCCGAGATGAGGGTGGCACTCCCGCCGGCGCAAGCAGAAGAAATCCGCTTGAAAGAGGTAAGGAACTTGTCACCCAAATCAGCCGATTTCCCCTTACCGTTGGTTAATCCGTATTTTTATTTTTTTTATTCTTTCGCAGGAGCAGGACACTCCCAACAACAGTCTTTTTTCCTTTGCGGTTGGACTTTCTGACGATGAAGATGTTGCCTCGCGCCAAGTTACACTGAGCTCGATCCCTGATGACGTCCGTGCCAAGCTTGAGAGCATACGGACCCTCCTCCAAGATGACATCGGCCGACTAGTGGAAGATGCCTCGCCGATTCGGCAACTTCTTAGTGGAATCAGAGGCAGAGTTCCAGAGGAAGCGAAAGAGGCTCTGGTACCTACCGCATACATAGAGTCAATGCAGATTCCAGTGTTCAGGGCCTTGCACCGTATGGCCGATCGCGCCAAACTAGCAAAAGACTCCTACAAACATCGAGCTCAAGAGGTGCATCGACGAATCAGCTTCCTTGAAAGCTCTCGTCCAGCTATCGTCGGTGCCATAGACCGCCTTAAATGGCGAAGGGCAGAGCTAGCCAAGGAGATGGAGTAGGTGACCCAGGCCATAGCTGCTGAAGAGAAAAGACTCCAAGACCTCCCATCCGTCATCGCCGAGCTGAAGCAGGAGAGGCAGAACCTGGCCCACGAAGCAATAAAAATCCATCGTCAAATGCTAGAAGTCCCTGGATCGGCTGATGACGACCAGAGAACCTTAGACTCGGCCGATCAAGTTAGGCAACGAGTGATTGCGGCTATTGATGCCCTCCTCGGGTGAACTGTAAAAGTACTGAATGTTCTGTAAACATTTAATGTCCTCTTGTCGTTGATGTGCGGATTCAAACTTGGACCGCCCTCTTCGGCAGCTTTTCATTTATTAACCCTTTTATTCCGATGGGACGCATCCTACCATTCCTTCACCCTCTTCCTTCTATAAGTATGAGGCCCCGTATCGTTTCCAAAGGCGTTTGCATTGCCCATCTTCTTTTCCTCTAACGACTTGATCTCCATCTTCCCAGACTAGATGCCAAGATGTCTTCTTCGTCTTCCTCCTCCTCTGTCAACCTGGTACAAAATCTTCTTTTGTTCCCTCTCTTGACATTTCAATCAATCTGACACTGGGTGGTCGTTTGCTCCTCTTTTAGCTGAAACGCCTTAGCCCCAGTCTGGAACGAGCGATTGAAGTCATGCATTCAGACGGACCATTGTCACAGGCAGACAGAGATCTGATCAAGGCTCATTTCGAAGAACAAAAGATCATGTCCCTGCTGACGTCCAGAAGATCTGGGACCATATAGACGCTAACTGCTCCAGGCGGCCACCAACTGAAAGGAGTCATCCACTCCCTCGCTCAGTCGCCCTTGAAGATGCTGCGGCGGGGACATCCCAACCACCTCTCGATAGGAGCCACCCACTCCCTCGTCAAGTCGAGGTTGAAGCCGCCATGGAAGATCTGGAGGAAAAGAGCATCTGCTTCTTGATAGAATTAGGCCGGATCGAGAGGGAGATTAAGAAAAAGCATGGTCAATAAATATATTGGTACTTTTGTTCTAAGGGCGACTTGTACCATGTCGGCCATATACCCTGCTGTTCTTACCGAATAATGAATTGGTCAGACTAAATCAAATGTTTCATCCTTAAGGCGATGTCATCTTTACATCGGCTATATAGACAGGAGCCAATGGGAGTTGGCCACGTTTTCTTGATGCACCCTATCATAAGTTATGCACCCACCCATATACTTGGATAGTACCTCTTCAGATATCTCCCATTTAAGGCTCTTGTGAACTCTTCCCCTGCGATAGTTTCTAGTATATATGCATTTCTCGGAGCACATCGGCCGATTTTATACGGCCCTTCCCAAGTGGGCGACCATTTACCGAATTTGGGATCCTTAGACCCTATCGGCAACAACTTCCATACCAAATCTCCTTGGGAGAATTGTTTGACCTTGACCTTCTTGTCGTACCACCTAGCCACCCTTTTCTTGTTTTCATCAATGCCGATCAGGGCCCTTAATCGCTGATCCGCCAAATTGTCGAGCTCTCTCTTCAAGAGGAGGGAATAGTCATTGGCAGTCAACTGATCTTGAAGCGATGTGCGCCTTGACCCCATCCTTAATTCCCAAGGCAATACTGCCTCGTGACCATATACCAACTGATAAGGAGATATTTTAGTGGCCCCGTGGCAGGCCATCCTGTAAGCCCATAGAGATTCAGTTAAAGACAGGTGCCACTTCTTGGGTTGTTCCTCTATCTTCCTCTTGATCAACTTGATTATCCCCTTATTGGACAATTCGGCTTGGTCGTTGGCTTGAGCATAATACGGAGAAGAATTCAACAATTTAATCCCCATATCGGCGGTGAATTCTTCGAACTCTCCTGAGGTGAACATCGTTCCTTGATCAGTTGTGATGGTTTGAGGGATGCCGAACCGATAAGCAATATGGTCCTTTATGAAATCGATCATAGCGGCCGATGTCACGGCCTTTAACGGAACTGCCTCCACCCATTTGGTAAAATAGTCAGTGGCTACTAATATAAACTTGTGCCCTTTGCTTGATGGAGGGTAAATCTGTCCAATGAGGTCTATTCCCCAACCTCTAAATGGCCATGGTTTGATTATCGGATTCATAGCCGAGGCTTGTGCGCGCTGCACATTGCCAAACTTCTGACAATCTTGACAACCTTTATAATATTTAAAATAATCTTCGAGAATCGTCGGCCAATAATACCCGTTGTTTCTGATCATCCACTTCATCTTGTGAGCCAATTGATGAGCTCCACATACGCCCTCGTGGATTTCTCCCATCAGGACCTTTGCTTCTTCCGTTCCCAGGCATTTGAGTAGAACCCCATCAATCGTCTGGTAAAATAAATCATCTTTGAGCAACACATATCTCATGGCTTGAAAACGCACTCGCCAATCCACTTTCTTGGATAGATCTTTCAAATAATCGGCAATCTCCTTTCACCAATCGTCGGCCGCAAGTTCCAGAGTCATGGCGCCTTGAATCGGCCGATACCCGGACGCGTGTTGGGCAAGCCTATTGGCCTCTTCATTGTAATTTCTTGGAATGAGCTCAATATCCACAGACTTGAATTCCTTTAACAGTTGGAGGCAATCTTCGTAGTAAATCCTTAGGACATCATCTTTGCATTTAGATCTCCCCGTTAATTGATCCACAATGAGCATGGAATCCCCAAAAATTTCCACCGCATTGGCTTTGATTTCTCTTAACAATTGGATACCTTTTAAGACGGCCCGGTATTCTGCCTGGTTGTTGGTCGCGGATGCCTCTATCGGCAGAGAGAAATCATAACTTGCCCCCCGAGGTGATATGAGAACGATGCCGATTCCGGATCCGGCCCCACACGAGGAACCATCGAAGTATAGAGTCCCTGGAACTGGTTCAACGACAGTGATTTCCGGTCCACAATGCTGAGCCACAAAATCGGCCATGACTTGACCCTTGACAGCTTTGGCCGATTCGTACCTTAGGTCAAACTCTGACAGAGCCAGGATCCACTTTCCAATCCATCCTTTCAAAATTGGCAGTGATAGCATGTATTTCACCACGTCATCCTTGCATAAGACTATGCACTCTGCCGATAACAAGTAGTGCCTGAGCTTGGTACACGAGAAATATAGACACAAGCACAGCCGTTCCACCGGGGAATATCTCGTTTCGGCGTCCAGGAGTCTTCTGCTGACATAATATATTACCCGTTCTTTTCCTTCGAACTCCTATGCCAGCGCCGATCCGATAGCCCGCTCGTCGGCCTATAAGTATAGTTTGAATGGCTTGTCAGCCTGTGGCGGGACTAATACAGGTGGCGAAATTAGATATTGCTTGATGTCTTCTAATGCTTTGCGTTGTTCTTCTCCCCACATGAATTCCTAATTGGGTTTCAATTTCAACAAAGGGGTGAAAGCTTGAATACGCCCGGACAAGTTGGATATGAATCTTCTGATAAAGTTGACTTTGCCGATTAGGGACTGCAGCTCAGTTTTATTCTGCGGGGCCACAACCTTATTGATAGCAGCTATGGTCTTCCGGTTGACTTATATCCCGCGCTCATGGACCATGAATCCTAAGAATTGTCCGGCCGACACACCGAATGCACACTTGTTCGGATTCATTTTCAACCCATGCTTCCTTGTGCACTCTAAAACCTCTAGTAAATCGGCCAGATGTTCCAGATGACCTTTTGACTTAACCACAACATCGTCGATGTAGATTTCTACCAATACACCAATAAGCTTGTGAAAGATATAATTCATAGCCCGTTGGTATGTAGCGCCGGCGTTCTTTAATCCAAAGGTCATTACCACCCACTCGAATAAACCGAGGTGGCCCGGACACCTGAAAGCCGTTTTCGAAATATCTTCTTCGGCCATTAATATTTGATTGTACCCAGCATTACCATCCATGATACTGATGATTTTATGTCTTGCGGCGGCATCTATCAAAACGTCGGCTATCGGCATTGGATACCCATCCATCGGTGTAGCCTGATTTAGGTTCCTGAAGTCGATGCATATGCACAACTTTCCATTTTTCTTGTATACGGGTACAATATTAGAAATCCACTCGGCGTAACGGCACTGCCGAATAAATCTCGCTTCAATCAATCTTGTAATCTCGGCCTTTAGATCAGGTAGAATTTTAGGGTTGCATCGTCGTGCAGGCTGCTGATATGGCCGATATCCTGGTTTTATGGGCAACCGGTGTTCGACAATGGACCGGTCTAGACCAGGCATCTCATGGTATTCCCAAGCAAAGCAATCTTTTTTGAATTCTTTTAATAAACTTGTCAATTTACACTTGTACTCGGGATCCAAGCTAGCACTAATATACGTCGGCCTTGGCTTGCTGCCATCTCTTAAATCCACCATCTCCAATGAATCGGCCAATGTAAATCCGTGCCCAAGCTTCCTGTCTTCTCGGACGAACTGATCCATCTAGTCTGAATCTTCAAAGCCGACTGCTCGGATCGGCTGTAAGCCAAAATCGGACACTTTTAGGAAATCGGTATCCCAAGTTCTACTGGATATACACTTGACGTGTTCGCAGCTCCACTGTTGCGTATCGGCCGCAGCAACACTGTAGGCGGAATCGGCGGTGACTATCTCGGTATTGTCGCCGACCCACTGTACAAGGCATTGGTGCATTGTAGACGGGACGCAGCAATTGGCGTGTATCCAATCGCGACCGAGCAACATGTTGTAGGACCCTTTGCCATTAATAATAAAAAAGGTAGTGGGAAGGGTCTTACTGCCGATGGTGAGGTCAACACAGAGCGCTCCGCGGGCGGGAGACACGTTGCCTTCGAAGTCTTTGAGCATCATGTCCGTCTTGGTTAGATCTTCGTTGCTTTTGGCCAACTTCCGGAACATGGCATACGGCATGATGTTGACTGCAGCGCCTCCGTCTACTAGTAGCCTGGTGATAGGTCGTCTGTGAACGTGTCCTTTGAGGAATAGAGCCTTGAGATGTTGACGTTTTTCGTCTTCCGGTTTCTCAAAAGTGGCTGCCATTGGCTCCAAAACCAATTGCGCCATCTGCTCCTCCATCCTTGTCGCGTCGTCTCGATCGGCGGGCGCCATGAACTCCATCGGCAAGATGAACACCATGCTGACGTCAGCTGCCGATTCTTGATTGTCGCCTTCCTTATTGTTGTTTCTTTTGGGGCACCAGACTCGAGACCTGTCATCTTTCTTATCCACCATCTGCTTCTGCTCTTCCTCTTGTTGTTCCCATTGGCGCAGATGTTGGATCCTTCATTTTTGAGATTTGGACAGTCCATCAGGGCACCACCTGGGGTTCACCGGTTTGGCCGGCGGTTTAGCACGATCCCAGTCTGGTTCCCGTCCTAGGGGGTTCTCATCTGACACCCTAGCGTCGGCCATTTCTTCTAGCTGATCGTGTGCGCTGGCTCTGCCCCCCGGCTAATCATACTGTTTGAGCCTGCCCCTTGGCCGATCATACCGGTCAACTCTGCCCTCCAGCCGATCATGCACCGAAAGGCGCTGACCCTCTTGTTCGCGCCAGTTTCTGCTGATCGGCTCTGATCCTCTGTCTCTGAAGCGCGACCTCTTCAGCGGGCGATCGTTGCGATATGGTCTGCTGCACTCAGGGCAATTATCAGCTGATGGTAATCTGAGGTTATTTTTCCAGCAGTGGATGAAGAATGGGCATCGCCAATGATCTTCATGTCGGCGTATCATCTCTTCGCGGTGTCTCGACCTTTCCTGCTGCCGCTGATATTTGTTGAGTAAGAATTGGGAGGTGACGGGTCTACGCGATCGCTCTGATCCTTCGCCCTCGTCTTCAACCTGTCTTTTCCCTTTGACATCGTCCATCGTAGCCTGATTTCTGGGGTCCACGACGCTTCTTTTAGCCGATTCCGACGTCAGCACCTTGGTTTGAAGCGAGTTTTTTCACGTGTCAACCATGTTCGCAGGAAAAGGATGCTGGTCAATTTTCATCAGCTTTACTGGCTTCGCCGAGACTTCGAATTTGAGTCTGCCTTGCTCAATGGCCTATTGTATCTGCTCACGGAAGATTTTGCACTCGTTTGTGTCGTGAGACATGGCATTGTGCCACTTGCAATATTTCATCTTTTTGAGTTGTTCGGCCGACGGAATGGTGTGGTAAGGTGAGAGCTTGATCTTCCCCTCTTGGAGAAGTAAGTCGAAGATTTTGTCGGCCTTTGACGTGTCAAAACCGAATGCTTCTGGTTCTTTCTTCCCGAAAGGGCACGAGATCGGCTTCTTCCCTTTGACCCATTCTGCTAGGCCGATTTCCTCTTCCTCTTTAGATTCAGATCCCTCTAAATACGCCACCTTTTTTTGAAAATTCCTCCACTGATCAAACGGACATACTTCTTGACCGGCCAATCGGTGAACGATCTGACTTAAACTTTCAAACTCTTGTGAGGCGTACCTCTCCTTGATGTGTGGCAGGAGACCTTGGAAGGCGATATTGGCCAGCTGAGCGTCGGTCAGGGCTAGGGTATAGCATTTGTTTCTGACCTCTTTGAACCTCTGTACGTAATTAGTTACTGGTTCATCACTCCTCTGCCTGAGGCTGGTCAGATCTGAAAGCTTTATCTCGTGGACTCCCGCGTAGAAGTACTTGTGGAATTGCTTTTCCAGATCGGCCCAAGTAACGATGGAATTGGGTGGTAGGGTAGTGAACCACTGGAAGGTCGACCTAGATAGAGACGACGAGAATAGACGCACCCGCAGAGCATCTTGTGTGGCGGCCTTCCCGCACTGGATGATGAATCTATTCACGTGCTCCACAGTTGAGGTGTCATCTAGCCCCGAAAACTTGGTGAAGTCAGGAACTTTGTACCGATGGGGAAACGGCAGTAGATCGTAGGCAGGTGGGTATGGTGTTTTGTACGTATAGGTTTGTACCTTCGGCTTTAACCCGAATTGGTCTTGAATCACCTCCGCTATCCTTGCTGTCCAATCCACTTGCTATTGATGAACAACTGGTTGGGGGATCGGCACATGTTGGTGGATCGGTGGTGGGACGGCCGGGTGACGGATCAAAGCGTGTGGCGGATTTTGCAGCAGCGTGGCCGGCTGAGCGGTTGACAGCTGGTGGCGTAGCGAATCTGCCGTCCCATCGTACAACATCATCGGCGTCGCGCTTCTGAGTGTTTCCGCAACATCTATCCCCCTGCCGATTTCTGACGTGGCCAGTTGATACTGAGGGACCGTCGGCCGGACAGCCGATTGGAACGGTGCCTGGATCGGAGAGCCTCCATGACCGGCTGATTGGTCCTGAACAGCCGCCGTTGCTGGTGCTCCCCAAGGTACTGAGTTTGAGGGTAGTGATTGCATGGAAGAAATCTGGGCAGACTGAGGCGGCGCTTGTGATCGAAAGCATGGCGCACCGTTATATCTTGGAGGCATTGAAGGTAATGAAGTGTTGTATCCTCCGTGTTGTGTTGATATTGGCTGAGGAGCCGAGTGAGACGTGCCTGGTAAGCTTCTGACTGGAGCTACAATAGGTGGGGCGTATGCTGGCCCCTGATATCCCTGAGCTACTCCGCTAACTGAGGATTGGTCGATGAAAGCCTGATAAACGGACTATTGAATCATATCGGACATCTTGCCCGAGTCCTCAGCGACGGTGATCTGGCGGGGAGTTGGAAGAGGAGCTTTCTTGACGGTCTCCCCACTTCTGGTACGACTGAAAGATTGCAGGTATACCTTCTTGTAGTCTTCTAGGTGTCTTGCCAGTTCTTCTTTCTGGTCGTCCTTGAGATCTGCCTCCGTAACCTCGATGACGTTGCTTTCAGAGATTTCGGCAGTCTTTGACATGCTGGATATTGAGGTTGTCCCACCAGGCGTGCCAAAAGTGTGTTGGCGCTAAAAATCAGCCGGAAATCGATAATTCTAGTAAATATCGATAACTGGTGAATAAATCTAAACGAAACAACGGCGATGCGCCCGAAGTTAAAGCTTAGATATTATTCGATAAACGGAACCTACCAATTGGCCGGAGATCGTGTCGATGCAGCCCTGCCAACCCGTACGAACTCGTGAAAGAAAAAGATGTATTGGCGAAGTCACCGACTTGAAAGTAAAGTACGATGAAAAAGTAGATTGTTTGTATTGGTTGATGTGTATGTCCTTCTACAAAACCCTGACTGCTTCTATTTATACCCTAGGACTAAGACTCCTGATCTATCACGATCCATTACAATCTTGATTTAAATGAAAACTACTATATCTATAAGACTTTCCTAAAGGAAACGGGCTCCCGTAGGATCTTCTGCTGCCATGATCTAATCCAATCCGAACTCCTTCCATTGCTCCTCGACCGAGTCGGCGTCGTTCTTTGACCAACGTCAGGTCATCTTTGACTGGGATCCTCTGTCATCTTGACTCAACATCCCCTCTTGGGATTCCATTGGCTTCATCCCCTATCTATTGGCGCAAGCTCATATTGGCCCAAACGCTCCAGCCTTTCAATCGGCTGACCCCCACCAACTCCATTCGCCAATCGCTCGAAACACAGCAGCGCCAATCGGTCGATTCCTAAATGTAGCGTCAATCGGCCGATTCCCAATTGTAGCCTTTAAGTCTGCCGCATCGGCCAATCTCCTCCTTCCCTGACGCCGATTCAATACGTGTCAAAATCTGGCATCAACAGGACGAAATAGATGTCGAATATCATGCTACTAATTAATAACTCGACAAAAAGCAAAGTTGATTAACATGCATGGCGCCTAAGTGGCGGCGAGGCACTGGGCACTGGCTAGCTGCTTCTGGAACTTCAGTGCTGCACTGTTTTTCAACGACGACAGGGCCGTTAGGAGGAGGGCCGGCCGTTAGAGGAGGGCCGGCCGTTAGTCTTTGCCGTATCCCTAACAGCAGCACACGGCAAAGAATAACGTTTGTCGTGTGCCTCCTAGCAGCACACGACAAAGTAGTGTTTTTGCCATGTGCCTGCTAGCAGCACACGACAAAAGAGTGGCTTTGCCGTGTGCCAATGTTAGGCACACGACAAAGAAAAAAACAAATTCTACCCTCCAAAGTTTTTCTCCATTGCACATAAATTGCTTGGCACTCCATGTTCCAATTTGGTATATTTCTCAAACTGTTTGCTATATTTAACAAATTTATTGCATTCATTGGATTTTTTTGTATAAGTCAACGGGACCAGAAGGCGAGTTTCAAGCCGAGCCAGTGCCATCATTAGAAGGAGTGCTCCCCGAGCACAGGCTCGCTTGGAAGGATAGAGCGCCGCAAGACAAGATGGCATATTGAAGGGAAGGCTATGAAAAGAATTCTTGTCTCTCGAGCAAATTTGAATTGCAAGTGCATGAAATAATATAATAAAGTGGGTGAAAAAATTATATTCATGATAGTGAGTGTAGTGTAAGGCCTTATCCAGTAGTTGAAATGAAATTTCAAAAATCGTGTTCACAAAATATTACCATGAACGTGGAGCCGAATAGTTTTTAAATTCTATAAAATTCAAACGAAGTCCAAAAATTATGAGATTTGTCAATATCTCATACTATCATATGTGAAGTATGTGATAAAAAATTGAGAAGGTTTCACACGTTTTGTCACGTACGATGCATGTAAACTGAAGCTTATGTGAAGAAGATCCATATAGAAGAGAAAGATGTGGTTAGGTTTATTGTCGCAATAACATTCAAATTTGAGTTTGACTTCTAAACTTTTTCTATAGGCAATAGACAACATAGATTGCTTCATGTTAAATTTTGGTATGTTTTCGGATCCGTTTGATAATTTTAATGTATCAACTGCAATTATAGTATTTAATTGATATAAATTGAATTTGATCTATAAGTACATAAAATAATAGAATATAGTGAGTGCAAAAATTATATTCATGTTATTAAGTCCAGTGTAAGGCCTTATCTTAATTTTCAAAAGAAATTTCGAATACCGTGTTCAAAAAATATTGCGAAAGGAAGTTTAGTTTGCATAAAATAATTGGCGGGATGTTCGGACGTCCGAACGTCCTCTGTGCCGTGTGCCGGGTCCCAGGCACACAGCAAAGAGACGTTCGAACGTCCTCTTTGTCGTGTGCTTTGGATCCGGCACACGGCAAAGTCACGACTTTGCCGTGTGCCTTGGATCTGGGCACACGGCAAAGTTTTGTTTTTTTGACTTAGGCGCACCCCCGGCCTCTACCTCACTCAGCTCACTCCACATCACTCACACAGGCGGCGCCTCTCCCCACCCCGCCCCGCCCACCCCCGGCCACTGCCCACCCCCGGCCGGCCCTGCGCCGCCCACCCCCGACTGCCCCTGCGCTGCGCACCGTGAGAAGGAGGAGGTGGAGGAGGAGGCGGAGTTGGAGAGGAGGAGGAGGAGGGCGCCACCCCGCATCGCCCGCACCGTGAAAATCCTAGGGTACATTCCATTCATACCGAGGATCCAATGGCTTTACATGACCGAGGAATCCGCGAAACAGATGACATGGCACAAAGAAGATAAATGATACCGTCCTGAGAATATGGTACATCCAGCCGATGCTGAAGCATGGAGATATTTTGACAGGCAGCATCCTGAGGAAGCTAAGGAGATTTGTAATGTATATGTTGTGCTGGCGACAGATGGGTTCAATACTTATGGAATATCATCTGCCCGATACACTTGTTGGTCCATGTTCGTTATCCCTCTCAATCTCCCTCCCGGTGTCATCTTTCAACAACAGAACATATTTTTGTTGTTGATTATTCCTGGATACCCGGGGGATAATATGAGTGTGTACATGGAGCCTCTGATTGATGAATTGCTCCTTGCTTGGAATGAAGGGGTATGGACATACGATCGAGCTACAAAGACAAACTTCAAAATGCGAGTGTGGTATATATACTCCCTGCATGACCATCCGGCGTATGGGCTATTTAGCGGCTGGTATGTTCACGGGAAGTTCCCATGCCAAGTATGCAAGTCAGGTGTAAAGTTCTTCTAGTTGACGAAGGGTGGCAAGTACTGTTCGTTCGACAAACACCGACAATTTCTCCCTATTGACCATCCCTTCAGACGAGACATAAAGAACTTTACAAAAGGTATCGTGGTTGAAGACCCCCCACCACAGATGTTAACAGGTGCCACGGTTCATGAGCAGTTAGACGCGCTCAAACCAAATAAAGAAGGTGTTGGTTTTGTGGGATATGGTGAGGAACATGCCTGGACTCAGAAGCCGGGCTTGTGGAGGCTCCCCTACATGGATGACATTCTTTTTCCACATAACATTGATATGATGCACACTGAAAAGAATATCATTGAGGCAACCTGGGGTACAGTCATGGACATTCCTGATAAGATAAAGGGCAACGTTAAGGCTAGAGTGGATCAAGATAGGTTATGCAATAGACCAAAGTTCGACATTCCGCCTCCCAAAGGCACGAGATGGAAAAAGCCGCCACCTGATTTCGTCCTGAAGAGGAACCAAAGGAGGGAAGTACTACAATGGTTCCAAACTTTAATGTTCCCCGACGAGTATGTAGCGAATCTGATGAGGAGGGGGTGAACTTAGATACTATGTGAATCAATGGGCTCAAGAGTCATGACTACCACATATGGATTGAGCGGCTTCTTTCGGTGATGGTTCGAGGCTATCACCCTGATCATGTGTGGCTAGTGCTGGCAGAGTTAAGCAATTTCTTCCGCATCCTTTGTGCTAAGGAGTTATCTCGGACTGTGGTTGCAGAAATGGAAAATTTGGCTCCTGTGTTGCTTTGTAAGTTGGAGAAGATCTTTCCACCCGGCTTTTTCAATCCGATGCAGCATATGGTTGAGCACCTCCCGTATGAGGCACGAATGGGGGGCTTATGCATGGTCGTTGTTGCTATTCAATTGAGAAACAACAAAAGGTTCTTCGAACCAAATGTAAAAAAAAAAGTGCAAAATCGAAGCTTCCATGGAAGAGGCACACTGTACTGAGGAGGTGTCAAACTTCACAACAAAATACTATGCTGACACCCTTTCTAACGTGCATAATCCACCCCCTCATTACAATGCCAATGAAAATGAATCGAACCTCAGCCTTTTCGGAGGCCAACTCAGTAGTGCAAGTGTTGCGACTCCTAAGAACTTGCAACACGCAGAGTTCCACACTATCATGATGTATGTGTTGACCAACCTTTCCGAAGTAGAGCCGTACATTCAGTAAGTTCTCAACAAACTAGTTCTCGATTATTTCTAGCGTATGCTCACTATTCTGCATGTAACCCCCTCGATCTTCTTTTCGTTCGTACAGAGAATTTACTCAACAATTCTGGCAGGGAAATAGGGCACCAATCCCGCAGCAAGTTGATACCCTTCTTAACAAGGGTGCGGGACGTGGATCGCCCGATTTCATTTCTTGGTTCAAACAAAAGGTATGGTCATTCTGGAGCTCGTACTTTTTGTTTGACACTTTAAGTTCCTCGTACATGCGAATAATATAATGAACTATCATCCTTCTACTTGCAAGGCCTAAACGATGTGTCCATGAGTCCCGAGTTGAGACAGGTTGCCAATGGATGTGGCTATAGGATCATGTCATACTCCGGCTATGACGTGAATGGATATCGCTTCCACACCAAAAGCCATGATTAGAGTCGGCCCAATCGGAGAACCAGAAATTCTGGAGTTTGTACGACATCCCAAGATGGGGCCGAGTATTATGGAATAATTCAAGAAATTACGAACTCACGTTTCATGGTTGCAAACCTCTTACCCTGTCGTATTCAAATGCCATTGGTTTGATCCTAACGAAGTGCGATGGACCCCTAATCTTGGACTAGTCAAAAATCATCAGTCATCCGTCTATTCAGGACACGATGTCTATATTGTGGCTCAACAAGCCACACAAGTTTATTATCTCTCATACCCGTGCAAAACCGACAATCGTATTAAGGGTTGGGACGTTGTGTACAAGGTATCGCCACATGGTAAACTACCTCTCCCAAACAATGAAGATTACAATATAGACCCAGTCACATATGATGGAGAGTTCTTTCAAGAAGATGGGCTATAAGGGTGTTTTGAGATAGACTTAACCGGAGCGATCGAAATGGAAGTAGACGATGATGAAACGGTTGATGATGAGGACGTTGGAGATGAGATTCATAATGCGAAGGACTTACTATTCCTTGAAAAATTACCATTAGGGCTTGATGAAGACAACATTCCTCCGTCGAAGCACATGCCTGATTTTGATCTCGACATGCGTGATAGTGATGATGAGACTTATGATCCAGCTAATACCGATCAAGAGGATTATTTCTATTACATGTATGATCCATACTATTGAATTATGATTTCTAATCATTTCTTGTTTATTTTGCTTCTGTTTCTAATTACTTTTTTTTATATGTGCTGATTTACTATTTTTAATTGCAGGTGATTGAAGAAAGATGGTGGGCAGCGGATTAGCGCGAAAATGCGCGTCTACTTTTAGAAGAATGATGCCAAGTTCCGATGAAGCTGGGGGGTCCGTCAATAGGGGTACCCGAGGCAAGGGTCGAGGGAAGGTGGCCCCAAGTGTGGAGGGAAGGGTGGCAAGGGTCGACCGATTCGGTCTGTACAGCCGCCTTCACCTCAGGAGTAGGAGGAGGAGGAGGAGGAGGAGGAGGAGGAGGAGGGGGAGGAGGACACGACAAAGGGTACGCCGGCCGCTATCTAGTTGCGAGGTCCCTCGTGACTCCCGAACAGGCCGATACCTCTTGCTGGATGCCCGGTGATTCGACCCTGTATGCCAATGTAAGTAATTTTATATGTTGTCACTACTTTTTCATTCCATAACTTGAAAATCACAATAGAAACTAATATTTTATCTTAATCACTTTTGGCAGGAGTTGGAAAGTAGTCACCCCAGGTGTTCACAAACGGAAGGTCAATGGCATCCTAGATCTTTTGTGCGGGGAGCACTTTCCTAGCAAGGTCCACATTGGTGGAAGGTACGAGCCGGGCCTGGACGTGGGAGCACTACCGCGCCGCCCATGATCAACTCAATCGGGGAGACATGTTCTTCGCCAACAAGGCAGAGCGGGTGGTAGAAGAGCTGTGGGTAAGTCTTCCTCGCACTACACTGCTTAATACATCGCATTTATTGGACATATTTCTAATAATGACTGGATACTTCATGTTTATATGCAGGATTTCTACAGGTATGAGCCCGAGCATGAGGAGGCGGCAAAGGTCGTGGCTCACAATCGATGCGTTAAGCTGGTGAAGGACATGCATTACGTGGCGCAAGTCCAGTGTGTCGTAAACTACGACGCTAATTCACCTGAAGATAAAAAAGAAAGAGGCAAGAGATTTGAAGCTGACCCGAGAGCAATAATTGCAGGTAAATTAGATTTATTCTGAGATTAAATACATCGCTTAATTTGATCTTCTTACATATCAGTCACTTGATCATGTGTAGGTGGCTGCGTGGTGGTGTCGTAATGTTTCCAGTGCTGGGAACGCATAGTGGACAATTGGTTCACACTGGAGTGGGAGGAGAAGCACAATGCTGCCGAGAGTGGCGTTTGCTGATGCTAGGTTCAGCACACCATCAAGGCAGCCTTAGCAACAAGGAGTACAGGGCTAGATGATTATGCGGATGATTTCTTTATTCTAACACTTATTTCTACATAATTTGTAATTAACTTGCTGTTTTTTGGTAGTCCCAGGCACATGGAGGCGCTAAATGTCCCGAGTTTGTGGGATGGGCTTTGGCCCACAAGGGCAAGGCGTCTGAGGTCACCTACAACCCGGACGACCCGCCCTCGGCGTACAGCAACCCCTCCGTCTACATCCGCATCAATGCGTACACAGAGGTGGGAAGGCAGGTCCATGGGCTAGAGTGGGATCCGAGCACCCACCCTCTTAGTAGAGAGATCATCATGAGGGTTGGAGGAGGGAAGAAGCATGGCCGTTACTATATAGGCGACGACACTCTAGACACGGCCAGTACTCCCACTCTTGCCTAGGTTGGAGCAAGGAGCACGAGCAGTAGTCCGGCCATACGCCCACGGCTATTCGCGGCATAGCAACAAGTGGAGGAACTTCAGGTTATTTCTGATTTATTCATCATTCATTTAATTTTTACATATATTTGCTTTCCATTGAAACATTGGAATGAGAAATTGTAGGCACAGCAATAAGTGTAGGAACTTCAGGTTATTTCTGATTTATTCATCATTCATTTAATTTTTACATATATTTTCTTTCCATTGAAACATTGGGATGAGAAATTGTAGGCCCAGCTGGCGGCACAAGCGGCGGCATACGAGGCAAAGCTGGCCAAAGAGAGGAGGCAACGGGAGGAGTGGGAGGCGAGGCAGCAGGCCGAGATGTCCAACCTGTTTAGTTACGTTCGAGGGCTTTCTGTTCTGATGGGTCAACCTCCACGAGCACTTTGCCTGTGATGCTTGTTGTGATATATTAATGATATATGTGATGTTTGTTTGAGAGGGGATCATTATACGCGAAAAAAAATAGAAAATGTTCGGCCACTTCGCCGTGTGCAATGACCGCGACACACGGCAAAGTGGCTATTTCTGACCAGTCTGCACTATTCTTTGTCGTGTGCTAAAGGTAGGCACACGGCAAAGTAACCATTCTTTGCCGTGTGCCTTTTCCTCCAGCACACGACAAAGTTGGAATCTTTGCCGTGCGCCAGAAAGCCAGCACACGGCAAAGTAAGAATTTGTGCCATGTGCCGGAGGAGAAGCCACACGACAAAGCCGCCTCCATCCACCGTTAAGCAGCCTGGCCCCGTCTGTTACTTTTTTTTGCCGTGCGCCGTATAAAACACATGGCAAAGTTGTTTGCCGTGTGCCCGATAAAAAGCTCACGGCAAAGTTGATTTTGCCGTAGGAGCTGACTGTCGTTGGAGCTTTGCCGTCGACCACGCACGGCAAAATTTTTGCCGTGTGCGATAGGGGCTTGGCACACGACAAAGTGCGTGAATCCGTAGTGCTTCTTGCAAATGTCGTAGCACTTTCTGAGAAACTCGCAAGCTGCTCATCGTACGGGATCGACACACATGAGAAAAACTGAACATTGCGAAACCAGCAGGTAAGGTACGTACGTCCGCGTGGCCGTACGTGGTTTCACAAAGGGACGCGTGGCCGTACGTGGTTTCACAAAGGCACCCCAATGAAAGGCCTGAGCAGATCTCTGAGGATGAGCACACCGCAGATGCCGCTAACGAGTCCGCTCAGGACCGTGAGGCCCGCAGGCTGCGCAATAGGAAACGTGCTAAGCGCAGAAGGGACACCAATGATCGGCGTGCACGGATTCAACGCGACCTCGACGCCCAGTTCAAAGCAGCACAGGACGCCGGGTTCAACACTTATGCCGCCAACATTGCTGGTATAACCGCAGTGTTAGCTGGCAACCCCGACCCGCAAGTCTAGACCGCCGTTCGCATGGCGCATCGGGCACTGCTGCAGATCAACCAGCAGAACCCGATGCCCTCGGTTTCCCGGGGAAGGGGCGAGGGTGAGGAAGAAAGCCAAGTGAGCAGAACACCACGGGGCCACCCCAGGCGACAAGCTGCTCCCTCCAACAACCAACAGGGAAGCCGTGGTCTGCAAGGAAGCCGACTAGCGACCCACGCACCACATCCGGAAGGCTCCATTCACAACTACCGCCGCTCGGAGCTCGAAAAGCTCCCAACGGGCGACCTCTGCAATAAGATCAACATGGGGCGCAATGCTCGCTCCATCATCAACAATCGGAGGAAGGAACACACCGGAGTCGAGGGAAACACTACACAAGACGACAACGACCTAGAGGGATTCAAACCCATTGGCATCACCAAGTATGATGGTAAGCAATCTCTTCAACAGTGGGTACGATGCTACTCCACCGCCATTGTAGTCGCAGACGTCACCAACAGCACCAAGGTCGTCTACTTCCCGATGGCCCTGGAGACCGCCCCACTCACTTGGCTGGAGAGCCTAACCAAGAACTCCATCGACTCCTAGGAGCAACTGCGGAACGTCTTAATCAACAACTTCCAGGGGGCGATTACTCGGGCAGGTACTCAACACGACATGTCCCAAAGCAAGCAAGAAAGGAACAAGCTCCTACGCTCGTACACCCGCCGCTTCTTCGACACCTGAGCTATGTTCGCCAACATCTCTGAAAGCAACATCATCGACTGCTTCCACAACGGCCTCACCGACCAGGCTCTGTTCCGTGACTTCGGCCACAACCGCCCCAAGGCTGTTGCTGCCCTCCGCGACATGATGCAGACCTGGGCAGACCGAGAGGAGCAGGAGCGTGATCGGTTCTCGAAACGTAGCAACGACTACAGCAAGCGCAACAACGACCACCGCAACAACAGAAGCCAGCGGGACTACTCGGGATCCTCCCAAAAGCGCAAGCCAGACGATCGTGTCGCGGTTATCAATCGCATCCCGCGGGGCAAGAAGCCATCCAATCCGCAAGAGGAGTTTGACAAACTCATGCAGAAACAATGCCCATGGCACCAACACTCAAAGCACTCTGCTTTCGAGTGCTACCAGCTCCGGAAATCCCTCAACGCCCTGCCCTTGGAGAAGGGCGACAAGAAGAAGAAGAAGAAGGACAAGGACGATGAAGATCCAAAGAACAAGGCAGACGCCAGCGAATTCCCGGACGTATCCAGTGAAAGTGCCAGAAGTGCCAATTTTTTGGCAAACAGTCCCACGTCCCGGCACACAACCTCATCACCATACCGCCCTCATGGCCCTTCGCATGTTGGAGCCTCGACATGATTGGACCTCTGACTACAACTCCAGAAACCTTTACACATGTATTGGTGGCCATCGACAAGTTTACCAAGTGGATCGAGTACAAGCCGATTACCAAGCTCACTCCAGACAGGGCAGTCGACTTCATCTCGAACATTAAGTACCGTTTTGGCTACCCCAACACCATCATCACAGATCTGGGCTCAAACTTTATGGCAAACTAGTTCTAGGAATTGTGCAAAAATAATTCAATTGAAGTGAAGTACGTGTCAGTCGCACACCCAAGGGTCAATGCACAAGTCGAGCGGGCCAACGGCTTGATTCTGGATGGCCTAAATAAGAGACTCTACGACGAGAACAACGAAAAGGTGGCAAGTGGATATACGAGTTGCCTCATGTTGTCTGGGGGCTTCGAACTCAACCATCGAAAGCCACAAGACATACCCCTTTTTTCCTTGTCTACGGTCCGAAGCTATACTCTCAGCAGATCCTATGTGGCTCTCTCCCAAAGTTGAGATGTATGACGAAGGGGAAGCGGATGGAGCTCGGCAAATGGAACTAGATACTATTGATGAAGCCAGATGCAGTGCCCTCGTTCAGTCAGCCTGTTATCTGCAAGGCATTCAACGCTATCACGATCGCAATGTGCGAGAGCGGTTGTTCAATATTAGTGATTTGGTCCTTCGCCGTATTCAGGATGAAACTGGGCTACACAAGCTTAATTCATGGTGGGAAGGTCCTTTCATCGTGTCGGAAGTCACAAGACCAGGGTCATATCGCCTGCAGTACCCTGATGGCCAGGAAGTTCCCAACTCTTGGAACATGGAGAATCTCCGGAAATTCTACGCCTAGTAGAAGTTGTAAAAGCAATTCGCCAGCTGCATGTCAACATCTTTTATAAATAAAGAGTTGATTTCGATGTAATTCGACTACTTTCGGCATGTTTTAACTCGGGGGCTCTGCCACGAGTTCTTACATTTTTTCGCCTACATTAAACTCGGGGGCTTCGCCACGAGTTTATATGTTTTCTCGACTACTTATACTCGGGGGCTCCGCCATGAGTACTTGTACTTAGGTCGTTTATGCTCGGGGGCTACGCCACGAGTACTTACGACTAGTATAGCCTATAAGGCAGAGCACTTGACGTACTCTCAAAATTCCGGCCGCTGCTACGACTACTCGAAAGAGAGCGTTAAGGCACCCACCAAAGGGGTCACCAAGCCCATCACACGGCCATGTTATTTCCATCTACAAGCGGGACGTTAACAACTTACCCGTTCAGGTTCTCAAACTAATAGGCTAACCTAGCGTACCGCATGATCGGGTAAATCCAGGATAAGTCCTTTGGCTCCACGAGCACTTTTATGGAACGTCAAGTTACTGACTACATCCAAGCCGATGCTCTTGGAGTAGCTTAACCCAAACGTCTCCAACTGCTCTAAGTCCTACAATCGTACCAGCAAATATCATACAAAGATATACGCCGAAGAAAGATCAATTAGGCAAACTTATATACATATCAACAAGTGGCATAAAATGTTCGTCATGATACATTATTTTTGCTGCTAACCATCTTGCTCCAGGCTCTCAACTATCTTGTCAGCAAGGGGCTCGATTTCTTCATGGAACTTTGTTAATTGCTTAACAGAGCAGTCGGCCACCATGCCTTCAGTGAGTGGTTCAAGCTTCGCCTTGGGCCAGTATGACTTCACCAACGCGAGCTCCTGAGCTATGTACGTCCTGGTGGCCTCCGTGATGTAGCTAGCAACCTTCTGAGGAGTCGCACGAAGCTTCTCCAACAAAGACAGCTCGCCAGCATCACCTTCAGCTGGAAACTCCCCCATCTCCACGACAGCCTGTGCAGCAGTCTTGAATTCTTCGAGTTCTTTTTGGATGACATCCTTTTCCTCAAGCATATTCTTGATCTGCTGCATGGCAACGCAAAATTGGACGCTTGTATCCTCAAGGACCTTCTCAAGACGCTCAACGTCATCTGTGCCACGGTAAACAAGGTTCTTCGGATCTATAATCATATTTTCTTTCTTTTGCAAAGTGGATTTCAGTTCTGCGCGGAAGAGAAAAGAAGCAGTATTCGAGAAGTTTCAGAAACTACTCGAACAAATAACAAATCAAAGACAACAAGATAAGGTGACAAGTTACCTTTGTGCGCTTTGGAGATCTTCTTGTTCTTGTCAACAAGCTCGGCTTTTTCCTTCTCAACATTCTGGATTTCATGCTTAAGGAGCCAAGTTTCTTGAGTGCGCTCTTTCTTTAACTACTCGAGCTCATTGCGGAGATCGATCCTGTGGCAGAACCACCTGAATTAATCCGGCTCAAGCGCGCTAACCATCACCACAAGGGCAATCAGGGCCAACTCGCACTTCAAACGGAATAATCCACTGGTCTGTCGGGTAACCTCCCGATACAACCACGATTTTTGCCAATCGAAACCACACATGCATGTACTCACACGAAGGTGAGCCCAGAGTATACAACATTCCACAAATTTTACATCACAGGTTCACCATAAATTATTATTATTATTACAATGGAGTTCAAATTCGTAAAACAAGGCACTTCAGAGTTCGAAATAATAGAGTTCTTCAGAGTTCAAGGCAGCGGAAAAATAACGATAACTACTCGACGATACGGATGTCTCGATGAAGCCCGTACGAGGCATCACTCAGCATTATCACCGTTGGCCGGGGGCGTATCCCATTCCACCGACCAACCAGGAGGAAGGGTACAAGGCCAAGTCAAACTAGCAATCATATCCTCAAAAGTTTCACATGAAAATAAGCCACAAGCAAGGCTGAGTATACTAATACTCAGCAAGGCTTACCCGACTAGTGGAATATACTTAGCCGACTCCTAGACATGCAAGGCTTTTGGCTTGAGAGATTTGTTCTGCCGAAAAGCATATATAAGTAGGTCCTTACTTTCAAATTTTAGCTCCAAGTTCTAGCTTTCTTTAACCATTCTAGGTAAGCAACTATCCAATATCAAACAAGGTGGAAGAATTGTTTTGCATCCAACAAGATTAATCATCATCATTGTTCCTCTTCTTACTCTATGTGGTAAAAGGGTAAAGCAGTCTCAATAACCGTGAGAAACGGACGATTCGAATCGAATTTCTTAACCTTGCAAGGGAAATCTAAACACACGTCACGTGGTTACTCCAAGAATCACACGTGCAACTTTTCCCTTCAATTCCCGCTTCACGGAACAGGCCCACCGCCCTCGACTACACGTCCCCATGGCCTAGCAATGGCGGCACATGCACCCGCCATTAGCTAGATGTGAACGAATTCAAGACGGTGGGGAGTATATTCCGGCCTCGGTTCAATCCAGTACTTAAGCTTACCGATTACCATATTCTCGGCATGTGGTTAGTACGTTCAAAAACTTAACCACCACTACCACACACTGCGGCCTTAGCATTTTTCACTAAACAGACGGGGCCTCAATCATCAACATAAACATCGTACCATAGCCCCGTCCGTCGACCTTATGATTGCAGCATGTAGTAAACATTCAACTCCTATATTCTCGCGAGTGACAGGAAATCACTCGACTTTTACCGAGTTTTATTAGCATAGCATTCTATCGAACCTTACATCTAGTGTTCAGAGCAGGGGTACCTAGGATCATGCGACTAAGTTTTCATTCAACTCCTATAAACTTAATGCACAAGTAAAGTTTAGGAAAAATATGGTTCATGCTCCGGGGCTTGCCTTCTCGGGTAAAGCTAGCATGGGGCTCGTCCGAACTTGGGCTCGGGTCTACGAGAGCTTCAGTTAGATTTACTTGAGCTTCACGCTGCTCACTCTCGGACGCGGGCACCAGCTCGTACATTCCGTCGGCGAGAGTAGTCGATTCTATATGAATGCACAAGTGTAAGTTATAGTGATGGCATATGACGATTATTTTTCTTCACGATAAAGCTGCAGTTCACAAAACGTCGATTTTGTTGGGAGGTTACTTAGTTAAGATTTCTTTGTGTTGACGCCAGATTTTGACGCGTATTGAATCGGCGTCAGGAGGAGAGGGTTCGCCGATGAAGCAGATCTGAAAGCTATAGTAAGGAATCGGCCGATCGAGGTAACAGTTGAAAATCGGCCGATTGGTGGCGCAGCCCATACCGATAGGATAGGATTATTCCAGAAGATCCTGGTCAAAAATTGGTCAACAAGGTATGCTAAGACGGCCGGAGAGAAATTGAAGAGGTCCTGACTGGATTAGGAAACGGCGGCAAAAGATTCTGCGGGAGTCCGTTTCCTTTTTAAAGTTATTATAGATATAGTAGTTTCCTGTGTTTAAATAAGGTTGTAACAAGTCGTAATCGACCAGGAGTCCTAGTTTCAGGGTATAAATAGGAGTCGCTAGGGCTTTGCGAAGGAGAATCAAATCAATCAACAAAACACTTCTACTTTTTACCAGTACTTTACTTTTCAAGTCGGCGACTTCGCCAATATTTTCTTCTTCCACGAGTTCGTACGGATTGGCAGGGCTGCATCAACCTGATCTCCGGCCAATTGGTAGGTTCCGCTTATCGAGTAATATCCGAGCTTTAACTACGGGCGCATCGCTGTGGTTTCGTTTGGATTTATTCACAAGTTATCGATATTTACTAGAATTGCAAGTTTTACCTGTTATTCTAGTATTATCACCAGTTATCCAGCTTGAGATCAGGGTAATCGGCTTCGTCATTATTCTCCTTCGATCCATCGCCATACAGCCGATCAGATCTGTTCCAAGTGTTGCTTCTATAGTAATTGTTTGGATCGCTCTAGCAGTTCTCTTTACAATTACTATACGATCATCGGCTGACCCATAGCCGATCATCTCTACAACAAATCGGCCGATTTACCGCCGACGCGCTCCTCAAGACAGATCGGAAATCCAGCCGATCGACGCGCCTGGAATTTAATACTCTATTTCCTTGTCAATCAACAGGTCAGAATGACTGGCACGCCGCGCGAACCGCACCAGGGCGATAACCCGAACAGGAGCTAAGCAGATTCTCCCGGGTCGTGTGTCCGACGCTGAAGACCCACCGGCCGATTCCTACCCGGCCGATTTTAGCGCCAACACACTTTTGGCACGCCCGGTGGGGCCATCCAAGACCTGATATGTCAAACAACGCAGAAATCTCTGACAGCAACATCATTGGGGTCACAGAAGCTGATCTCAAGGACGACCAGAGGGAGGAATTGGCCAAACATCTAGAAGATTACAAGAAGATATACCTCCAGTCGTTCAGTCGTACCAGAAGCGGGGAAGCAGTTAGGAAGGCTCCTATTCCAGCACCTCGCCACATCACCATTGCTGAAGACTCGGGCAAGATGTCAGAGATGATTCAACAGTCCGTGTATCAAGCATTCATTGACCAATCCTCGGTGATGAGCAACACGGTGTACAACGCCGTCGTCAACTCTCTGGCCAGCGGAGCCGTTCAAGGTTATCAGGGACCGGCAACTACCCTACTGGCCAGAAGCTTACCGTACACATCCCAATCGGCTTCTCAGCCGATATTGACGCAGCGCGAGGGATACAGCTCTCCACCACTTCCGACGTCTCCAAGATACAGCGGTGCACCATGTCTCCCATCGCGAGCGCCGCTTCAACCCGTTCAAATGGCTTCTGTGCAAGCACTTCCTACGAGCTCAGTGCCTTGGGGGACATCAGCCACGGCGTATTTCCCCGAGCCAGCGAACCGGCATGGCGCCTATCCGCTTCAGGTGCCGTACCAATCGGCCGCCCGACCGACGGTCTTCCAGTACCAGCCGATTTTACCAGAAATCGGCAGGGGGGCAAGCACTGTGGAAGCATTCAGAGGCACGGTGCCAGCAACGACGTACGAAGGGGGTGCGGACGCGTTTCGCCAGCAGTTATCGGCCGCTCAGCAAACTTCGCCGATTCATCACCTGGCCGAACCAGCCCTTCAACACGTGCCCGCGCCGCGAACAGCTGTTCATCAGCAGCAGGTGGACTGGACGGCAAAAATAGCTGAAGTAATCCAAGATCAGTTTGGACTGAAGCCGAAAGTTCAAACTTATACTTACAAGACGCCGTATCCATCGGCCTATGACTCTTTGTCGTTCCTGCACCGCTACAAGGTTCCTGATTTCACCAAGTTCTCAGGGACGGATGACACATCCACTGTGGAGCACATTAACAGATTCATCATCCAGTGCGGTGAAGCTGCCACGCAAGATGCTCTGAGGGTGCGGTTATTTTCATCAGCTCTATCCGGATCGGCCTTCCAGTGGTTCACCACTTTACCGCCAAATTCTATCGTCACGTGGGCCGATCTAGAGAAACAATTCCACAAATACTTCTACGCAGGGGTACACGAGATGAAGATCTCAGATTTAACCAGCCTCAGACAGAGGAGCGATGAACCAGTGACAGGATATATACAGAGGTTCAGAGAAATCAAAAACAAGTGCTACAGTCTGGCTCTGACCAATGCACAGTTGGCCGATATCGCTTTCCAAGGTCTCTTGCCACAAATCAGAGAGAGATATGCCGCCCAAGAGTTTGAGAGCCTGAGTCAAATCGTCCACCAATTGTCAGGGCAGGAGGTCCAACCGTTTGAACAGCGGAGGAGCTTCCAGAAGAAGGTGGCGTACTTGGAGGGATCTGAATCTGACGCGGAGGAAGAAATCGGCCTGGCGGAATGGGTAAAAGGGAAGAAACCAATATCCTGCCCCTTTGGCAAGAAGGAGCCAGAGACATTCGGCTTTGACACGTCAAAGGCCGATAAAATTTTTGATCTACTGCTTCAGGAGGGACAGATTAAGCTGTCGCAACATCACACCGTCCCTACGGCCGATCAACTTAAGAAGATGAAATACTGCAAGTGGCACAACGCTACTTCTCATGACACCAATGAATGTAAAGTCTTCCGCCAGCAGATACAATCGGCCATTGAACAGGGGCGGCTCAGATTTGAAACTGCAACCAAATCGGCAATGCCGATGAAGATAGATCAGCATCCCTTCCCGGCCAACACGGTCAACGCTGGAGAAGACTCAAGTCAAACCAAGGTGCTGACGTCAGAATCGGCGAGAAGAGGTGGCGCTATCGACCTCAGGAGACAGATCACAACGGAAGGAATCAGAAGGAATAGGCGAGGGCCAGAACGACCACACAGGCCTGTCACCTCCCGATTTCTACTCAGTAAATATTGGCGGCGGCAAGAACAAGCACAATACCAGGAAGAGATGACACGTCGGCATAAAGATCACTGGCAATGTCCGTTCTTCATCCACTGCTGGGAGAGCAATATCAGACTGCCATCTACCGATAACTGTCCGGAGTGTAACGTGTCAAGCCGCAACAATCGCCCAAGGCCACGCTCTAGGGACAGAGGATCAGAGCCGATCAACAGAAATCGGCGCGAAGAACAGCGCGTTTCGGTGCATGATCGGCTGGGGGGATAAGTTGACCAGTACGGCAGGTCAGAAAGCAAGATCGGCCAGCAAGATGGACTGGGGGGCAGGATCAGCACGCAAGATCGGCTGGAAGAGATGGCTGATGATAGGGTGTCAGACGAAGATCCTCTTGGAAGGGAACCAGATTGGGAACACGCTAAACCATCGGCCAAACTAGTGAATCTCAGGTGGTGTCCTGACGGCCTATCCAGATCCCAAAAGCGAAGGATCCAACGCCTACGCCAGTGGGAGCATCAAGAAGAAGAACAAAGACAGGTGCCAGAGAGAAGGAATGTGAAATCTCGAATTTGGCGCCCAAAGAAAAGCGATCAAGAAACGGATAACTAAGAATCGGCAGCCGAGATTGATATGGTTTTCATACTGCCGATGGAGTTCATGGCGCCAAGCGATCGGGACAAAGTGACAAGAACAGAGGAAGAACAAATGGCACAACTGGTATTAGAGCCGATGACGGCTACGTTTGAGAAACCAGAAGAGGAAAAACGACAGCATCTTAAGGCGCTATTTCTCAAAGGGTATGTCAACGGAAGACCCGTCAGCAGATTACTGGTAGATGGAGGCGCGGCAGTCAACATCATGCCGTATGCCATGTTCCGCAAGCTAGGCAAGGGCGATAACGACCTCACCAAGACGGACATGATGCTGAAGGATTTCGAAGGTAACGTGTCGCCTGCCCGCGGGGCATTCTGCGTCGACCTCACCATCGGCAGTAAGACCCTCCCTACTACTTTCTTCGTCATTAATGGCAAAGGGTCCTATAATATGCTGCTTGGTCGCGACTGGATACATGCAAACTGCTGTGTCCCATCTATGATGCATCAATGCCTTGTGCAATGGGTCGGCGACAGTACAGAGATAGTCGCTGCCGATTCCGTCTACAGCGTTGCAGCGGCCGACACACAACAGTGGAGCTGCGAGCACGTCAAGTGTATATCTGGCAGGACTTGGGACACTGACTTCCTGAAAGTGTCCGATTTCGGTCTACAGCCGATCCAAGCAGTCGGCTCTGAAGATTCAGCTCGTTCGAAAGGATGAGGAGCTGGGGCATGGGTTCACGTCGGCCGATTCACTAGAGATGGGAGATTTGAGAGATAGCAGCGAATCAAGGCTGACGTACGTTGGTGCCGATTTGAATTCTAAGTACAAAAAGAAAATATGTCAAGTTAACATGACCGATTCCTCATCGGTCTTCTGGCTACACATCTGGTGAAAGAAATATTGGGATTCATTATTAAGTGGAAATTACGGATTACATGAAGCAGTTCAAAACCGAATCGGCGCAGTGACATCAAAGGAACAATAATGTTTAACATATTGTTTACAGCCCAAGGAAAGTATCTATAGCTACAATCGCTCGTCGTCTAATTTGATCGGCCGATTCTACTATCCTCTGATCATTTTCGGCCGATCCTGGTACTTCTGACGCGCGGCGACGGAGTCTTATTGTTTCGCGAGCCAGATGTTGTCTTTTTTGCTTCAGCTCGCCGATCATGGTGGGGAGTTCTTGGAGTTTTTTCTCCTCAGCGGCTATATCTTTGGTTATCTGTTCCATCTCCTTGGCTAGTTCTTCTCTCCTCCGTTTCAGCCGATCTATTGTGCCAACGATGTCCGGACGGCAGTTCTCGAGGAAGTTGATTTTGTGATGTACTTCCTGGGTCTGGTGCTTGTACGAGTCAACCTCCTCCTGAATTTTGGCCATCTGAGAGCGATCGGCCATACGTTGCAGCGCCCGCGAGACAGGAATCCGCATGCCCTCTATATAGGCAGCATACCCCAAGTCCTCCGACACTTCATCCGGGAGGTGATCTACTACCTCATTGAAAAGTTGTCGGATCGGCGATGCATCTTCCACCAGTCGGCCGATGTCACCTTGGAGGAGGGTACGGATGCTTTCGAGCTTAGAGCGGACATCGTCGGAGGCAGAGCTCGGTGGAGCCGCGTGTGAGGCGATTTCTTCTTCATCGGCCAAGGAGACAGCGAAAGAAAAAATACTGTTGTTGGGAGAATCTTGCTCCTGTAAGGGAATGAAGCAAAGGATAAGTAAGTAATAAAAGGAAATCGGCCGATTCTGATGGTAAGATTGTTACCTCTTTGAAACGAATCGCTCTTGCCTGCGCCGGTGGAAGTATTTCCCTTGTTTCAGGGATTGGTGCACTGGGTTCACCAGAAGAAGAAAATTCGATCATTATTGGTGCTCCGCTTGGGCCAGCTTCCTGGGAAAGGTATAAATGCTCGTGAGAATACTATGGGAAAATGAAATAAGATGGTAATGGGAATTTGCCATGCCTCTGCGGGTTCTCCGGCTGATTCCTGCTGGGAAGTTACAATCGGCGTACCCAAGTCGACCTGCGTCAAAATTGGTTAAGTTTCCTGAATATTAAGGATGCAGGGTAAGAGATCACATACCTCGGCAACAGGAGCTGCTGTAGTCTCAGTCCCTACTTGAGACGCGACCGACAGTCGTGAAGATTGTGGTGGGACAACTTGTGCAGCCTGGCAAAGGGATGAAATTGATGTCAGCAAAAGGTTTGGGGAATATATGAGATAAGTAAAGTTACCTGAACAGCTTCTACTAAGAGCGATGCTGCAGCAGCCCCGGCTTCGGCGGTGACTTGGGGATCGGCCATCTCGACCACTGGTGGAGGTGAAGGATCTGGGGTCTCGGCGCGTATCACTCCCATCTGATCGACCGATCCAACACGGGGAATCACGGCCGATATTGCTGCCGTCTGGCTAGCCGGTCCGATACGGGAAATTTCAGCTGATGTTATTGTCGACCGATCGGCCGATTCAATGCGAGACCGCATCCGACGGCTGGATATCTTCGGTGTTGGTCTCTTGGGCGCTCGTCTTGATTGGCCGGTGGAGATATCTCTGATAGATGGAGCATGGAAGCCGATGAGTGGGTACACTGTGTATTGGTGATGGCTATCGATCGGCCGGCCGCTTCGGCTCCGTGTTGGGGGAGCATGGCTTTCAGACTGAAGAGTTAAACACAAGTTAACAGTGAGATGATAATGCAACATTGAAATCGGCTGAAAAGAAAAGGACATACCGCAGCACTTGGGTCGATGTTCTCTGGGTCCAGCATGTTGCAGTAAATTGATGGGGATTTACAGGAAAGATGCTGCTTCCATTCTGCCCACCATAATTTATACTGTTGGGTGGCGAAAGAGGCGACTGACCAGCCGTTCAAGTCAATGGTGCTGGAGTCAGGTACTAAATCGCATAATCGGCTGTAGTCAAGACTTGAAGTTAATCCGTCTCTGAATTTTGCTTGGCCGGCGAAATAGACTCGAATCGGCAATTGGCCAAAACCTAGTTGCCTTGCTGCAGCTCACGGGCAGTAGAACTCATAAGTGGGTGAATCCTTTCCCGAGAAGAAGTTAGCCGGCAGAATTCCCGGCTTAATCAAGACATCCATCAATTCTCTGTCAAATGTGTGGGTGGAGAAGTCGAAGCATACAGGCAATTCAAAAATTGGCTCCGCGGTTTGATATGGATACCAGGTGATCATCTCCTCGCTAAGTCCATTATAGAAACATCTGAAGTATTCATCTACGCGGGTAGCGGTGAACTGGCAACCAGAAAAGGCCGATACCGCTTCTCCAACAGATCTGCAGCGGCGACGGACCGATGGATTCTCCTCTGACTCGATGTTAGGGAAGGTCTTTGTCTCTATCCTCTGCTGAGAGACCTTGCTCATATGTAGGTTGAGCCAGAGGGTAATGAACCACCAAGGACCGCCTGGATTCCCTATCGGCTCTCCTTTCGACAGCTTGACACCGATTTGATGCATCATATGGTATGCTGATCCCAGCAAATGTTTACCGAGGGGGACGGCCAATCCTTGTGCAAGAGACTCTGCCAGAGCTTGAGTGTTGGAAGAGGGACCGACCGCTCTGCCACAGAAGAAGTGCTTCTCCAGCCACATCATCAAGAAGGCGGTGTGCTCCCTCTGTGAGACTGTTCCTGTCTTCATGTTTTTGCTAATGTATCCTTTCCACCCGCCGATTCCTTTGGTGTCTAGCCGATGAGATGGCTTGAAAAGGTAATTGAAGGGGGTATCGGCGGAGGAAACATCTAGGCCGGTCAGCAGCAGGACATCGGCCAAGGTCGGGGTCATGGGTCCGTGTCCAAAAAGGAATGCGTTAAGTGCATCGGACCAGAAGTAAGAGGCTGCCATAACCAAAGGTTCGTTCTTTTCCATCTGAGACAGGGACAAATCTATGCATTGGCCGATTTTAAGTTCTTCCCACTGGACTTTCCAAGACCCGGCTACCCTCTGGTACCACTCTCTCCACCCGGGTGTTTCGTTCGGCCAGGATCTGAATGCGCCTACCCAGTGATCTAAATCCATGGGTGACTGCTTAAAGGGGATTCTGTGAGTTTCTAAACTGATTAGATCCGTTGGATCAGGATTCCCCATAGGGCCTAAACAGATGAGGTCAGGAGACTCTGAGAGAGGAATGGTGATCCTGTGCCTAAGGGCCTAAAAAGAAAGGGAGAAAAGGGAAGAAACTTGTTGGCACTAAAATCGGCCGGATAGGAATCGGCCGATGGGTCTTCAGCGTCGGACATACGACCCGGGAGAATCTGCTTAGCTCCTGTTCGGGTTATCGCCCTGGTGCGGTTCGCGCGGCGTGCCAGTCAATCTGAGCTGTTGATTGACAAGGAAATAGAGTATTAAATTCCAGGCGCGTCGATCGGCTGGATTTCCGATCTGTCCTTAGGAGCGCGTCGGCGGTAAATCGGCCGATTTGCTGTAGAGATGATCGGCTATGAGTCAGCCGATGATCGTATGGTAATTGTAAAAACTGCTGGAGCAATCTAAACAATTACTATAGAGGCAACACTTGAAACAGATCTAATCGGCTATATGGCGATGAATCGAAGGAGAACGATGACGAAGCCGATTACCCTGATCTCAAGCTGGATAACTGGTGATAATACTAGAATAACAGGTAGAACTTGCAATTCTAGTAAATATCGATAACTTGTGAATAAATCCAAACGAAACCACAGCGATGCGCCCGTAGTTAAAGCTCGGATATTACTCGATAATCGGAACCTACCAATTGGCCGGAGATCAGGTTGATGCAGCCCTGCCAATCCGTACGAACTCGTAAACGAAGAAAATATTGGCGAAGTCGCCGACTTGAAAGGTAAAGTACTGGTAAAAAGTAGAAGTATTTTGTTGATCGATGTTGGTTTTTTCTTTGCAAAACCCTAGCGACTCCTATTTATACCCTGAAACTAGGACTCCTGGTCGATTACGACTTGTTACAACCTTATTTAAAACAGGAAAACTACTATATCTATAATAACTTTAAAAAGTAAACGGACTCCCGCAGAATCTTCCGCCGCCGCTTCCTAATCCAATCAGGACCTCTTCAATTGCTTTCCGGCCGACTTAGCATGCCGCGTTGACCAGCTTTTGACTAGGATCTTCTGGAATAATCCTATCCTGTTGGCATAGGCGGCGCCGCCAATCGGCCGATTTTCAACTGTTACCCCGATCGGCCGATTCCTTACTGTAGCTCTCAGATCTTCTACATCGGCCAACCTTCTTCTCCTGACGCCGATTCAATACGTGTCAAAATCTGGCGTCAACACATGCCCCCCAGTTTCGGAGTAAAATATAACTTTTTCTTCGAAACTCTTTCTTTAATCCTTCTCTCTAAGCTTCCCCATTGCGACAGGAGTAAACCTCGGAATCAGTTGTGTTACCTTTCCCTCTGCATCTGATCTTTTTCTAGAATCAGGTTTATGACATGGAATCCGGTAACAGGATTTGGCGTGTAGATTCAGACTTTGACCGTCTTGTCATACCATCTGGCCACCCTTTTCTTGTTCTCCTCTATGCTGATTAGAGCTCTTAACCACAAACCCGCCGAATCGTCAAGTTCATCTTTCATGAGAAAGGAATAATCATCTGCCGTTAACTGATCCTGTAGCGATATGCGTCTTGACCCTGTCCTTATCTCCCATGGTAAGACTGCTTCATGGCCATAAACCAAATGATAAGGGGATATTTTAGTGGCCCCATGACAAGCCATCCTGTACGCCCATAAAGATTCAGCCAAAGACATATGCCACTTCTTGGGTTGTTCTTCTATCTTCCTCTTAATTAGCTTGATTATCCCCTTGTTAGATGACTCCGCTTGGCCATTGGCTTGAGCATAGTATGGCGAGGAATTTAATAATTTAATCCCCATATCGGCGGCGAACTCTCCGAATTCTCCAGAAGTGAACATTGTCCCTTGATCAGTTGTGATGGTTTGAGGAATACCAAATCGATATATAATATGGCTTTTAACAAACTCAATCATATCGGTTGATGTCACGTTCCTCAGAGGAACTGCCTCCACCCATTTGGTAAAATAATCTGTAGCCACCAATATGAACTTATGCCCTTTGCTAGATGGAGGATGAATCTGTCCGATGAGATCTATTCCCCAACCTCTGAACGGCCACGGCTTAATTATTGGATTCATAGCCGACGCTGGTGCGCGCTGCACATTGCCAAACCTCTGACAGTCTTGGCATCCTTTGTAATACTTGAAACAATCTTCCAGGATGGTCGGCCAGTAATATCCGTTGTTCCTGATCATCCACTTCATTTTGTGGGCCGATTGATGAGCTCCACGCACGCCTTCATGGATCTCTCCCATTAGAATCTTTGCCTCTTCTGTTCCCAGGCATTTGAGAACAACTCCATCAATCGTCCGAAAAAATAAGTCATCCTCAAGCAACACATACTTTGTAGCCTGAAAACGTGTTCGCCGATCCACCTTTTGGGATGGATTTTTCAAATAATCGGCGATCTCCTTCCGCTAGTCATCGGCCGCGAGTTCTAGCGTCATCGCTCCCTAAATCGGCCGATACCCAGAAGCATGTTGAGCCAGTCTGTTGGCTTCTTCATTATAATCCCTGGGGATGTGCTCAATTGTTGCAGATTTGAAGCCTTTCAACAGTTGAAGACAATCTTCATAATAAATCCTCAAGATGTCGTCCTTGCATTCGGATCGTCCTGTTAACTGATCCACAATGAGCATGGAGTTCCCAAAGATCTCGACTGCATCCGCCCTGACTTCCCTTAACAATTGGATGCCTTTCAGAACAGCTCGATACTCTGGTTGTTGGTTGCAGAAGCTTCTATCGGCAGAGAGAAATCATAAGTTGCCCCCCGAGGCGACACAAGAACGATGCCGATTCCTGATCCGACCCCACACGACGAACCATCAAAATATAGAGTCCATGGAACTGGTTCGACGGTGGCAATTTCTGGTCCACAATGCTGTACCCACGCTCGTGGACCATAAATCCCAAGAATTGTCCGGCCGATACACCAAACGCACACTTGTTTGGGTTCATCTTCAGCCCATGCTTCCTTGTGCACTCCAGCACTTCTTGTAAATCGGCCAGATGATCCTGGTGACCTTTTGACTTGACCACGACGTCATCTATATAAATTTCCACTGATGAACCAATGAGTTTGTGGAAGATGTAGTTCATGGCCCGTTGATATGTAGCGCCGGCGTTTTTCAAACCAAAAGTCATAACTACCCATTCAAATAAACCAAGATGGCCTGGGCACCTAAAAGCCGTTTTCGAAATATCTTCTTCGGCCATTAATATCTGATTGTACCCGGCATTCCCATCCATGAAACTTATGACTTTGTGGCCTGCGGCAGCATCCACCAAGATATCGGCCGTTGGCATCGGATAACCATCCATTGGCGTTGCCTGATTTAAATTCCTGAAATCGATGCACACACGCAACTTTCCATTCTTCTTGTATACAGGCACAATGTTAGAAATCCATTCGGCGTAGCGGCACTGCCGAATAAATCCTGCCTCAATCAACTTTGTAATCTCGGCCTTTATGTCAGGTAGAATTTTGGGGTTACACCGTCGTGCAGGTTGCTGATACGGCCGATATCCTGATTTTATAGGTAACCGGTGTTCAACAATAGACCGGTCTAGTCCTGGCATCTCGTGATATTCCCAAGCAAAGCAATCCCTGAACTCTTTCAATAATTTTATCAATTTGCATTTGTACTCAGGATCCAAATTGGCACTAACGTACGTCGGCCTCGATTTGCTGCTATCTCCCAAATCTACCATCTCTAACAAATCGGCCGACGTGAACCCGTGTCCTAGCTTCCCATCTCCTCGGATGAGCTGATCCATTTATTCTGAATCTTCGGAGCCGACTGCTTGGATCGGCTGTAGACCGAAATCGGACACTCTCAGGAAGTCAGTGTCCCAAGTCCTGCCAGATATACACTTGACGTGCTCGCAGCTCCACTGTTGTGTGTCGGCCGCTGCAACGCTGTAAATGGAATCGGCAGCTACCACCTCTGTACTGTCGCCGACCCATTGCACAAGGCATTGATGCATAGTAGATGGGACACAGCAATTTGCATGTATCCAGTCGCGACCGAGCAGCATATTATAGGACCCCTTGCCATTAATGATGAAGAAAGTAGTGGGGAGGGTCTTACTGCCGATGGTGAGGTCGACGCAGAATGCCCCGCGGGCAGGCGACACGTTGCCTTCGAAGTCCTTCAGCATCATGTCCATCTTGGTGAGGTCGTCCTCAACCTTGCCCAGCTTGCGGAACATGGCATACGGCATGATGTTGATTGCCGCGCCTCCATCTACCAGTAGTCTGGTGACGGGTCTTCCGTTGACATAGCCCTTGAGAAACAGCGCTTTGAGGTGCTGTCGTTTTTCTTCCTCTGGCTTCTCAAACATAGCCGTCATCGGCTCTAACACCAGTTATGCCATTTGCTCTTCCTCTGTATTTGTCACTTTGTCCCGATCGCTTGGCGCCATGAACTCCATCGGCAGTATGAAAACCATATTGATTTCGGCCGCCGATTCTTGGCTGTTTGCTTCCTGATCATTTTTCTTTGGGCGCCAAATTCGAGATTTCACATTCCTTCTTTCTGGCACGTGTCTTTGTTCTTCTTCTCGATGTTCCCACTGCCGTAGGCGTTGGATCCTTCGCTTCTGGGATCTGGATAAGCCGTTAGGACACCACCTGGGATTTACTGGTTTGGCCGATGATCTGGCGTGTTCCCACTTTGGTTCTTTCCCTAGGGGATCTTCGTCTGATACCCTATCATAGGCCACCTCTTCCAGCCGATCGTGCGCGCTGATCCTGCCCCCCAGTCCATCTTGCTGGCCGATCTTGGTTTTTGACCTGCCGTACTGGTCAACTCTGCCCCCCAGCCGATCATGCACCGAAACGCGCCGTTCTTCGCGTCGATTTCTGTTGATCGGCTCTGATCCTCTGTCCCTAGAGTGTGGCTTCGGGCGATCGCTGCGGTTTGATCCATTGCACTCCGGACAGTTATTGGCAGAGGGCAGTCTGATATCGTTCTCCCAGCAGTGGATGAAGAAGGGAAACTGCCAGTGATCTTCATGCCGGCGTATCATCTCTTCTTGGTGTTGTGCTTGTTCTTGCTGCCGCCGATATTTACTGAGTAGAAATCGGGAGGTGACAGGCCTGTGTGGCCGTTCTGGTCCTCGCCTATTCCTTCTGATTTCTTCCGTCGTGATCTGCCTCTTGGGATCGACGACGCCACCTCTTCTCGCCGATTCTGATGTCAGCACCTTGGTTTGACTTGACTCTTCTCCAGCGTTGACCGTGTTGGCCGGGAAGGGATGCTGATCTATCTTCATCGGCATTGCCGATTTGGTTGGAGTCTCAAATTTGAGCCGCCCTTGTTCAATGGCCGATTGTATCTGCTGACGAAAGACTTTACATTCGTTGGTGTCATGAGAAGTAGCGTTGTGCCACTTGCAGTACTTCATCTTCTTCAGCTGATCGTCCGTAGGGATGGTGTGATGTTGCGACAGCTTGATCTGTCCCTCCTGAAGCAGTAGATCAAAAATTTTATCGGCTTTTGACGTGTCAAAGCCGAATGTCTCTGGCTCCTTCTTGCCAAAGGGGCAGGATATTGGTTTTTTCCCTTTTACCCATTCCGCCAGGCCGATTTCCTCCTCTGCGTCAGATTCAGATCCCTCCAAATACGCCACCTTCTTCTGAAAGCTTCCCCGCTGTTCAAACGGTCGGATCTCTTGCCCTGACAATCGGTGGACGATTTGACTCAGGCTCTCAAACTCTTGGGCGGCATATCTTTCTCTGATTTGCGGTAAGAGGCCCTGGAAAGCGATATCGGCCAACTGTGCATCGGTCAGGACCAGGCTGTAGCACTTGTTTTTGATCTCTCTGAATCTCTGTATATACCCTGTCACCGGCTCATTGTTCCTCTGCCTGAGGCTGGTTAGATCCGAAAGCTTCATCTCGTGTATTCCCGCATAGAAATACTTGTGGAATTGTTTCTCCAGATCGGCCCACGTGACGATAGAATTTGGCGGTAAAGTGGTGAACCACTGGAAGGCCGATCCGGATAGAGATGATGAAAATAACCGTACCCTCAGAGCGTCTTGCGTGGCAGCTTCACCGCACTGGATGATGAATCTGTTGATGTGCTCCACAGTGGATGTGTCATCCGTCCCTGAGAACTTGGTGAAATCAGGAACCTTGTAGCGGTGTGGGAACGGTAACGAGTCATAGGCCGATGGATACGGCGTCTTGTAAGTATAAGTTTGAACTTTCGGCTTCAGCGCAAACTGATCTTGAATTACTTCTGCTATTCTTGCCGTCCAATCCACCTGATGCTGATGAACAGTTGTTCGCGGTGCGGGCACGTGTTGAAGGGCTGGTTCAGCCAGGTGATGAATCGGCAAAGTTTGCTGAACGGCCGATAACTGCTGGCGAAACGCGTCCGCACCCCCTTCGTACGTTGCTGCTGGCGCCGCGGCTCTGAATGCCTCCATAGTGCTTGACCCCCTGCCGACTTCTGGTAAAATCGGCTGGTACTGGGAGACCGTCGGCCGGGCGGCCGATTGGTACGGCACCTGAAACGGATAAGTGCCACGCCCGTTCGCCGGCTCGGGAAAATGCGTCGTGGCTGATGCCCCCCTGCTGATTTCTGGTAAAATCGGCTGGTACTGGGAGACCGTTGGCCGGGCTGCCGATTGGTACGGCACCTGGAACGGGTAAGTGCGATGCCCGTCCGCTGGCTCGGGGAAATACGTCGTGGCTGATGCCCCCCAAGGCACTGAGCTTGTAGGCAGTGTTTGCACCGAAGCCATCTGGACGGGTTGAAGCGGCGCTCGCGACGGGAGACATGGTGCACCGCTATATCTTGGAGACGCCGGAAGTGGTGGAGAGCTGTACCCCTCGCGCTGCGTCAACATCGGCTCAGAAGCCGATTGGGATGTGTAGGGTAAGCTTCTGGCCGGCAGGGTAGTTGGAGGGGCATATGCCGGTCCCTGATAACCTTGAACGGCTCCGCTGGCCAGAGAGTTGACGACGGCGTTGTACACCGTGTTGCTCATCACCGAGGATTGGTCAATGAACGCTTGATATACGGACTGCTGAATCATCTCTGACATCTTCCCCGAGTCTTCAGCAATGGTGATGTGGCGAGGTGCTGGAATAGGGGCCTTCCTAACTGCTTCCCCGCTTCTGGTACGACTGAACGACTGGAGGTATATCTTCTTGTAATCTTCTAGATGTTTGGCCAATTCCTCCCTCTGGTCGTCCTTGAGATCAGCTTCTGTGACCCCAATGATGTTGCTGTCAGAGATTTCTGCGTTGTTTGACATATCAGGTCCTGGATGGTCCCACCGGGCGTGCCAAAAGTGTGTTGGCGCTAAAATCGGCCGGATAGGAATCGGCCGATGGGTCTTCAGCGTCGGACACACGACCCGGGAGAATCTGCTTAGCTCCTGTTCGGGTTATCGCCCTGGTGCGGTTCGCGCGGCGTGCCAGTCAATCTGACCTGTTGATTGATAAGGAAATAGAGTATTAAATTCCAGGCGCGTCGATCGGCTGGATTTCCGATCTGTCCTGAGGAGCGCGTCGGCGGTAAATTGGCCAATTTGTTGTAGAGATGATCGGCTATGAGTCAGCCGATGATCGTATGGTAATTGTAAAAACTGCTGGAGCAATCTAAACAATTACTATAGAGGCAACACTTGAAACAGATCTAATCGGCTATATGGCGATGAATCGAAGGAGAACGATGACGAAGCCGATTACCCTGATCTCAAGCTGGATAACTGGTGATAATACTAGAATAACAGGTAGAACTTGCAATTCTAGTAAATATCGATAACTTGTGAATAAATCCAAACGAAACCACGAGTTCGTACGGATATTTACCAGTACTTTACTTTTTACCAGTACTTTACTTTTCAAGTCAGCGACTTCGCCAATATTTTCTTCTTCCACGAGTTCGTACGGATTGGCAGGGCTGCATCAACCTGATCTCCGGCCAATTGGTAGGTTCCGCTTATCGAGTAATATCCGAGCTTTAACTACGGGCGCATCGCTGTGGTTTCGTTTGGATTTATTCACAAGTTATCGATATTTACTAGAATTGCAAGTTTTACCTGTTATTCTAGTATTTTCACCAGTTATCCAGCTTGAGATCAGGGTAATCGGCTTCGTAATTATTCTCCTTCGATCCATCGCCATACAACCGATCAGATCTGTTCCAAGTGTTGCTTCTATAGTAATTGTTTGGATCGCTCTAGCAGTTCTCTTTACAATTACTATACGATCATCGGCTGACCCATAGCCGATCATCTCTACAGCAAATCGGCCGATTTACCGCCGACGCGCTCCTCAGGACAGATCGGAAATCCAGCCGATCGACGCGCCTGGAATTTAATACTCTATTTCCTTGTCAATCAACAGGTCAGATTGACTGGCACGCCGCGCGAACCGCACCAGGGCGATAACCCGAACAGGAGCTAAGCAGATTCTCCCGGGTCGTGTGTCCGACGCTGAAGACCCATCGGCCGATTCCTACCCGGCCGATTTTAGCGCCAACACTTTGGGCAATTGTTAATAGAGTATAACTTAACTATTAACTTCATTAAACAAGAAGGGGTTGTGTTATATTGGAAACTTAATTTTCTAAGCACAATAAGGATTAAACACAACTTCTGGATTAGGTAAGTTTTGGTGATGAATTTTTTTTATGTAGAGCACATTATGCTGAGACAAAAGCACTGTAAAAATTTTAGATATTTTCATGCAGCAGAATAATTATGAAAAATATAATACACAGCTACTGCTAGAACTTAGTTATTTTTATACAGGACAAACCATGCATGTATTGAAGTTAAAACTGTTACAGGGAGTTAATCTATCCATACATGTGTTATTGTAAATTGTTCAGATTTTACTGTGCAATATACAAAGCATAATAAATAGGACAAGATATACCTATCTTAATAAAGATTAATTTCTACAGAATGTTTTACAGGGTTTCTGTGTATGAAACTTTTTATACAGCAAGAGGTACTCTAAAATGTGCTACAGTAAAAAGTTGAACATTTTCCAAGCACAGAAACTAATTATTTGATTTAGTGCACTTTTCCTACCACAAAACTATATAATTAGGTTACAGAAAGGAAAAAGGTTCTAGACATTTTCTATGGTATTTAGGCATCAATACAACAGTTCTGGAAAAGTTTCACTACAAGAATCACAATACAACAACAGTTATAAATTAGTTTTATTACTTCATGTCATAAACAATTTTTATTAAGAAGTTTAGCTAGAGATGGGTTCTGGACCTAATATTTTTACACTGGCCTACAAATCAAGCAACTAATCTACTGTTAAATTTTCAGGATCGGCCTTTGACTACAACAGTGGGCACAATTAAATTCTATTAAACCTACCATTTAATTTATAGAAAGATTTAGCAAGCAACTGAAGAAAAGAATGTAACAAAAGTTGTAGATTTTCATCTGAAGATTCCAGAACAATCAAGTTTGAAATTTTCCAATTTTTCTACGATTTTATACAAATTTTACAAGTTTGCTGTTTTAGAATTCAAAGTTTAACACAGGTTTACAGTTATGCCCCTGGAAACTTGCGTGCAGACTCTTTTAAAGATTGCAATCGAAGCAATGTGGTCCCTGGCGGCGCAGGCATGGTGGCCGGCCAGATTCCAGCGAGGGGGCTCGTCGGCGGCGAGGGGAAAAGGGTCGAGCAGAACCAGGGAGGTGAGAGCTACCTCGGGATGGCCTTGGTCGAGGTTGGGGGTGGCCGGAGGTGGCTTGTCGGCACGTGGGCTGGTCGATGAGCTTCACGGCGTCAAGGGGAACCCGTTTTGAGGCTTGTCTAGTACGGAGGAGCTTCGGCGTGGGCTGTCCACGGAGCAACAAGGGAGCGGCGGTGGCGCGGGCGGCGCTGGCAGTGCTCCGGCGGTTCTGGGCGACGATGGGTGGGGCAGTGAGCTGCGGTGGGGTGCTGTGGTGGTGATTGGAGACTCAGCTCTGGCAATGGGTGGCCGACGAGGTGAGCTCCACGGTGAGCTGGGCACGACGGCGGTAATGGTGGCGGCGGCGGCGTTCTGATGTCTGGGCGCGCGAAGGGGCTCAGTGCGGCCTTTTGTAGGCAGCAGAGAGGTGGGAATAGGGCGGGACTGGACTACGAGACGCGGGCGCGGGCGGCACGGCGGGGGCGCGTTACTGGCCGCGGTGGGCGGCGAGCAGGGGCGCTCGTTGCCGGCGTGCGCGTGGCGTGCGCGGACTGGGGAGGAGCGCGGCGTGCGGGCGCGGCCAGGCATTTGCTTGGCGCCTAGCGCCGGTCAGGCATCGCCGGCCAAGTGGCCTGCACATGAAAGTTGTTCAAAATGAAAAGTTACACAAGTTTTGTTTCAGGCCAAAGTTCATTTGAGTTGTAGTTTAGATGTTATTTTAAATGGCTTGATTAAAGTACATGTACTTACGCACATATACACAACTATTTTCAATTCAAAGCGAAACAAAATTTATAATTCATTTCTTTTAAACTTTTCTTAGTTGTTTATGCATCGTGTTAAGCTAATGCGACTTATTTCGTAATTTAAACACCTGAGGTGTTACAGATCCTCTTCTAGATTTCTTCGCGAATGGATTCATCCTTCTCCGCCAACTTACGATGGCCGTCCTCAATGAATTTAAGCTTCTCAGACTTCTCCTGGGATCGGTCCATCAGGTTCTACAAAGCAGAGTATATCAAATTGAAACAGGGGATGAAGACAACTACTTGAGGAAGAAAAAAACTTATGGTGGTGAACTCGTACAAGTCCTTGAAGACCCCTTTAATTTGGTTTTTCTTCTCCGCGGTTAGATAAGGGTCATCAATCAAGTCTGCCGCGATGGTGTGCTGCCAACCATACGGCGTCACCAGCAAGTCTTCCTTCTCCGATGTATCAGCGCTGGGTTCAAAAGTACCCGCGGCGCCAGCATCAACTGCGCCAGGGCCACTCATGTCCGCGGCCTCGACGGTGCTGGCACCAGGGTCAGCATTACCCGTGGCACTGGCATCTCCCGCACAGACTCCTTGGGCGGTTCGCCAAGTCCTTGAAGACCCCTTTAATTTGGTTTTTCTTCTCCGCGGACAGATAAGGGTAATCAATCAAGTCTGCCGCGATGGTGTGCTGCCAACCATACGGTGTCACCAGCAAGTCTTCCTTCTCCGATGCATCAGCGCTGGCTTCAGAAGTACCTGCGGCGCCAGCATCTCCTGCGCCAGGGCCACTCATGCCCGCGGCCTCGACGGTGCTGGCACCAGGGTCAGCATTACCCGCGGCACTGGCATGTCCCGCACAAACTCCTTGGACGGTTCGCCTGCCACTTCACCCGCATTCACTAGTCGAGCTATTGGCAGTTTGGTGCTGGGAGACGGAGGAGGCAGGATGGGCTCACCTTCGGGTAGTTCTGGCACAGTGGTCTCCACCGCTACTCGCTCCGGCTCGACTTCTTTCTCCGCCTCAACATTGGTGGCTGGAGGAGGGGGAGGAGGAGGAGCAGCAACGCCGGTCTCCAACGTTGCAGCATCCGTGTCCTTTCCAGACTCGGGGGCTTGGGCAGCCAAGGCATCATTAGGCTCCCCCAAGCCCAAAGCAGTGGAAGGACTGGACAAAGGACAGTCATATCAACTATTCGACAAGATGAATTACAAAATAGTACAAGTTTAAGTATTCGAGAATTACGTGAAGGATCTCTTGTTCACCACTTTCTTCAATTTTAGAAGCCGGGGCCCCTGAGCACTCGACTTCCCCGAGGTGCCAGTAGGCTCCTTTGATTGAGCCTCCGAGGCACTCGTCAGGATCGGGTCGCTGGGGCTCGGCGCAGCGTCAACAGCAGAAGGGTCCGCTGCACCAGGCTGGACGTCGACTACTGGTGCAGCATCATCCCTAGAAGGGCCTGACTTTCCCGCATCCTTGGAACGCTTGGACAGGGGGGAGGCGGGCGGACTGCAAATAGAGCAGAGGAAAACTCAGCAAAAAACATCAAAACTGCAACAAGGAAGTTACTCGAGGACATTGCTTACCTCGGGTTGTCATCTGACAGATCCACAAGGGTGAGTTTCCACTTCCTCACATCCACCCGCGGCTTGGTTGGGTGGCTCGGGAGATCCATGCTGCTACTAGACTCCTTGCCAGACTTCTTCAAGATAGCTGCCAGAGGAAGATCATTGTCAGAATCCGTCATTTCTTCATCAGTTAAGGGGTCACGATCTAAACAACTAGTCTTGAGCATCTGGAACGCACTTACTTGAGGTGATCCGCCCGAGGCAAGTCGCAATTTGGAGCAAGACAATGGTTCAGTTCAGTGTGCCCCTGCAGAAAATAATGACAACAAGTCAATATTCAGTGATACTTCACAAGTTCTGCAAGTAGTCGACAGACAAATTACTCACCGGTTCCGGCGGATTGACCGCACTGAACAGCTTCAGGACGTAAGGAACCGTGTTCGCATCGAGTAGTACTCAGCGAACACGGTCCAAAGTCGTCTGCGAAGGAAGAAGCTCTGCGGAAAGGCGAGATGGATCGTTACTCCCTAAGTACTCGAACCAAATCTACACCTCTTCTGCAGGGGCATGATACGCCTCTTGTACATGGAGGCCATGACGGACACGCCGGTTACACTGACTCCTTCTGCTTTCTAATCATTTCGAGCAGTTCATGGGCTTGCAGCATCTGGTTGGAATTCAACTTTTCATTCCACTCGGGCCTCCACACTGCCTTCCCTGGAGTTCTCTCGGGCAGTGCGAGTGTATGGTTTCCAATGTAGAACCACAGGGACCTCCAACCCGAGTGGTTTGTGGGGAGCGAGTACTCGATATACTCCTTCCCTTCCCCTGCTTGAATTGAAGTCCGGCTCCGCCAACAAGATACTACTTCTCCTCAGATGGTTGTTGGCGGAGATGGAAGAAGTAGCGGAATAGATCAAAATGTGGCTTGATGCCAAGGAAAGCTTCGCAAAAATGAACAAAATGGAGAGGTGAACCATAGAGTTAGGGTTCGGATGATGGATCTGAATACCCCATGTCCTCCGATTGAAGAAGACCTTGAGCAACTAAGTTAAGAAGGTCAGCACGGGTGCACTTACTTCTCTCCCAATCGCTAGTGGTCGACTCCACCTTCTTCCCTTTGGACGTCGGTTTCTTGTTGCCCATCTTGAATGTCACGAGCTGCTTCACTCGCATACGCTTGGGGGCTTCGAGAGAGGGGCGCAAGGACTCGCTAATGGTGTGGATGGATTTTTTGGCTAGTTTGGCTGGGGATGGAGGACGAGCTCAGCGGGGTTCTCAAACCCAAGATCTAAAAGCAACTGGCAGCGTAGGAGGCTGAGAAGGCGAAATGGCTAAGGCAGAAAGTGAAAGGGTAAAAACCCTAGAGTAACCGCGCGGTTAAATAGCCAGTGGGTAGGCCCGGATTTACTGTTCAGAAGCCGAAGAGTTTTCTCCCCTAATAAAGTGCGTGATTTGTTTTGAGCAGTTATTTGGGAAGGGTTTTGGGGAGTTTATTTGATTAACCATTTTTTCAGGGACCTTATCCCAAAAAAAGGGGTTTTCTGAATTTTGAACCAATTGATTTCCGAAATAAACCATCAAGGCAGATTACGCATTCTCTACACACATTTTGTACATAACATTGTTTAGTATGCCACATTCTTTTGGATCCTTTTTTCCAAGCCTTGGGATTTGGATTCAAGGCTCGGGGGCTGCGGGACACGTGTCATCGATGGCTTATTTTTCAAAAATGTTTGGAAGATAAGGAAAGAAGATTCAAGACTAGTGGGAACCTCAGCCTAATTCTTCGATTCAACCTAAGGCTCGGGGGCTACTCCATATGGAGTATGATTTGCATCGCACCCCATAGAAGGAAAAGACTTAAAAGTACTCGGGGCTAGAGCACCTCACAGCCTCGAGCAGCCAAGGAAAGTACTCGGAGGACATCTTTAAGACGGAGTTTCAGCAGAAATCGAAGGATGACTTCAAGAAGTACTTGAAGCCTGCAGTACTCGGCTATGAAGAGGTCGGGGGCTTGTCAGACCCGGGGCAACGGGACTGCACGCGTGGTGTAGAACATTCTAGAGTAAGGGGTGGGGAATGTCCCATACCTTATCCATACTATAAAGTACTCATAAGCAAGTACAACGAGTAGGTACAGAAGGAAACTACCCGAAAGTACTCGGTTCGGACTCCTAAGCTCGTACCAGACTAGGATTTCCATGTAACCCTGTCCCCCCAGGATATATAAGGGCGAGCAGGGACCCCTCCAAAACACAACGTGCATACGCATAACCTTCAAGGCAATACAAACCATACAGGACGTAGGATATTACGCATACTGCGGCCCGAACCTGTCCAAACCCTTGTGTTTCATGCACCATCGAGTTCCTGATCTCGGCGACACTCTGACCACAAGTCTACTACCTTAGGGTATCCCTAGGTAGGCTTGCCAGTAAAACACCGACACTATGATCCCTTGACTGAGGAAGAAGTAACAGATTCTGACGATGATGTTACTCTAGCAGATTTGCCGAAGAAGTCAGGCAAGGACACAGCAGGCGACAGGTCGTTGCCATAGCACCCCACAAAGCCTAGGGGAGCTGTGCGGAAGCGTAGAGTGCGCATTGCTGCTGCTGCTGATGATGATGATGATGATGATGATGAAAGGTAATTACTGTTTTGAACTTATCTCGTGTACTTTCCTCTTCGTGTTCTTCAACATTTGGAGTTTTCTGAGTTCCTCTATTTTTCTTAATAGCCCCACCGCATCTTCTTCCCCCAAGCGCACAAAGCATGGAGGGAAGGGAAGCTCCATTAGGGATGATGTTGTAGCAGACCAGAACGTCCAATCTGCTGCGGCGGACCCGTCGAAAGAAGGTGCCACCCCAGAGCTAACTGCTCAAGTCATGCCGAGCGCCTCGGAGGTTCCACCAAAGGAACATGCTGACATCTCAGAGAAATCGAGTACTCCGGGTGCTACTGTGGTGCCCCGGTTGCTCAAGTTGAAGAAAACAGTTACCAAGAAGTCATCCAAGTATGTATCGAGTACTTTGTCTTGGCTAAATTTTTGTACAGTACGTAATGTAGTCATTTCTATTCGCAGGGCTTCCTTTGTTCTGGGCTTAGATGAGTCTGGCAATGCCTAGATCATCATAGCCCCCGAGACAGAGAAAGCCGCTGATGCCCCGAATGCTGCAGCGTTGCATGAGAATGCACCTCCTCCGTCGGCCGTCGCGGACACCGTCGAGAAGGAGGCTGCCGTCCAGAGCGGCGAAGCGGGTCGATCTGAGACGGAGACTCCCGCGCCTGAGATACCTTCAGGTGAGCCCATCTTGCTGCCTCCACCTCTCATTACTCGATTGCCAGAGGCTTTGTTAATTACTGCGGGTGAAGTGGTAGGCGGCCCGCCCCAAGAAACACACGCCGAAGATATAGGCGTTGCAGGCTCCTCGGGCACTGGTGCTGCCGTGGCGGAAGAAGAAATCATGGTCACACCTTACGGGTGGCAACATGCCATCCCCGTGGACCTCATCGAGGATCCAATGCTGACCAAGGAGAAGATGAAGCAGCTGCAGCGCACGTTCAAGGACTTGTACGAGTTCACGACATTAAGTATCCATCAATCTTTCACGGGTAGTTTTTCCAACTTTCTCCTGTGTAATGGATGTGTTCTTTGCTATGACTATGCTCTGCAGACTCTAGCTAGCGGATCGATCCCAAGAGAAATCTGAAAAGGTCAAATTTATTGAGGACAACCATCATAAACTTCAAGAGAAGGAGTGCCAAATCTCTCAAGAAATCTACAAGAATGTTGAGTTGCGCAATGAACTCGACAAGCTGAAGCATGAGTGCACTCGTGAAACTTGGCTCCTCAAGAATGACATTGCCAGTCTGGAGAAGGAGAAAGTCGAGTTGATCGAGAAGAATAAGTCAATCTCCAAGGCACATCGAGGTAAGGTGTCTTTGTGACCTCCTTTCCTTAGTTGTTCTTTGTCTGAGTAGATCTTTTCTGAAACTGCCCGAGTACTTGTTCTTGTCTTGTGCCCGTAGAACTCAAAAATACCTTGAAATATAAAGATGGTCTGCTGACTGACTTGAAGAATCTTGTTTACTGTGGCGTAGATGATGTCGAGCGTCTGGAGAGAATTCTCAAGGATACCGATGTTCAACTCGTTGATGCCATGAAGAAAATCAAATCTATGCTCGAGGAGAAAGAGGCCAGGTAGAAAGAACTCAAAGATCTTCAAGCAGCTACCCAAGTACTTATTGAGATGGTGGATCTTCCAGCAGGAGGTGTAGCTGATGAAAGGACGCTACTAGAGAAGCTTCAAGCTACTCCCTAGAAGATTGCCAGCTACATCTCGGAGGCCACCAAGACATATGTCACACATGCTCTTGCTTTAGTGAAATCTTTTTGGCCCAAAGCTCAACTTGAACCTCTTGGAGAGGGCATGGCTGCAGACTATTTTGTTCAACAATTCACCAAATACCAAGAAGAAGTCGAGCCAGTGACCAAGAAGATTATGGAAAACCTAGAGCAAGATGGCTAGAGAATAAAAACAATGTTTCATGATAAAACTTGTAGTATTTGTCAATATGTATATATGTATGTATGCTGCCCATTGATCTTTTCAAACTTTATCATCGTCTGATATGGCTGACTGATCGTAGGACTTATTAGGATTGGATACATTTGGGTCAAGCTACCGCAAGTGCATTTGACTTGGATGTAGTCAATAACTTGACGTTCCATCAGTAGACTCTTGATTAGAGCAATTAAGACATAGTCAAGTTTTACCCGATCGTGCGGTACTCTAGACTAGTCTATAGGCTCGATGGCCACATCAGTTAGTTGCCCTGGTCCTACTTATAGTGGACATAACTTAACTGGTTTGGTGGGCTTGGTGACCCCTTCGGTCTTTGCCTTAACGCTCTCTATCTTTATGAGACGAGTAGTCATAGCAGTAGCCGGGAAGGAGTTAGCACAAGAAGTACTCACGCATTTAGCCTCATGGGCGGTACTAGTCGTAAGAACCCGTGGCGGAACCTCGAGTATAAACGAGCGAAGTATAAGAACTCGTGGCGGAGCCCCCAAGTTAGGGCAAGCAAATTATAGAAACTCGTGGTGAAGCCCCCGAGTTAACACAAGCGTATTGTAAGAAATCATGGCGAAGTTCCCAGACGACATGAGGCAATTCAAATATCCATTTGCCACCCTTTTTGCTATTCTCCTTGTAGAGTCTTTCCTTCAGACCATCCAGGATCATACCGTTAGCTCGTTCGACTTGTCCATTGGCCCTTGGGTGTGCTACCGACACGTATTGATTTCAATTGCGGCGTTCTCACAGAATTTCCAGAACTGATGTGCTGTGAAGTTGGAACCCAGGTCAGTGATGATGGTGTTGGGGAAGCCAAAGCGATGTAAAAAAAATGTCGGAGATGAAGTCAACTGCTCGGTCTGGTGTGAGCTTAGCAATCGGCTTGTACTTGATCCACTTTGTAAACTTGTCGATGGCTACCAACACATGTGTAAAACTTCCTAGTGCCATTGTTAATGGTCCAATCATGTCAAGGCTCCAACATGCAAAGGGCCAGGATGGTGGTATGGTGATGAGGTTGTAAGCCAGGACATGGGACTGCTTGCTGAAAAATTGACAGCTCTTGCATTTGCGAATGAGTTCTTCAGCGTCTGCTACAGCTGTTGGCCACCAGAAACCTGCTCTGTAGGCCTTCTCGACTAGTGTTTTTGATGCGGCGTGATTTCCACAACTTCTATCATGGATCTCGCATAGGATGTCATGGCCTTCTTCACCGGTGACACACTTCATGAGGATTCAAGAGCGTGCTCCACGCTTATATAGCTTGTTGCTGACTAGAAAGAATCCCTTGCTGCGTCTCATGATGCGAGCTGCTGTTCCACTATTTTCTGACATCCCAGCTAGCAGTTTCTTACCCTGGATGAAGTCGATGTAAAATTCCCGCCAATCTTCTCCAAGCATCATGACCTCCCAACTTGGATCTAAGGGTCCTGGGTTGGTGGTTACCTGAGGCAGAGCCTTGATTGACGGTACTTTCAGTTCTTGGACAAAAACTCATGCTGAAACTTGGGCCTGAGTAGATCCAAGCTTGGAGAGTACATCTGCTCCCACATTGTGATCCCGAGCGACATGATGAAGCTCCAAGCCTGCGAACTTGTTTTCCAGCTTGCGCACTTCTGCTACGTATGCATCCATGGCTTCCTTGTTGCAATCCCACTCCTTGTTGACTTGTTGCACGACTAGAAGAGAATCCCCGTAAACTAGTAGTCGCTTGATGCCAAGGGAGATTGCCAATCTGAGCCCGTGGAGTAGTGCCTCATACTCGGCTTCGTTGTTAGACACCTTCCAAAGGATCTGTAGAACGTACTTGAGTTGTTCGCCCTTCGGAGAGATGAAAAGTACTCCTGCACCACCGCCTTCAAGGTTGAGAGAGCCGTCGAAGTACATCGTCCAATGTTTTGGCTTGCTGACAGGAGTTGGGATTTGGTTTTCTCAGCACTCGGCCATGAAATCGACCAATGCTTGGTATTTGATGGCTGTTCGTGGCTTGAAGTCGATAGAGAGAGCTCCCAGTTCTATTGCCCACTTGGAGATGCGAGCAGTGACGTCCGGATTGTGGAGGATATCCGCCAACAGGAAATCAGTAATAACTGAGATCTGGTACTCGTCGAAATAGTGATGGAGATTTCTGGATGTGATGAGTATTACGTAGAGTAGTTTCTGAATTGAAGGATAGCGAACCTTCGACTCAGAGAGTACTTCGCTGATGAAATATACTGGCCTCTGTACGCCAAATACATGGCCCTCCTCAAAACGCTCCACCACGATTGCTGTGCTGATTACGTGGGTAGTTGTCGTGATATATAGCAGCAAATTCTCTCCTAGGAGTGGCGCTGTGAGTATGGGGGGCAACTGCAGGTGTAGCTTGAGATCCTGCAGTGCCCTTTCGGCCTCCTCCGTCCACTGGAACTTGTTCTGTTGCTTGTTGCTTCAGGAGCTTGAAGACGGGAAGGCCCTATTCTCCAAGTCATGATATGAATCTGTTAAGTGCCGCCATGTATCCCGTAAGCTTCTGCAAGTCCTTGACTGTGGCTGGAGCCTTCATGTCGGTGATGGCGGTTATCTTCTCTGGGTTAGCCTCGATCCCTCTCTGACTAATGATGAACCTGAGTAGTTTCCCTGACGGTACGTCGAAGACACACTTAGTCGGGTTGAGCTTCCACTAGTACTTGCGTAGGGTGTTGAAAGTTTCTTCCAAATCCGCAATCAGGTCCTCGAGATTTTTGGTCTCAATGACCACGTAGTCCACGTAGGCTTACACGTTGCGGTGCAGCTGATCTATGAAGCACATCTGGATTGTAGGGTTATGGGGAGGCTACGCTAGCGGAAAACAAAATTTTCTTCCCCATAAATAGGAACGCTGCAGTTATAGATCACCGAATTACCATTAGACGCGCGGGTTCGGAACTTCTGTAACGTGTCGGTGTAGTTTGTACGGTAGCCGGCAGTGCAGTTGCAAGACCTTCTCACGTGCGGCTCGTCCTCGTGCAGCAGATGCAGCACCTTCAAGGTATCCACACGTACGGCGGTAGAAGCATCGAGATTCGGACTACTAGGTCCGCAAGGGCGACGTGGACGAGGACGTGGAGAACAGCCGGCAGCCAGGCGGCTTCGGTTAACCCTAATCCCTGCGCCCACCCCTGCTTATATAGGCACCTCTAGGCGCCCCCTAATGGGCTTCCCGAACTGAGGCCCATTAGTGCTCAGTTCCCCTATCTAATTCGGATCATATCCTCATTAAGCTTCTACCCCTTAAGTGTGTGACCCTATGGGCTCGCGCACGAATAGACATGGCCCGAGTACAACTCGGCCAATAGTTGACAGTGGCCTCTAGCAAGACGTGTCAACTCCTATGCGTGCGCAAAGATCAAATCAGATGAGCCATCACAATCTCATATACATGTTATTCTCTTTGCCTCACGATATTGGTCTAGCTCCAAGCTGACCTCTCTTTCTTGATGCCATGATCCGGAATCCTTGGTTAACACTTAACCCCAGCAAAGCCATGTATTTCTTGATCCGATCACTCGAGGGGCCCAGAGATATCTCTCTCAGTAGAGAGGGGCAAATCTCATCTTGACTGACGATGTCTCATAGCTTGCTTCTTGACAAACCCGAGAACCACCTTTATAACTACCTAGTTACGGAATAGCGTTTGATAGCTCCTAAGTAGGTCGGTTCACATCTTGAGCACATGCGACAATCTCAGGTCTAAGGACACAGCGTACACATTGTGTAATGAGAAATCACAATTTCTCGAGTTGGGTCTGTCCAGCCACATGTCATACATGTTCCCACATTATTAGTTTGACATCTCCATGTCTATGACTTGTGAAACATAGTCATCAACTAATACATGTGCTAGTCTAATATTCATGTGTGTCCATACATGAACTCCGACTAGAAACAACTTTAGAATAACCATACAAGTAAAGAGTCTCACAAACAATTCACATAACTACCAATCAATACAAGTTGCCTTTTCATGGATATTCAATGAACACATATATAGTACATCATGGATACAACAAAATATGATCATCTCTATGATTACCTCTAGGGCATATTTCTAACAGTCTCCCACTTGCACTAGAGTCTAATTCTTAAGGTATCTAATACCTATAGCTCTTGTGTGCGCCTCATGCTTAGGCTGCGGAAGAGGCTTTGTCAACGGATCAGCAACATTCAAATCCGTGTGTATTTTGCATATCTTGATCTCACCCCGCCTCACGAACTCTCGTATAAGATGAAATTTCCGCAGTACATGTTTGTTCTTCTGGTGATTCCTTGGCTCCTTAGCCTGCGCTATCGCCCCATTGTTGCCACAATAGAGGTTCAATTGGCTAGACGCATTTGGAAACACATCAAGCTCAATGAGGAACTTCCTCAACCAAACACCTTCCTTCGCAACTTCCGAAGCTGCAATGTACTCGGCTTCCGTCATAAAGTCGGCCACCGTATCTTTCTTGGAACTCTTCAAACTCACGGCACCACCATTTAATGTGAATATAAAACCTGATTGCGACTTTGAATCATCTTTGTCGGTTTGGAAGCTAGCATCAGGCTTAGGTTGAATCGAAGAATCAGGCTGAGGGTCCCACTAGTCTTGAATCTTCTTTCCTTATCTTCCAAACACTTTTGAAAAATAAGCCATAGATGACACGTGTCCCTCAACCCCCGAGCCTTGAATCCAAATCCTGAAATTTGGAAAAAAGGATCCAAAAGAACGTGCCATACATAATAGTGTTATGTACAAAATGTGTGTATAAACTTTGTGATCTGCCTTGATGGTTTATTTTGGAAACCAATTGGTTCAAAATTCGAAAAAACCTTTTTTTCGGGATAAGATCCCTGAAAAAATGGTTAATCAAATAAACTCCCCAAAACTCTTCCCGAATTACCGCTCAAAACAAATCACACTTTTTAGGAAAAACTCTTCCAAAGGAACCTTAGGCTGACACTGGTTATCTGACTGCGCGGTAACCTAGGGTTAACTTTAGGCCTTCAGTCTTCACATACGTCATCTTCCGAGTAGTTTTGCGGCGTCCAACCCCCGAGCTTATGAGCCAGGTGAGCTGTAGGAGCAATGTCGAGTAGTTGTTGGCACCCAGCCCCCGAGCTTGGGAGCCAAAGGAGCCACGTCGAGTAGTAATCTACCTAGCCCCCGAGCCGGGAGATGTGCTAAGTGGCCTGACGAGTTGTTGCCGAAGCTTGATCTGAAAAAAGATAATGCATACATTATGTAGCATAATGCAAAGATACTGAGTTTTACTCAGTAATAGTATGAAGATACCGAAAATTATTCGATATAAAATGAAGCTGCCGTGTCGAGCTCTTTTTTAGGCCATTTAAATCTCTCGAGTAGTCCACCCTTTACGTTCATCTGGTCCCAATTTAGCCTTCGCTCATAGCATCCCTCGGATCTTTGTTTCGTGCATAGAGTCGCTTAGGTCATGACTGAAGACTCGAGGTTTCACGGGTTATGGCATTTGCTACTCGAGTAGATTAGCGACCATTAAGGGAAGACAACAAGCAAAAAAAAGTAGTCATCATGCGACACAGAGGATGTGCGTTGCGCAAAAAGTAGTTGGAGATGTGTAGCTCTAGAGGGTTTCGTGCCCATTGAGAGACGTACACAGATAAGTAGACGGTGAGAGCGCGTGTTGCAGCGCGCAAGTCCGAAGGGTGTAGCCGCTGTGAGCCCAACACAACTCGATGTACCAAGCGCGTGGGAAGTGCCCTACGAACTCGATGTACCAAGCATTTGGGCTATTAGCCAGCAGACCCCAGAATTAGTCGATCATGGTGTAGTCCCCGAGGGTGATTCCCGTCGAGAGACGTACCTAAAAAATGTAGTCGATCTTGTGGAGAACAAGTCGAAAAAAGGTATAAGTGACTTAGCTTGATTCATGGGCGATTGCCGATGAAGCCGTAGCGCTCGTCGAAGGAGTCGTGGCGATTTGTTGATGAAGCCAACTAGTCGGAGTCGATTCCAACTAGTTCTTGATGATGTAAGACCCGCTTCGACTAGTTTTGTAGTCGAGACGAGTAGTCGAAGTAGCCAGCGGTGGGTTGCCGAGCGCCCTCATGAAGGAGGTAGTCGAGCGTTCCCGCGAAGTCGAAGTAGTCACCGCTTGATCTTTGTTGGTAGCTTTGTTGGTGTGCTGGGTACCCATTTGCTCCCAATCTATGTATCCTCCAGGAGATGCGGATTGCTACTTTATTTTAATGCTTTGCTTCCCTTTGGATAGTATCGATGGGGGCATAGTAGGAAAAAATCTTCTGGTCTTGAGCTTCGTGATACAGCGGTGCAATATTTAATTGGCTTCACCGCATCACACTCAGCAATAATGCAATCGTAGCTGGTTTCTGCTTCGGACTCGATAACCGAAACAGACTTCTGCTGGATTTCCGCATGACGCGGCCGGAGATGCATGCGGTACTGATCCGCTGCCAATTGCACCGAACAGAAAATATACATCATCGTGCTGCCTCGAGAAGGATACGGAGTCGATTCCGTCTCGAATTTTGATGCGGAAACACGAGAGTCGCTGATCAGCCGTAGCCTGACGACAATCACGCCGCGCCGCTGGTATATTGATTTTGTTGATAGGGTCCTTCAAGCTCGCCGGTTGATCATGACGATCAGTCCCACGGTGGACCTCAGCTGTTGGTACTTTTACCGTCAGCCTATCTAGAGATACCTTAAGGTAGGTGATTATTTGGTGAGGGATCGTCGGATCTGTAACTTGAAGGTAAACGCGAGGACACAAGACACAGATTTAGACAGGTTTGGGCCGCCAGAATAGCGTAATACCCTATGTCCTGTTGGGGGTGTTGTATATTGCGCCTTGCGCTTGAGTGTTGAGTTGTCTGTTAGCCGCTCTGTTGGGCCTAGCTAGGTACCCCTACCCTCCTTTATATATCCCAAGGGGTGGGGTTCTTAGTAGGATTATAGGGTATGAGTCCTAGTAGGATTACAGGGTAGAGTCCTATTAGAAATTCAACTTCTTTTCCCCCGCGGGTAGCTTTCTTGCGGTACCTAGGGGATCTATCCCTGACACAAAGATAAAGGGCTCATATGACAAGACTTATGACTAAGTTATGATTAAAGTGATGATATTGACAAGCATGAGTATCACATGGATTGAGTCATGTGTTTGATGATAACAATTTATTCTCATATCCAAATGAAGCTTGTTGACAAGGTAATAGCACTAGAAAGGAATATCTTGTGAAGAAATGGACAATTCATCAGCAGAAGATACAAGTTGAAAAGAATTATGAAGATTGGTTTTCATTGAGGTTTTAATTGTGATACAAAATTTATGAAGCTCTATGTGGCGCAAGTATGAAGAGTTGGAATTTGAGATAGTGTTTCGAGGGACTAAGCTTGGAGAAGGGCAATAGGGTTGCGCCGAGGAACCAACGCTAGGGTGAAGAAACTTTTTCTTGAATTCAACTTGAAGAATCTTGGTCATATATAGTGTTCATAGCAGCAAGTACCAATCTTTTAAGAATCATATTATGAAGATGGTGATTTGATCTAGAAGAAGATTTCATTCAAAGATAAAGGTTCAAAGTCACTAGCTCAAGGAAGATGTGCTCAAAATAGAGAGATAAAAGTGAATGCACTCCTCAGATTATGAATGATCAAGGCACGGCATGATACATTCTTAAGAAGCTCAAGTAATTGAAATGTAATCTATCATTGATCTTGAGTATAGGAATGCCATACTATCAAGAGAGATGCATCACATCGTGTTTTGGTTTAGTCTTAGTGCTCAAGTAACCTAAGTAAGTTGAGGGAGACACATAAAGCTTCACGTGCACATTTGTCTGATCTGCCAGGGGCAATCCGGAAGTTCCGGATTTGGTACACGTGGCACTAACGGCTAGTAAGTTTGAAAATCCGGAGGTTCCGGATAGTGGGATCCGGAAGTTCCGGATTCTAACTGTCACATAACGGCTAGTTTCTTTGGACCTAGCTATCTATACCCTTGAGCCCCCTCCTTGGTGGGTTGCTCTTCCAGGCACTTTCAGCTTGCTGGTCGTTCTAAGAAAGCTTGGTAGCCAAGCTGAGCTCTCCCCAACCTCTCTTTGTGAGATTGTGTGATTCTTGCAATATCCTTGAGTTGGGTTTGAGAGAGTGGTTGCTTGAGAGCACTAGAGAGCACAACAAAGCTTGAGCATCTGAGATTGGCCGAAATTGTGTGATTCGCATTTGTTACTCTTGGAGCTTTGGCTCCTAGACGGCTAGGTGTTGCCTGGTGAGCTCCCAATCGTGTGGTGAGTCGCGGGAAGTTTGTGCTGGTCATGCTTCACCTCCGCAAGGGAAGAAGCAAATTTAGTGAATTGGGGAAGTGGTTGGAAGAAGACCCAACTCATTGGAAGTGAGGTGAAATAGACTCACATTCCTAAAGAATTCCTCAACGGAGAGTAGGATTCACTGTGCTTTGGTAGCAGCTGTGGTAGCAAGCAATGAATCCGAACTTCGGTAAAACAAATCATTATGTCACCCTTATTCTATTTCTATATTTGTGATTTGGTTGATCTACTTGGTTGCTAGTGTTTCTGTGTGCAGGGACTTTGTGAATCTGCTCAAGAAGCTTCATAGAACCTTCTCTCCAATTGGGGTTTGAACTTGTATTCATTTACTCGCACTTGATTATTTGTGTTCACTCTGCTCTGTGTGTGCCCGAAAGTTCCGAGTTGTAAAACTCAGAAGTTCTGAGTTCACCTACTGTCTTGCTCAAATCCGGAAGTTCCAGATTTGCAAACCTGGAAGTTCCGGGTTTGGCAGACAGTGAATTTAATCCGCAGAAAATTGAGTGAAAATTTGTAGGTGCGCCTATTCACCCCCCCCCCCCCCCCGCTCTAGGCAACATCATGGTCCTTTCAGCAGCCTGCGGGCGTCGTGGACCTCCGCGGTCTCGTTGCCCGCTTCTGAGGTGTTCTCGTCTTCCGAGATCTGCTCTGGTCTTTCATTGTGATATCTGCTGCTGATCTCATCTTCTTCCGCCATGAAAACGTGGCGGTGTGAAGAGATGTCATCAGAGCTGTAACCAACCAGAACAATCCCCCTGGGGTGGTGGCACCGAGTGGTCTGCCCTCTTGAAAAGGCAGCGTATCGAGGTGGGCAACAAGGCGTTCGTCGTCTTCGAGTAGTTCAGAGGGTTTCATGCCCTTCCAGTACACGAAACGACCCTCCGGGGTGGAGGTTATGAACAGACCTTGGTGACCGTCCATGAAGGGTTCGGCTCCGAAGTCGGAGTCCGAGTCGTAGTTATCGATGATGGGGGCCTGCCGACATGTGGTGGCGTCCTTATCTCGTATCTTGAGTAGTTCGTCCAAGTCCTTCTCCAATGCGGAGTAGAACTCAGACTGTGTGGCCTCCTGGTAAACAGTGGCCGCGTTGCGCAGTCCGAACGGGAATCGAGTACGCATTCTCTAAGATGGAGTCGAGTCCGATCCGAGGAAACCTACTGCAGCACGAGTTGGAGTCGTGTTGAAAATGGACTGTTTCTCGATCTCCCTAATGAGGTCAGGGAGCAGCATCTCGTCGAGGTTGTCGATGAACTCGTCGAGATCGCTGCGTAGGGTTGCTGCTAGAGCCTTCGTCATCTTGTCATCGACGAGGTGCCAGCAGAAGTTGCCTGTGCCGTCAGCGACACAGACCAAAGAGCCGAGGACAAAAGTTGTGGCCTCAGGGAGCACGGCGCTGGTGAAGTTGAAAATTGCCAACGAGTTCGCCGGTGGATCTTCGATGAACACCTCTACCTGGTGCGCCAGCTGTCGGTGTTTTACCGGCAAGCCTATCTAGGGATACCCTAAGGTAGTAGACTTGTGGTTTGGCTGTCGCTGAGATCAGGAATTTGAAGGTGCAAGCAACACAAGGTTTAGATAGGTTCGCACCGCATTATGCGTAATACCATACGTCCTGTATGGTTAGTATTGCCTTGATAGTTATGAAATATTTGGAGGGGTCCCTGCCCGCCCTTATATACTCTGGGGGGACAGGGTTACATGGAAGTCCTAGACTGATACTAGCTTAGGAGTTCTTCCCGAGTACTACTCGGGTAGTTTCCTTCTGTACCGACTAGTTGTACTCGTGTTCGAGTACTTTTACAGTGTGGATAAGGTATGGGATATGCCCCACCCCTTACTCTAGAATATTCTATGTTATGTACGCAGTCCTGTAGCCCTGGGTCTGACACCCTTGGCGGACCCTTAGGTACCGGGTGATAACACCATCCGGAACCTAAGGCTAGATAAAGGTACCAGGTGGTGTTACCACCCGGTAATGATGTGGGTGGAACCTATAGTACCGGATGGTAACACCACCCGTTTTGTCGAGCCTTACGTACTGGGTGATGTTACCACCCAGTACTAAAAGGTCCTTGGACTTTTTGACCCACCTCAAAAGTACCGGCATGAAGGATCTAGTACTAATGCTGATACAGTTTGGGTCATCTTCATGCCGGTAACTTTGGGTGGATCTTTAACGTGTTTTCTACACTTCGGATATCTTGATAGCGAATTGGACCACCTCGGATATGGTTTGGACTACATCTATAGGATCTAAAAATCTTACAAACTTGATCTGTAGGATCTAAAAATCTTACAAACTTATTAGTACCATTAATTATGTTATCAATCGATCACCAAAATTATAAATATGACTGTTGACGCCAGATTTTGACACGTGTTAAATCGGCGTCGGGAAAAGAAGGTCGGCCGATGCGGCAGATCTAAAGGCTACGGTAAGTAATCAGCCGATTGAGGTAACAGTTGGAAATCGACCGATTGGTGATACAGCTTGCGCCAACAGGATGGGACTATTTCGGAGGGTCTTGGTCAAAAGTGGGTCAACAGGGCAACGCTAAGTCGGTCAAGGAGCAATTGAAAAGAATCCTGATTGGATTAGGGGACGGCGGCGGAAGATTCTGCGGGAGTCCGTTTCCTTTAAAAGTTATTATAGATATAGTAGTTTTCCTGTTTTTTAAAATAAGGTTGTAACAAGTCGTGATCGACCAGGAGTCCTAGTTTCAGGGTATAAATAGGAGTCATCAGGGTCTTACAAGAAAGAATCACATCAATCAACAATAATACTTCTACTTTTTCAGCAATTTACTTTCAAGTCGGCGACTTCGCCAATACTTTTCTTCTTTCACGAGTTCGTACGGATTGGCAGGGCTGCATCAACTTGATCTCCGGCCAATTGGTAGGTTCCGCTTATCGAGTAATATCCGAGCTTTAACTACGGGCGCATCGCTGTAGTTTCGTTTGGATTTATTCACCAGTTATCGATATTTACTGGAATTGCAAGTTTTACCAGTTATTCTAGTATTATCACCAGTTATCCAACTTGAGATCAGAGTAATCGGCTTCGTCATCGTTCTCCTTCGATTTACCATCTCACAGCCGATTAGATCTATTTCAAGTGTTGCCTTTGTAGTAATTGTTTAGATCGCTCCAACAGTTTTCTTTACAATTACTACACGATTATCGGCTGATCCATAGCCGATCATCTCTACAGCAAATCGGCCGATTCGCCGCCGACGCGCTCCTCAGGACAGATCGGAACTCCAGCCGATCGGAGCGCCTGGAATTTAACACTTTATTTCCTTATCAATCAACAGGTCAGATTGACTGGCACGCCGCGCGAACCGTACCAGGGCGATAACCCGAACAGGAGCTAAGCAGATTCTCCCGGGTCATGTGTCCGACGCTGAAGACCATCGGCCGATTCCTGTCTGACCGATTTTAGCGCCAACAATGACCTATTGGGACTATTTGCTTACAACCTTCTGGACCCAAAACATGCTTACGGAGGAATCAAACGACAATTCATCGGATGATCCGGTGCTGATACAGTTTTACAAGCCCTACTGTCCATTACACCAACCCCTAAAATCCCTGACGTCGGATGATCTGGTGCAACAGTTATTTCTTCACTTGATCACAGTATCAATTCTTGAATGCACCCATCCGTTGAAATTTAGAGGCATCGGTTAATCCGGTGCATTGATTTCTGCTACTTCTTGTTTAACTGACTTAGATATGATTTCTTCTTCGACTTTTTCTTCTTCCTAGTGTTGTCTTAACTGGTTTGAGCTGTCTAGGACTTAGCTTGAGCAACTGTTTATCTACTTAAGGCGAAACTTTGCTAGATCAAGCTACTAACTCAACTCAAGAACCCCTTAGTAGAACGGTCAAAGACTAAAAACTACAAAAACTAAACTAAATCAAGTGTGTTTCATATATTTGTGACACTTGATACTAAAAAGGTCCTTAATCTTCATGTCCAAATCCTTGGCATGTATTTCCATACAAATTGAGGTGGTGTCCTCATATTTCATATGCGACATAACCATTAATTAATATTTCATTTAAAACACACGTTATTCATATATTATTGTCATTAATTATCAAAACTTACCATATATGCATGTATCGGCCTAGATGCTTTCAATATCGTTTCTCTAGTCGTATTATTTCACCCAGCAGCAAGGCATATCTATCTCACTGATAAGTACACAGAGTTCTCTGGTGCCTCAGCGGCGAACCACCACTACTGGTTGTTTCTGGAACGTGATACGCGTATACGGCACTGTTTCTTCAACGACGACGACGTGTTTCTCTTAAGTACGTTTCAGCGAAATTTTCTTCCATTCGAGATAGCTGCTTAATAAGGCCTGCTTATATTGGATGCTTTTCATGCCATAATTAACCGACTGTAACCTTGTCAGACCAACTGGTGTATAACGACTCCACTGCCGTACCTTGCACTCCATGGAAGATAATTAAGCACGGACGGTATACGCGTCAACTTGTGAAGATAGTTGTGGTTACCGAGCTGAACGGTACGTCTCTTTATTTTGGATGAAATAAAACCGAAGCAGCAGCTCTTGGGCCAACCATGCATGTCATGTGTGCATGGACTATGGAGCATGTAGGCCTGGTGATCTATATATGAACAAGATCGAGATGCAGTAGGTCAGCAAGATGGATGGAGTAGCTGCCTAGTCAGCGTACGTCTCGCTCGCATACTACGCTGAGTCGTATGTCAGCGACCGCTGATCACAACGTATGGCTAAGCGATGATGACCGGATCAACACGAACCGATCGATCGGTCTGTGGCCGGCCTGCTTCTTCCTTAACTTGCCAATCACTACTTGCTAACTTCTCAGAAAGTGCAGTGTATGAGCAACGGAGAATGGAAGAACACAGGTAGAGAACGCCATCAGGCCAGCATACGTATTTTTATCATCAGGCAAACTGAATCAGTCAGCTGTACGTAGCGGCTTACAGTGTGTGTACTCCTACGTACTGCGGGCAGACCCGGCTGGTCTAGAAGCGCTAGCAGCCACATCCCGTGACTTGGACCAAGCAAGCAATTAGCAATCAATGCCAGGCGCAACTTCCGTTTCCAGAGGTTTCCCGCGGGCCAGGCGCGCGCGTCTGGTACGGTCTTGATCGATATCGTGTGGAATAGATCATATCGATCGGTGGCGGCAATGGCAACCACGCACTAGCATTGACCTCGTCGATCATTTATTAGTGATGATATTATCGCAACCCAAATGCCATTGGCATGCATTGCTTGAACAAATCAAAAGGCATGCATGCTTTTATTTCGAGTCTGATGAGTGTGTGGAATAGTAGTTCTGTACCCTGTCGAGAGTATGTAGACGATCGACCAGATCAACCAATGGCGACCGGTTGGTGAGGTGTCCGCTGATGATATATACTCCCTCCTTATTGTAAAGGAAGTTCTTCAGGATAGTGGTACGGTCCCCAAAGTATAACTTTAACTTTTTATTTTTATAAAAATATTTATTAAAAAGTGATGTATGTATACTTTTGTGAAAGTATTTTTCATGACAATTCTATTCACGTGGTTTTCACATTTTCAAGCTCAATAATTTGAAAGTTATTCATGCTTTATATTTCCAATGTTTGACCTAAACCTTGTCAAAACGACTTTGTTTATAATACGGAGGGAGTACTTGTATTGTACAGAGCTGTTCAACAACAACCTTTGTCAGCCGTAGACGACGACTGACTTGTGCAAGCCCAGATGACATCAGAGGGGGTGATGACTTGGACCAAGTAAGTCAAGTACTTAAGTGCTCATTTGCATTGATCTCTTCAGTACTATTAACTTGGGCCCAATGTAAGAAATAAGTCTGACTGAACGGCTCTCAGTCCAGTCTGTGCTGACATTAACAGTCTTGATCGCACCACAACTCTCACGAAGATTTAAACCGCACAGCTAGCACAATGTATGACTATTTATGCACGGATAGGCATCAAGCCATCTTGAAGTAATCACAAGAACGGTATAAAGAGAATATCTCTCATGGTTAAACACGGTGTATATCTAGATGTGTAGCAAAAACTATATATGAACTTAGAAAAGTTAAAACGACCAATAATTTGAAACAGATGGAATAATATATCAAATCTGAATATACAATACGCCTCTATTTTATAGTTTTTACTACTTTCTATCCGACTTGAAACTTATTGCACGCAGGTGCCTGTTTAGATTAGCTTATTAGCTAGGACCCTACTAAGGGGAAAAAATATGTACTTGGATAATTTTCTTTCCCTTCTACATATATATCGAGCAAATAAGAAAACTGTTGTTGATTTCTATCTCATGGTGGGATTCAGAGTTCAATAGGCTAGAGATTCCGAGTTTCCCCTAAATCAAACTATTCTAAATTTGATAAAGTTTGTAGAAAAGAGCAACAATATTTACAATATCAAGTGTGTTGATGTGGTATATTTTTTATACTGTAAAGTTTGTAGAAATCAACAATATTTGACAAAGTTTACTATACTTTTGATATATGTGTAAATATAGTTCAAAGTTTGCCCTAAATCAAACTATTCCAAATTAGCTTCATTATGAAATATATTTTTGATACGGTAGATTTTTATATATTTTTTGTATAAACTTGATCAAATTTTGAATAGTTTGACTTAGTACCCTTACATCTCAAGACAGATCTAGTGAGTCATTTTGGTGGCCGTACTGCATCAGAATATTATCCTTGATTTTCTAAACTTGTAAGCCAATCCAGCTCTGTTTTATCTACACAAAGACGTCCAAGGTAATTGTGATTTGTGAAGCTGTAGTGCAACATCTCGTATTCTCGTGGCCGTCCAAAAGAGAAGAATTAATCCAAAAGGTGCCGGTGGTCTTGCATGTATTGCCTGCACGCGAATCTCCTATGCATACTGCATACATGAATAATCATTTATGGCTGACGCTTTTCTCCTTGGCTTGCTTTTGTGTGTCAAAAAATCGTGGAGGAAGACGCTCTATAGCCGGATTAATATAAATATGAGGCGATCTTCTATGTTCATACACTACTATAAAAACGGTCTTTAGTTCCAGTTGGGAATCCATTTTAGTCCCGATTTTTCAACCGGGACAACCAATCCGGAACTAAATGGTTTTGTTTTTACTCCCTTACAACCGGGACTAAAAGATCAGAAAGCTAGAAAAAATTATTATACTATTATACATATATACATCTCAGATATGCCGGAAAATTAAAATGAATCGGTCTCCGCCATTCGTATCAGGAAGGAAGATGCAGGCCAACTTGTCAGCCTAGTAGCATTATTGACACGTCTTGATCGAAGAAACTTATTACGAATATCATCCTATGCTTGATCAAAACCTGTGAGCGTCTATAAATAGAGGGATCCGAGCTGGTTAGGTATGTGTTGACGCCAGATTTTGACGCGTGTTAAATCGGCGTCAGGAGAGGAAGAGATTGGCCGATGTGGCAGATTTAAAGGCTACAGTTGGGAATCGGCCGATTGACGTTACAAGTTAGGAATCGGCCGATTAGCGCTGCAGTGTTTCGTGCGATTGGCGAATGGAGTTGGTAGGGGTCGGCCGATTGAAAGGCTAAAGCATTTGGGCCAATGTGGACTTACGCCAACAGATAGAGGATGAAGCCAATGGAATCCCAACAGAGGATCCCAGTCAAAGATGACCTGACGTTAGTCAAAGAACTACGCCGACTCGGTCAAGGAGCAATGGAAGGAGTCCGGATTGGACTAGGAGATGGCAGCAGAAGATTCTGCGGGAGCCCGTTTTCTTTAGGAAAGTTTTATAGATATAGTAGTTTTTATTTAAATCAAGTTTGTAGCGGATCGTAATAGATCAGGAGTCTTAGTCCTAGGGTATAAATAGAAGCAGTCAGGGTTTTGTAGAACATACACATCAATCAATACAAACAATCTACTTTTTCATCGTACTTTACTTTCAAGTCGGCGACTTCGCCAATACTTCTTTTTCTTTCACGAGTTCGTACGGATTGGCAGGGCTGCATCGACACGATCTCCGGCCAATTGGTGGGTTCCATTTATCGAATAACATCTAAGCTTTAACTCCGGGCGCATCGCCGTTGTTTCATTTAGATTTATTCACCAGTTATCGATATTTACTAGAATTATAGGTTTTACCTATTGTTCTAGTTTTATCACTAGTTATCCAGCTTGAGATCGAACTGTCGGCTTTATCATTATTTTTCATTGTTTATCATCATACAGCCGATTAGATCTATTTTGAGTATTGCATCTGTAGCGATTGTTCAAGTTACTCCAGTAGTTTCTCTGCAATCACTACGTGATTATCGGCTAATCTATAGCCGGTCATCTTCACAGCAAATCGGCCGATCAACTGATACGCTTTACGGGACAGATCGAAACTTTAGCCGATCGGAACCCTGGAATTTAATACGTTTCTTTCCTTGTCAATCAACAGGTCAGATTGACTGGCACGCCGCACGAACCGCATCAGGGCAATCACCCGAACAGGAGTTAAGCAGATTCTCCCGGGTCGTGTGTCCGACGCTGAAGGTCATCGGCCGATTCCCGGCCGACTTTTAGCGCCAACACACTTTTGGCACGCCCGGTGGGACGACCTCAATATCCAACATGTCAAAGACCACCGAAATTTCTGAGAACAACATCATTGAGGTTACGGAGGCAAATCTCAAGGACGACCAGAAAGAAGAACTGGCAAGACACCTAGAAGACTACAAGAAGGTATATCTGCAATCTTTCAGTCGTACCAGAAGCGGGGAGACCATCAAGAAAGCTCCTCTTCCAATTCCCCGCCAGATCACCGTCGCTGAGGACTCGAGCAAGATGTCCGATATGATTCAACAGTCCGTTTATCAGGCTTTTATCAACCAATCCTCAGTAATGACCAACACGGTATACAATGCCATCATCAGTTCTTTGGTCAGCGGAGTAGCTCAGGGATATCAGGGGCCAGCATACGCCCCACCTATTGTAGCTCCAGTCAGAAGCTTACCAGGCACGTCTCACTCGGCTCCTCAGCCGATATCGACACAACAGGAAGGATACAACACTTCATTGCCTTCAATGCCTCCAGAATATAATGGTGCGCCATGCTTTCGATCACAAGCGCTGCTTCAGCCTGCCCAGATTTCTTCCGTGCAATCACTGCCCTTAAACTCAGTACCTTGGGGGCACCAGCAACGGCGGCTGATCTGGACCAGTCAGCCGGTCATGGAGGTTCTCCGATCCAGGCACCGTTCCATTTGGCTATCCGGCCGACGGTCCCTCAGTATCAATCGGCCACGTCAGAAATCAGCAGGGGGGCAGATGCTACGAAAACACTCAGAAGCGCGGCGCCGATGATGCTGTATGATGGGATGGCAGATTCGCTATGCCACCAGTTGTCAACTGCTCAGCCGACCACGATGCAGCAGAATCCACCACATGCTTTGATCCACCACCCGGCCGTCCCCCCGCCGATCCACCAACATGTGCCGAAACTCCGACCAGTTGTTCATCAGCAGCAAGTGGATTGGACAGCAAGGATAGCGGAGGTAATTCAAGACCAATTCGGGTTAAAGCCGAAGGTACAAACCTATACGTACAAAATGCCATACCCACCTGCCTACGATCTACTGTCGTTTCCCCATCGGTACAAAGTTCCTAACTTCACCAAATTTTCGGGGCTGGATGACACCTCAACTGTGGAGCACGTAAATAGATTCATCATCCAGTGCGGGGAGGCCGCCACACAAGATGCTCTGCGGGTGCGTCTGTTCTCATCGTCTCTATCTGGGTCGGCCTTCCAGTGGTTCACTACCCTACCACCCAACTCCATCGTTACTTGGGCCGATCTGGAAAAGCAATTCCATAAGTACTTCTACGCGGGAGTCCACGAGATGAAGCTTTCAGATCTGACCAGCCTCAGGCAGAGGTGCGACGAACCAGTAACTAATTATGTATAGAAGTTCAAAGAGGTCAGAAACAAATGCTATACCCTAGCCCTGACCGACGCTCAGCTGGCCAATATCACCTTCCAAGGTCTCCTGCCACACATCAAGGAGAGGTACGCCTCACAAGAGTTTGAAAGTTTAAGTCAGATCGTTCACCGATTGGCCGGTCAAGAAGTACGTCCGTTTGATCAGCGGAGGAATTTCCATCTGAATCTGAAGAAGAAGAGAAAATCGGCCTAGCAGAATGGGTCAAAGGGAAGAAGCCGATATCGTGCCCTTTCGAGAAGAAAGAACCAGAGGCATTCGGCTTTGACACGTCAAAGGCCGATAAAATCTTTAACTTACTTCTCCAAGAGGGGCAGATCAAACTCTCACCTTACCACACCATTCCGTCGGCCGATCAACTCAAAAAGATGAAATATTGCAAGTGGCACAATGCCACGCCTCACGACACAAATGAGTGCAAAATCTTCCTTCAGCAGATACAGTCGGCCATTGAGCAAGGCAGACTCAAATTCGAAGTCCCGGCGAAGCCAGCAAAGCCGATGAAAATTGATCAGCATCCTTTTCCTGCTAACATGGTTGACACGGGAAAAAACTCGCTTCAAACCAAGGTGCTGGCGTCGGAATCGGCTAAAAGAAGCGGCGCCGTGGACCCCAGAAAGCAGGTTACGATGGACGATGTCAAAGGGAAAAGACGGGTTGAAGATGAGGGCGAAGGATCAGAACGATCGCGTAGACCCGTTGTCGGGGGGAAATATTAACGACCTCCTGATGACCATTAAAACAACAATCATGAAGGCCCAAACCCACCTACGGCAATGGCAGCCGCCGTTGGCCCAACATGGGAGGGGAGCGCCCCGCTCCGCCTCGCCCGACCCAGTGCCTCGGGGTTGGACGCTCCCGACCCCTCGACGGTCAGACTCCGCCTCGCCCGACCCGCGGTCCTAGGGTCGGGAGCGCCCGACCCCTCGCAACAAGGCTCCGCCTCGCCCGACCTAGGGCGTAGGGGGTCGGGCTCACCCGGGCCCACAAGACGAGTATTCGCCTCGGGCGCAGACTGGAAGATAGGAGTGCGGATCTCGTGGGCAACCTGCCGATCTCACCATAAATGCGCCGCGGATCTGGCACGCTGAAAGGCGCCCGCGCCCCCAATGTGACCCGTCACAAGTACCCAAGCATGACCACCCTGCACAGGCTACAGTGGCCGCAGCTTTTCTCGATTCGCTACAGGGCACTCATGGCCTGCGCCGCCCGGCACAGGAGGAAGCCCCACTCGTCCTCGCGTCCCGAGCATCCGGTGATAGGGACGCGACGTCCGTGTCCCACGGGCCATCAGCAAGATAATAGGATCAGCCGCCTTACCCGACGGGCACGGATGCCACAACCGAACACCATCATCATGCCTGGCGGCAACGGCCACCAGGGAGATCGTCGACAGGATCCGAAGGTAGCCGCTCTCTTCCTGTGGACGCGCTGACAGGAGCCGAAGGCCGGAGCGGGGGGCGGCGACCCGAGGACTTGGTCCTTCCCCTTGTATTATATTTTACTTGAATCAACTTATCTCTTTGACTTCTCCTCACGCCTGGCTCATCTGTAAAAGGAGGACCGGGGGCCCTGAGACAGAAGATGGACGGACTCTCTCTCTTCGGCGAGGGGAAGATACACACTCACCATTAGAGCATCAGTGCACACCCAAGAGACTTGGGACCAGCTCCCTCTCTCGCCCTCCTATAACCCCTACTACAGACCCCGCGTGGGCAACACGAGCAGCTCCTCATACTGGACGTAGGGCTTTTCCTTGCCCGAACCAGTCTAAACCCCGTGTCTCCCACGCCACCATCTGAAGCCTTACGCGCATAAAAGAAATTTACTAGTCTTAGTCCTGATCCGCTAATCTTGACAACAACACCCATCACATCCCAATTCTTACTGAGCAAATATCAGCGGCAGCAGGAAAGATCGAGACACCGCGAAGAGATGATACGCCGACACGAAGATCATTGGCGATGCCCGTTCTTCATCCATTGCTGGGAAAATGACCTCCGATTACCAACAGCTGATAATTGCCCTGAGTGCAGCGGACCAAGTCGCAACGATCGCCCGCTCAAAAGGTCGCGCTCCAGAGACAGAGGATCAGAGCCGATCAGCAGAAACTGGCGCGAACAAGAGGGTCGACGCCTTTCAGTGCATGATCGGCTGGGGGGGCAGAGTTGACTGGTATGACCGGCCGAGGGGTAGGATCAACCAGCAGAAGCGACTGGGGGGCAGAACCAGCGTACACGATTAGCTAGAAGAAATGGCCGACGCTAGGGTGTCAGATGAGAACCCCCTAGGAAGGGAACCAGACTGGGAGTACGCCAAACCACCGGCCAAACCGGTGAACCCCAGGTGGTGCCCTGATGGACTGTCCAAATCTCAAAAACGAAGGATCCAACGTCTGCGCCAATGGAAACAACAAGAGGAAGAGCAGAGGCAGGTGGTGGATAAGAAAAATGACAGGTCTCGAGTCTGGCACCCCAAAAGAAACAACAACGAGGAGGGCGACAATCAAGAATCGGCAGCTGACGTCAACATGGTGTTCATCTTGCCGATGGAGTTCATGGCGCCTGAAGATCGAGACAACGCAACAAGGATGGAGGAGCAGATGGCACAATTGGTTTTGGAGCCAATGACAGCCACTTTTGAGAAACCGGAAGACGAAAAATGGCAACATCTCAAGGCTCTATTCCTCAAAAAACACGTTAACGGACGACCTGTTACCAGGCTACTAGTGGACGGAGGCGCTGCAATCAATATCATGCCATATGCCATGTTCCGGAAATTGGGAAAAAGCGACCAAGACCTGACCAAGCCGGACATGATGCTCAAAGACTTCGAAGGCAACGTGTCTCCTGCCCGCGGAGCGCTCTGCGTCGACCTCACCATCGGCAGTAAGACCCTTCCCACTACCTTCTTTATTATTAATGGCAAGGGGTCCTACAACATGTTGCTCGGTCGCAATTGGATACACGCGAATTGCTGCGTCCCGTCTACAATGCACCAATGCCTCGTACAGTGGGTCGGCAACAGTACTGAGATAGTCACCGCCGATTTCGCCTACAGTGTTGCAGTGGCCGATACGCAATAGTGGAGCTGCGAACACGTCAAGTGTATATCCGGTAGGACTTGGGACACTGATTTCCTGATTAGATGGATCAGTTCATCCGAGAAGACGGGAAGCTTGGGCATGGATTTATGCCGGCTGATTCATTGGAGATGGTGGATTTAGGAGATGGTAGCAAGCCAAGGCTGACGTATATTAGTGCTAGCTTGGATCCCGACTACAAATGTAGATTGACAAGTTTATTAAAAGAATTCAAAGATTGCTTTGCTTGGGAATACCATAAGATGCTTGGTCTAGACCGGTCCATTGTCGAACATCAGTTGCCTATAAAACCAGGATATCCGCCATATCAGCAGCCTGCACGACGATGCAACCCTAAAATTCTACCTGATATAAAGGCTGAGATTACAAGATTGATTGAAGCAAGATTTATTCGGCAGTGCCATTACGCCGAATGGATTTCTAATATTGTACCTGTATACAAGAAAAATGGAAAGTTGCGCGTATGCATCGACTTCAGGAACCTAAATCAGGCTACACCAATGGACGGGTATCCAACGCTGACAACCGACATTTTGATAGATGTTGCCGTAGGACATAAAGTCATCAGTTTCATGGACGGTAATGCTAGGTACAATCAAATATTAATGGCCGAAGAAGATATTTCGAAAACGGCTTTCAGGTGTCTGGGCCACCTCGGTTTATTCGAGTGGGTGGTAATGACCTTTGGATTAAAGAATGCCGGCGCTACATACCAATGGGCTATGAATTATATCTTTCACAAGCTTATTGGTGTATCGGTGGAAATCTACATCGACGATGTTGTGGTCAAGTCAAAAGGTCATCTGGAACATCTGGCCGATTTACAAGAGGTGTTGGAGTGCACAAGGAAGCATGGGTTGAAAATGAACCCGAACAAGTGTGCATTCGGTGTGTCGGCCGGGCAATTCTTAGGATCCATGGTCCATGAGCGCGGGATAGAAGTCAACTGGAAGACCATAGCTGCCATCAATAAGGTTGTGGCCCCGCAGAATAAAACTAAGCTACAGTCCCTAATCGGCAAGGTCAACTTTATCAGAAGGTTCATATCCAACTTGTCCGGGCGTATTCAAGCTTTCACTCCTTTGTTGAAATTGAAGCCCGAATAGGAAATCATGTGGGGAGAAGAACAACGCAAAGCGTTAGAAGACATCAAGCAATATCTAATTTCACCACCTGTATTAGTCCTGCCACAGGCTGACAAGCCGTTCAAACTATACTTATCGGCCGACGAGCGGGCTATCGGATCGGCGCTGGCACAGGAGCTCGAAACGAGATATTCCCCGGTGGAACGAATGTGCCTGTGTCTATATTTCTCGTGTACCAAGCTCAGGCACTATTTGTTAACGGCAGAGTGCATAGTTGTATGCAAGGATGACGTGGTGAAATACATGCTATCACTGTCAATTTTGAAAGGACGGATTGGAAAGTGGATCCTAGCTCTGTCAGAGTTTGCCCTAAGGTACGAATCGGCCAAAGCTGTCAAGGGTCAAGTTATGGCCGATTTCGTGGCTCAGCATTGTGGACCGGAAATTACTGTCGTTGAACCAGTTCCATGGACTCTATACTTCGATGGTTCTTCGTGTGGAGCCGGATCGGGAATCGGCATCGTTCTCATATCGCCTCGGGGGCAAGCTATGATTTCTCTCTGCCGATAGAGGCATCAGCGACCAACAACCAGGCGGAATACCGAGCTGTCCTAAAAGGTATCCGATTGTTAAGAGAAATCAAAGCCGATGCGGTGGAAATTTTTGGAGATTCCATGCTCATTGTGGATCAATTAACGGGGAGATCTGAATGCAAAGATGATGTCTTAAGGATTTACTACGAAGATTGCCTTCAACTGTTAAAGGAATTCAAGTCTGTGGTTATTGAGCACATTCCCAGAAATTACAATGAAAAGGCCAATAAGCTTGCCCAACACGCGTCAGGGTATCGGCCGATTCAAGGGGCCATGATTCTGGAACTCGCGGCCGACGATTGGCGAAAGGAGATTGCCGATTACTTGAAAAATCCGTCTAAGAAAGTGGATCGGCGAGTGCGTTTTCAGGCCATGAAATATGTGTTGCTCGAAGACGATTTGTTTCACCGGACGATTGATGGGGTTCTTCTCAAATGCCTGGGAACGGAAGAAGCAAAGGTCCTGATGGGAGAAATCCACGAGGGCGTATGCGGAGCTCAACAATCGGCTCACAAGACGAAGTGGATGATCAGAAACAACGGGTATTATTGGCCGACGATCCTCAAAGATTGTTTTAAATATTATAAAGGTTGTCAAGACTGTCAGAAGTTTGGCAATGTGCAGCGCGCACCAGCCTCGGCTATGAATCCGATAATCAAACCATGGCCGTTTAGAGGTTGGGGGATAGACCTCATCTGACAGATTTACCCTCCATCAAGCAAAGGGCACAAGTTTATATTGGTAGCCACTGATTATTTTACCAAATGGGTGGAGGCAGTTCCGTTAAAGACCGTGACATCAGCCGCTATGATCGATTTCGTGAAGAACCACATTGTTTATCGGTTCGGCATCCCTCAAACTATCACAACTGATCAAGGAACAATGTTCACCTCAGGGGAGTTTGAAGAATTCGCCGCCGATATGGGGATTAAATTGTTGAATTCTTCTCCGCATTATGCTCAAGCCAACGGTCAGGCCAAATCATCCAATAAGTGGATAATCAAGTTGATCAAGAGGAAGATAGAGGAACAACCCAAGAAGTGGCACATGTCTTTAACTGAATCTCTATGGGCTTACAGGATGGCTTGCCACAGGGCCACTAAGATATCTCCTTATCAATTGGTATATGGTCACGAGGCAGTATTGCCTTGGGAATTAAGGACGGGGTCAAGGCGCACATCGCTTCAAGATCAGTTGACGGCTGATGACTATTCCTTCCTCATGAAGGGAGAGCTCGACGATTTGGCGGGCCAGCGATTAAGAGCCCTGATTAGCATCAAAGAAAACAAGAAAAGGGTAGCCAGGTGGTACGACAAGAAGGTCAAAGTTAAACAATTCTCCCAAGGAGATTTGGTATGGAAGTTGGTGCTGCCGATAGGGTCTAAGGATCCCAAATTCGGTAAATGGTCGCCCACTTGGGAAGGGCCGTATAAAATCGGCCGATGTGCTCCGGGAAATGCATATATACTAGAAACTATCGAAGGGGAAGAATTCACAAGAGCCTTAAATGGGAGATATCTGAAGAGGTACTATCCAAGTATATGGGTGGGTGCATAACTCAACGTGGCCAACTCCCATTGGCTCCTGTCTATATAGCCGATGTAAAGATGACATCGCCTTAAGGATGAAACATTTGATTTAGTCTGACTGATTCATTATTCGGTAAGAACAGTAGGGTATATGGCCGACATGGTACAAGTCGCCCTTAGAACAAAAGTACCAACATATTTATTGACCATGCTTTTTCTTAATCTCCCTCTCGATCCAGCCTAATTCTATCAAGAGGCAGATGCTCTTTTCCTCCAGATCCTCCATGGCAACTTCAGCCTCGACTTGACGAGGGAGTGGGTGGCTCCTGTCGAGAGGTGGTTGGGATGTCCCCGCCGCAACATCTTCAAGGGCGACTGAGCGAGGGAGTGGATGACTCCTTTCAGTTCGCGGCCACCTAGAGCAGTTAGCGTCTACATGGTCCCAGACCTTCTGGACGTCAGCAGGGACATGACCTTTGATTTCATCGAAATGAGCTTTGATCAGATCTATGTCCGCCTGCGACAATGGTTCGTCTGAATGCATGACTTGGTGTGAAGCAACCTCTTCATCGTCAGAAAGGGCAACCGCGAAAGAAAAGAGACTACAGTTGGGAGTGTCCTGCTCCTGCGAAAGAATAAAAGAAATAAAAATACGGATTAACAGACGGTAAGGGGAAATCAGCTGATTTGGGTGACAAGTTCCTTACCTCTTTGAAACGGATTTCTTTTGCTTGCGCCGGCGGAAGTGCCATTCTCATCTCGGGAACTGGTGCGATTAGCTCGTCAGAAGAAGAAGATTCGACGACTATCAGTGCCCTGCTCGGGCCAGCCTCCTGGAAAGCCGATGTTTGTTGGAGAGGTACAATCGATGCACCCAGAGTAGCATGCATCAAAAATCGGTTATTTTTTGGTTGAGTATCAAGAAATTGAGTTAAGAGACTCTCTACCTCAGTGAGGGGAATTACTGGCATTTCGGTTTCCGCCTGGGATGTAGCCGATTGCTGCAGAGACTGCACTGGGGCGATTTGCGCAGCCTGGCAGAAGAAGAACTTAATATCGATAGAATACTTAGAAGTATGTGAGGTGTGCGAAATTACCTGAACAACTTCTACTAGCAATGATGCAGCAGCCGCTCCAACTTCTGTAGCAGCCTGGAGATCGACTTCCTCAATAATCAGCAGAGTTGGTGCAACTAAAGGTTCAGCCGATGCCGCCGCCGATTGATCAGCCGGTTCTATACGGGCACGCACTCGTTGGCTCGTCTTCTTTAAAGAAGGTCTCTTTGGTGTTTGCTTCAATCGGCTGGTGGTGATGTCTTTGATGGTTGGGGCATGGTAGCCGATGAGTGGGAATGGTGTGTATGGGTGGCTATTCTCTATCGGCCTACCACTTCGGCTCCGCGTCGGAGGAAGTCGACTTTCAGACTGAAAAGGGAAATAAGAGTTAGCGTCAAATTTGTAGCATAAAAAGGAATAACATCAAAATCGGCCGGGAGAAGGGCAGTACCGCTGCATTTGAGTCGATGTTGTCAGGATCCAAATTATTGCAATATATTGAAGGAGATGCACAGAAGAGATGTTGCTTCCATTCTGCCCACCATAACTTGAATTGTTGGACAGCAAAAGGAGCCACTATCCAATTGCTTAGGTCAATGGTACTGGAGTCTGGCACTAAATCACACAGCCGACTGTAGTCCAGGCCCTTAGTGAGCTCATCTCGGAATTTTGCGCGACAGGCAAAATAAATTTGAATTGGCAGCTGACCAAGGCCGAACTGCCGTGCTGCAACTGATGGGTTGTAGAACTCATAAGTTGGGGAATCTTTCCCAGAGAAGAAATTTGCTGGTAAAATCCCTGGTTTGATCAAGACGTCCATGAGATCATTATCAAAGGAATTGGACGACGAGTCATAGCAGTAGGGAAGCTCAAAAGGTGGCTCTATCCTCTGGTACGGGTACCAACTGGTGGTTTCTTCACTAAAGCCGTTGTAAAAATATCTGAAATACTCGGCTGTTTGGGTGGCGGTGAACTGGCAACCAGGAAAAGCTGATACCGTTTCGCCGAAAGAAGTGCACCGTCATCGTATGGTGGGGTTCTCCTCTGACTCAATGTTGGGGAATGTTTTGGTCTCTATCTGCTGCTGGGAGACTTTGCTCATGTACAAGTTAAGCCAAAGGGTGATGATCTACCAGGGGCCACCAGGGTTACCAATCGGCTCTCCCTTTGATAATTTGACGCCGATCTGGTGCATCATGTGGTACACCGATCCTAGCAGATGCTTCCCAAGAGGGATGGTGGATCCTCTTGACAGGGCTTCGGCCAGAGCTTGTGTATTGGAAGAAGGACCAACCGCTCTGTTGACGCCGGATTTTGACACGTGTTGAATCGGCGTCAGGAGGAGAAGATTGGCCGATGCGGCAGGTCTGAAAGCTACAGTAAAGAATCGGCCGATTAAGGTAACGGTTGAAAATCGGCCGATTGGTGATACAGCTTGCGCCAACAGGATGGGACTATTTCGGAGGGTCCTGGTCAAAAGTTGGTCAACAGGGCACGCTAAGTCGGTCAAGGAGCAATTGAAGGGAATCCTGATTGGATTAGGGAACGGCAGCGGAAGATTCTGCGGGAGTCCGTTTCCTTTAAAAGTTCTTATAGATATAGTAGTGTTCCTGTTTTTTAAATAAGGTAGTAACAAGTCGTGATCGACCAGGAGTCCTTGTTTTAGGGTATAAATAGGAGTCGTCAGGGTCTTGCAAAAATCATCAACACACCAATCAACAACAATACTTCTACTTTTCCAGCAATTTACTTTCAAGTCGGCGACTTCGCCAATATTTTTCTTCATTCACGAGTTCGTACGGATTGGCAGGGCTGCATCAACCTGATCTCCGGCCAATTGGTAGGTTCCGCTTACCGAGTAATATCCGAGCTTTAACTACGGGCGCATCGCTGTGGTTTCGTTTGGATTTATTAACTAGTTATCGATATTTACTAGAATTGCAAGTTTTACCTGTTATTCTAGTATTATCACCAGTTATCCAGCTTGAGATTAGAGTAATCGGCTTCGTCATCGCTCTCCTTCGATTTATCATCTTACAGCCGATTAGATCTATTTCAAGTGTTGCCTCTGTAGTAATCGTTTAGATCGCTCCAGCAGTTTTCTTTACAATTACTACACGATTATCGGCTGATCCATAGCCGATCGTCTCTACAGCAAATCGGCCGATTCGCCGCCGACGCGCTCCTCAGGATAGATCGGAACTCCAGCCGATCGACGCGCCTGGAATTTAATACTCTATTTCCTTGTCAATCAACAGGTCAGATTGACTGGCACGCCGCGCGAACCGTACCAGGGTGATAACCCGAACAGGAGCTAAGCAGATTCTCCCGGGTCGTGTGTTCGACGCTGAAGACCATCAGCCAATTCCTATCCGGCCGATTTTAGCGCCAACACACTTTTGGCACGCCCGGTGGGACCAATCCAAGATCTGATATGTCGAAGAACGCAGAAATCTCCGACAGCAACATCATTGAGGTCACAGAAGCGGATCTCAAGGACGACCAGAGGGAAGAATTGGCCAAACATCTAGAAGATTACAAGAAGATGTACCTCCAGTCGTTCAGTCGTACCAGAAGTGGGGAGACAGTCAAGAAGGCTCCTATTCTAGCTCCCCGCCACATCACCATTGCTGAGGACTCGGACAAGATGTCAGAGATGATCCAACAATCCGTTTATCAGGCATTCATCGACCAATCCTCAGTGATGACCAACATGGTGTATAACACCATCGTCAGCTCTATGGCCAACGGAGCAGTCCAAGGCTATCAAAGACCAGCATATGCCCCGCCAACCACTCTGCCAGCCAGAAGCTTACCATACACGTCCCAATCGGCTCCTCAGTCGATATGGACGCAACGCGAAGGGTACAACTCTCCATTGCCCCCAGCGTCTCCCAGATACAGCAGTGCACCATGTCTCCCATCACAAACACTGCTTCAACCCGTCCAGATTGCTTCTGTGCAGTCACTGCCCACAAGCTCAGCACCTTGGGGAACATCAGCGACAGCGTATTTTCCCGAGCCAGCGAACGGGTATGGAAGTTATTCAATCCAGGTGCCACATCAATCGGCCGCCCGGCCGACGGTTCCCCGGTATCAGTCGATCTTATCAGAAATCGGCAGGGGGGCAAGCACTGTAGAAGCATTCAGAGGCACGGCGCCAACGATGACATACGACGGGGGGACGGACTCGCTTCGCCATCAACTATCGGCTGCTCAGCAAAATTCGCCGATTCATCACCCAGCCGTGCCAGCTCTTCAACACATGCCCGCACCACGAACAGCTGTTCATCAGCAGCAGGTGGACTGGACAGCAAGGATAGCAGAAGTAATCCAGAATCAGTTTGGATTGAAGCCAAAAGTGCAAACTTACACCTACAAGACGCCATATCCATCGGCTTATGACTTGCTGCCATTCCCACACCACTACAAAGTCCCTGATTTCACCAAGTTTTCAGGGACGGACGATACATCCACTGTGGAGCATATCAACCGATTCATCATCCAGTGTGGGGAGGCTGCCACGCAAGATGCTCTGAGGGTGCGTTTATTTTCGTCATCTCTATCCGGATCGGCCTTCCAGTGCTTCACCACCTTGCCGCCAAATTCTATTGTTACTTTGGCCGATCTGGAGAAACAGTTCCACAAGTACTTCTATGCAGGAGTACACGAGATGAAGCTCTCGGATTTGACCAGCCTCAGACAGAGGAGCGATGAACCAGTGATGGGATATATACAGAGGTTCAGAGAAGTCAGGAACAAATGCTACAGTCTGGCTCTGACCGATGCATAGTTGGCCGATATCGCTTTCCAAGGCCTCTTGCCACAGATCAAGGAAAGATATGCTGCCCAAGAGTTTGAAAGCCTGAGCCAAATCGTCCACCGATTGTCAGGACAAGAGGTCCGACCGTTTGAACAGCGGAGGAACTTCCAAAAGAAGGTGGCATATTTGGAGGGATCTGAATCCGATGGGGAAGAGGAAATCGGCCTGGTAGAGTGGGTTAAAGGGAAAAAACCGATATCATGCCCTTTTGGGAAGAAGGAGCCAGAAACATTCGGCTTTGACACGTCAAAGGCCGATAAAATTTTCGATTTATTGCTTCACGAAGGTCAGATTAAGCTATCTCCGCATCACACCATCCCTTCGGCCGATCAACTTAAGAAGATGAAGTACTGCAAGTGGCACAACGCCACTTCTCATGATACAAATGAATGCAAAGTCTTCCGTCAGCAGATACAATCGGCCATCGAGCAGGGGAGGCTTAAATTTGAAACCCCAACTAAATCGGCAAAACCGATGAAGATAGATCAGCATCCCTTCCCGGCCAACATGGTTAATGCTGGAGAAAATTCAAGTCAAACCAAGGTGCTGACGTTAGAATCGGTGAGAAGAGGTGGCGCCGTCGATCCCAGGAGGAAGATCACGGCGGAAGACATCAAAAGGAACAGGCGGGGGCCAGAACGACCACGCAAGCCCGTTACCTCCCACTTCTTACTCAGTAAGTATCGGCAGCAGCAAGAACAAGCAAGATACCAGGAAGAGATGATACGCCGGCATGAAGATCACTGGCAATGTCCGTTCTTCATCCATTGCTGGGAGAACGACATCAGATTGCCGTCTGCCGATAACTGTCCGGAGTGTAACGGAGTGAGCTGCAACGATCGCCCGAAGCCACACTCTAGAGACAGAGGATCAGAGCCGATCAGCAGAAATCGGCGCGGACGAGAGGAACAGCGCATTTCGGTGCATGATCAGCTGGGGGGGAGAGTTGACCAGTATCACCGGTCAAAAAGCAAGATCGACCAACAAGATGTACTGGGGGGCAGGATCAGCGTGCACGATCGGCTGGAAGAGATGGTCGATGACAGGGTGTCGGATGAAAATCCCCTAGGAAGAGAACCAGATTGGGAACACGCCAGATCATCAGCCAAACCAGCAAATCCCAGGTGGTGTCTCGATGGCCTATCCAGATCCCAGAAATGGAGAATCCAACGCCTACGCCAATGGGAGCATCAAGAAGAAGAACAGAGGCAGGAGCCAGAAAAAAGAAATGTTAAGTCTCAAGTGTGGCACCCAAAGAAAAATGATCAAGAAACAAATAATCAAGAATCGGCAGCCGAAATCGATATGGTTTTCATACTGCCGATGGAATTCATGGCGCCCAACGATCGAGATAAAGCGACAAGAATGGAGGAGGGACAAATGGCACAATTGGTATTAGAGCCGATGACGGCTACGTTTGAGAAACCAGAAAAAGAAAAACGGCAGCATCTCAAAGCGCTGTTTCTCAAAGGCTATATTGACGGAAGACCCGTCACCAGATTGCTAGTAGATGGAGGCGCTGCAGTGAACATCATGCCGTATGCCATGTTCCGCAAGCTAGGCAAGGGCGATGAAGACCTCACCAAGACGGACATGATGCTGAAGGATTTCGAAGGCAACGTGTCACCCGCCCGTGGAGCGCTCTGCGTCGACCTCACCTTCGGCAGTAAGACCCTCCCTACCACTTTTTTCGTTATTAATGGCAAGGGGTCCTACAACATGCTGCTTGGTCGCGACTGGATACACGCAAACTGCTGTGTCCCATCTACAATGCATCAGTGCTAATTTGGATCCTGAGTACAAATGTAAATTGATAAGTTTATTAAAAGAATTCAAGGATTGCTTTGCTTGGGAATATCATGAGATGCTAGGACTAGACCAGTCTATTGTTGAACACCGGTTACCTATAAAATCAGGATATCGGCCATATCAGCAATCTGCACGACGGTGTAACCCCAAGATTCTACCTGATATAAAGGCCGAAATTACAAAGTTGATTGAAGCAGGATTCATTCGGCAGTGCCGCTACGCCGAATGGATTTCTAATATTGTGCCCGTATTCAAAAAGAATGGAAAGTTACGTGTGTGCATCGATTTCAGGAACTTAAATCAGGCTACACCAATGGATGGATATCCGATGCCAACGGCCGATATCTTGGTAGATGCTGCCGCAGGACACAAAGTCATAAGTTTCATGGATGGGAATGCAGGGTACAATCAGATATTAATGGCCGAAGAAGATATCTCGAAAACGGCTTTTAGGTGCCCAGGTCATCTTGGTTTATTTGAATGGGTTGTTATGACTTTCGGGTTGAAGAACGCCGGCGCCACGTATCAACGGGCCATGAATTACATTTTTCACAAGCTCATCGGTTCATCGGTGGAAATTTATATAGATGACGTCGTGGTTAAGTCAAAAGGTCACCAAGATCATCTGGCCGATTTACAAGAAGTACTGGAATGCACAAGGAAACATGGGTTGAAGATGAACCCAAACAAGTGTGCATTTGGTGTATTGGCTGGGCAATTCTTAGGATTCATGGTCCATGAACGCGGCATAGAAGTCAACCGCAAGACCATAGACGCCATCAACAAAGTGGTGGCCCCACAAAATAAAACTGAGCTACAGTCCCTCATCGGCAAGGTCAATTTTATCAGAAGATTCATATCCAACCTGTCAGGACGTATTCAGGCTTTTACCCATCTGTTGAAATTAAAGCCCGACCAGGAATTCATATGGGGAGAAGGACAGCGCAAGGCACTGGAGAATATCAAGCGGTATCTGGTTTCACCTCCGGTATTGGTTCCACCACACCCTGGTGAGCCGTTCAAGTTATATTTATCGGCTGATGAACAAGCTATTGGATCGGCATTGGTACAGGAGTTTGAGGGGAAAGAACGAGTGGTATACTACGTCAGCAGAAGACTCTTAGACGCCGAAACAAGATATTCCTCGGTGGAGCGACTATGCTTGTGTTTATACTTCTCATGTACCAAGCTCAGGCACTATTTGTTATCGGCAGAATGCGTAGTCGTGTGCAAGGATGATGTGGTGAAGTATATGCTATCATTGCCGATTTTGAAAGGATGGATTGGAAAATGGATCCTGGCTTTGTCAGAATTCGACTTAAGGTACGAATCGGCCAAAGCCGTCAAAGGTCAAGTGATGGCCGATTTCGTAGTTCAGCATTGTGGACCAGAAATCACCACTGTTGAACCGGTTCCATGGACTCTATATTTTGATGGTTCTTCGTGTGGGGTTGGATCAGGAATCGGCATAGTTCTTGTGTCGCCTTGGGGGGCAAGTTATAATTTCTCTCTGCCGATAGAAGCCTCCGCGACTAATAACCAGGCGGAATATCGAGCCGTTCTGAAAGGCATCCAATTATTAAGGGAAGTCAGAACTGATGCAGTCGAAATTTTTGGAGATTCCATGCTCATTGTGGATCAGTTAACGGGGCGATCTGAGTGCAAGGATGATATCTTGAGGATTTATTATGAGGATTGCCTTCAGCTTTTAAAAGAGTTCAAGTCTGCAATAATCGAGCATATCCCCAGGAATTATAACGAAGAGGCCAAAAGACTGGCCCAACATGCTTCTGGATATCAGCCGATTCAGGGAGCGATGACGCTAGAGCTCGCGGCCGATGATTGGCGAAAGGAAATCGCCGATTACTTGAAAAATCCATCCCAAAAAGTGGATCGGCGAACACGTTTTCAGGCTACAAAATATGTGTTGCTTCAGGACAATTTGTTTTATCGAACGATTGATGGAGTTCTTCTCAAATGCTTGGGAACAGAAGAGGCAAAGGTTCTGATGGGAGAGATCCATGAGGGCGTGTGTGGAGCTCATCAATCGGCTCACAAAATGAAATGGATGGTCCAGAACAATGGGTATTATTGGCTAACCATTCTTGAAGATTGTTTCAAGTATTACAAAGGATGCCAAGACTGTCAGAAGTTTGGTAATATACAGCGTGCACCAGCATCGGCTATGAATCCGATAATTAAGCCGTGGCCGTTCAGAGGTTGGGGAATAGATCTCATCGGACAGATTCATCCTCCATCAAGCAAAGGGCATAAGTTCATATTGGTGGCCACAGATTATTTATCGATTTGGTATTCCTCAAACCATCACGACTGATCAAGGGACAATGTTTACTTCTGGAGAATTCGGAGAGTTCGCCGCCGATATGGGGATTAAATTATTAAACTCTTCTCCATACTATGCTCAAGCCAATGGCCAAGCAGAATCGTCTAATAAAGGGATAATCAAACTAATCAAGAGAAAGATAGAAGAGCAACCCAAGAAGTGGCATATGTCTTTGGCTGAATCTTTATGGGCATATAGGATGGCTTGTCATGGAGCCACTAAAATATCCCCTTATCAGTTGGTTTATGGTCATGAGGCGGTTTTGCCATGGGAGATAAGGACAGGGTCAAGGCGTATATCGTTACAAGATCAGTTAACGGTCGATGACTATTCCTTTCTCATGAAAGATGAACTTGACGATTCGACAGGTTTACGGTTGAGAGCCCTGATTAGTATAGAGGAAAAAAAGAAAAGGGTGGCCAGATGGTATGACAAAAGGGTCAAAGTTAAACAGTTCTCTCAGGGAGATTTGGTATGGAAGTTGGTGCTGCCGATAGGATCCAAAGATCCCAAATTCGGTAAATGGTCACCCACTTGGGAAGGGCCGTATAGAATCGGCCGATGTGCCCCTGGAAATGCATATATTCTGGAGACAGTTGAAGGGGAGGAATTCCCAAGAGCTTTAAACGGACGATATCTGAAGAGGTACTATCCAAGCATTTGGGTAGATGCATAACTCGCAGCGAAATATATCAAGACAACATGGCCGATTTCTCATCGGTTTTTGTCTACACATTTGGTGAAGGAAACATTGGGATTCATTATTGGATGAAAATAACAGATTACATGGCCAACATGGTACAAGTCGCCCTTAGAATAAAAATACCGATGTATCTACTGATTACGCCTACGCTGGATTTCTCTCTCGATGCGACCCAGTTTTATCATGAGGGTGAGCCTTTTCTCCTTCAAGTCCTCTGCAGTGGCTCCAGTTTCAGCTTGGTTGCAAAGTTCTTTCAGCAGGCAGGTCTTCTTCTCCTCCAGATCTTCCATGGCAACTTCGGTTTTAGCTTTACAAGGAAGTGGAGGACTTTTTTCAGAAGATGGTCGCTTGCGGACCAAAAAGTGAGCATCTATAAGGTCCGAGTATTCCTGGACAGCAGCGGGGACATGATCTCTGAGTTCCTCAGCATGAGCTCTTATCAGATTTCTGTCTGCCTGTGATAGTGGCTCTTCTGAATGCATGATTTCTATCGCTCGTTCTAGACCGAGGCTGAGATGTTTCGGCTAAGCAGAAATAAAAGGGGTTACCCAGCATCAGAGCGATTGAGATGTTTGAGAGAAAGACGGAACAGAAGTTCATACCTGGTTGACAGAGGAAGAAGATGAAGAGGACGAAGAAGACATCTGGCCGTTCAGTTTGGGGACAGTAAAAGAGGGAGAGAAGATAAGTGATGTGTATGCCTCTGGAGATGATGAACGGTCTACTTATAGAGGAGGTAGATGGATAGTGAGACACGTCCTATCGGAGTAAATACATACATAAATGCAGAGCAGACTGAAGGAGCAGCTCAAATTCAAATCAGCGTAGTGACATTGAAGGAGCAATAAATGTTTAACATATTCTCTACAACCCAAGGAAAGCGTCTATGGCTACAATAGCTCATCGACTAATTTGATCGGCCGAGTCCAGTATTCTCTGATCATCATCGGCTGATCCTGGTACTTCTGACACACGGCGACGAAGCCTTATTGTTTCGCGGGCCAGATGCTGTCTTTCTTGCTTCAGCTCGCTGATGATGGATGGGAGTTCTTGGAGCCTCTTTTCTTCAGCAGCTATCTCTTTGGTTATCTGTTCCATTTCCTTGGCCAGTTCTGCTCTCCTCCGTTTCAGCCGATCTATTGCGCCGACGATGTCCGGACGGCAGTTTTCGAGGAAGTTGATCCTGTGGTGTACTTCCTGAGCCCGGTGCTTGTATGAATCGACCTCCTCCTGAGTTTTTGCCATCTGAGCACGATCGGCCATATGGCGCAGCGCCCTGGAAACCGGAATCTGCATGTGCTCTATATAGGCAGCATACTCTAAATTTTCTGATACTTCTTCCGGGATTCGACCTTTGATCTCATTGAAAAGTCATCGAATCGGCGACGCATCTTCTACCAACCGGCCGATGTCGTCTTGAAGGAGAGTGCGCATGCTTTTGAGCTTGGCGCGGACATCGTCGGAGGTGGAGCTCAATGGAATTGGGTGTGAAGCGATTTCTTCGTCATCGGCCAAGGAGATGGCAAAAGAGAAGATGCTATTGTTGGGGGTATCTTGCTCCTGTGAGGAAATAAAGTAAAGGGTAGGCAAGCAATGAAAGGAAATCGGCCGATTCTAATGGTAAGATTGTTACCTCCTTAAAGCGAATTTCTTTTGCCTGCGCCGGTGGAAGTGTTTCCCTTGTCTCAGGGACTGGTGCATTTGGCTCGTCGGAAGAGGAAGATTCAATGGTTATTAGCGCTCCGCTTGGACCAGCTTCCTGAAAAAGACATAAAAGAAGATCTTGTGAATATGCTATGGGAAATTGAAATAAGATGGTGACAGAAATTTGCCATGCCTCTATGGATCTCCCAGCCGATGCATGTTGTGGGGTTGTAGTTGGCATACCCAAATCGGCCTGCGTCAAGATCGGTTAAGTTTTCTGAGAATTAAGAATTTAAGGTAAGAGATCGTTTACCTCGATGATAGGAGCTGTTGGAGTCTCGGTTCCCACTTGGGACGTGGCCGATTGTTGCGGAGACTGCGGTGGGACAACTTGTGCAGCCTGGCAGAGGAATAGAATTGATGTCAGTGGAAGATTTGGAGAATATATGAGATAAATAAGATTACCTAAACAGCTTCTACTAATAGTGATGCTGCAGCTGCCCCGACTTCAGCAGCGACTTGGGGATCGGCCATCTCGACAACCGGCAAAGGTAAAGGAATTGGAGTCTCGGCTGGTGTCACCACTACTTGGTCGGCCGATCCGATGCAGGAAGTTTCGGCCGATACCACTGCCATTTGGCTGGCCGATCCGATGCGGGGAACTTCAGCCGATGCTATTGCTGTTTGATCGGCCGATCCAATGCGAACTCACACCCGACGGCTGGTTATCTTTGATGTTGGCCTTTTCGGTGCTCGCTTCGATCGGCCAGTGGAGATATCTTTGACAGTTGGAGCATGGAAGCCGATAAGTGGATACGGCGTGTATTGGTGATGACTATCTATCGGCCGGCCGCTTCGGCTCTGCATCGGAGGGACATGGCTTTCAGACTGAGAGGATGAGCATGAGTTAATAACAAGATGACAATGTAGAAGGAAATAGCATTGGAATCGGCTGAGAAAAAGGACGTACCGCTGCATTTGGATCAATGTTCTCTGGGTCCAGAATGTTGCAGTAAGACGATGGAGATTTACAGTAAAGGTGTTGCTTCCATTCTGCCCACCATAATTTGAATTGCTGAGTGGAAAAAGAGGCAACTGACCAATTATTCAGGTCAATAGTACTGGAATCGGGTACTAGATCGCACAGCCGACTGTAATCAAGACTTAAGGTCAGACCATCTCTGAATTTCGCCTGACCGGCGAAGTAGACCCGAATCGGCAGTTGGCCAAAACCCAGTTGCCTTGCCGCAGCCGATGGATTGTAGAATTCGTAGGTGGGAGAATCCTTTCCTGAGAAGAAGTTGGCTGGCAGAATCCCCGGCTTGATCAAGACATCCATAAGCTCTCTGTCAAAAGCATGGGTGGAGAAGTCGTAGCATATGGGTAATTCGAAAATCGGCTCTATTGCCTGATATGGGTGCCAGCTGATCGTCTCTTCACTGAGGCCATTGTAAAAACATCTGAAGTACTCAGCTGTGCGGGTAGCAGTAAACTGGCAGCCGGGGAAGGCCGATACCGCTTCTCCAAAAGATTTGCAGCGGCGTCGGACTGATGGATTCTCCTCTGACTCGATATTTGGGAAGGTTTTTGTCTCTATCCGTTGTTGAGAGACCTTGCTCATGTGTAAATTGAGCCAGAGGGTGATGAACCACCAGGGACCACCAGGGTTCCCGATCGGCCCCCCCTTCGACAGCTTGGTGCCGATTTGGTGCATCAGGTAATACGCTGATCCCAGCAAATGTTTTCCAAGGGGGATGGCCGATCCTTGTGATAAAGCCTCTGGCAAAGCTTGAGTGTTTGAAGAGGGGCCAACTGCTCTGCCACAGAAGAAATGTTTTTCCAGCCACATCATCAAAAAGGCAGTATGCTCCCTCTGTGAGACTGTCCCGGTCTTCATGTTTTTGCTAATATATCCTTTCCACCCGCCGATTCCTTTGGTCTCCAGCCGATGTGATGGCTTAAACAGATAATTGAAAGGGGTATCGGCGGAGGAGACATCGAGGCCGGTCAACAGCAGAACATCGGCCAAGGTCGGGGTCATAGGTCCATGGCCGAAAAGGAACGCATTAAGTGCATCAGACCAAAAATAAGAGGCTGCCATGACCAGAGGTTCGTTCCTTTCCATCTGAGACAAAGATAAGTCTATGCACTGGCCGATTTTTTGTTCTTCCCACTGAACCTTCCAAGATTCGGCTACCCTCTGGTACCATTCTCTCCACCCGGGCGTTTCATTTGGCCAGGATCTGAAAGTGCCTACCCAGTGATCTAAATCCATAGATGATTGCTTAAAAGGGATTCTATGGGTTTCTAAGCTGATCAAGTCTGTTGGATCGGGGTTTCCCATAGGGCCCAAACAGATGAGGTCAGGGGATTCTGAGAGAGGAATAGTAATTCAGTGCCTAAGTGCCTAAAAAAGGGAAAAGGGGAAGAAACTGAGAGAGGGTCCGGAAAATACTGAAGCAGTAGAAAGGCGAAAAGGAGAAAATTTCGAGCATTTACCTCTGGGATGGAGATCATCGTCGCCGATGAGACCGCTGGGGAAGCCGCCGATTGGGCCGCCGCCGCCGAAGGAGTTGCCGATGGGGCCTCCGTGGATGGGGCGGTCGCCGATGGTGACGCCATTGGAAGGTTGGAGCAGGCCGCGGATGAAATCGCCGGAAAGGGGGAAGCGCTTGGAGATCGAGAGAGCTTGGAGGAAGACGAACAGTGGTTCGTTGGAAGAGAATGCTAGATTCGTAGGGAAGGATGGGTAGAGAAGGCCAGTACTTAAGAAAAATCAGGGAAGCGAGGGCAAAGATGGTATTTTTACCGCGCTGTCTACACGAATTCCAGAGGAGCAGTCGTTTCGCGCGCTCGGTCCGAGGAAATTGCAATCATTGTGCCGCGGAACGGAAGGAGATTTTACTGCGCCCGTTTCGGAGGAAGGGATTAAAGAAAGAGTTTCGAAGAAAAAGTTATGTTTCACTCCGAATCTAGGGGGCATGTGTTGACGCCGGATTTTGACACGTGTTGAATCGGCGTCAGGAGGAGAAGATTGGCTGATGCGGCAGGTCTGAAGGCTACAGTAAAGAATCGGCCGATTAAGGTAACGGTTGAAAATCGGCCGATTGGTGATACAGCTTGCGCCAACAGGATGGGACTATTTCGGAGGGTCCTCGTCAAAAGTTGGTCAACAGGGCACGCTAAGTCGGTCAAGGAGCAATTGAAGGGAATCCTGATTGGATTAGGGAACGGCGGTGGAAGATTCTGCGGGAGTCCGTTTCCTTTAAAAGTTCTTATAGATATAGTAGTTTTCCTGTTTTTTGAATAAGGTTGTAACAAGTCGTGATCGACCAGGAGTCCTAGTTTTAGGGTATAAATAGGAGTCGTCAGGGTCTTGCAAAAATCATCAACACACCAATCAACAATAATACTTCTACTTTTCCAGCAATTTACTTTCAAGTCGGCGACTTCGCCAATATTTTTCTTCTTTCACGAGTTCGTACGGATTGGCAGGGCTGCATCAACCTGATCTCCGGCCAATTGGTAGGTTCCGCTTACCGAGTAATATCCGAGCTTTAACTACGGGCGCATCGCTGTGGTTTCGTTTGAATTTATTCACTAGTTATCGATATTTACTAGAATTGCAAGTTTTACCTGTTATTCTAGTATTATCACCAGTTATCCAGCTTGAGATCAGAGTAATCGGCTTCGTCATCGCTCTCCTTCAATTTATCATCTTACAGTCGATTAGATCTATTTCAAGTGTTGCCTCTGTAGTAATCGTTTAGATCGCTCCAGCAGTTTTCTTTACAATTACTACACGATTATCGGCTGATCCATAGCTGATCGTCTCTACAGCAAATCGGCCGATTCGCCGCCGACGCACTCCTCAGGACAGATCGGAACTCCAGCCGATCGACGCGCCTGGAATTTAATACTCTATTTCCTTGTCAATCAACAGGTCAGATTGACTGGCACGCCGCGCGAACCGTACCAGGGCGATAACCCGAACAGGAGCTAAGCAGATTCTCCCGGGTCGTGTGTTCGACGCTGAAGACCATCGGCCGATTCCTATCTGGCCGATTTTAGCGCCAACACGCTCTACCACAGAAGAGGTGCTTCTCTAGCCACATCATCAAGAACGCTGTATGTTCTCTCTCCAAAATCGTCCTGATCCTCATGTTTCTGTTGATATACCCTTTCCACCCGTCGATTCCTTTTGTCTCTAGCCGATGCGTTGGTTTGATCAGATAATCAAAGGGTGTATCAGGGGAGGAAATATCAAGGCCGGTCAGCATCAGTACATCGGCCAGAGTTGGGGTCATGGGTCCGTGCCCAAAGAGAAACGCGTTAAGCGTGTCAGACCAGAAATAGGAGGCTGCCATTACCAGGGGTTCATTCTTCTCCATCTGAGATAAAGAGAGATTGATGCACTGGCTGATTTTTAATTCATCCCATTGAACTCTCTTAGAGTTGGCTAATCTTTGGTGCCGCTCTTTCCAGCCGGGGGTTTCATTCGACCAAAATCTGAAAGCGCCTGACCACTGACCCAAATCCATAGGTGATTGCTTGAAAGGGATTCTATGGGTTTCTAAGTTAATTAGATCGGTGGGGTCTGGATTCTCCATAGGACCTAAGCAGATGAGACCAGGAGCTTCGGAAAGGGGAATGGTGATTTGGTGTCTAAATGCCTAAAAAAGGTAAGAAAAAGGGAGGAACTAAGAATAGATCTAAAAGGTGCCTGGGCGGTAAAAAGTAAAAGAGGAAAGTTTCGGATGTTTACCTCCGGGATGAAGTTCATCGTCGTCGATAGAGTCGCTGATGGAACCGCCGTCGCCGATGGAGTTGCTGGCGGAGCCTCTGTGGTTGGTGAAGTTGCCGACGGTGCCGCCATTGAAGGAATGAAGCGGATTGTAGACGGCAGAAGGATCGCCAGAGAATGCGGTTGGAAACCAAGAGGGCGTTGGGAGAAGATAGAAAGTGATTCGTTGGGGAGGAAATTACTGAGCTCGTAGAGAAGAAGCGGCAGAGAACGCCAGTACTTAAAGACAGTCCGAGAGAGAAAGGGTAAAGGCAGAATTTTTGCCGTGCCGTCTACACGAATTCTAGGGGAACAGTTGTCTCAGGCGCCCAGATCGAAAAGATTGCAATCATCATGTAGAAGACCATGAAACGGATGGAGATTTTGCCGCGTTTGTTTTGGAGGAGAGATTAAAAAAGAGTTTCGAACTAAAAGTCATGTTTTACTCCGAAACTGGGGGGCATGTGTTGACGCCAGATTTTGACGCGTGTTGAATCGGCGTCAGGAGAGAAAGATATTGGCCGATGCGGTAGATTTAAAGGCTACAGTTGGGAATCGGCCGATTGACGTTACAAGTTAGGAATCGGCCGATTGGCGCTGCAGTGTTTCGTACGATTGGCGAATGGAGTTGGTAGGGGTCGGCCGATTGAAAGGCTAAACCGTTTGGGCCAATGTGGGCTTGCGCCAACAGATAGGGGATGAAGCCAATGGAATCCCAACAGAGGATCCCAGTCAAAGATGACCTGACGTTAGTCAAAGAACGACGCTGACTCGGTCAAGGAGCAATGGAAGGAGTCCGGATTGGACTAGGAGATGGCAGCAGAAGATTCTGCGGGAGCCCGTTTCCTTTAGGAAAGTTTTATAGATATAGTAGTTTTTATTTAAATCAAGTTTGTAGCGGACCGTAATAGATCAGGAGTCTTAGTCCTAGGGTATAAATAGAAGCAGTCAGGGTTTTGTAGAACATACACATCAATCAATACAAACAATCTACTTTTTCATCGTACGTTACTTTCAAGTCGGCGACTTCGCCAATACTTCTTTTTCTTTCACAAGTTCGTACGGATTGGCAGGGCTGCATCGACACGATCTCCGGCCAATTGATGGGTTCCGTTTATCGAATAACATCTAAGCTTTACTCCGGGCGCATCGCCGTTGTTTCGTTTAGATTTATTCACCAGTTATCGATATTTACTAGAATTATAGGTTTTACCTATTGTTCTAGTTTTATCACCAGTTATCCAGCTTGAGATCGAACTATCGGCTTTATCATTATTTTTCCTTATTTATCATCATACAGCCGATTAGATCTATTTCGAGTGTTGCATCTGTAGCAATTGTTCAAGTTACTCCAGTAGTTTCTCTGCAATCGCTACGTGATTATCGGCTAATCTATAGCCGGTCATCTCCACAGCAAATCGGCCGATCTGCTGATACGCTTTTCAGGACAGATCGGAACTTTAGCCGATCGGAACCCCGGAATTTAATACGTTTCTTTCCTTGTCAATCAATAGGGCAGATTGACTGGCACGCCGCGCGAACCGCATCAGGGCAATCACCCGAAAAGGAGTTAAGCAGATTCTCCCGGATCGTGTGTCCGACGCTGAAGGTCATCGGCCGATTCCCGGCCGACTTTTAGCGCCAACAGTATGTTCTTCTCAACCAGGATCAGGTAATAAGGTAATAAGAGAGCAAGATTTTAGTTAGTTGCCACATGTTAAATTGTTACTAGTATTTTCTACCCCCTGCTATAGCTATTCTAGTTTTCTACATTATGGCTTTGCATGTACGACTTCCCTGTTCCATTCACAATTTCTTAGGCACGTATTATAAGTCGATTAGAAAATTAAAATCAGCATGGCCTTAAGTATATCATTTTTAGATGCAGTATCTAAGAAATATATTATCTTAAGCGCAAATAGTATATATTAAATATTTTCCATAATAAATTTATTAGCAATACAAATCTTGTGTTGTCAAATAATATTTTATGATATCAAGAAAGATAAGTAAGTTTTCGGATGAATTTAGGACTCAGTTAATCAAAGTTGCTTACATGTGCTCTCTCTCTCTCTCTCATGTGTGTGTGTGTTTAGTTTGTAACAAAATATCTATATAGATACTTTGTAATCACAAACTAATTGAGATAAACTTTTGTCTTCCAAGTCCTATTTGATATTCATATTCATAGTATTTCATCCTTACATCACACCGCAGTGTGTGTCTTCAATATGAGTTAGTTAAAATCTTAATTTGCTTCAGTTATGTCCTCAGCTTATGCAGCCCATGAGTCATGAATTCATAAATCAAGATTTCTCATTTTGGTATTATTAGTTGAACTCTAATGCTTATTTTCCCTGCATGTTAAGTTGGAACTCTAATGCTTATTTTACTTCTTGTCAAAACCTCCATTTTTGTATTCTTTTTTAAAAAAAATATGGATTCTAGGTCGTCCTGGCCTATACTGCATTCGTAGTTACTATAATGGCAGTATGTCCCAACTGTGCCATATTGTTTAAGATGTTGAGTTTCCTTTGTCAAAAAGTTATGAGCGTAGTAATATACTTTTCTGTACAAACTGAAGTGCTTAACAAAATTATCAATGCACATATGTTATAATATTTTAGTCAGTTAAATTTATCTAAACTAGCAATACAACTTTGAAAATATGTACTTGTTGCTCATTGGAGTACGATTAAAAGGAAATATTTTCATGGTTGCTAAACTATGAAAATATGTACTTGTTGCTCATGCAAGCATGTATATATACTTGGTCTGCATGGTGGCGTAGAGCAAGTACATTTCATTTGAGTTAGATTTTTTAGAAATTAATAGCAATAGAAATAGGTAGTTTAGAAGCATATATATAAAGGGGCACTTTATCAGTTTTGTAGTAGCAATTTTGGGTAATTTAGATGTATATTTAAGGGTTTATTTTCTAAATAACATTATAGATGGGTAATTTAATTGTAAGTTTTAGGGGGTTTAGATTATCTGTTGTAATGATAAGCGTGGGTAATCTGGATGTAACGTTTATGTGTTACTTTAAACTATCTTTCATAATGGTAGATGCGAGTCATCTAGATTATTAAATTTTTTTCTAGTGGTAAAGGTAGATAATCCAGATTATGTTACTTTTCATAATGGTAGGGCTAGCTAATTTTAGAAGTAAATTTTATCATATGGCTATTACCGTTAATGCCAACTATCACTAGTACAGAAATCTTTTATAGTCCCAGAATGCAACCCCCTTTATTCCGGGTTGGTAACACCAACTGGGACTAAAGGTTTGTCCCGGTTGGAGCCACTAACCAGGATAAAAGATAGACTTTTAGCCCGGTTGGTGGCTCCAACCGGAACTAAAGAGCCCCTCCCACCCCCTAGCCGTTGGACCCGGGACTAATGAAATATTAGTCCCGGATCCAACCCCTACTGGGACTAAAGGGGTGGATGAAAGGCCTTTTCTGTACTATTATATTAGAGTCTACCAAATTGATGAAAGCATATTTGTGTTCTTGTGAAATTTTCAAGAATATATTCTTTTTCTTGTGTGCCTTGTGAGCATTGGCATGCATGGAACCTACAACTTATTATCGCTATTACTCGCAAATCTCAATTACGATAATTAAAGTCTATCCAATTGATGGGCTGATATTTCTTTCTTTCCTTATACAATTTCTAAGATTTATCTACTTTTCTAGCTCACGCGAAAGCTTCGAATGAAGTCTCCGTTTAGTAATAATAGCATTAAATGGTGTGTGATGGGTGAAAGCATATATATGTCAACGTGTCCAACATGCATGCGTGTGTTTAGCTCAACTTCTTAACTTTGTCAGCTGATTAGTGAACTTCACTCGATCTACAGAGCCCTGTGATAATCCGCAGCTGAGGAGAAGAATACCGGCCGGCAAAGGTAGTCATCACGAGGCTGTTCGAGAATCCCCCACCAGAGATTCTCCACAGCTCTCACCCGACGCACAATCTCAATCTGGTAACCGGCGAAGACGGCGCGCCGCCCTTCATCTGCGGCGGCTGCAAGGAGCCCGGCTACGGGCCCAGGTACACTTACCAGAGCTTCAACCTCCACACATGCTGCGCCCTCGCGGAGAAGGAACCCACGATCAAGCATCGTCTGTTCGGCGACCTCAACTTCGTGTTCCTCGTGGAGCCCACGCCCCCCGTCAAGGACACAGACACGACATATTGCGACGCCTGCGGCGAGGAAGCGCACGGGTTCGTCTACCACTGCTTCGAGGAGGACCTGGACCTCCACCCGTGCTGCGCGAGCCTGAAGGAGAGCATCGTCCAGCCGGACGGCCGCGTCTTCGAGCTCCACCGGGAGGCATCGCGGCGTTGCTTCAAGTGCGGCAAGAACGGGCGCCGCCGTGGGTTCTGGGCGTACCGCTCCAGGTTCGACGGCGAGGACATTGACATCCACGTGGCGTGCATGAAGGACATGGCCCGCCTCAGCTGGCAGGCCGCCTACGAGAACAGGGTCGGCGGCAGCCAGCAGATCGTTCAGGTGATCGAGTCCAACATGGACCGCATGCTCCAGAGCTTTCCCAGGAACAAGCCGAGGAGAAGTGGGTTCGACCAGTTCATCAGGATCGTGGGCACCGTGGCGAGAATCATCATCGCGGTGATCTTTGGGAACCCCATGCCCATGATCGCCGCCGTTGCAGGGCCTGGTGGTCTTCTGCAGTAACTATACCGAGTGATTTGCTACATACTACTATAATGTACATGTGTCTGCATGATCATTATGTGTTCGTTTCAGTTTGAAGGAGTCCCAGAGCTCAGCACGGCATATTCCATGCTGAGCGCGTCTGTATGTGTGTAGCGCTTGAGGCGTGCGTGTTCACGTCGAAGCCAGTAAGTATATCGTCGGCGGCGTCGCGCGCGGCACGACGACCTGGCGTGCGTGTGGGATGGCACACGCAGACCGAGGAGGTCGTGGCGCGCGCATCTATTAACTGCGGTCGATCTTCCCGGCTGCATCACATCGTCTCTTTCATTCCATAATTATAAGAGAGGAGAAAAAAACGAAAAGCTGCAACATTGTACGCAGGCCAAAACCCTTTGTCGTTGTCTCTGCTCCGCGTTCTTGGTATCATATAGATGCGGCTCTAATTAACTTAGAGCTACTGTTCGTGGCTATCAAAAGAGAAAGGGATCCGAATCTGAGTCTGTTTCGCGTTAGGAAAGCTACCACACACAGTTTATATAAACATACAATACATAACCAGGTCGATCGAGATCAGATCTGCTGCATTGAATTGGGTCCCCGATCAATAACATCTATACCAGGCGACAATCCGTTCAGCCAATCCGATCCATGGCTGGCGTCGATGACGATGATCATCTATGGTACCCATGGCACGAAGATGACGGTGGTGCCATGGAACACGCTGCTTGGGTGCCGGTGCGCGCCCATAAGCTGGCCTACTTGTCGAGCAACGTGGCCGCCGTGCTGCAGTCGCGCTGGTTGCAGCGGCTTCTAGAGCAAGAGTGGGAGGAGGAGGCGGCGGCGGCCGAGGAGGAGAACCCGGACGCCGACCGGAGGCTGGAGATGGCGAGCCGCCTCCGCTTCCTCGTGTCCCAGTCCGATTACAACTTATCGTGCATGCTGCGCACCATCCAGGACGACCTGGACGCGGCCGTCCACCCCCGGCGGCGGCCGCGCCCCGACAGCGCCGCCTGGTGACACTGATGCGGCGGCTGCGACTGGGCGCGGTTCGTGCACCTCTCGCGGGCCCAGGTGGCGCGCGCCAGCGGCCTCCTCGCCGGCGCCCTCTCGCGCACGCAGCGGCTCAGGGCTCCCGCCGACGACCTGCGGCAGATCTGCTGGGGGCCTCCGGCGGCGGCGGCGGCTGCCGCCGGTCTCCACGCGGCCCCGCTCCTGCTGGAGCGCCTGCGCCACGCGCAGCGCCTCGCCGACGCCGTCCTCGTCCCGCTGCACGACCTAAAACGCTTCGTCGACCGCGTCATCGCCACCAACGAGCCTCGCCGCCGCCGAGGGAGAGGGAGGGGAGGATCAGCGCCGCCTTCACAGCGGCCTGATGATGCTGCAAAGCCGGCAAGGCCGCCACAGCACACGCTCAGGCGCACCGCAAGCACGTAGTACGTGGAGTGGTTTGAGATGTCGTTTGGTCCTTTTGGCACGTACCATGCATCATCTGGAGCTCCATCGTTTGATTGACTTCATGTAATAGCATTAGTGTTTGGATTACTTAATTGATGGATATTATTTTTTAATGCAGATTCTTCTTGGGGCAGTGGCCACCTGCACATCCTCCTCAGCCTTCTCATCCTCCTCAGTGACTTGTGAACTAGATATGTTTGTGATGCAAAACCTGTAAATTACTTGTTTATGAATTACTTGTTTCGACGAGAACTTGTGAATGTTATTTGTGTGCTTGTGATGCTTGTGGTGCAATTTATATGCCTGTGGTGTAATTTATATGCCTGTGCTTCTGTGGTTATTTTTTGAGAGGGGTCTTTTATACGTAAAATTTCTATTTTGTCAGTAGGGGGAAAGATAATTTGCCGAGTGTTAACACTCGGCAAAGAGGCCATTTTCTGTTAGTTCGACGTCTTTGCCGAGTGCATTGCCAAAACACTCGGCAAAGGCGTCATAAAATTTTTGCGGGATTGGCCTCTTTGCCGAGTGCCACATGGAAGGCACTCGGCAAAGCGTGTACCTTCACCGAGTGCCATATATGAATACACTCGGCAAAGATTTTCTTTTTGCCGAGTGTCGGCCGTCTGACACTCGGCAAAGCAGCCGTTACCGTCACAGACCGTTATCGCCTTTGTGCCGAGTGTTATATTTTGCCGAGTGTTTTCTGGCACTCGGCAAAGGATTTGCCGAGTGCCCGACGATCGACACTCGGCAAACCCACTGTTTGCCGAGAGAAAGTTTGCCGAGTATGGTTCGCCGAGTGTTACACTCGGCAAACCCTTTGCCGAGTGTATTTGGACCTTCGCCGAGTGCCTGGGGCACTCGGCAAACTTACTGTTTCCGGCAGTGTATGTTCACTTTATTTACTATATATACTTCTTGGACTTTAATAGTCTGTCACAGCCGTTTGTACAAAATTGAGATCTGCAACAACGCAGGATGAACAGCAAGAAACGCAGTAACACATGGCTACTGGTCTATCCGCATCGAGTTTGTCCAATAATGTCATAAATATTAGGAACGGCTATGGGTACCTAAAGTTTTTACTCTACTAGTAACATGGCCCGCGCGTATGTTGATGTGATACTAATTAAAATTCCATTATAAAGAGATATAGTGACCTTGATCATGTTGTATATAATAAACAAATATTTTACACTCCAAAACAAAATCATTGTAGGATACATTGATATGTTCATTTTAAAAATATTTAAAACTCATACCACCAGGAGTCCATGACTGCCAATGATGCCACTGCGCCTCCACAAACCATCATTTGTTGCTTTTCAATTGCATCAATTTTGATGGGAAGATGGATGGTCAATCTGTTGCACAGGTACAAATGCAATCATGCAATTACTCTTATCTGGATGAGTAGGGTTGCTGCTTGAAATTGGTTATTCCAGTCTCTCCATATAAGTGATTTTAACTATGGGACCATGAATCCATGCTCAACTATAGCATAACATAATCCTATTCTGCACCAAAGAGCAAGAAAAATGGACAACAGAACACACAAGAACATATTGCAGTTATAGTAGTCCGGTGAAATTAGGACTTTGAAACGTTCGGTTCCAAACAGAACACTCACTGGAACACCCACCTAATAAGAACGATTTTGAAGCAATTCCTGCGTCATGTTAGTTACAACCAAAGCTAACCATTTCACTGTATCATACAAAGCACTACCCATTGCAAGCTCCGAAACATACAGAGTGAGTCCAAGGCACGGGCCACAACAATGCTTAAGCTTGCCAGCTCAATTATCATATCATGTCCATGATTTAGGAAAATAAATGACCTTCAGTTAATAAAGTGTTAGACTGAAGAAACAGAGGACATGTTTAATTTACTCACCGCGAGCTCGCCGGCGGTGGCGAGATTGACGACAGCGTGCGGCCTGGTGGTGGAGAGGAGCACGGCAAACTGGCTGGCGGAGACGAGGATGAGGCTGGAGACTATGTACTTGCGGTATCGGTGGCTGATTTTCCTTAGCTGCTCCCTGATCCGGCGGTGGTGCTGCAGCTGCAGCACGGTGGCGACATCCGCGAACCTGCCGAACTCGCGTGGGGAATGAAGCCTACCATCCGCAGGATCTGCAGGTAGCAGATGACCCGGAAGAGCGCGCAGACCCAGGAGGTAGACCTCGAGCGCGCAGGCGGCGGCGGCCCACCACGGGGAACCGAGCACGGGCGCCCGCGATCCGATATTTCGGACGGGTACAGCGGGTAGAAAATCGGGCGGTGAAAAAAATAATTATTTGGCAGAAACATCCTCCAATACGTGATTTCTATGGATCTACCTTTCCTTCCACCTTCCTCTACCCCGATACGCGGATCTAGCATGAGAGGTACGATGGGTCCAATTCGGATGAAAAATATTTTTAATTGTTGTTGATCTTTATATACTATATATACTATATATTAGGGTACATGTACGTACGGGTTAATTTTCTTACCATGGATACCTTAATAGGCACAATTTTCTACTCGTCAAGTTTATGGGCACAAGTTTATTCCTATAATAACTGAACTTGTAAATCCATGGATATTTTAAACCCGATCCAACCTAATGTAATTGTCATTTCATTTTGTGAATCTATAATAAACTTAATAAGTTAATATCATTCTCCTTCACTTCTTATTTTGGTGAACCCGGAATATTTTGGTGGTTGGTAGGGGTGTTGTTGCTTTGGTGTTGTAGTGTCTGTATATGTATATATGGATTGGTGATTTTGTATAGTGTCATGATCACTTAAATATAGAACCCGTTGTTTATATTTTTATTCCCTCAAGTATTTTTAGTGAACAACTAACTTCTTGCTTATCATCTATTTCTGTACACTATAAATTTGATGTTTATTATATTAAACTTGTTGATTATGACAGAAATAATGTAGTACTAGTACCACGGGTGACCTGTGGGTACCTGTTAAGTACGAATTTGAGATTTGGGATGGTAAAACCTGATGGGTTAGTACCCGTTGCCATTAAAAGAACGAACGCCTCTCGACTCCGAGTGGGCGTTACGGCCCACCCATCCATCCGGTCTACTACAAGGAGAAATCGGGCCCGTGTTTGACATATGGTCCCAAATTCGTCACAATGCTTGCGAGGTAGACCTGGACGTCGGCCCATTTAGTTGCGACTCTGTACTGTGACAGCAGTCGGTCATCCGTGTACTTCGTTGAAGTAACTTGGTCCAAAAACGATCGCATGGTAATTTCTCACACTCGTGATTTCACATGCACATTTATACAGTCCAACAGTTTTGCAGAACTAGCGTCGTGCTATGTTGCATTGGCAGGCTCCATGCATCAGCTGAATGACAGAGGCGCGTGACCCTTCAACTGGGGTTCAGAATCTAGCTCCGCGCGCAGGTCTGACCCAAAACTTGGCCGAATGACCGGTCAAGAAAGCTGCCATCCAGGACACTCTACATGATCGATGCCACTGTCCTAATTTAACTCACTAGTGCTCTGCTCCTTGAGTGATCGTTCACCTATTCCCAGCTCTTCCCAAGATCTCTCTTTCAGATCCATCATTCAGATGGAATAATTGTCCCGTTCTAGGAACGGTTGTTTTAATTTTCATCAAAGTCACTCTAAAAATATTTTGAACTGCGATCTTCATCGAGATCAGCATGTTGTTGTAATGTTACTGTTTCCCCTCCTCTTAATAAAAAACGCGCTCAGGCGCGGTCGCTAACTGTCTCCGCGCTCGTGTCGTATGTACCGGCAGGCATACGATACACGCAGCAACCAGAGGATTCTATGTTTTGTTTTTGCCTATTTTTGAATGTAGCTGTGCGTGCGATCTGCTCCACTCCACTCCACTGGACAACCACGGCAGAACAAGCGGCAGGCATGCAGTGCCGAATTTAATACCCTGCCCCTGCATGCTGCCAACCGCGAGCTGCTGAGGTTGCAGGATTGAATCCCTGCGGCTGCTGCGCAATCCGGTTTAAACTCGGGGCAGAATGATGGAAGCACATGCAATGCATGGATCCATCCGTCTGCTGCATTCAGGGCCGAACCACGCCCAGCCTGGATTTAACTGGCCCTTCCGCTTCACCCTCTGTCTGATCTAGTTCTCGCCGGATCCGCTCTCGGCCCGCCGCGCCATCTCCGATCCCGTGAAATCAAGCTCATGCGGTGCCGCGGTGGGTTATATACTAATAACTTGGGGGAATTAGAGCTAATAATATAGGGATTTGGGGTAGGGGGTTTCGGAGATTTGGGGGCATGCTCCAGGCCGAGGCTGGGACGGTAGTGGTGGTCGCGGATAGGAGCACGAATATATGGCAATGGAGCTAATAATATAGGAAGCCATAGGAATGGGGAGAGGATAAAAATGGTCCTACTCCATCAAAGATGAGAAGAGGTGGGGGGCTGGACAAGGGGACCTTTACGTATGTGCTACGCCGTCTCCATCTCCGCACTCCATTTCACCAACCTATATATATATATATAATTCCCCTTGATTGGACGCTAGAATATAACGAATTAAGCCTTTGTATTTTCAACTAAAATGGCAGCAAGACGTCGTCTGACTTAAACGCCTCTAGCTATTTACGACAAGATGGCCGGGCGAGTGCTCCTGGAAAAAGGTTGGTAGGGTCGGTGCCGGCCGGGGCCAGCGAGCCACCACGCACCCGCTCCGAGGTTGGCTGACCGCTGGCCGCCCGCGATCGTTCGACCACCGCGCCCCTGCCGCCCTGCATGCACGCAACGCGACTACTAGCGAGAAAGTAGCTAGAAACCAGCAGTAGTCGCACACCGAGCGGTGGGCCCCGGGAGGGAAGAGGAGGGGTCCACGTCACCACGCGCGCCCCGCCCGGCCGCGGCCGTGCAGGGGCCCGAGGGGATCTCCGTGACTTGCGTGCGTCGTATCATGCTCGTGTGGACCAGGAGTAGGTAGGACGACCATGGATGGTGCGCCCGCCGCGCGTACATGCTCCGATGCTCCTGCACTGCACGCGCGACGACGCGTCACTGTTGGCTGGGGGTCCCCCTGATCGATCGCCATGTAACGCACGCACCACGCAATTCGTTCGTGAACCCTACCTGCTTTTCATCACGTACAAGGGGCGCGCGTGTGTGTACACACAAATATAAACATGTAGACGTGCAACGTAACAGCCACTTTGATCGATCCGTACGTGCAGCGTCTATTTCGAGAAGGTGAAGGCTAGATCGATCGATCAGGGGCAGTACACCACCGTTGCCCGATTTGCCCCGATTTCGACCTTTTTTTCATGCGTGATCGCCCAAAGATCGTGTGATTTTTTTTTAGAGCAAATGAGAGAGCTATATTACTGCATCACACCATTTACAATCCTTGTTGGCAGCCTCCTTTAACCAGTCTGGGAGATCACCAATCTAGAACAACACCGGAGCAGACACTAATGGCATATGAGCACACACATGCGCAGCCTCGTTGCCTTCCCGGTTAACATGTGAACAAATAAAGGAAATAAAAGACAAGCTTAGCTCTCTAACTTCATGCCAGATGTCAGCAATAGTACTATGACGACCGTCATCTGAATTCAGGAGGGAGACCACCGTCGCGTTGTCGGTCTCCAGGATCACCCTCGCTCCGCTGCTAGGATCACGCCATCTCTTCCCGCCAACGCTCCCGCCATCAGCACATCTACAACAATGGAGTGAGCCCGAGCTGCTGCCGCCACCAGGATGACTCCCTGGTTGTTGGGTATCACCACTCTGGTAATCCCCTGTCCAGTATTCTTTGAGAAAGCAACATCTGTGTTGATCTTTATGCAACCACTCGGCGGCTTTTGCCAGCAGCCGCGCACCCTGACGGGGGCCGGTGCCACTCCAGTTCCTGAACAAATGAGATCTTCCAGCAGTGACGAAATATGCCTGGCTGCAGCTGCAGCATCCCATCTCTGTTTGCCATGTTTTCTCGCATTCCTCCCCAACCAAAGTGGCCAAGCTCCACAGATGATCAGCTCAGTCCTCACCTGTCAGAAAGTCCTTCATCCATGTCGCTTTGTGTAGTCTTGGAACTTTGGTTCCAGATAGCTTATGAACCTCATCCCAGAAACTTCTTGCTAGCGGGCACTCTAAGACCACATAAAACAACGATTCTTCTTGAGCTCCGCATGTGGAACATGTCGCATCTCGATCCACATGTCTTCGGCATAATTCCATCTTGGTAGGCAGGAAGTTTTGAACAGCTCGCCACCAGAAGATGCGAATTTTTGGTGGGATTTTCAGTTTCCAAAGTTTCCTCCAAACCCAGGTGCCATCAGAGGCACTTGTTTCATTCCCTTTACTAGTCTCCTCCTGAATTTGCTCCGTTTTGAGTAAACGATAAGCCGATCGGGTGGAGTACATTCCAGACTTCTCATAGTTCCGGGCAAGAACATCCTCCTCCATTTGTACACCAGGTTTGATCTTAAGATCGTGTGATTTTGTACCCAGGGTACAGGCATCAATGCTCACACTTGACGACAAAAGGCCTCATGCAATGCAAGTCTCTCTCTTCTCATTTTTGTCGTTGAATAATATATATATAGCTGGAGCATAAATCATGGAAGGGAACTTGTAGGCCAGGTTTTGGTGTGTGGCTGGCCAGAGGAAATTGTTGGGAAGAAAACCCTGGCCAGCTCGCTTTTCCAGCCCTTGTCCGCCCGGCCAGCGCCCAAGATTCTGCGTTTTGTTCGCGTCTCGATCGGAAGCTAGCGCGTCATCGATCAGCATGCGTGTACTCTGCTCAGCGCACACTGGGCACGATGCACGACACGAAAGGAAAAGGAATGGGAACCAAGATCTGATCGATCGATCTCCTAATCTGCATCCCCTTTTTTTTCCAAAAAGAAGGGCACTAGGGCAGCATATAGTGCGTGTAAGCTAGCCGTCGGCAGGAAAATGCCATATGTTTGCCGTTGGTCATGCCTGTGTGTGTGCCTCTCGATCGTCTGAAATCTCGTGCACAGGTCTCTGGTTTCCTGCTCTGCTGAGCATGCAAAGCTGGCCTAGTGGCAAGCCTGCAGTGGTCAGAGAGTTTCAGAAGCCTCCACTATGGCGCCGAGCTGGCAATAACAGAGCTCAAACCTAACGAGGTGTTTGGTTTGAAAAACCATGCATCGCGGTTTCACATACTACAATTTTGATCGAATAAGTACATTCATTAAAATTAAAGGGAAATTTCAGTTTACACGTTCAAACTATCACAAAAGTCCGCTTTTCAACCTTCAACTACAAAATAGGATAACGATGACCATTATCCAACCGTCGAAACCGGACAAATTTGACAATTTAAGTAGTTTCAAAGGTGGTTTTATATTACTTAAAAAAAGGTGGTTTTATTTATAAAAAATAAAAAATCTGGTTAGATCTAGCTAACGAATCAAAACTAATTAATTTTAAATTAGACAAAATATGGAACTAGTACCAATTTTTTTCTAAAAATATAATCTAATCTGTTGTTGTTCTATTTGAATCTTATTTGTTAAAAAATAATTGGCATAGCTACAAGCAAAAAAAAATAATAGGAGCACAAAAAAATGGATTCGGATAACTGATAATTAGAGTGTCAATAGATATATTACATTTTTAGAAAAATAGTGGCACATGTTTCGTATTTTTTTATTTAAAATAAGTTACTTATAAATTTTGTAGTTTAAACTTAAATATTTTAAATTTTCATAAAATAAAAAATCACCTTTGAAACTACCCAAAGGTCCAAATTTGTCCGGTTTCGGTGGTCGGATGGTCTCTGTTATCCAGTTTTATATACAGTTGAAGGTTGAAAATCGGACTTTTGTTATAGTTGGAGGAGTAAAGAATATTTTTTCCAATATTAAACTAACTATAGGCTTGTCACGGATGAGATGGTGATGAATTAACCCATTTTATTTTTTTTCCCAATTCAAATAATATAAAAACATAAGAAGTGAGAAGTTGATAGACCACTCCATTCCTCAAACCGAAGTACCGAACACCATTGACTCACTCACCATGTCCCTGCAAGGCTGCAACCTTGAGCTACAGTGACATCGCGGCACATGGTGACTTGGCCTGGGGGATTGGGCGTTTGGCCAATTGGATCCGAGCCTAGCTCCAAGGTGCCAAGCACAGCGCCAGAGGCTGCCCAAATTTCAGATCAGTCTCGCACACTCTTTGTTCAGCATTGTGAACTTACTGCTCACGAAAAATCTAAAAAACTAAATAACACTAACTAACTGCATGTAGACAAATAAAAAGGCGCATCATGTACCCAGACCATTCCGTATGCCGACCAAATTAAACTATAGCAAGTACGTACAAAGGTATAAAGGGTAACGCCGGGTTCTTCCTGAACGAAGGAGACCGTATATACGACAGGCTACCTCGGCACTTGCAAAGGCTTGCACTATTCAAATAGCGACGCTTTTTGTTGGATCCGTCGTTGCCTTTGATGGACTTATATATCATCTTTCCCTTTCGGCCAGGCCTTTTGTAGCACTCGATGGCTCGTTGATTTGAGGCAGCAACTTTTCAGGCTGTGGCTGAAAAGAAACAATTTCATATCAAAAAGATAGAGTATATATGGCAAAAGTGCCCTGCGCCGGGACCAACCATTTCCGACCTTTGCTCGAGTCCATATACACACTCGATATGATGTGCTACGTTGAAAGGTGATGATTCGACAGTTTGTGTGTTTCATGCCCTGGAGGCCGAAGGCCCGAAGCTTGCTACTTTTTCACCAAATGTACGAGTCGATCCGATTTGGCCAGGGCGCGCCGATGAGCCTCGTGGGGGTGAGAATGCGGGAAATCTATTCCTCGCATATGCGAGTAGAATCGAGCTCTGGCGGCCGGGAAACTTTGGTTGAAAGTTAGAGTAGCGGACACTGTATTTTTTTTAAAAAAAAAACGTGTTGTGTATATACAGTACTTGTACGCGCGGAGGCCTTTGAAGTCTTGAATCTGGCCTGGGGTCCCTGCTATATCTACGCAGTACGTGTCCTTGTTGAACGACCCGGCCGGCCGTAGGGCCGCGTAGGCGAGACGGATCCGCGATCGACCGTAGCTAGAGTGGTCACGCACACTGCCGCGCGCGCGAGGAAGCCATGCCATGGCACGCCGGGGCCTGTCGAAAGCAAATCTAGGCGCACAGTTGCGAGTGAATGCCCTGCCGGGAACGACGAGCTCCCGCGAGCGCGGCCCGGGCCATTAATCACTCGCGGGTGGCCGGCCGGCCCCTGGCGATCGAGCCAGGCCAGGCCTCTCCTCCGTCGCCATCGCGGCTCCTGCTGCATGCCATGCCATCGTCTGACCTCGCGTCACGCTCGCTCGTACGCATGCACACGCAGCCACGCATATAGCAAAGTGGGCGTAGCTGTAGCATGCATGCATGCAGATTGCAGAGAGAGAGAGAGAGAGAGAGAGAGAGAGAGAGACGACGCCACAGCTAGCGATTGCAGCATGCACATACCTCGACTGCGCCCTGCGAGCAGCGTTAATGGCGACCTCGACCTCGCGACGAGCTGATCGAGCACTCGCCGGTGCACATATACAGGCTCGACGACCGACCTGCGCTTCGAGCACGCACGGCGAGGCGCCAACTGATCTAAGACTTCAATGCAACTGGTGGCTTGGAGAGTAATTCCCTGGGGGAACGTGCGTGCATGCACGTAACAGTGTGCCCCATTACGAAGGGTCGCTAGCTGCAGGTGAGAAACGAGCTCTGCGGAGCAAAAACAGGAGGAGCTCTGCTGTGCTGTGCTCCGCGGTGCGCAAGCTGGACAGTTACTACTTACTATGCGTGAGACGTCGTGGTCAAGGGAGGGCAGGTCGATCGGGTTACGCCGGCCGGTGGCTGTCGACACTGTCTCTCTTCGCTTCCTCTCTTATTTAATTTACTCTTTTTGTGTACCCTCGCCGCCCTTAGTAGTTATTTCTTATATCTCTCTGCTCGTGTACATATAGCAGCTTGTTTTTATATATCCGCTATGCATGCGTTGTACTACAACGTACGTACAGAGGGTACGCAATATATACGCGTACGTACAGAGGGTACAGAGCAAGGGTTGGGTGTGACCCATCGTAGCTCGATCGACCTAGTAGTAGTATCTATCTACCTATCTAGATCTAGCTGCTGGGTCTCGAACGAGTCGGTAGCAACGAGAGTGACACGTGAGTACGCGTAACCGAGGTGTGCCTAGATCTGATCTGATCGGATCTGATATGATGATCCATCTGACCACGTACGTGTCGGCCGAGCTGGGTGGGAGAGAAGATCGATAAGCGAGAGCATGCATGCTCAGTGAGTCAGCGTACGTACACGTACGGCGCCATTGTGCGAGCTGGTTTCGTGCCGATCCATTACTGAATCCTGAAGGAGTGAAGGAGTGATTCCCCATGTACGGTATGTACCCGTAGGAGTACCCGGTTGATGGATCTTCAAAGTTCAGGACAACGGATGCACGCAGAGATAGATGAAGGCGTAGTGCTTGCAGCGCGAGAGCGATTATTGTTATTGGCGACGAGCTAGAGATATATATGTCGGCCGTGCGTACGTGCACGCACGCGCGCGCGTGCGAACGGACCAGGGTCGGGGCGGGTAGGCCGACAGTGGATTGCTTGGTTGCGACATGGACAGCCGGGATCATCGTGTGCTTGATGCATTGCATCCTACGTGTAGCTCCGTCCTTCGTCGTCTTCCGTGCTTGCTTCTCGGCAGGACTCCAAAAATGTATATGGTTTCCAAGAACGCCCGACGCACTCTCGTGTGTCATCTGGTCACATCAAGCGGTACAGTTACATATGTACAAAACCAATTACGACTCGTGTCGGGTTTACATGTACACACACTAGCCAGCCTAGATCGGGGGACTACCTATTGTAACTTCAAAAGAATGCAGGCGAAAATAATTAAAGGAGTTACTTTCTATATAAGCTATAAAATATATACATATAAAGTACATCATTTAGCGGTCCCCCGCGTCGTCTCCCTGGGGGGTGACTCGGGCGGCGCCCCTATCCTCCACCGCCGCAACCCCCCCTCAAGGCCTCCTCCCACCTCGCCGCCACCGGAGCAGGGCACCGGAAGCCTGTGTGCCGGCTAGGAAGGCGGCGGCGAGGTTTCTCCCGTCGGCTCGGGGTGCCCCCGCCCCTGGCTAGTGGTGCGCTGGCGCTAGGCATGGTGGCGGCGGCAGCGGTCTGGGGGCTGCGGATCCGGCGTTCTGGGGACCGGATCCGGCGCCCCCGGGGCTCGATCCGCAAGGTGGGCGGGTCCCGACGTGTTGACCCCGCGGAGCCGGGCAGGGAGGACGAGGCCGCCGGCGCGAGGAGGCTAGCGAGGGAGCGGCTGCTGGGCAAGCTGAAGGTGTGGCGGTCTTCTTTATGTCCGGCAGCCTACGGGTCTGGCTGCGTCAGGGCGGGTTGCCCCTCTCGCCGGGCTCCTACGATCTCGCCAAGGGAGCCGTGAAGCCTTGGCGGTGGGCTACACTGACCGGCGGTGTTGCGTGCGCGGCAGTGGAAGCCCGGTCTTCGTGCGTGGCCCAGTCGGAGGGGGTGGCGATCGGCGCAGCTATGCAGTTGCGATGCGTAGCCGGCGCACTGATTCCCCTCTGGAAGAGCTGTTGTGGGACGTCAGGGCAATGACGGCGGCATTGGCGGCGAGCTAGGGTTCCAGCATTGTAGCGCGACGTCTGTGCTGAGGCACCTTGGGTGAAAGCCTCGATGACGGCAACGTTCGTGGGCGTCGTTTCCCTGTTGAGGGCGTCGGATCCCCAGCACGTTTTCCACGGGTGAAAATCTGGTCCTTGGATGAGCAACGGCGGCGCTTTTGGCGTCGTTCCCTTTATGAAGGCGTCGCTATTGGAACTCGTCTTGGCCATGATGTCACCTTCTGTGGACATTCTACGCTTCTCGGCATTCCGTCAACGTGAGGAGGTGGGACTTGCTGCGTGAAGTCGGAGCTGCTACGGTCGAGGCGTGGCTCGGCAACGATAACATGAGGCGAACCGCCCTTCTTTGGCGTACAGTTTTTTCGTTTTTTCGCTTGAGAGATCTGGCAAACGCCGGAGGTGGGGCATGAGTCCTTTGCAGGAAGTCGGAGCTGCTCTTCGTCTTGAGCTTAACAACGATGACCTGTCGCGGCCTCTTGTTTCAGACCCGCTTGTCTTTGGCATCGCTAGTCATCAGGGGTCGGCCCTGGGGAGTCGGAGGTGCTAGCTGCTATGCAACCATGCTCGGCAACGATAACCCAAGACTGATGTGTGCTCTGCTGCGACGCGTGGGTGGGTTAACCTTCGGGTGCCAGTGTTGGCGCTTTGTTTGGTCACCCTTTCTTGTACTTATATTCATCTCTACTATTTCTAAAGCAAGCAATAATTTCTTGGTCCATCAATCGAAATCCTAATCGGATCCGGACAAATCAATCCTAATCCTAATTAGATCCGGACAAATCGATCGGAATCCTAATCGGTCCGGGACACATCAATCGGAATACGAACAATCAATACCTCATGTGGTCACGGCACGACCTGTACACCGAGCAAAAGAGCAGAAAGTTGGTGGTCTCATTAGGTCTGGGTAAAATTTATATTACCCGTAGCAACGTACGGGCACTATGCTAGTTCCTCTTAATTGAAAGGCAGAGCTCCTGTCATTGTTTCAAAAAAAAATATATACATGCCTCTCTGTCCATGAAGTCCAGTTCTGAAAAATAAAAGTGGTATAGCAAATAGCATGAAACATTTTTTTTCTCAGCTCGAGTATCATGAACTTCTACTTTTTTTTGTTTAATACCTTCATATTTTTTTTTGTAAAAATGCACCACATAACTGTACAAATATATGGGGGCAATATGTTTGTAACACGGGATTGTTAGTATTTGGATTGAATTAATTAGGTGCTATTTGTAATGCACTATGAATTTCAGCCCGTAGCAACGCACGGGTACGAACCTAGTCTTTATAAAAATCAACAGTGGGTGATGTGAGGGGCACTTTGAGCTCTTTCTTGGCACCATAGGAACACACATGGCAACCTAAAGTTTTCTTTCGGCACACATTGTCGTTTATTATGCGGGTGAGGAATAAGGCAATACAAAGGGAACTGCTTTCAGTTCCTTTTCTTCTCTCATCAAGTTTTACTTATCAGTTTGCATTTTGCTACTTTCGAATGACGTGGGTACAGAAGGAAGTAGTCATTGCAACCAAGATACACAGCAATGACACCCGGTATGTTTAGAGCTATTCTCATCCCTCCAAGAAACAACTGTCAACATGCATTGCTCTTCTAATAAGAATTGAATACATCCATATCTATCCATCTCTAGAGACCAAAAAAAGATACTCATGAGTCATTCCTTTTCCACCTATTAAATACATTGTTCCAAAAAAGATACTCATGAGTCATTATGAAACCATATATAGATGCAAATTCTTCATGGGTGTGTTTGACTGACCTCTAGATTTGAGTCATTCCATTTCCACCTATTAAATATATACAGTAGAAGAGATCTAGGTGGCGAGGGGACTTCTATGTAGGTTGCCTTCATGGCAAAAGTTGACTGAGGCGAGCCCCATGAGAACTCAAGCTCGAGCACGGTGTTGCTTGGGCACATGGTTAAATAGCAGGTCCAATTAGTAGGGATGGAAATAGGAAGAAAAAAGGAAAATAGATATATGAGATATTCAAGTCCGTTTCCATGCGTATTCGATCCGCTTCAATCCTTGGGGATAGAAACTGGAAGGAAGAAACAAGAAGACGTAGGGCTGGATAACGAGCCAGCTCGGCTCGGCTCGGTCCGGCTCGCTAAGATAACGAGCTGGCTTGGCTCGGCTCGTTATCCTAACTAGCGCAAAAGCCTGCTCGGCTCGGCTCGGTCCAGCTCGCGAGCTGACTTGGGCAGCTCACGAGCTAGCACTGACATACTCGGGGGGAGGGGCAGAAGCGGGGGCGGGCGGCCATCGGGGGAGCGGCAGGAGCGGGGGCGGGCGGCCGTCGGGGGGAGGGGCAGGAGCGGGGGGCAGCCGCCGTCGTGGGGAGCGGCAGGAGCGGGGGGCGGCGGCCGTCGGGGGGAGCGGCAGGAGCGAGGACGGCGGCCGTCGGGGGGGAGCGGTAGGAGCGGGGGCGGGCGGCCCTCGGGGGGAGGGGCAGCAGCGGGGGCAGGGGCCGTCGGGGGGAGCGGCAGGAGTGGGGGCGGCGGCCATCGGGGGGAGCCGCAGGAGCGGGGGCGGGCGGCCGTCGGGGGGAGGGGCAGAAGCGGGGGCGGCGGCCGTTGGGCCGAGCGGCAAGAGCGGGGGCGCCGGCCGTCGGGGCCGAGCGGCAGGAGCGGGGGCGGCGGCCGTCGGGGGGAGGGGCAGGAGCGGGGGCGGCGGCCGTCTGGGGGAGCGGCAGGAGGGGGGGCGAGCGGCTGTCAGGGGGAGGGGCAGAAGCAGATGCGGCGGCCGTCGGGGCCGAGCGGCAGGAGCGGGCGGCCATCGGCGGGGAGCGGCAGGAGCGAGGGCCGGCGGCCGTCGGGAGGAGCGGGGGGCGAGCGGCCTTCGAGGGGAGCGGCAGGAGCGGGGGCCGGCGGCCGTCAAGGGGGGGGGGGGGGGGCGGAGCAGAGCAGGGGTGGGCAGCCGTCGGCGAGAGAGGCAGGAGTGGGGGTTGGCGGCCGTCGGGGGGGGGGGGGGGGGGTAGTAACGGGGCCGACGAACGAGCTGTGCGCTCGATTTGTTGCGGGGGCTGGGTTGGGGCGGTGTGTTGGGTACTAGGGTTTCATTGATGGGCCTATTGGGCCATATTTTGAGCTGCTAAACGTTGTAACATGGGCCGGTAGCCTGCTGGCATACGTAGCTCGTTAGGCTCGCGAGGAGCTCGCGAGCTGGCTCGAACTCGCTCGTTATACTAACGAGTACAAAGTTCTGCTCGGCTCGTTAGGAATTGGACCGAGCCGAACCGAGCCGAGCCGAGCTGGCTGCGAGTCGAGCGAGCTAACGAGCTACGAGCAATTTTTCCAGCCCTAGGAAGATGAATATCTGAGATATCCGAGTCCGTTTCCATACGTATCTGATCCGGTTCCATCCTTACCTATTAGGCATGTCGAATATGAAACACATTGAATTGCACATTTCCCTTCTTTTTAAGATCCCGTTGTACTAACAAAGTTTGGTATACATTGTCGTCTAGGATGCGGCTGCGATAAGGCAAGACAAAGAGGATCACTTTTTGTTCTTTCTTTCATCATGAAGTTACCTTATCAATTTGCATTTTTCTACTTTCGAACTAACGCCAAGAGTACTAAAGCATATAGTCGTGGCATGGCAACCTAGACACAGGATAATGACGCCTTGTATGTTTAGATCTATTTTCCACCCTCCAAGAAACAACTGCCGATATGCATCGTTCTTCTGATAAGCTCTATATACGTACATGTAACCGCCCATCTCTAAGGATGAAGATATGGTTCCCGTATCCACTTATTAAATATGCCGTCCAAAAGCCGCTAGGTAGACGCGGATTCTTCGTCAGTGTGTTTGATTGGCTTCTAGAATTGAACTACAAAGGCTAGTGTAACTCACGAGAAATTACATGGGCTAGTGTCGTGAGAACCTTTTTCTTTTTTTTTTTTGGAAAAGTTCACAAGGCTTGAATATCATGGCATTCTTGAGGAAGACCAGCAGCCGTGCTCTACTCCGACCTAGGGACAAGAATCCCAAGGAAGAAGTCTTCATCAGATCCCTGCCACGAGGTGGAGGTTGTCAGGGCGAAATCCCCCAAATCTGTTGCATCTGTTTGCCAATGCAGAGATCACATGCGCCGGTGGACATGTGTAAACCCTTGCTGCAACAAGAATACACGAGCGAGCGGGCCAACCTGTAGCGCGGTAAAAGACGCCTCAACTTCGGCGAGGTGTGACGTCAGGTACGTGCCCGGCCGAGGCCGAGGCGGGCCGCACCACCCCTTGTCGCCGTCGTCGCGGCGCACCTGCCGCCGCAGATAGAGAGCGAGGCGCTGCTGCAGAGGGAGGCAGGCAGGCATCGCCTGCTCTCGTGCGTTGATGCATCTGGTGGCCCGCCCGGCCCGGGCAATAATTCCGATCTTGTCTCGCCGGCGACGCAACGCTCCAAGGGAAGCGGCGGGCGCGAGAACGAAAAGGTTAGAGAGAGAGGGGGGAGGGGGAGGTGGTGGTGGAGGGGGGGGGGGGGGGGGGGGGGGGGGGGGGGGGAGAGTGCGTGAGCTTACAAAACCCCTCGCTCCCATTAATTCCACCGTGATTCCATCTCCTTTGTCCTCCTCCCCCTCTTCTCGCCGCTCGCAGCAGCCGTCCTCCCTCCCCTCACACCGCTTCTTTTTAAGCTCCCACCGAGCGGCCCTCTCCTCTCCGTCAGCACCTCTCTCTCTCTCTCTCTCTCTCTGCGCTTGTATAAATCAATCCCGTCTCTCCTCTTCCTGCCCTCCCTCGGCGTTGCTGCTAGTAGCCAAGCGCGGAAGGTGTTGCGGGCACGGAAACCTCGCTCTGCCGCCCGGATCGATCACGGCTGAAGCTGAAGTAGTGAGGGCGGTCGGCGCGGCGGGCATGAGGGGGGGCGGGATGCTGTGCCGGTCACAGGCGGCGACGGCGGTGTGCGTGCCTGGGGACGCGCGGTCCATGGTGGTGGCCCGGCGCGCCGACCGCACCATCGCGGCCGGCGGGGACGGCGCCCGCGCCCTGCACGACGTCAGGTACGCGCGCCTCGGCGGCGCGGCGGCCGAGGGCAGCCGCCGCTCCGCGTCGCGCCGGTTCGCGGCGCCCAGGCAGACCGCGGCGGCGCTTCCGCCGCCGCCCCCTCCTCCACCTGCCGTCTCCAGCGCCGCGTCGTGCAGGCCGCGCGTGGAGACGGTGAGGCGGCGTGCCCGTGCGCCCGTGGCCGTGACGCTGCCCATGGTGACCAGGAGCCCCAGCAAGGAGGCCCCCGCCAAGGAGCTCGCGGCGGCGGCCAAGCGCGCCGCCGCCGCCGCGCCCGCGCCCGGCGACCAGGTCCTCCAGGTACGTAACGTAACTGACGACCGCGCCCCCCTGTCACGTTCAATTTTCCTTGGTTTCAGTTACCGTTTCCCCAGCATTTACTCGAAGAATTTCGCCACTAGTTACTCGCTACTAGTCCTTGGTAATAACTTATGCAAGCACAAGATGCTTTGCTTGTGATCTGAATATCTGATTACCACACCATCGAACTTTTTTTAAAAAAAATCAGCATACCATGTAGGCATGTAGCACAACAAATTAACCGTCTTTTCTATTCACATCCACGCCAAACTTATGGCATCAGAGGCCAGCATATATTCCAACTCCATACTAAAACACAGAAGCATATACCGTTGGCAGGTGAATTCTTTGACGTAAACAATGAGACAAATAGGAGTGATTAAAAAGGGAAAACAAAACTGACAGTCCCACCGGGGCCCAGGAATTACGTACTACTCCTGGGCGACCGCAGTGATGGAGGAGCATTCATTGATTGCGTCGGGCCGGGGTCAAACCGTAACAGGCGCGGGATACAGCAACGGCATTTACGCCAAAAAAAGGACTCGCCCCGCTGCTGAGAGCCTACCTGCATGAGAGCACGGTGAAAACAGGAGAGAGAGCTAGCTAGCTTTGGGCTCCAACCCAACCCAAATCGCGGCGGCGGCGGCAGGGACCCTCGCCGCAGACAGAGAGTAGTGAGAGACTGGAGGCGGCAACAGAGAGGCCACTGTTCCCAGTGGACCATTGCAGAACTAACCATGCGTCCAAAAAGCTACCACTGTTGCTCGATCGGGGCGGTGGATCACGCACAGTTGGCTACGCACGCTAGAGATCGGATCCGTCTGCTGTAGAAAATTAAAGTGGCGGTTAAAAACTTCCTTGGCTGCTGCTCACATTTGCAGGTGGTGGTGATGAAGGTGGCGATCCACTGCCAGGGCTGCGCGGGGAAGGTCCGGAAGCACATCTCCAAAATGGAAGGTGCGTAGGTTCTACTTTCTTGGTATCCACGCATCTAGTATATCATTTATAACCATCAATAAGCAAAGCGCGTGCCATAATCTATTTTTACCGTATCGTACCTACAAGCTTGAGTGTTTGTGGCCATTTTTTTGGCGTGTGTGCGTACTAATTCTTCCGGCCATAAATATATATACATCAATATAAGTTTGTCCTAGCTAGTTTTTTTCTTCTTCTTAACTTTGGCTACACACGGATATCGAAAGATTTATGCAGACCGGCCGGTACTTGCAGATCCGTTACGGAGCTCTTTTATAACGTGCAGTTAATTTTGTTTAGAGATTAGATGTTTTATAGGTATCATTATTTAAAGTTAAAAGAAATCTTGTAGTATATATTAAACAAACAGATTTAGACAGGCTTTTATTATTCGGAGGTGGTAAGCGCTAAACCAGCAGCAAATCATATATTCAGACTCCAAAGTACAAGTAGCGCCACGAATTCCGAAAGGTTTGCTGGGCGTTTATTTGTGCAAAACGCGCGGCCGTCACGGGCGGAAACACTTTGACGCGGTCCACCAAATAGACCAACCCGGCCACGACCCGCTCGCTAGCGCTGACGCCTAGTGCGTGACCTGGAGCGGGGGAGACCCGGCGCATGCATGCGCCTAGGCCGGATCCGAGAAACGCACTCCCTTGCATTGACTCGCTCAACCACCCCGTGCTTATATGGTACTAGCTCCAAACTTGTGTTAGAGCACGCCATGCCTGATGCTGAATGCATGGACATCTGGTACAACAACACAAGTAGCAATGCAAGCAGAGGGTTCGGGGCTCGCATGCTGCTTGGTGGAGCCCTGGAGCGTGTGGGGCCCCGGCCGGCCCTGCACCTCGCCGTATGTGCCCGGCCAGCGACGAGTCCTGCTGACATACAGATACGCCCAGACTGTACATGCAGTATATATACTTATCATATATACATATACAAACAGGTATGTATAGGGTCGGTGCTGGCTGCTGCGTGCAGGGCTCATCACCGCCCTGGTGAAACTAGACCAGACCTGGAGAACGTAGTCTCGGCAGGCAGTAACATTTCTTTGTTTTTCTGGGGGGCGAAGAAGCAGGCAGTAATATTTCTAGAGAGATAATATAATAGCAGGCAGTAACCTGTATAGCAGCACTGACGTGACGGCATATGGATGATGATGATGAGATGATATGATGGTGATAACTGCTACCGCTGCTGCAGGGGTGACGTCGTTCAACATCGATCTGGAGAGCAAGAAGGTGACGGTGATGGGCCACGTGTCGGCGGCCGGCGTCCTCGAGAGCATCTCCAAGGTCAAGAAGGCCGAGCTCCTCGCCTGATGATGAATCCATCCACCGAGCATCATCTCCATCAACCAACCTCCAATCTGGCTACATGCATGCGTGCACGAATCAACTGGAGAAGAAGAACAAGAAGAGAGACGAGAGAGAGGTTTCTGGCTGGGGAGAAATTAAATTAAATAGAAAAGTAAAGGACAGATCGATCGATCAGATAATGGTATGCATGCGTGTCATGGTGTATCGATCGGGGTGCAGCGCGTGCGTCTCATGCATGCGCGTGCCGTGGTGGTGGTGAACCAAGGACAAACCGTACGTGTATCGTCGTCGTCGTCAATCGTCATCGCAGCACCTGCTGGCTGTAGCAAGATCCTTGTTCATCAGCTTTTCCTTAATTTTCTGCATGTGCTCATCAGTTCTCTTGCTCTTTTATCTTGTATGTGGACGTACGGATTCGATCGATGATGCCATGGTGGCGCACGCGCACGTTCCGGCCGGTCCATCGAGGTCCAGGTGCGGCGTGTCAGTGTCGCCTGTCGCCGTGAGTGTTATGGACCCACCCACCATGCATGCATGCCTGATGAACTGATCTGATCGATGATGGGGAGAGCTTGTTGGCCGCTTTCCGTTTGGCACCGCGCCCTTGGCTGCGTTGTGTGTGCCTGCCCCAAGGACGATTAACAAGGCCAAGGCAACAAAGGGATCGGAGCGAGCATAGCTTGCTACCTTAGCGAGTTGTTGCAGTTGCAGCTCTTTTGGCGCATGGACCGGTCGGCGGATCGGATCGCTGGCCGTGCGCGCTTGATCTCACTGGCATGTGGGCCCGGGGTGGCGGGGTCGGCGTCCTCTCGTTTCCACAGATTTCTGTTTGGTATCTAGCTATATATAGTACGTGGACATGGTAGTAAGTAGTAATGATCAGTAAGAGATACTACTCTATGCTCCGGATCCGTACCTGATCGAATAATTTCCTTGTCAGCTACGGGTAGGGAGGGTAAAGATATTTTCCGACCGACTGACCGACCAAAGAGGGTCGGATAGTGATTCGGATATCATTTTCGGATATCGGATACGAATTCGAATACCTTATTCGGATATCAGATGCGGATACAATATGGGTAATATCCGTCGGTTGTCTGATCTGGTAATCCAGATAGTCAAATCAGATACTAGTGTACATTAATAAAAAATCTGATTTAGTCTCTAAAAATTTATAACTAATTCATTTCTAATCAGAAAAATATAAAATTAGCATCAAATTTTTTTAAAAATATAATCTATCTATTAGTACTATATTTGAATTGGAACTTATTTATTCCACATTATTCCAAATATATAAATTAATAAAAATTTGATTTAATCTCTAAAAATTTATAGCTAGTTCATTTCTAATCAGAAAAATATAAAATTAGCATCAAAATTTTTCTAAAAATATAATCTATCTATTGGTACTATATTGGAGTTGGAACTTATTTATTCCTAGTTTGAGAATTAAACTCAAACTCTAGTAATAATTCAATAATAAAAAATAGACTTGTTTTGCCTTTTTAAAAAACTTAATATCATAATAATAACTCAAACTCTAGAAATATTCGATTGCTTCTAAATATTTATGCATATAATAATTTAGAATGTCAACATCGTGTAATTGAGTGCCCAAAATGGTATATCATCTATTGTTAATTTGGTTAATCAAGTATGATTTTAGTTTGAATCTGGCCTCCTTGAACAAATGAATTGATTCGAGTGCTTGTCAAGTATCACCAATGTAATAAGTTATAATATCGTTAATTGAATGTCTCCAATCTACACTATGTTGCAAGTCAGAATGACATGTAATCGAATCTGTCTCATCTACATAAGAAGTTAAAAATATCATCTATACGTAATAAGTTAAAAATATCATGTAACTGTATATTAATTTTATTTGTTAAGCATAATATAGTTAAAATTTGGACTTGTAGGGTGTTCGAATGTCACAACACGTGTGATATGAATAAATGTTGCCTTTACTCGATATCTGAAGAAATATCCGTGTCTGATAGTAGCGGCATCTGGTTCGCTATGTATTCTTTTTTTCTGTATTCGATACACATTTATTGGTATTCGTGACCGAAGCAATACACATTCTTATTTGTATTCGAGTCTATCCGTGTTAGAATCCGAATCCGGTAAAAATATAAAAATAAATACAATATCATTGATATCTATCCGTATCCGATCCGTTTACATCCCTAGCTACGGGCCCGTACGTGCTCGTGCATGTGAACACACAAGAGATGAGAGCTAGGGAGCTCCGCGGACGATGCAACAATTTACCTCTATATGACAGTATATTGTTAGACAACTAATTCACTGAGCATGCACAGCACCATGTGTACGTGTCCGATCCCTCGGCACGTACGGATATCTGCCGAGAGCATGCATGTTGTTTGCTGTGAACAAACGCTGTTGACGGGCCTGTTGTCGACCGCGGTGGCGATCGGCCATACTTACCTGTCCGCTTCACGTTTCGCGTCGATCGATCCGTGCTTTCACGTGCGCGTCCAGCGTGGATTATTTTGGCCCGGTCTCATGCTAGTGTGCAGCGAGGCCAAGGCTGGAGACACGCCTCTAATTCCCTTTTGGCCTGGTCTCTAGCTTGTGAAGTATTGTACTAGTACAGTTGTTCGTCAGTTCGCGCGAGATCCTGCGCGCGCCCCGTGACACCGGCCGGCATCTGCCCGCGCGCCCTATGTCGCTGCGCGCCGGCAAGCTGCGGGCGGGCGGGCTCCCGGCCACACTGAAACGGCACAATCAAGTGTGTGTACATATATATATATATATATAAAGAAAAAAGTTTAATTTATAGTCAAAGTCTGAATAACCCCTAAACTATACCATTTATAATTCACTTTACCCCATAATATATTTTGTTTTTGTTGTTTCTCCATACACAAGTTGAATTTTAACTTCAAATTTTACAGGGTAGTAGTGGACATCACAATGCATACTAAATTTTTTTTTATAATTTCTTCATTGTTATTTTTCATATAATTTTGAACTTTAATGATTAATTTATTATTAAATATCCTAACATATCAAAATAATAATAATAAATTATGATGTATTTTTTCTAACATATATTATAATGTGTACTGTCATCTTTTAAAGTTTCAACTTAAAACTCCACCCATGCATGGAGAAATAAAAAAGATAAATTATATTAAAGGGTAATTTGAATCAAATAGCATAGTTTGAGAGGTACAATGGACTAAACGATAATTTAGGGGGTTATCTGAACTTTGACTATAGTTAAGTGGAGTAATTTAGACTTTTTTTTATATATAAATATGCTGTGACGACCAGATCGATCGACGGGAACAAATGGCTAAGCACGCTTACGCACGCAACAAGGGCACGGTCGTTGGGCGGAAGATTTTGGGTTTATCGATGCGGCCCTTGCTATTCATGCAAGCATCATTAACGCAACTAGCTAGCTAGCTAGCGGGGTCGCTACGAGACGACATTCCTCGGGAATTAGGCGGTCGGGAGGACGACCCATCACAAGGATTTAAGAAATGTAATCGAGATCTCGCGACGATGGTTGGGCATGGACCGATCACCGATGGATGATGCAGGTCGGTCGGCTCAGGTGTGCCGTCGCTGTCGGCGGAACATCGGACGAACGGGACGTGACAACGGCAAAAAGGAGCTAGGGGCCGACGCCCGGATTGAAATGAATCTGCCCTCTGCCCTGCTACAGTGCTACTCTAGGAGGCCGCAACCGTATGGACCAGCGACTAGCTAGCTGCGACGCGCGCGTGGGACCCGCGTGCTTCAGCAGCCGGAGCGGTGACAGATCAAGGCGTCGCAAGTTGAGCGCGCGAGAGTACATGCACGTACACATCACAGGGGGCCACCAGCCAGCAGGGACGGATCGAGCCATCGTATATATCTCATGCGTCCGTCCACGAGCCGTGAACGTGTACCGGCCGGCCGCGAGGCCTACTCCTAGCGACGTCGCAACAAACACAAGATGCTGGCGACGAACAATAATGCGTGCATCTCTCTCTCTAGCTGCTATAGCTAGCTCCATGCCTCGGCACACATTCCTGGTTTAATGCTCCTCTGTTAGTCCCATGATCTGAAGGAGTGTCCATGTAATCCAATTTGCACCCTTTGCAACATTGAGCAAGAAACAGCAGTACATCTTATACTGCATTGTGAGTTTGCACAACAAGTCTGGGAGAGATTGCAATGCTGGAGGTGGTGGATTGATGGCAGAAGGCACTAGCTCAGATGCCAAAGAAGGCTAGGCGACTGAAGGCAGCCTTGATGATTTATATGGGGCATGGAATATTTGGAAGGGTAAGGAACAGGCGTGATTTTGAGCAGAGATCAATGACACCACACCGCCCTCTAGTGACCCTCTAGTGACGCGCATAAAGGTGACGAGTGGTTGTTGTTTGTCACCTGTATACGAAAAGTAACACGCACATATTAGGTGCATCACCTTTTTATTCTCCTAGGGTCCCCGGCAAAAAGTGGCCCGTCACCTATGACCGAGCAAAAGTGACGCGGCTCATGAAGCCCGTCACCTGTAATCATGTCATAGGTGACGGGCCATACCGTCGTAGGTACCGGACAGTTATCGCCCGTCACCCCTCAAGTAAAGGTGACGACCTTTACTTAGCGCATCACCGCGTCTTGTGATGCGCTTAACCTATGGTCCTTGAAAGGTGACACATTACGTGTATAGTTCGTCACCTATGTGTATGCCCTTCTAACAAAAGGAATTATTGCAAGATATATAGTTTGTCACATTCGCATTACGTGCATTACGTGAAAATTGCGAGGTAACAATGCTGAGATTATTGCGAGATATATAACAAGACAAAAGTTTATATATATATACACACACATAGTCATGGCAGGTCCCTGATAACTTCCGCCACCTTGAAGATGGCGTAGCCGTATCCAGCGACGTTCTCCACAAGTGGCGGCTTCACCTTCGGTTTCCAAGACGGACGAGGTAGTCGTTCAACTCCTTGAATGAATCCCTCAAGACGCTGATTGCCCAGGAGTCGCCCATGATGAGGACATCACCATGCTGGACATGCACGAGCCAGCCTCATCTCCAAGCTACAAGTCGTCGCCAACATGGACTACGAGTTCGGTTCGGATTCAGCTGACCACCCTGCACCAAAATGGCGATATCTCCCTCATCCGGCATCCAAATGAGGTGTTCTTCGATGCGTTGGATTCGTGACGAAGAGACGCTTCATTTCCTTTTGGTCCTAGCTCCATAAGGTTTGTGGATCATTCTATGTGACCACGACAAGGTGCTGCGTCACCTGTTTTCAGCCTTTCGGGACTTGTATCGTGTCGGGCCTTCAGCCCAAGTTGTGGGCGCCCCCCTGGACGTCGCCCCCAACCTTAGGTCGTGAGTATCTTCATAAAATCAGTAGCCGCCACCATTAGACTCAGATTTTCTTTAGTTCTTGTGTTTTCCTTCGAGAAACAGAGAATGCATCGTTGTATCTGTGGCGACAAGTCCTTATACATTGATCCAAGGCCCCTATTCTTACTCTGCTCGACTTTGTCGATTAGTCCTTTTGAACCGAGTGCTTGAACCTCTCTTTGTGATTCGCTTCATTCATACTTGCAATTTTCAGATTGCGCGCTTATACTTTCTTGCTTGCATTCTTGATTCGTCTGCAGGAAAAGCCTTCTCGGCCTGGTCAATCAAGTTGTCGCTTGGTTGATAACCAACGGAGCAGTGGTGTAGCGGTTGCAGGGTTCGAATCGTCTTTATTTGAAGCCAGATCATCAACGTCGAGTCCTTCACCTATGGACTTTACCTCCAACCTCTCGAAAGATCGGGCCTTGCCCTCATCAGCCCAAGCCTAAGGTGTGGTCTGGATCGAACCCCGGATCATCAGGCGCCGGAGCAGGGGCCGGAGCCAGCGCCGGAGCATGGGCCAGCGCAGGCACCGGGGCCGGAGCAGGGGCTGGCGCAGGAGCCGGGGCCAGAGCCGCAGCAGGAGGAGGCGACCGACGATGGCGACGGCGGCGAGGGGAGGAAGAAGGCGACGATGACGACGACAATGACGAGTCCTGTTGAACGTAGCGGCGGCGCCTGGAATGAGAGCCGAAACCCAACATCGTCGTTGTACCTAAGGCGCGTGAGAGCAGGGGTGTGAGGAGAGCGAGAACAGGGGTGTGAGGATAGCGTCCGGCCTCGCAGTATATAATGGCGACGGCCAGAGATCGTGGGATCGAGAGATAAATGCAAAATGACGCGCGGTTGCCGAGAGGACGCGCGCGGTTTCCGAGATGGCGCACGTGCAGTCGTGCACAAAGAGGATACCTGCTGTTGCGATTCCCAGCAATTGAATGCAAAACGGCGCACGGTTGCCGAGATGGCGCACACGTTCACAGATAGGGTACCGGCGGTTGCGATTCCCAGTAGCTGCGTTTTGAATGTTTCTAGCATGCAGTTTGATGTGACATAGGTGATGGGCAACATATTAGTTGATGAAAATGAATATATTGAGTTGGATGTTTTTATTTTTGCAAAATGAGTATGTATATATGTGGATTTATTAGTGAAATATGAATGTTTGAATTTGGATTTTCAACATGAAGTGAAAATGGTGTATACTTGGTATTTAATTTGTATTAAGAAGAAAATATTTTGATACTCTAATGATGTATTTATGTAGGCTCCCATTAAAACCATCGCGAAGTTAAAAAAAATATTTGTTTCGGATATGTAAATGTCGTTAACCTTGATCCGCGGTGTTGATACGGCCATTCGGGGCCAGCATCGATATCCGCGATACGGTGCGGTATACGGACGTGTTGAAGTAGTACAGTCTTGGTCCCAATGAAGAAATCCTCAACTTTTTAGCTGGGGACTTCTTTATTAGGAGCAAGGCCGTACTCTTTCATCACGTTCGTATACCGCACCGTGTCGCGGATATCTATGTTGGTCCCGAATGATAGTGTCATCACCGCGGGGTCAAGGTTGACGACATATGCATATCCTAAATAAGAATTTTTTTCTTTTCGATGGATTTTCATAAAGGTCCTGAATAAATGTTCTGAATCATTATTGCATCCCATATGACATGGGACGACGAGTGTTCGCCTCAAACTGAAGAGTATCAAAATAATTAGATTTTAGAAATAACTTTTTTTATTCGCATGTGTTGATGTGATTTACGTGTATTAGTTGTTGAAAGTGGGTATATTGAGTTGAATGTTTATTTTAGAATGGATATGAATGTGTTGGATTACATTGCCTAACTGTTGGATTCATGTTGAACTTCTGACTGACTGTTGGATTCATGTGATTACTGTACAATTTGTTGCGGAAAGATGCAATAGTTTGTCACACTTGGTGATTATTTTTGATGTAACTTGTGTGATATATGAATGGTGATTTAAATGTGCAGTATATAGTCTCTATTTTGTGTGTTTGCAGGATTAAGATGGCTGCCAAATCCTAGATATGCTCCAGGATGCAGCCGGAAGCCAAAATGGTCCTGCTAGGGTCTATTATCAAAGGTGACGGGCAACAACCAAAGCCGGTCACCTTTAATATACACCAGGTGACGGCACCTAGAAGCACAGCCCGTCACCTTTAAAAATTTCAAGTGACAAGTGTTGTTCTATGCCCGTCACTTATGCTCGAACTATAGGTGACGTGCTATATGTTAGGCCCGTCACCTGTATTGGACAAAGGTGACGGGCGTAGACTTCATAGTGGGGGTCTGGTCACCAAGAAAGGTGTGGTTCTCTAGTGAATTCTGTCACCTATTACGTCACATAGGTGACAGGCAGATACCCGTCACCTTTCTGTTCAAAACAGTGATACAATAGAAGTGATGGGCCGTCACTTTAGGGAGATGATGCCCGTCACTATAGGGCTTTTCTTACATAGTGCCAGCAGAAGTTTTTCAAGAGATCAAGGAAGAAATCAATTGCAGGAAGATGGCCTGTGGGAGTCCAGAGTTCTCATCTTTTAATGTTTAGTTTCCTTGTGTCCGTGTATGAGTTTAAATTGTTTTATGTAATATCGCTCTAGTATGAACTCTGTAACTTGCTTCTTCTCCTACCTTAAATGACAAAGCAGTGCTCCCGTAATCTTTCAAAAAAAATATTTGAAGGAGCGAGTAATTTTGATAGTGAACAACCATTATGGTTTTTTTCTCCAAAAGGATGATAAGGGCTTTGCATTCATGATTACAAAAAAAACTTACAAGACAAATTACAACATAATTTACAAAATGCGACTATAATAACAACTCAAACCAACCAAACAAGAGTAGGATTCATGCAACATTCCTAGTGGACTGCAGGTTGTCGGTCAAAAGCTAGGTGGTAATGACTGGAGCTATTGTATATACACACATGTTGACGGCCGTTATTCGACCATCGTCCGTCAATATCTCGGGAATAATTTAGAGTTTTGCATTATGTTCCATTCATACTTTATTTAAACTAATAAAATTCCACAAGTTTTAGATGAGTTGTCTATGCAGGAGCAAGTGTACCAAAATTGGCCGCACTAGGAGAAAACCCAGGCCGGCCGGCCTCTCCTAGGCTGGCCGGCCTGGCTCCCTTTGTTCTGGCCACGTTATCGATCCAGGAACAAACAAACACAACCAGGATGATCAGGGATCGTGCACTTGAAGTCAGTTTGATCCGAGTACCCGAAAGGCGTCACACACGGATCGAAGGGACCACATGCATGTCCAAAACAGTTGCTTACCTAAAAAGCAACAGTTACCGATCTCAGGAGGAAATCAGAGATGTCCACGCGAAGATCGGTGTCAAGTGGCACCATCCCTAGAGGCCGGCCGGCCCCACATGGCGGCCAATGACGCTCAACTTCGCGTGGAAGTTACGTTAACCACCAAGGTCGCGTGGTCTTGACTCCTTTCACCGATTACCAACCTCCAGTAGCTATAAATAGGCTCCCCATCCTCACTTGTAAACACACACTCAAAAGGAGTTCTCTCTTATCTTTAGTTCTAGAGTTACGTTTAGTAGTCTATGAGTTAGAATCGAGTCGAGCTTGTCTCGAGATTCCGGAGTCGTCCTTGGAAGTCTGGTATAGCTCTTGTATCCTTCCTTTGACTTTTTCAATATAAGTTATCTTCTTTATCTTTTTGAGTCAGCTTTACTTTCCGTATTTATTTATTTAATTCCAAGCTCCTGCTTGTGTGCGGAAGTTCTGTCCTTTAGCTTAAGCTTTGTTCTAGTCTTAGTCTATCGGGACCTTATCTTACGGGTTTTCTCGCCCGGACTAGGGGGCTCAAGTTAGTTCTCTAGGTTGAGGGGGATTTCTCTTGAAGGCCTCAAGAGAAATCCTAACACCGAGTGCAGACGTGGTGTCTATCTTAGTGTTAGCTAGGAAGTGTGTTCCACCCCACGGAACTGATGTGGTAGGCGGCAGGTGGTGACAGCTCTGTCCGTCCCTTGTAGTCCACCACGTTCGGGTGTTTTCATAGCAGTAGATCATTGGCCGAGTTGGACCCCCCATTCCTCCCTCAGTCTGAGGTCCTTCCGCCCCAACCACCGAAGTAGGCTCTGTTCTCCCGATAGCTAGGTTAGTCAAGGTTTAGTCTAGATAGGCTAGCTCATCAGTCTAGAACTGTTTTAGGAGTCTTTCTCTCTCGTTGTCTTCCCAGCTACTTACCGCTCTAAGGTAGAGTCTCCTATGTGTCACTCGGTCATTGGTTGGCCACTAATCCTATTTACCTATCTGGCTTACCCCTGCTATCTAGCTGGTGATTACCTCCAGTAATATTTACCATCCATTCGATCGATACTCTTTGGACCATAGTGCTTCCCCGTGGAAATTCGATACCCTGGAATACTCCAAGGTGAAGCGCTACAGCGGTGTATTCTGTGCTCTTGGGGAATCTCTATTCTATTAGGCATAAAAAACGCCAACAAGCATTTCTAGCGCCATTGCTGGGGAAGCAATGTGGTGCTAAGATATCATTGAATCGTTTGGTAAATTTTGCTATTTTATTCACCGCTAGCTTTAGCGGGCTTACCATTGCTCTCTTTGTCTTTTTGATATATGCAGAGCAGTGCATGACCGGTTTCGACCTACCAAGCAACTTCACTCCAGATCCAGAAAGAATTGGGCGTATTGTTCGGCAGAGAACTGTCCCACCTCAGAAAAGGCTTACCTTAGGAGGAAGTTCGTCAATGTCTGTCTGAATGGCTCAGAAGACACTCCGTCAGTACTCGGCCCCATCCAGCAGCCATATCCCTACTGGTTTGGACAACACCCAAGGCACTGATGGCTTCGAGCTGAAGACTCGACTTGTCAACATGGTCCAAGCTAGCCCCTTCTGTGGGAAGGCAACCAAAGATGCCAACGCTCACCTCCAGAACTTCATGGAAGTGAGTAGCACAATTAAACCCAAAGGCACTACACTGGATAACCTTCGCCTTTTGTCTGTTCCCATTCTCTTTGCTGGGCAAAGCAAAGACGTGGTTCTACACCAACAAGGCAGACTTCACCACATGGAATGCTTGCTCCAATGCATTCGTGGCCAAGTATTTCCCAGTGGGCAAAATCAACGCCCTTAGGAATAGGATCTCAAGTTTCCAACTACTCCAGTATGAAACCATCCCAGAAGTCTAGGCTAGACTCCAAGATTACATAGCAGCATGTCCACACCATGGCATGGAAGAGTGGCTGATCATTCATAACTTTTTCCATGGCTTGAGTTAGCGAGCGCAAGACCACATCGATGCAGCAGCAGGAGGAGCATTCCTCTCTCTGGATGTTGCACGGGCCAAGTCGCTAATAAACAAGATCGCCTCTAACCAGAGTTGGAAATGAGACTGAAACGAACCGAGTTTTTGAAATGAAAACCCGACTCCCCGTACCGTCGTGATAGTTCCTGCATCAGTAGGTATCACATACAGAATTCACTTCAGGCGGTAAACATAGTCATTCTTCGAATAAAAGCATCCAAGGGTTTAATTATTATATAAATCCATGGGATTTGTAGTACGATTCCCTTACAAGCCTCTTGGGCTAAATCGAGCAAACAGAAAGCGGAAAGCGATAACTAGGCTTTGAGCCATCCTTCATCTTGGACAATCTTCCTCCACAGGCATCTTGAGCATAGCACCAGCTCTAGTCGTCTTACAATCCGTCGTTGTTGGGGTCTTACTCTTGGTCAATCCTTGCATCGTACCAATCTATCCCCAAGGAATGGGATAGGTCCACGTCACCATCCATATGCAAGCTTTAAGTGGACTAGTCTAAGAGGTATTCAAACAGATCAAGGATAAAGGCAGGGGTTTTCCTAAGCAAATGAAGTAATTCATTTTGGTCATCCACATCTCCTCGACACGGGCCATCCTGGCACTCCAGGTTTACGGGTCACTCACATCTCCAAAACCCACCAAGTCGGTACGAGAACTCGCTGTCAGACCCGGGGCAACGGGACTGCACGCGTGGCATGGAACATTCTAGACTAAGGGGTGGGGCATGTCTTGTACCTTATCCGTACTGTAAAGTACTCATATGTAAGTACAACTAGTCAGTATGAAAGGAAACTACCCGAAAGTAGTCGGTTAGGACTCCTAAGCTCGTACCAGACTAGGATTTCATGTAACCCTGTCCCCCCAGGATATATAAGGGAGGGCAAGGACCCCTCCAAAACACAACGTGCATACGCATAACCTCCAAGACAATACAAACGCATACTGCTGGCCGAACCTGTCTAAACCCTTGGGTTCCTTGCACCATCGAGTTCCTGATCTCGGTGACACCCTGACCACAAGCCTACTACCTTAGGGTATCCCTAGGTAAGATTGCCGGAAAAACACCGACAGCTGGCGTACCAGGTAGGGGAGCTCATCGAAGATCCATCGGCGAATTCGATGGCAACTTTCAGCTTCACCAGTGTCATGCCCCCTGCGGGCACAACTTTCGTCTTCGGCTCTTGGGTCTATGTCTCTGACGGCACAGGAGACTTCCGTCAGCACCTCGTCAACAACATGCCGGAGGCACCTGCAGCAACACCAAGCAGCGATCTCGACGAATTCGTTGACAGCCTCGACGAGATGCTGCTCCCTGAGCTCACCCGGGAGATCGAGAAGCTGTCCATTTTTGACGCGACTCCGACTCGTGCTGCACCAGGCTTCCCCGGATAGGACTCGACTCCATCTGGGGAACATAGTGACCGATTCCCGATTGGTTTGGGCAACACGACCACTATTTACCAGGAGGCCATGAAGTCTGAATTCTACTCCGCATTGGAGAAGGTTCTTGACGAACTACTCGAGCTCGGGGACAAGGGCGCCACCGCATGTCGGGAGGCCTCTATCTTCGACGACTATGACTCGGACTCCGATCCCAAGGCCGAACCCTACTTGGGTGGCCAGGGCTTGGTTATAACCTCCACACCGGAGGGTCGCTTCGTGTAGTGGAAGGGCATGAAACCCTCTGAACTACTCGAAGACGACGAAAGACTGGTCGCTCACCTTGACTCCCTACCTTTCCAAGAGGGCAGACCACTCGGTGAGATCACCCCCGGCGGAACTGTAATCGTAGACTACAACTCCGACGACCCATCCACACACCGCCACATCTTTATGGCGGAATCCGATGAGTACAGTGACAGGCACCGCAACGAAAGGCTTGAGCAGATCTCTAAGGATGAGCACACTACAGATGCCGCCAACGAGTCCGCTCATGACCGTGAGGCCCGTAGGCTGCACACATGAAACGTGCCAAGAGAAGAAGGGACACCAACGAATGGCACACACGGATTCATCGCGACCTCGACGCCGAGTTCGCAGCAGCACAAGACGCCGGGTTCAACACTCATGTCGCCAACATTGCCGGTATAACCGCAGTGTTAGCTGGCATCCTCGACCTGCAAGTCCAGACCACCGTCCGCATGGCGCAACAGGCACTGCTGCAGATCAACCAGCAGAACCCGATGCCCTCGGTTTCCCGTGGAAGGGGCGAGGGTGAGGGAGAAAGCCAAGTCAGCAGAACACCAGGGGGCAACCCCAGGCGACAAGCTGCTCCCTCCAACAACTAACAGGGAAGCCGTGGTCCGCAAGGAAGCCGACCAGTGACCCACACACCACATCCAGAAGGCTCCGTCCGCAACTACCGCCGCTCGGAGCTCGAGAAGCTCCCAACAGGCAACCTTCATGACAAGATCAACATGGGGTGCGATGCTCACTCCATCATTAACAATCAGAGGAAGGGATGCACTGGAGCCAAGGGAAACACTACACGGGATGACAACGGCCGCTTCCCTGCCTTCTCCTCCCATTTCGACAACTACAAGTACCCAGAGTGATTCAAACCCATCGGCATCACCAAGTACGATGGTAAGCAATCTCCTCAATAGTGGTTGCGATGCTACTACACCGCTATTGAAGTCGCAGGCGGCACCAACACCACCAAGGTCGTCTACTTCCCCATGGCCCTGGAGACCGCCCCACTCACTTGGGAGCAACCGCGGAACGTATTCATCGACAACTTCTAGGGGGCGATAGCTCGGGCAGGTACGCGACATGTCCTGTCCTAGTGCAAGCAAGAAAGGAACGAGCTCCTGCGCTCGTACACTCGCCGCTTCTTCGACATCCGAGCTATGATCGTCAACATCTCGGAGAGCGACGTCATCGACTGCTTCCACAACGGTCTGACTGACCAGGCTCTGTTCCATGACTTCGGCCGCAACCGCCCCAAGATTGTTGCCGCCCTCCGCGACATGATGCAGACCTGGGCAGACCAAGAGGAGCAGGAGCGTGATCGGTTCTCAAAACGCGGCAACGACTACAGCAAGCGCAACAATGACCACAACAATGACAGAAGCCAGCGGAACTACTTGGGATCCTCCCAAAGGCGCAAGCCAGACGATCTTGTCGCGGCTATTAATTGCACCCTGTGAGGTAAGAAGCCATCCAATCTGCAAGAGGAATTCGACAAATTCATGCAGAAGCAATGCCCATGGCATCCACACTCGAAGCACTCTGCTTTTGAGTGCTACGAGCTCCGGAAGTCCCTCAACACCCCGCCCTTGGAGAAGGGCGACAAGAAGAAGAATAAGAACAAGGACGATGAAGTTCTGGAGAACAAGGCAGACGCTCCGAAACAGGGCTAGAAATTCCAACCAAGAAGGCGAACCACTCGAAGTTGCAGCTCACCGGAGAACTTGCGTTGAAGTCCATCCAGCTGCAGGAAGGAGACTTGTCCAAGACATCCTTGATTAGGTCACAGCTCGACCCCAAATAGGAAAGCGAGCTCATCAGTTTCCTTAGGGCCAACCGAGACATATTTGTGTGGAAACCAGCAGATATGCTAGGGGTGCCCAAGGAACTGATAGAGCATAGTTTGAAAGTAGATCCTGATGCTACCCCCAAAAAGCAGCATCTTCGTAGATTCGCTCATGATAAGAGGGAAGCAATCAAAAAGGAGTTGGCTAAACTACTCGCGGCTGGTTTCATCAATTAGGTGTACCACCCAGAGTGGGTTTCCAACCCCGTACTTGTAAAGAAGAAGAATAATAACGAATGGAGAATGTGTGTTGACTATACCGATCTCAATAAGCACTTCCAGAAGGACCACTTTGGGCTACCGCGCATTGATCAAGTAATTGACTCCACTTCCGGCTTTGTACTCCTCTGTTTCCTTGACTGCTACTCGGGCTACCATCAGATCACCCACAAGGAAGAAGATCAAATCAAGACCGCCTTCATCATACCCTTCGGGACTTATGCCTACAAGACTATGTCCTTTGGGCTGAAGAACGCAGGGGCTACGTACCAGCGGGCAATCCAAATGTGTTTTGCAGACCAACTACACCGCAATGTTGAGGCCTATGTGGATGACGTGGTCGTCAACACCAGAATTCCTGATGACCTAATTGGCGTGCAGAGGCTAGTCTATTTCATCAGCGAAGTACTCTCTGAATCAAAGGTATGCTATCCTTCAATTCAGAAACTACTCTACGCAATAGTCATAACATCAAGGAAGCTCCGCCACTACTTTGACGAGTACAAGGTCTCAGTTGTTACTGATTTCCCATTGGCGGATATACTCCACAACCTGGATGCCACTGGTCGTATATCCAAGTGCGCAGTAAAACTGGGGGCTCTTTCAATCAACTTCAAGCCACGGACAGCCATCAAATCCCAAGCACTGGTCAATTTCATGGCCGAGTGGCGGGAAAATCAAGTACCAACCCAGCCAGCCGCCCAGAGCATTGGACGATGTACTTCGATGGCTCGCTCAAGCTCGAGGGTGGTGGGGCAGGAGTAATTTTCATCTCTCCAAAAGGCGAACAACTCAAGTACGTTTTACAAATCCTTTGGAAGGTGTCCAACAACGAGGCCGAGTACGAAGCACTACTACACGGTCTCCGCCTGGCAGTCTCCCTGGGCATCAAACGACTACTCGTGTACGACGACTCGCTGCTAGTCGTGCAACAAGTCAACAGAGAGTGGGACTGCACAAAGGAGGAGATGGACGCATATGCTACGGAAGTGCACAAGCTGGAGAACAAATTTGCTGGCCTGGAGATTCATCATGTCGTCCAGGACAACAATGTTGGAGCAGATGTACTCTCCAAGCTGGGATCTTTTCGAGCCCAAGTCCCAGCAGGAGTATTTGTCCAAAAACTGAAAGAACCGTCAATCAAGACCATGAATCAAGAAACCACCGGTATGGGATCCTCGGACCCCAGCCGGGAGGTCATGATGTTGGAGGTCGATTGGCGGGGGACTTTCATCGAATTCATCAAGGAAAAGAAGCTACCCCCAGGGGTGACAAAGAAAAGCCCAGAAGTAATACGCATCTTGAGGCGCAGCAAGGGACTTGTCATCGTCAGAGATAAGCTCTACAAGCGTGGAGCAAGCACAGGAGTACTCATGAAGTGTGTTCCAAGGGCATGGGGCCGCAATATACTACTCGAGATACACGAGGGTACATGCGGAAATCATGCAGCGTCACAGACATTGGTCGCGAAGGCTTACAGGGCAGGCTATTGGTGGCCAACAACAGTTTCCGACGCCGAGGATCTCGTACAAAAGTGCCAGAAGTGCCAATTTTTTGGCAAACAGTCCCACGTCCCGGTGCACAACCTCATCACCATACCACCCTCATGGCCCTTCGCATGCTGGAGCCTCGACATGATTGGACCTCTGACTATAGCTCCAGGAAGCTTTACACATGTATTGGTGGCCATCGACAAGTTTACCAAGTGGATCGAGTACAAGCCGATTACCAAGCTCACTCCAGACAGGGCAGTCGATTTCATCTCGGACATTATGTACCGTTTTGGCTACCCCAACACCATCATCACAGATCTGGGCTCAAACTTTACGGCAAACCAGTTCTGGGAATTCTGCGAAAACATTTCGATTGAAGTGAAGTACGTGTCAGTCGCACACCCAAGGGCCAATGGACAAGTTGAGCGGGCCAACGGCTTGATCCTGGATGGCCTAATGAAGAGACTCTACGATGCGAACTGCAAAAAGGGTGGCAAGTGAGTTGCCTCGTGTCGTCTGGGGGCTTCGAACTCAACCATCGAAAGCCACAGAACATACCTTTTTTCCTTGCCTACGGGTCTGAGGCTATACTCCCGGCAGATCAAGTGGCTCTCTCCCAGAATCGAGATGTACGACGAAGGAGAGGCGGACGAAGCCCGACTACTGTTGATGAAGCCAGATGCAGTGCCCTCATTCAGTCAGCCCGTTATCTGCAAGGCATCCGACGCTATCACGATCGCAATGTGCGAGAGCGGTCGTTCAATATCGGTGATTTGGTCCTTCGCCGCATTTAGGATGAAACTGGGCTACACAAGCTTAATTCACGGTGGGAAGGTCCTTTCATCGTGTTGGAAGTCACAAGACCAGGGTCATATCGCCTGCAGTACCCTGATGGCCAGGAAGTTCCTAACTCCTGGAACATAGGGCATCTCTGGAAATTCTTTACCTAGTTGAAGCTGTAAAAGCAATGAGCCAGCTGCATATCAGCATTTTCATAAATAAAGAATTGATTTCGCCGTAATTCGACCACTTTCTGCATGTTTTAACTCGGGGGCTCTGCCATGAGTTCTTACATCCTTTCGCCTACATTAAACTTGGGGGCTTCTCCACGAGTACTTGTGTCTAGTACAACCTTTAAGGCAGAAGCACTCGACGTCTTCTCACAGTTCCGGCCGCTGCTACGACTACTCGAAAGGGAGCGTTAAGGCACCCGCTGAAGGGGTCACCAAGCCCATTACACGGTCACGTTATCTCCATGCTACAAGTTGGATGTTAACAACTTAACCGTTCTCACAAGCTAGACTAGCGTACCGTATGATCGGGTAAATCCAGGTTAAGCCCTTTTGCTCTACGAGCACCTTTATGGAACGTCAAGTTACCGACTACTTCCAAGCCGATGGAACTTCGTGAATTGCTCCAAAGAGCAGTCGGCCGCCATCCCTTCAGTGAGTGGTTCTAGCTTCGCCTTGGGCCAGTATGACTTCACCAATGCGAGCGCCTGAGCTATATACGTCTTGGTGGCCTCCGAGATGTAGCTGGCAACCTTCTGTGGAGTCGCACGAAGCTTCTCTAGCAAGGACAGCTCGCCAGCATCACCTTGAACAGGGAACTCCACCATCTCCACGACAGCCTATACAACAGTCTTGAAGTCTTCGAGTTCTTTTTGGATGACATCTTTTTCCTCAAGCATGTTCTTGATCTGCTGCATGGCATCATGGAATTGGACACTTGTGTCTTCAAGGACCTTCTCAAGACGTTCGACGTCATCTGCGCCACGGTAAACAAGGTTCTTCAGATCGATAATCATATTTTCTTTCTTTTGCAAAGTGGATTTCAGTTCTGCGCGCAAGAGAAAAGAAGAAGTATTCGAGAAGTTTCAGGAACTACTCGAACAAACAACGAATCAAAGACAACAAGACAAGTCAACGAGTTACCTTTATGCGCTTTGGAGATTTTCTTGTTCTTTTCAACAAGCTCGGCTTTCTCCTTCTCAAGATTCCGGATTTCACTTTTGAACCACCAAGTCTCTTGAGTGCGCTCTTTCTTCAACTGGTCGAGCTCGTTGCGGAGGTTGAGCCTCTTCTAGATTTCTTCTTGAATGCGCTCCTCCTTCTCCTCCAACTTGCGATGGCCGTCCTCAATAAATTTAAGTTTCTCAGATTTCTCCTGGGATCGCTCCATCAAGTTCTACAAAGCAAAGTATATCAATTATCACCACTCAAAGAGAAACAGGGGATGAAGCAAACTACTCGAGGAAGACGAAAACTTACGGTGGTGAACTCGTACAAGTCTTTGAAGACCCCTTTGATTTGCTTTTTCTTTAGCGTGGTCAGATACGGGTCATCAATTAGGTTTGCCGCGATGGTGTGCCGCCAACCATAGGGCAACACTAGCAGCTCTTCTTTCTCCGCCGCATCCGCGATGGTTCCTGAGGCGCCCGCGGTGCCAGCATTCTCCGTGCCAGGGCCCTCTATCCCCGTGGCCTCGACGGTGCTGGTGCTAGGGCCCAAAGTACCTGCGGCTTGGGCGTCATCTGCGCTGGACTCCCTGGGCAGCTCGCCTGCCACTTCACCCACATTCACTAGTCGAGATATTGGCAGATTGGTGCTGGGAGACGGAGGAGGCATGATGGGCTCACCTTCGGGTAGTTCCGGTACAGTGGTCTCCACCTCCACTCGCTCCGGCTTGACTTCTTTCTCCGCCTCGACATTGGTGGCTGGAGGAGGGGGAGAAGGAGGAGGAGCATCGCCGGTCTCCAACGCTACAACATCCACTTCTTTCCTAGACTCGGGGGCTTGGGCAGCCGGGGCATCGTCAGGCTCCCCCAAGTCCAGAGCAGAGGAAGGACTGGACAAAGGACAGTTATATCAACTACTTGACAAGATAAATTACAAAACGGTACAAGTTTAAGTACTCAAGACTCACATGGAGGATCTTTTGGTCACCATTTTCTTCAATTTTAGAAGCCAGGGCCCCCGAGCGCTCGACTTCCTCGAGCTGCCAGCAGGCTCTTGTGTTTGAGCTTCCGGGGCACTCGCCGGGATCGGGTTACTGGGGCTCAGCATGGCGTCAATAGCAGAAGGGTCCACTGCACCAGGCTGGACGTTGACTACTAGTGCATCATCATCTCCGGAAGGGCCTGACTTTCCCCCGTCCTTGGAACGCTTGGACAGCGGGGATGCGGGTGGACTGCAAACAGAACAGAGGAAAACTCAGCAAAGAATATCAACACTGCAACAAGGAAGTTACTCGAGGACATTGCTTACCTCGGGGTGTCGTCTGACAGATCAAAAAGGGTGAGCTTCCACTTCCTCACACCCACCCGCGGCTTGGTCGGGTGGGTCGGAATCTCCATGGTGCTGCCCGCTTCCTTGCCAGACTTCTTCAAAATAGCTGCCAGAGGAAGATCGTCGTCAGAATCCATCATCTCTTCATCAGTTAAGGGATCACAATCTAAACGACTGGTCTTGAGCTACTGGAATGCACTTGGCTTGAGGTGATCTGCCCGAGGCAAGTCTGGATTGGGAGTAGGACAATGGTACAGCTCAGTGTGCCCATATAGAAAATAACAACAACAAGTCAATATTTAGTGATACTTCACAAATTTTGCAAGTAATCGACAGACAAATTACTCACCGGCGCCGGATGATTCACCGCACTGAAAAGCTTTGGGAAGTACGGAACACGAGTGTTCGCATCGAGTAGTACTCGGCGAACACGGTCCAGAGTCGTTTGCGAAGGAAGAACTTCTGCGGAAAAGGCGAGATGGATCGTTACTCCCTAAGTACTCGAATCCAAATCTACACCTTTTTTGTAGTGGCATGACACGCCTCTTATACATGGAGGCCATGACAGATACGCCGGTCACACCTATTTTCTTCTGCTGTCTATTCAGCTCAAGCAGTTCAGTGACTTGCAGCATCTGGTTGGAATTCAACTTCTCGTTCCACTCGGGCCTCCACACTGCCTTCTCTGCAGTTCTCTCGGGCAGTGCGGGTGGATGGCTTCCAATGTAGAACCACAGGGACCTCCAACCTGAGTGGTTTGTGGGGAGCGAGTACTCGATATACTCCTTCCCCTTCCCCTACTTGAATTGAAGTCCGGCTCCGCCAACAAAATATTGCTTCTCCTCAGATGGTTGTTGGCGGAGGTGGAAGAAGTAGCGGAAGAGATCAAAATGTGGCTTGATGCCAAGGAAATCTTCGCAAAAATGAACAAAAATTGGCGGAAGGAAGGTTTCCACTGAACCATTTCCTTCGGTTGAAGAAGACCTTGAGCAACCTTCAGAAGGTCAGCACGAGTGCACTTACTTCTCTTCCAATCGCCGGTGGTTGACTCCTCCTTGTTCCCCTTGGACGCCGGTTTCTTATTGCCCATCCTGAATGTCACGAGTTTCTTCACTCGCATGCGCTCGGGGGCTTCGAGAGAGGGGCGCAAGGACTCACTGGTGGAGAGGATGGACTCTCCGATTAGTTTGCCTGGGGATGGAGGACGGGCTCAAAGGGGATCTCGAACCCTAGATCTAAAGCAACTGGCAGCGCAGGAGGGTGAGAGAGCGAAATGGCTAAGGCGCAAGGTGAAAGGGTGAGAACTCTAGAGTCACCGCGCGGTTAAATACCCAGCGGGTAGGCCCAGACTTACTGTTCAGAAGCTGAAGAGTTTTCTCACCTAAAAAAGTGCGTGATTTGTTTTGAGTGGTTTTTTGGGAAGAATTTTGGGGAGTTTATTTGATTAACCAATTTTTCAGGGACCTTATCCCGAAAGAAGGAGTTTTTCGAATTTTGAACCAATTGATTTCCGAATAAACCATCAAGGAAGATTACGCACTCTTTGCACACATATTTTTTAAATAATACTGTTTAGTATGCCATGTTCTTTTGGATCCTTTTTCCAAACCTTGGGATTTGGATTCAAGGCTTGGGGGCTGCGGGACACGTGTCATCGATGGCTTATTTTTCAAAAATATTTGGAAGATAAGATGAAGATTCAAGACTAGTGGGACCCTCATCCTGATTCTTTGGATCAACCTAAGGCTTGGGGGCTACTCCATATGGAGTGCGATTTGCATCGCACTCAATAGAAAGAAAGATTCGAGAGTACTCGGGGCTAGAGCACCTCACAGCCTCGAGCAGCCAAGGAAAGTACTTGGCAGACACCTTCAAGATGGAGTTTCAGCAAAAATCGAAGGATGACTTCAAGAAGTACTCGAAGCCTGCAGTACTCGGCTATGAAGAGCTCGGGGGCTTGTCAGACCCGGGGCAACGGGACTGCACGCGTGGCGTAGAACATTCTAGAGTAATGTCACACCCGATTCTAGAAAGAACTAGATGCATCTCATGTGTGCGCCAGGATCATGTTCACACACACATGATAGACAGAAAAGTGTAATATATCAAAGACAATGCTCGTAAAGTAACTAAATAAAGTATTTAATAATATTACACTCCGAATAAAAGAGACACAAAGGTCTTTAAACGATACACCGATATACCCTAAACGAAGTCTGCAACAACTCCGTCTTCCACAGGCGATGACTGGTGAACACAATGCCTAGAACTCCTCGAAGTCGTCAAAGTTCTCCTCTTCATAGTTCTCTTCTGAACAGCAGTTGGGCAAGGGTGAGTATTCTTATGGTTGGTACTCAGCAAGTGGGGTGAATATGCAAGGCCATCAAGGATAGACTAAGGTTTACAATAGCGAGCACTTTTAGTTGGTCAAGTATTTATTAGCAAACATCTATTAACTAGATTTAAGTTTATACCATCCCACTTTAGAAAAAACATAAAGGTACCATCAACATAAACATAAACCAAGAACCACAACTTCATTAATCTTCAAGTTTCATTATCATGTGAGGGTCCAAGCCACTCTTAACCGTGAGTACAACTGTTATAACAGTTTTACACTCTGCAGAGGTTGTACACTTTACCCACAAATTGTGTTCCCCTGAGTCGCCCGGGTTTGCAAGGCCCTTAAACACTTCCGAGGTGAGTGGCGAGGGTACACTACGAAGCCTTTACAAAGACATGTCAAGAGCTAGGCAGCCCGCTAGAGTTTCAGTAGCAGTGTGGTCCATAAACCTCCCTAATGGTCAGCTCCTTAGCAAAGGCAGCTACCCCAAGAGGACCGGGCTATGACCCCTATCACTGACCCCCTCCTTGCCCTTTCGGTAAGGCCACCAGCTAACTACACATCTAATTAATTGGCTAAGGTCAGAGCCATATGACTTTGTGGTTGCACTGTTCACTTGGGTGGTTCTCCATGTTCCCATTAAACAAAGATGATCTTGAATTAACGCGGTATAACAACATTATGAAATGTGATCATAATTATAATAAGAGTAAACCAACACCTTTCCCAAAGTTTGCAACTAAGCGTGACTACCCAACATGAATAGTAAACCCCGGTGATTCGAGGCTTTGGGTAAAAGACTAGGTATGTCCTTAGCATAGGTGACCCATCAAGTTTATGCAAAGCAATATTAAGATAAAGTGAATTATCATGCTATTGTTTCGATAAAATAGAATATGCAGGGGAGGGAAGTCCACTTGCCTTCCTCAAATAGCTGTTGATTCTCTTCCTCGTAAGCTTGCTCTTGGTCTTGCTCGAACGTCACGTTGTCTACGCGATCACACAAACAAGCATACACAAACAAATAAGAAACAGTACAATAAACAGTACAAAAAGAGAGTAAAAAGATGATAATATTGTAGTTCATGATGCAAGGATCGCGTGAGCGCAAGAATCGCTGAAATCGGAGTTGAAACAATGAAGATATGGCTAAAACAGTGATTCAGAGACCTAACTGCGAGAGTTTTGAACTTCCAGGGGCTAGATCTGAAGAAATCAGGGGCCAAAACATAATTAAACCTTAAACAAAGGTCTGGGTGCAAAACTGGAGGTCCTGGACGGCGGGTACTAATTCTGGAAAGGTCAGGGGTCGGGACAGAAAATGAAAGGGATCAACTCTAATTATTTTTGTACTGATCTGGACTGCGGATTGATTTCTGGAAAGCCTAGGGGCTTTTCTGCAAAGATTCCGGGGATGGCTAGGGTCAGGCGAATCTGGTCCGTTGGATTAGAATCGTGCGGTAGGGTAAGGGTCGGGCGAGGGCGGCGGCTCGTGCGTGGCTCAGATTTGTTCTGGCCGTTAGATCTAGATCGAGCGGCATGACGAGGGTCGGCTCGGGTCGACCCGGCGGAGTAAAGGGTTGGGTGAATCGGTTTGGTGGCGCTGGGCGCCGGCGGCGAGCGAGGGCGGCGGTGGACGGCCGGAGCTCACCGAATTCGCTGTTCCGGGGCTCGGTTCAGGCTAGGGTTTGGCCGAGGAGATAGAGGGCAGCACGACGAAAGTGGTGGGGGGTCACGGGATGGCCGTGCGGCGACCGTAGACTGGCGGCCATGGCGGCGGGCGGAGACAGAGCTCCGGCGAGCAATTGGGGCCGCGACAGAGCGAGAGAGAGGGGGAAAAATGGGGGCAACTTGGTGCTCAGCACCTCGCGGAACTCCGGCGAGGGTTGTAGGCGTTGGAGAAATAGAGGGACGGCGAGTCGACGGAGGGGTGCGACACGGGGCGGCGGCATTCCTCTGATGAGCGATTTCCAGCGGCGTGCGACGGTGTGGAGTAGAAGAAGAGGTTGACTACGGCTCTGGGTGCAAAGCGGGGCTCCGGCGTGGGTTTTATAGGGGAGGGGAGGAGGCGGAGCGGCCGGGGAAAGGAAGGCGGCGGCTCACGCGGCGGCTTGCGAAGGAAAGGGGCGGGTACCGCGGCCATTATGGCAGGCCAGCGTCACTGGGAAGGAAGGAGGAGATGCGGGCGACGGCGCGGGGGCGAACATGATTCGGGGTGACGAAGAAAAGGAAAGGGGACGGAGGCGTGGACGATGGGCTACGGCGCGACGCGTCTGGTGTCGCGGCGGGAAGGAAAGAGAGAGGAGCGGGAGGAAGAAGAAAGGAAAGTAAGAGAGGAGAAACTGACGAGTGGGACCCAGCTGGCGGTGAGAGATAGGTGAGGGAGAGTGAGGCGGGTTTGGGCCGTGGGGAGAGGAAAAGAAATAGAAGATGAGGAGAGAAGGATTTGGGCCGGGCTAAAAGAAAGTGGGAGAAGAGAAAGAGAGAGAGATGCATGCATAAATTTTATTTTGTGGCTTTTATAAAAAAAATATTTAAAATTTTATTTCCTATATTTTTGGGTGTTACAAGTAAGGGGTGGGGCATGTCCCATACCTTATTCATACTGTAAAGTACTCATATGCAAGTACAACTAGTCGGTACAGAAGGAAACTGCCTGAAAGTACTCGGTTAGGACTCTAAGCTCGTACCAGACTAGGATTTCCATGTAACTCTGTCCCCCCAGGATATATAAGGGCGGGCTGGGACCCCTCCAAAATACAATGTGCATACGCATAACCTCCAAGGCAATACAAACCATACAGGACGTAGGGTATTACGCATACTGCGGCCTGAACCTGTCTAAACCCTTGTGTTCGTTGCACCATCGAGTTCCTGATCTCGGCGACACCCTGACCACAAGTCTACTACCTTAGGGTATCCCTAGGTTGGCTTGCCGGTAAAACACCGACACTCCCACTCCTCGCACCTCAATTGTCCCAGGCAGGAAAACAAGTCTAGAGGAAGGTAGAAGTCAAGTAACACTAACTATGAAAGTGAAGTCGGATCAAGAGTTATACATGACTGAGTACGTGGCTATACGTATAGTTTTCACCCTGCAGGGGTTGTACACCTGTACCCACTCGACTCGAAGCCAACCGGGAGCAAGTCGTCTGACTCCGAGACACCGGTCAACGAAACTGGCTGCAACGGCCCCCATCTTAAAGAAGGTCCAAATCACTTAATTCCTATTCTAACGGGTAGATCATGATTTTAGATGAATTATGAAACTTGTTTCATAATTTTCGGAGGTCTGATTGATTTATTATATTTTTTTAAAGGTTAAGATCATTTCTAAAAATAATTAATGAATTTGGGAAAAGAAAAACACACAGCAATGACACGTGGCGCCACCAGAGTGTGCCACGTGGCATTCTGACGTCAGCATGATGTCACTGGGGGTCTGGCCAGGCTGACGCCAGCATGGGCCCTGCTAAACGTCAGCGTTGACTGGTCATCGTTGACCAGTCAACGGTCTAAGGTCCACGGGGTCCATGGTTAGTGGGGTCCAACCGTCATCCTCAGCCAGAGGCTGACGCGTGGGGCCCTTGGTCAGGTCAAAAAGGAAAAGAAAACGAAAAACAGAACAGGGGTCCTTGGGTTGAAATAAGTCGGGCCGTCTCGTTGGCCCGCTTAGCTCGGCTCAGCTCGGCTCGAGGCGGCTCGGGTCCTTGGCTCAGCGGGCTGGCTCGCACGGTCCACGGCCTTGTAGGCGCAGCTCGGCCTATGGTTCCACGTTCACAGGACGGCTCGGTCTTCAGCTGGGTGATGGCCCACGAATGGCGCCGACCTTCTCTGCCTCTTGGGTTGGCTTCTTTCTTGGTCTTGGCCTAACCTGGCCCAGTCCGGTCCATCTCTTCCTTCTTCTCCTCCCAGCTGACACGTGGGGTCTGCTTGTCGGTCGCACTCTCTCTTTGACACGAGGGTCCCGACGGTCAGCGGCTCCCCGGATCCGGTGCGGCTCTATCCGTGTGTGTGCGTGCGTGTGTCACAAGCAGTGTGTGCGGGTGAACGCAAGCGAGCCGCTCGGCGATATGCCGTAGAGGCGGTCGCGCGCGCCATGCCGCAACGTCGCAGTTCTCGTGCGTGATCACCGCGCGCGGCATGTTCGCGTGCAAGGGTGGCGAGATGTCAGGCTCAGGCGGCTGTGGCACGCGTGGTGTTGGCAACCCAGGCACGCGGCGGTGCTCCGTCGATGGCAAGGCGGCGGGGCTAACTACGGCGAGGCAGGGCCGAGACATGGCCTTGCGGCCGGCTAGGGGTGACGCACGCGTGAGCGGGCCCTTGGCATCCCGAGGCCGCCCACGGCCGCGTCGCAGGCGTGGCTCTAGTGTTTCTGTCACACACGACGGCATGGCGGCGCTGGGTCAAAGGCGACGGCGGGCGGCGAGGCTACATGACAGCGTGGCGAGGCTCTTGCAGGCGATAGACAAGGGTAGGGGAGTCCTAGGGCTGTCTACAGAAGGCTCTTCGGCCGGTGCCGGCAGTAAGGGAGAGTGTCAGGAGAGGGGGAATGATGGCGCTCACTAGCGGGCTCGAGGGCGGAGCTCTAGACGCTGGGTGGTGGCGAGGTGATGCAGGCAGGCCTAGGGGCGCGGTGCTCGGGCGGGTCCTCCTCCGTGTGGTCGTCGGCGGTTTCCTCCTCCTTGCAGCTATGCTCCCCCTCCCGGGCTCGGCCCTTTTCCACGAGCTCAAGCAGCAGCGGAAAGGGGAAAACCCAAACGAGGGTCCTCGGGCTCAATTGCGGCGGCCGGGGGCCTTTGGACGGGCGGCTAAAGCTTGCCGCGGGCCCGGACGCCGAGGGACAACGATGGAGCTCGGGCCCGAGGCGCGGGGGCACGTGGCGTTGATCCGGCGGCTAGAGGCTAGGGTTTTGGGCGCGGCGGGGGGAAAGGGAGTACGCCGTGACGCCAGTGAGCACGTGGGGGTCGCGGCAAGCATCGCGGCGGGGCAGTTGCCCAGCTTGTCGTGAGGCGAAGCGGGGCGGCGACGGGAGAGGGAGAGGGGAGTGGTTTAGAGGAAAGGGATAAAGCTAACATGCGGGTAGGGGGTGCGTGTGTGTACAGTGTGGGGCAGGCGGCGCTGGGTTGGGCTTGCCGAGGGCTGTGCGGGCGAGCTGGGGTAGGCCGGCGTGGGGCAGGCCGGGTTTGGCTCCAAGATGGGTTAGGGTCCAGGTTTAGGTGGGCTGGGTTTAGTTGAGTTAGTTAGCTTAGGCCCCGGTTAGGGGTAGGTTAGTTTAGTTAGATTAGTTAGGGTTTGAATTTAAATCAAATTGGCTCATTTGATTTGAATTCCACCTAATTCAAACAAACAAAAACCCAATTTAAATTCCACAACAATAAACGAAGAGATTAAATAAATTTCAAATAAAATCCAAATGATTTCACACTAGCATGAAGTAAACTTATGTTTTAATTATTTTATTTCAAATGAAATCCAAATGATTTCACACTAGCATGAAGAAAGAGTTAATCTTAGGGTTATCTAGCTAGTTACAAAATCACACATAAAAGGTTTTAAAATTTTTGCATTTTTGTACTATATAACATTCCAGTAGAAGTTGGGATGTTACAGACTCCCCCCCTCACAAGAATCTTGTCCATGAGATTAAAGGTCTACCTGGTCCTCGCAGAGGTGTGGGTATAGCTTCCTTAGGTCTGACTCTTTCTCCCATGTGGCCTCTCGCTCAGTGTGGTTGTTCCACAAAACTTTGCAATAGGGAATTGTTGCAATAGGGAATGGTAGTTCTCCTCGTCTACTTCTCACCTCTGGATAGTATCTGAACATGGTACTCCACGTACTCTAAGGTTCCTTGCAGGTCAATTGCTTCTTGTGATATTTCCTCTGCTTCTGGCACTCACAGGCACTTGCGTAGATGGGATACATGGAAAACTGGATGTACTCCGGTGAGTTCTTCTGGTAGCTGCAGCTTGTATGCTAACTCTCCGATTCTCTGAATGATCTGATATGGTCCAATGTACCTGGGAGCAAGCTTCCCTTTGATGTGAAACATCTTGGTGTCTCGAAGTGGGGATACTTTCAGGTATACGTAATTACCAACTTCAAAGGTTAGTTCTCTTCTCCTTTTGTCTGCAAAGCTCTTCTGCCTGCTCTGGGCGGTTTTCAAACTCTCTCGGATCTTGGTCACATTTTCTTCACCTTCGTCAATCGTGTCGAGGCCAAAAAAGGCCTTTCTCCAGTTTCTGATCACATCAATGGCGTTCTACACTTTCTGCCATACAAAGCTTCAAATGGTGACATTTGGATGCTAGCCTGGTGGCTGTTGTTGTATGTGAACTTAACATAAGACATACTCTTCTCCCAATCAGTTCCGTAGGACAGAACACACGCTCTCAAGAGATCTTCTAGAATCCGATTCACTCTCTCAGTCTGGCCATCAGTCTGCGGGTGATAAGCTGTGCTGTACTCCAGAGATGTCCTAATCGACTCATGCAGTCTCTGCCAGAATCGAGCGGTGAACTGAGATCCTTTATCAGATACAATGCTCCTCAGTACTCCGTGCAATCTCAGGATAGTGTCGATATACAGCTCTGCTAGCTTGCCAACTCGATAGTCTTCTTTCACTGGTATGAAGTGGGCTACTTTGGTCAGTCTATCAACCATCACCCATATTGCATCGTGGCCCTTCTGTGTACGTGGTAACCCAACGATAAAGTCCATGCTGATGTCATCCCATTTCCACACTGGTACTTCTAGGGGTTTGAGTAGTCCGGCTGGACGCTGATGTTCTGCCTTGATCCTTCTACAAATGTCACATTTGGCCACAAACTCTGCTATATCAATCCTCATGTCATTCCACCAGAATCGGTCCTTCAGGTCTTGATACATCTTGGTACAACCAGGGTGTATCGAGTACTTGGAATTGTGAGTTTCGTTCAAAATTTTCGTTCGAATACCTTGGTCATTGGACACACAATTACGGTCTTGCAGCCATATGGTACCTTGGTCATCGATTCTGTAATCGGTGGCCTTGCCTTCTAGCATTAGCTTCTTGAGCTTCTCAATCTCTAAGCATTTCTTTTGGGCATGCCCGATTCGGTCCTCCAGATCGTACTTGATGACTAGCTGATTCAATTGTCCTTATTCTACGATCTCAAGTCTCAGCTTTTCTAGCTCTTCACACAGATCGGGTTGTTCTTCACGTACCATCAGGTTATTGCTGTAGCTCTTTCTGCTCAGCGCATCTGCTACAGCATTGGCCTTGCCGGGGTGGTACTGGATGTTCAGGTCATAGTCTTTGATCAGTTCTAACCATCTTCTTTGCCTCTTGTTCAGCTCTGCCTGGGTGAAGAAGTACTTTACGCTCTTGTGGTCGGTGTAGATGTCACACTTGTTGCTAATCAAGTAGTGTCTCCATATCTTCAGGGCATGCACAACTACTGCAAGCTCGAGGTCGTGAGTAGGGTAGTTCTCTTCATGCTTCCTCAACTGTCATGAAGCATAATCTAGAACTTTTCCTTCTTGCATCAAAACACAGCCGAGTCCTTGGCGCGAGGCATCACAATACACTACGACGTCTTTCCGGATATTAGGAAGGGTAAGAATGGGGGTAGTAGTGAGTCTGGACTTAAGCTCTTGGAAACTGGCTTCACACTTGGGCGACCAGACGAATGGTACGTTGTTCTTGAGCAATTCTGTCATTGGCTTGGCAATCTTAGAGAAGTTCTCAATGAACCTTCGGTAGTATCCGGACAATCCTAGAAAACTTCTGATATCAGTGACATTCTTGGGTTTCTTCCACTCTGACACTGCTACGATCTTCTCCGGGTCTACAACTACTCCTTCTACGGTCAACACGTGACCTAGGAAAGCCACTTTCTCTAACCAGAACTCACACTTGCTGAACTTTGCATAAAGCTGGTTCTATCTCAATCTTTCTAGCACTATCCTCAGGTGCTCAGCATGCTCTTCGACAGTCTCCAAATAGATCAAGATGTCATCGATGAAGACCACGACGAACTTGTCTAATTCCTCCATGAAGACCTTATTCATCATGTTCATGAAGTAGGCTCGTGCGTTAGTGAGTCTGAAGGACACCACATTGAACTCATACTGGCCGCATCTAGTCACAAAAGCAGTCTTCAGGATGTCACTCTCCCTGATCTTCATCTGGTGATAACCGGATCTCAGATCAATCTTGCTAAAATACTTGGCCTTCTTCAACTGGTCAAGCAGATCATCTATTCTGGGTAGGGGGTACTTGTTCTTGATGGTCACTGCGTTCAGGGAACGGTAGTCGATACACAACCTCATGGATCCGTCCTTCTTCCGTACAAACAACACTGGTGATCCCCATGGGGAAGCACTGTGTCTGATGTACTGTTTGTCTAGTAGCTCCTTCAACTGTGTCTTCAGCTCTGCAAGTTCTTCAGCAGACATGAGGTAGGGTTGCTTTGCAATCGATGCGGTGTCGGGTACAAGGTCAATGACAAACTCAACATCTTGGTCTGGCGGTAGCCCAGGCAGCTCTTCTGGGAGCACATCGGGGTACTCACAGACTACGGGTACTTCTTCTAGGGTTTTGCTCTGTAGGTTGTTCAGGTTATAGGCTTGTGGTTCCTTACTGGAGTTTAGGGGCTCAACTTCCACTTTCTTCCCACTGGGGTGCACTAGGGTCACTAATCTAGGTGAGCAGGATATGACTCCCTTGTGCTTGGTCAACCAATCCATACCCAACATTACATCTATCCCATCTGATTTCAGCACGGTTAGATCAGCTAAGAAGGGTAAACCCTGGATCATGATTTTTACTCCCTTACGTATCTTTGTGCAGCTGATATCTCCTAGCGGAGAACTAGTTATTATGGGATGATTTCTTAAGCTCATCGGGAGGGATTTTGTGCAACACATCTTGTAGAAACATAAGAACAAGTGGCTCTAGAGTCAAACAACACTAAAGCTTTAGTACCGTTTATGAGGTACTCACCTGTCACCACATCTGGTGCGTCGCGTGCCTCCTCTTTGGTCAGGTGGTTCAAGCGGCCGCGGTCAGCGGTGCACGGTGCCTGTGCTGGCTTGCTGGCGAAGCCTGGCGCACGTGCTGGCGTCTGTATCTTCTTGTCGGGGCATTCGAAGGACTTGTGATCCGGCTTGTGGCCAGAGTAGCACACAAATGGCGCGGGGCCTCTGTTGGTCCTCTGCAGTGGTTGCTGGCATTGATAGCCTCCTCCTCATCCGAGGCCTTGTCCTCCAGAGGTCCTGTGACTTGGGTACTGGCCACCTCCTCCTCCTCCAAAGCACCGGTTCGGCTGACTGGGGTCCGAACGTAAGTAGCCTCTGGGTGGAAGGGGTGGTGCGCTTCGGGGCCTTAGGTTGTTCCTGTCCCGGTGCAGCTGCTCATTCCTTCTCCTCTTGGTGCGTTGATAATCCTCCCAAGTCATCCTCTCACGTTCCACGGCTATGGCAGGATTCACCAAGCCACAGAGCGTAGGGTACTCGCATCCCGTCATGATTTGACGGATACCATGGTGCAGTCCTTGGAGAAACCAAAACTGCTTCTTTTCTTTGGTGTTGGTGTCATCTGGCGCATACCTCATCATCTTCGTGAAATGGCGCTCATACTCCTCCAACTTCATTTTGCCCTGTGTCATCGTACGAAATTCCTAGGTCTTCTGGATGATAACCTGCCTTGGCACATGCTAATCGCCAAAGGCCTCGATGAAGTCATCCCAAGTAATGGGAGCGGGGTCCTCATGGGAGTCGCAGTAGCTATCCCACCAGGACTTTGCTGGGCCCTAAAGCTGGTGCACAGCTAGGGCAACACACTCTTCATCAGTGCAGTTGGTAAGGTCGAGCTTTGTCTTAATCACCCTCAGCCAATTATCTGCATCCATAGGATCATCAAAGTAGCTGAAGGTTGGGGCCTTCAAGCGGATGAAGCGCTCGATCTTCCACTGGAGATCTTCTTCAGGTGGGCCATTGTGATTGCCTCCGTTATGGCGGTGCTCAGCCACCTCAGCTAGGCGCTGCAGCAGTTGGGTCTGCGCGGCCATGACTTCGGCGAGGTACGGTGGTGGTGGCGGCATCTGCTGTTGGTTGGCATTCCCATTGCGTCCAAGCAGTGGTTGTCCTCTGGCTTCAGCATCAATCTCCTCGTCGACCTCCTCTTCCTCTTCTTCCTCGTGGTGGTTCTGCTCCTCTTGTTGTGGCGCAGTGCCATGGGCGCAAGCTTGTCCCCTTCCTCGACCCGCAGCAGGCGCGGGAACTAGAGGTGCACGGCCACGTCCACCACCGACAGGGCGTCCACATGCGCATCCAGCATTAGGGGCTTCCTGACGTGCAGCTTCCTCAAAGCGGGCCACAAGGCAGTTGGATCTTCTAAGAGACACCTTCTGAATGGAAGAGGTGGGGGTTTAGACGGTTTAGACTTGGTACGGCTCCCACCACATCAGAGTATTATACAAACATAGAAAATAGATTTACAGTCACTCAATGAGAAAATCCATGAAATTCAGATTATAATATCATCATAAGATCCAATCACTCATGCATATAGTACAAGAGAAACACTGGTGCTATCTCGAGGCAAATCCTAAGCCTTGGAGATCTCACACTCAACTCACGCTCTACGGTACAATGCGACTGGTACAAAAGGGTGGACTCCTAGTACAACAAACTAGACTCTCATGGAAACTCTAACAACTCCGTCGGTATACAACGTCGGCTCCACTACAAGACTCATGAGACTACCTAACTCTCACTACTGTAGGATACGGCACTTCTTGTAGGGAAGTACACGCTTGAACTACTCGAGGTAGCTCTGGGGGAAGATGGTGTCGATCGCATCGATGGCCTCGGTCACCTCCTCGGTCTCGACGGGTGCTGGCATCTTCTCGTGGGGGCACTCGTGTAGGCGAAGCTCGGTGGGGATCAGCTTGAAGTTCTCCCTCCTCAGCGGCGGATGGTCCTCCTCTGGTAGTCGGTCTCGAAGCTCATGCAGCTCTCCGACGCGGATGGAGTCTGACAACTCTGACGTCTGCAAGGCGCGAGCAGCCTTGTCGCGGTAGAAGATGGCGGTGCGAGTAAGCATAGCTATGTTTCACTTGTTGCACTCAGAGCGGTACTCTAAGTCCTTGGCGTTGTTCCTGCTCTCGAGGTAGCTCCGGAAGTTGGCATAGTCCTGCAGGTTGTCGACCTCGCCCTGAAGGCTACGAAACTCTGCCTCTCGGTCCGTCACTCTGTCTATCAACTTGTTGATAGTGGTGACGTAGCCCTTCTCTTTCCTCTCCCACTCAACCTCCTTGCCGCGAAGGATCTGGAGCTCCTTCTCGGCCTTCTGTAGCTCCTCCTCAGCCTGGATCCAGGCCTGTCGGTGTGCCTCCTTACTCAGCTGAGCGTGCACTCGAGTGTGAATGTCGTCCTTAGCTCTCTTTGTGCTGGTCACGCTAAACGCTCTCCAGTAGCGAGTATCCTTCTCGTACTCCTCGGCGAGCCTGGCGCAAGTGGGGTACCCGTCGTGGATCACCTCGATCTCACAGTCTCGACTCTCCATCAGGTGGTCCAGGTCAGCGAGGTACGAGCCGGTGGCTCGCGTCACTATCAGACCCTCCTGGTTTAGCGCTCTTGGGTCCTCGTCTGGCGAGGCGGTGTAGGGAAATAGTCTGAAGGGGGTGTCGAAGGTACTCCTCCGGAACTTGGTGAGTAGGATCTTCATCATCTTCCTTGCTGCTTACTGCACGGCGGTCTCGTCGAGTGTCGATGTGCTGTGGGTTATCTCTCCCTTGAACTCTAGCACCTCTGGGTCAGGAACTACGATGAGAGTGGCGGTGTGACAGAGGTAAGCGCGCCACTTAGTTGCTCACACTGACAGCTTGACGCAGTCTGGGTTGATGCCGATCTCTCCTAGCACAAGTCTGAGCCAGCGAAGGGCTCCTCTCTGGCAGTGCAACGCGTAGGTGGCGGGCTTGTGCGTCACACTCTCCATGGCGACTCTCTTCGTGTCCTCCATACTGTGAAAGAACGTAAGAACGATGTTAGCATAGGTGAGAGAAAGTCAACAATAGGAAGGAAACAGAACCAAGGTAAAGGTATAGTATAGATCAAGAGGGTATATATAAAGTAGATGGAGTCGTATATACTTCTTATTTCTAACGGCCGTATCTAGGGCTCATGCTACGGTCAAGTATGGCTTTGATACCAACTGAAACGAACCGAGTTTTCAAAATAGAAACCCGACTCCCCGTATCATCGGGATAGTCCCTGGATCAGTAGCTATCAGATACAAAACTCACTTCAGGCAGTAAACATAGTCATTCTTCGAATAAAAGCATCCAAGGGTTTAATTATTACATAAATCCATAGGATTTGTAGTACGATTCCTTTACAAGCCTCTTGGGCTAAATCGAGCAAACAGAAAGCGAAAAGCGATAACTAGGTGTTGATGCCAGATTTTGACACGTGTTGAATCGGCGTCAGGAGGAGAAGATTGGCCGATGCGGCAGATCTGAAGGCTACAGTAAGGAATCGGCGGATTGAGGTAACGGTTGAAAATCGGCCGATTGGTGATACAGCTTGCGCCACCAGGATGGAATTATTTCGGAGGGTCCTGGTCAAAAGTTTGTCAACAGGGCAGCGCTAAGTCGGTCAAAGAGCAATTGAAAAGAATCCTGATTGGATTAGGGGACGGCGGCGGAAGATTCTACGGGAGTCCGTTTCCTTTAAAAGTTATTATAGATATGGTAATTTTCCTATTTTTTAATAAGATTGTAACAAGTCGTGATCGACTAGGAGTCCTAGTTTTAGGGTATAAATAGGAGTCGTCAGGGTCTTGCAAAAAAATCAACACATCAACCAACAACAGTACTTCTACTTTTCCAGCAATTTACTTTCAAGTCGGCGACTTCGCCAATATTTTTCTTCTTTCACGAGTTCGTACGGATTGGCAGGGCTGCATCAACCTGATCTCCGGCCAATTGGTAGGTTCCGCTTACCGAGTAATATCCGAGCTTTAACTACGGGCGCATCGCTGTGGTTTCGTTTGGATTTATTCACCAGTTATCGATATTTACTAGAATTGCAAGTTTTACCTGTTATTCTAGTATTGTCACCAGTTATCCAGCTTGAGATCAGAGTAATCGGCTTCGACGTTATTCTTCTTCGATTTATCATCATACAGCTGATTAGATCTATTTCAAGTGTTGCCTCTGTAGTAATCGTTTAGATCGCTCCAGTAGTTTTCTTTACAATTACTACACGATTATCGGCTGATCCATAGCCGATCATCTCTACAGCAAATCGGCCGATTCGCCGCCGATGCGCTCCTCAGGACAGATCGGAACTCCAGCCGATCGACGCGCCTGGAATTTAATACTCTATTTCCTTGTCAATCAACAGGTCAGATTGACTGGCACGCCGCGTGAACCGCACCAGGTCGATAACCCGAACAGGAGCTAAGCAGATTCTCCCGGGTCGTGTGTTCGACGCTGAAGACCATCGGCCGATTCCTATCCGGCCGATTTTAGCGCCAACACACTTTTGGCACGCCTGGTGGGACCATCCAAGATCTGATATGTCGAAGAACGCAGAAATCTCCGACAGCAACATCATTGAGGTCACAGAAGCGGATCTCAAGGACGACCAGAGGGAAGAATTGGCTAAACATCTAGAAGATTACAAAAAGATGTACCTCCAGTCGTTCAGTCGTACCAGAAGTGGGGAGGCAGTCAAGAAGGCTCCTATTCTAGCGCCTCGCCACATCACCATCGCTGAGATGATCCAACAATCCGTTTATCAGGCATTCATCGACCAATCCTCAGTGATGACCAAAACGGTGTATAACGCCGTCGTCAGCTCTCTGGCCAGCGGAGCAGTCCAAGGCTATCAGGGACCAGCATATGCCCCGCCAACCAGTTTGCCAGCCAGAAGCTTACCGTGCACGTCCCAATCGGCTCCTCAGCCGATATTGACGCAACGCGAGGGGTACAACTCTCCATTGCCCCCAGCGTCTCCATGATACAGCGGTGCACCATGTCTCCCATCACAGACACCGCTTCAACCCGGCGACGACGTATTTTCCCGAGCCAGCGAACGGATACGGGAGTTATTCAATCTAGGTGCCACACCAATCGGCCGCCCGGCCGACGGTCCCCCAGTATCAGCCGATCTCAACAGAAATCGGCAGGGGGGCAAGCGCTGTAGAAGCATTCAGAGGCGCGGCGCCAACAATGACATACGATGGGGGGGGGGGGGGGGGGCGGATTCACTTTGCCATCAACTATCGGCTGCTCAGCAAAATTCGCCGATTCATCACGCAGCCGTGCCAGCTCTTCAGCACATGCCCGCACCGCGAACAGCTATTCATCAGCAACAGGTGGACTGGATAGCAAGAATAGCAGAAGTAATCCAGGATCAGTTTGGATTGAAGCCAAAAGTGCAAACTTACACCTACAAGACGCCATATCCATCGGCCTATGACTTGCTGCCGTTCCCACACCGCTACAAAGTTCCTGATTTCACCAAGTTTTCAGGGACGGACGATACATCCACTGTGGAGCATATCAACCGATTTATCATCCAGTGCGGGGAGGCTGCCACGCAAGATGCTCTGAGGGTGCGTTTGTTTTTGTCGTCTCTGTCCGGATCGGCCTTCCAGTGGTTCACCACCTTGCCGCCAAATTCTATTGTTACTTGGGCCGATCTGGAGAAACAGTTCCACAAGTACTTCTATGCAGGAGTACACGAGATGAAGCTCTCGGATTTGACCAGCCTCAGGCAGAGGAGCGACGAACCAGTGATGAGATATATACAGAGGTTCAGAGAAATCAGGAACAAATGCTACAGTCTGGCTCTGACCGATGCACAGTTGGCCGATATCGCTTTACAAGGCCTCTTGCCACAAATCAAAGAAAGATATGCTGCCCAAGAGTTTGAAAGCCTGAGCCAAATCGTCCACCGATTGTCAGGACAAGAGGTCCGACCGTTTGAACAGCGGAGGAACTTCCAAAAGAAGGTGGCATACTTGGAAGGATCTGAATCCGATGGGGAAGAGGAAATCGGCCTGGCAGAATGGGTCAAAGGGAAAAAACCGATATCACGCCCTTTTGGGAAGGAGCCAGAGACATTCGGCTTTGACACGTCAAAGGCCGATAAAATTTTCGATTTATTGCTTCAGGAAGGGCAGATTAAGCTATCTCCGCATCACACCATCCCTTCGGCCGATCAACTTAAGAAGATGAAGTACTGCAAGTGGCACAACGCCACTTCTCATGATACAAATGAATGCAAAGTCTTCCGTCAGCAGATACAATCGGCCATCGAGCATGGGAGGCTTAAATTTGAAACCCCAGCTAAATCGGCAAAACCGATGAAGATGGATCAGCATCCCTTCCCGGCCAACATGGTTAATGTTGGAGGAAATTCAAGTCAAACCAAGGTGCTGACGTCAAAATCGGCGAGAAGAGGCGGCGCCGTCGATCCCAGGAGGCAGATCACGACAGAAGAAATCAAAAGGAACAGGCGAGGGCCAGAACGACTACGCAAGCCCGTTACCTCCCAGTTCTTACTCAGTAAGTATCAGCAGCAGCAAGAAAAAGCAAGATACCAAGAAGAGATGATACGCCGGCATGAAGATCACTGGCAATATCCATTCTTCATCCATTGCTGGGAGAACGACATCAGATTGCCGTCTGCCGATAACTGTCCGGAGTGTAACGAAATGAACTGCAACGATCGCCTGAAGCCACACTCTAGGGACAGAAGATCAGAGCCGATCAGAAGAAATTGGCACGGACGAGAGGAACAGCGCGTTTCGGTGCATGATCGGCTGGGGGGCAGAGTTGACCAGTACCACCGGTCAAAAGGCAAGATCAACCAACAGGATGGACTGGGGGGCAGGATCAGCGGGCACGATCGGCTGGAGGAGATGGCTGATGACAGGGTGTCGGATGAAAATCCCCTAGGAAGAGAACCAGATTGGGAACACGCCAGATGATCGGCCAAACCAGCAAGTCCCAGGTGGTGTCCCGATAGCCTATCCAGATCCCAGAAATGGAGAATCCAACGCCTACGCCAGTGGGAGCATCAAGAAGAAGAACAGAGGCAGGTGCCAGAGAAAAGAAATGTTAAGTCTCGAGTGTGGCGCCCAAAGAAAAATGATCAAGAAACAAATAACCAAGAATCGGCAGCAGAAATCGATATGGTGTTCATACTGCCGATGGAGTTCATGGCGCCCAACGATCGAGATAAAGCGACAAGAACGGAGGAGGAACAAATGGCACAGCTGGTGTTAGAGCCGATGACGGCTACGTTTGAGAAACCAGAAGAAGAAAAACGGCAGCATCTCAAAGCGCTGTTTCTCAAAGGCTATGTTGACGGAAGACCCGTCACCAGATTACTAGTAGATGGAGGCGCTGCAGTCAACATCATGCCATATGCCATGTTCCGCAAGCTAGGCAAGGGCGATGAAGACCTCACCAAGACGGACATGATGCTGAAGGATTTCGAAGGCAACGTGTCACCCGCCCGCGGAGCGCTCTGCGTCGACCTCACCATCGGCAGTAAGACCCTCCCTACCACTTTTTTCGTTATTAATGGCAAGGGGTCCTACAACATGCTGCTTGGTCGCGACTGGATACACGCAAACTGCTGTGTCCCATCTACAATGCATCAATGCCTTGTGCAATGGGTCGGCGACAGCACAGAGATAGTCGCTGCCGATTCCGTCTACAGCGTTGCTGCGGCCGACACGCAACAGTGGAGCTGCGAGCACGTCAAGTGTATATCTAGCAGGACTTGGGACACTGACTTCCTGAAAGTGTCCGATTTCGGTCTACAGCCGATCCAAGCAGTCGGCTCTGAAGATTCAGAATAAATGGATCAGCTCGTCCGAGAAGATGGGAAGCTTGGGCATGGGTTTACGTCGGCCGATTTATTGGAGATGGTAGATTTGGGAGATAGCAGCAAATCAGGGCCGACGTACATTAGTGCTAATTTGGATCCTGAGTACAAATGTAAATTGATAAGTTTATTAAAAGAATTCAAGGATTGCTTTGCTTGGGAATATTATGAGATGCCAGGACTAGACTGGTCTATTGTTGAACACCGGTTACCTATAAAATCAGGATATCGGCCATATTAGCAACCTGCACGACGGTGTAACCCCAAGATTCTACCGGATATAAAGGCCGAAATTACAAAGTTGATTGAAGCAGGATTTATTCGGCAGTGCCGCTACGCCGAATGAATTTCTAATATTGTGCCCGTATACAAAAAGAATGGAAAGTTACGTGTGTGCATCGATTTCAGGAACTTAAATCAGGCTACGCCAATGGATGGATATCCGATGCCAACGGCCGATATCTTGGTAGATGCTGCCGTAGGACACAAAGTCATAAGTTTCATGGATGGGAATGCAGGGTACAATCAGATATTAATGGCCGACGAAGATATCTCGAAAACGGCTTTCAGGTGCCCAGGTCATCTTGGTTTATTTGAATGGGTTGTTATGACTTTCGGGTTGAAGAACGCCGGCGCTACGTATCAACGGGCCATGAATTACATCTTCCACAAGCTCATTGGTTCATCGGTGGAAATTTATATAGATGACATCGTGGTCAAGTCAAAAGGTCACCAAGATCATCTGGCCGATTTACAAGAAGTACTGGAGTGCACAAGGAAACATGGGTTGAAGATGAACCCAAACAAGTGTGCATTTGGTGTATCGGCTGGGCAATTCTTAGGATTCATGGTCCATGAGCGCGGGATAGAAGTCAACCGCAAGACCATAGACGCCATCAACAAAGTGGTGGCCCCACAAAATAAAAATGAGCTACAGTCCCTCATCGGCAAGGTCAACTTCATCAGAAGATTCATATCCAACCTGTCAGGACGTATTCAGGCTTTTACCCCTCTGTTGAAATTAAAGCCCGACCAGGAATTCATATGGGGAGAAGGACAGCGCAAGGCACTGGAGAATATCAAGCAGTATCTGGTTTCACCTCCGGTATTGGTTCCACCACAACCTGGTAAGCCGTTCAAGTTATATTTATCGGCTGATGAACAAGCTATTGGATCGGCATTGGTACAGGATATGCTCGATTATTTCAGACTTGAACCCTTTTAACAGTTGAAGGCAATCCTCATAATAAATCCTCAAGATATCATCCTTGCACTCAGATCGCCCCGTTAACTGATCCACAATGAGCATGGAATCTCCAAAAATTTCAACTGCATCAGCTCTGACTTCCCTTAATAATTGGATGCCTTTCAGAATAGCTCGATATTCCACCTGGTTATTCGTTGCGGAGGCTTCTATCGGCAGAGAGAAATTATAACTTGCCCCCCGAGGCGACACAAGAACAATGCCGATTCCAGATCCGACCCCACACGAAGAACCATCAAAATATAGAGTCTATGGAACCGGTTCAACAGTGGCGATTTCTTGTCCACAATGCTGAACTACGAAATCGGCCATCACTTGACCTTTGACGGCTTTGGCCGATTCGTACGTTAAGTCGAATTCTGACAAAGCCAAGATCCATTCAACAGTGGCATCCAGCTTGAGATCAGAGTAATCGGCTTCGTCATTGCTTTTCTTTGATTTATCATCTCACGGCCGATTAGATCTATTTCAAGTGTTGTTCTTGCAGTAGTCGTCTAGATCGCTCCAGCAGTTTTCTTTACGATTACTACACGATCATCGGCTGATCCATAGCCGATCATCTATATAGCAAATCGGCCGATTCGCTGCCGACGCGCTCCTCAGGACAGATCGGAATCCCAGCCGATCGACGCGCCTGGAATTTAATACTCTATTTCCTTGTCAATCAACAGGTCAGATTGACTGGCACGCCGCGCGAACCGCACCAGGGCTATAACCCGAACAGGAGCTAAGCAGATTCTCCCGGGTCGTGTGTCCGACGCTGAAGACCCATCGGCCGATTCCTATCCGGCCGATTTTAGCGCCAACAGGTATTTTTACCGCGCCATCTACACGAATTCCAGAGGAGCAGTTGTTTTGCGCGCTCGGTCCGAGGAAATTGCAATCATTGTGCCGCGGAACGGAAGGAAATTTTACTGTGCCCGTTTCGGAGGAAAGGATTAAAGAAAGAGTTTCGAAGAAAAAGTTATGTTTTACTCCGAAACTGGGGGGCATGTGTTGACGCCAGATTTTGACACGTGTTGAATCGGCGTCAGGAGGAGAAGATTGGCCGATGCGGCAGATCTGAAGGCTACAGTAAGAAATCGGCCGATTGAGGTAACGGTTGAAAATTGGCCGATTGGCGATACAGCTTGCGCCACCAGGATGGAATTATTTCGGAGGGTCCTGGTCAAAAGTTGGTCAACAGGGCAGCGCTAAGTCGGTCAAAGAGCAATTGAAAAGAATCCTGATTGGATTAGGGGACGGCGGCGGAAGATTCTGCGGGAGTCCGTTTCCTTTAAAAGTTATTATAGATATGGTAATTTTCCTGTTTTTTAATAAGATTGTAACAAGTCGTGATCGACTAGGAGTCCTAGTTTTAGGGTATAAATAGGAGTCGTCAGGGTCTTGCAAAAAAATCAACACATCAACCAACAACCATACTTCTACTTTTCCAGCAATTTACTTTCAAGTCGACGACTTCGCCAATATTTTTCTTCTTTCACGAGTTCGTACGGATTGGCAGGGCTGCATCAACCTGATCTCCGGCCAATTGGTAGGTTCCGCTTACCGAGTAATATACGAGCTTTAACTACGGGCGCATCGCTGTGGTTTCGTTTGGATTTATTCACCAGTTATCGATATTTACTAGAATTGCAAGTTTTACCTGTTATTCTAGTATTGTCACCAGTTATCCAGCTTGAGATCAGAGTAATCGGCTTCGACGTTATTCTTCTTCGATTTCAAGTGTTGCCTCTGTAGTAATCGTTTAGATCGCTCTAGTAGTTTTCTTTACAATTACTACACGATTATCGGCTGATCCATAGCCGATCATCTCTACAGCAAATCGGCCGATTCGCCGCCGACGCGCTCCTCAGGACAGATCGGAACTCCAGCCGATCGACGCACCTGGAATTTAATACTCTATTTCCTTGTCAATCAACAGGTCAGATTGACTGGCACGCCGCGCGAACCGCACCAGGGCGATAACCCGAACAGGAGCTAAGCAGATTCTCCCGGGTCGTGTGTCCGACGCTGAAGACCATCGGCCAATTCCTATCCGGCCGATTTTAGCGCCAACACTAGGCTTCGAGCCATCCTATGTCCCGGACAATTTTCCTCCACAGGCATCTTGAGCGTAGCACCAGCTCTAGTCGTCGTACCATACGTCGTCATTGGGGTCATACTCTTGGTCAATCCCTGCAAACTCCTCCAAACGTCCTGAAGGACCAACATCCCGGAGGACATGTACCCGCCACAGGTACTCCGTAGGAAGTGCCGAACGCACAACTCAAGGCCTCGATCACAAGATCGAGTTAAGTTTAACTCGCCCAAGCTAGATTCCTATCCCCCAACTCCTTAGAAGAGTCTCCACTCACACCAAGACTATAATCACATCATTCCGCACAAACACATGCACATCAAGGGTTCATCTCATAAATATAATCAAGTTGGGTACAAGGAATCAGGATAAACAAGGGCTATGCAGGTTTATCTCGCAAACACATCTCAGAAGCAATAGCATTCTAGTAAGCAATGTCTAATAGGCATTCAGATCATAGATGAGCATGAACCTGCTGTGTCTTCGTAGTACTCCTGCTCCTCTTGGTAGTCCTGGGCGTCGTTCAGCTCCTGAGAGTCGGGTCCTATTCGTAAATACGTATAAGTATAGGGGCTAAAGTGCAAAAGTGCACAAAAGGTATCCAAAAGAAGGTCCAAATCACTCAATTCCTATTCTAACGGGTAGATCATGATTTTAAATGAATTATGAAACTTGTTTCATAATTTTTGGAGGTTCGGTTGATTTATTATAATTTTTTAAAGTTTAAGATCGTTCTGAAAATAATAAATGAATTTTGGAAAAGAAAAACAAACAGCAGTGACACGTGGCGCCACCAGAGCGTGCCACGTGGCTGGGGGTCTGGCCAGGCTGACATCAGCATGGGCCCTACTGACGTCAGCATTGACTGGTCAACGTTGACCAGTCAAAGGTCCACTGGGTCCACGGTCAGTGGGGTCCACCCTTCAGCCTCAGCCAGAGGCTGACGCGTGGGGCCCTCAGGTCAGGTCAAAAAGGAAAAGAAAACGGAAAACACAACAGGGGGTCCTTGTGCTGAAATAAGTCGGGCCGTCACGTCGGCCCGCTTAGCTCGGCTCGGCTCGGCTCGGGGCAGCTCGGGTCCTTGGCTCAGCAGGCTGGCTCGCGCGGTCCACGGCTTGGCAGGCGCAGCTCGGCCCACGGCTCCACGTTCACAGGACCGCTCGTTCTTCGGCTGGGTGATGGCCCACGAACGGCGTCGACCTTCTCTCCCTCCTTGGCTGGCTTCTTTCTTGGTCTTGGCCTAACCTGGCCCGGTCCGGTCCATCTCTTCCTTCTTCTCCTCCTAGATGACACGTGGGGTCCGCTTGTCGGTCGCACTCTCTCTCTGACACGTGGGTCCCGATGGTCAGCGGCTCCGCGGATCCGGTGTGGCTCGCCCAGATCCGGTGCGGCTCTACCCATGTGTGTGCGTGCGTGTGTCACAAGCAGTGCGTGCGGGTGAACCCACGCGAGCCGCTCGGCGATATGCTGTAGAGGCGGTCGCGTGCACCACGCCGCGATGTCACGGTTCCCATGCGTGATCACCGTGTACGGCGTGTTCGCGGCGCAAGGGCAGCGAGGCATCGGGCTCAGGCGGCTTGGGCACGCGTGGTCCTGGCAAACCAGGCACATGGCGGTGCTCCGTCGATGACAAGGCGGCGGGGCTAACTATGGCGAGGCAAGGTCGAGACTTGGCCTTGCGTCCAGCTAGGGGTGACGACACGTGAGCGGGCCCTCGGCATCCCGAGGCCGCACACGGCCGCGTCGCGGGCGTGGCTCTAGTGTTTCGGGCACGTACGATGGCACGGCAGCGGTGGGTCAATGGCGACAACGGGCGGCAAGGCTCCTGCATGCGACAGACAAGGGTAGGGGAGTCCTAGGGCTGTCTTCAGAATGCTCTTCGGCCGGTGCCAGTAGAAGGGGGAGCGTCAGGTGAGGGGGAACGGCGCTCACCGGCGGGCACAAGGGCAGAGCTCTTGACGCAGGGTGGCGGTGAGGTAGTGGCGAGCCGATGCAGGCAGGCCTGGGGGCGCGGTGCTCGGGCGGCTCCTCCTCCGGGCGGTCGTCGGCGGTTTCCTCCTCCTTGCAGCTCCGCTCCCCCTCTCGGGCTCGGCCCTCTTCCATGAGCTCAAGCGGCGGCGGAATGGGGAAAACCGTAATGGGGGTCCTAGGGCTCAATTGCGACAGTTGTGGGTCTTTATACGGGCGGCTAAAGCTTTCGGCGGGTGCGGACGTCGAGGGAAGGCGATGGAGCTCGGGCCCGAGGCACCGGAGCATGTGGCGTTGATCCAGTGGCTAGAGGCTAGGGTTTTGGCTGCGGCGCGGGGCAAGAGAGTGCACCGTGATGCCAGCGAGCACGCTGGGGTCGCGGCGGGGCGGTTGCCCAGCTCGTTGCGAGGCGAAGCGGGGCGGCGACGGAGGTCGACGTGAGCCCGAGAGAGGGAGCGGGAAGTGGTTGAGAGGAAAGGGGGTGCGTGTGTGTACAGTGCGGGCAGGCGGCGCTGGGTTGGGCCGGCCGTGGGCCGTGCGGGCGAGCTAGGGCAAGCCGGCGCGGGGCAGGCCGGGTTCGGCTCAAAGATGGGTTAGGGTCCAGGTTTAGGTGGGCTAGGTGTTGACGCCAGATTTTGACACATGTTGAATCGGCGTCAAAAGAAGAGATTGGCCGATGCAGCAGATCTAAAGGCTACAGTAAAGAATCGGCCGATTGGCAATGCAACTTGCGCCAACAGATTGGGACCACAACAGAGGATCCCGGTTAAAAGTGGCCTAATGTTGGTCAACGGAGTAATGCTGATTCGGTCAAGAGGCAAAAGAAAAGAGTCCTGATTGGATTAGGAGACGGCGATAGAAGATTTTGCGGGAGTCCGTTTCCTTTATAAGAATATTATAGATATAGCAGTTTTTCTGTTTAAAATAAGATTGTAACAAGTCGTAATCGACCAGGAGTCCTAGTTTTAGGGTATAAATAGGAGTCGTCAGGGCTTTGTAGAAAAAAACAAGCAATCAACAAAACACATCTACTTTTTTCATAGTACTTTACTTTCAAGTCGGCGGCTTCACCAATACTATTTCTTCTTTCATGAGTTCGTACGGATTGGCAGGGCTGCATCGACTCGATCTCTGGCCAATTGGTAGGTTCCGCTTATTGAATAACATCTGAGCTTTAACCTCGAGCGCATCGCTGTGGTTTCGTTTGGATTTATTCACCAGTTATCGATATTTACTAGAATTATAGGTTTTATCTCTTGTTCTTGTATTATCACCAGTTATCCAGCTTGAGATTGGAATTATCGGCTTTATCATCACTCTTCCTCGTTCATCTTCATATAGCCGATTAGATCTATTTCAAGTGTTGCATCTGTAATAATTGTTTAAGTCGCTCCAGCAGTTTTTTTTGCAATTATTACGTGATTATCGGCTGATCCGTAGCCGGTCATCTTCATAGCAAATCGGCTGATTCACCGACGCGCTCTTCGGGATAGATCGGAACCCCAGCCGATCGGAACGCCCGGAATTTAATACTCTTATTTCCTTGTCAATCAACAGGTCAGATTGACTGGCACGCCGCGCGAACCACACCAGGGCAATAACCTGAACAGGAGCTAAGCAGATTCTCCCGGGTCGTGTGTCCGACGCTGAAGACCATCGGCCGATTTCTGGCCGACTTTTAGCGCCAACACACCTTTGGCACGCCTAGTGGGACAACCTCAAGATCCAACATGTCAAAGAACGCAGAGGTTTCTGAGAACAATATCATTGAGGTCACAGAAGCAGATCTCAAGGACAACCAGAAAGAAGAATTTGCTAAACATCTGGAAGATTACAAAAGAATGTATCTGCAGTTGTTCAGTCGTACCAGAAGCGGGGAGGCAGTCAAAAAAGATCCTCTTCCTGTTCCCCGCCACATCACCATCGCTGAGGATTCGGGCAAGATGTCCGATATGATCCAACAGTCCGTCTATCAGGCTTTCATCGACCAATCCTCGGTGATGACCAACACGGTGTATAACGCCATCATCAGCTCTCTGGTCAGCGGAGCAGCTCAAGGATATCAGGGGCCAGCGTATGCCCCGCCTATTGCACCTCCAGCCAGAAGCTCACCAGGCACGTCCCACTCGGCTCCTCAGCCGATGACGACGCAACGCGAGGGATACAACACTCCGTTGCCTCCAGTGTCTCCAAGATATAACGGTGCACCATGTTTTCCATCGCAAGCACCGCTTCAGCTTGTCCAGATTGCTTCTGTCTAATCGTTGCCCACAAACCCAGTACCCTGGGGGGCATCGGCGACGACGGTTTTTCCAGATCAATCAACCGGACATGGGAGCTATCCAATCCAGGCGCCGTTCCATTCGACCGTCCGGCCGACGGTCCCTCAGTATCAACCAGCCCCGTCAGAAATCGGCAGGGGAGCAGGCGCTGTAGAGGCACTCCGAAGCACGGCGCCGATGACGATGTACGACGGGGTGGCGGATTCGCTTCGCCATCAACTGTCAACTGCTCAGATGGCCATAACGCAACAGGATTCGCCACATGCTTTGATCCATCACCCGGCCGTACCACCGCCAATCCTCCAACATATGCCGGCACCTCGAACGGCTGTTCATCAGCAGCAGGTGGATTGGATGGCAAGAATAGCGGAGGTAATTCAGGACCAATTTGGGTTGAAGCCGAAAGTGCAGACTTATACATACAAGACGCCATACCCATCGGCTTACGACCTGCTGCTGTTTCCCCACCGGTACAAGGTTCCTGATTTTACCAAGTTTTTGGGGCTGGACGACACATCTACCGTGGAGCACATTAACAGATTCATCATCCAGTGCGGGGAAGCCGCCACGCAAGATGCTCCGAGGGTGCGTCTGTTTTCAACGTCTCTATCTGGATCGGCCTTCCAGTGGTTTACCACTTTACCACCTAATTCCATTATTACTTGGGCCGATCTAGAAAAGCAGTTCCATAAGTACTTCTATGCAGGAGTACATGAGATGAAGCTCTTAGATTTGACCAGCCTCAGGTAGAGAAGCGACGAACCAGTAACTGGATACATACAAAGGTTCAGAGAAATCAGGAACAAATGCTATAGTCTGGCTCTGACTGATGCCCAGTTGGCCGATATCGCCTTCCAAGGCCTCTTACCACATATCAAGGAAAGGTATGCCTCACATGAGTTCGAAAGCTTAAGCCAGATTGTTCACCGATTGGCAGGTCTGGAAGTCCGTCCATTTGAGCAGCGGAGAAATTTTCAGAGAAAGGTGGCATATCTAGAAGAATCTGAATCTGAGGGGGAGGAAGAAATCGGCCTAGCAGAGTGGGTGAAGGGCAAAAAGCCAATATCGTGCCCTTTTGGAAAGAAAGAACCAGAGGCATTCGGCTTTGACACATCAAAAGCCGATAAGATTTTCGACTTATTACTCCAGGAAGGGCAGATCAAGCTATCTCAATACCATACCATCCCTTCGGCCGATCAGCTTAAGAAGATGAAGCACTGCAAGTGGCACAACGCCACGTCTCATGACACGAATGAATGCAAGATCTTCCGTCAGCAGATACAATCGGCCATCGAGCAGGGAAGACTCAAGTTTGAAACCCCGGCCAAACCGGCAAAGCCGATGAAGATTGACCAACATCCTTTCCCGGCCAACATGGTTGACACGGCAAGAAACTCACTGCAAACCAAGGTGCTGACGTCGGAATCGGCTAGAAGGAGCGGGATCCCAGGAAGCAGGTCACGGTGAATGGAGTCAAAGGGAAAAGGCGGGATGAAGACAAGGGCGAAGGATCAGAACGATCGCGCAGACCCGTCACTTCCCAATTCTTGCTCAGCAAATATCGACGGCAGCAGGAACGGTCAAGATACCACGATGAGATGATACGCCAACATGAAGATCATTGGCAATGTCCGTTCTTCATCCATTGCTGGGAAAACGACCTCCGATTGCCATCAGCCGATAACTGTCCTGAGTGCAACGGATCAAGCCGCAAAGATCGCCCATTCAAAAGATCACGCTCCAGAGACAGAGAATCAGAGCCGATCAGCAGAAATCGGCGCGAACAAGAAGGACGGCGCCTTTCAGTGCATGATCGGCTGGGGGGCAGAGTTGACCGGTATCACCGGTCGAAAGGCAGGTTCAACCAACAGGATCGACCGAGGGGCAGAACCAGCGTACACGATCGGCTGGAAGAGATGGCTGATGACATGGTGTCGGATGAAAACCCCCTAGGAAGGGAACCAGATTGGAGCATGCCAAATCATCGACCAAACCAGCAAACCCCAGGTGGTGCCCTGATGGACTATCCAAATCCCAGAAATGGAGGATCCAACGCCTACGCCAATGGGAGCAACAAGAAGAAGAGCAGAGGCAGGTGCTGGAAAAGAGAAACGTCAAGTCTCGGGTCTGGCGCCCCAAGAAAAACAACAGCAAGGAAACAGACAGTCAAGAATCGGCAGCTGATGTCAACATGGTGTTCATATTGCCGATGGAGTTCATGGCGCCCGCCGACCGAGACAAGGCGACAAGGGTGGAAGAGCAGATGGCGCAGTTGGTATTAGAGCCGATGACAGCCACCTTTGAGAAACCAGAAGACGAAAAACGGCAACATCTCAAGGCATTATTTCTCAAGGGGCACGCTAACGGATGACCCGTTACCAGGCTACTAGTGGATGGAGGCGCTGCAGTCAACATCATGCCATATGCCATGTTCCAGAAGTTAGGCAAAAGTGATGAAGACCTGACCAAGACGGACATGATGCTCAAGGACTTCGAAGGCAACGTGTCTCCCGCCCGTGGAGCGCTCTGCGTCGACCTCACCATCGGCAGTAAGACCCTTCCTACTACCTTTTTCGTTATTAATGGTAAGGGGTCCTACAACATGTTGCTCGGTCGTGACTGGATACATGCGAATTGTTGTGTCCCATCTACAATGCACCAATGCCTTGTGCAATGGGTCAGCGACAGTACAGAGATAGTCACCGCCGATTCCACCTACAGCGTCGCAGCGGCCGACACGCAACAATGGAGCTGTGAACATGTCAGGTGTATATCCAGCACGACTTGGGACACTGATTTCCTGAGAGTGTCCGATTTTGGTCTACAGCCGATCCAAGCAGTCGGCTCTGAAAATTCAGAATAGATGGATCAATTCATCCGAGAAGGCCACACCAATGGATGGATACCCGATGCCAACGGCCGATGTCTTGATAGATGCTGCCGCAGGACACAAAGTTATCAGTTTTATGGATGGTAATGCTGGGTACAATCAAATATTAATGGCTGAAGAAGATATCTCGAAAACGGCTTTCAGGTGTTCGGGTCACCTTGGTCTATTCGAGTGGGTTGTAATGACCTTTGGGTTAAAAAACGCCGGTGCTACATATCAGCGGGCCATGAACTATATCTTTCACAAGCTCATTGATGCATCGGTGGAAATTTACATCGACGATGTTGTGGTCAAGTCAAAAGGTCATCAGGGACATCTGGCCGATTTACAAGAAGTACTGGAGTGCAAAAGGAAGCATGGGTTAAAAATGAACCCGAACAAGTGTGCATTCGGTGTATTGGCCGGGCAATTCTTAGGATTCATGGTCCATGAGCGCGGGATACAAGTCAACCGGAAGACCATAGATGCCATCAACAAAGTTGTAGCCCCATGAAATAAAATTGAGCTGCAGTCCCTCATCGGCAAGGTCAACTTTATCAGAACATTCATATCCAACCTGTCCGGGCGTATTCGAGCTTTCACCCCTTTGTTGAAATTGAAGCCCAACCAGGAATTCGTGTGGGGAAAAGAACAACGCAGAGCGTTAGAAGATATCAAGCAATATCTGATTTCACCTCCGGTGTTAGTCCCGCCACAGCCCGGTAAGCCGTTCAAATTATACTTATCGGCTGATGAACAAGCTATGGGATCGGCATTGGTACAGGAGTTCGAAGGGAAAGAACGGGTGGTATATTATGTCAGCAGAAGACTCCTGGACGCCGAAACAAGATATTCCCCGGTGGAACGGCTGTGCTTGTGTTTATACTTCTCGTGTACCAAGCTCAGGCACTATTTGTTATCGGCAGAGTGCAAAGTCGTATGCAAAGATGATGTGGTAAAGTATATGCTATCATTGCCAATTTTGAAAGGGCGGATTGGAAAATGGATCCTGGCTCTGTCAGAATTTGACTTAAGGTACGAATCGGCCAAAGCTGTCAAGGGTCAAGTCATGGTCGATTTCGTAGCTCAGCATTGCGGACCGGAAATTGTTGTCGCTGAACCGGTTCCACGGACTCTATACTTCGATGGTTCTTCGTGTGGGGCCGGATCAGGAATCGGCATCGTTCTTGTATCGCCTCGTGGGGCAAGTTATGATTTCTCTCTGCCGATAGAAGCGTCCGCAACCAATAACCAGGCGGAATATCGAGCCATCCTAAAAGGTATTCAATTATTAAGGGAAGTCAGAGCTGATGCTGTCGAGATTTTTGGAGAATCCATGCTCATCGTAGATCAGTTGACGGGGAAATCCGAATGCAAAGATGATATCTTGAGGATTTATTATGAAGATTGCCTCCAGCTGTTAAAGGAATTCAAGTCTGCAATAATTGAGCATATCCCCAGAAATTATAATGAAGAATCCAATAGGCTGGCCCAACACGCATCATGATATCGGCCGACTCAAGGAGCTTTGATTTTTAGAGCTCGTGGCCGATGATTGGCGAAAGGAGATTGCCGATTACTTGAGGGATCTGTCCCAGAAAGTGGATCGGCGAGTGCGTTTCCAGACCACAAAATATGTGTTACTTGAAGACGATTTGTTTTACCGGACGATTGATGGGGTTCTTCTCAAATGCCTGGGAACAAAAGAAGCAAAGGTCCTGATGGGGGAAATCCATGAAGGCGTATGTGGAGCCCATCAATCGGCTCACAAGATGAAATGGATGATCAGAAACAATGGGTATTACTGGCCAACGATTCTTGAGGATTGTTTCAAATATTATAAAGGATGCCAAGACTGTCAGAAGTTTGGCAATGTGCAACGCGCGCCAGCTTCGGCTATGAATCCAATAATCAAGCCGTGGCAATTCAGAGGTTGGGGAATAGATCTCATCGGATAGATTCATCCTCCATCGAGCAAAGGGCATAAGTTTATATTGGTAGCCACCGATTATTTTACTAAGTGGGTGGAGGCAGTTCCTTTAAGGAACGTGACATCGGCCGATATGATCGAGTTCGTTAAGAACCATATTGTTTATCGATTCAGTATTCCTCAGACTATCACAACTGATCAAGGAACAATGTTCACCTCTGGAGAATTTGGAGAATTCATCGCCGATATGGGGATTAAATTGTTAAATTCTTCTCTGTACTATGCTCAAGCCAATGGCCAGGTCGAATCGTCCAATAAGGGGATAATCAAGTTGATCAAGAGGAAGATAGAGGAACAACCCAAAAAGTGGCACATGTCTTTGGTTGAATCTCTATGGGCTTATAGGATGGCTTGCCACGGAGCCACTAAGATATCTCCTTATCAGCTGGTATATGGTCACGAGGCAGTCTTGCCTTGGGAATTAAGGATGGGGTCAAGGCGTATATCGCTTCAAGATTAGTTGATCATGAAGGATGAACTCGATGACTCGGCAGGTCAGCGGTTGAGGGCCCTGATTAGCATCGAGGAAAACAAGAAAAAGGTGGCCAGATGGTATGACAAAAAGGTCAAAGTTAAACAATTCTCCCAGGGAGATTTGGTATGGAAGTTGGTGCTGCCGATAGGGTCTAAGGATCCCAAATTCGGTAAATGGTCGCCCACTTGGGAAGGGCCGTATAGAATCGGCCGATGTGCTCCGAGAAATGCGTATATTCTAGAAACTATTGGAGGGAAAGAATTCCCAAGAGCTTTAAACAGAAGATATCTGAAGAGGTACTATCCAAGCATTTGGGTAGATGCATAACCTGCAGTAAGGCACATCAAGATAACATGGTTGACTCTTATCGGCTTTTGTCTACATAGCCGATGTAAAAATGACATCGTCTTAAGGAGGAAACATTTTTGGTTCGGTCTGACCAATTCATTATTCGATGAAAGCAACAGAGTACATGGCCGACATGGTACAAGTCGCCCTTAGAACAAAAAGTACCAATATATCTATTGATTACGCTTTCTCTTGATTTCTCTCTCGATCCGGCGCAGTTTTATCAGAAGGCAGGTGGTATTCTCCTTCAGATTCTCCATGGTGCCTTCAGTCTCGACTTGATGAGGGAGTGGAGGACTATTTTCAGCTGGCAGTCGCTTGGGGCAGTGAGCGTTTATACAATCCCAGTACTTCTGGACGACAGCAGGAATATGATCTTTAATTTCTTCAGATTGAGCTCTTATCAGATCTATGTCTGCCTGCGACAGTGGTTCGTCTGAATGCATAACTTCAATTGCTCATTCCAGACTGGGACTAAGACGTTTTGGCTAAAGAGGGATAAAACAACTACCCAGCATCAGAGCGATTGAAATGTCAAGGGGAGATATAGAGGAGGGTTCGTACCTAGTTGACAGAGGAAGAAGAAGATGAAGAAGACATCCTAATGTCCAGTTCGGGAGGATAAGGATCCAGATTTTGGAGGGGGAGAAGAGGGGTAATGTATATGCCTCTGGAGACGGCGTGGGATCTCATACTTATAGAGAGAAGGAAGTAAAGAGATAGTGGGACACGTCCTATCAGAGTAAAAGCGTTCATAAATGCAAAGCTGTCAAAAGAAGCGGTCCAAGACTGAATCGGCGCATTAACATTAAGAGAGCATTAAATATTTACAAGATTCTTTACAACCCAAGGAGGGTATCTATAGTCGCGATAGCTCGTTGCCTAATCTGATCCGCCGAGTCTAATACTCTTTGATCGTCGTCGGCCGATCCAGGAACTTCCGGCATACGGCGATGAAGTCTTATCGCTTCACAGGCCAGGTTCTGTCTTTCTTGTTTCAGCCCAGCGATGACGGATGGGAGCTCTTGAAGTTTCTTTTCTTCAACAGCTATATCCTTGGTTACTTGCTCCATCTCTTTGGCTAGCTCTGCTCTCCTCCGTTTGAGGCGATCTATTGTGCCGACGATATCCGGGCGGGAACTCTCGAGGAAGTTGATCCGTTGGTGTACTTCTTGGGCTCGGTGCTTGTAGGAATCGGCATCCTCCCGGGTCTTTGCTAGTTGGGCACGATCAGCCATATGATGCAGGGCCTTGGACACCAGAATCTGCATCCACTCTATGAATGCAGCAGGGTGCAGAATCTCTGTCGCTTCCTCCGGAATTCGGCCCTTGATGTCATTGAGAAGCTGCCAAATCGGCGAAGCATCTTCCACTAATCAGCCGATATCATCTTGGAGGAGGATCCGCATGCTCTCGAGCTTGGCGCGGACATCGTCAGAAATTGAGCTCGACGGAACTTGACGCGAAGCGACTTCCTCATCATTAGGCAAAGAAACCACGAAGGAAAAAAGGCTGTTATTTGGAGTGTCTTGTTCCTGCGGAAGAATAAAGACAAGGATCAGCAAGCGGTAAAGGGGGATCGGCCGATTCCAATGATAAGTTTATTACCTCCTTGAAGTGGATCTCTCTTGCTTGCGCCGATGGGAGTGCCTCCCTCGTCTCAGGAACCGGTACGATCGGCTCATCAGAAGAAGAAGACTCAACCACTATCAATGCTCTGCTTGGGCCAGCTTCCTGAGAAGGTATGGGAAATAGATTTTATGAGTATACTGCGGATAATTGAATAGGATGATATGATATATTTGCCATACCTCTGTTGGTCTTACGGCCGATGTTTGTTGAGGAAGTTCGGCCGACGCACCCAAATCGGTCTGCATCAGAGTCAGTTAGTTTTCTGAATGTCGAGAGGTTGAGTTAAGAGATTATCTACCTTGATGAGGAGGGTCGCTGGTGTTTCGGCTTCCGCTTGGGATGTGGCCAATTGCTGTGGGGATTGCACTGGGGCGGCCTGTGCAGCCTGGTAGAAGGGGGAAGTTAATATTGATAGAGCACTTAAAGATATGTGAGGTATGCAAGGTTACCTGAACAGCTTCCACCAGCAGCGATGCCGCGGCCGATCCGACTTCTGCGGCAGTTTGTGGATCAGCTATCTCGGTAGTCGGCAAGGCTGGAGGAATTGGGGTTTCAGCCGATACTACCGCCGATTGGTCAGTAGGTCCGATGCGGGCACGCACTCGACGGCTTGTCGTCTTCAAGGTTGGCCTTTTCGGCGTTCGTTTCCATCGACCGCTAGTGATGTCCTTGATGGTTGGAGCGTGATAGCCGATGTGTGGATATGGCGTATATGGACGATCGCTCTCTATCGGCCTGCCGCTTCGGCTCCGCATCGGAGGGACTTGGCTTTCAGACTGAAGAGATAAATACAAGTTAACGGTAAGATGGTAGTTTGGAAAGAGACAGTATTGAAATCGGCTGGGAGAAAGGACGTACCGCTGCACTTGAATCGATGTTTTCTGGATCCAAACTGTTGCAATATGTCGATGGAGATAGACAGAAGAGGTATTGCTTCCATTCTGCCCACCACAGTTTGAATTGTTGAACGGCAAAAGGGGCAACTGTCCAGTTGTTCAGATTGATAGTACTGGAGTCCGGCACTAAGTTGCACAGCCGATTGTAGTCAAGGCTCTTGGTCAATTCATCTCGAAATTTTGCTTGACCGGCAAAGTAGACCTGAATCGGTAGTTGACCAAAGCCCAGTTGCCTTGCTGTGGCCGATGGATTATAAAATTCATAAGTGGGGGAATCCTTTCCAGAGAAGAAATTGGCCGGTAAAATCCCTGGCTTGATCAGGATATCCATAAGGTCACTATCAAAGGTATGGGAGGATGAATCGTAGCAGACAGGAAGCTCGAAAATCGGCCCTACTGTCTGATATGGATACCAACTAATAGTCTCTTCACTGAAGCCGTTGTAGAAGCATCTGAAGTATTCGGCCGTTCGGGCAGCAGTGAATTGACAGCCAGGGAAGGCCGATGCCGCTTCTCCAAAAGATGTGCAGCGTCGTCGAATGGTGGGGTTTTCCTCTGACTCAATATTGGGAAAAGTCTTGGTTTCTATTTGTTGCTGGGAAACCTTGCTCATATATAAGTTGAGCCAGAGGGTGATAAGCTACCAGGGACCGCCAGGATTCCCGATTGGCTCCCCTTTTGACAGTCTGACGCCGATTTGGTGCATCATATGATAGGCCGATCCTAACAGATGCTTCCCAAGGGGGACGGCCGATCCTAGTGACAGCGCTTCTGCCAGGGCTTGGGTATTAGATGAAGGACCGACTGCTCTGCCACAGAAAAAATGTTTCTCTAGCCACATCATCAGAAACGCAGTATGTTCTCTCTCTGAAACTATCCCAGTCCTCATATTCTTGTTGATGTACCCCTTCCATCCGCCGATTCCTTTGGTTTCTAGCCAATGAGATGGTTTAATCAGATAGTCAAAGGGGGTATCACAAGATGAGATATCAAGGCCGGTCAGCATCAGAACATCGGCCAAAGTTGGAGTCATGGGTCCATGTCCAAAAAGGAATGCGTTGAGTGCGTCGGACCAGAAGTAAGATGTCGCTATTACTAAGGGCTCATTTTTCTTCATCTGGGACACAGAGAGATCAATGTACTGGCCGATTTTCAGTTCATCCCACTGAACTCTCTTAGACTTGGCTACTCTGTGGTACCATTCTCTCCAGCCAGGGGTCTCATTCGGCCAAGATCTAAAGGCACCTGCCCACTGACCTAAATCCATGGGCGATTGCTTAAACGGAATTCTGTGAGTTTCTAGGTTGATCAAGTCGGTTGGATCTGGATTCCCCATGGGGCCTAAGCAGATAAGTTCGGAGGATTCGGAAAGAGAAATAGTAATCTGGTGCCTAAATGCCTAAAAAGAAGGAAAAAGGGGAAAAACAGAGAATGGGTCCAGAAAATACTTGAACAGTAGAAGAGCAAAAGGGGAAAATTTTGGATGATTACCTCCGGAATGAAGCTCATCGTCGCCGATGGAGCCGCCAGTTGAGCCGCCGATGGGGCCGTCATCGCTGAGAGGGATGCCGACGGAACCTCCGTGGTTGGAGAAGTTGCTGATGGCACCGCCATTAGAAGGGTGGAGCAGGTCGCAGGCGAGATCGCTGAGGGGAGCGGTTGGAGATCGAGAGGGCTCAAGAAGAAGATGAACAGTGGTTCGCAGGAGGAAAATACTAGGCTTGTGGAGAAAAGTAGGCGGAGAATGCCAGTACTTAAGGATAATCCGAGAGAGAAAGGGCAAAGGCGGGATTTTTGCCGGGCCGTCTACATGAATTCCAGGGGAACAGTTGTCTCGAGCGTCCGGTCCGAGGAAATTGCAATCATTATGCAGAAGACCGCGAAATGGAAAGAGATTTTTACTGCGCCCATTTCGGAGAAAAAGATTAAAGAAAAGAGTTCCAAAGTAAAAATTATGTTTTACTCCGAAACTGGGGGGCATGTGTTGACGCCAGATTTTGACACGTGTTGAATCGGCATCAGAAGACGAGATTGGCCGATGCAGCAGATCTAAAGGCTACACTAAAAAATCGGACGATTGAGGTCACAGTTGGGAATCTGCCGATTGGCAATGCAACTTGCGCCAACAGATTGGGACCACAACAGAGGATCCCGGTTAAAAGTGGCCTAATGTTGGTCAACGGAGTAATGCTGATTCGGTCAAGAGGCAAAAGAAAAGAGTCCTGATTGGATTAGGAGACGGCGGCAGAAGATTTTGCGAGAGTCCATTTCCTTTATAAGAATATTATAGATATAGCAGTTTTTCTGTTTAAAATAATATTGTAACAAGTCGTAATCGACCAGGGGTCCTAGTTTTAGGGTATAAATAGGAGTCGTCAGGGCTTTGTAGCAAAAAAACAATCAATCAAAAAAACACATCTACTTTTTTCATAGTACTTTACTTTCAAGTCGGCAACTTCGCCAATACTCTTTCTTCTTTCACGAGTTCGTACGGATTGGCAGGGCTGCATCGACTCGATCTCCGGCCAATTGGTAGGTTCCGCTTATCGAATAACATCTGAGCTTTATCCTCGGGCGCATCGCTGTGGTTTCATTTGGATTTATTCACCAGTTATCGATATTTACTAGAATTATAGGTTTTACCTGTTGTTCTAGTATTATCACCAGTTATCCAACTTGAGATTGGAATTATCGGCTTTATCATCACTCCTCCTCGTTCATCTTCATATAGCCGATTAGATCTATTCCAAGTGTTACATCTGTAATAATTGTTTAAGTCGCTCCAGCAGTTTTCTTTGCAATTATTACGTGATTATCGGCTGATCCGTAGCCGGTCATCTTCATAGCAAATCGGCCGATTCGCCGACACGCTCTTCGGGATAGATCGGAACCCCAGCCGATCGGAACGCCCGGAATTTAATACTCTTATTTCCTTGTCAATCGACAGGTCAGATTGACTGGCACGCCGCGCGAACCGCACCAGGGTAATAACCCGAACAGGAGCTAAGCAGATTCTCCCGGGTCGTGTGTCCGACGCTGAAGACCATCGGCCGATTCCTAGCCGATTTTTAGCGCCAACACTAGGTTTAGGTGAGTTTGTTAGCTTAGGACCGGGTTAGGGGTAGGTTAGTTAGTTAGATTAGTTAGGGTTTGAATTTAAATCAAATTGGCTCATTTGATTTTAATTCCACATAATTCAAACAAACCAAAAACCCAATTTAAATTCCACAACATTAAACAAAGAGACTAAATAAATTTCAAATGAAATCCAAATGATTTCACACTAGCATGAAGTAAACTTATGTTTTAGTTATTTTATTTTCTAGGAATAAAGGAAGAAAGAGTTAATCTTAGGGTTATCTAGCTAGTTACACAATCACACATAAAAAGTTTTAAAAATTTCATATTTTTGCACTATATAACATTTTAGTAAAAGCTGGGATGTTACCGAGACACGCAACCAGTCTGCCCGAAAGGAGTACACATCCAACAAGGCAGCAAGAGGAGCATTCCTCTCTCTGGATGTTGCACGGGCCAAGTCGCTCAAAGACAAGATCGCCTCCAACCAGAGTTGGAAGGGAGACAGGCAACCAGCCCGCCCGAAAGGAGTACACCAGATCGACGGTGTAGATATGCTGGCTGCCAAGATGGATCTCCTTATGAAGAAACTGGAATCTCCGAACCAAGAGGTCAATCAGATCATGGACTCGAGAATCACATGTGAGACATGTGGCGACACCAGGCACTCGTGCAACAGCTGCCCACTAACACAGGAGTATGTGAATTTCGTTGGGAACAACTTTCCCAATAATTTAGGATATCGTCCTCAACAGCAAGGGTGGAACTCCAAGCCCAACCGCCCCTTCGGTCAACAACAAGGTAACAGTTTTAATAACAATTTTCAACCATCTCTAAAAGACCTAGTGCACGGCCAGATGCAAATTAATGATAACATTAGCAAGAAATTTCAAGCTAATGATAAAATTTGGAGTCTTTGGCCGCACAACTAGAGAGTTTTAATTCTGTTATTATGAACCAGTTTAGCTTTAACAAAATGATAGAAACTCAAGTAGCTCAACTAGCCTCGTCCTGTCCTAACCCTAACACGGGGAAGCTGCCCAGGCAACCGGAAGTTAACCCAAAATAGAAGGTAAATGCAGTGACTACGCGGACTGGAAAGTCCATGCAAGATCCATCCCTTCCGCAAGATGCAGGTTCACAGCGGGAGACTGTAACCGCCAGGGATACCATTGCTGAGGACGAGGTGCAGGAGGAGGCATCGGGAAGCACCTCTGTTACCCACGGAGAAGCTGAGGAAGCCCCAAGGGCTCCTCTAGAGTACTATGACACAACTGCCTTACCGTTTCCGGAACGGAGAAGGAGGCCGGTGGCCGATGAACAATTCGGCAAGTTTGTCAAGGTAATCGAGAAGTTGTATGTCAATATACCGCTCCTTGATGCTATGCAGGTACCTACTTACGCCAAGTACATTAAGGATATTCTTGGAAACAAGAAGAACCTGCCGACCACCGAGGTAGTACAACTCACAGAAGAGCGTGGAGCAGTTATACTCGATCCTCTCCCGGAGAAGAAGAAAGACCCAGGATGTCCCACCATCACATGCTCAATCGGGACTCAACACTTCAAGCACGCACTCTGTGACTTGGGAGCGAGTGTCAGCATCATGCCTAAGGTAGTCTATGACAAACTTAACCATCATTCGCTTGCTCCTACTGCCATGTATTTGCAGCTAGCGGACCAATCGGTTCGCTACCCCGCGAGGGTCGCCGAAAATATTCCGGTGAAAATCCGGAACTCTTTTGTCCCCGTGGACTTCATCGTCCTAGACATGGAAGTCGACACCAAGACCCCTCTCATCTTGGGGAGGCCATTCTTGAGCACTGCAAATGCACATATCGATGTGGGAGCTGGAGAAATTCACATCAACATCAATAGGCAGAAAGAGAAATTCGCCTTCAGACTGAAGGTGGAACAATGTTCCCAAGTCAAGACAGTCAACTGGAAGAAGCAGTCCGAAAAAAAGCTTGATAAAGAGCCGGAGAAAAGATCTAAGAAGAAACCGGAGAATCTAGTCATTCCTGCCATCAAAACCCTCGTCGAACTTGTAGAAAGCATATGAATTGGGGAGTAGGAGATCAAGGTGCACAACCAACGGAATGTGAAACGACGGATCCAACGTAAGAAATTCCTAGAAACGGAGAAGAAAGAGGTCAAAGTAGTTACGCCCATGAAGAAAGTGTGGCGTAAGAAAGTGTCACCACCGACAGCAACTCCAGCAGGTGATGACAACCAAACTCAAGGTATGGAGAATTCTGCTACGGACTCAAAACCCGAGCTCTCGCCATGAGGTAACATGGTAGTTATCCATTTCTCGCATTACATATAGGATCATTTATTTCCCTTGCATTTTTATTTCAAGCATGGCATGTTTAAATTTCTGCAAAATGCATCATTATTTTTCGAACTCTAGTTTCATTCTTCACTACATTCAAAAATCAAAAAAATTCGACCAAAGTGCGGGCCGGCCGGCCCCACCTAGGCCGGTCGGCCCCACTTGTCATCCTCTGGCTAGGGTGCTGTTGACGCAAAAAGCCGTAGGTCAGCCTTCAACGCCGGCACACGCGAGGACCCGGGAGCCTCTTGCTTCGCTCCTGCGCGGCGTCCAAATCGGCTGCGTGGTGGTGCAGGGCGTGCCAGTCAATTTGACCTACAATTGACAAGGGACAGGTGAAATGTTAAATTAACAGAACGTATTGGCTGGTGTTCCGAATTGTTCCGCCACGTGCATCGGCCAAGCATCCGATGCGGTAGTAGATCAATCAACGACAGCTCCGGTCGATTATGCAGGTAAGGCAGCGCTAAGTGGATTAGCGAAGCCTCCGTAGACAACACCTAGATCCGAACCCGATCGGCCTGGCAATGAGCATCAGACGAGTTGCGCTTTGGCCGATGGTATTTAGATCTAGGTTGGATAAATTGTGGTAAAAACTAAATAAAAACAAGATCAAACGAATCTAATCCTGCCAAGTCTAGCAAATACCGATAACTTGTGATAACAGCAAGAAGCAAGCTAGACTAAACAGATTAATCTAACAAGAACAAGCTGATATCGATAACTTGGTGAACAGACCAGACCAAGATCCAATCTGCTCGATAACTTGAACTAATACAGGATAGAGGAAGAAGCGATGCACCGTCAACCTTGAGCCTATCTGCCTCGTTAGATGCGGAACTTACCAGCAAGTCGGGGATCGAAGTCGATGCAGCCCCACATGCAGGAAAGAACTCGTAAAAAGAAAATCTACTGCAACTAAGGCGAAGCCACCGAGAAGGGAAAAAGGGATAAAAGGGTTTGTGTATTGATCATTGGATGGTTCGATACATGCCCGAGGGCAGCTATTTATAGCCTAAGCTACAAACCCTAGATGATTACGACACACATTACTTGATAATAAAGAAAACAAAACTTTCCAAAAATCTAACAGATAACTTGTTGATGTAGCCTCACCAGCTCTTTTAATGCTCCATCGGCCACGACGCACCTTCTGGCCCAAGAAGCCCAATATACTTCATCCTTTGCTCCTGATCTAGTGTCGCCCCAATTTCTATCGGCCTTTTGCCCAACAGGTTGACACGTGTCAAAAAATGGTGTCAACAGGTGCAGCTCGTGGCCATTCCACTAACATGCAGGGACAGGGATCATGGTGCTTTGCACCCATCATCGTGCATATGGAGGGCCAATTAAGCCCATTTTGGACGGTTGGTTCCTCTCGCACCGTAAACGTCCCATCGGGCAGGAATTCAACCAAAGGCACATGCATCAATGAAGCAAGATTCGGAGGATACGTGCTGGCAAAGGATGAGCATGAGGAGGCGCAGAGCCAGGCCGTTCGGCCCCATGCAGGCTGGCCGCCCTCATTTCACCGCTGCTGTCTCATCGGCACCGACGAGAGGCACTCCCACCTAACACTCTACGAGTAGACCGATGAGTTGGAGCTTCGGGCGCCGTTCATGGAGCCGACCGGCCTGGCCCAAGCTGGCCGGCCTGCCCCTGCCGCGCGCCCATAAAACCCAGCGCTCCCGACGTCCCTTAATGCACTAGAAGCTCAGGTTCTCCTGCCCTTTCCCGAGCTTGAAATCCCTTCTCCCTCTCTAAGCATCTTTAGTTAATTAAGCCCTCGAGCTAATTAGCTGAAGTTCTTAAGTGCTTGCACCCACCAAAAACAAAATAAAATCAGTGCTAAACCCTCGCTTTAGCCACGGAAAAATACCAAAAATATTTCCCTTTTCATTTGAATAAAGCTCTTGGCGCTTGAACGAGAACGTTTGTGGAGGTTAATCCCCCACAAGGACAACTAACAACTAACCTCTTTGTTTAGTCCTTCGGGTATATTTTTGTGTGTGCGCTAACCTTTTGCAGGCAGTATGTGGACGGCCATGAAGAACAAGCTCAAGAAGCTCAGCCCCTCCAGCTCTCGGCGCTCGCGCTGAACGGCATCCTCCAGGGATAATATGTCGGTTGACTCAAGTCATCGGGAAACTAACTCCCAGGAGGACGCAACCCCCGCAGTGCCAAGGAGCTGTGTTCATACCCGTATTCGCATCCTCACTTCTGTCGAATAGCTCATGCCGCGGAACGACTATGAACGGGAGGCACTGGACCTGTTGAACAATCAGACGTACCACCACGTCAGGATCTTCGAATCCCTCTTTTTCATAAAGATGGGTTTGAAGGCGGACATGACTTGAGCATTCAGCTACGCAGGGTGGTACAACTTCGCTGACATGATGGAACCAGGTTCGAAATTTCTCACTATGGAATTCCTCATGTCTCTCAGTTTCGAAGAAACCGGTAACACAACTGAAATTTATTTCCATTTCTTCGATGAGCAATACAAATTAACGGCAAAAGAACTTAGTGTTGCTCTAGGCTTTGATAAAAGGTTCTTGCTAGATCCAAAAATTTTGGCTAAATCTTATAAATATGATCGGACCAAGTGGTGGAACGAAATCTCCGAGGAACCTGTGAGTAGCAAGAATAGCATAGTCTCTATCCATAACCCTACTCTAAGGATGTTAGCAAAGTGGATTTGTATGGTGGTACACCCGCCCTCCGACCTGCGCCTTTGCAGTCTCCCTGAGCTGCAGTATCTCTTTGCAATGGCAAAGAAGATAAAGCTCTCCCCAGTCATGAGCATGCTTGCTCACTGGCAGAAGATGATCGCCGACAGAAGTCCCATTGACATAACCACCTTGGTCACGCGTATTGCTACGCATGTCAAGGCACTAGACAATGCCCAGGTGACTTACCTGCCATGGGAGGAAGAGTACCAACTCAAGGTAGGCGTAGAGCATTTGTGCAGGGGCACATGATGCGCGAGGAGCCAGGTAACTCGTTGTTTATGACTTACCCCGGGTACGATAGAGAGGTCAAGCTCCCATTCCTGAGACTCTCTCTCTCTACTCGGTGAAAAGTTACCTCTTGTAGATGCAAAAAAAGGAGCCAGCTCATCACAGCGTCGTTGGTACAACAACTCGGCGACAAACATGATCGAGCACTCAGCAGCAAGAACAAGCAGGGCCCTCGCACCATGCGGGAACCTCCCACATGAACTTCGAGAAAACATATGAGTATTTTACTCGGGGAGGTATGAGCACTGCTGGAGGAACATCCGAACACGGTGCAGCCCAAGAACCCTACTACCCCCAGGTATGCAGGATTCTTATGGTCCGCAGGTTGGTCCGTCAAGCTCAGCACACTACGGGTACAAAAACCCGATCATGCGTGGGATCACCGATCTCACGACTCGGGTCAACACCATGGGGCAGCAGCAGGACCAACTCAGCATAGACCTCGCACACAACACCGAGCTTACCCAGCAGAACTGGAGTATGAACACCTCTCTACTCCATGACACCACCAGCATCTTCACCCATTTAGGCCTCGGTCAGCACTTGCATCCACCGCAGCAGCCTCAGCAGCTACAACATCTACCACAGCAGCACTACCCATATCCTCCTTACCCTTATCCACCATAGCAGCAACACGACCCTTAGCAGCAGCCATGCTCGCAGCAATACTATCCGTACCCACCGCAGTACTATCCATATCTGCCGCCATACCCATACCAACAGCCACCACAGGACCCAAGCCAGCAGAACTGAGCTTCATTGAAGCTTGGAGGAGCATCCAGGACTATGCTTCATCGAAGCTTGGGGTAGTATCCAGGTAAGTCGTCCAACTTATCCTTTTTGTTCTGAAGTCGCCATGCTAAAAAAAATTGCTTCGAATAAAATGAACTTCCAACTTATATGTATGGAAATCTATGCAAGCTCTACCTTCGGAAATGATGAATAGTTGCTTTGTTCATGTTCTGCAAGTGCCTTGTTTATAGCTTGTTACTCGCTTAGTTCTTGATCTTGCTGGTAAACCTTGTCTTGGATTTGTGGGAGCATGAACATGATTTCCATATCTAAGTTGTTGAGAAAATTGAGATAGTGAAACTGGAATAAAACCGCATGCTCTAGTAGGGAACCTCTCGGAATTTATTTTGAAAAAAATGAAAATATGATAAAGAGTTTCCCTTTGGTTTAAATATCCTATCCAGAGCCATAACCATTTACTATTATGTTAAGCCACATACGCTATCTTGAGTTGCTTTGAGCCTTGTCGAACAGTGAGTCCGTCCGAGGAAAGGTACCTATCATCTGCCGATCTTTCTCCTTCGCGTACCTATTGTTCTGCTAGCCTCAAAAATCATCTGGCCTATCGATCACCTACTCCAGGTATTGACATTCACTATCGCAAGATACCACATCCATACCACAGCTCAAAATCTCCATCGTGAACCCATCCATAAAAGGTCTATGCAATCTGTCACTCCGCTCGTGTATCCAGCTATATCATGAGAGTATGGGCTATCCTGAAAAAAAAATATGAGTATGAGAAAAGAAGAAAGAAGAAAGAGATAGAACCCATACTCTCCAAAAATCCAAAGAGCTCAGGAGTACGAATAAAAAGACCAAAAATATTCCAAGTGTGAGTACATTCTCTTCCTCTCCCCTAAAAATTACATCTTCCACAAGATCGAAATTTGATCGGGTACCTACCTCCTTTGAGCCACTCTTCGGCTCAGCAATAAAGGTAAACCAAGGTATGCGACACTCCTCCTACCCACAAGCTCCATATATCAGCCTTAGAAGTAGGAAGAAAATGGTCAAGTTCCAACCATGGTGAGGATTATACACCTTGAGCGACCTTGAGAATGCCACTGGGAATCTCAAAACCATTCTTTTGAAAATCTATCAAAATCCCAAGAAGGAACCTAAACAGGTAACAGGAAAACTCCGGTGGAAACTATTCAGTTTCTCAACCGCTCAAGGCGAGGGAAGAAATGTGACTAAGCCCCACACTCCAAACCAAGGTACGATCAGCATCCTCAGGTACATACGAGTATGAGTAATTTTCTATGCACAAGGTACCTGCAGGGGGTGGACATTGATGCAACTCCTGATCCGCCGAGCCTAAGTACTAAACCTTGCTCGAGGATGAGAAAGAGTTTAAGCTTGGGGGTGTATTGACGACCGTTATTCGACTATCGTCCGTCAACATCTCGGGAATAATTCAGAGTTTTGCATTATGTTCCATTCATATTTTATTTAAACTAGAAAAATTCCACAAGTTTTGGATGAGTTGTCTATGCAGGAGCAAGTGTACCAAAATTGGGCCAAACTGGGAGAAAACCCAGGCCCGCCGGCCTGGCTCCCTCTGTTTTGGCCACGTCATCGATCCAGGAACAAACAAACACAACCAGGATGATCAGGGATCATGCAATTGAAGAAGGTTGGATCCAAGGACCCGAAAGGCTTCACACACGGATCAAAGGGCCCGCATGCATGTCCAAAATAGTTGCTTAACTAAAAAGCAACAGTTACCAACCTCAGGAGGCAATCAGAGATGTCCACGCGAAGGTTGGTGCCAAGTGGCACCATCCCCAGGCCGGCCGGCATGGGGGAGGCCGGCTGGCCCCACATGACGGCCAATGACGCTCAACTTCGTGTAGGAGTTATGTTAACCACCAAGGTTGCATGGTCTTGACGCCTTTCACCGGTTACCGACCTCCAGCAGCTATAAATAGGCTCCCCATCCTCACTTGTAAACACACACTCAGAAGGAGTTCTCTCTTCACTTCAGTTCAAGAGTTAGGTTTAGTAGTTTGGGAGTTAGAGTCGAGTCGAGCTTGTCTCAAGATTTCAGAGTCATCCTTGGAAGTCTGGTATAGCTCTTGTATCCTTCCTTTAACTTTATCAATATAAGTTATCTTCTTTATCTTTTTGAGTCAGCTTCACTTTCCGCATTTATTTATTTAATTCCAAGCTCCTGCTTGTGTGCAGAAGTTCTGTCCTTCAGCTTAAGCTTTGTTCTAGTCTTAGTCTGTCGGGACCTTATCTTACGGGTTTTCTCGCCCGGACTAGGGGGATCAAGTTAGTTCCCTAGGTTGAGGGGGATTTCTCTTGAAGGCCTCAAGAGAAATCCTAACACCGAGTGTAGACGTGGTGTCTGGCTTAGTGTTAGCTAGGAAGTGTGTTCCACCCCACGGAACTGATGTGGTAGGCGGCAGGTGGTGACAGCCCTGTCCGTCCCTTGTAGTCCACCACGTTCGGGTGTTTTCATAGCAGTAGATCGTTGGCCGAGTTGAACCCCCATTTCTCCCTCAGTCTGAGGTCCTTCGGCCCCAGCTGCCGAAGTAAGTTCTATTCTCCCGATAGCTAGGTTAGTCAAGGTTTAGTCTAGAGAGGCTAGCTCGTCAGTCTAGAAGTGTTTTAGGAGTCTTTCTCGCTCGTTGTCCTCCCAGCTACTTACCGCTCTAAGGTAGAGTCTCCTGTGTGTCACTCGGTCATTGCCTGACCACTTATCCTATTTACCTATTTGGCTTACCGCTGCTACCTAGCTGGTGATTACCTCCAGTAAAGTTTACCATCCATTCGATCGATACTCTTTGGACCATAGTGCTTTCCCGTGGAAATTCGATACCCTAGAATACTCCAAGGTGAAGTGCTACAGCGGTGTATTTTGTGCGCTTGCGGAATCTCTATTCTATTGGGCATAACAAATGCCAACAACAGACGAAGTGTGGTGGGGCATAGACCCCCCATTCACGTGCTTAATTTTCTCATATATAAAAAGGAAAGCTAATGTTTGATGGAGCACTTAACATCGTTGGCTGCTTGTTATGAGCATGGAATAATGTTGCAGTGCACATCCACTATATCAAAAACCTACATTAGTGACGGTTCTAGACGTAAATTAGTGATGGCAAATTTTCGTATCACTAAATTTTCATCAATGATATGAATCACTAATGATAACCATCAGTGACGGTTCTTATTTACCCACGTCGCTGATGAGGGACATTGGTGACGCATCCGGTTGACCCTGGTCACTAATGAGAGATATAAGTGATGCCTCCTATTGAACCCCATACTAATGTAGATATTAGTGACATACTTTTTATAACCCACATCACTAATGATACTAATCAATGATATTGAATCCTTCTTCTTCCTCTTCTCTCACATCCTTTCTCTTCTTCGTCTCCTCCTCCCTTCACTTTCTCCTCCCTTAGCTCCCCTTATTCTAATGGAGGTGGCAGTCAGATACGCCACTGAATACATGTTCACATGCGCACATATATATATATATATATATATATATATATATATATATATATATATATAGTTGCAGGTTTAATACTTAGTGCAATTGTTTGTATGAGAAAGCTGGATTGACACATTAGTTTAAACTTTCCCTTCTTGTCAATCACTTGGTACACTAAGAAGGCGACAAGCTGCAAAAGGGCCTCTAGCCTAGTGGTTAGAGCACCAGAGTAGCATCAAGCAGGCCTGGGTTCGACCCCCATGGGAGCAAATTAAATTGTTCTGGAATAAAAAAATCTAAAAGAATAGGCCGGGGCTTCCCCTAACTACTGACTTCGGTCAAAAAAAAAGGTACTTCAAATGCTGGACATTACGCTTTCGCCGATGGGGTTGGTAGGCACTTCAAAGTCATGTGTAATTGTTATGGAAAAGAGAGACATCCATTAGAAGTTGAAACCACTTTTTATTGTTAAATCTATCTACTGGTCTTTATCATGTAATAGCAGGTTCTAATAAGTAAAATGCAAGCTAAACCTGCCAAGGTCCTAGCAGGTTCAATTGACACAGAACGAGAAACATTTTATTGCATGGAGTTTGTGAAATCCTCAAACTCAAACTCACATTACCATTTTGATGCACAGGAGTGTTCCCAAGTGTTCATCGCCCTGAATAAGAACTTTCCTTAGACCATATGTTTCACATTAACGAAAAGTCTTGTATATTTAGGAGTCGGCTAAGTATAGTCCATCGTCAGATAAACCTTGCAAGTATTAATGTATTTAGGATTTCTGTTTTGACGACCTTAAATTCATGTTGTGTTCCCATTAACTTTGAAGAGATATGTGCGTCTTGAACTGGTCATCTTCTTCCTCCTGGTTGGATTGTTGAGCGAGTCCCATTTTCTCCTTGAAGTTATCGCCGATTCATTTAGATACCGTTGTTTAAGTTGAGCTCCTGTTTTATTTCCGTTGTGCATTGAACTCTGTTAAATTGTGTTTCAAACTTATCTGTAAGAGTTGCTATTGTAATTTAATTTAAGAACCTCCAAATGTTTGTATCATCTGTGCTCGTCTTCACGCGACACTTCCAATGTACGTTTCAATCCATGATTACAGTGGCAGACTATCAGATTATATCACTGTAAGTGTGTATTAACCGGATTAACACAAAAGATGATGGTTAGTGCACTTAAACCAGTTTAATTTAGGTGGTTTAGCTATAGTAGTAGGCATTATAGGTTGGAAGAGCATTATCGAGCTAGTGTAACATACTTAGACAAAGTGTGGTAGTCAAAAGTAATGACATGGCAAACAATTTATGAGGAAAGAGAAGAATAGAGTTTTATGGTGATGATATTTGGTCTACACAGTTACCAAGAGTTGTAAATCTAGAATGAAACTCCATTAAGAGGATTTGTGTTTCATCTACACATATTCATCAACTTATATTGGTCATATGGTACATTTGATTACAACACCAATCAACAATTAAATGTGACAGCTTATCTATAAAACTGTGCAATGAAACTGAATGAGGAGAATGATTTCATCCAAGTGTCAAGCTGACGTGCTAATTTCAATAATTGTGCGATGACACTATACATTGAGTTTGGCGTCAGTGATGAGGAAACTTGATTTCAAGAAAGCATTTGACAAAGTGGAGCATCAGTATATTCTAAAGATAATGGAGCACAAAGGTTTTGGACCTAAGTGGTTAATGTGGATGAAGATGATTTTTAACTCAGGCACATCTTTGATACTACTAAATGGTGTACAAGGGAAAGTCTTCCATTGCAAAAGGGGGGGTGAGACAGGGAGATCCCCTCTCACCTTTGTTATTTTTTCTAGCTGCAGACACTTTGCAATCTCTTATCAATCATGCAAAGAATCAAGGTCACCTAAATCTGCCATTGCCAACCGGTGCTGGAAGTGACTTCTTAGTAGTACAACATGCAGATGATACATTAATCATCATGGAGGCATGTGAATTTCAGTTAACCAAACTGAGAGAAATCCTCGACTCCTTTGCCCATTCCTCTGGTTTAAAGGTTAATTTTTCCAAATCAGTTTTGGTGCCAATCAAAGTCACAGAAGAAAAATTGCTGTCATTGGCAAATACTCTTGGTTGCACTCCTGGTAATCTGCCATTCACTTACCTGGGTCTACCACTAGGTACAACAAAACCCACTGTCCAAGAATTCCTGCCTCTAGTAAAAAGATGTGAAAGGAGGATCCTTGTCACTTCAAACCTTCTCTCACAAGCTGGAAAACTCATAATGGTGAATTCAGTAATTTCCTCCTTCCCAACCTTCATGATGTGCTCCATGAAAATTCCAATAACCATCATCAAGCAGATTGATATGTATAGGAAGCACTGTCTATCGAGAGGTTCAGATATAAATTCTAAGAAGCCTCCTAAAGCTGCATGGAAGATGGTCTGCTTACCAAAGGAGGAGGGTGGACTAGGTGTCATTGATCTTAGAGTACAGAATGAAGCACTCCTCTTAAAGAATCTGCACAAGTTCTTCAACAAGGAAAATCTGCCATGGGTAAATTTAATCTGGGACAACTATTACAAGAATGGGAAATTGCCAAGCACAACAAAAAAAGGCTCCTTCTGGTGGCGTGATATTCTAAATCTTCTTAGCCTTTATAAAGGTTTGGCTATGTCTAATGTTCACTCTGGCTCCTCGGCATACCTTTGGGAGGACATGTGGAATGGTCTGTTACCTAAACTTCAGTTTCCTGAGCTATTTTCATTTGCAAAAAACAAATGTCTCACTGTGCAAAAGGCCAGAACACTAACACATTTACACAGCATCTTCCACATGCCCCTCTCAGATGAAGCATTCAATCAGTTTACAGATCTTCAGACTCTCCTGTCAAGTTTGCCAATATCCTCTAAGAAGGACATTTGGACTTATATTTGGGGACCCGATTTTTCATGTGCAAAAGCTTATAGATTTCTAAAAGGCCATATTGAAACTCACTCAGTATACATGTGGCTGTGGAATTCCTGCTGTCAGTTAAAGCACAAAGTATTCTTTTGGCTCTTGCTAAAAGATTGGCTCAGCACAAGAGAAATATTAAAGAGAAGAAACATGTTTCTTGATGATTATAATTGTGCAGTATGTGATGCAGGGGCGGAAGAATCTTTAAAGCATTTATTCCTTAACTGTGATTTTGCTTCCCAATGCTGGGCCACACTGAATCTGCAAATTGATCAGAATCTGAATCCTTTACATGTCTTGGAAAGTTTCAAAACAAATCTGCAGGTTCCTTTCTTTATGGAAATTATCATCTTGATGTGCTGGAGCATCTGGACATCCAGGAATGCACTCATTTTTTATTCAAGACCTCCAACGGTTCATAGTGCTCTAGAATTCTTCAAAAGTAACTTTGCAATGGTTATCCATCGTGCAAAGGCAAAGAATGTACAGCCCATGTCATCATGGCTAGATAGCTTTAATCCTGCTTAACTCGTAACTTTGTAACTTTCCGTTTTTTAATATATTCAGTAGGGGCTCTCCCCCTCCTGTTTCAGTAAAAAAATAGAAGCTTAGGGTCCCCGGACAATTCAGGCTAACGGGGCGTGCCAATGTCTAGGCGCCGAAGCGTGCAGCGCATGGATGCGTGCCCGCCCGGCCCCTGCCCTGGATCGGATCATCCCCTGCGTGCCCACAGGGCATGCCGCAGCTCTGCACCCAACAGTGAGTTGGAGCTAGCTAGCCAGATCGTCGTCTGATGAGAGATGGTCCCTGAGCGCCTGAAACCGCCAGCCGTCGTTTCAGGAAAATTAAATGGCTGGGCTGGGATGCTGCTGGCCGGTCTAAGACAAAACAAAAAACTAGCGCATGCAGGCCTATTTACGCTGGGCCTGGGCCTTACTCTGGGCCTGCACAATGTCTGCTGCTGCAGGAAAAAGTTTAAATTACTCCCCTCAGCTATAACCAAAATCAGTTATAATTCTGGATAGCCCCCTAAACTATCTTTTGGTTCATTTTACCCTCTAAACTATACCATTTGATTTAAATTACCCCCTAATACAATTTGTTTTTTTATTTCTCCGTGCATAGGTGGAGTTTTAAGTTGAAATTTTACAAGATGATAGTACACATCATAATAGATGTTAGAAAAAATAATTATATTTTTTTATCATTATTTTGATAGGTTAGGGTATTTAATAATAAATAAATTATTGAAGTTCATGAGTATATGAAAAATAATGATGAAAAAATTGTAACAAAATTTTTAATATGTATTGTGATGTCCACTACTACCCTGCAAAAGTTGAAATTAAAATTCAACTTGTGTATGGAGAAATAAAAAAGATAAATTATATTATGGGATAAAATGAACTAAATGGCATAGTTTAGGGGTTAAATTGAACCAAGTTACAGTTTAGGGGATTATTCAGACTTTGGCTATATATGAAGGGAGTAAATTGAACTTTTTCCGTTGCCGTGTGTGTGGTGGACCAGGCAGGCACGCATCAACTTGGACCATTCATTCTCTTTGCAGCAGACTACATTAATTAGCAGACTAACTCCATTTAATACTGTGTTGGGCTGGCTGTACCCTGACTACATGGGTGCATCTGAAATTCAGGAATCCTATCTATCTTTGGAAGCGAAAGAGTCTGTAGTCTAGTGGTTACGAGGTTCTGGGTTCGACTCCCCATGGGAGCGAATTTTCTATAATTTAACGGCGTTGTGCTTTCAGTGGTAGGCGACATTCCCGTCGACAGCGAGGCGCCTGTGGTGACTTCGTCAATCTCGAGGATTTACCGGCTCAGTTTCTTGAAGGTGCTCATAGGGGTAGGATTGCGTGCGTGTGTTCATAGGGATGAGTGTGCGTACGTGTTGTGAGCGTCTGCGTCTGTACTGTGTTTCTAAAAAAAATCTATCTTTCGAAGAAAATTATTTATTTGTCATCCAATGTTGGAGATTTGTACGCTTCTCATATTTACTTTTTCAGCAACTCGACGGCGCACATGCTGCGATGAGCTTTATCAGGCTTTGTCTTATGCATCTTCCGGAAGGCATATAGTCTCTCTTTTTTGTGCGGATTGTTTTAGCAACAAAATATTGCTAAAAAAGCAAACTAAAACCGGAAAATCCGGTACAACTTCTGTGAGTGTTTTCTTACATAACTTCTATTGTCTGAACTATATATAATATATTGATGACTCGGATAGGATGGGGGAAGAAATCCGACCAGCCTACATCATTAGTGATGATGGAGTGATGACTTGGACCGCATTAAAAAAAGTTGAATTAGCCATCTGAAATGTAGGCATTTGCATATAGTTGGATCAAGTAAAAAAAAGGTTGAAGCATGTATCAGATAGAGAACCTAGATTAATGACGATCCTAGTATTCCGATTCCATGTAAAATGCTGAAAGTCTCTTCTAAATATCGATATAAATTTTGTCAAATGCTATAACTCTAGTTTCTTTTTGTTGGAAGTGCAATGCAAAAGTATACACTCACCCGCACTATGCACACTCAATTCTACAAATACATACACACAAATGCTACTCCTATGAGCATCTCCAAAAGAACTAGCAGATATATCTTGATATCAATGAAGTTACCATGGATATATCATCTACTATTGAAAGAATAAATAATGATGTTAAATATCGGAATAAATCGAGTAAAATGCAAGCACTTATACCAAGTTGCATTGAGGAATGAGGATTCTGTATGGATATACTTCACAACAAGAGGAGCATAAACCAAATGATCTGCGCAATTCACTCAACTCTAGTTTTATACATAATAAATTACATCGCTGACTGTACTACTGAATTCCTCAAAAAATGATAATATTAAATTACATGATGCCTATAGCCTAAGCTGGGGGGGGGGGGGGGGGGGGGGGAGGGGGGAACATGTACGTTTGGATGAATGATGCTCATATGAGGTCATCACGTAGCTTCGGGCACGGTGACGTACGTACTGATGTTTGCATGCAGTGCAGCTACGTGTGAACAAGTAAAATATATAGGTAGCGTGTGGAAGGGCTAAAAGCGAGATGCTGGTCTTCTTGGCGCATCACATGGTAACCACATCTGAAGTCGTTCCTCGCCATGGGCGCGCGCGCATGCAAAGAAGTCGACGTCCGGAGCTTGGGAGTTAGGGGAAAAAAGCCGCACGGCACAACTGGTTACAATCACAGAATCCGTAGACCTAGACTAGATAAAGTTAGGGCGCGCGTGCGAATGAATTCAGTCCCGGCTCGCCGCAAGTTGTTCCCTCTGAGCTTGAGAGTCCACGGCTGCATCCTTCCTCCTGTACTGCCCGGAAAAAGACGGCCAAGGACAACTTGTTGGGATACCACTGGAACGACGAGTTCGACTCCCACGAACTGCGCCCACAAGTGGAAACTTGCATGACTTGCGACCGTGTGTACATGTAGGTAGCAGCAGCATCCTTTAGCACATGCATCCAAGTATCCAACCCACTTATCTCTCGCGGCTTCTCACAAGCACCAAAGGACATAGTGCTCCCTGTAGATTGCAGCACAGCAACTCTGCCGCCATTTTTGAGCGCGACCGTGACAATCATCTTGCTAGCAGTTGAGAGACTTAAAAAAACGCGACAGGGGAGGGAAGACGTCCCCCGTATTTTATTAAGAGAAAGCAAACGGATTGATTTCTGGTCGCGAAAAAACCCTCCGAACCCTAGTTGCGCCAGCGTGGGGGTTTTATTGTGCAGCACCTAGGATTCAAGCCCTGAGTTGGTGGCACCTCTACTGGATGCTCTACCACTGATCTGCCAGTCCACAGACTTGTTCCATGTTCTCGTCAAAATGGAAGGTTCCTCCTCGCTCCAGAAATCAACTCACAATACGATTTTTTTTGTGGCCATATCACACCAGTAGAACTCTCAATGATTATGTGGTGTCCTTTTGACATGTAGCGCCACAGAACAAGGACTGGCTCATAGATGACGAGCACAATTGTCCAATTAATATGGGCAATCCATATCATCCGGCGCAGACTTGTCGTCTCGGCACCGCACAAGACCTTTCCGTTCCTTTCGAAGCGAACATGCCGATCCCCATCTGACCTGTCAAGAAGATTATATATTATTGTGCATGCATAGCTGACTGTTCTCTAGCTATTGGCCTGCGAAGTCATCGTCCAATTGGAGCTTCGTCTGAACGTGACGAGCGAGATGGCATGCTTCCAGTCCAGGCAAGGACTTTCAGCATGACAACAATGTCAGGCGCGTGGAAAAATGTTGTGATGCAGGTACACCAAGAACACTTGGACAAAATTCTGACGCGACACCGCTGACATGCGTCGGATTCTTAGAAAAAAGTACATGTCAGAGAGCTTGTTAATAATTGATGTAGTGAAAATTTAATTCTTTCGGCCTCTACACCAACTGGGACGCTAGAGGAATTGGAAGCACTTTTTTTTACAGGAATGACTTGGAAAGCTACTATATATCTCTAGTTTATTTCCACCCTCAAAACGGAACTCTATTGTAGGTTTCGGATTATATAAGAAACTATAGGGAGATTTTCTCACATGCAACATAAAGAATACTCCCTCCGTCTTAAATTATTAGCCGTTTTGACTTTTCTAGATGCATAATTTTTCTAGATTTTCTATGCATATGCAGTGGCGGAGGAAGGGGGGCCAGCAGGGGCCATGGCCCTCCCCAACAAAGCAGCAATGGCAATATTTTTCCTCTGTAAATGATTATTATTTTACCTATTTTGCAGATTCTTGCTTTAGTACGAGTGAGCTTTAACACAGATGAACTAATATGATTATTTTTTTGTATACATGCTACATTGGCCTCGCTCGCTGCATTTTGTATACACATCGAATCCACACAGTTAATCCATATCCCTACGAATTGTTCATAATCTATTGCTCTTAGAAGTTGCGTCGCTGCGACGCTTCTGTCTCCCCAAATTCCTAACCGTACTTACATGATGCCTCGACAGCTCAACACATACGACAGACGATGCTCTGCTCAAGCTTTACTTCACTCCCGTTTTCCGGCTTCCTAGCGATTTCAGATTTCTATTCCACTTGCATTTATGCAACGATGATGTTTTCTAGAAAACTTTTTCTCAATGAAATGATAATTTTCTGTGCTATCAATAGTGGTGCATTGTGCATACATGAGTTATGAATAGTGAACATTTTATGGAACACATATATTGTCCTTTTTTCACCGAAACACACACTGTCCCTTTGGATGGAGCCGGCCCCCCTAACCAAAATTCCTGGCTCCGCCCCTATACATATGTCTAGGTGAATAACAAAATCTATTTATCTAGAAAAGTCAAAACGACTAATAATTTGAGACGGAGGGAGTATATACCAATCCTAAAAATTAATATCGTTTATTCATTCTGCCCATTACATATATATGGTCATATGGATCGGTGGCGCTCATGCCACGCGGACACGAAAATGTTATTTCCCGGATTGGGAAGCATTTCAAGTGGCAGGGGATTATCCCTAGAAACTATATATGTGGTTTAGAAGTCACCTAATTTTCATGAAAAAAATCACCCAATTCTGCTAAACTGTATTTTTTAATCCTTGCTTAGTTTTTTAGATAAAGGAAAATTCCAGCCTTAAACATTCACATGTGAATGTCTACAGCCAAACGTTACAAGAGTTCTTAGACTCTAGAGTCTAGACCTCAAACGAGGACCATAAACAAGAAAGAAAACTTTAAAACAAAGAAATAAATCAAGAAGACTAAGCTTCAACCCTTCTCTTCGTCCATGTTCCGTCCTTGCAAAATCTTTAGGTAGCACTAAACTATCACATCACTTGTTTTCTTAGAAACTCGATGTTCGAACCGTCTGATGCCACCGAGGTAACTACTCCTAAGTTAGATCGAAGAACCTCCAAGACGACGCTCCAAGAAGAAAACGACATCAAAGACGTCGTCGCCGCCTCATCCAGCAAGCTAGAATTGAGTTTTCACCCGAAGATTCATCAAAATTTATGTAGATAGCGCATCGGCAATGCCTCCAAAAAGAAAATCGGTGCAAAATGTGTCGTCATTGCCGGCCGGCGTGAGGCAGGATTGGGATTTCTCCCTGCGCTCCCCGAAGCCACCTCCACGTGCTAGCACCCTCCTGCACCTCCCCGCGGCCAGCCTCCGAGGCCGACTATCCTATCCGCCAGCAAGCCGTAGATGCCGTTGCCGCCTCCCAATCCCGCCGTCACGCCGGCATGGTCAAGCCACCCCCGGACGGGGGGCAGCAGGCACGCCGCCGCCGCGTAGCGGTCGCGCGGCCGCCCCGGCATGGTAACGCTGGGAGGGAGCGGTGGCGCGGCCGAGCTGGGAAGGGGCCGCGGCGGCCGCCGCGTGAAGCGGCTGGACGCCGCGGCGTCGATGCTCCCCCAGCTCCGGCCAGTGGACACCGCCGGCAAGGAGGCTGCCGCCGGAACAACCACCACCTCCAAGAGCTAGCAATCGAGTTGGGGACAAGAGGAGACGGCGGCGTGGTCCTGGGCGAGCGCCCGCGCCCCAACGGCGGCGCGCCCCCCGCTCTATCCAGGAGCCGGATCCGCCCAGAACGAAGGCCGCCGCCGGATTTTGCCACCGCCACCATGAAGAAGTTGTCGAATTGAAAGGACGCAAGGAGGAAGAAGGGGCTGCCCCGCCGCCACCATCCTCACCGTTGCACGGGCTTCCGGTAGACGGCTTTGGTGACAGCGCGGCAGGGTAGGAGGGGAGGGGGACCTGGGTGGCGGCACTAGGGTTTCCACCACTCCTGATGAATGAAGGCGGTGCACCGGCAGTGAGGAATCTCGATCCTTGCTTAGTGTGACCACTATTTGGTGTAAAATTAATAAATTCCTCCTTCGCTCACAATAATGTAACAGACTTGCACCGTTTGTTAAGTAATGTGTTCAGTGAGTATGCTCATGTAAAAAAGAACAAAATTCTTCCTTGGCAAGTTGATGACATGATGAAACCTAATGGCTGTTTTCAATTGTACGTATTCTTGGTAATTAACTGCATCGCCTACTGTTCAAAGTGCACGATTGCGGACAACGACATGGGCCGCTGCGTGATGACTCGTCCATTGGCACTTGTGTTTTCTGAATAATACTGTATGTCGTTTTACATCAGAGCATTTTTTTTCTTTTTTTTTCTTGAAAATGCAGGAGAGCTACGTTTCATTGTATTAAGAAGATGGAATAGAGTTTCTTACAACGACGCAGAGCGGCTAGCACTCACGCAACATACTAGAGCATGCAGTTGTGATTTACATTAAAGATAAAACAATCTAAGAGGCGTAGAGAGAGGAGCAAAAGCTACTACTCAAACATCTCTACAAAACAACCCCAAGAACAGGAAGAACTCCCTCGCTACCTCCATATATTTGCCGCTAAGTTGCTATCAAAATAGTCTTTGACCATCTTCTTGGCTGGCTCCGAGGGCTCTTCCTGTGCAGGCACACCATCAAAGCGCCTGACGGACCGGCGCCACTACCTTCACCCTCCTAGGGGGCTTCGGTACAAGCGGTGTTTTCACTTTGCACTTGACCTCACCGATGAAGCGCCGGAGTCTGCGCTCATGGGACCTCGACTCTGGTTGGCGGCGGTTACATCAGAGCATGAGATCTAATTCGAAAGGAACACATTCATAATTCATATATACTATATTGAAAACCAAGAGCAACCAGCCCCATGTTTATTATGCAGTCGAGTGTGTTTGGATTTCTGGTGAATGCGACGCGAAGAGAGTTCGTTAGCTTGCTATCATGTTTTTTCCTTTCTGGAAACAGTTGTGACACACAGTTCTTATGATGCTAGTGATGGGTTGTAGTGGTGCGTTGACCTAGTCATATATAAGTGGACACTTTAGGATAGCACATAGCCTTTCTCCTGACAAGAGCATATTTGGATGCCACAGCATAAATTTTTTTGAAATTATCTAGTGGTGTTGAAAATTACCAACCTCAGCCCCACCGTCTATGGTAAGTGAATTAGTTAATATTTCCTCTCTGTTCTAAAACGTAAGATGTTTAAGTTTTGCACTAAATCGAATTCCGTTTAGTTTTGACCAAGTTTATAGAAAAATACATCAACACATATAACATCAAATTAGTGTTATTAAATCTTTGACTTAGGATCGACACATATATGCTATACTTTTATAGTGCATTTATTTGATAGTGTAGATCTCAATATTTTTGTAAAACAATTCAGTCAAAGTTGAAGAAATTTTACTTAGGAGCAAACTAAAACATCTTTCATTTTGGAAAGACGGGCCGGGAGTAGTTTTTTCTCCAAAAAAATTAATCAAGCTCGGTGAAAGGCATCAGTTGTTATGATGGCAAATACTCCCGACATTTTTCGGGATGTTTGCAAGTTATGTGGATTGTATAGTTATGATGGCAAATACTCCAAAAAGGAGCCAAGAAGGTACCCCTCGGAAGGTACTAAAATTGCAGGGCAGGTACCAACTGGAAATCAGGATAGATGGTGAGGGCTAATTTCACAACAAATGCTAGAGGAAGGAAAGCAATAGTTCTAACCAAATCCTACTACTACATGATATTTGAATTGGAAGCTTGTGCATACCTTGCATTGAATCGTGGAAAGCATAAAATGTGCTGGGCAATGGGGATGTTTAACAGAAGAAACCTAATGCGTCGTAACCATACATGTATATTGCGGACAGATCAAGTGATTTACACGGTCAAAATCCCAACCGCAAATCGCAGTCATTTCGCATCATTAAGTATTGTGGTACATTGGTTTTGAAATCAACATCATGAGAAGGCCCATATGCATGGTCATATATAGCATAGCAATGCACTGCCATGGACCTGATTAGAATTACATTGGTACAAAGTAGCACAAAGTCGTAGTGCCAAATCTCTTGCAAAAGGTTTCCTCGGCGCTCCTCGTTGCATCATTGATCTGATCGGGGCTTCCTGGTTATCTCAAAAAATCAAAATCTCGAGAGCTAAAAGATAGATGCAGAGAAATTAAGCAACGGATCGGAGAGCAATTTAAAGGATTTTGGCAATTAATTAAGATCATAGTTGCCATGGGTTTTTTTGGAACCCCAATAGTTGCCAGGGGGGGTCTTATGGGTGTGCAGCGTGTGCTAATCTGGAGCCATGAATGCAACGTTAACGGTGAAGTTGACCGTGTACGGAGAGGCTCGCCGTCGTCGTCGTCGATGTGCCATCGGTGGTAGTGGCAGAAAGCAGCGCAGTAACCACTGAGCAATGGCAGTATCGTAGCCGGCGGATTCGTTTGTTGTCCTCGTTCTTCGTCGTCTCCCCGTCCGGCAGCGTAGGTTGCTTGAGAGCTCCGGCGATGGATAGATGCCAATGGGAACGACCCGGGCGCGAGTCCTCCCTCCACCGGCAAAGCTTAGGGCGACCGCGACCCGACGCCGTGACCGCAGTTATCGCGCTCGGTGGACCCACATGTCAGCGGGACGAATTTTTTTATATTTTAATTCTTTTTAATCTAATATTTTAATAATAACCTGTGTGATCTAAATTTCCAAGAAGTAGCCATTTTAGCACGCCACAACTCGTGGCGCGACTCGCTGAAGGGTCGCGCCACATGCTTTGGCGCGACCAACCTGTCACGCTGGCATGCGCGCACCCACGCTGGCGTACATGTGCCCGTTTCGCTGACCTGGTAAGGTTGAGTCGCGTCACATGCTTTGGCACGACACTTCAAGAAGTCGCGCCAAGCGGCATGGCACGACTCAACTTAATACAGGCCCACCCGGCCGGGCTCTTCTTCTTCCTCCTCCCCTTTCTTTTTTCATCCCCTCTCCGCCTGACCCGGCCACCATGGCTCCGCCCCTACCCTCCCCATCTAGATCCACTCCATCCTCCACCCGATTCGAATGGGAAATGAAGGAAAATCGATCCTTGAAGGTAAATTCTCCATTCTATCCGATTGATTTTTTTTTCATTTCATGAATTTTCTAAGATTTAAGTTTGTTGGGATTTAGGTAGGGTTGAGTTGAAATGGGGGATTGAGTACGAATCGGGTAGGATTAGTACTACCATCAAGTTTCAACCTTGCTTAAAAAATACTAATGTATGTATAAGTTATCTGTAGTTTGTTTATATAAAAGGCCTTGGCTACCATGTTAGTTTTGTTCAGCTCTGTTTACTACTAATACATAATTTCAGGTTGACATGGAAGGTGATGAGCCAAATCTGCATTAGAGATTGTGATGGAGTTCTATTTGGGTCGAGTTTATTTATCTAGTAAATTTATATGGCTTTTAGTTTTTTTGTAGTTGGATTGTGAACGATGGCTTTTAGTTTTTTTGTAGTTGGATTGTGAACGATTGCGACAAAGTGATATGTAATGAAATGGTTGTATTGACATCTATGGGATAAATGTCACAAAACATTACATGCTTGGGTTGTACTATTCTATGATGATTGTTTAATGTATGTTGCTAGTCTGCGACTACTTTTATTAGGCATGAATGTGTACTTGTATAAGAGTGACGCTAGCGATGCACATGACGGATTATTTCGTCATAGATTAGTCATGTCATCTCATGCTTTATGATGTTGGGCCACACATTGCACGACGAAAAGAAATTATCATAGAAGGCATAAATTTAGTGATGACTGCTCAAAGAGTTACAACAAGACACTCGACGTGATATAGTGAAGAGTCGCACCATGACATCTAGCACGACAAGTTGTAAAACAATCCAATAATTAAAAATCACCGAATATTTTGTGTAACAAGGGGTATAAAAAAAAATGAGGAACTTTACATACTCTGAATTGAATGACCATTTTCTGCAAAGACAAGCTGCCACCTTTAATCGTGCCTTACTTATCCAAAGGCTAGATACAGCCAGAGAGAGATCCATTCGTCCATGGCATGGGCATGGTGGCTTGCTTCGCACCTGCTATTTGCTATAGATAAAACTCCAGCACTTGTCACAACAAAACATTCATGCTCTTCTGACAAGCTCAGCAAGAACTTGAAAATATCGCTTAGTGATATTATGCCATCCACACGTTTGTTGTCAACTTCCACATGAACACTCGCAGCACCCTTATAAACAAAATACAATTAAAGGTTAAGACATTATTCTTCACCAGGCACTATTAAGATACCATCCCACATGTCCCAACATACTCACCAGATTTAAACTGACGCTACATCACTTTCGGTTAGAGTTGAACTAGTGTTGAACTTTAGCAGTTAAATAAGAGTTGCCAAAAAAATGAAAGCGGAGCACCATAATAACCTCAACCAACTCAAATCTTAAAAAATTTACGAAATGAAAAAAAATCAATCGGTTAGAATGGAGAAGTTACCCTAAAGGATCAAATTCTCTTCGTTTTCCCTTACAAATCAGTTCGAGGATGGAGTGGATCTAGATGGGAGGGGGAGGGGTGGGGCAATGAAGATCGGGTCAGGTGGAGATTGAACGAAAAAAAGGGGAAGAAGGAAGAAAGGGCCGGATCTATCGCGTGACTCCTTAAGCGTCGCGACAAAGCATGTGCCAACATGGCATGTTGGTCGCGCCAAAGCATGTGGCGCGACCGTTCAGGGTGTCGCGCCACGAGCTGTGACGTGACCAAAAGAGCTACTTTTTGAAAATTCAGATCCATACTTATTAAAATATTAAATTAAAAAGATTAAAATATAAAAAAAATTCCAGCGGGACATGGGCGCCAGTCGTGCCGCTTACCATTCCACGGCGACTCGCGACCGTTCGTGGCTGGTGTGCAAACCGCGCGGACCGCGAAACAGTTGACTGGAGCGGGCCGGGCCCGCCAGCCAGCGAAAGAGGTAGGGGGGCCCAGATCCGTGGAGCCCACGCGGACTTCCGGTTGCCGCTCGACCACCACCCGCTCGTCCCTACCACTGTCCTCGCTCCGTCGCTCGCTCGGCCGGCTCGGGTATAATTGCAGCGCAAAATCTCCGCAAGACGCATGAATGAATGATCATTTGCCGCTCTCCATTTCGAGAAGGGAAAAATCATTCCTTTGATCCCGCAGATTCTCTGCGCATACGTATATATTTATATATATATACTTCTCCCCTCCCACTCCGCAGACGCGGCGGCGGCGCTCTCGATCCCCGCGCGCCCTCGTTGCTCAAGCCCGCGGCCGGCGACCCGGCGGCGTCCTTGGCCTCGGGACAAATGCGGCGGCCCCGGTGCGAAGCTTGAGCGGCCGGCGCTCCGTTTGCTCGCAGGACGCGCGCCCAAGGGCCTCTCCCTCCCCGGAATCGCCCGGCAGGTAAAATCCGTGGCCCCCTTCCGTTCGCCTCCAGTCCTTCGTTGCGCTCTTCTGTTCATCTCGCTCGTTTCCAGGAGGTGTTTTGGATTGGACTACGGTTCATTGCGATCTTGGGGATATTTTCTCTTGGAAATTTTACGACTCTCTCTCTGGGTTCCCGGGCTGGTTCCCTGGTCGAATTTTCCTGCAACCGGTTCCGTCCTCTCTGTCTCGCGGACCAGTATTATTAGCCCCCGTGTGAAGTTCAGAGAAATCCCGCAAGCTTCTGCACCACTTTTTTTTTCTTTTGAAAATCATCCAGCTCCACTGCACCCGCTAGTCTCCCATTGTTTCGTAATCGAGTACACAATTCATGCTTGCGTTGATCACCTGCTGTTTATCACCAGCTGATGCAACAGCATGGTTCAGGGTTCAAAGATAGCCATTCAGTCTTTGTTGATCGAATTAGCATGACTGTCAGAAACAGCTCTGCACCTCGCTTTTCCATACCGGACCTAACCGTACAACAAGAGTTTGCTGATACTTTTCCCTGCAACAGTTATAGAATGGACAATAATAGTAAGTATTGGTTCATCCATCGCTGCAAACTGCATACCATTCTTAACTTTCCCAGCTCCTCTGGCCTGAAGAGCAGTTAGCAATATTTAAGGTTGGCGTGATTCGGTGTTGCTTACCTCAGCTGCTCATTTGTTAGTGTTTTCACCCGGAAACTTGGACTTTTTTTAAATATAAACAGTCAAGCATAGCTACTACTCTCAGCGTTTTAAAATACACGGAGGCAAAGTTTGGAACCATTTTAATTGTCTCGAAAGGTACTTTCACAATTTACAATTGTGTACTAGATTTTATAAATATGTAGTAATGGAAATGGGAAGACCAAGCTTGGCTTTTCAGACTGAGACAATTCCTTCAACACCATCCCTCATGTAACTGGATAGAATTATTTCAATATATTGGCTTTTAACTTAGACTACTGGTTATCAGTCCATTAGGAACGCGCAGGTGATTTAGCATCCTTCACCCATACCAAATGTGCCAAAAATACAAATTTAATTGATACCTCCAATTCATCTTATTACATCGCTGGTAAAGTGGTAATGTTATGGGCATCTTCTTCCAATTTTACTAAACATTTCTGGTCAATTCGTTGCACCTCATCAATTTGTTCTAAGTTTTTATTGTTCCTTTTTGCAATGCATAGTTAATTTCCCTTCCAATTTGAATAATATTTACTGTGTTTTATCCATGGATTGTCTCACCTACAACCCAGAATCTTATATTTTAAGCTTAATTCAGTTTTTTTCAGGTTAATTAGGAGTTATTTTATTACCCAAAGATGGTTCATCAGAAGCCAGATGAGGCGACCGCAGATGAAACCAGCATCTCCACACAGCCTCCCTCCTATAATCTATCTCAAGCACCACCTGTGTACAAAGTCGGGTATCCTCCTCAGAAGAACCTCACCACAGAGTTTACGAACACACTGAGGGAGACATTCTTCCATGACAATCCACTAAAGCAGTACAAGGACCAATCTGGGTCCACAAAGCTTATAATGGGCTTGCAGTTCTTGTTCCCAGTCTTTGATTGGGGTAGGACCTACAACTTGAGCAAGTTCAAAGGTGATCTGATTGCCGGATTGACAATCGCAAGTCTCTGCATTCCTCAGGTATCAAGGTTGACTGCACCTATCACTATAAATTGACTACTTGTTGTGCCTGACATCAAGTCTTGGACTAAATAGGATATTGGCTACTCAAAGCTTGCTAATCTGGAGCCGCAGTACGGGCTTTGTAAGTTTCATCAATTAAGATGTTCCATTGATGAACATTGATTTAAATTCTTGACTGATGGGTCCTATCAATGCTATTGTGACTGATTTTTGTTATTTGGTTTCAGACTCCAGCTTCGTCCCCCCATTGATATATGCTGCAATGGGTAGCTCAAGGGATATAGCAATCGGGCCAGTTGCGGTGGTATCTCTTCTAATAGGTTCACTCCTACAAAATGAAGTTGATCATGAAAAGAACAAGGAAGAATATTTGCGTCTTGCTTTTACAGCAACCTTCTTTGCTGGTATTACTCAAGCAGCCCTGGGATTTCTAAGGTATACCACAGTACTTTTAAGCAAGACACATGTAGGTCAATCAATCTCAGACTTGCTATTTTTCAGGTTAGGATTCCTCATAGAGTTCTTGTCGCATGCTGCAATTGTCGGATTCATGGGGGGAGCAGCAATCACTATTGCCCTGCAGCAGCTCAAATATGTGTTGGGAATCAGGAAGTTCACAAAGGAAACTGATATAGTTTCTGTTATGAAGTCTGTTTGGGGTTCGGTTCATCATGGGGTACCTATCTTGAACTTAAGACAGTATGAATAAAATATTACCATCAGACTGACTCCTATAGTTATCTGATAAGGCGTGATATTTTGTATGCAGTGGAACTGGCAGACAGTTGTGATTGGTTTCGCTTTCCTGGCTTTTCTTCTGCTTGCAAAGTACATTGTGAGCATCCCTTTATTTTCCATACTATTTAGTTTCAATATTTCTTAGATTTTGGAAATACTATAACTTAATAATGATATTTCATATACACAGGGGAAAAGGAATAAGAAGTATTTCTGGGTGCCAGCTATTGCTCCTATAACTTCTGTCATTCTTTCTACCCTTTTTGTATACCTTTTCCGTGCTGACAAACATGGTGTTCAGATTGTAAGTACTCAAGTTAGTTGCTCAACTATTTTTGCACGACCTCAACCACAACAATCATATGAACCCCAGAGCTCAGTTCATATAGATCATGTTTTAAGTATTGAATCATTTTTGGCACTCGGTGAACCCAGGTGAATAATATCAAGAAGGGCATCAACCCATCATCTGCGCACAAGATTTATTTCACTGGTTCATTTGTTGCAAAAGGTTTCAAGATCGGTGTTGTCTGCGGCATGATCGGTTTGACGGTATGTATGCGATGCAAATCCATCTTGGTCCTTCATGTTCTTTTCCAGAGAGAATGCACATCAATCTTTGTTTGCCTTATCAGGAAGCCGTGGCAATCGGAAGGACATTTGCTGCCGTGAAGGGCTACCAGTTAGATGGAAACAAGGAGATGGTAGCACTTGGAACAATGAACATTGTAGGCTCAATGACGTCTTGCTATATCGCAACAGGTAACTACATCTTCTTTTCAGAATGGAGTTGCGGTGATATTTTATATTTCTGAAAATATTGTGCTGAAACCTGTTTGCTTCAATTCTCCAGGTTCTTTCTCACGTTCTGCGGTCAATTTCATGGCTGGGTGCCGAACACCGGTATCTAATGTTGTTATGTCAATGGTTGTGCTTCTCACCTTGTTGGTCATCACACCATTGTTCAAGTATACGCCAAATGCTATCCTTGGATCGATCATTATTTCTGCTGTGATCGGCCTTGTGGACTATGAAGCAGCAATTCTCATTTGGAAAGTTGACAAAATGGATTTCATCGCCTGCATGGGAGCATTCTTCGGTGTGGTTTTCAAATCTGTTGAGATAGGCCTCTTGATTGCTGTAAGTACCCATCCCAGTCTTGACTGTCCAATCTTTGTAGGGATAAGTGAAACTTACCCGACATTTTCGATATTCACAGGTGTCAGTCTCATTTGCCAAAATACTTCTTCAAGTAACAAGACCAAGGACTGCACTGCTCGGAAACCTTCCAGGCACCACAATTTACAGGAACACGGATCAGTATCCAGATGCAAGGCATGTTCCTGGGGTGGTAATAGTGAGGGTTGATTCTGCTATATACTTCTCCAACTCCAATTATATCCGAGAGAGGTATAAATATAAACCCACCATGTGTTTCATGTATAGCTTGAATATTCTCATAAACTTTCATGCGCTCCATTTCAGAATTCTTAGGTGGTTGACAGATGAAGAAGAGAAAGTCAAGACAGAGGGACTGTCTAAAATCAATTTCTTGATAGTAGAGATGTCACGTAAGTAGAATCACCTGTTAATGTGATACGACGAGAGTGCTTCTGATTGTACTGATCAAACCCAATGAAAATGTTTCTTGCAGCTGTTATAGATATCGATACAAGTGGTATCCATGCCCTTGAAGATCTGTACAAGAATCTTCAGAAGAGAGGCATTCAAGTATGTAGACTGATACTAAAATTGACTGACTTGATTAAAAGTAGTTCCAAGAATTTTTCAGTCAATCTTAGGACTTGATATGCTGCTTAAAAAGATCAAAGTATCGTATTGGAGGAAAATTCTAAAAATCCTACACAAGAAACCTGGGAACAGAAAAATATTGGTTAGCAGCTGTTAGAAAAGAACTGAAATTAGCTGTCATTGATTTTAATGGCTATATTGTGTGCGTTTGTGCATGTGGCAGCTCCTCCTATCAAATCCTGGCTCCATCGTCATTGAGAAGCTCCAGTCGTCGAAACTAACTGAGCACATCGGAAGCAATCACATTTTCCTGACAGTCGCTGACGCCGTGCGTTTCTCCACTTCAAAGTCGATGCAAGAGCCCTGAACTGAAACTGATTTACGTCAGGCATCTGCATTCTAGTATACGCATCATGTAAAGATGATACAAGATCACAAATCATAGTTATATTTTTGAAGGTGGTGCCCGCTGTTGCTTAACGCAAAAGTGGGCGATAGCATTTCAAACAGATGTAGTTCTGTTGTTTCGACTTTTGAACACTGCTTACAGACAAGTGGATAGGGTCAATGTATAGCTAAATGCTGTGATCAATGTGCAAACCCGAAATGTGATCAGTCAATCAGCGCTGGCATTCCCCTGAGTGTTGAGTCCCTCGTACGTTTTTGAAATGCAACAAGAAAAATTACTAGATATACACAATTAATTGGTGCATTATTGTTTAGTTTCAACTTTTTGTCGCATTTGCCATTGATTTATGAAGGTATCAAGAGCGTAGTTCCTTGAAAATGAACCTACTTAACGCACTGTTAAAACTTAGATGGATCTGAATCATGTTTTCACTGTGACCCAAAATGTTATAGAAATGGAGGTTTGTATTCTTTAAAACTTTTGTGCCAAAAAAAGGCGTGGTGATTTTCTTGGAAAGAGGTGTATTGACTTTGTATACAAAAGGAGAAAGTAATCATCTTCATTATTGTTGACGCCTTTTCTGGTCAACACACAAATGCGCTAGAACGCGCGGGTCGCAAACGGACCACAACAGACCAGATCACGCTCAGCCTGGGCAAGCCGGATTGGGCTATTCCTCCAACCGGTCTGATCGCCCCTGGACCGGTCTGACCGGTTCACTGAGGTGCAAATCTTCGTGGACCTATAACTTCCTCATACGAAGTTTGAATTGGACGTTTCACATATGCATTTCGATCGTCTCGACAAGGGCTACGCAATGGTGAAGTCCAATTTACATTTTGATAACTTTACCCAAACCGGTCTGACCGGTTTAGGCAATCCGGTTAGACCAGTTTGCCCAGACTGCCAGCAAAAACCCAAGTAGTGCCAATTTTGGTTGTTAACATATGCCCTCCTATTTCTTTGTAAAGGTTGGCGCACCAAGAAACTTTTCTCAAACCCAAAACTGCACTGAAACAATAAGAAGCACCATGTGCACCAATCACACCTTGTCTCTAGCTCTGAAGGAATCCGATTAACCACATATCTTGATATGGCTCGAGACAATGGTTTCACCTTACTGCTCATGTTCCCGCATCTTCAGTGAGATATGAGCCTGAGTATGCACACCTCGGCTATGAATATTTGAAATACGGTTCAAAATCATTCTCACATCTTCAAATGACCACATATGCCTAAAGCGACCAAATCATCTTGAAAACAATTGGTATTTGCAATGCTGCTCAACCAGCAATAATATAATCGGCCTCCCAAATGAATATGCCACAATCACGGCTCAGATTTAGTAGCTAGCATGACCATCCTTTTGCCCCTCATGCTCTCTTTTTCCACTCATATTTAGCTTGTGGGAATCACTCATGGATTTTTGGACAGCACTTGTGTTTTTGTTTTCTCTCTCACTCTCACTCAATTTCTTTTGCATGTTGGCTGCTATGATTTGAGTGGGAGTCATGGGCAGCAGCTTAACTCCTTTTCCCTGCCACTTGAATGCATGTGTGTTGTCATGACCATCATGTACAGCATGCCTATCAAATTGCCACGGCCTTCCCAACAGCAAGTGACAAACTGTCATAGGCACAACATCACACTCTACGGTGTCGGTGTAATCATATATGCTGAAAGTAACCTTCACCATATATTGCACCTTGACATCTCCACAATCACTAAGCCATTGCACATAATATGGGTGAGGGTGTTTTATCATGGTCAGCCCCAATTTCTCACACATTTCTTTGCTAGCTAGGTTGTGGCAACTACCACCATCAATGATCACCTTGATCAACTTGCCATTTGCCTTTGTTTGGGTGTGAAACAAGTTGAATCGCTATGCTTGTTTCTCATCTTTGAGCTGAACACTCAATGCCTTGGTGACTACAATGGTGTGACCGGCCTCAAAAGGATAAGTCTTGTAGTCAACACTTTCATCTTCTTGTGCATCATCAACCTTTTCATTTTCAGCAAGAAGTTCACACTCATCTTCACTAGCTGAATCATATTCTCCGCCCTCCGTAAAAATCACAACTCAATTGTTAGGACAGTCCTTGATGACATGGCATCAGCCCAAGCACTTAAAACATTGAACCCCACTACTCCTAGAGGTGGAACCCATTGGAGTATTGGTCTTGAAGGATGTTGGCCTAGCAGATTTCTCCACATTAGATGAGGCATTACATTTTTCAGCGGTGCTGGAACGATCATTAGCATTGGAGCTTGAACCGGGTGCAAACATTCCTCGTCCCAAATCAAACCTTGCTATTTTTGGAGCACTTGATGATGCTCATGAGCTTAAAGTTGAATGCTTGGTTGATTTAGCATCATCATGCAATTGTCGCTCAGCCTTTTGTGCAATGTGCACTAGCTCCACTATATTGTTGTAGGTCTGAAATTCTACAACATGTTTGATTGGCTTATTTAGACCGGAGAGAAAACGTGCCACGGACTGCTCTTCATCCTCATGCGCACGAGGCTTAATCATGGCTTGCTCCATTTCCTTGTAGTATTCTTCCATGGATTTGCTTCCTTGCTTCAAATTCTGCAGCTTGTCAAAAGAGGTCACGTTTATAATGTTTTGGAACAAAACGTGCTCTCATTTCCCTCTTCATTTCCGCCCATGTTGCCACTGGAAATTCACCATTCTCCTCTCTTTGATTCTAAATTTGTTCCCACCAAATGAGAGCATATCCATCAAAGTCAAGTGCAGCCATATGCACCTTCTTTTCCTCCGAATAATTATGCACACGAAATATCTTCTCAACCTTCAATTCCCATGTGAGATATGCATCGGGGTTAGATGTGCCTTCAAATTTGGGCATGCTGAATTTCAGCTTTCCGAACTTCTCTTCATTGGGATGATCGTTGTTGGCATTGCGATGGCGTTGAAAATTATCATTGCGATGTAGCTTGAAAGTATCTGGATCTGTTGTTTCATCTACCGCACCATTACCATGCCCACGACCTCTTCCTCGACCAAATGCATCACCACCTCTTCCTCCTCCACGCTCTCGCCCAAGGACATTCTTTCTTCCTTGCTCTTCCCATTGTAAACGAGCTACATACTCTTCATCGGTCTCATCTAGCTCTTCTTCATGAGAGCTTGCAGCACCTTGTACCTTTAATGCTTTCACAATTTTAGCAACCATATTCTTTTGGACTGCAACCATGTTCTTATTGAGTTGCATTGAAGTTCTTCATTAGCTTCTGTAGTTGCTCTTGTGTGACATAACTTGGTGGCTGTAGGGTTATGGGGAGGATACGCTAGCGCAAAATAAAATTTTTCTACCCCATAAACCAGGAACTACTGTTGTTATAGATCATGGAATTACCACTAGACGCGCAGGTGCGGAACTTCTGTAGCGCGTCGGTATAGTTTGTACGGTAGCCGACAGTGCAGTTGCGAGATCTTCTCACGTGCGGCTCATCCTCGTGCAGCAGATGCAGCACCTCCAAGCTATCCACACGTACAGCGGCGGAAGCGTCATGATCCGGACTGCTAGGTCCGTGAGAGTGATGAAGGTGCGGGTGTGGGAAACAGGCGGCAGCAGCAGGCGTGGAAAGTTAGGGTTTCCATGTGCCCCGCCCCTGTTTATATAGACCCTCTTAGGCGCCTACTAATGGGCTCAACCGAGGCCCATTAGTGCACCTAAGCCCAAACTAATTTGGATCAAATCCGTATTAGGCTTTCAGCCCCTTAAGCGTGTGACCCTATAGGCTGACGCGCGAATAGACATGGTCCGAGTACTCCTACTCGACCAATAATTGACAGCAGCCTCTAGCAAGATGTATCAACTCCTATGCGTGCGCAAAAATCAAATCAGACGAGCCATCACAATCTCATTAACATGCTATACCCTTTGCCTCATGATATTTGGTCTAGCTCCAAGCTGACCTCTCTTCCTCGATGCCGTGATCCGGAATCCTTGGTTAACACTTAACCTAGCATGGCCATGCATTTCTTGATCCGATCACTCGAGGGATCCAGAGATATCTCTCTCAACTAGAGAGGGGCAAATCCCATCTTGACTGACCATGATGAGGACATCAACACCAACGATACATCCACTCCGACACAAGTACCTATTGCTGGTCCTATTACTCGTGCTCGTACGCATCAACTTAACCATCAGGTGAGTTCAAATCTAAGCTCATGTACATCATATTTAGACCATGGAGACCCGTGTACTCTTGTTTTGCTTAGGAACCAAGGAGGCGAGCGAAAGGGAAACGGATTCGCGCAGGCTGGATTCGGACTGCAGAACAGTACCAACTTGTAACGGACACCACGGTCGCATATAAACTCAGATTGGGGCGTTCAAGTACTTCGTGGAAAGCTTATGAAGTCTTCTTTGAAACGGATCCGGCCTCATATCCATATCTATTACGAGTCGGCCGCAATCATAAAATTAATACAGAGTCCTTTTCTGCACATGGTGCTGCGTCACCCTGTTTTGGCCCAATGGGCCGTGTATCAAGTTGAGTCCATTACGGACGCGTCCTAGGGTTGGAGTACGACCCCAGCACCCCTGTGGTCATCCTCCCAGGTACTTATACCTTTTAGCCGCCACCAAGGATGCTTGGGTTTTGTTTAGATCAAGTTTAGCCTTCGCTACTTGCTTGCAAGCGCGCGTGCTGGATCAGCCGCCCGTCTTCTTGTCTTCGGAACCCCACCATTATTGAGATTGCGTGTGAAACCTTCATTTACATCTAGTAAATTCAGTACTTGTCATACTTGTTCTTGCTAGTTCTTTGATTGCTTGCAGGACGAGTGCCCTAGTGGCCGGGTGCCGCGCTCCACAAGATCGCGACAGCCATTGGAGGGGGTGTATCGGTTGCTAAGGCGCAGCTTGGAAGGCTGTAGTCGGGCTATGAACGTCGCCTCCATCGACCAATCGAGTTATCCACGCCTCTCATCAAAAGATCGGGAATCAAACCCTAGCGGGTCGCCATTAGACCATGTCTCACAGCATGCTTCTAGACAAACCCGAGAACCACCTTTTTTACTACCCAGTTACGGAGTAGCGTTTGATAGCTCCTAAGTAGGTCGGTTCACATCTTGAGCACATGCGACAATCTCAGGTCTAAGGATATAGCGTACACATTGTGTAATGAGAAATCACTATTTCTCGAGTTGGGTCTGTCCAGCCACATATCATACATGCCCCACATTATTAGTTTGACATCTCCATGTCTATGACTTGTAAAACATAGTCATCAACTAATACATGTGCTAGTCTAATATTCATATGTGTCCATACATAAAACCCGACTAGGAACAACTTTAGAATAACCATACAAGTAAAGAGTCTCACAAATAATTCACATAACTTCCAATCAATACAAGTTGCCTTTTTCATGGATATTCAATGAACACATATATAATACATCATGGATACAACGAAATATGATCATCTCTATGATTACCTCTAGGGCATATTTCTAACAGTCTCGCACTTGCACTAGAGTCTAATTCTTAAGGTATCTAATACCTATAGCTCTTGTGTGTGCCTCATGCTTAGGCTGTGGAAGAGGCTTTGTCAACGGATCAGTAACATTCAAATCCGTGTGTATTTTGCATATCTTGATCTCACCCCATCTCACGAACTCTCGTATAAGATGAAATTTTTGCAGTACATGTTTGTTCTTCTGGTGATTCCTTGGCTCCTTAGCCTGCGCTATCGCCCCATTGTTGTCACAGTAGAGGTTCAATGGGCTAGACGCATTTGGAAACACACCAAGCTCAATGAGGAACTTCCTCAACCAAACACTTTCCTTCACAGCTTTCGAAGCTGCAATGTACTCGGCTTCCGTCGTAAAGTCAGCCATCGTATCTTGCTTGGAACTCTTCAAACTCACAGCACCACCATTCAATGTGAATATAAAACCTGATTGCGACTTTGAATCATCTTTGTCGGTTTGGAAGCTAGCATTAGTGTAACTCGTTACGGTGGATGTTTTTCGCAGCTGTCCAATGAGTCTCACCTGGATCAGACTAGGAACACATCTTTAGTCCTTCTGAAGTACTTAAGGATGTTTAGTCCTTCTGAAGTACTTAAGGATGTTTTTCACAGCTGTCCAATGACTCTCACCTGGATCAAACTGGTACCTGCTCGTAGCACTTAGAGCATATGAGACATCTGGGCGTGTACTTATCATTGCGTACATGATTGAACCAATTGCCGAAGCGTATGGAACCTTGCTCATGCGATCCCGCTCATGAGTCGTCGAGGGACACTGAGTCTTGCTGAGATGCATACCATGTGACATAGGCAAGAACCCTTTCTTTGATTGTTCCACACTGAAATGTTTTAATACCTTGTCAATGTAAGTATCTTGGCTTAATCCTATTAGCCTCCTTGATCTATCTCTATAGATCTTTATGCCCAGAACATATGCGGCTTTCCCTAAGTCCTTCATAGAAAAACTATTTTTTAGTGAATTCTTTATGGATTCCAGTATAGGAATATTATTCCCAATCAGCATATGTCATCCACATACAGGATTAGAAATGCGACAGAGCTCCCACTTTCCTTCTTGTAAACACAAGCTTCTTCTTCGTTCTGAAGAAAACAAAACTCTTTGACTATTTCATCAAAATGAATATTCCAACTCCGAGATGCTTGCTTCAACCCATAAATGGATTTCTGAAGTTTGCATACCTTTCCAGCATTGGTCGGATCGACAAAACCTTCGGTTGTATCATATTGTTGACGCCAGATTTTGACACGTGTTGAATCGGCGTCAGGAGAAGAAGATTGGCCGATGCGGCAGATCTGAAGGCTACAGTAAGGAATCGGCCGATTGAGGTAACAGTTGGAAATCGGCCGATTGGTGATGCAGCTTGCGCCAACAGGATGGGACTACTTCGGAGGGTCCCGGTCAAAAGTTTGTCAACAGAGCGACGCTAAGTCGGTCAGGAAGCAATTGAAAAAGTACTTATTGGATTAGGAGACGGCGGCGGAAGATTCTGCGGGAGTCCGTTTCCTTTTTAAAAGATATTATAGATATAATAGTTTTCCTGTTTATAAATAAGGTTGTAACAAGTCGTAATCGACCAGGAGTCCTAGTTTTAGGGTATAAATAGGAGTCGTCAGGGCTTTGCAAGACAGAAACACATCAAACAACAACAACACTTCTACTTTTTCCAACAATTTACTTTCAAGTCGGCGACTTCGCCAACACTTTTTCTTCTTTCACGAGTTCATACGGATTGGCAGGGCTGCATCAATTTGATCTCTGGCCAGTTGGTAGGTTCCGCTTATCGAGTAATATCCGAGCTTTAACTACGGGCGCATCGCTGTGGTTTCGTTTGGATTTATTCACCAGTTATCGATATTTACTAGAATTGCAAGTTTTACCTGTTGTTCTAGTATTATCACCAGTTATCCAGCTTGAGCTCAGAGTAATCGGCTTCGTCATCGTTCTTCTTCGATTTATCATCTTACAGCCGATTAGATCTATTTCAAGTGTTGCATCCGTAATAATTGTTTAGATCGCTCCAGCAGTCTTCTTTACAATTATTACGCGATTATCGGCTGATCCATAGCCGATCATCTTTACAGCAAATCGGCCGATTCGCCGACGTGCTCTTCAGGACAGATCGGAACTCCAGCCGATCGGAGCGCCTGGAATTTAATACTCTTATTTCCTTGTCAATCAACAGGTCAGATTGACTGGCACGCCGCCGCGCGAACCGCACCAGGGCGATAACCCGAACAGGAGCTAAGCAGATTCTCCCGGGTCGTGTGTCCAACGCTGAAGACCATCGGTCGATTCCTGTCTGGCCGATTTTAGCGCCAACACACTTTTGGCACGCCCGGTGGGACCACTTCAAGATCTGATATGTCGAAGAACGCAGAAATTTCCGAAAGCAACATCATCGAGGTCACAGAAGCAGATCTCAAGGACGATCAGAGGGAAGAATTAGCTAAACATCTAGAAGATTACAAGAAGATATACCTGCAGTCGTTCAGTCGTACCAGAGGCAGAGAGGCTGTCAAGAAAGCTCCTATTCCAGTTCCCCGCCACATCACCATTGCTGAGGACTCGGGCAAGATGTCCGATATGATCCAACAGTCCGTCTACCAGGCGTTCATCGACCAGTCCTCGGTGATGACCAACACGGTGTACAATGCCGTCATCAGCTCTCTGGCCAGCGGAGCAGTTCAAGGCTATCAGGGGCCGGCGTATGCCCCGCCGATTACGCTTCCAGCCAGAAGCTTACCAAGCACGTCCCAATCGGCTCCTCAGCCGATATTGACGCAACGCGAGGGGTACAACACTCCGTTGCCTCCGGTGCTTCCAAGATACAGCGGCACACCATGTTTCCCATCACAGGCACCGCTTCAACCCGTCCAGATTGCTTCTGTGCAATCACTACCCACAAGTTCAGTGCCCTGGGGGACATTAGCGACAATGGTTTTTCCCGAGCCAACAACCCGATACGGGAGCTATCCAATCCTGGCGCCGCACCAATCGGCCGTCCGGCCGACGGTCCCTCAGTATCAGCCAATCTCATCAGAAATCGGCAGGGGGGCAAGCGCTGTAGAAGCACTTAGAAGCACGACGCCAATGATGACGTACGACGGAGCGGTGGATTCACTTCGCCATCAACTATCAGCTGCTCAGCAAAATTCGCCGCAAGCTTCGATTCATCACCCAGCCGTACCAGCCCTTCAACATATGCCGGCACCGCGAACGGTCGTTCATCAGCAGCAGGTGGACTGGACGGCAAGAATAGCAGAAGTGATTCAAGACCAGTTTGGGTTGAAGCCAAAAGTGCAGACTTACACATACAAGACGCCATACCCATCGGCCTATGACTTGCTGCTGTTTCCACACCGATACAAGGTGCCCGATTTCACAAAATTTTCAGGGCTGGACGATACATCCACCGTGGAGCACATCAACAGGTTCATCATCCAGTGCGGAGAAGCTGCCACGCAAGATGCTCTGAGGGTGCGGCTATTTTCATCGTCTCTGTCCGGATCGGCCTTCTAGTGGTTCACCACTTTGCCACCAAATTCTATTGTTACTTGGGCCGATCTGGAGAAACAGTTCCACAAGTACTTCTACGCAGGAGTACATGAGATGAAGCTCTCAGATTTAACCAGCCTCAGACAGAGAAGCGATGAACCAGTAACTGGATATATACAGAGGTTCAGAGAAGTCAGAAACAAATGCTACAGTCTGGCTCTGACCGATGCACAGTTGGCCGATATCGCTTTCCAAGGCCTCCTGCCACAAATCAAGGAAAGATATGCTTCACAGGAGTTTGAAAGTCTAAGCCAGATTGTTCACCGATTGGCAGGACAGGAAGTCCGTCCGTTTGAGCAACGGAGGAATTTCCAGAAGAAGGTGGCATATATGGAAGGATCTGAATCGGATGGAGAAGAGGAAATCGGCCTAGCAGAGTGGGTGAAAGGCAAAAAACCAATATCATGCCCTTTCGAAAAAACAGAGCCAGAGACATTCGGCTTTGACACATCAAAAGCCGATAAAATTTTTGACTTATTACTCCAGGAAGGGCGAATTAAGCTTTCTCAGTACCATACCATCCCTACGGCCGATCAGCTCAAGAAGATGAAGTACTGCAAGTGGCACAATGCCACGTCTCATGATACGAATGAATGCAAAGTCTTCCGTCAGCAGATACAATCGGCCATCAAGCAGGGGAGGCTCAAATTTGAAATCCCGGCTAAATCGGCAAAACCGATGAAGATAGATCAGCATCCCTTCCCGGCTAACATGGTTGACACAGGGGAAAATTCACGTCAAACCAAGGTGCTGACGTCAGAATCGACAAGAAGGGGCGGCGCCGTCGATCCCAGAAGGCAGATTACAGCGGACGAGATCAAAAGGAACAGGCAGGGGTTAGAACGACCACGCAAACCCGTCACCTCCCTGTTCTTGCTCAGCAAATATTGGCAGCAGCAGGAGCAATCAAGATACTACGACGAGATGATGCGCCGGCATGAAGACCACTGGCAATGTCCGTTCTTCATCCATTGCTGGGAGAACGACATCAGATTGCCGTCAGCCGATAACTGTCCTAAGTGTAACGGATTGAGTTGCAACGATCGCCCGAGGTCATGCTCTAGGGACAGAGGATCAGAGCCGATCAGCAGAAATCGGCGCGAACAAGAGGGATAGCGCATTTCAGTGCATGATCGGCTGGGGGGCAGAGTTGACCAGTACCATCGGTCAAGGGGCAGGATCAACCAACAGGATGGACTGGGGGGCAGAATCAGCGTGCACGATCGGCTGGAAGAGATGGCTGATGATAGGGTGTCAGATGAAAACCCCCTAGGAAGGGAACCAGATTGGGAACACGCCAGATCATCGGCTAAGCCAGTAAACCCCAGGTGGTGTCCCGATGGCCTCTCCAGATCTCAGAAATGGAGGATCCAACGCTTGCGCCAGTGGGAACAACAAGAAGAAGAGCAGAGGCAGGTGCCGGAGAAAAGAAACGTTAAGTCTCGGGTTTGGCGCCCAAAGAAAAACAACGGTCAAGAAGCAGACAATCAAGAATCAGCAGCCGACATTAACATGGTGTTCATATTGCCGATGGAATTCATGGCGCCTGATGATCGAGACAAAGCGACAAGAATAGAAGAGCAGATGGCACAACTGGTGTTAGAGCCGATGACGGCTACTTTTGAGAAACCAGAAGAAGAAAAACGGCAACATCTCAAGGCGCTGTTTCTCAAAGGCTACATTGACGGACGACCCGTCACTAGACTACTAGTAGATGGAGGCGCCGCAGTCAACATCATGCTGTATGCCATGTTCCGGAAGCTAGGCAAGAGCGACAAGGATCTCACCAAGACGGATATGATGCTAAAGGATTTCGAAGGCAACGTGTCTCTCGCCCGCGGAGCGCTCTGCGTCGACCTCACCATCGGCAGTAAGACCCTTCCTACTACCTTTTTTGTTATTAATGGTAAGGGATCCTACAACATGCTGCTCGGTCGTGACTGGATACACGCAAACTGCTGTGTCCCATCTACAATGCATCAATGCCTCGTGCAATGGGTCGGCGACAGCATAGAGATAGTCACCGCTGATTCCGCTTACAGCGTCGCAGCGGCCGATACACAACAATGGAGCTGCGAGCACGTCAGGTGTATATCTGGCAGGACTTGGGACACTGACTTCGTGAAGGTGTCCAATTTCGGTCTACAGCCGATCCAAGCAGTCGGCTCTGAAGATTTGGAATAGATGGATCAGCTCGTCCGAGAAGACGGGAAGCTTGGGCATGGATTTACGTCGGCGATTCATTGGAGATGGTAGATTTGGGAGATAACAGCAAATCAAGGCCGACGTATATTAGTGCTAATTTGAATCCTGAGTATAAGTGTAAATTGATAAGCTTATTAAAGGAATTCAAGGATTGCTTTGCTTGGGAATATCATGAGATGCCAGGTCTAGACCGGTCCATTGTTGAACACCGGTTACCTATAAAATCAGGATATTGGCCATATCAGCAACCTGCACGACGGTGCAACCCTAAGATTCTACCTGATATAAAGGCCGAGATCACAAAGTTAATTGAAGCAGGATTTATTCGGCAGTGCTGCTACGCCGATTGGATTTCTAATATTGTGCCCGTGTATAAAAAGAATGGAAAGTTGCGTGTGTGCATCGATTTCAGGAACTTAAATCAGGTCACACCAAATGGATGGGTATCCGATGCCAACGGCTGATATTTTGATAGATGCTGCCGCAGGACACAAAGTCATCAGTTTCATGGATGGTAATGCAGGGTACAATCAGATATTAATGGCCAAAGAAGATATCTCGAAGACGGCTTTCAGGTGTCCAGGTCATCTTGGTTTATTTGAATGGGTTGTAATGACCTTTGGGTTAGAGAACGCCGGTGCCACATATCAGCGGGCCATGAACTATATCTTCCACAAGCTTATTGGTACATCGGTGGAGATTTATATAGATGACGTCGTGGTCAAATCAAAAAGTCACCAAGAACATCTGGCCGATTTACAAGAAGTACTGGAGTGCACAAGGAAGCTTGGGTTGAAGATGAACCCGAACAAGTGTGCATTTGGTGTATCGGCCGGGCAATTCTTAGGATTCATGGTTCATGAGTGCGGGATAGAAGTCAACCGTAAGACCATAGACGCCATCAACAAAGTTGTAGCCCCACAAAATAAAACTGAGCTACAGTCCCTCATTGGCAAGGTCAATTTTATCAGAAGGTTCATATCCAACCTGTCAGGGAGAATTCGAGCTTTTACTCCTCTGTTGAGATTAAAGCCTGATCAAGAATTTATATGGGGAGAAGAACAACGCAGAGCATTGGAAGATATTAAGCAATATCTGGTTTCACCTCCGGTGTTAGTCCCGCCACAGCCTGGTAAGCCGTTCAAATTATATTTATCGGCTGATGAACAGGCCATTGGATCGGCGTTCGTACAGGAGTTCGAAGGAAAAGAATGGGTGGTATATTATGTCAGCAGAAGACTCCTGGACGCCGAAACAAGATATTCCCCGGTGGAGCGGCTGTGCTTGTGTTTATACTTCTCATGTACCAAGCTCAGGCACTATTTGTTATCGGCAGAATGCATAGTTATATGCAAAGATGACGTGGTGAAATATATGCTATCATTGCCGATTTTGAAAGGACGGATTGGAAAATGGATCCTGGCTCTATCAGAATTCGACTTAAGGTACGAATCGGCCAAAGCTGTCAAAGGTCAAGTCATGGCCGATTTCGTAGCTCAGCATTGTGGACCAGAAATTGTCGTCGTTGAACCGGTTCCATGGACTCTGTATTTTGATGGTTCTTCATGTGGGGCCGGGTCAGGAATCGGCATCGTTCTTGTATCTCCTCGGGGGGCAAGTTACGATTTCTCTCTGCCGATAGAAGCATCCGCAACCAATAATCAGGCGGAATATCGAGCCATTCTAAAAGGAATCCAATTATTAAGGGAAGTTAAAGCTGATGCAGTCGAAATTTTTGGAGATTCCATGCTCATTGTGGATCAGTTGACGGGGCGATCTGAGTGCAAGGATGATATCTTGAGGATTTATTATGAAGATTGCCTTCAGCTTTTAAAGAAGTTCAAGTCTGCAATAATTGAGCACATTCCCAGAAATTATAATGACGAGGCCAACAGGCTGGCCCAACATGCGTCCGGGTATCGGCCGATTCAGGGAGCGATGATGTTAGAGCTCGCAACCGATGATTGGCGAAAGGAAATCGCCGATTACTTGAAGGATCCCTCCCGGAAAGTGGATCGGTGAATACGTTTTCAAGCTACAAAGTATGTGTTACTTGAAGATGATTTATTTTACCGGACGACTGATGGAGTTCTTCTCAAGTGCCTGGGAACTGAAGAAGCAAAGGTTCTCATGGGAGAAATACATGAAGGCGTATGTGGAGCCCATCAATCGGCTCACAAAATGAAATGGATGATCCGGAACAATGGGTATTACTGGCCAACTATTCTTAAGGATTGTTTCAAGTATTATAAAGGATGCCAAGACTGTCAAAGGTTTGACAATATTCAGCGCGCGCCAGCATCGGCTATGAATCCAGTAATCAAGCCATGGCCGTTCAGAGGTTGGGGAATAGATCTCATCGGACAGATTCATCCTCCATCGAGCAAAGGGCATAAGTTCATATTGGTAGCTACAGATTATTTTACTAAGTGGGTGGAGGCAGTTCCTTTAAGGAATGTGACATCGGCCGATATGATTGAGTTTGTTAAGAACCACATTATCTATCGATTTGGTATCCCTCAAACCATCACAACTGACCAGGGAACAATGTTTACTTCCGGAGAATTCGGAGAGTTTACCGCCGATATGGGGATTAAATTATTAAATTCTTCTCCGTATTATGCTCAAGCCAATGGCCAAGCAGAATCGTCCAATAAAGGGATAATCAAGCTAATCAAGAGAAAGATAGAAGAACAACCCAAAAAGTGGCATATGTCTTTGGCTGAATCTTTATGGGCTTATAGGATGGCTTGTCATGGAGCCATTAAGATATCTCCTTATCAGCTGGTTTATGGTCATGAAGCAGTCTTGCCTTGGGAGTTGAGGACGGGGTCAAGGCGTGTATCACTTCAAGATCAGTTGACGGCCGATGATTATTCCTTCCTCATGAAGGACGAACTTGATGACTCGGCAGGTTTACGGTTGAGAGCCTTGATTAGTATAGAAGAGAACAAGAAAAGGGTGGCCAGATGGTATGACAAAAAGGTCAAAGTTAAGCAATTCTCTCAGGGAGATTTGGTGTGGAAGTTGGTGCTGCCGATAGGATCTAAAGATCCCAAATTCGGTAAATGGTCACCCACTTGGGAAGGGCCGTACAGAATCGGCCGATGCGCCGCTGGAAATGCGTATATTCTGGAAACAATTGAAGGGGAGATATTCCCAAGAGCTTTAAACGGACGATATCTGAAGAGGTACTATCCAAGCATTTGGGTAGATGCATAACTTGCAGTAAAATATATCAAGACAATATGGCCAATTTTCCATCGGCTTTCGTCTGCATATCTGATGCAGAGATGACGTCGCCTGAAGAAAGAAACATTGGGATTCATTTCGACTAGTTCACTATTGGATGAAAATGGCAGAGTACATGGCCGACATGGTACAAGTCGCCCTTAGAATAAAAATATTGATGCATCTATTGATTATGCCTGCTCTGGATTTCTCTCTCCACGCGACCCAGTTCTATCATAAGACGGATCCTATTCTCCTTCGGATTCTCTACGGTGGCTCCAGTCTCAGCTTGATTGCAAAGTTCTATCAGGAGGCGGGTCTTCTTCTCCTCCAAACTCTCCATGGCAGCTTCAGTCTTGACTTGATGAGGGAGTGGAGGACTCTTTTCAGGAGGTGGTCGCTTATGGACCAAACAGTGAGCATCTATAAGGTCCCAATACTCCTGGACAACAGCGGGAACATGATCTCTGAGTTCCTCAGCATGAGCTCTTATCAGATCTTTGTCTGCCCGTGACAGTGGTTCGTCTGAATGCATGATTTCGATCGCTCGTTCCAGACCAGGGCTGAGACGTTTTGGCTAAACAGAGATGAAAAAACTACCCAACATCAGAGCGATTGAGATGTCTAGGGGAAAGGCAGAAGAAAGTTCATACCTGGTTGACAAAGGAAGAAGATGAAGAGGACGAAGAAGACATCTTGCTGTTAGGTTTGGGAGGATAAAGATCTAGTGTTGGAGAGAGAGAGAAGATAAGTAATGCGTATGCCTCTGGAGATGGTGAAGGATCTACTTATAAAGGAAAGAGAGGTAGATAGATGGTGAGACACGTCCTATCAGAGTAAAAGTATTCATAAATGCAAAGCTGGCAAAAGAAGCGGTTCAAGCTCAAGTCGGCGCAGTAGCATTGAAGGAGTGTTAAATGTTTACATGATCCTTTACAACCCGAGGAGGGTATCTATAGTAGCAATAGCTCGTCGCCTAATCTGATCGGCCGAGTCTACTATTCTCTGGTCATCGTCGGCCGATCCAGGTATTTCCGGCATGCGGCAATGAAGTCTTATCGCTTCACAGGCCAAGCTCTGTCTTTCTTGTTTCAGCCCAGCGATGACGAATGGGAGCTCTTGAAGCTTCTTTTCTTCAGCGGCTATGTCCTTGGTTGCTTGCTCCATCTCTTTGGCTAGCTCTACTCTCCTCCGTTTGAGGCGATCTATTGTGCCGACGATATCCGGGCGGGCACTCTCGAGGAAGTTGATCCGTTGGTGTACTTCTTGAGCTCGGTGCTTGTAAGAATCAGCTTCCTCCCGGGTCTTTGCTAGCTGGGCATGATCGGCCATGTGACGCAGGGCCCTGGACACCGGAATCTGCATCCACTCTATGAACGCAGCAGGGTGCAGAGTTTCTGTCGCTTCTTCCGGGATTCGACCCTTGATGTCACTGAAAAGCTGCAGAATCGGCGAGGCATCTTCTACCAATCGGCCGATGTCATCTTGGAGAAGGACCCGCATACTCTCGAGTTTGGCACGGACATCGTCAGAAATTAATCTCAACGGAACTTGGCGCGAAGCGACTTCTTCATCTTCAGGCAGACAAACCGCGAAGGAAAAGAGGCTATTATTCAGGGTGTCTTGTTCCTGCGGGAGAATAAAGAAAGGGATTAGCCAGCAGTAAAAGGGAATCGGCCGATTCGGTGATAAGCTTATTACCTCCTTAAAACGGATCTCTCTTGCTTGCGCCGATGGGTGCGCCTCCCTCGTTTCAGGGGCTGGTACAATCGGCTCGTTAGAGGAAGAAGATTCAACAACTATTAATGCTCCGCTCGGACCAGCTTCCTGAAAAGGCATGGAAAACAGATCCTGTGAGTATGCTATGGGTAATTGAAATAAGATGGTATGAGAAATTTGCCATGCCTCTGTTGATCTTCCGGCCGATGTTTGTTGTGGGGTTATAGCCAGCATACCCAAATCGGCCTGCATCAGGATCAGTTAAGTCCTCTGAATATCAAGAGATTAAGGTAAGAGATTATTTACCTCGACGGGAGGAGCTACTAGAGTTTCGGTTTCCACTTGGGACGTGGCCAATTGCTGTGGAGACTGCGGTGGAACAGCTTGTGCAGCCTGACAGAGAGAGAGAGTCAGTGTTAGTAGAGCACTTAAAGGATATATGAAATAAGCAAGATCACCTGAACAGCTTCTACTAGTAGTGATGCCGCAGCTGCCCCGACTTCGGCAGTGACTTGAGGATCGGCTATCTCAGTAGCTGGCGAAGATAAAAGAATCGGAGTCTCGGTCGATGCTACCGCCGTTTGGTCAGCCGATCCGATGCGGGCTCGCACTCGACGGCTTGTTATCTTTGAAGTTGGCCTTTTCGGTGCTCGTTTCGATCGGCCAGTGGAAATGTCCTTGATGGTTGGAGCATGGAAGCCGATGAGTGGATATGGTGTATATGCATGGTGATTATCTATCAGCCTACCACTTCGGCTCCGCATCGGAGGGACCTGGCTCTCAGACTAAGAAGATAAATGTGAGTTAATGACAAGACGAAAGTATGGAAAGAGATAGCATTGAAATCGGCTAGGAGAAAAGACATACCGCTGCATTTGGGTCGATGTTTTCTGGGTCCAGAATGTTGCAATAAGTTGATGGAGATTTGCAGAAAAGGTATTACTTCCATTCTGCCCACCATAATTTAAATTGCTGAGTGGCAAAAGAGGCCACTGACCAATTGTTCAGGTCAATAGTGCTAGAATCTGGCACTAGGTCGCACAGCCAATTGTAGTCAAGACTTGCAGTCAGTCCATCTCTGAATTTTGCTTGACCGGCGAGGTAGACCCGAATCGGCAGTTGGCCAAAGCCCAGTTGCCTTACTGCAGCCGATGGATTGTAGAACTCATATGTGGGAGAGTCCTTTCTAGAGAAGAAATTGGCTGGCAGAATCCCTGGCTTGATCAAGATATCCATAAGCTCCCTGTCAAAGGTATGAGTGGAGAAGTCGTAGCTGGTGGGTAATTCGAAAATCGGCTCCACTGCCTGATACGGATGCCAGCTGACAGTTTCTTCACTAAGGCCATTATAGAGACATCTGAAATATTCAGCTGTACGGGTAGCTGTAAACTGACAGCCACGGAATGTCAATGCCGCCTCCCCAAAGGATCTGCAGCGTCGTCGGACAGTTGGATTCTCCTCTGACTCGATATTGGGGAAAGTTTTGGTCTCTATCCGTTGCTGAGAGACCTTGCTCATATGTAAATTGAGTCAGAGGGTGATGAACCACCAGGGACCGCCAGGGTTCCCAATCGGCTCCCCCTTTGACAGCTTAGTGCCGATTTGGTCCATCAGGTGGTAGGCCGATCCCAGCAGATGTTTTCCAAGGGGGATGGCCGATCCTTGCGACAGAGCTTCCGCTAAAGTCTGGGTGTTAGAAGAGGGTCCAACAGCTCTACCACAGAAAAAGTGCTTTTCCAGCCACATCATCAGGAATGTCGTATGCTCTCTCTCTGAAACTGTCCCAGTCTTCATGGCTTTGCTGATGTACCCCTTCCATCCGCCGATTCCTTTGGTTTCCAGCCGATGTGATGGCTTAATCAGATAGTTAAAAGGGACATCGGCGGAGGAGATGTCACGGCCGGTCAACAGCAGGACATCGGCCAAAGTTGGGGTCATGGGTCCATGTCCAAAAAGGAACGCATTGAGTGCGTCGGACCAAAAGTAAGAAGCTGCTATGACCAGAGGTTCATTTTTCTCCATCTGGGACAGAGAGAGGTCTATGCATTGGCCGATTTTTTGTTCATCCCACTGAACCCTCCTAGACCTGGCTATTCTTTGGTGCCATTCTCTCCAGCCGGGGGTCTCATTTGGCCAGGATCTAAAGGTACCTACCCACTGATCTAAGTCCATGGGTGATTGCTTGAATGGGACTCTGTGAGTCTCTAGATTGATCAGGTCAGTTGGATCGGGGTTCCCCATGGGGCCTAAGCAGATAAGATCAAGGGATTCTGAAAGAGGGATGGTGATCTGGTGCCTAAGTGCCTAAAGAAGGAAGAAAAGGGGAAAAACTGAGAAAGGATCCGGAAAATACTGGAGCAGTAGAAAAACAAAAGGGGGAAATTTTAAGTGTTTACCTCTGGGATGAAGATCATCGTTGCCGATGGGGCTGCCAGTGGAGCCGCCGATTGGGCCGCCGCCGCTGAGGGGATCGCCGATAGAGCCTCCGTGTTTGGAGCGGTCGCCGATGGTGACGCCATTGGGAGGTTGGAGCAGGTTGCGAGTGGGATTGCCGGAGGGGGCAGTTGGAGATCGAGGGGGCTCGGAAGAAGACGAACACTGGTTCGCTGGAAGGAGATGCTAGATTTGTGGGGAAGAGTAGCCGGAGAATGCCAATACTTAAGGAAAAACCGGGAGGGCAAGGGTAAAGACGGTATTCTTGCCGCGCCGTCTACACAAATTCCAGGGGAGCGGTCGTTTCGCGTGCTCAGTCCGAGGAAATTGCAATCATTGTGCGGAAGACCGCGGAACAGAAAGAGATTTTTACTACGCCCGTTTCGGAGAAAAGGATTAAAGAAAGAGTTTCGAAGAAAAAGTTATGTTTTACTCCGAAACTAAGGGGCATGTGTTGACGCCAGATTTTGACACGTGTTGAATCGGCGTCAGGAGGAGAAGATTGGCCGATGCGGCAGATCTGAAGGCTACAGTAACGAATCGGCCAATTGACGTAACAGTTGGAAATCGGCCGATTGGTGATGCAGCTTGCGCCAACAGGATGGGACTACTTCTGAGGGTCCCGGTCAAAAGTTGGTCAACAGAGCGACGCTAAGTCGGTCAGGAAGCAATTGAAAAAGTCCTGATTGGATTAAGAGATGGCGGCGGAAGATTCTGCGGGAGTCCGTTTCCTTTTTAAAAGATATTATAGATATAGTAGTTTTCCTGTTTTTAAATAAGGTTGTAACAAGTCGTAATCTACCAGGAGTCCTAATTTTAGGGTATAAATAGGAGTCATCAGGGCTTTGCAAGACAGAAACACATCAATCAACAACAATACTTCTACTTTTTCCAGCAATTTACTTTCAAGTCGGCGACTTTGCCAACACTTTTTCTTCTTTCACGAGTCCATACGGATTGGCAGGGCTGCATCAATTTGATCTCCGGCTAGTTGGTAGGTTCCGCTTATCGAGTAATATCCGAGCTTTAACTACGGGCGCATCGCTGTGGTTTCGTTTGGATTTATTCACCAGTTATCGATATTTACGAGAATTGCAAGTTTTACCTGTTGTTCTAGTATAGGGTTTAACAGGTAAAACTTGCAATTCTAGTAAATATCGATAACTTGTGAATAAATCCAAACGAAACCATAGCGATGCGCCCGTAGTTAAAGCTCGGATATTACTCGATAAGCGGAACCTACCGATTGGCCGGAGATCAAGTTGATGCAGCCCTGCCAATCCGTACGAACTCGTGGAAGAAGAAAATATTGGCGAAGTCGCCGACTTGAAAGTAAAGTACTAGTAAAAAGTAGAAGTATTTTGTTGATTGATGTGTTGATATTTCGCAAAGCCCTAGCGACTCCTATTTATACCCTGAAACTAGGACTCCTGGTCGATTACGACTTGTTACAACCTTATTTAAAAAAGGAAAACTACTATATCTATAAGAACTTTTAAAGGAAACGGACTCCCGCAGAATCTTCCGCCGCCGTTCCCTGATCCAATCAGGATTCTCTTCAATTGCTCCTTGACCGATTTGACGTGCCCTGTTGACCATCTTTTGACCAGGATCTTCTGGAATAATCCCATCCTGTTGGCATAGGCTGCGCCACCAATCGGCCGATTTTCAACTGTTACCTCAATCGGCCGATTCCTTACTATAGCTTTCAGATCTGCCGCATTGGCCAATCTTCTCCTCCTGACGCCAATTCAACACGTGTCAAAATCTAGCGTCAACACATGCCCCCCAGTTTCGGAGTAAAAATATAACTTTTCCTTCGAAACTCTTTTCTCTAATCCTCCTCTCCGAAACTTCCCAATTGTGACAGGAGTAAACCTCAGAGTCAATTGTGTTACCTTTTCCTCTGCATCTGATCCTTTCTCTAGAATCAGCTCCACGACATGGAATCCGGTAACAGGACAAACATCATGTTGGCGTGTAGACTCAAACTTTGACCATCTCCCCTGGCAGCTTTACATTTACTGATGCCTTTACTCCGACGGTACACGTCTTTCCAACCCTTTGTCTCTTCCTTTCTATAAATACGACTCTTCGTACTATTTCCAAAAATGCTCATCTTGTTCGTCTTCTTTTCCTTCTGAATCCCGACCTTTGCCGTCTTTGGTTAAACATTAAAATGTCTTCCCGATCCTCCTCTTCTGTTAACCAGGTATTAATTTTCTCTCCATCCCTTCCTGAGATACCTTACTTTGTTCCAACATGTTTGTCTGTTCTTTCTTTCAGCCGAACCATCTTAACCCTGGTTTGGAAAGAGCGATCGAAATCGTACATTCAGACAAACCATTGTCGCAAGCTGATATAGATCTGATAAAAGCTCATTCTGAAGAACTCAAAGATCATGCTCCTGCCAATATCCGACCAATCTTGGATTATATGGATCTCGTCTGCTTTGAACAAATGCCAACCTCTGACGAGAGTTCTTCATCTTCACATCGACTTGCTGAAGCTAAGACTGAAGTCGCCATGAAAGATTTGGAAGAGGAGAAGGCCCACCTGCTGAAAGAACTCTGCAACCAAGCTGAAACTGGAGCCACTGCAAAGGACTTGAAAGATGAAAGGCTCACCCTCATGATAAGACTAGGTCGCGTCAAAAGAGAAATCCAACGTAGGCGTAATCAGTAGTATTTTTATTCTAAGGGCGACTTATACCATGTCGGCCATGTAATCTGTGATTTCCATTCAATAATGAATCCCAATGTTTCCTTCACCAGATGTGTAACCAGAAAACCGACGAGAAATCGGCCATGTTACCTTGATATATCCTGCTGTAAGTTATGCATCTACCCAAATGCTTGGATAGTACCTCTTCAGATATCGTCCATTTAGAGCTCTTGGGAATTCCTCCCCTTCTATTGTCTCCAGAATGTATGCATTTCCAGGAGCACATCAGCCGATCCTATACGGCCCTTCCCAAGTGGGTGACCATTTACCGAATTTGGGATCCTTAGATCCTATCGGTAGCACTAGCTTCCATACCAGATCTCCCTAAGAGAACTGTTTGACTTTGACCTTTTTGTCATACCATCTGGCCACCCTTTTCTTGTTCTCTTCTATGCTAATCAGGGCTCTTAACCGCAAACCCGCCGAATCGTCAAGTTCATCTTTCATGAGAAAGGAATAGTCATCGGCCGTTAACTAATCCTGTAGCGATATGCGTCTTGACCCTGTCCTTATCTCCCATGGCAAGACCGCTTCATGACCATAAACCAAATGATAAGGGGATATTTTAGTGGTCCCATGACAAGCCATCCTGTACGCCCATAAAGATTCAGCCAAAGACATATGCCACTTCTTGGGTTGCTCTTCTATCTTCCTCTTGATTAGCTTGATTATCCCCTTGTTAGACGATTCTGCTTGGCCATTGGCTTGAGCATAGTATGGAGAAGAATTTAATAATTTAATTCCCATATCGGCGGCGAACTTTCCGAATTCTCCAGAAGTGAACATTGTCCCTTGATCAGTTGTGATGGTTTGAGGAATACCAAATCGATATATAATATGGCTTCTAACAAACTCAATCATATCGGCCGATGTCACGTTCCTCAAAGGAACTGCCTCCACCCACTTGGTAAAATAATCTGTAGCCACCAATATGAACTTATGCCCTTTGCTAGATGGAGGATGAATCTGTCCGATGAGATCCATTCCCCAACCTCTGAACGGCCACGGCTTAATTATTGGATTCATAGCCGATGCTGGTGCGCGCTGTACATTGCCAAACCTTTGACAGTCTTGGCATCCTTTGCAATACTTGAAACAATCTTCAAGGATGGTCGGCCAGTAATATCCATTGTTCCTGATCATCCATTTCATTTTGTGAGCCGATTGATGAGCCCCACACACGCCTTCATGGATCTCTCCCATCAGAACCTTTGCCTCTTCTGTTCCCAGGCATTTGAGAAGAACTCCATCAATCGTCCGAAAAAATAAGTCATCCTCAAGCAACACATACTTTGTAGCCTGAAAACGTGTTCGCCGATCCACCTTTTGGGATGGATTTTTCAAGTAATCGGCGATCTCCTTCCGCCAGTCATCGGCCGCGAGTTCTAGCGTCTTGGTCCCTGAATCGGCCGATACCTAGAAGCATGTTGAGCCAGTCTGTTGGCTTCTTCATTATAATCCCTGGGGATATGCTCAATTATTACAGATCTGAATCCTTTCAAAAGTTGAAGACAATCCTCATAATAAATCCTCAAGATGTCGTCCTTGCACTCAGATCGTCCTGTTAACTGATCCACAATGAGCATGGAGTCCCCAAAGATCTCGACTGCATCAGCTCTGACTTCCCTTAATAATTGGATGCCTTTCAGAACAGCTCGATATTCCACCTGGTTATTGGTTGCAGAAGCTTCTATCGGCAGAGAGAAATCATAAGTTGCCCCCCGAGGCGACACAAGAACGACGCCGATTCCTGATCCGACCCCACACGAAGAACCATCAAAATATAGAGTCCATGGAACTGGTTCAACGGTGGCAATTTCTGGTCCACAATGCTGAACTACGAAATCGGCCATCACTTGACCTTTGACGGCTTTGGCCGATTCGTACCTTAGATCGAATTCTGACAAAGCCAGGATCCATTTTCCAATCCGCCCCTTCAAAATCGGCAACGATAGCATATACTTCACCACATCATCTTTGCACACAACTATGCATTCTGCCGATAGCAAATAGTGCCTGAGCTTAGTACACGAAAAGTATAAGCACAAGCATAATCGCTCCACCGAGGAATATCTTGTTTCGGCGTCTAAAAGTCTTCTGCTGATGTAGTATACCACCCGTTCTTTCCCTTCAAACTCCTGTACCAACGCCGACCCAATAGCTTGCTCGTCAGCCGATAAATATAACTTGAACAGCTTACTAGGCTGTGGCGGGGCTAACACCGGAGGTGAAACCAGATTCTGCTTGATATTCTCCAGTGCCTTGCGTTGTTCTTCTCCTCATGTGAATTCTTGGTCGGGCTTTAATTTCAACAGAGGGGTAAAGGCCTGAATACGTCCCGATAGATTGGATATGAATCTTCTGATGAAATTGACCTTGCCGATGAGGGACTGCAGTTCAGTTTTATTTTGTGGGGCCACTACTTTGTTGATGGCGTCTATAGTCTTGCGGCTGACTTCTATCCCACGCTCATGGACCATAAATCCCAAGAATTGTCCGGCCGATACACCAAACGCACACTTGTTTGGGTTCATCTTCAGCCCATGTTTCCTTGTGCACTCCAGCACTTCCTGTAAATCGGCCAAATGATCCTGGTGACCTTTTGACTTGACCACGACGTCATCTATATAAATTTCCACTGATGAACCAATGAGCTTGTGGAAGATGTAGTTCATGGCCCGTTGATATGTAGCGCCGGCGTTTTTCAAGCCGAAAGTCATAACCACCCATTCAAATAAACCAAGATGGCCTGGGCACCTAAAAGCCGTTTTCGAAATATCTTCCTCGGCCATTAATATCTGATTGTATCCGGCATTCCCATCCATGAAGCTTATGACTTTGTGGCCTGCGGCAGCATCCACCAAGATATCGGCCGTTGGCATCGGATATCCATCCATCGGCGTAGCCTGATTTAAGTTCCTGAAATCGATGCACACACGCAATTTACCATTCTTTTTGTATACAGGCACAGTGTTAGAAATCCATTCGGCGTAGCGACACTGCCGAATAAATCCTGCCTCAATCAATTTTGTAATCTCGGCCTTTATGTCAGGTAGAATCTTGGGGTTACACCGCCGTGCAGGTTGCTGATACGGCCGATATCCTGATTTTATAGGTAACCGGTGCTCAACAATAGACCGGTCTAGTCCTGGCATCTCGTGGTATTCCCAAGCAAAGCAATCCTTGAACTCTTTCAATAATCTTATCAATTTGCATTTGTACTCAGAATCCAAATTGGCACTAATGTACGTCGGCCTTGATTTGCTGCTATCTCCCAAATCTACCATCTCTAATAAATCGGCCGACGTGAACCCGTGCCCCAGCTTCCCATCTTCTCGGACGAGCTGATCCATTTATTCTGAATCTTCAGAGCCGATTGCTTGGATCGGCTGTAGACCGAAATCGGACACTTTCAGGAAGTCAGTGTCCCAAGTCCTGCCAGATATACACTTGACGTGCTCGCAGCTCCACTGTTGTGTGTCGGCCGCTGCAACGCTGTAGACAGAATCGGCAGCGACTACCTCTGTACTGTCGCCGACCCATTGCACAAGGCATTGATGCATTGTAGAAGGGACACAGCAATTTGCATGTATCCAGTCGCGACCAAGCAGCATATTATAGGACACCTTGCCATTAATGATGAAGAAAGTAGTAGGGAGGGTCTTACTGCCGATGGTGAGGTCGACGCAGAATGCTCCGCGGGCGGGTGATACGTTGCCTTCGAAATCCTTCAGCATCATGTCCGTCTTGGTGAGGTCGTCATCGCCCTTGCCCAGCTTGCGGAACATGGTATACGGCATGATGTTGACTGTCGCGCCTCCATCAACCAGTAACCTGGTGACGGGTCTTCCGTTGACATAACCCTTGAGAAACAGCGCTTTGAGATGCTGCCGTTTTTCTTCTTCTGGTTTCTCAAACATAGCCGTCATCGGCTCTAATACCAGTTGTGCCATTTGCTCTTCCTCTGTTTTTGTCACTTTGTCCCGATCGCTTGGCGCCATGAACTCCATCGGTAGTATGAAAACCATATCATCTCGGCTGCCGATTCTTGGTTATCCGTTTCTTGATCGCTTTTCTTTGGGCACCAAACCCGAGATTTAACATTCCTTCTTTCTGGCACGTGTCTTTGTTCTTCTTCTTGATGCTCCAACTGGCGTAGGCGTTGGATCCTTCGCTTTTGGGATCTGGATAGGCCATCGGGACACCACCTGGGATTCACTGGTTTGGCCGATGATCTGGCGTGTTCCCAATCTGGTTCCCTTCCTAGGGGATCTTCGTCTGACACCCTATCATCGGCCATCTCTTCCAGCCGATCGCGTGCGCTGATCCTGCCCCCCAGTCCATCTTGCTGGCCGATCTTGCTTTTTGACCTGTTGTACTGGTCAACTCTGCCCCCCAGCCGATCATGCACCGAAACACGCCGTTCTTCGCGCCGATTTCTGTTGATCGGCTCTGATCCTCTGTCCCTAGAGTGTGGCTTCGGGCGATCGTTGCGGTTTGATCCGTTGCACTCCGGACAGTTATCGGCAGATGGCAATCTGATATCGTTCTCCTAGCAGTGGATGAAGAACGGACATTGCCAGTGATCTTCATGCCGACGTATCATCTCTTCCTGGTATTGTGCTTGTTCTTGCTGCTGCCGATATTTGCTCAGTAAGAATCGGGAGGTGACAGGCCTGTGTGGTCGTTCTGGCCCTCGCCTATTTCTTCTGATTTCCTCCGTCGAGATCTGCCTCCTGGGGTCGACAGCGCCGCCTCTTCTCGCCGATTCTGACGTCAGCACCTTGGTTTGACTTGAGTCTTCTCCAGCGTTGACCGTGTTGGCCGGGAAGGGATGCTGATCTATCTTCATCGGCATTGCCGATTTGGTTGGTGTTTCAAATCTGAGCCGCCCCTGTTCAATGGCCGATTGTATCTGCTGGCGGAAGACTTTACATTCATTGGTGTCATGAGAAGTAGCGTTGTGCCACTTGCAGTATTTCATCTTCTTAAGTTGATCGGCCGTAGGGATGGTGTGATTTTGCGACAGCTTAATCTGTCCCTCCTGAAGCAATAGATCAAAAATTTTATCGTCCTTCGACGTGTCAAAGCCGAATGTCTCTGGCTCCTTCTTGCCAAAGGGGCAGGATATTGGTTTTTTCCCTTTTACCCATTCCGCCAGGCCGATTTCTTCCTCCGCGTCAGATTCAGATCCCTCCAAGTATGCCACCTTCTTCTGGAAGCTCCTCCGCTATTCAAACGGTCGGACCTCCTGCCCTGACAATCGGTGGACGATTTGACTCAGGCTCTCAAACTCTTGGGCAGCATATCTCTCTCTGATTTGCGGTAAGAGGCCCTGGAAAGCGATATCGGCCAACTGTGCATCGGTTAGAGCCAGACTGTGGCACTTGTTCTTGATTTCTCTGAACCTCTGTATGTACCCTGTCACTGGTTCATCGCTCCTCTGTCTGAGGCTGGTTAAATCCGAAATCTTCATCTCGTGTACTCCTGCATAGAAGTACTTGTGGAATTGTTTCTCCAGATCGGCCCACGTGACGATAGAATTTGGCGGTAAAGTGGTGAACCACTGGAAGGCCGATCCGGATAGAGATGATGAAAATAATCGCACCCTCAGAGCATCTTGCGTGGCAGCTTCTCCGCACTGGATGATGAATCTGTTAATGTGCTCCACCGTGGATGTGTCGTCCGTTCCTGAGAACTTGGTGAAATCAGGAACTTTGTAGCGGTGGGGGAACGGCAACGAGTCATAGGCCGATGGATACGGCGTCTTGTAAGTATAAGTTTGAACTTTCGGCTTCAGCCCAAACTGATCTTGGATTACTTCTGCTATCTTTGCCGTCCAGTCCACCTGCTGCTGATGAACAGTTGTTCGAGTCGCGGGCATATGCTGAAGGGCTGGTATGGCCGGGTGATGAATCGGCGAACTTTGGTGAGCGGCCGATGGTTGATGGCGAAACGAGTCCGCACCCCCTTCGTACGTCACTGCTGGCGTCGTGCCTCTGAGTACTTCCACAGTGCTTGCCCCCCTGCCGATTTCTGGTAAAATCGGCTGATACTGGGAGACCGTCGGCCGGGCGGCCGATTGGTATGGCACCTGAAACGGATAAGTGCCATGCCTGTTCGCTGGCTCGGGAAAATACGTCACGACTGACGTCCCCCAAGGCACTGAACTCGTAGGTAGTGTTTGCACAGAAGCCACCTGAACGGGTTGAAAAGGCGCTAGCGATGGAAGACATGGCGCACCGCTGTATCTTGGGGACGCCGGAGGTGGTGGAGAGCTGTATCCCTCGCGCTGCGTCAATATCGGCTGAGAAGCCGATTGGGATGTGTACGGTAAGCTTCTGGCCGGCAGAGTAGTTGGAGGGGCATATGCTGGTCCCTGATAGCCTTGAACGGCTCCGTTGGCCAGAGAGTTGACGACGGCGTTGTACACCGTGTTGCTCATCACCGAGGATTGGTCGATGAATGCTTGATACACGGACTGTTGAATCATCTCTGACATCTTGCCCGAGTCTTCAGCGATGGTGATGTGGCGAGGTGCTAGAATAGGAGCCTTCTTAACTGCTTCCCCGCTTCTGGTACGACTGAACGACTTGAGGTACATCTTCTTGTAATCTTCCAGATGTTTGGCCAATTCCTCCCTCTGGTCGTCCTTGAGATCAGCTTCTGTGACCCCGATGATGTTGCTGTCAGAGATTTTTGCGTTGTTCGACATATCAGGTCTTGGATTGGTCCCACTGGGCGTGCCAAAAGTGTGTTAGCGCTAAAATCGGCCGGATAGGAATCGGCCGATGGGTCTTCAGCGTCGGACACACGACCCGGGAGAATCTGCTTAGCTCCTGTTCGGGTTATCGCCCTGGTGCGGTTAGCGCGGCGTGCCAGTCAATCTGACCTGTTGATTGACAAGGAAAAAGAGTATTAAATTCCAGGCGCGTCGATCGGCTGGATTTCCGATCTGTCCTGAGGAGCGCGTCGGCGGTAAATCGGTCGATTTGCTGTAGAGATGATCGGCTATGGGTCAACCGATGATCGTATAGTAATTGTAAAGAGAACTGCTAGAGCAATCTAAACAATTACTATAGAAGCAACACTTGAAACAGATCTAATCGGCTGTATGATGATAAATCAAAGGAGAACGATGACGAAGCCGATTACTCTGATCTCAAGCTGGATAACTGGTGATAATACTAGAATAACAGGTAAAACTTGCAATTCTAGTAAATATCGATAACTTGTGAATAAATCCAAACGAAACCACAGCGATGCGCCCGTAGTTAAAGCTCGGATATTACTCGATAAGCGGAACCTACCAATTGGCCGGAGATCAGGTTGATGCAGCCCTGCCAATCCGTACGAACTCGTGGAAGAAGAAAATATTGGCGAAGTCGCCGACTTGAAAGTAAGGTACTAGTAAAAAGTAGAAGTATTTTGTTGATTGATGTATTGATATTTCGCAAAGCCCTAGCGACTCCTATTTATACCCTGAAACTAGGACTCCTGGTCGATTACGACTTGTTACAACCTTATTTAAAAAAGGAAAACTACTATATCTATAAGAACTTTTAAAGGAAACGGACTCCCGCAGAATCTTCCGCCGCCGTTCCCTGATCCAATCAGGATTCTCTTCAATTGCTCCTTGACCGATTTGACGTGCCCTGTTGACCATCTTTTGACCAGGATCTTCTGGAATAATCCCATCCTGTTGGCATAGGCTGCGCCACCAATCGGCCGATTTTCAACTGTTACCTCAATCGGCCGATTCCTTACTGTAGCTTTCAGATCTGCCGCATCGGCCAATCTTCTCCTCCTGACGCCGATTCAACACGTGTCAAAATCTGGCGTCAACAAGCGCCAACACATATACACGTCCTCATCCAGGTTTCCATTCAGGAAAGCTATTTTGACATCCATCTGCCATATCTCGTAATCGAAATACGCAGCTATTGCTAGAATAATCCGAATAGATTTAAGCATCACTACGGGAGAGAATGTCTCATCGTAGTCAACTTCTTGAACTTGTCTAAACTCCTTTGCGACAAGTCAAGCTTTATAGATGTGAATATTTCCATCCATGTCTTTCTTCTTCTTACAGATCCATTTTGACTCTATGGCTTTAACACCATCAGGCGGGTCAACCAAGTTCCAAACTTGATTGTCTCCCATGGAGTCTATCTCGGATCTCATGGCACTCTGCCATTTCTCGGAATCTAGGTCCATCATCGCTTCTGCATATGTCGCAAGCTCATCATTGTCCAACAACAATATCTCGCGTGCTGCACGGAGCCTTGACGATCTTCGTGGCTGCGGTGGTTCTTCTCCTGCCACGGGTTCTTCAACTTGTTCTGCTACATTAGCATCACTTGTTGAATCTTGCCCGATTGGCTCCTCTTGAACTTCTTCAAGATACACCTTCTGTCCTCTTTTCTCCTTCCCTAGAAACTCTTTCTCTAAGAAAACACCGTTCCGAGCGACAAACACTTTTCCCTCTGATCGGTTGTAGAAATAATACGCTAAAGTTTCCTTTGGATATCCCACGAATATGCACTTATCTAATTTAGGAGTTAACTTGTCCGACTGAAGTCGCTTGACAAAAACTTTACATCCCCAAATTTTCAGAAAACACAAGCTGGGACTCTTCCCAGTCCACATCTCATATGGTGTCTTAACTACGGATTTAGACGGTACCCTATTTAGTGTGAAAGCTGCTGTTTCTAGAGTGTAACCCCAAAACGATATCGGTAGGTCCGACTGGCTCATCATCGACCGAACCATGTCCAACAAAGTCCGATTACGTCGCTCGGACACACCGTTTCTCTGAGGTGTTCTAGGCGGCGTGAGCTGTGGAACAATTCCGCAACTCTTCAGATGATTGCTAAAATCGTGGCTCAAATACTCGCCTCCTCGATCAGATCACAAGGTCTTAATTTTCTTACCACGTTGATTTTCAACCTCATTCTGAAATTCCTTGAACTTTTCAAAGGTTTCAGACTTATGCTTCATCAAATAGACATAGCCATATCTACTCAAATCATCAGTGAAGGTTATGAAGTATTGAAATCCTCCTCTGGCAGTCGTGCTCATTGGACCGCACACATCAGTATGTATGAGTTCCAAAAGTCTAATGCTCTTTCTGGAAAACCTGTGAATGGCATCTTGGTCATCTTGCCTAGCAAACAAGCCTCGCATGTCTCATATGATTCAAAATCAAATGAAGTTAGAAGTCCATCCGTATGGAGCTTCTTCATGCGCTTCTCGCTTATATGACCGAGACGACAATGCCACATGTAGGTAGGACTCAAATCATTAGGCCGGGGCCTTTTAGCACTTACATTACAGACAGGTGATTCATCAAGATTTAAAATAAACAAGCCATTCACAATGGTCGCACAAGCCACAAACATGCCATTCTTAGAGATCACCAACCATTGTTTTCACTCGCAAATGTATAACCATCCTCCATCAAACATGAAGGAGACATAATGTTTTGACCCATACTTGGAACAAAATAACAATTATTCAACTCCATAATAAATCCTGACGGGAGGTGGAGTTGCATCATCCCGACGGTCAAAGCAGCAACCCTTGCATTATTTCCCACGCGGAAATCAACTTCTCTTTCCACACTTCTAGTTCTTATCATTCCCTGCATCGAATTGCAAATGTGAGCAACCGATCCAGTATCAAATACCCAAGAATTGACATAAGAACAAGCGAGGAATATTTCTATAATATACCTGAGTTGGAAGTACTCTTACTTCCACGATTCTTCAAAGAAGCCAAGTACACCTTGCAGTTTCTCTTCCAGTGACCTTTCTCACCACAGTGATAGCACTCATTGTCTACAGCTGGTCTAGGTTTAGCCTTGGGTGCTGGGTTCAGCTTGGGGTTCTCAACCTTAGCCTTGCTCTTCTTCTTCCAAGAAGAACCTTTCTTCTTGAAGTTAGGCTTATTCTGGACCGCCATCACATGGTCGTCGCCCGTGCTCTTCTTTAGGTCACTCTCTGCTGTCTTGAGCATGCCGCATAGCTCATTCAAGCCCTTTTCAGCCCCGTGCATGTGGTAGTTCGAAATGAAGTTCCCATAGCTCGGCGGTAAAGATGCAAGAATGAAATCAGTGGCCAACTCTTGGCTGAGTGGGAAGCCTAGCTTCTCCAACCTCTGCGTGTAACCAACCATCTTGATCACATGTGGCCCTACTGCTGCGCCCTCTGCTAGCTTGGTCTCATGGAAGGCCTTGGGGACATTGAACCTTTCAGTCCTGGCCTGTGTCTGAAACATGTCCTGAAGTGCCACGATCATATCGTGCACCTCATGGTTAGTCTCGAACTGCACCTACAGCTCAGGTTCCATGCAAGCAAGCATAAGGCAACTCACTTCAAGGTTGTTGTCGCATGCTTTCTTGTAAGCATTCTTGACAGCAGCGGTTGCATCATCAGTAGGTTCCTCTGGTAGTGGGGTATCCAGAACATCTTCCTTTTTCTCAGCCCTGAGAACAATTCTCAGGTTACGGATCCAATCTGTATAGTTAGTCCCATTCAACTTGTCCTTCTCAAGGATCGAACGCAAAGTAAAAGATGCGGTGGTGTTGGGTGCCATTGATCTACAACAAAATAAAAATGCAAAATACTAAGACAAACATATCCAAGATAGAGTAAATTACATTAAATGTTTTAATAGAATGTACTCCCACTAAAATCAACATCCCTCAATTGATACTTAGTGATTCAAGACCCACAACTATCAAGTCAACTAGTGAGCTTTTGCATCACCTCTAGAAGACAGGTAGATCGGTAAGCAACTCTTTGCTAATCATATCACATTTGACTCTTGTTGTTGGGTGACATCTCTATGTCTCGGCTCCCAACCCTTATACCCCAAAGTCCTTAACCGTTAAGATGACTTTGTTCAAGATAACCAACCCTTTATGCATGTAAGTATCCAATACGAACTCATCTAGTCAAGAAAACTAGTGGCACCCTAATTTCATAGACCCACCACCAGTTGTACAAGACCCATGATGAAGCAAGGTTTAGTTGGGAGGGCACATAAACTTAAATATTGCGAGGGACCAATCGAATTAATTCTATCGAATGCAAAAACCCTATTATCGCATGTAGAAGTAAAACAATGAGGATAAACATTCACATAGAGACACGGTATAGCCCATTATCACATGTTGATCTCCATCACCATGCTTCTGTCCATCAAGATGATCTCCATCTCCTTGTTCCATGCTCCATGTTCCATGTACCATGCTGGTCTTCCTCCAAGTGATGAATTCCTCCAAGAACTATAACTACCGTAATCTAGTTACATAGTCGGATTTGAATCATCATCACATGTTGGCACGCAGGCCTTTACATCAAATGTGGAAAATACTTATGGCTCCTGCCGTATTGCCTTACACATAACACGCAGATCATGGATCAGACACACCCATGCATCACATACACATATAGGCCACACCGATCACAAGATCCTGCAAAACAAAGTTAGGCGCACTACTGTTGGCCAAACTTTCGGGCCGAATTTAGAAACTATAAATTTAGCAACTATAAATTTAGCAAAACCGGCAACACTGGTTGATTTCATGTGTAAATTTTTCTGTAGATGAATGTTCATATAAAAATCTCCTCAATCCGAGTTCGTATGCAAAAGTTATGGCTGTTTTACCGAACACTCTGTTTTCTGCAACTTTCTCAACCCGGTAGCAGATCCAATATGCCACCACGCATCATATGCATCTGGCAACCCATCCTAGGTTTCAATTTGACTAATCTCATTATCACCTCCTGCTGTAACTGGGTTTACGTGTATCACTTAACTCCGATGGCGGATACCTGACCGGTAGGAGTAGTTCGTTACACGACCATCGTAGCGAGGACATGAAAATAGGATTAGGGTTTCATCTACACCTCACATATCTCCATATGCACACATCCGAACCTATAACGAAGCAGTTATGGCTCTGATACCACTGTAGGGTTACGGGGAGGTTATGCTAGCGCAAAACAAAAATTTTCTACCTCATAAACCAGGAACTACTGTTGTTATAGATCACGGAATTACCACTAGACGCATTAGTGCACCTAAGCCCAAACTAATTTGGATCAAATCCGTATTAGGCTTCCAGCCCCTTAAGTGTGTGACCCTATGGGCTCACGCGCGAATAGACATGGCCCAAGTACTCCTACTCGACCAATAATTGACAACGGCCTCTAGCAAGACGTGTCAACTCCTATGCGTGCGCAAAGATCAAATCAGACCAGCCATCACAATCTCATATACATGCTATTCCCTTTGCCTCACGATATTTGGTCTAGCTCCAAGCTGACCTCTCTTTGTCGATGCCATGATCCGGAATCTTTGGTTAACGCTTAACCTAGCACGGCCATGCATTTCTTGATCCGATCACTCGAGGGGTCCGGAGATATCTCTCTCAAGTAGAGAGGGGCAAATCCCATCTTGACTGACCATATCTCACAGCATGCTTCTAGACAAACCCGAGAACCACCTTTATTACTACCCAGTTACGGAGTAGCGTTTGATAGCTCCTAAGTAGGTCGGTTCATATCTTGAGCACATGCGACAATCTCAGGTCTAAGGATATAGCGTACACATTGTGTAATGAGAAATCACTATTTCTCGAGTTGGGTCTGTCCAGCCACGTGTCATACATGCGCCCACATTATTAGTTTGACATCTCCATATCTATGACTTGTGAAACATAGTCATCAACTAATACATGTGCTAGTCAAATATTCATGTGTGTCCATACATGAAACCCGACTAGGAAAAACTTTAGAATAACCATACAAGTAAAGAGTCTCACAAATAGTTCACATAACTGCCAATCAATACAAGTTTCCTTTTTTATGGATATTCGATGAACATATATATAATACATCATGGATACAATGAAATATGATCATCTCTATAATTACCTCTAGGGCATATTTCTAAAAGTGGCTGCTCTCCACCTTCACCTGCCATGGTTAGCGCGAGAAAAGAGACCACCTTCACCTTGCTGAATGCGAGCTGCACTCACCTTGGTGGTAGTAGACACGACAAAAGTGATAGATCAAGCGTAATAAAAGTCACAGTGCATCTTAAACATAGGCTTATTTGTGGAGCTTGGAAGGTTATGTATATGGTAATGCAATCTGAAACTTCAAGCTATTGTAATGTTGAGTAAGATTCCAACCAAGAAAGATGTCTAGTTGCTGAACTAAAATAGAAAAATTGTAAAATGTGTTTAGCAACTCACACACAAGGATCGGAAAACTTGTTGCAGCCAAGGAAAAGAGCTAACAAGATTAACAGGGCTGCAAGACTTGCACAAATGATAGATATATGTAAGCTAAATATTGTCAAGCACAACCAATCAATGTGGTGATCTCAGCACTTAATCCTTTTTTTGTTCTTCTCCATTCTCTCTCCTTTTATTTTGCCTTCATTTGCTACAGAGTGCAAAGCCCACAAGCAACAACCTACAGCTAGTCTCAATAGGTTCAAAGTTTCCACAAATGATGAAATTGGCTCACTACTAAACTTTTCGTGGATAAATCAGACCACCACTTCAAGATTAACGACTTAAACATAGATTATTCTGATAGGTCTAGAAGTAAGCTTTCCAACGAGCACAAGAACACCAAAAATGGAGTTCAAACAAAAAAGTTATGCTTGTTTTGGTGTGCCCTTCTCAAACTTCAGATCTGAGCGTGAAATATCTTCGGGGTGAAAATAGATCTGAACAAGAACACAAGAATGAAGGGGAAAACATAGATCTTGATGGGGGAACAAATGGGGAAAACAAATCAGAGGCGGAAAATGAAGGGAAACACAAAGGTTCAGCACCCAAACTCGATCTATTGGACTAGAACTTAACCAAACTCACTGAAATTTCAGATCGGGTTATGGGTAGCGGAAATTTTGGTATTTTCGAGTTTAGGATGGTAAACCAAAGGGAAACTAGGGGGTAAAGATCGTACGGAGTAAACCGTAGCTCTGAATACCAAGATGATACGGGGGCTTGCCCGATCTTCTCACTGTAGGATCTGGGGATAACTTGACCAGTGCAACCTGACGAAGCGATGGCACGAACAAATGATTTTTCCCAACAAAATGATTTGGTCGATGCCTAACCTGTACCACGCAAGATAGAGGCAAAGCTCTTGCAAATCACAAGGAAAAACAAGAACAAATTGTAGAGAAAACTCCCAATCCTCAAGGGGGCAGCTATGGCACAACCCTAAGGACAAGAGCACTTGGCTTCTCTATTTTTTGAGTTCAATTCATGGTTAGCGTTTCCACTGGGTGTGCAAGTGATATTTATACTAGGAACATCCCTCCTAGTTGGCCTGGAGGCCTTACAAATAAGCTCATCTCAAAATACATGAGTTGGAACACTTCAGTTTGTGGGTGACAAGTTGTTGAAAAATAACAACTTTGTTCCAAGCTTGGCCCACAAAGTCTTCCAAAAATAGCTCATGAACTTCACATCATGATCCAAAATGATGGTCCTTGGCACGCCATGGAGTCTCACAACTTCCCTGAAAAACAAGTCAGCTACATGTGACGCATCGTCGCTCTTGTGGCAAGGAATAAAATGTGCCATTTTAGAGAACCTATCCACAACAACAAAAACTTAATCCCTCCCCTTCTTAGTTCTTGGTAATCCCAAAATAAAATCCATGCTTATGTCTTCCCATGGTGCACTTGGAGTGGGGAGTGGAGTGTCCAAACCGTGAGGGTTCAGTTTCGATTTAGCCTTGTGGCAGGTGGTACATCGCTGCACAAACCTCTCCATGTCACGCCTCATCTTAGGCCAATAGAAATGATCACTCAGCAGCAAGTAAGTCTTTTCTCTCCCAAAGTGACCCATCAATCCACCCATATGTGATTCCTGCAATAAGAGTAAACAAATGGACGAATCTGGAATACACAACTTGTTAGCTCGGAACAAGAACCCATCATGAAAATGGTACTTGCCCCACCCTTTTCCTTCTTGACATTTCGAGTATGGCTCTGCAAAAACAAGGTCAATGGCATATAATTCCTTTATGTTCTCTAATACTGGGACCTTGACTTCCAATTGATTTAGCAAAGCATTCTTTCTAGACAAAGCATCAGCAATAATTTTTTCTTTCCCTTTCTTGTACTTGACAATATAAGGAAAATATTCAATGAACTCAACCCACTTGGCATGTCTACGATTCAGTTTTTCCTGCCCTTTCAAATATTTTAGAGCTTCATGGTCAGAATGAATGATAAACTCTTTAGGCCAAAGGTAATGTTGCCAAGTTTCAAGCACACGAACTAGAGCATATAGTTCTTTGTCATAAACGGGATAATTCAGCTGAGCACCACCAATTTTCTCACTAAAATATGCTATGGGTTTTCCTTCTTGCATCAAGACACCTCCTATACCTATCCCACTAGCACCACATTCCATCTCAAAAGATTTATTAAAATCAGGCAAGGCAAGCAATGGGGCTGAAGTTAAACAATTCTTTAGCTCTTGAAAATCAGCTTCTTGTGACTTACCCCACACAAATTCAACACCCTTCTTTGTTAGCTCATTCAATGGGGTTGCAATGGTGCTAAAATTCTTCAAAAGCGCCGGTAGAAACCGGCAAAACCATGAAAGCTTCTCACTTTGCTCACATTTATAGGAGTAGGCCAATTCTTGATAGCTTCAACCTTGGATTCATCCACCTCTACTCCCTGTCCTGAAACAAAAAAGCCCAAAAACACAACCTTGTCGGTGCAAAAGGTGCACTTTTCTAGGTTAGCATACAATTTCTCAGTTCTAAGCACCTCTAGCACCATTTTAGTGTGTTCAACATGCTCTTGTATGGTGCGGCTATATATCAAAATGTCATCAAAATAAACCACCACAAATTTTCCAAAGAAGTCCCTCAAAACATGATTCATTAAGCACATGAAGGTGCTCGGTGCATTAGTTAAACCAAAAGGCATCACTAACCACTCATGCAAACCAAATTTTGTTTTAAAGACTGTTTTCCATTCATCTCATTCCTTCATTCAAATCTGATGGTACCCTCTACGTAGGTCAATTTTAGAGAAAATAACAGCACCACCAAGCTCATCAAGCATGTCGTCAAGACTAGGAATAGGATAACGGTATCGGATAGTGATATTGTCAATGGCTCTACAATCAACACACATTCTCCATGTACCATCTTTCTTAGGGACAAGAATAATAGGGACAGCACAAGGGCTAAGGCTTTCATGAACATACCCTTTATCACGAAGTTCTTGTACTTGTCGCTGAATTTCTTTTGTCTCTTCCGGGTTGGTGCGGTATGGCGGCCGATTTGGAAGGGAGGCCCCCGGAATGAGGTCAATTTGATGTTCAATACCTCGGAGTGGAGGTAGGCCAGCGGGTATCTCCTCTGGAAAGACATCATTGAAGGTCTACAACACATTAGAAACAACACTAGGAAGAGGGGTTATGATGTTAGTGGAAAGAATGACATCCTTGTACAATAGCACAAAGTGCATCATGTGGGGATGGTCCCTCACTTCTCTCATTTCAGATTTAGTAGCTAGCATGACCATCCTTTTCCCCTCATGCTCTCTTTTTCCACTCATATTTAGCTTGTGGCACTCACTCATGGATTTTTGGATAGCACTAGTGCTTTTATTTTCTCTCTCTCTCTCTCTCACTCAATTTCTTTTGCATGTTGGCTGCTATGATTTGAGTGGGAGTCATGGGCAGCAGCTTAACTCCTATTCCCTATCACTTGAATGCATGTGTGTTGTCATGACCGTCATGTACAGCACGCCTATCAAATTGCCACGGCCTTCCCAAAAGCAAGTGACAAACCGTCATAGGCACAACATCACACTCTACGGTGTCGGTGTAATCATGTATGCTGAAAGTAACCTTCACCATATATTGCACATGAAATATCTTCTCAACCTTCAAATCTCATGTGAGATATGCATCGGGGTCAGATGTGCCTTCAAATTTGGGCATGCTGAATTTCAGCTTTCTGAACTTCTCTTCATTGGGATGATCCTTGTTGCCATTGCGATGGCGTTGAAAATTGTCATTGCGATGTAGCCTGAAAGTATCTGGATCTGTTGCTTCATCTACAGCACCATTACCATGCCCACGACCTCTTCCTCGACCAAATGCATCACCACCTCTTCCTCCTCCACGCCCTCGCCCAAGGACATTCTTTCTTCCTTGCTCTTCCCACTGTAACCAAGCTGCATACTCTTCATCGGTCTCATCTAGCTCTTCTTCATGAGAGCCTGCAACACCTTATACCTTCAATGCTTTCACAACTTCAGCAACCATATTCTTTTAAACTGCAACCATGTTCTTATTGAGTTGGTCATTGAAGTTCTTCATTAGCTTCTGTAGTTGCTCTTGTGTGACATAACTTGGTGGATGCTCTCCACCTTCACCTGCCATGGTTAGTGCGAGAAAAGAGACCAATTCAAGTTATGTGGCTTTATGGAATCACTCAATCTCACCTTCTCTTACCACCGAAGTACTTATGTGTTCTTGCTGAATTGCGAGCTGCACTCACCTTGGTGGTAGTAGACACGACAAAAGTGATGGATCAAGTGAAATCAAAGTCACAGTGCATCCTAAACATAGGCTTATTTGTGGAGCTTGGAAGGTATTGATGCCAGATTTTGACACGTTTAGAATCGGCGTCATGGAAGGAGGAGATTGGCCGATGCGGCAGACTTAAAGGTTATAATTGGGAATCGGTCGATTTGGCGCTACAGTTAGGAATCGGTCGATTGACGCTGCATTATTTCGGGCGATTGGCGAATGGAGTTGGTGGGGGTCGGCCGATTGAAAGGGTGGAGCGTTTGGGCCCATATGGGCTTGCACCAGCAGATAAATTATTTATAGAAGGGGGATGAAGCCAATGGAATCCCAATGAGGGGATGTTCAGTCAAGATGATAGAGGATCCCAGTCAAAGATGACATGACGTTCGTCAAAGAGCGATGCCAACTCGGTCGAGGAGCAATGGAAGGAGTTCGGATTGGACTAGGAGATGGCAGCAGAAGATCCTGCGGGAGTCCGTTTCCTTTAGGAGAGTCTTATAGATATAGTAGTTTTTATTTAAATCAAGTTTGTAACGGATCGTGACAGATCAGGAGTCTTGGTCCTAGGGTATAAATAGAAGCAGTCAGGGTTTAGTAAATGATACACATCAATCAATACAAACAATCTACTTTTTCATCGTACTTTACTTTCAAGTCGGCGACTTCGCCAATACATCTTTTTCTTTCACGAGTTCGTATAGGTTGGTAGGGCTGCATCGACACGATCTCCGGCCAATTGGTAAGTTCCATTTATCGAGTAATATCTAAGCTTTAACTTCGGGCGCATCGCTGTTGTTTCATTTAGATTTATTCACCAGTTATCGATATTTACTACAGTTTTAGGTTTTATCTATTGCTCTAGTTTTATCACCAGTTATCCAGCTTGAGATCGAACTATCAACTTTATCATTATTTTTTCTTATTTATCGTCATATAGCCGATTAGATCTATTTCAAGTGTTGTATCTGTGGCGATTGTTTAATTTGCTCCAGCAGTTTCTTTACAATCGCAACGTGATTATCGGCTGATCTATAGCCGGTCATCTTCATAGCAAATTGGCCGATTCGCTGAAACGCTTTCCGGGACAGATCGGAACTTTAGCCGATCGAGACCCCCGGAATTCAATACGTCTCTTTCCTTGTCAATCAACAGGTCAGATTGACTGGCACGCCACGCGAACCGCACCAGGGCGATCACCCAATCAAGAGTTAAGCAGATTCTCCCGGGTCGTGTGTCCGACGCTGAAGATCATCGGCCGATTTTTAGCGCCAACAGAAGGTTATGTATCCTAAACATAGGCTTATTTGTGGAGCTTGGAAGGTTATGTATGTGGTAATGCAATCTGAAACTTCAAGCTATTGTAATGTTAAGTAACATTCCAACCAAGAAAGATGTGTAGTTGCTGAACTGAAATAGAGGAATTGTAAAATGTGTTTAGCAACTCACACACAAGGATGGGGAAACTTGTTGCAGCAAAGGAAAAGAGCTAAACTGAATTTTTGATTGAAGACAAAGCTCAGTGTTGCACAAGTTATGGAGAGATGCTAGCTAGTTGCTCACAAGATTAACAAGGCTCCAAGATTTGCACAAACGATAGATATATGTAAGCTAACCATTATCAAGCACAACCAATCAATGTGGTGATCTCAGCATTTAATCCTTTTTTTATTATTATTCTTTCTCTCTCCTTTTTTTTGCCTTCTTTTGCTACAGATATCAGCCACAAGATTGTAAACAAATTAGTGCTTGCTATTGAGATAAATTTCAGAAAGAGCAAATTCCAAAGCCCACAAGCAACAACCTACAGCTAGTCTCAATAGGTTCAAAGTTTCCACAAATGATGAAACTGGCTCACTACTGAAATTTTCGTGGATAAATTAGACCACCACTTCAAGACTCACAACTAAAACATAGATTATTCCGATAGGTCTTGAAGTAAGCTTTCCAACGAGCACAAGAACACCAAAAATGGAGTTCAAACAAAAAAGATATGCTTGTTTTCGTGTGCCCTTCTCAAACTTCAGATCTGAGCGTGAAATGTCTTCGGGATGAAACTAGATCTGAACAAGAACACAAGAACGAAGGGGAAAACACAGATCTTGATGGGGAACAAATGGGGAAAACAAATCAGAGGCTGAAAATGAAGGGAAACACAAAGGTTCAGCAACCAAACTCGATCTATTGGTCTAGAACTTAACCAAACTCACTGAAATTTCAGATCCGGTTATGGGTAGAGGATGTTTTCGTATTTTTGAGTTTAGGATGGTAAACCAAAGGGAAACTAGGGGGTAAAGATCGTACCGAGTAAACTGTAGCTCTGATTTCCAAGATGATATGAGGGCTTGCCCGATCTTCTCTCTGTAGGATCTGGGGATAACTTGACCAGTGCAACCTGACGAGCCGATGGCACCAACAGCTGCTCGAATAGCCACCTGTGACAAATGATTTCGCCCAACCACATGATTTGGTCGATGCCTAACCTGAACCATGCAAGGTAGAGGCAAAGCTCTTGCAAATCACAAGGAAACACAAGAACAAATGGTAGAGAAAACTCCCAATCCTCAAGGGGGCAGCTATGGCACAACCCTAACGACAAGAGCACTTGGCTTCTCTATTTTCTGAGTTCAATTCGTGGTTAGGGTTTAAACTGGGTGTGCAAGTGATATTTATACTAGGAACATCCCTTCTAGTTGGGCTGGAGGCCTTACAAACAAGCCTATCTCGAAATACATGAGTTGGAACAATTCACGGGATGTTCAAATCGGACTGGTCCGAACTATATGGTTCCAGAACAATCTTCACGAAAATGGGCATAACTCTCTCCATACATATTCAATGGATGTGACGTTTGTTGCATTTGAAAGTAGACTTGATTAGATTTCCATCCATGTATAATACTTGGGGTAGAACCTAACAAAATTATACAGAATTCATCGTTAAGTGGGAAGTCAAATCGGACCGGTCCGAACTATGTGGTTCTGGAATAGTCTTCACCAAAATGGGCATAACTCTCTGCATACAGCTTCAATGGATATCCTTTTTCACACATAAACCTTCTTGATAACCTTTTCCTTGTTTTGAACTCTAGACCGATCCTTATGCTCAGAACAGTCACTTTCAACATATGGTTGCCTTGCATATGATGGCTCTTTCGGCGCTGCATACTCTACATAATATGGTCTAAAATATGAAGGAGTATGTGCCCATGGATCATCCCACTCCCATGATGAATAAGGATGAAACCTAGTGGGATGTGGAGCATATGGAACTGGCATTGATGGTCCCAAAGGAGAATATGATGATTCTGAATGAAGCTTTTTTTCTTTCCAATTCCAACTCCCGGAATTATGTTTAGGAGGCATCCTTGACGATTTATTATTTTTTGACCGATTAGCACATTTGGCCTCATTCTCTTTTAGATATTTAGCCAGAAGTTCATCAAAATTGAGCTTTAGCTTTCTGCTCATGTGCTTAAAACGGTCTTTACCCCCATTTTTCGTAGGACGCTCTGATCTTAGTTTTTCTAGGCATCCTTGGTCAGAACTGATCTGACCGGTTTAGTACCGGTCTGACCTGTTTCTCCAAGACAGCAGGAGTAATCGGCTGTTGTTCGGATAGGGAAGAACTTGCTTGCCCCCCAATGCCTCCCGGAATTTTACTAAGCTTACCGTCCTCGAGAATATCCTCAACATGCAATTCATGGACGATGTCTTTCTCATTATTCGAAAGACATGAATCTTTTTCTTTTGCAATCAACTCTGGATCTTTAGATGAATCGGTTGATGCTAACCGATTTAGTGACCCTTTACCATCAAGACCAATTGAACCCAATCCGTCATTATCTGAAATTTCAGCAAATCTCAGTCGTCCTTTGTTAATAGCCGATTGAATAATTTGGCGAAACATATTACAATTATTAGTGCTATGATCAAATGAATTGTGCCACTTACAATATGTTTGCTCTCCTGAATTTTGAAGTGATGGTATGACTTTGTGATCAAACAACTTAATAAAATTATGCTCACGGAAGATATCAAAGAGATCATCACACAAAGTCAAATCAAAAGTGTATTTCATCTTTTTTAGCCGATTCTTTTGTGGAGACGACTTTAAGGCTAAGCAAGCGAACGGTTCAGATTTTTCATCTATCCATTCGGCTATACCTTTGCATGTGTTTTGCATACCCGATACTTTGGGATTGATCACTATATTAGCATCGGCCTTTATATTGTCTCACGGCTTTGGCTTTTTACTCTTAAATCCAGAATGGCCACAAGTAAACCAATTAGAGAGAAACTTCGGCAATGATGATGAAGAAATTTTAAGTGTCAAAGTGTTACTATTATCGGTCTTTCTAATTTTCACAATGCATTGGCCGATACTATCTGAAATTATTATTCTGCTGCTAGCAAGTAAATTACCTTCCTCAATCGATCTTCTAGGATTACTTACAATAATTTTGCTACTAGATGCATCAATTGAAACCATATGGTCTGATTGGGAATTAAATGAATTACTTGTGCAGCGTACATTGTCAAATATATTGGAGAGGCGAGGAACTTTGATGTGGATGATATTATACTTCTCCGCTTGATGGCAGCCCTCAGTCATATCTTTCATGGACCAGTCAGACCGGTTTACCGAACCGATCAGACCGGTCTTTCCAGAACTGCTGGAAATCACCTTCTGCTAACATGCCAAAGTTTTCTCGTTGCTTCCAAGCTCATGATGGTTGATATTACTGGTAGAACTTTGTTTAGCCTGAAGTTGCTGCTTATTTATGATGCGATAATCACTAGAAAAATGTACAACACCTTCGGCTTTAGAAAAACAAAGCTCGACTGTTTCCTTATGCTTGTCATGATTTTGTACAGCTGGACTTGTTTCTTGTGATGGAATAGAATCCGAATGGATATTTCTTTGTTCGGCTTTTGAATTAACCAAATTGATCACATCCGCATCATTCTCTTTTTCCTCATCGTCTGAATTATCGGATCCACAATTAACAACATGTGGGCTGGACTGATGAATCTCAAAAGTTTCTTTTGGCTTTTTTGTCTCTGTACTCTTGGACTAAAGCTTTGACTTGATGTTGATTAATATAATAATAGTCACATCCCTCAAGCTTTTCTTTAAAATGAGAACATAAACCACCAAGAGCCAAACCAGCCAAATCTTTTTCAGAAATTGACAAATTAAAACATCGGTTCTTAACATCTTTAGATCTTCTAAAATAATCAGTGATAGACTCATTTCTACCCTGTCTAACCGATGTTAGTTCAGTCAAATCTGCATGAGGTGCTGAAACTATAGATGCAACCTCTGCTCCAGTAACCTGTTGTGCAGCATATAATGGTTGAGAATAATTGGCCGGATAGCTAAAATCAGCATGGTCAATTTTTTCATTCATCAGCATACTCTGATATGGAGTCAAATATTGTGAATTTGCTGCCAATGAATAAATATGTGACACATCTTGCTAAATAGTACTAAAATTATTAGCACATGGTGTCTCATAAAGATTGGCCGAACTCACCATGTTAGTTTGGCCTTGATAATTGTTCATCGGCATGTGAACTTGTTCCGCTGCTGATGTATAAGAGTAGACATATGCATGTTGTATGTTGCTAGTGGTATTGAAATTCAAAGCATGCATATTATTTGACAATAGCTTTTACATATAACATTGAGAATTATAATTTGCATAAGTAGAACCATCTGAATAATTACTAGCCAATACAATATGCCTACTACCACTATATCTAGCAACATCAACATAAGAATTTATGGTACTAGCAAAATAATTATCAGAAACATATGATGTACTTGTACCGCCATGTATGCTCAATAATAGGTCTTGATGCTTCTGGTCTTGTGATCAATAAATCCAGATATTCTTGACGATCCAAGCAACCAATGACCAATACTTTGATTTTCTTTTGTTCTTCAATATGCAGCAGTAAGCAAAGTAGAATGCAATCGGCTTGAGCAGCCTGATGCAATACCACAAGTATAGATGCAATCGGTCTAAAGACCAGATGCAATATTAATGGGGAATCAACATAGTAAATCAATTAACACAAGGCTAGGGCAGAATAATTCGATTGTTTTAATAACCATAATTATATTATTTCTCCAGCGGAGTCGCCAAAAATGTGTTGGCGCCTTTTCTGGTCAACACACAAATGCGCTAGAATGCGCGGGTCGCAAACGGACCAGAACAGACCAGATCACAGTCAGCCTGGGCAAGCCAGTCAGACTGGTTTCTGAACCCGGTCAGACCGGTTTACTAGGGTTTCACCAGAAACGGTCGTTCGAAGGGATAACTATCACCCTTACGTGATGGAGGATGGCTAGGTTTACAATCAAACCAGCAAAGGATAACCAACGCACTTACGTGACGAAGAACGACTAGTTTACGAGCAAACTAGCAAAGACAGTCGATGTTCACACCCGGGAAGGACCCCGTCAGGGCGTGGACGTCGCCGGACATGCCCTAGGTCGACAAGCGAGCCTTAGGAGCCCATCTATGGTCGTAGAGATCGGTAGACGAACAGCATGGAGAGGTTGGAAGAGAATTAGGGTTTGGAGATAAAAAGTAAATGTATAGTGTGTTGAATCGATTGGATGTGTCTCAATCGGCCTTAACCCTTTATATTTATAGGGTGGGGAGGTCTGTACCCAATGGGAGTTAAAACCCTTACATATGTGTGTCAAAATACAACTCCTAACTCAGATTGGGCTGTTCTGATCGGTCCTCCAACCGGTCTGACCGCCCCAAGACCGGTCTGACCGGTTTGACTGAGGTCCAAATCTTTTCCTGGAGCCATAACTTCCTCATCCAGACTCCAAATTGGATGTTCCACATATGCATTTCGATCGTATCGACGAGGGCTACGCAATGGTGAAGTCCAATTTATATTTTGATAACTTTACCCAAATCGGTCTGACCGGTTTAGACGATCCGGTCAGACCGGTTTGCCTAGACTGGCAGCAAAAACCAAGTAGTGTCAATTTTGGTCGTCGACAATTATTGCCTTATAAAATGTTGTGGCATCAAATTCTGAGAATGTTTCAACATTTGAACTTCTAACACAGTTGCCACTGACATCGGTTGTTTACTTCTAAATCTTCCTACGGATAAAAGCCTAGGATCCGACGGTGGAGACCTGCGAGATTTTTGCCAATTTACTACTTCAAACATTTGGCTTCGCCACTTTACCATCTTCAAGAATAGATTCGCCAAATTACCATCCTAAACATTGCAACTTTGATTCCATACTATTTTGGACTTTCCTATTCATTTTATTTCCTTTCCTCATACTTGGCCACATGAAAAGACCGTCCTGCCCATTATTCCTTCAACATGGAATGAGAGCGTTCCTCCAGACAAGCCCTATGTATCCTCCTCTTCTCCGTCTCCTAGAAGAGTGCCACCGACCCACCGTATCCCCTAGTCTGAGCGCCATCACTGCTAAAATCCAAGCATCGGCGTCAATTCCCCCTCCCATCCTTCCATTTTCCCATCATGGGGCTCCTTTTGCAGCCTCTCCGCGGCGTCCGCGACTCCGCGTGCAATCCGTCCGCAGCGTACCCGATGGACATGCGCGGCGTCCAGTGGGCGGCGGCAGCCCCTGCAGCAAGCCACGCTAAGAATGTCGCAAGGCAACTCATCCGGCTGGGGTTAGCATGGATTTTCTGCTGCTGTCAATCTGTCATTGTTGTACTGGGCATGCTAGTGATGTTTGTGAAGTAATATGCAGAAAGATAGAGTGAAATGCTTGAGCATCAGCATCCCTGCTGGAATGTCTTCTAGTAGTGGACCCGTGTTCACTGGTGCTGAAGCAGCAGACCCGCTTGCTGAGCTCGCCACCACCGAACCTTCCAGCGCCCTTTCTTCCTATGTCACCGAACAGCGTGAGCGAATGAACAAGACATCAAAGAGACGGAGGGAGTTCCTCTGACGTTGGTCCCTCTGTCATTGGGTCACTGACGCGTGGGTCCGGGTCCACGCGTCAGTGACCAGGGCCAACGTCATGAAAGATTCACCCAAAGAGACACCATTTAGATGATATAAGGGGTAAGAAGGTCTTTGCACATGGTCAGGTATAGGAAAAGAAAATGGAAAGATTTAGAAAGTCCAAAATAGCATGAAATACAAAGCTTCAACGTTTACCATGGTAATTTGGCAAATTCATTCTTTAGGATGGTAAAGTGGCGAAGCCACGTATTTGAAGTAGTAAATTGGCAAAAAGCTCGACACCTGCAGCTGGCTGCCCGTCCGGGTCCGGCCACCCAGCTGAGTTGACGAGCGAGCCTCCCCAATCGCAACGGCTCGCAGCTCATCCCAATCCGATGACCCGCGCCGCCGCTCGCCTCCTCCCGCTCTTCCTCCCATGGCGGCGCCCGCCCCCGGCCCGCCTCCTCTTCCGCCGCCTCCTGAACCCTAGCAGCCCAAGGACCCTGGCCGCGCGCCCGGACACTCTCGTCCTCCCCGGCGACGAGCGCTCGCCCACGCCGGCGTGCCTGCCCCCGCACCAGACGCGCCAGGACTACGGCGGCGGAGGCGGGGGCGGCGCTCCCGGGACCATCGCGGCCATCGTCACCTCCCTAGGCGGCGGCCCGGCGGCGGTCGGGATCGTACGGCTCTCGGGCCCCGACGCCGTCGCCGTCGCCGGCCGCGTGTTCCGGCCCGCAAGGAGGACGCCGGCGCCGGCGCAGGCGCCGTGGCAGCCGCGCAGCCACTTTGTGGAGTACGGGCTCGCGCTCGACGCGGACGGCAGCGTCATCGATGAGGTAGGCGGCGCGGCTGGGGACCCCGCTTCTCGTTGGCTGTGTTTTGCTGCTTCTCCTTGTGCTAGCTGCAAACTCACCTTGGTGTGTTGCTGAAGGTCCTGGTGGTGCCTATGCTGGCTCCGAGGTCGTACACGCGGGAGGATGTGGTGGAGCTCCAGTGCCATGGCAACGACCTCTGCTTGCGCCGCGTGCTCAGGGCTTGCTTGGAAGCGGGCGCCAGGCTTGCTGATCCTGGTCAGTTTCTACTTACCCTCTCCCCTATTGAATAGCCATTGCGCATTGTACCACGATTGTGGGATAGACAAATAATTTGTCCGTTATGGATTCATAGTTTCTGAAACTAAATGCTATGCTTTAATCCGCCAAATTTTCATCCTCTTTCCAGGTGAGTTCACTCTTCGTGCCTTTCTGAATGGGAGATTGGACTTGGCCCAAGCAGAGAACGTGTCAAGGCTTATTTCAGCTAAATCAGCAGCTGCAGCAGACTCAGCTTTGGCTGGCATCCAGGTAATTAGTTCATGGGCTTATATTGATGCACCTGTAGAGAGGTAGAAAGCACTATTTCCTTTTACTCTTTTAGTATGCATTGACATAGGCATTTCAAATTAGGCCTTTGACCTTAAACTTGGAACCCAAGAAGCTTAAGCCATTCCAGATTGGCTGCAGCTGAAACAGATTCTTATTTGGATAAACTCCTTTTTTTATTGGAAGCTTACGTTCATCTGTGTCAGCTTCTTTGAGAAGCCCAGAGTGGGAGGCTCCATAAAGGATCTAAATGCTTCAGAACAGGTCTGAATTTGATATGTTTGAATGTAGGGAGGCTTTTCTACTCTAGTAAAGTCGTTGAGATCAAGGTGCATTGACTTGTTAATGGAGATAGAGGCTGGCCTAGATTTTGAAGATGAGATGCCTCCCTTGGACCCAGTGTTGCTTATCAGCAAAATTCATTGTATGAGGCAGGAAGTTCAGGATGCGTTGGACACTTCCAATTATGATAAGCTATTACAATCTGGTCTGCAGGTATTTTATTCATGTTATACATGGCAATACTTAAGGTTCAGATTTTAGAAATTAACATGATGAAGATTAAATAAATGCTTTTAAAATATTTTGCAGATAGCAATAATTGGCCGCCCAAATGTTGGCAAGTCAAGCCCTCCTTAATGCTTGGAGTAAGGTATGCACTTGGATATCCCTCTTTCATGTTGTACCAGCACATATTGTTGGTCTTTTCGTTATGTTAACGGTATTGATCTTTTTTATTCGCTTTATTGGGCAACAACATGAAATGTATCGTATTTAATATTTTCTTCAATGAATTTGCAAAGGCTATACAAAATCAGCTACAGATACCCTAATGGTAGGCAATTTGTGTGGAGAATTAGGTCAGTGCTTAACATATTCTGCACTGAACAAAGAAACATTTCAACCTGCCTAGTTTATCAGGAAATCAATAATCCTATATTTCTGACCGTATACTTAAGGAGTGTTGTGTATAGATGATGAATTTGTTTGTATCGCACCCATATTAGTTGATATTGGAATTTAAATGTTTAGCTTACAGAGTGAAAGGGCTATTGTTACTGAAATAGCCGGAACTACGCGGGATGTAGTAGAAGCAAATGTCTCGATTCACGGCATCCCTGTTACTCTTTTAGACACTGCTGGTATAAGAGAGACTGATGATGTTGTGGAAAAAATTGGTAAGTTTTTTTTCTTAGAATATGCATTCAGTGTCTGATAGGAGTTAGGGACTAATGTTAAAGATAATCCTAGTCTTGACATCTATATTCAATTCTGATCTTACACAGGCGTGAATAGATCTGAGGCTGCTTCACTGGGAGCTGATCTGATTATAATGACAATAAGTGCAGTTGATGGATGGACTGATGATGACACTAAACTTATTGAGAATGTTTTGATAAATAAGGTACATTTTCTTTTGTTCTGTTATCAATTGTCCTGGTATGCTTAACTATTATCCTCCCAGTATCCAAAAAAAAAAAAACTACTGTCCTCCCTCCCTCCTACTATTAACATATTTCCATTTGAGAACTTTTGAGTCTGCTCCTTGGTTAACTATTGTACTAATTATTCTTTTTTGCTTCCTTGTTGGAGATAGAAATCCTCAGGTTCCTCAGTTCCGATTGTCCTTGTAATCAACAAGGTCGATTGCGCACCATTTGTTTCTGGAAAACAGTTTGAAAAATTTAGTGGCCTCTTCACAAAGCAAGTCCAGACATGTGCAGTCACTGGTAAAGGCATTTCTGAGTTGGAGGGTGCTGTAATAGAGGTCAGGGGTATTGAGCATGTACCTTCTGGGGGACGACGATGGACTGTAAACCAGGTAATTCAATGTCTGTTCAACACTTCAAAAACGTTACCAAACTGTTCTGCTCTGAGCGAGTATTGTTGCCCTAATGAATGTTGCATGTGAAAGATCACTGACTGCTTTCTCATTTCACGTCATATTATGCAGAGGCAATTCGAGCAGCTCTTGAGGACTAAAGAAGCTTTCACACAGCTAGAATCATCTATCAGTGAGCAGTTACCGATGGACTTTTGGACCATAGACTTGAGGGAAGCAGCACTTGCTCTCGCAACAATCAGTGGAGAGGACATCTCTGAAGAAGTATTGAGCAGCATATTCAGCAAATTTTGCATAGGGAAATGATATACGAGCTCCACGTCCTGCAGATCCTAACTTGCCCTCTCAGAGATGGTGCATCGAATAGTTTTGGGCTGAAGCTTGTTCCTCAACTCAGAACACAAAGCAGCATACTGACTGTCACTTACAATGTAACTATGGTAAGGGGGCATGCTTGTTCTTCGAAGTTTCAGATAAACAACGGTGCAGGGATCTGAAGCACTGTCCACCTTAGCGCGCGTCACAAAGATGCTGAGGATAGAGTTCTCTGATTTCCTGTCTTGGTGTCGGAGCTTGTGTACGTGGTAATGTTTAGAAGAACTTGTAGCTCTGATCAAAATAAGAATTTACTGTTTCATTCATTCGCGTAGCTGTTCAGATTTTTTGTACCATGTGTGATCGACGATCAGAGCACACAAAGTTGGCCCCTGTTGCCCTGCATGGCTGCATCCTGAACACACTGCATAGTGCATAGTGCTTGGGGAATATGGGATCATCGTATCACGAGCGGTGGAGCGCATATATGAGCAAATGGTAACTAACTGGTTCGATTATGTCGCTCAAAACTTCAATTCGTGTGATTATGATATGAAAGGTTCATTCCATTTTTCCTACAAATGAATATATCGTGTGCCACGCATGCCCCTGAGACATCAGGGGCGTCGATAACTTACCTTCCTAGACATGGTACCATGGTCCATTGTTGGCTTGTTGCTGAAACAGGAGCAGGCACCTTTCCCTGAACGGATGAGTGCTCAATTTTCTATTCAGAACCAAATAAATATAAGATAAATATATTTCCTTACCAAGTTGTTCACAAGCCGACCTTAGCTCAGTTGGTAGAGCGGAGGACTGTAGTTGTTGCAGATCAATCCTTAGGTCGCTGGTTCGAATCCGGCAGGTCGGATTTTTTTTGTGATTTCTCTTTTATTACGCTCTTGCTATCTTTTTTCTAAGAAAATGAATCATTCATCTTTTGTGTTTATTTCATTTTAATATAAGCCTGTCCGCCTCTCCTAGACTTGGGGATCGAAGGCTGCAAAATCAGCCAGTCCACCTCAAATGCTCAAAGAGTTGACTGGTTCCTGCTTCATGCATGTGGCCACAAAACACGGGTCTTTCGCCAATGGGGACGGCAGGAGAATCCATGGGTCCCACCCAGCTCTTGGTGCCACGCGCGACGGTCGGTTTCAGCTTTTGTTTTTGTTTTTTAGACACTTGGTTTCAGCTTTTGTTGGCTTCCAGATGCATATGGCCTAGACTTGTTCACCGGGAGATGCATGATTCCTGGCCGGTAAACAAGCACCGAATACATATAAGAATATCTGCAAATTGGTACTTGTGCTGGTGAGATCCTCGTGTGTGTGTGTATCGCACCGGCTTGGTGCCTCACAATAAAAGTTTTGCTCTTCTGCACACATGGATGTGATGTTTCCAAAGTTGAACAATAGCTCGTTTGCCACACAATTCTTTTTCAGCACGCAAAGGAATCCAACCGAGCTGAGAGAGCTCAATAACCTCTGAAACCCAGTCGATTAAAGCGCAGGAAAGATAAACTGCAATTCCGCAACTACAAAGTCCACTGGTGAAATAATACTACCAGCATAAAACAAGTGATTTACTGTTACATCAGGAGCAGGGTTTTAGTGCTACTATATATAATATAATGCTCCTAGGTACGTAATGGATGCTAGCTAGAGTCTAGGGATCGGATCACCCTCATCAAAGCTATTTTTCTTTTTGTGAAGCTTTCAGTGATCTGGCTGACAGGCAATCCCCCGAATATACAATGCAATCAGGCTCCCAATGATGATGCCAGTGCCACCCTCCCGCTGCTCCCTCCAACCCCTGCATTATCAGGCAGCTCTTCCGGCCCCTGTCACCGCTGTGCCCGCCTCCCGTTCAACAAATTCAGGCCCGCGTCGCTGCCTCAGAGCTCACATCACGCCTACTCATTCCAAACAAATTGGTCCGATGTGCGTCGATCATTCCATTTGTATATTGCGAGTTGCGACCAGTTGGAGGTGTCGCTTTGGAGTGCGTACCTAATGCTTACCAGAAGGTGAAAGCTCTCTACCAGAGGAGACCCAATGGAGGATAAGCGAGCGAATGCTGACTCGGATAGGTCCCAATTCATAGGTGGTTGGGTTGGATTCATGCTTCAGGTATGAAATGGTGTTACAGCTTCTGTGTCAGGATCTTCATCATGGCAAACACATCAATCTATTATTATCTTGAAAGCATATATAGATCAGTTCCTGTTCAGCAACCATCACACAAAAATCAGTATGCATATATCAGTTCTACGCATTTCTTCCCTACAGAATCTATCTCGCCATATATTCGCGCGCGGCCGATCTTCCGTTTTGATCATATCATTCATAGCCAACTTGCGCAGTCTCCGTCTCCTTTCGGCCGCTATCTCGGAACAACACATGCACTAGCTACCGTAGGACCAGGTCGCCACTCGCCAATCGTTACAAGCAAACTCTCTCTATTTTTTCCCCTTCAGAAAATAAACCCTTTCTGAGCAAACAAAGTCACTCACAAGTAAGCAGCTTGCATGTTGGCAAGTTGCGACCCAGAAAAGCCCGCAAGAAACACCGTCGTCTCTGTAGCTTGTTCTTTCTCTCATATCCCTTTCTCTTGCCTGAAGCCAACGGCATGGAATTCGAACAGGTGCACATGAATGAGAGAGAGAGATAGATCATGAGAGAGAGAGAGAGAGTTGTAGGCACGCGGAAATGTTGGCATGCACAGAGATTCAATTGGGAGAGCGACGAGTAGTGGAGGAGGCAAGTGTTGGGGGCGGTGGAGTGAGGAGTGCGATCGCGGTGGTTGGAGGGGAGCGCGTCGTCTCCCGGCAAGCCAAAGGAATTGAAGGACCACCGGCGATCAGCAGCTAGCTAGTGCATCCACATCTCCGGGCAGTGACGAAGAAGCTATTGAGCAGCCTCTGAGCTCGATCGAAAGCATGCAATGCGGCACTCCATCCAAAGATGCACGGCCTTTATTTCTTCCGTTGGAAAGGCCCGGGTGTTGCTGTCCTTGGCATACGCACCATGGCTGGCAGGATGCAGAGGCTGAAAGGGACCTCGCAGACCTGAGCGTTGTTACAGATCAGCGTTTTTTCTTCCTGGAAATCAAAGCTCCTATATATCCTCGTGACAATTGGAGTGCAGAATAATTATTAACTGTTGACATTTATTTCAAGATTATGCTAGTTTGTTGTTGTCCAGGAACCTTGCTACTTCCTGAAAGTATTTGCTGTCATAGGTACGGTACACAAAAGATGTTAAGATGCTATCAACGAGAACTATCTAATCCAAAACTTAATGCATATAAATGCTCTTAAAAGTCCACAGTAATGTCAAACAAAGCCTTATAGTAGAAATAGGAAATAAGCCTAGCTACTAGGTATACCACTTCATCGAGCTCAAGTTTGTTCTCCTTTTTCACCTAAACACAAAATTAGTTAGGTTTTTTTGTCTTGGATATCCTCTTCCCTTGTTCATGTCAAATAAAACGAAGGATTTAGTTGTCCCTTTCCATTCTGAAGTCTGATTTAGTGTTCTTGTATTAGTGTGTTTAATTTCTTGATGTGGTTCTGCTTCGATTCCGATCTATCCTTTTATAGCACAGGATCTCTACAAAGTAAGGAGAAGGTGATTCCTCATATCCTCCAGCTCAAGGCTTTAGCGCGTCAAGTAGTGGGTTCCATCATCCTTCACTTCTTTTAGGTGACACAAGGAGGTCCTGGGCCCACATGAATGCAAACCCGGGTTTAATTGGCCATGCTCCTTCTCAGTAGCTCTGCCAACTGCCCTATGGGTAATTTTCTTGTGCTCTGTGTAGTTAGTGCTGGCGGAGAGAAATAAGTAATCTTCTGGAGATGCTCTATTGTTAATCTATGCATTACTCCCGTTCATCCAAAGATGACCCTTACCAAATTTTGGTCTAGTAGTTGTTTTTAGTTATTTGAAATTGTAAGAAAAACAACTCAACCCTCGGGGAGGAACTCCCCTAAATTGCAATAAAGGAATTTCCTGGATCCTCAGTAGGCCCGAGAGGGGAAAAAAACTCAAAGACTAGTTATTGAGGACACGCATGCAGCACTACAACTCTGAAGTAGCACAAACTTTTGTTGTGTGCTCAAGGTTGAGCATAGTTGGCCAGCATCAAACCTAGGTGCCGCACTACACATTAATAAACGCATGCCAAACGGGCCATAGTAAATTTTTAGATTTTAATGGGTGTACTTTAAAAATTAACTCATACTGTACAAATCTAGATTAACTTGTTGTATATGTGGTTGGAGGAAGTTAACACCGGGAAATCTATTCCTCGCACGCGTATTGGCGCGCGAGCTATCACAGAAGGAAGGTTCCCTCGCTGCAGGTGGGTCCGTGCACTGTGCTTCTTCAACCTCGAGTTCGTGATGGTGGTTGGCGCCGGGGTTAGGGGAAGGGGGTTGTGGCGTCCGCCGGACTTAGAAGAGGGGAGAGGGGTGGTAGGGAAGACCGGCAGCGGTGGCGGGTTGCGGGGCGGCGGCGGTCGGCGGCGAGGACGCTGCTGGCTGGGTGGCGGCGGCTTGACAAGCGGTGGGTCAGGGACCGGGCTGGGGAGCTCGGGACGGAGATGATTAGCGGCGGCGGTGATGGAGACGTCGAAGCGGGAAAGGCGGGGAGCAGCTGCCGCGGCCTTCTAAGGGGGGCATTGCCACTCGCGCTAGAAATAGAAGCCCCCACTTAACACATAGGACAAACGTATTATTACGTGCTTGTTGGGATAATTTTTTAGAATATTTTTGTTGAGGTGGTACGATCACATAGGATTTGAGAGAAGCAGCCCATTCAAGATTGATGTGCACAAATCAAGCCGCCAACACCATCATCATTCAAGAGACCGCCACTGTTTGCCAAAAATGGCAGGAATGAACATGAGGACGCGCGCTACCGTCGCCTTCCATCGCACAGTCGCGCGACTGCAACGCGGCAGCTGCTCCACTGGCACGCGGGCCCACGGTGTGAAGCCTGGCCGCCCCGGCCCGCCATGTCGGCGCTCCTGCTCGTGCGAGACAGCAAGCTGTTTGGCGCCTTGCTGCAGGTTGACGACGACACGGCCGGGGCTGGTCCATGAGGAAGGTCCTGTGGACCGGAACCACGCAAGCATCATGTGATTACTCGGAGTGTGGACATGGTGTCGACATTGGCCAAAGGTATGGTTCCCAACTTTTTTAAAAAAAAATGGTGGTACACAGTAATTTGCAGTCTGCCCCCTGATATGGATGCCTCCTTGCCTTGTACTCTCGTCCTTGAAACATTCAGGGGGATGTACAGTTGAATTTATGAATTAAGGTCTGCTCTGTTACAATTGTGCATTTACTATGAGGCCATACGCTTCTTACGCCAACTTCCGTAGGGTCGCTGTCACAGTCTTAAGCTTGCATACATTCTTCCTCCTAATGCACTAAACTTTATCTAACCTGACCTAAGTATAAAAAGCTTTCGGAACCAATGCAAACAAAAAGCCTCGAGAAGCATGCAAGTGGCCATTACGCGTATAGTGCAGAACTGCAGGCACGACTACGTACACATGGCCTATTTCAAATGCACGGATATCTAAGTATGGATGAAAGTTCATCTGAGCATTGGATCGACTAAAACCCATCACAGCAAGCTAACCTGAATTTCAACGCAATAGAAATAGAACGAAAACATAAACTAGAGCGGTGATCCAGATACCAACTTGCATCCTCTAGTCGTAATCTTCTTTAAGATCTAAAACCGGTGAACTTTTGGTCCAGATTGAAACACGTCGGCAACAATTCTCGCCTGTTGGGTCGCGCGACGGATGGCTCAGGCGGATGGCCGGCAGATTTGTAAAAAAACCTAGGATATTATAGAAATCGCGCTCGTCGTCCCTCCCTCCTCTCAGGCCGGCGATCTTGAAAAAACCCTCAGATTTCATTGAAATCCAACCCACCATCCATCCCTCCTCTCAGACAATCTTTTAAAATAACCCTTAGATTTTAACAAAATCCAACTCACTGCCACGCAGTCCATTACAAAGGTTAGTTATACTCTTTCCACCTATAATTCGAAGACCAAAACGCGTTCGAATCAAAAGATATCCTATACGAGAGTTCTTCAGAACTTAAAAATCCACAATATTTTTATAGACTAACATTTTAAATTAATTTTTATAGACTAACATTTTAAATTACAAACACTTTCATATAGGTTACATGGGTTATTTATTCTTTCAACCTACAATTTGAAGACCAGAACGCGTTCAAATCAAAAGGTGTCCAATACGAAAGCTCTTCAAAATTTAAAAATGTACAATATTTGTATAGATCAAAATTTTAAATTTTAAGCGCTTCTATACAGATCTAAGATCAAATAATAGAAAAAAATCAGATTGCCCTAAAAAAACCTAACAATTGCACTACCTTCGTTTCTTAATAAAAATGTATGATCAACTAATATAATTTATTTGCATTAGATAATTCTAAAAATAAAATGTACAACAGTTACCAATATCCACTAGATCATAAGTACTATACCATACACAACATATTCATTACTACTCTAGATACCTCCTCCTCATTCAATACAACATATTCCCTCTCTACAGTTACAACATAAATTCCATTTACAATACAATTATAACTAAATTTCATTTACAAAATTTCCAAACCTGCAACTAAGATCTCCACATCTTACAAAGTCTTTGCTACCTCTTGTACTCTCTACAGTTACAACCTAAATTCTATTTACAAAATTTGCAAACCCGCAATTAAGGTCTTCACATCTCCATCATCGCTCCCTCGATCCACTTAATCCCTATCTTCATGTTCATTGTATACCGTGTCCACCTCCAAACATAGTTTACGCTAATACTATACTCACAGGGCATCCACTGGACCAGCTCAAGCTGGCGCACCAACGGCGCGCCCCCAGTTTCTAGTCAATACATAATTTTCATCCCTAGGCACCGACTCGGCACTTGACGAAAGACTGAAAGATTTATTTTATACCTTGTATAGATAAAGAAAAAATCATCCAAGCCTGTGCGCCACGACTACTACGGAGAATCGTTACCACTACTTTGAACGACTTCTAAAGTTTTGTCATACAATTGATGTGTGTTACATTTTTGTGGGGGTTTCCTAACATAAGACCATAATTTTGTATAGCCTTGAACTACTTCACATGTTCATCACTTCAAAGCATTTAACCAATATTTTCGTTTGACGCCCCCCCCCCCCCCCCCCCCAAAGGATAGCAAATGGTACCCGTATACATTGATATACAAGGAAGAAAATACAATAATACAGTGACCTTGTTGGATTACTACAGTTTACTTCCATTTGACTGTGCAATAATAGACTCTAGCTTTTGCATTACGAGAGATGCGCTCAATTTAGTTGAGCAATACATGTTAGCCTCTACATCATGAGAGATGTGTTCATTTATAAAGAGATGTTTGTTCAATTTACTACTATAAAGCTTCGGCTATTTCATTCATTCATTGGTGGTTGATGAGCCGGTTGGTAATGAGATGTTTGTGATAACTTCGTCAATATCAGCATCTGTCGATCTCGGTGATGAGATATTTGTGATAACTTCGTCAATATCAACATCTATCGATCTAGTCTTTCTCGTGGGCGTTTATATGTCTCTAAAAAAATGCAACCGAAAGCATAATAAAGATGAACTGCAATAACTTTAACAAGCCAAAGCTTGGAAAAAAAAGGGCTGAAATGATTGGCAAAAAGCTCTGCATTATAGCGATGACATCCAAAATAAGGTAAAGCTAAAGATCATAAATATTCCAGCAGTTCGATCAGATCTTTATCGGCACGGCTCGCCTCCCCTGTTACTACAACTGTATGCTGGCGTTTGGTGCAGCCAAATCGCCCATGTGAGGAGTGAGGAGAGCAACTCCCGGTTGGTGCATGCACGCCAAAATAAATAGCCCCATTGTTTGCATGAAATTTTGCATAGTTATTAAGAGCAAAAACTTGGTAACCGAGCTAGGGAAGTGTTATGGGGATGAAACTCCTCTCACATCCCATGAAACTTTCTCTTCTCTCTCCTCGTAATAACCCTGCCACATCAGCCAAATTTAATGTCCATCAAATTTTTATGAAACCCCATTGAGACTGGCCTTAAGAAAAAGTGTCATGATTAATTTGGGGTGGCGCGTAATTAATTAAGCTCGTGAACGGTCTGATAATATCTAGCATGAGCCAAAAGAAAATGATTCCCCCCGTCGTCGGTGTGGCGCTGAGCTGAGTGAGCTGAGTGTGGCACTGTGGTTTCCTCACGCGCGCGATCGATCGATCACTACGACTACGAAGAAACAAAAACAAAAGCATACATGGCGTGTGGGCCAGCTGTGCCTCGCATCCTGGCGAGAGGAGAATCTACTATCCAGCCAGATCCACCGGCCGCGCGCCATGTACGGCGATTCGATTTTCGAGAGCTGGTAGAAACTGAGATGATTTTTCACGATGGACAAGAATCATGCGTGGCGAGGGCCGGACTGATGATGAGATCAAAATTCATCCGCGCAGATGAACACAGTGGCGTCAAGTAGTAGAGCTTGATCGATGATGAGCATATTACATAGCTGATGATGGCGAATAGGTATCTGTGTGTGTGTGGTAGAGGTAGTGCGTGGCGTGCCAGCGAGCGAGGCGAGCTCCCCGGTCGCCTCGCCCTAGGCCGCGGCGAGCGTCTCGCCGGGCTTGTCGGAGCCCGCGCCAGCCGGCGGCAGCACCACCGGGTCGGACGCCGCCGCCGGTGGCGCCATCGGCGGCGCCGCGAGCGCGCATTTCTCCTTCCACTCCTCGATCGTGATGTGCTGCTGCCGACACTCCAGGCTGCAGAACGCTGTGTCGCCCCTGCGTACGTGCCGAACAAACAAACTTAAATTAGTTAGACCAGACCACACGCTTCTTCTTCTCCTCCTCCTTGAATGATGAGCATGAAACCGGAGCCGAGAGGCGTGCCGTGCACGCGGGAGAGGAGATCTCTTCCCCGCGCACCTACCTGTACATGAAGGTGTCGCGGCCGGGGCAGAGGCGGCGGTTGCAGAGCCCGCAGGCGCGGAGGAACGCCGCGGTCTCGGCGGCCGAGAAGTCGGTCGAGTTCCGCCGGAGCCCCGCCCGCGCCGGCGCCGCGCGGGCGCGGTACGCCGCCAGCCAGTCCGCCCTCCCGCCCGCTGCCGCGCCGCCGACGGCCCATCCGTAGGGGTCCTCTGCCTCCCCCTCCGCGTGCGCCGGCACCAGCTGCAGCTCCGCCTCCTCGTCCTCCATCTCCTCCTCGGGCACGCCCGCCAGCGCGTCCGCCGGCGCGAACTCCGTCATGCTCGTCGTCCGCCGCATGTGCTGACGCGCCGGCGCTGGCCTCCCCCCGGACCTCTTCCCCAGCATCATCGCTCTCCGACTCCTCTCTGTCTCCCTACTATCTTTTCTCGTGTGGTAGCTAGCACTGTACACCACCCTCTCTAGAACCTATGTACGGCTACGTGATCCCTCGCAGCGGCTGGGAGGAGGGCTAGAGGAGGTGGTTTCTGAGTTCAGAGCTGCGACGGGACGACGAGGCGGAGGTGGCGGTCGCCATGGCTACGGCCGTGGGGAGGGAGAGGACCTGAGGAAGAGAGGTGGGTGAAGGCGGAGGAAGAGTGGGGGTGCGGTTGGTGGGAACGGGGGAGAGGCGGGGTGACATAAAACAAGGGGAGGGGAGGAATCCGGGCCGTTGAAAGGGATCTCCAGATCCATCGGATCCACGTCAGCACCCACCAGGGGGTTTTATTCGCCTAGGCCATTTGTCTTCGCCTTGCTGATTGCGTTATTGATTGATTGATGTGAGGTTTTGTTTTGGGGGGCATTTATCAATATGAGAATGAGCAGGGTTTAAACGCACAATTGCTTACATTCTTTGTAGCCCGCAACGGCGAGATTTGAAAGTTAAAATATAGTGGAATAGAGTTTTCGTGAAGGTGGGATGTATTGGTTCTTTTATCAGCTATACATCATCATACAACTTAAATACCTAACTGAGAGTTTCGATGCATTAATACTTAACTTTTTTTAGGGCGCATTAATACTTAACCATTGGAAGCAAATGGTGTGAGCCAAAATGGATTAGCATATGTTGTAGCATAAAAGTTCTCATGAAGATCAGTGGCGAAGTTAGACCAAATGGGACGAGGGGGCACTTGCCTTATGGGTGCATAGAGTCCCCTTATGGGTGCATAGAATTGAGTGATGTGGGATGTAAATATAGTGAAAATTTGAATATGATCATTGTTTTTCCATTTTTTAGGGGTGCAATGCACCCCCTAATGTTGCCTAGCTTCGCCCCTGATGAAGATTAATGTCGGTCTTGTATGAATTCAAATGCGGGAAATTTTATAAATGGCCTTCGGATGCAACATAGGAATTCCAAGAGAGTGATAGGTACAAAGGAAAGTTTCCACAAGGTCCAACCTCATGTTAGTTTATCATCAAAATTCATGTTAGGTTTCTATCAAAATTTCTGTGAATTCATACGTCCCAAAGGAATCTAAGGAATTTCATATGTCACAATTCTTTATTCCAACAGGACACATAGGAAATTTTTCCTATCATATTGTAATCCTTCAAAATTCTTATGGTTTTCCTTTATTCTAGAGAGGAGATAATTATTATAGTCACTCTAAGTTCTCTAGAGCATGACACCTAAAATTGACTAAAAAAGACGCGATTCATGGATACTGTTTTTCCTCCATAAATAAAAACCATATGATGAAAAATAATATGTGGCTATATGTGCGTGATGCAGTGACCATAATAAATGTATTCTATGACTAAAATTACAAAAAAAGGATATATATATATATAAGAAGCCCAAACGATGCGACTGGAAAAGAAAAAAGAAAAAAGAACTTGGATGCATCAAGGTTATTTGCATTCAAGTTGCAGGTAGCAAGCGACCTTTGACCTACCATCACATGTGTGCGCCTACTGATGAATGTGGTACTATTCCATTTATAGTAGTCGATATTTTTAGCTCGGATCCGTACGACGATGGATCGATCCACAGATCCAGCTGGTGGTACGCCTCTCACATGCGTACGCTTAGCAGGACTTCAAGTGCAGTTTATTAGACGCCAACTGCCAAAGCAACCGGAGATCATTACCACATGTCCACATCACCCACTGCACTGGAACGAGATTAGGAAACAAATTAAGGAATCAACCCTCTGTCTGCGATGAGCATCGACCGTGGCAGACAAAGAAAAAGATTGAAAGAAGATGCGGAGCTGCAATCCTCCTCGCTACGCACGCCCATAACACAAAATAGTGTAGCACGTATGAAGAGTATGTAACATGTCATATGTCATATGTCAAATATTAACTGGCATGCGAACTGAACGCAGCTTAGCTAGTAAGGTTTTTTATTGTGGAATTTACCCATTCGGATTGTGTTCTCGACTTGGCAGTCGGCATCACTGCTTGCATTTTTTTGGATTTATTTTAGGATTTAACCGGCACTATTCTTTCAGTGGTAGATGATATGCCCATCGACAGTGAGACGCGTATGATGATTTCATCAATCTTAAGGATCTACTGACTTAGTCTCTCGAAAGTACTCGTAGAGATAGAGTAAGGTTGCATATGTGTATTTATAGGAGTAGACTAAGGAACCTCTAGTTTTGGCAAAAAAACAAGAAAGAATGGGTGAGCCAAGGGCGTTCATGTAGCGATGGAGGGACGGTTGATGCAAGGAAATCAACGGTGCACATGCGTTCGCAAAAAAAAAAAGAAGAAACATGTGAAGACGTTCTGAGCCTAAAATTATATATTGGTATAAGATGTTTAGCCTGTTAGGCCAGTTTTAATGTATAGTTTTATTTTACAGTTATTTAAATTAAAAATTTGGTTACCGAGCTAGATGAGTATAACGAGAATAAAACTCCTCTCTTATCTTATGAAACTATATATCCTCTCTCCTTATAATTACCCTACCATATCAGCAAATTTATTGATGTGATATACAACAACAACAACAACAATATAGCCTTTTGTCCTAAGCAAGTTGGGGTAGACTAGAGATGAAACCCCATAAAAAAACAAAGATCACGGATCTTCAGGTATGTGGATGGCGAGTCTCCAAACGCTCCTATCCAAAGCTATTTCTTTGGAGATATTCCACTCCTTAAGGTCTCTCTTCACCGACTCGTCCCAAGTCAGTTTAGATCTACCTCTACCTCGCTTTACATTTTCGGCCTGCTTTAGAACCCCACTACGCACCGGCGCCTCAGGGGATCTCCGTTGGACATGTCCAAACCATCTCAATCGATGTTGGGTAAGTTTCTCCTCAATTGGTGCCACCCCCACTCTGTCCTGAATAACTTTGTTCCGGACTCTATCCCTTCGTGTGTGCCCGCAAAACCACCGCAACATCCGCATCTCTACTACACTCAGTTGTTGGACATGTCATCTTTTTGTAGGCCAACATTCAGCACCGTATAACATCGCCGGACGAATCGTTGTCCTATAGAACTTACCTTTCAACTTTTGTGGCACCCTTCTGTCACATAGGACGCCAGAAGCTTGACGCCACTTCAACCAGGCAGCTGAGATTCTATATCTAACATCTTCATCAATATCGCCATCCTTTTGAAGCATTGATCCTAAATACCGAAAAGTATTCTTCTGGGCCACCACTTGCCCATCGAGGCTAACATCTCCATCCTCCTGCCTAGTCGCGCTGAAATCACACATCATGTACTCGGTCTTGGTCCTACTGAGTCTGAACCTTTTCGACTCTAACGTGCGTCTCCACAGCTCTAACTTCCTATTAACCCCTTCTCTACTCTCGTGAACCAGCACCACATCATCGGCAAAGAGCATACACCAAGGGATATCATCTTGTATGTCTCTTGTGACCTCATCCATCACCAAGGCAAATAAATAAGGACTCAATGCTAACCCCTGATGTAGGCCTATGTTAATAGGAAAGTCAGTGGTGTCACCATCACATGTCCGGACAAACGTTATCGCATCCTTATACATATCCTTGATGAGGGTAATGTACTTAGTTGGGACTTTGTGCTTCTCCAAGGCCCACCACATGACATTTTTCGGTATTTTATCATACGTCTTCTCAAGGTCAATAAAGATCATATGCAAGTCCTTCTTTTGCTCTCTATATCTCTCCATCAATTGTCGGATTAAGAAAATCGTCTCCATGGTCGACCTTCCAGGCATGAACCCAAACTGGTTTTGGGTCACACTTGTCACTCTTCTTAGACGGTGCTCGATAACCCTCTCCCAAAGCTTCATCGTATGGCTCATCAGCTTAATCCCATGGTAGTTAGTACAACTTTGAACATCTCCTTTGTTCTTGAAGATTGGTACTAATATATTTCTCCTCCATTCTTCAGGCATCCTGCTGGACTGAAAAATAAGGTTAAAAAGCTTAGTTAACCATACTATCACTTTGGCACCTAAGCATCTCCACACCTCAATGGGGATACCATCAGGGCCCATCGCTTTACCCCCTTCATCCTCTTCAACGCCTCCCCGATCTCAGCTTCCTAAATTCTCCTCACAAAGCGTCTGTTGGTGTCATCAAAAGAGTCATCTAACTCAAGGGTAGGGCCCTCATTCTCCCCATTAAACAACTTATCAAAATACTCTCACCATCTGTCCTTGATCTTCTCATCCTTCACTAGAAGTCGATCTGTCCCATCCTTGATGCATTTGATTTGGTTGATATCTCTTGTATTCCGCTCGCGGATCCTATCCATCCTATAGATGTCCTTCTCCTCTTCCTTCGTGGCTAGCCGCTGATACAGGTCATCATACGCTTTACCCTTTGCTACGCTCACAGCTCGCTTTGCAACCCTCTTCGCTAAATTATAGCTCTCGATGTTGGCTGCACTCTTATCAAGGTGGAGGCGCTTGAAACACTTCTTCTTCTCCTTAATAGCCCTTTGCACCTCGTCATTCCACCACCAGGTGTCTTTCCCTTCCTATTTGCCTGCCCTACTCACGCCAAACACCTCTGAGGCCACCTTCCGAACACATGTTGCCATCTTTAACCATATGTCTTCTGCATCTTCTCCTTCCTCCCAGGGCCCCTCACCTAGCATTCTCTCCTTGAACGTTTGCGCCGCTTCCCCTTTAAGCTTCCACCACTTCGTTCTCGCAATCTTGGTGCGTTTATCTCGATGGACACGTACCCGAAAACGAAAGTTCGCCACCACAAGCTTATGTTGAGGGACAACACACTCCCCAGGTATTACCTTACAATCTAAGCAATCCTGTCTATCCTCCCTCCTAGCAAGGATAAAGTCGATTTGGCTCGAGTGTTGTCCACTATGAAAGGTCACAAGATGGGATTCTCTCTTCCTAAAAATGGTATTCGCTATCAACAAGTCGTAGGCCAACGCGAAGTTCAAAATATCCTCCCTCTCTTGACTCTTGCGACCATACCCAAAGCCCCCGTGCACTCGCTCGAACCCTACATTAGTCGCACCCACATGGCCGTTGAGATCTCCTCCTATGAAGAGTTTCTCGCTGCTAGGAACGGTATTAGCCATGCTATCTAGGTCTTCCTAGAACTGCCTCTTGGTGCTCTCACTGAGACCTACCTGAGGGGCATAGGCACTGATCACATTCAGTGCTGAGTCTCCAACTACCAATCGGACCAGGATAATCCGGTCACCTCGCCTCCTAACCTCTAAGACTTCATCCTTAAGGCTCTTATCGATTAAGATACCTACGCCATTCCTAATATGATATAATATTTAATTTTTATAATCTTTCTTATAAATCCGCACCGACAATGACGTAAGTTGTGCAAAGATAGCTCGTAGATCCAAGCATGCACACTTACAGAAGCTCTGTTGGAAAAGAAAAGAACGAGATGCTGACTGCCAAGCTCGTCGTGAAGAGGCTAGGATCTGACGTGTCATGAAAAAAATCTTATTTGTGAACGAAGCGCAATAGCGGGAATCACATGCGTGGGCCTGACGCTGACCTGGGCGATGCCGCCGGCCGGTGGTGCGACGCTGGGCCACGCCGCGAACCCGACGACAGGGGAGCTGGACCTGGCATGTGGTCCCCACAAGTCAGCGTGAGAATGGGCGAAATGGTAGGCGAGGTTTCCACTTTCCCGGACGCGCCGAGCGAGCGAAACGCCGTGAGACAGAAGGGCCCAATGGGCCACCGAGCGGCCCGTGAATCATGGGCTAGGGTGGATTTTCTATCGGCTGATTTTCGCAGCTCCGTACTGGGCCGAGGTGGTCTGCAACCTCCTCCGGCCGTGGGCTGGTGTGTGTGTGGGGGGGGGGGGGCTAATGTAAAGAATCGCGCGCGTGGGTTGGAGCGATTCTATCACACAAACCTCCCCCGCAGCCGCTCGTTACTTGGCGGATATTTTCCGGCCCACGGCCCACGCGCAAGGTGTGACATGATTTTTTAGCCTATTTACTCAGCTTCTAGCCTAGTGCGTGTCCCAAATGCTGCAGTACATGCTAGTTCTTGATAGGTTTTTAATTTATTTTTGTTTCTTTCTCATTTTTTCCTTTCCTATTTCTAAATTTCATTTATTACTTTTATCTTTCACTTCTCGTGGAACAATTCGTTTTCTAGCCGAAACAATTTTGATTGTGAAGGTAAAACAAATTAATTGTTAAAGTGGAATAATTGTTCCAGCTTGACAAATAAATTGTTCCATGTCGATAAAAAAATCAAATGTTCATGGAGCAATTGTTCAAATAAATTTTCAAAGTGGAACAATTATTCCTGACGAATTAAGAAGCGACGATTCCATATGCACTAACATGCTTTATCGGTAGGTGGTAGTACCAGTCTTCATAAGCAAAAATCAAATGAATCCACGCGGCAAACGGAGGGATATTCGTGCGGCTCGCAAATGAGCAGGAACGGAGACATGTGGGCCTTCTTCCACGTATTCACGGCCCAAATAAAAGAAATCAGAAGAGGCTTCTGCGGTAGCTTCGATGCCAGATCCACCGCGTCACAGTTCGTTCGTTCTACGCAGCTGCTTGCTACCCATGCACTTTTCGGCCTAACTAAGGAGGCCCACGCACGGAGCGCCAGCGGTCCATCAAACAAATTCAGCGTGCTGCAGCCTGACGCACAAGCAGACACTCATTGAATTTCGTGCAAATTGTAGATCTATACTATAAAAATTAAAATAATTGGATACAATTCCCACCAAGGTTAATCTACCCATCCCCTCACAAAACAGCTCATGATGGCTCACAAGGCTAATTTGCTTGAAAAAGGGCTGGCAGACCGAAAAAATGCATCGGAGCAAAGTGATTCCACCAACTGCAGTTGTTTCTTCTCACGGCGTCGCCGCGCGTACCCGCCTACCGTACCTGCCAGACCCCACCTCCCATCCCTCCGCAAAATCAGGCTATCAATCAATTCAATTTGGAAGCTTAACGTCAATCAATCTATAACACCCCGTTTGGATGTAGATATTGAAGCCCAAAATTCGGAATTGACATTGGAAGCATCCAATATCCGCTGTTTGGATGAACTAGGAATTGGCATTGGAAACTTACTCCAATACCAAGCGGTATTGGGCACACCACTTCACCTTCTCCCACGATTCCGACCCCTCCCCCTCCGTATTGGGCTGAATCGCCCTCTCCCGTGTCTCTTCGTCTCCCTGCCGGCGTAGTGCTGCCTCTCCGCCATCCCTGCACCGCCTTGCCCTTGCGCTGGCCCGCCGTCCCTGCGCTGTCCCACCCTTCGGCGTGCCTGCGCTGTCCCTGCGCTGCCCCAACCTGCGCCGTCCCTGCGCCGCCCTGCCCCACTGCCGGCCTGCCCCACGCCGTCCCTGCGCCGCGCCGCCCCTCCGCCGGCTCCGCATTGTCCCGCCCCTCCACTGGGGTGGCACGTGGCGCGTCCTTGCGCCGCCCCGCCCCTTTGCTGGTGCATCGCTCCCATCCGCCGTCCCGCCCCACCCCTTTGCTGGTGCGTTGCTCCAATACGGCCGCACCGCGCGCCCCTGCGGGCGCCTCTCTCGGCGTAGCGCCACTGCTTCTGCTCCAATACGGCCGCCGCCACCATTGCCAGCTGCTTGCCGCTCCCGAGGCTGAGGTCGACGACGAGGAGCGGGAGGGTTAGGAGGTGAGAGGAAGAGCAGCATCTCTTCTCTTCTCCTCGTTCTGCCCTTCTCTTTCAATTCCATAATTTTTACATCCAAACAAGAATTGTATTGGACTGCTTCTTAAAATTCCTAAATTCAATATTATGGCCATCCCTTAAATTTAATATTATGGTTATCCAAACAATAGAATTCGAATTATGCTCATTTTAATATCAAAATCGATTTGATATTGAATCCACTTCAATGCCATGCTATGGAATGTCGACACCCAAAGGTTGGAGCCTAACTTCCATTTCCCCCTCCTCTGGGCTCTCTCGATCTGCGTCGCGAACTCCCCATGCCGTGCCTTCCTCCATCCGTGTGGAGCTCGATCCGGCGCTCAGGTTCGGCGGGCAGTGAGCTCGAGGCGTGGAGCCATGGTAGCCAGGAGGAAGAGATTGGGCGACAAGCTATCAGCAGTGGGGATTGGGAGGATGGGGCTTGCATCTTGTGGATGGAGACAGGCCGCCGCCAGTCGTCACGTGGAGGCGATGATAGCCACCACCGAGTCGCAGCCGCTCCCCGGACGACCGCCGTGTTGATGCTCCACCGACCCCTACCGGATCTGCGCCATGGATAGGAGGAGCTTCTGGTCAGAGCGGGAAATGGAGACGAGGAGGAGACTAGGAGCTCGACCGCCTCCCATTTGCTCCCACCCGCGGCCTCGCCCACTCCGCCGGCTTATCTGCAGAGGTGCGTCATGGCCCCCATGCCGTCGGCCTCGCGGTCGTGGTTGAAGTCCGGCTCATTGTTTGCCTCCTCCGCTTGGGGATAGGAACAGGAACAACGACAGTGTGCTCTTCGCTTCGGTGCCGCGAGGTTTCTTCGGCGTGGTGCTTCCCTCCTTATGCCCCACCCTCACTGATGGTCCCCTCCTCTCCTGTGCCAAGGGCCATGGAATCGCTGTCTCCAGGAGGTAAGTGACGGCAGGATATCATAGCTAGCTACCTGTGTTTTTGAACGTGTCTGTTCATTATTTCTTCAATCACTCTTCATTGCCCTTGCTGATCCAAATGTTGATTACTGTAAATAAAAAAAATATGTTGATTACTGTAAATTCTAGGAGCTGTCATGAATAGAATATATGGTCCCAGTTAAATGATTTTAGCAGCTCCGATGGGTTGTGAGAAATTTGTGCAGGTTGATGGCTTGTCAATGTTACTGAACTTCTAGAGCAGCAATTTGAGCACCATTGAATCTTGTAATCATGTACATGGGCTATTGATAAAAATCTAATGTTGGTTTCCATTGCACTGTACTCTAAATTTTTGTGCTTGATACTATGTTCTCAGGTCAGGCAATATATCTTCAAGGGCTTTATGGATTATGGGAAGGTGGGAAGTGGTAGAGATCAATGGTTTGGACAGTATGCCATTCTGTGATCCAGTCAGATGGGTGCTAAAGGTAATTACACAGAAAGTATATCACACTTTTATTCTGGTTATATATGAAGAAATCAATGTTGAGTTTTCTTAGTGACAATTAGAGAAGTCTCTGAGTTGCAGGAAACTATTATGTTGTGATGAATGTACCATGAGGGTCATCTAGCGAGTCTGCAGATAAAATTGGGGCTGACAGGTAGACATTTAATCTTGGTGACAAATTAACTCATCTTAATGAGCTTGTTACCATTATTGATAAATACTTGTCAGTTAGCCCTTTGATCGGGTTGTCGCCCAGGGGCCCTGCAACGAGCATCACCTGCCCACCTCCATCACACATACCATTGTGGAGTTGGTCGAGGTAAGCCATGAGGTGCTTATTTGGAAAGATGACAGAGAATTTAGATTGAAGGTGTCAAGCTGAGGTTGCACAAGGTATTCACAGTTTCTTTTTTTTTTGTAGTGGCAATGTGTGTTCCCAATTCCATCCTACGTTGTAAGCTTGTGCAAATGATGTTTCCTTGCAGTGGATGCCATACAGATAGAACAATTAGTCAGACATTTTTCCTAAATATATGTAATTGTGTTTGCCTTCAGTTTTAGGTTAGAGGTGATTGTGCAATTGATTTTTTCGGATTGTGGCCAGGACAATGTATTGACAAAAATTTTTATGCTTGCAGGGAGGATGTGCAGGAATTATTTCTTAGTTATTATCAAGGTATAGTTTCTACAATATCTGATATCATCTAGCGCTTTGTAGCATGTTAATATCTGTGTAAAGCATTCAGTTATTAGCGAGGTGTAGAGCATTCTCATGGTGCTGCAGCTCCAGTACATGTCTTTAAATTTTTTTTACGTACCTATTATCAGATCACTATTGTTACTTGCCTGACAAAGTTCTGCTCCTTGCTGTTTGGGCCACAGAGAAGAAGACAGAGGTTTCCAGCCAAGTGATCTGTGAGGGAGTAAGGTAAACTTTAGACTAAGGTTCAGATCTTGCTGACAAAAGACCACGTAGATAGTTATTTCAGGATTGAATTAGTAGAACATTAGTACAATGTAAACTTAGAGCTGGGTATACGATTTCAGTATATACCACCGGTCCATATTTCAAATTTTACGTATGGTGTGACTTCGAGGCAACTCATTCTTCGTCATTCCATTTTAGTTTGCCAGGAGGGGAGCCCCAGGTTAGCTTAATCGATAGAGGAGTACTATTTGATGAAAGAAGCAAAAGAGAAGGAGAAGAGAAATTGAGCTATGTGCTTACCTAAGGTAAACATGCTAGCTGAAAGTATGAAATATCAATGGATTTACTTCATCAGCTAATTATCACAGGGTACTACTTTTGATGTGTTGGTGGAGGGTACCCTTCGGAAGGAAGAAGCACCACAACAGCCCGCGGAAATAACTAACAACAATAAATGACAACTAACAATTAAAAACACACCTGTGGCTCCAATAAAGAAACTCGTATTGAATAGGGATCCGTTCCATCAGTTACAGTTACAGGGGTTTTTATAGGGGTGGTTACACCTACCCCTAAGCACAATTACACCTTTATTGCATCCCAACGGCTATATTCCTAGAATATGCTAGGGGTATTTGGTAATTCCCCCCTTGTACATTCTTTACAGCTCAGCACGCGTAGTGCTCCCAGACGAAGCCAGCTTTGGTGACCTTCGGGCTTCATTTTCACTTCTCCTTCGGTAGGCTTCGGTCCTGTGGCCCTTCGGTCACGACCGAAGCCACGTCTTCGGACCTTTGCTCTCCCGATGTGGTTCTTTCTAGACCTTCGGCTAGTGGTCCTTTGGCCGTCCTTCGGTCTCTCGTCCTTCGGCGCGATCCGAATGTAGCGCTCCCCAACAGTAGCCCCTCGAGGCTGAGGGGCTCTCGTGGGCTTCGGTTCTGTTGACGAAGACCCGAGGCCTCGATTCCCAAAGCGCCACCCCTGGATCGCGAACATCTTTTGCTTCACGATCAAGTTGACTCCTGCACACAAGTAATCAAAGCGGTTGAAGGGTAGAAAGGTCAATGAGTTGACCTTCGCCCAAGGCGTGAAAGTACGAAAAAGCCCCTGGGCCGTTCGTGGTGATAACTGTGTCGACCGTTCGGCTTCTGGGCAACGGCGTCTTTTTGGTTTTCACGCCGCGGGGGCGCGGTATAAAAGCGCCACCCCGGGAGCTATCACTTTCACACTCCCCTACTTTCGTGCCTTCACTTGCTTCATCGCTTCTTGATTAGTCGCTTCGGTCCTTGCCTTAAGTTTCGCTTGTTTGCTTTGAGCTTCGTTCTCTGAAGACCACCCTGGAGTCGATGGCTCCGAAGACGGTCTCGAAGGGGGACCGGCTGAAGATGCGTGGGCTCGGGAGGAGTTTAGTAACCGAAGACTCGATCCGAGACATGATCCGCCGTGGCTACATCGCCGAAGGCTTCGTCCGCCCTCCGGGTACCGATGAACAAGTGGCCCGTCCGGAGGGCGACGAGGTCGTGGTTTTCCGAGACCTATTCACAGCGGGTCTTCGGTTGTCGTTGGATTCCTGCTTCGTGGAGATCCTTCAGTCGTGCGGTATGTTCTTGCACTAATTGACCCCGAACTCCATTGCTCGTCTGAGCATGTACATGTGGCTGGCGAGGACCTGCAATTTCACCCCCTCGGCGGAGCACTTCTCCTTCATGCACCAGGTGCACTATCAGCCGAAGGTTGTTATCGTGACGACCGCCGAAGGGAAAGAAGCCGAAGCCGAGACTCAGTACGGCTGCTACAACTTCACATACAAGAGCCTGGTTTCCAGCCCCGTGACGGCGTACAAGAACAAGTGGCCGGTGGATTGGACCTCTCACTGGTTCTACCACAAGGTCACCCACCACAAGGTCACCCTGGATTCGGAGACCCGAAGCCACTCCCTGGTCACAGATCGGATCCGAAACCTCGGGGATACGCCTCGCGTTGTTGCTGAGGAGATCGAAGACCGCCTGGGCTTCGTGGCGATGCTCCGGCAGATTTCGAAGGTGTTCAGCACTCGGGACATCGTCGAAGAATACGTGTCCTATCGATGCTGGCCCTTGAAGTCGGGATGGTCTATCAAGGGGTGGTTGCCGAAGGAGGAGTGGGTCGAGGGTATTCCCACTCCCGACTTTGTGAAGTCATTTCACTTGAAGAAACACCGTGAGTGACGCGCCGTGCCTTCCTTGCTTGTTTTGGGGTCTTGGTTTTGGGTCTTACTGAAGCTTTTCTTTGCTTTCAGAAGTTAATCCGAGTTCTGTGGAGAGGTGGGCCGATGAGATTCTCGGCGCAGAATCCATCGGCGAATACAAACAGATTTTGAAGCAGCTGGGCGATACGCTCACCAATCGCGTTTTCCGTGCTCTCGGCGTCAAAGCCCCGGCGCGAGCTGCTTCGGTGCGGCATAAAGTTGCCAAGGAGAACCGCAAGGCAATGGCGGTTGCTGCTGCCGGCGCCACGGGGGCCGAAGAGAAACGCTCTGCCCCGGCGACATCGAAGCTGGAGAAGCGCAAGCGCTCCAATGGCCAGGTTGTCGGTGGGCCGCCGAAGCGATCGAAGGCGGAGGCCTTGCTCTTTAGGACACCCCCGCCCCTGAAGGCCGCCGGGGACTCGGAGGACATTGGGGGTGATGAAGAAGGTGGTGCTGCACTGGCTGCGCCCCCCTCTTCGTTCTGTGCCTCCCGCCTCGGCTCCTCCGAAGGCGCCTACTGGTGGAGTTGCAAAGTGCCTCGAGTTGGAGGCAGCGAGATGGAGGCCGAAAGCGATGACGGCCTCGCTAGAAATGTCGTGGTGGAGTCGCCGGCGGGGGAGGGAGCCTCGCACCCGGCTGTGGCCTCGCCGCTGAACTTGAGCCCCCGCCGAAGCTCCGGTGGGTCGATCGGGTCGAGCGGGTCTTCGGCCTCGTCCACTGCGCCTGCTACTTCGGGGGCCGTCGGAGAGAGAGTTCCATCCGCACGTGTTTCAGCTGACTCTTCGGCTGGATCTTCTTCGGACAGCGATAGCTGCTTCATCAGTACGGGGGACCCCGTGGCCGTTGCTAGCGAGCTCAGGGCGTCGTCGGCGAAGCTAATTGGAGGCAACGTCGTTGGTGCCCTTCAATTTGAGAGCCACGACCGGGAGTGTGCGTTCTTGACTGAGCTTCGTCCTCTTTCTGTTTTCCGCTGATGGAGAAGAGGCTGATGACCACAAGGGTGCCTCGGATGCTTCAAGACATTCAGGACTTATCTCTGAAGTCGTTCATTGCAGCCCGCTGCGTGGCCCGCCAGCTTGAGGCCGAAGCCTTGGCCAGTGCTCGCGCCGCGGCGTTTGAAGAGAAAGTTGCTACTTTGGAGAAAGAGAAACTGGAACTGCAGGACATGATTGCCAAGAAAGATGTTGCCGTTGCTGCCCTTCGGGATGAGGCTACCACCGCCTTGGCACTAAGGGACAAGTATTCCCAGGATCTGGCTGCCGCCCAGGTGAAGGCTGAGCTGGTCGAAGCTCATGTGAAGAACATGGAGAAAAACCGGGAGAAATCGTGGGACTTCTTCCGTCGGTATCGCTAGTGCTTCACCCGGGGGATTAACAGCCTTCGGACTGATGTCCCTCGGGTGCTGGCGTGCCATGGACTGGTTGCGCCAGCCTTGCTTGGGCCCGCAGATGTGGAGATCAGCCAGTTCTTCTCGTGGCTTCGGTCGTGCCTCGCCATGGCGGAATCGGGGTGTCGCCTTCATGGCGATCTTTGTGCTATGGTTTCGGCGCGCACGTTGGCCGCTTCGGTCTGCAAGCTCCTCCTTGAGGATACAGGCGACTCGTCTAATGCAGTGAAAGCGAGCCTTCGTCAGCTCCGGGAGGCTGATTTTGAATGGCCCAAAGAAGAAGACGTGACCCCGGAGAAGCTGTCCGCCTTGCCGAAGAACATCGCGAAGAATTTTCTCGGGGCATTTTTCAAGGGTCCAGGGGTTTCTCTTGTGGAGCATGAGAGGCTTCGGATGAATGGACAAGTGAGTCCTTCGGTTACTCGCATTTTTGCTTTTTCCTAAGGATGTTGCTTGCGTCTGAGCACCCTTGTGTTTTGCTGTGCATATTCAGATGAAGGCCGAGGCCTATGCCCGGGAGATCCTTGGTGTGGCGCCGTCCGAAGTTGCTCTGAGAGATCCTTCGGCCGTGCCCCCCGTGCGGCTCCCTGTTGACTCTGCATCAACGTTCGAAGGCCAGGACTCTGCTGCTGCCGATGAAGTTGTCACGGCCGAAGTTGACAAAGGTGCTGCCATCGGAGAGGTGTGATGAGGGCTATTTGTTTTAGATTGCACTTGGGTTGTAAATATTATTTTGAAACTAACGCCTTCGGCCCTGCGTCGGAATGCAGGTGACCGAAGGTATCACGCCTTTGACCATGAACCGGGGCGATTTTTTTGTTGCCGGGCGCAGTTGGATCAAGTTTCAAGCTTTGCATCCAGGTGTTTTGTTTGATGATTTTTGGAATGCAAAGCTCGTGGTTTACGAATGTCGCAACGCTGCCGTGAAGGCATTTTTTACTGAATTTGAAAGTGATCCCATTAGGTGTGATAGGATACTTGCTGACCACGCTTTTCGTTGCGAGCGTCGTCGTATTCTGGACACCTCCGTTCCTTATACTCCTGCCGAAGGACTGGAGGAGCCGAAGGAGGAGCTAGTAGAGGACAATGTTTGTCTTTCGAGGTTCATGTATTGACTTCGGAAATGATCGAGTCGTCTCTTTTGGCTGCAGGTGTCCCTTTGATGCAGTACTCCGTCTGATGGCCGAAGCTATTGTCACCGTTGCAGTGAGGAATTTGATTGACGAGATCGACCGAAGCTTATTAGACGAAGGAACTTAATTCCTTCGCATAGATTTGTGTCACGCCTTCGGCATGTTGTAACTGTTGTATAGTTTGCTGAGCTGTAATTGTGCCGAAGCATTTGGCTTTGATTGAATAAAACAATTTGTTTGCTTGTAACTTCGGCTCGTCGGTTAAGTAAAAAATGTGATCGCGAAGCGCCACCCCTTTCTTTTGCTTGAGCGGGGTGCTGAAGTTTTTGTGATTTTCCCAACGTCATTATACAAATTGCTCGTAGAGTGTTCTCCTTCGGCAACGCGAAGGCTCGATTGAACAAGTTTATAGGTTGAAGTGCCACCCCCCTCTTCTTTTTGATCGGGGCTTCGGGTTGCGTTTATTTGTTTGTTGTGGGTACTTTTCGTCGGCATCGCGACAGCCTGGTTAGGCGAAAATTGCTATGCGAAGTGCCACCCCCCCTTTGCTTGATCAGGGCGTCGGGTTGATGGCTATTTAATTTCTTTGCGAATGCTATGGAATCCAGTTCAAGAGGGCTTCGTTTTTTACGAATGCCTTCGGTTCCTTTCTGAGAGGGCTTCGTTTTTTGATTTATCTTTGAAGTGAAGCAGAGGGGGGACGAGCGTTTTCAGCTTCGGTGACCTGTGCTCACTTATTCTCAGCATTTCGTATGCTGCGTGCCGATGACAACCCCTCTTCGACGGAAGTGGGCAGTTGCTTCGGCACTCTTTCTTCCCCTGTGGAGTCATTCTCTTGGGGGATCCTTGTTTATATTTCACAAGGGGTTACTTAGGATGACCGCCTCATTAAAAATCTCACACCTTCGGCTACCGTGGCGGCAACCGAGGGCTTCCCCCGTCAGGAAAAGAGTACGGGTCCTGGGTACATAGTTCGGTTGTCGAATAAGAAAAAAGTACATAGTTTTTTCTATGAGCCCCTTCGGTTATTTTTCCTTCGGGCGCCCTTACAATTGCTTCCTACACGAAGTACTTCTGGAGCATATCCTTGTTCCATGAGTACTGGTCGTCGATACGTCGAGGTCCCGGAGCCTGCAGGCTTCGGGTCTTGCCATCTCTGTTACCAGGAATGGGCCTTCCCACTTGCTGTTGAGCTTCCCCTTCATTTTGCCCTTCGGAATGCGCCTTAGGACGAAGTCGCCTTCCTTGATCTCTCGTGGCTTTATCTTTTTGTTCTTCCATCTTCGGGTTTCTTCTTAGTATTTGCTTAGGTTGTCGGCTGCTTGCAGCCTTGCTGTTTTGACGAATCGACGTTTGCCGCCATGTCCTCGTGCTTGATGTTGTCTTCGGTTGTTCGCAATGAGCCGTGCTTGAGTTCCTCCGGTGTGATACACTCTTCCCCGAACAGGAGCTTGAATGGGGAAAACTTCGTTGTTCTTGATTCGGTCGCGTTGTGTGACCAGATAACTCTTAGGAGCTCGTCGACCCACTTGCCCTTCGGCTGGTCGGTGATATTCTTTTTGATACTAATGAAGATGATGCCGTTGGCTCTTTCAACCGCCCCGTTAGACTAGGGGTGGTACACCGAAGCAAAGCATGGCTTCGTTCCTAGCTGCTCGCAGAATGCCCGAAAGGTTGCTGAGTCAAACTGTTTGCCATGTCTAGTGTTATTTCCCTCGGCACACCGAAGCGACACACAATGTTTTGCCAGAAGAATTTTTGGAGGGCTCCGGCTGAGATGTCCCGGAGGGCCTTCGCTTCAACCCACTTTGTGAAGTATTCAGCTGCCATAGCTGCGAATCTGTAGTTGCCCGGGGCTGTCGATAGAGGTCCGACGATGTCAATGCCCCATTGGGAGAGAGGCCATATCGGTGGAATGAGGCACACCACTTCGGGCGGGAACTTGCTGTATTGTATGTGCTTCTGGCAGTTGGGACATGTTGTGACTATTTCATGAGCGTCTGCCACTGCCGAAGGCCAATAGAAACCCTGCCTGAATGCTTTTCCGACGAGAGCTCTTGTGCCGATGTGAGACGAGCACATGCTCTAGTGTATTTCTGAGAGCAGTTGTCTGCCTTCGTCCCGGGATACACATTTCAGGAGCGGTGCACACCCCCCCTTCGGTATAGGTCTTCATTGATGATGGTGTTGTTTCTGGCCCGAAGCACCATTCTTTTTTCTTCCGTCTCATCCTCCGGTACAAAGTGCCTTCGGAGGTATGCCATGATTGTGGCTCTCCAGTCTTCGCTGGAGATGGCGTTGACAAACTTCATAGGTTCTTCACCATTGTGGATTGATGACCGTTTCAAAGTATTGAATACGTCTGGGGGGAGCGGGTTCTGCTGAGCGGCTGCCTTTGCTAACTCATCTGCTTCTTTGTTCAGTGCCCTCGGAAAACTTCTGACACCGAAGCCTAGGAAATATTTTTCCATTCCCTGAACCGCTGCCAGATATTTCAGCAGCTCCGGGTGCTGTGCCTTGTACGATTTGTCTACATACCCCGTAATGAGCTCTGAGTCAGATTTTATGGATAACCGACGGACTCCCAATGCCCTTGCTTTCCGAAGCCCCAAGAGTAGGCCTTCGTATTCTGCCACGTTGTTTGTACAGGCAGTGAAATCCAGTCGGATTGCGTATTTCAATTTTATGGCTAAAGGGGCGACCAATATGGCCGAAGCCCCTGCTCCTTTCTCACAGTATGCCTCGTCGCACGCCATGTGCCAGATGACTTCTATCGTTGGTTGCGGCTGAGTTGGGGATGAAGGTGTCCAATCTGCTATGAAGTCTTCTAGCACTTGAGACTTGATTGTTCTTCGGGAGGTGAAGTTGATTGTGTGCTCTGCAAGTTGTGCTGCCCATTTGCCTATTCTACCGGAGGCCTCTCTGTTCTCGAACATGTCCCGAAGAGGGTACGATGTTGGTATGGTGATAATGTGGCTCTGGAAGTAGTACCGAAGCTTTCTTGCTGCCATGACCACTGCATATGCCATCTTCTCCATCTCTGAGTATAGTAAATTCGAGCCGCTGAGTGCTTCGGACACAAAGTATATCGGCACCTGCTTCAAAACCCCTTCGGTTCTGCGCTCCTCGACCAGCGCTGCACTGACCGCTGCTCCGGAGGAGGCAATGTACAAGGCAATGTACAGTAAGAGTTCTGCCTTCGGTGTGGGACTGGACATGACTGCCAACTATTCAATGTAGCTCTTCAACTCTTTGAATGCTTCTTGTTGCTCAGGCCCCCACTGGAAATTGCCGGAGAATTTGAGTGCCTTGAAAAATGGTAGGCTTCGTTCGGCTGACCTCGAGATGAATCTGTTTAGCGAAGCTAGGCGGCCTGCCAGATTTGCACGTCTCTCTGGTTGCGCGGAGCTTCCATGCGCCTGATGGCTTCGATTTTTTCGGGATTGGCTTCGATTCCCCTTTCGGAAATCATGCAACCCAATAGTTTCCCCTTCGTCACCCCGAAGACACACTTTTCTGGGTTCAGTTTGAGGCCGTGCTGCCGAAGATTTGCAGAAGTCTCCCGAAGGTCTGCCACGTGGTCTTCTCTTTTCTAGCTTCGGACGACAACATCGTCCACATATACTGAGACATTCCTGTCCAACTGTGACCTGAGGACTGCTTTCACTATTCTGTTGAAAGTGCTTCCTGCGTTTCTCAGGCCTTCGGGCATCCTCATATAGCAAAAGGTGCCGAAAGGTGTTGTAAAGCTGGTTTTGTCTTCGTCACACTTTCTCATCCAGATCTGATGATAGCCAGAGAAACAATCCAACATGCTCATCATTTCTGACCCTACAGCTGCATCTATAAGCGTATCAATTCTGGGTAATGGATAGTCATCCTTCGGGCATGCTTTGTTGAGGTTTGTGAAGTCTATGCACATTCGCCACTTGCCGTTCTTCTTCTTGACCATGACAACGTTTGCTAGCCACTCAGAGAACTGGACTTCTCGTATTACTCCGGCGTCTAGGATTTTCTGGACTTCGGCTTGCCGCTTTCTTTCTCTCTTCGGACATTGTCCGAAGCCTCTGTCTTACTGGTTTGTGCTTCGGGTCCACTTTAAGGACGTGCTCCATGACATCCCTGCTGACCCCCTTCAAGTCTGCCGAAGACCATGCGAATACATCTTGGTTGTTTCGGAGGAAGCGGATGAGTCTTTCTTCTTCGGCCCGCTCTAGGCCTTTGCCGATGGTTATAGTGCGATCTGGGACATCTTCACATAGGGGTACCCTTTTGGTGTGCTCTGCTGGTTGCAAGCCTTCGGTAGCCTCTTGGGCTTCGGCCTTCTGTTGACTGCCTTCGTTGTCATTTTGCTATTGGTCTTCGATGGCATGCACATTTTTTGAGGACTGAGAGGTGTTGTCTTCGCACCTTCGGGCTTTCTCTTGGCTGCCGAAAACTGTTACGACCCCTCCGTCCGTGGGAATCTTCATACACAAATACGGCTGATGGATGACAGCGGCAAACTTAATGATGGTGTTTCTGCCGAAGATGGCGATGTATGGGTACTGGATGTCTACGATGTCGAAGGTTATGACCTCCATTCTCATTGTTGACCCTTGGCCGAAGGTTACATTTATATCTGCCTTGCCCACCGCTTCGATTCTCTTTCCGCCGAAGCCTATCAGCGGGGAAGTGGATTTCTTCAAGTCTTTTTCTGTGAAACCCATCAGGACGAAGCATCGCCACAAGATGATATCCGCCGAACTGTCGTCGTCCACAAGGATTCTTCCGACATCGTTGCCGAAGAAGTGTACTGTGTTTTTGCCGATGTTTGCTCTGATGACCAGAGGATTGTTGTGTGGGTAGAACTGAAGCCTGAGATCTGCTTCGGTGAACGTTATGGGGACATGGGACCATGTGGTCTTGAAGTGCTTTCCTGCGCAGACATGGTTGACTGCCCGAAGGTAGTCTTTCCGTTGCCGCTTCGTCTCATGTACAGGTTCATTTGAACCTCCGGATATGGCATTGATGACATTTACCATTGGGCCTCCGGAGTTGTTGACCTTCGGTGAGTCGGAGGACTCGGGGATTTGCCCCGGCTCCACCTTCGGTGGTGGTGCGAGTTGGTAGTTCACGGGGTCGTAGGCCGTGGAAGTAGCAGAAAGGGGTCTTCTGATGTTGGCCTCGGCCTCCTCGGCCCCCTCAGCCTCCTTTTCCTCCACGACCTCGGTTGGACGGGGCGGGTGGTTCATTGGGCTCTGTGCCCTCTCATACATTGTTCACCTTCTTGTGTTCGTTTTGCTTCAGTTGGTCTGGGTGCCACGGCTTGGGATGGTTGTTCCACTGGCCCTTTTTGGCCTTCTTCTCTTCGTTCAGAGCATTGACTTCTCCTTCGGCCTCAGTCAGACTTGCAGTATTCTTGCATAATGTCAAAAAGTTCTCCCACAGATCGTGGCTTGCATCGGTCGAGGAATTCCTGGCAGGCGCCAACCCGAAGGCTGTCACACCCGATTCTAGAAAGAACCAGATGCATCTCATATGTGCGCCAGGATCTCGTTCACACACATATGGTAGACGGAAAGTGTAATATATCAAAGACAATGCTCAAAAAGTAACTAAATAGAGTATTTATCAATATTACACTCCATATAAATGAGACACAAATGTCTTTAAACGATAAACCGTTATACCCTATACGAAGTCTTCAACAACTCCGTCTTCCACAGGCGATGACTGGTGAACGCAGGACCTAGAACTCCTCGAAGTCGTCAAAGATCTCCTCTTCAAAGTTCTCTTCTGAACAGCAGGGGGCAAGGGTGAGTACTCTTATGGTTGGTACTCAGCAAGTGGGGTGAAAATGCAAGGCCATCAAGGATAGGCTAAGGTTTGCAGCAGCGGTTGCTTTTAGCTGGTCAAGTATTTATTAACAAGCACCTATTAACTAGGTTTAAGTTTATACCAACCCACTTTAGCAAAAACATAAAGATACCATCGACACAAGTATTAACCACGAACCACAATTTAGTTAATCCTCAAGTTTAAATTATCATGTGAGGGTCCAAGCCACTCTTAACCGTGAGTACGGCTTGATACTCACCAACTCGTAGAGCTCTGGCGAGAGTTGAAGACGGCGGAGAAACTGCAGATCAGCGAGTCGACGGAGAATCGGCGACACGGGACGGCGACGTTCCTCCGATGTGCAACTTCCAGCGGGGGCGACAATGTTGTGTAGAGGAAAAGATTGGAGCTTGGTTCTGGTTGCAAAGCGGGGTTTCAGCGGGATTTTATAGGGGCGGATCGGCCAAGAGTAGGAAGGCGGTGCTGTGGAATCGATCAGGACTCGGGTAAGAAGAAAGAAAGAAAGAAAACGGAGCACGAACGACAGCACGGAGTCGTTCCGGACTCTGGGTACGGAAACAATAAAGAAGAAGGAGGAGGCGCCGACAGGTGGGTCCCAGCTATCGGTGGAAGCAAGGGTCGGGTGAACGAATCGACCACGGAGTTGGCCGCGGAAAAGAAAAAAAGACGTAGAGGAAAAGAATTGGGCTGGCTGGAAGAAAGAATAGGAGAGGAAAAGAAATAAAGATGCATGCACAATTTTAATTTATGATTTTTATAAAAATACTTTTAAAAGTTTCAACTCCTATATTTTTGGGTGTTACAAAACCTACCCCCCTTAAAGAGAATCTCGTCCTCGAGATTGGGAAGGACTAGAGAACAGCTGAGGGAATTCTGCAATCAGTTCATCTTCTCTTTCCCAAGTTGCCTCATCCTCTGAGTGGTGACTCCACTATACTCTGCACATTTTGATCACCTTGTTCCGGGTAACCCTCTGAGATGTTTCCAAAATTCTAATCGGGTGCTCTGCGTTAAATCTTCTTGCACATCAAGTTCCTCCAACGGTAATTGCTCCTCTGGCACTCTCAAACATTTCTTTAACTGTGATACGTGAAACACATCATGGACATCTGACAATCTTGCCGTTAACTCCAATCGATATGCCACTTCACCTTTCCTTTCCAGGATCTGAAAAGGACCAATATAACGTGGTGACAACTTTCCTTTCACTTTGAATCTACGTAAACCTCTGATGGGTGATACCTTCAAATACACAAAGTCTCCAACTTCAAATGTCAATTCCCTTCTTCGTGTATCAGCATAACTTTTCTGTCGTGACTGGGCAGTCTTGAGATTATCCCGGATTACCTGGACCTGTCTATCCGCTTCTTGAAGAATCTCTGGTCCAAAAACTTGACTTTCTCCTGTCTGATTCCAATACAAGGGTGTCCTGCATTTTCTTCCATATAATGCTTCAAATGGGGCCATCTTGAGACTTGCCTGATAACTGTTGTTGTAAGAGAATTCTGCATATGGCAAACTTTTATCCCAACTACCTCCATATTTGAGGGCACATGCTCTCAACATATCCTCTAATACCTGATTCGTTCTCTCAGTTTGCGGATGGTATGCAGAACTGAAATTGAGCTTTGTATCCATGGATTCATGCAACTTCTGCCAGAAACGTGACGTGAACTGAGTACCTCGATCAGACACTATCTTCTTTGGAACACCGTGCAGACACACAATTCGTGACATGTATAGTTCTGCTAACTTGGCTCTAGTGTATGTGGTTTTGACTGGGATGAAATGTGCGACTTTTGTCAATCTGTCCACAATAACCCATATCGAGTCGTAACCATCACGAGTACGAGGTAACCCTACAATGAAATCCATACCAATCTCTCCCCATTTCCATTCAGGTACTTTCAATGGCTGAAGTAAACCTGCTGGTGTCTGGTGTTCTGCTTTCACTCTCTGGCATACATCACACAAAGCTACGTGAGTTGCTACGTCTCTTTTCAAACCATACCACCAGTACCTTTCTTTCAAGTCTTGATATATTTTGGTACTTCCAGGATGAATGGAATAAGCGGAATCATGTGCTTCCTTCAAAACAAGCTCACGAAGGTGGTCAACTTCAGGTACACAGATCCTTTTTCTGAACCAAACGGTTTCTTGTTCATCTTCGGTGAAATCCTTAGTCTTGCCTAAACCAATTTGAATCTTGATCTCTTTGATCTTAGCATCTGTCAACTGTCCTTTTCTGATCTCTTGTTCTAGTGTCGGTTCTATCTCCATAATCATGGCTTCTGCCTGAGTGACAATTCCCAAATTTAAACGTGCCATCTCCCAACATAATTCTTGAGGCATCAATCGAGCAATCATCGTATTAGCTTGTCCTTTCTGGCTTAGGGTGTCTGCCAGAACATTAGCCTTGCCAGGATGATACTGAATATCCAAATCATAGTCCGTGATTAATTCTAGCCATCGTCGCTGTCTTAAGTTAAGATCCTGTTGCGTGAAGATGTACTTCAGACTCTTATGGTCCGTGAAGATCTGACACTTGTTTCCGATCATGTAGTGCCTCCAAATCTTCAATGCGTGCACAACGGCAGCCAATTCCAAGTCATGGGTAGGATAGTTCTGCTCATGCTTTCTCAGCTGTCTTGAAGCATAGGCCACAACTTTGCCTTTTTGCATTAACACACATCCAAGACCCATCCGTGAAGCGTCGCAATACACATCAAACCCTTTGTGGATATCTGGCATTATCAACACAGGGGCAGTGGTCAATCTTGTCTTCAGCTCTTCAAAACACTTCTGGCATGTATCATCCCACTTAAATTCTTTCCCTTTTTCCAACAGAGAAGTCATAGGTTTCACTATCTTTGAGAAGCCTTTAATAAATCTGCGGTAGTAGCCTGCAAGTCCGAGAAAACTTCTGATTTCGGGCACAGTCTTCGGTGGATTCCAATTCAGAACATCTTGAACTTTACTTGGGTCTACTGCAATTCCTCCATCTGTGATAACATGTCCAAGGAAAGAAACTTCTCTCAACCAAAAATCACATTTACTCAGCTTGGCATATAACTGATTCTCTCGAAGTTTCTGTAACACTATCCTCAAATGCTCTTCATGTTCTTCCTCGTTCTGTGAATACACCAAGATATCATCAATGAACGCAACCACAAACTTGTCAAGGTATTCCATGAAAACCTTGTTCATCAGGTACATGAAGTATGCTGGTGCGTTGGTCAATCCAAACGACATAACAGTAAACTCGTACAGACCATATCTGGTAGTGAAGGCTGTCTTGGGTATATCCTCCGGTCGGATCCTTAGCTGATGATATCCTAATCTCAGATCAATCTTGGAGAAAACCTTGGCTCCTCTCATTTGATCAAACAAATCTTCAATCCGAGGCAGTGGATACTTATTCTTGATTGTCACGTCGTTCAGTGACCTGTAGTCTACACACATCCTTCTGCTGCCATCTTTCTTATCGACAAAGATCACGGGTGCTCCCCACGGGGATGAGCTGGGGCGGATAAATCCTTTAGCTAACATTTCATCTATTTGTTTCTTTAGTTCACTTAGATCCTTAACATCCATTCTATAGGGTCTTTTAGAGATAGGTGCAGTACCAGGTAAAAGATCAATACTGAACTCAATGTCACGAATAGGTGGCATACCTGGTAAATCTTTCGGGAAAATGTCGGGGTACTCACTGATAAAGATGCATGCACAATTTTAATTTATGATTTTTATGAAAATACTTTTAAAAGTTTCAACTCCTATATTTTTGGGTGTTACAAAGGCCTACGATTGTGGCGTCGATTATGGACAGATCTTCCACATTGGGTGCTTTTGCTCGCAACTTGATGATGCGCTGCATGTAGTCTTGTAGGGGTTCGTCTTGACCTTGCTTGCAATTGTGGAAATCGCATGAGGTCAACTCTTCGGTTTGCAGTCCTCGGAAGCTTGTCAGCAGCTTCGCTCTTAGCTGGCTCCAGGAGTGGATGTAGCCCTTCGGGAGACTTGCGAATCAGTGTTGATCCGAGCCCCTTAGCGCCAGATCGAAAGCCTTCGTCTTGATGGCTGGGCCGCCTCCATTTGATTCCACGGCTGCTTCATATTTGACAAGGAACTCTCTGGGGTCTGTCTCCCGGTCCTACTGGGGTAGAATTACTGTGTTGAAACGTGGTGGCCACGGCTCCTCCAAATCCTGCGAGAGCGGGGTTCGAGGGCCATCGTGATGACGGGATTCGGTGCTCGGCTCTTTGGCTTCTGTAGTATTCCTCTTCTGAGTCTTCTGGTTCATCCACAACATGTATGGGACTAGGCCTCGGTGGTGCCTGGGTGTTGGTACCCCTCGGCCGGTGGGCCTGCTCTTGGCTTTCGGTTCTTTCTGGGCCTTCGGGGCGGGGGGAGCACACGTATTCAAGTGTTCGCTTCTTCTCTTGTATTTTCTTGTAGACGAGCTCTAGCCGAAGCTCGTCCTCTCTGAGTCGCCGGTACTGCTCTGCGGCTTCATTGCTTGCTGTCTCGGTCTCCTTGCCCCTTCCTCTGGTCATCATCTGCGAGGTAGATGGTTGAGCTGATCTTGCTGCTTGCCGCGCGTTGGCCGTGAGCTCGGCCAGTCTTGCTTCGATCCTTCGGTAGGCTGCTATGTCTTCGGCTGGGACTCCGCACCCTTCGAGCTGGACCTCGAAGGTGTCGTTTGCGATCTTTTCGACTTCGGTTGTTTCGTCGACCGGTTGCTGCTGTCCTGTCTCGGTGGCGACGGCTCCGGCTTCTTTGGACAACGGAGCCGAAGTCCTGTTGGCCCTTTTCTTCTGAGTCATGGCGTGTTGGAACGAATCATGGTGGGCGCCAAAACTGTTGGTGGAGGGTACCCTTCGGAAGGAAGAAGCACCACAACAGCCCGCGGAAATAACTAACAACAATAAATGACAACTAACAATTAAAAACACACTTGTGGCTCCAATAAAAAAACTCGTATTGAATAGGGATCCGTCCCATCAGTTACAGTTATAGGGGTATTTATAGGGGCGGTTACACCTACCCCTAAGCACAATTACACCTTTATTGCACCCCAACGGCTATATTCCTGGAATATGCTAGGGGTATTATGTAATTTCCTCCTTGTACATTCTTTACAGCTCAGCACACGTAGTGCTCCCGGACGAAGCCAGCTTTGGTGACCTTCAGGCTTCATTTTCACTTCTCCTTCGGTAGGCTTCGATCCTGTGGCCCTTCGGTCACGACCGAAGCCGCATCTTCGGACCTTCGCTCTCCTGATGTGGTTCTTTCTTGACCTTCGGCTAGCGGTCCTTCGGCCGTCCTTCGGTCTCTCGTCCTTCGGCGCAATCTGAATGTAGCGGTCCCCAACAGGATGTAAAGAAGGCTTCTCCTGATATTGATTATTTCTTGATGGACAAGTACCAAGCAGGGGGATGCAATGCCTAGGTGAGTTGTTTCTCCTTTCATCTTGCGGTTTTTTCTTTTATCTATGAGATCTTGATTCTAGAAAAAAGAACTATTATTCTGGATGTGAGTTATCAGTTTGGGCCGAGACCAAGCATGATTGACTTTGGTGTTTGGACTTGGTTTTTAGCAAACGGGAGGAAGAAAAAATGGGATTTGTTAAAGTATTTTGATTCAGAATTCAATGGATCCCCTATCAAGTGAAGTACATTGAAGTGTTTTAACTTTGCATGTCGCGGTTTCATTCTTCTATCCTTTTCCTTTGTTTGCGGTGATGAAGAGGCCCAACGTCGGGCAGTAATGGTCCTTGTGATTCATGGATTGATCTTGTCACGTTTGGCTTGTTTTGCATACTTGCAGACTCCTATCTTTTGGAAGATGGTATTAGTTCTCATTTTCTTAACTTTTATGAGTTGAAGAATGGGTGCATACACAAGGTTGTCGAATTTCTTGCTGATTGTGGAGTCACTGTTCATTATTTTTTACAATTCAGGTGCTGGTTTAATTTTCAGAATGTATTCCGTTAAGAGAAGCCATAATTAGTATAGGTGTACAAGTATTGTATGCTTATCATAAGCCTTTATCTGTTTTAGAAAAAAAGATTTTTCTGGTTAGTGGTATGAAGGAATCCTAGGAGATTGCGAACACCTTGATAATCTATTTCATATATTTTTTCCACTCTTCATTATCATTTTTATGAAGGTCCTCTTTTCATCAGATTTGTTTGATAGATTGAATCTATTTTTCCCATTATTATGGGTAGACTATAGGAGGATAAAGTTTGTACCAATGATTGACGATCTCTTGCAAGCATGTTGAGAAAAAAAAAGCAAGCCACAAATCCTGAAAGCGAATTGAATTGCAGTCCTATGATTGGTTCTTAGTGTAAGTCTGATCTGCATTTCCCTCCTGTTCAGTCCATCTGCTCATTCCATATTCAGATCGTCATCTGATTTAGTTATTGGCTTAAATCACGTATACCATTTTCCTACAAAAATAAATCATCTTCATTACAGTTTCTAAATATGCAACTCTTCAATTGCATTGTTTATAGTGTTAATGAATCACCATAACCCTGTCTTGCTCTTTGCTGCTGCTTACATTCCGATAATTATCATGCTCTATTTAATTAGTGTGGTCACTACTTACTAAATATCCTTTTATATGTTTCAGGTAAGGTATACAGAAATATTGACAGTCAACTTGAGGGTGGTACTCTGGAGCGTATTTATATGCAGGAGTAGATGTAGACCAGAAAGACAAGATATAATTATTTTCTTCTTCTTTTGAAACCCAATACTTTCAAAACCCAATTCTAATATGAAAATGAATATATTACAGGAAGACAGTATAAGTAGGAGACTTGAGAAGTATACTGAAATTTCTAATTGTTTTTCTTTGTTGCTTGAAATATTAGCAGCAACTGTACTGCTATACATGTACTTTGGAAGGAGATATTATTACACCTTAGCTTGAAATGCTTTGTATACTCACATGCTATTCGCAGCCGTCATCTGATGCAGTTATCAGTACTATGAAAATCAGTGGCCTTGTGAGCACCCTCCTCGGTAATTCCTTATTTCAGTATATCTAGTTTCGTTTGGTTCGTTTATCCTCTGCTATTTGATTGCCTACTGTCTGGTCAGTCTTAGTTTAGTTTTTGTGATGATTCGAGTGAGGAAAGGCCGAGGGAGGGTAGTGTGAGTGGTGAGTGAGGAGGAATTGGTGGGCATAGCTGGGGAGCCATCGGGGACATGGTGACAAGAGAGGTCTAGCACTGACAGATATGGTGTGACATTTAGATTCAGTACATGCAACAGGATGATTGGATGAGAACAGAGGGGCCTTTGTTATGATGGGTCTAGCACCGACAGATATGGTGTGGCATTTAGGTTCAGTGCATGCAACAGGATGATTGGATGAGGCACAAAGGGGTATGTGTGATGATGGTTTTGGCGATTTAGCTAAATTCGTATATAGTCCATCCATGTGTGATGTTGCTTGGAGAAACATTAGTGTGTGCGTGAAGTAAATTAGAGATGACTTGGAGTGGTTGCAACCTTCTGATTTTCTTTTCTTCTTAGTAACAACAAGTGTAGCAAGAAACTACAAAAAGAGTTGAAATGCTTCAATAGAATAGATATTTTTCATGCTCTGATTTTCCATGCTCCTAGAGTACAAAAGAAAAGAAATCAATTTTAGAAGGTCAAAACATCAGTCATATTCTCTTTAATTTGGTTCTGAATTGTCGGGATCTAAGAAAATAATTCTGCTACTTCTTACAACCATGGAAAATTTTGTTGATATCCTTAAAAATGCTTATTATTATTTTTACATGGCATGGAGCATAATAAGTTGAGGTTTTCATTCAAGTTCCACCCCGGTTTGAGCTTCATTTAACGTTTTCGAAGCGTCGGGTATGTGGACGACAACACATGGAACAATTATTCCTTAGACTTTCTCAATTTAATCATCCTCCGCATCTATATTATAAAGGATGAAAGAATTGAAAACCTTTCTCATCAAGATTAGGTCCATCATACCCCTCACAGAGGACCCACTTGTCAAGGCTAAAGGGGTACCAAAGTTTGGAGAGGACCTCAAAACAACACTTTAGAAAATAAATCTGCCTAAAAAGCCTAACTTTTTTCACCTAAAAACTCACCCCGCTGGGCCCACCGCAACCCCTCCACGCTCGCCAAGCCTCCCCCTCCCACTCCCTAATCTTGCTGCTAATTGATACTAATTGCCACTAATTGCCTATCATTTTGGAAAGAAATTAAATGAGATGAAGGTCTATTATTTTGGAAATAAATTAAAGGAGGTGAGGGAATTGCCTTATCATTTTGGGAAAAAAAAATCAAAGGAGGGAAGGGAATTGATGGTAAATGCCTATGATGCACTTTTTATGTACATTTTTTTCTACGGTGCACTTTCTATGTACATCATTTTTTAGAGTTTCCTATGATACACTTTCCATGTACATCATTTTGGAAATAAATTAGGGAAGGGAATTGATGGTAACTGCCTATGATGCACTTTCTATGTACATTTTTTTCTACGGTGTACATCATTTTTTAGAGTTTCCTATGGTACACTTTCCATGTACATCATTTTGGAAATAAATTAAAGGAGGTAAGAGAACTGCCTATCATTTTGGAAAGAAATTGAAGGAGATAAAGAAATTAAAGATATTGTCCGGCCAATAAGCTATCCATACGAGGGACAACACCATCCAATTAGAATTCTCACCAAGATTAGACCCACCTTCCTCCTCATAGAGGACCCATTTATCAAAGCTAAGGGGTACCAAAGTTTGAAGAAAACCTCAAAACCACACTTTAGAAAATAAATCTACCCAAAAAACTAAACTTTTTTCACCTAAACTCACCCAGCCAGGCCCACCACAACCCCTGCTTTGTGTTTCCATTCACCGCCCGACAAATTGGCAGCCTCCTCTCCGTTTGATTGCTTTCCTAACTCTGCGATTTGTACAACACGTTAATGGAATTAAATATCCCTACATGCATGTATGTGATTGGCTCCAATCAACATCCGTTGGCAACAAATTGGCTTAGCTTATTTCTTTCCTATTAGCTACACGTACGAACCATACATGCATCTCGTGAGTGCCAGCCCTAGCAGTGCCTAGCAAAACTTTTCTTCCACCTACGCGAAGAAGCACACAACCGCACATTTGCTGAGCAGGTGCAAGACGCCAACGTCAACCCCAACCGTCCCACGCCCTCGGCGACCTGACCGGCATCTAGAAGCACTTCTGCCGGACTGGAAGGCGCACTCCAAGGACTGCAGCACGCGCGAGTACCGCTGCGACTGCGGCACACTCTTCTCAAGGTACGGTGACGTGCCCAGCCAACACATGTCAGTTCTATTGTGTATTGATAGATCGTCTCTGCACATGTCGTCACTGTCGATCTAGCGCTAGCCTGCCGATATATCTGTTGAGTAGTGGTAGTAGCTAGGTACGTGTACTGGGTCTCTTCCGATTCATGTCGTCTCCCTGCACGTTATTGTCCAGCAAGTACTATGGGTACCGCATTACTATTCAGTAATTCATATATCCCATCTTAATTCATGAACCGGAGCATGGTTGCTCGTATATTTTTTTTCTTATGTAGCAATAGACTGCGAGCTAAGTGTAGAACTAATGCTACTAACGAAGCTGATGTTGTCACTCTATAGAATCTCAGTGCACTTTTGATTTCACTTTCTTTCTATGTTGGCATTAGCATTTTTTTCTTGTGTAGCAATCGACTGCGAGCTAAGTGTAGAACTTATGCTACTAATGAATCTGGTGTTGTTACTCAATAGAATCTTAGTGCACTTTTATTATCACTTTCTTTCTATGTTGTCATTAGCAGAACACATTCATAATGGAAACTCGTCATTCGCTTGGCGATTTGACAAACACACCAGTACCAGCTCATGGTGGAGGTCGCAAGAGAACCAGACATCATACTGTTCTTGATCCTTTGGTTGAGGGCGAAGTAGCTGCTAGCTTTGACGGTGGTACATCCTCCCTATATTTTCAATTTGGTATGCTTTAAAAATTTGTTCGGTATAATATGATATGATCTATAATTTTTTATTCCATATAAATATTTAGGTGGTACTGAAATAGAAGATATAGACCCAGGTGAAGAAAGGAGAAAAAAGAGGAGAGAAAAATATGCAAGTTTGACGGAAGAGCGAAAGGAAGTCAGACGTGCAAAGGCTAGGGAGAACTACCATCGCAGGAAAGCTGCAGCCAAATCAAGCACAACAACTGAATGCGCCTCTGGTAGGACATGGAAGAGGATGTTAGATAGTGATTTGGTCCATGCACATTGTTGATTGATTTGCTAACAGATTGTTCGCATGTACAGGGGCTATGCTCAAACATCTTCCGAGTGACACAAATAATATTGATGTAGCTGGGGCGATGGTGGAGCCCATTCCAATGAGTGACGTATCGAATAATGTCCAAACAGGCCCAATTCAAGCAGTTGTGATTTTAAAATTGCAGGTTTATCTTGTGATTTATTAAAATAGTAGTATTTTGAAATTTGCAGGTTTATCGGGCGAGGTTGGACCTGATGATTGAATTGATGGCTGGCTTCATAGGAACAATGATTACTCACAGAATTTTGACAGAGAGCCCTTTATTTTACAAGATACAAATTTAATGATGAAGTCCTTACTCGGAATTGAAGGTGAAAATATTGTGCACGTGGAGATTTAGTTTGCACTCTATTAAGTTTTTGTGTTGTACGACCCAATCTATTTTCTTATGTATCATGAAGAAAGCCAGGAGGTCACTCCACAGGAGCGCAAAAGGGAGAAAGAAAGGCAACGTTATGCTAATATGTGTAATGCAAAAAAATAAGAGAGGGTTTTGAAGCAGAGGGAGTCTCGGAAACAGATTTCTGAGGGCCCCCAAGGTGAATTATTTTAGTCTATGTATTTAGGAGTTGTACTGTATATATTTCTAGGTCGTGATTGATGCAGTTTCCTATTTATGACCTGCAGGATTTGAGTCGCCATCAATGCAGTTTGGAACTGCGCAATCTACAATAACACAGTTAGCTTTTGGCCCAAGGACTAGAAGCACTACCAATGGTGTGATTTCCTAACCCATCAAGAATACCTTTGGTTAATGATTAGTATGTATGCTAATTGAAACATCATCAATATTTTTTTTTATCTTATAGGTGGTAGAACCTCCAGAAATAATAATGGTGTTGATGGGGATGCGTTTGACTCTGGTATTTGGGAACCCGATGATCCAATGCATGGAATTGAAGGTATATATCATAATACATCTATAATTAAGTTCAGTTTTGGTTCGTCACTTGCAGATCCAATGTCTTTTGTTAATGTTGTAGAAAATGACCTTGACCAAATGGATCCAGAAGATGAGAACAAATTGTTATGAGGATGACGAGGCGAGGGTATTTCATCAAGGTATGTGTTTCATGATGACAAACATTAATATTTCACTTGTAATAGTCCATCTGTTGATATAACTTAATAACCAATTTATTTATAATATTTGCAGATATCCAATATGAATATGCTAGAGATCATAGCATGGGGGGGGGGGGGGGGGGGGGGTCTGGTCCTGACCCTCATGATGTAGTGTATGCTGACCTCCCTACGAAGCATCAAGTGCTTAAAAAGGCAAAATTTTGTGAGTTCTGCCGTGCAAAGAAATTTCCACGTGAAGGACCTGCTTTATGCTGCAAGAAAAGGAAGATTAACATATATATACCAGAAGTTCCGGTTGAGCTACGACGATTGTTTGCGAGCCAAACTGACAGTGATGCAAAATATTTTCGCAAGCACATTTGGTACTTCAACTCACACTTCTCTTTTACCAGTTTTGGTATTTCAATTCATCGCCGTCTCGCATCCGCAAGAGGTACTGGAGTATATACATTTAAAGCCCATGGTCAGATTTACCATAAGTTGGATCAGCTTGTCCCTGGTGGGAAGTGGTCAAGGTATATGCAGCTCTATTTTTATGACACCGATGAAAGTATAGCTCACCGGGTTAAGAGGTCTCCGAATCTTGATGTTAGTCTGATGCGTAAGATTCTGGAGATTTTGGATGGCAATCCATATGTCTGTATGTTCAGGAGTCTTGGTACTGTTACAAGCATCGAGGAGTACACTATTGAATTGAATACCCATATTTCTGTCGACCAGAGGAGGTACAATGCACCTGAAATGGAACAGGTCGCAGCTATATGGGTCGATGGAAATGATCCTCACCATAGGTTCTCTCCAAGCATCATCATATATGGGAATTCAGACCTCCACAATATCTTAGAGCATACTATGGTTGCTATGACCCTTTGGCTTATCCATTATTTTTTCCTGGTGGTGAGACTGGCTGCGAGGATAAGAAGATAGAGTTTCAAGTTCCACCACCCTCGAAGATGAAGAGGAAGTATACCAAGCATAAAAGATCAGGTTTGTTTTATAAGTTGTTCTATATTATAAAATATAACTTCTTAGTGTTTTTAAAATACTTGTGTTGTATTATAACATATAACTTCTCCTCTGCTGTTCTTATACATAGAAATGGACTGCATGATTGATGGTGAACTCAACAACCCATCTTGTACGCAAGCCCGTTGTTGGCGGTCATTATCTCAAAAATCGACACATTCTCGGAATAAAATGAAGTTTATAACAAGAATCATGTTTATTTCATATAACTAATAAGGTTCTACGAGTTTTCTGTGAAGTATTCGATGCAGGGAACAAGTGGACCAAAATTCAGCAAAAACCGACACAACTCTGGTTCGGGCACACCAAGGTGGTTCAGCCGCACCAGGACTAAACCAAACACAGATCACCTTAGACCACATGCAAGAAAACACAGATGGAACACATCCTAAGCATTGGTTTGGAGTCGGTTCAATCCGAGGGACACGGTGTATCATCCACGAATCCATGGGCCCACAAACTCAAGCAAAACAACTTCATTCACCGGGAACCCACCCCTAGGAACATCATACACCGTCCAAGGAACAAGTTGGTGGAACGGAGGGCCAAACTGCCCTGGGTGTGGTGCGGCCGCACCACAACTGGTTCGGCCGCACCAGCTTGTCGCCCAAACAAGCTCAACCGCCTCGGACAGGGAGTTACCAACCTCAGGAGATCATCTGCACCGTGGATTGCTTGACGCGACGTATCTACTGGTTCGGCCGCACCGCCCATGTTCGGCCGCACCAGGCTCACAGTAGAACCGCCTCATCTTCTGGCTACAAGTACCCTCTGCTATACTAAGCACTATAAATAGGGGGAGCTGCCATTTGATCGACACACCACCAAGGAGCAATTCTTTCACTCTATCAAGATGTAGAATTAGGCTAGTTTAATTGGGAGTTAGAATCGGTCGAGCTTCGCCTCGGGATTCCGGAATTGTCTTCAGGAGTTCGGTAAAATCTCTTGTATCTTTTTCCTTTTCTTCTGTAAGACTATGAGTTATTAATAAAATATCTTCTACCTTTATTTGAGTTAATTAAGTTCTACAGTTATTTCGCGGATAAGTGTGGAATGTCTAGTTTAGACCAGGTCGGGTTAGATTGGCACTAGAGCGAGTGTTGTAGTCCATTGTATGCGGGTTTCACGTCCTTTCTCTTAGGTTTCTTTTCCTTAGAGCCTCGAGGAGAGGGTGCTCTCTTGTTTGGATCCTAGGAGAGTATTAAGTTATATCTATAGGCGCGGTGCCTAGAGTTATCGCTTAACTTGATCTGCACCCAACCCCACAGATAGTTGTGGTAGCCTGCAGGTGGTGACAGCCCTGTCCGGCCTACGTATTCCACCACGTGAGAGCGGTTGGTGCTGTAGGACTTAGGAGTAGACTGCGCAAGTTGCCCTTCTCATCCCTTTCTAGAGCTTGTCCGGTCTGGGCGCCCGAAGCATACTTGGATCAGCTGCAATAGTTTATTTTCCCTGTCTCTGCTTCCACCTTTGAATCTCTACTAGACTTGGCTCGAATACATAAGAAGTATCTAGGAATCTATCTCAACTCGTTGTTCTCCCACCTAGCTAGACAGCTCTGCTCTTGTGTATCGTTTATTTAGGATATCTCCTGTGTGTGTCATTGAATATCACTCCTATCATTATATTTACCCCCACTCTGGTTTAGCTGGTACTTTAATTACTAGATATATCCTTGTTAGTTCTCGATACCTTTAGCTATTGCTTCCCTGAGGAAAAATACAATACCCTGGAATACTCTCGGGTGAAATGCTACAACGGTAATTATGTCCGCTTGCAGAATTAATCTCGTATTAAAATCTGTGATCATAAGAAATACCAACAAGCATTTTTGGTGCCGTTGCCGGGGAAGCATTTGACAAAAGATATTGGAATTAACATTGGTTATCTAGTATACTAATTTACCACTAAGCTTTAGCGGGATCACCCCTGTTTTGTTGGTGTGTGGAATAAACAAGACAAGGTATGCCATTTTGACCTTTCAGAATGCTTCCACGAGAAAGAAAGAAAAAAAACTCAAAGAGCCCAGGGTGGCCAAATTTTTCATGATCCATCAACATTCGACTCTTCTGCAACCATGGTCCAAGTTTCAATAAATTCTCACAGGTATGTAAAAAAGCAATATATTTCCTAACCTTGTGCAGAATGAAGAAAAGGTCACCGTCATAAGGGAAAAAACAATCACCATATGTGACAGATCAAACACAAAGGTCTTGCTTTTGACTCTAAACAAAGCCTTTCCGGGAGGTAGCCCGAGGTTCACCACTCTTATACTCATGTTTATCTCCGTATGAATACTGATTGATCATGCTTCCATGTTTCATTTATCTGTTTATGGTATACTCTGGTTTGAGTGTATTCTTGAGGTACATTCCTGGGCAGTTTAAATTAAGCATGGTGCTTAGGTTAAATAGCCTCCCTTAATCAGAATTTAGGCATGCAGTTTAAATTAAGCATGGTGCTTAGGTTAAATAGCCTCCCTTAATCAGAATTTAGGCATGGTGTCTAATTTGATTAATGAACCATTAGAGTCAATACTCCTATAGATACTGGTCGCATGTATGAACTGACCCGCGCAGGAAAATTTCAAGAAAATTGATCAGATGAGTTGGCAATTTCCATTCATGTTGGGGATAAACCAAGGCTTGGAGCACGTATCAATGAATTTGCGATCCATACAGAGAAGGCACATCTCACCCTAAATGGTGAATTGTGAGTACATTGCAAAAAGTCTCTTTTCTTTATGTTGATGCAAATCTACCTCAGACTTGTGTGAGTTTTGCTAAAAAAATTTGGTAAGCAATAAAAAAATATGGAAAAGAAAATGATAAAAAAATAATAAAAAAATAGATCATGGTAACTAAGATCTACACTAACCATGTTTTGAGGCCATTTTTTCAGTGTAGAGGTGAACAATTAACTGTGGGACAACATGGCGCTCTTTCCAAAAAAAACTCTTTGTCCAGTCCCTCGGGTATCTATATGCCACTAATCTTTTTTTAGGAAAGAATCATGACTGAAGGGGCATGTGAAATAATTCCAACATTCATACAACACCCTTTGGTCATATGGGAATAAGTACACATAGTTCCAAGAACTAAGTTGGGGGGACATATGTCAGGTAAGTATCTAAAAACACCTCGTCTTTCCCATTTTTGACCCTACTATGTTACCATAAAAACAATTCCCATAAAATAAAATAACCCCCCCCCAAAAAAAAATATATATTTGAGTTTGAATAAAACAGGGCTCTCTGGTTCTCAAACCCGTAGAATCCCTTTTGTTTCCACCATTTTGTATTTGAATAAAACACAGGTACAAGAACAAGTGTGGGGGAGATCTCTCGGAATTTTGAAGCAAATAAGCTCGAGATCACCCACCGATATGTGCACAAGACCGAAGAACAAGCACGCAAAATGTCTAGACCCCACCGCGATGGTTTGTGCACCCTACCCCTCAAACCTCCCTGACCGATGAGTTTAGATGAAATTCATTGCTAATCACTAAAATTAAACTCAATGGTGCTCTCTGAACACATACTTCAAGTTTGATTGGCTTGCATTTATTTTATTCTTTGCTAAGCCTAAGCTTGTGAATCATATCTTAGGGAACCCATAACGTTTAAGTTGTTGAGAAGTGTGATATGGTTTGATGAAAAGAATTCTCGCTTTATCTGCTTGTATGTCTGGGAAAAAAATTCAAAAGAGAACCCTCCATAGCTTTATAACCCCTCGTGTTCGTCCTACCAAGGCCATATGTCAATCTTCATACAGAAATCATATACATATGTGCCTTGTTGTTGCATTGAGCTTCATCAAATTTTGTGACCCTAGTGAGATACTTCTCATACTTACTTGATCAAGATCACGTACACTCCACATGATTAAACTTCTACACTGGAAGTTATCTGCTCCATTCCATCCATCCACAAAATAAACTCCATGTGTAATGATATCTCTCTCCATTACTCCTTAAAAGAGGCATGGGCTATATGAAAAAAAATATATAGATATATGGGAAAATACATGCTCAAAAGCATGGTGAAAAAAAATTTGGACACATGAAGGTCCAAGTATTGAAAAAAAGAGAAAACAATTTTTGGACACATGAAGGTCCAAGAAAAATATTGCCATGTCCTTATGCCTTCCAAATAAAGGAGAGATACATTCATAAAAGGAGTGTTTTATTTTCATCATCCACTTTTCATACACATGCACAGTCTTGATCAACTTGTATGATATGTCATCTCCATGGATTCAATCTTTGATTTTGCAACATATGTGAAACAAGTGCATGCTTCTAAATCTCCTACCATGAGCTTCACAAAGCCTATCTTTAGAAGTAAGGTGACAAGAGGCAATGCTTTGGTAAGGATACATACATACACATTGAGTGAGTTGAGAGATCCTATGGAGAAGTAAACCTATGGTTGGTCCTTTCAAAAAAAAATCTTTCAACCACCCAGTCATACGACAGAGAAGTGGAGGAGACTGAAATCAGCACCGTTCCACTCTTCAACTACTCAAACCATTATGGTAGACACATCAAGATTCGCAAGTAAAGGTGAGGTTTAGAATAATCTATATGCAGGTATCTAATCAAACGGAAGTGGTGTTCCACCTTAGTCTTAATCTTTACTCGAGGACGAGCAAAGGTCTGAGTGTGGGGGATTTGTTGGCGGTCGTTATCTCAATAATCGACCACCACATTCTCGGCATAAAATGAAGTTTATAATAAGAATCATGTTTATTTCATATAACTAATAAGGTTCCACGAGTTTTTTGTGAAGTATTCGATGCAGGGAACAAGCAGACCAAAATTCAGCAAAAACCGACACAACTCTGGTTCGGCCACACCAAGGTGGTTTGGCCGCACCAGGACTAAACCAAACGCAGATCACCTTCAACCACATGCAAGGAAACACAGATGGAACACATCCTAAGCATTGGTTTGGAGTCTGTTCAATCCGAGGGACACGGTGTATCAACCACGGATCCATGGGCCCACAAACTCAAGCAAAACAACTTCATTCACCGGGAACCCACCCCTAGGAACATCATACACCGTCCAAGGAACAAGTCGGTGGAACGGAAGGCCAAATGGCCCTGGGTGTGGTGCGGCCTCACCACACCTGGTTCGGCCGCACCAGCTTGTCGCTCAAACAAGCTCAACCGCCTCGGACAGGGAGTTACCGACCTCAGGAGATCATCTGCGCCGTGGATTGCTTGACGCAGCGTATCTACTGGTTCGGCTGCACCCCACATGTTCGGCCGCACCAGGCCCACAACAGAACCACCTCATCTTCTAGCTACAAGTACCCTCTGCTATACTAAGCACTATAAATAGGGGGAGCTGTCCACTTGATCGACACACCACCAAAGAGCAATTATTTCACTCTATCAAGATGTAGAATTAGGCTAGTTTAGTTGGGAGTTAGAATCGAGTCGAGCTTCACCTCAGGATTCCGGAATTGTCTTCAGGAATTCGGTAAAAGCTCTTGTATCTTTTTGCTTTTCTTATGTAAGACTATGAGAATATTAATATGAAATATCTTCTACCTTTATTTGAGTTAATTAAGTTCTACAGTTATTTCACGAACAAGTGTGGAATGTCTAGTTTAGACCAGGTCGGGTTAGATTGGCACTAGAACAAGTGTTGTAGTCCATTGTATGGGGGTTTCACGTCCTTTCTCTTAGGTTTCTTTTCCTTAGAGCCTCGAGGAGAGAGTGCTCTCTTGTTTGGATCCTAGGAGAGTATTAAGTTATATCTATAGGCGCGGTGCCTAGAGTTATCGCTTAACTTGATCTGCACCCAACCCCACGGATAGTTGTGGTAGTCGGCAGGTGGTGACAGCCCTGTCCGGCCTACGTATTCCACCACGTGAGAGCGGTTGGTGTTGTAGGACTTAGGAGTAGACTGCGCAAGTTGCCCTTCTCATCCCTTTCTGGGGCTTGTCCGGTCCGGGCGCCCAAAGCATACTTGGATTAGCTGCAATAGTTTCTCTTCCCTGTCTCTGCTTCCACCTTTGAATCTCTACTAGACTTGGCTCGAATACATAAGAAGTATCTAGGAATCTATCTCGACTCGTTGTTCTCCCATGCAGCTAGACAACTCTGCTCTTGTGTATCATTTATTTAGGATATCTCATGTGTGTGTCATTGAATATCACTCCTATCTTTATATTTACCCCCACTCTGGTTTAGCTAGTACTTTAATTACTAGATATATCCTTGTTAGTTCTCGATACCTTTAGCTATTGCTTCCCTGAGGAAAAATACGATACCCTGGAATACTCTTGGGTGAAATGCTACAACGGTAATTATGTCCGCTTGCAGAATTAATCTCGTATTAAATCTGTGATCATAAGAAATACCAACACCCGTACAAAGCAGAGAGGAAAAGGTATGTATCCAATCATGAATAGATGTTACTTCACTTCAGTAATATTATACTAATGTCTTGTCTATGTTAAATAGATGACCATCAAGGTGACACTAATAGTGGGGATGAATATGATAATATTCGAGGTTTTTACTTATGCTACTAAAAAATTAATTTCATTGATGTTATTTATTATTCAAGTTTATTTGTTATAAATCTAAATTGCATGGTTATTGTGTAGATGATGATGATGATGATAGTGAGAACGGGGATGGCATTGGTGCGACAGAGAAGGTCTAGATCTGTTATTTAGTTTCTCAAATATTTATTATTAGGGTATATATGGGATACTACATAACATGCTAATTTTTTACTTTTATCATACAGGAAATGGTGAATCACATAAATATGTTAGCGCTAGGGCATATTATTGCTTCAAACTACAAATACATGAAGGAGAATTTAATATATTTTTCTATGCTGGTCGTCTTTTTCAACAATTCTTGGTTGATATGTATGTCAAGATTGAGTTGATGCGTTTGGATTGGTATTCAAAGCCAGAACATCAAGCTCTCATCCGTGCTGAATATCAGGTGATTTCATATATACTTGCTTATTTGAACTTGTTCAAAACACATATCCCATGTTGATTATGCACTTGGCATTAGTAACAGATCTTCTCTTTTGTTTATAGGGGTTGCTTGATACACTTTCCACCGGGGAGGCTCGTGCTTCTGAGGCAGGTCTTAGGATTTTTCTGAGCAAAGATTTCCCTGGAAGTGATCAGGATGTACAGGAAAGGTTTATGGACGCAATGACCCTGGTTACACGATATGGAAAGCCAAATTATTTTGTGACCATGACATGCAATCCATATTGGGATGAGATACTGGCTGAGCTGTTGCCGAGGCAGACACCGCAGGACCGCCCAGATGTGGTCTCTAGGGTGTATCATGCGAAGCTTTTAGACTTGCAAGATTTGTTGATAAAGAAGGGTCACTTGGGAAAGGTAGCAGCATATGCACATGTAACCGAGTTTCAGAAGAGGGGCCTTCCACATAAGCATTCTTTATTGGTTATGGAACCAGGGTGCAAGTTAAAGAGTCCAGATGATTTTGATAAGTATATTTCTGCCGAGGTTCCTGACCCTAAAAAGTATCCCGAACTGCATAGACTTGTATGCAAGCATATGATGCACGGTCCCTGTGGTACTCTCAATAAGGATTGCCCATGTATGGTGGATGGGCAATGTCGTTTTCGCTATCCTCGACAGTTCAGTGATACAACACAGCAAGGTAAAGACTCTTATCCAATTTACAGGAGAAGAGAATGATGGGCAGAAAGTATATTTGAGGAGGGTTTGGCTGGATAATAGATGGGTGGTGCCTTATAACCCCGTGCTTCTTATGAGGTATAACTGTCACATCAATGTTGAGGTGTGTAGTAGCATCAAGTCAGTCAAATATCTCTATAAGTACATATTCAAAGGTCATGATCGTGCATCATACACGATTGAACCTAAAGAAGGAGGGCAAAAGGTAATCAATGAGATAAAACAATATTGGGATTCAAGGATGATAACTGCTATAGAGGTTGTTTATAGGATATATGGTTTCAAGTTGTATTCTATGTCTCCTCCCGTTTTACAGATGCAGGTTTATCTTCCTGGCATGCATATGGTTGCGTATAAGTCTACAGATAATTTGAATGATGTGGTGCAGAGTGAGAAATCACAAAGGTCTATGCTTACTGAGTATTTCAAGATGAATGCAAAAAATCCCGATGCACATAAAAACCTGTACAAAGAGTTTCCAGAGTTCTTTACGTGGAATAAGTCTAAAAAGTTTTGGAAACCCAGATAAAGAAGGACTCAGATAGGGAGGCTGTTATATGCAAATCCTGCTGAGGGTGAGAGATATTATCTACGGGTGCTACTTAATCATGTGAGGGGTGCAACCTCATATGAGAGTCTGAGAATATGGCATGGTGTTACATATGAAACTTTTAGAGAAGCCTCTGAGATTATGGGTTTTGTGGAGACTGATTAATCACTTGATGACTGCATGACGGAATCTGCAGCATTTAGGATGCCTTATGCTCTCAGAAGGCTTTTTGCAATGATAATTGTTTTTTGTGAGTGCACCAACGTACGCCGCTTATGGGATAAGCATTTTGATTCAATGTCTGAGGATTTTCGCCGTTCAAATGAAAACAGTGGAGATGTTGAGCAGATGGTGCCTAGAGATATCGCTAACCACTTGATGTCTATGGGTAAGGACATTAGAAACTATGGTCTTCCACAATTTAATGAGTCAAGTACTCCCCTTACCTGTACTAAATTCATTGCAATCTTGAATAGTGTGCATAGAAATAATTTTTGATTCACTAAGTACATCTTTTTAGTATAAATTCAATTATAGATGAAATATACATCGCTTTACCAGTTAAAACTTTAATATTGCACACATCTATAGGAAATAAATTATATTTCTATTGTATTTTTAATGGCAACAGGTGAACACTCAAGAGACCATTACAGAGAGCTTACAGAAGAATTAAAACTTGGGTTTGATGAGGAGAGCTGGTTTTGAGGAGATACTTGATCATGTGATGAAAAAGAAAGGTCAAGTGTTCTTTGTAGATGGTCCTGGAGGAACCGGTAAGACATATTTGTATAAGGCATTGCTTGCTAAAGTGCGTTCTATGGATCTTATTGTTGTTGCTACGGCCACATCTGGTATAGCAGCGTCTATCATGCCCGATGGTCGCACTGCTCACTCCCGTTCAAGATTCCAATCAAACTAGATGACAATACCATGTGCAACTTTACAAAGCAGAGTGGGACTGCCGAGTTGCTCAGGAGGGCGGCTTTGATAATATGGGATGAAGTTGCTATGACTTAGCGGCAGGAGGTTGAGGCTCTTGATAGAACATTGCAGGACATCATGGGTTGCAGAGAGTTGTTTGGCGGCAAGGTTATGTTGTTAGGGGGTGATTTCTGACAGGTCTTCCTATGGTGGCACGTGGGACTAGAGCACATATCACTGATGCTACTTTGTTGAGGTCATATATATGGGAAAGAGTACGACGGATTTGATTGACACAAAACATGCGAGCTCAATCTGACATATGGTTTGCAGAGTACTTGCTACGTATTGGGAATGACACTGAAGAAACATTTGTTGATGACTATGTGCATATGCCTGATGATATACTAATTCACCCCCCTCCCGAAGATGATTCTATTGATATTCTTATTGATCGTATATTCCCAAATTTGCAAGTTAATTGCAAATCTGCAGACAATATGCGTCAACGCGCAATCCTTTCTACAAGGAATAAGCATGTTGATGTGGTTAATTCATTGATGATTGATAGGTTCCCAGGAAAGGAGAAGGTATATTACAGTTTTGATTCGGTTGATGACGATACAAGGAATAATTATCCCCTGGACTTTCTGAATTCCATCACACCCAATGGGTTGCCTCCTCATGAGCTTAAGGTAAGGAAGAACTGTCCCGTTATCCTTCTCCATAATCTCGATCCCCATAATGGTCTTTGCAATGGTACTTGACTGGTTGTCAGGGAATTTCAAAATAATGCAATTGATGCGGAGATCGTTAATGGTCAGCAAGGGTCTTCATAGGATACCTGTGTCCCCATCAGAAGATCTTACTCTTCTGTTCAAGTTTAAGCGAAAGCAATTTCCAATCTGTTTGAGTTTTGCAATGACCATTAACAAGGCACAAGGGCAAATCATGCCAAATGTTGGTATCTACCTCCCCAAGTTGGTTTTTTCTCATGGGCAGTTATATGTTGCTCTGTCTAGGGGCGTTTCCTGTGAGACTACTTGGGTGCTCACAAGGACTAACAAGACTATTGATCCGACTGGAAAGAGCACCAAAAACATTGTCTATAGGGATGTGTTGGAGTCATAAGGTGTGTTTGATTTTATTTATCGTCCATGAATCAGAATAGAATAATATTTAAAGATTTGTGTACCAGTTTTGAAGTGGAGTGGATTGCTTGGTATTAATAAAAAAGATAATTTTTTAATAATAGTTGATGTAATCAAATTATTTTTAAATATTTTTTCAAAACACGTGCCTGTGGCACGTGCATCTCCACTAGTTCAAATAAAAAGCAAAAGTTTACAAACCAATGATCCAAATCAAATTCCAGTTTCACTATTATATTGGCAAAACTAGATCACACTTCTATATTTAGAAAATTTTATCTCTAGAATAATTATATTTTTAGAATAGTTTTATTTTATTCTAGTATATTTATTCTAGAAAAATTATTTTCGATGAAACAATTTTGTTATGATGCTGGAACAAAATTGTTCTGACACTGGAACAAAATTGTTCCAGCGTCATAACAAAATTGTTCCCCTTCTCAAAAAAGATGTTCCACCTTAAAAGTTATTTAAATATAGTCAAGTGAGATCTTATTTTGAAGATTTGATCGAAAAAAGTTCAATGGTGCAATCCGAATTCAATTTGGACATTTCAGTTGAAAATTCAATGGTGGAAGTCTCTTAGGAAAGCCTAGTTCATCGTGTGATCGAGAATGAAATAACTGGGCCTCGAAATGTCGGCCCATAATCACTGAAGCTCTTCTGCGACGGATTGAACCTCACTCAGGCGTGTCACCTCCAATAGCACCCCTCTACCTAGCCTAGCTAGCTAGAGCCTAAAGCTAACAAAGTTCACAGGCTGTAAATCTGTTCTGGGATGTGAGGGAACAAATAATGATAACTCTGTTCTCCTGGGCAGCAGCACCAACACCAGCCAGCTTCTTTCAGCTTATTCTCTCTCACAGAATACTATTGAACCAGCCGAAACCAGCCGGCTTTTAGACTAGCCGAACAGAGTGGATATCCATAGACCCTAAAGTTGCTTTTGTCAAAGTATCCGTCTTTTATTTTTACAAACCCTCCACTCCATGTACCATTGCCTTTAAATATCAGTAACGCTTACACCGATGATAGTGATTATTTCGGACAACCTTTGAACATAGTGGTACGTAGATAGGCTTGGAGGGCAATCGAGCGCTAGTCTGACTAGCGCTGCGCGTGGCACCCTGCCGACCGCAGTTCGAATCCCTTGGGGCGAATTTGCTGGCCGGAGGTGGCGCAATTTATGCGCGTTGAAAAAAAGTCACTCGCCTGCTTCACTTCAAAGCATAGGTTTAAGGCCGGTCCAGTCTCATATGGGCTGCAGTGCCGCTATGTATGGGTGGATATTTTCTTGATTTATGTGAGAGATTGTCTTCTACCTTAATCATAATGCCTTCGAGGAGGTCTTACCCCGGCGGATCGAGTTTTTTTTAAATAGGCTTGGAGGCAACTAGCGAGAAATACGCCAAAGACGTGTGCGCGTGTCCCTTCTAAAGAGAATGCATTAAAGATGGCAACGGGTAAAATCCGCGCGGATACCTACTCTATATACCTGTATCCGCGAGCAAAAATCCACGCCCGCGCCCGCTACCCGTTACGGGCATAAAACAATGCCCGTACCCGTTATCTGCGGATAGCACGCCCGTGGGGACAGCGAGCATCTCCAAGGCGGCGAGGTCAGGGGTGGCCGACCTCGGGACGGCAGGCCGGCGAGGTGGCGGCAGGCCCGCGCGTCGCCGCCCTGCTGAGGCATGGAGGAGCTGCACCTGCGGCAGCCGCAGAAGGCTCAGAGCAAGGAGGAGGGCCCGGCGGCCGGGGCAGTTCCGGTGGCGGAAGGAGGAGGGCCCGGCGGCCGGGGCAGTTCCGGTGGCGGAAGGAGGAGGGCCCGGCGGCCGAGACTGCAGCTGCAGTGGAAGAGGAAGGGCCGACGCTCGGTGACTACGGCGGCGTCCATCGCTGGCCGGGGGGAAGAGGAGGGAGAAGCGGAGGGTGGGCTGGAGTGGACAGGCGGTCGAGGCTCGGCGCCTCGCCGCTTGGGGTCTCGGCCTCGCAGGGGATGGGGTTAGGGGAAGGGTGGTGGCTGGGAGGAGGATTTGGGGATGGGAGGAGATGTGAACAAAACCCTAGATTTTGCTTATATATCCCGGTGTTTAGACCCACATGCCAGCTCCTAAAGCGGGTCCGACGGATTTTCGGGTTCGGGTATCAATTTTTAATACCCGTTAGCAGATATCCATCCGGTATAATGTTAGAACCGCGCCCGTACCCGCGGGTACAGATTGAGACCCGTATTTGTGCCCGTCAGGTTTGCTATCCGCAGGTACGCGGATATTTCGTGCCCGTTGCCATTTTTAGAATGCATCCTCATACTTAATCTTGATGTATGCTTAAGAGAGTCTTCATTCTTAACTTGAAGTAGGTAGGAGAGATTGATATCTACAATAGAAATAAAAAAAATGAAGAGATGTCCTAAGCCTCTCTCTTAATAAGAAAAGGAATGAAGATGCACACATTCTGGTGTTATGGTATATGTTGGTCCTGTTTGTTTCCGTTTTTCTCGGACACGCTTCGATTATAAGCTAAGCGAAGATTTTTCCGCTTCTCGCTTTTCACTTCTCGTAGTTTAAATGTCTGAAGCGGATTACCATATAAGCAAAAATAAACAATGTATTTTATGCGATTATCGTTTATTTCCACCGATAAGCTTGAAGTGACTCGAACAAACCGGAGCACCGCCTTATGCGAGGAGCTGTTTTGTTTGTCGCGCTACAAATTCGTGGAGGTGATCGATCGGACGGGCGCACGTAAACTCGGATAACATGTGCCGCCTCCCGAGGTCCCGATCGATCCACACCGCAAGCCCGCTACGCTTCTTTTCACCTGCCGCTTTCCAAAACCAGGCGGATCAAACCGGCATCCTTAGCCGCCACGTCACCAGCGAGAGCCCCCCGGTGACCCGTCGACCGGTCGCCTTCCCGCGTGGCCGGCCGTCCCGTCTCGCCCCGCCCCGCCCCGCCCCCGACCCAGAGACGTCGAACCGCCGCGCCGCGCACCGGATCGGATCATCGGATTCTTACCCCGTACGGCACCGGCACGCACCACCGCCCCACGGAACCAACCCCCACCAGCCACTGGCGCGCGGGCCCCGCCCCCACGCCCCGGTCGGCGGCGCGTTCCCATCCACCCGTCCGCGCATACAAGACCCGTCACGCGCACCGCGCCCAGGCGTTGATTGGCTCGCCTCGCCCCGGCGCCTGTGGCCCCCTCCCCTCCTCCTCTGCTTCCCCGCGTCGCCTCGCCTCGCCTCACTTGCCGCCGCCTCCTCCATTCCCCCGTGCTGCGCTCTCGCCAGCGCGCGCGCCCGCCCCCACCAGAAAAAGGAAACACAATTCCCCAATCCCCCCGGAGGCATTCACCGGCCCGCCTCAACCCGCTCCTGGATCCCGCTCGATCGAGGTGAGTTCTCGAGAAATTCGGGCCAGATTCGCTCGGTCTCCGCCCTCTGCTCCCGATTCCGCGCGCTTTTCTCAGGGGATTTTTTTTTCTTCGGGGGGTGGTTGCTGGTTAGGGCAAAGAGAGGGCGAAATCCGCGCTCACACTGGGTGGTTTCCGTCTCGCAGGGTGCTGTGATTCGGACCGGAGTGGTCGGGGCGAGGAGGCGGAGGGGATGGACGAGTTCGAGCTGGAGGACAACCTCGAGTTCATCCTCCAGAGCATCCAGGAGCTCATGGAGGACCAGGGGGAGAACAACGCCTTCGGCGACGCCAACCAGAACGAGCTCTTCGCCAGCATCGTCAACTACGACCACGTACACGCTCTCGAATTGGTTGCTTGGCGTGCGGTTCCAATCGGGGGATCGCGGTCTCGTTGTTATTTGTTGGGGGCGATCTGAATTTTTTTTTTGTTGCTGCTGTCGTTTTGTTTTTTTTTCTGGCAGGAGAACATGCTGCCGGATGTGTCCGCGGCGGACGTCGCTGCTGGGAAGGACATGCAGGGGATCCCGTGGGAGAAGATGCTCTTCGGGAGGGATCAGTACCGGGAGATGAAGATGAAGAACTACAGGAATTACCAGAACCTAAGTTATGCCCGGGAGGATGCTTTGCAGGTACTAAGCACTTATCTGTTTTGTACTTTCCAGATGAATGCCTGGCTAAAATTACAGTGGATTTCAATACAAATGGTAGAATGCTCAATTCACTGATACATAACACAATCATGGCGCAAGTGTTACAAATATAATGCGCATGGATATCATGTTAGAGATGAGGTTATATAGTGTGCAATTCTTTTGACTCAGTGTCTGTTTTTTACATTCCAACCATTGAAAGTTGTAGGGGCATCAAGGCTCTGCTATATCACGCTTGTGTTGTCCTTTCATGTAAGTCACAAGCCAATATGAATAAAACACATGCTGAATAGAAAATTGTTTATCAACATCTAACCTAAATATTGTATTGCAAATTTTTAGTGGTATATTTTCCATTAACTAATTCTCTTCCCAACATGACATTTAACACCACATCGTGGCACATCGTGAAGTGTCGAAGTAATGTCCATTCCTGTATCTGGAATGAAAATATGAGATAGATATGAGTATGACATTGAGGCCCCTTGCATGCGCTGCTTTGCTACATGTGATAGAACACACATTTATAGTTGAGTACAAAAGACTATAGAAAAATCACTAAATTAGGAAGAATGACACAATGTAAGATGGTATATCTGTGGCTTTGTGGTTGCTTGCTGTGGATGTTCCGGGAATAAGAATATCTGCCCAGTAGTTATGCGCTTTGTTATTTCTTTGAAATGTGCGCTGTTTAGGTTATCAAGAAGTTCATGAAAACATGCTAACCACCATGGTATGACACTAAATAAGCTGCTGAACTCATGTCCCAAATCATATGAAAACACTAACATTCATTGCTATTTTATGGAGCTGATTGTCATGCTTCGCGATACCCGAATGTTCTCTTGCAGTTTTAGAATTTTATTTTTGGTTGGCAGAAGGCATGGATGAACTTTAGATAAGGTAGGTTTGGTTGGGTGCATGTGCTCATGCAGCTCATCGATGGGGATGGGTATTATGCTTTTCATATATGATGGTGGTTTGGTGGGGCATATGTCATGATCCAAAATCTCTGGGATGAGATAGTGTGAACCTGTTTGGTGGGGAATATGTCACGACCCAAAAATGCAAATCAGATGTCGAAGACTATCAGTTACACTTCATTCTGAAGCATTATCCGGTTGGCTTGCCAACCTCGAGTAGCTACTAACCACTTTTACTAACTAGTATGGAGTCTTGAAATGCACAAACAGGGAAGGAGTACTAATCCCTTTTTGACATTCATGTAATCATGCACAATTTCAAGAAGAGGAAAGGAGGTAGTAACTAGAAGAATTGGATCTTCACTGCAGCACCATTCACCATATATTTTATGTATGATAATGAGTTAGACATTTAAGTTGAATATACTATTTTGCATATGTCAAGGACAGTAGTCCCAATTTCCTTGTTGTGAACATTGTGGATCTACTAGGAGCACTGCCAGTCTATCATTTGTTTGGGCTATGGAGATGAATCTAGCATAGGAATTTCTCATGATTACATGACAGCAGCTCAGGCCGTTATAACATTGTTTTTGAAAGTCCTTGTTCTCTTGTTTCTCTGCTTTCTTTCTCATCACAAGTATACCTGCTGCCCAAGCTTGGTGTTGAAGTTTGCATTTTGAACTGACCGATATAAATTTTGTTGGCATAGGTCCCAACTTTTCAGTTACTAGGACTTCTGGTTTTTGCATAGTGTTTAGGATAGTAAATAAAAATTGGTTTGGTGGTAGAGAGTAAGAAACAGCTTACCCTGGATCATTGGGTGGAAACACATACACTGACTACTGGTTATTAACTTACTATACTGTTTACCTTGATCTTGTGGTTAATTGACAGCAAGTAGTCACGTGGAGATGGAATTAATATTCTTGGTTTCATCTATTCACCCCCAAATAATTTACGCTGAAACTTATGCGTACTATCTCACTGGCATTCAATTTTGCAACTCTATCTAGTCTTTTGTTGATTGTAACTTGTCGAGCTCCTCACAAATTGTTTTTGTTTATGATTTCCAGGAGTGCAAACAAGTGGAGAAGGATAGCCCTTACTATGATTTCCACTACAACACAAGGCGTGCTCGGCCATCTATTGTACATTTTCAGGTCTGATTTTCCCCTGTTCATCATTACAGTAGAACATTTCAGGCAAAGTTATCATCAGGAATGTTGTTTAAGTATCTTTTTGGTTTTGAGGAATGGTTTGTCCTTGGAAACTTGGTCCATCAGGAGGTTATCCTGTGGTTAAGTGTCCTCAGGAGGCTCATGTTTCTGGCTTGACCTCAGTATTTTTGGTGATCCCAAAACTGGAGAAGAAGTTTATGAATTGATTATAGGCCCTATCCATTCCTCAAAAGCAAACGCTACATAACAATACTCAAATATCCGTAACGTTATACACGGATTGAACAGTTAGGTCTCTAAGCAAGTAAGTAATTTGTTCCAGTTCTTCACGTACTGACCAAGGTAGAGTAGGACTTGAAGGAAAAAAAGTTCGTGTACCAAATTACACTTTGCAGGTCTGATGTTACCAAATATGCAGGCCTGGTATCATTATGTCGCACAATTTTTTTTTCAGTACATATAGCGGTATCACTATATTGGCCACAATACTTTTTACAATATCACACTTTGCATCTGTAAAGAAAGTGAAAAACAAACTCGGTAGCACTATCGTCTTTCAAACATGATTTTAGTGTGGTTCTTGCTCTTGATTGTAATTTCAGAATGACATAGATAGAAAGTGAAGAGAAGTGTGTAGTTCCAAACTCGTGAGTAAGTAAAATAACTTTCATGAAACTAGAATTAAAGCTGCCAACCTCAATTAACAAATACTCCCTCCGTTCACAGATGATAGTCCTATTTGGGATGGGCACAATGACCAAGGCAAAAACGTTGCTTATCAATCCTACTTATTCTATCATTATTTACCTCATGGAAACAAGCAACCTTTAATGCTTAAACTGGTAACGATGCGGTAACTTTCGCGGCCCACGTGCAAAACGGCTATTTCCCGAGGTACTGGTGCTTAACAGCCGTCACGAATTTAATTGTATGGAGTTAATTTGTGTTGGTCCCGAGAGGCAACCAGCGAATGGGCTCAAATAAGACTATCAATTGTGAAAATCTCAGATTTTGAAATAAGACTATCATCTGTGAATGGAGGGAGTATGAGATTACCCGCAATAATTTTTCCATAGACCCAATATTTTGGGTTATGACCGAATTAATGAGAGTACATGAAAAGAGAATTACTTTGTTGGACTTGTTCTGTTAGAGAATTTGTCTTACTTTTGCTAAAACCTAATTTAGTCCACAAAATTCATTACAAGTAATCCTGGCGTTAGGAGCATCCAGATAAGGTTTTCTTAGATCTGCCCCGAAACTAGTTTTATGAAATCTGTTTGAGACCTGAGAAGCTTCCATTATCGATGGGATATTAAGACGGAGTTCAAGTTATCGAATACCAGGAACTTGCATGCACTTGTCCTATGCTCATTAATAAACTGTATCCATCATGCTATAACCAAGATACTGCCTCCTTGCATGCAAGGATAAAGCATCTTCTGGGAGTTAAATGTTCACTTGTTATGAGACTTTTGCTTTCTGTGTGGTATTTACTAATTCTTAGCCAGTCCATCTTACTACACTTGCACATAAAGGGCATGCTGTAAATTTTGCAAACTGTTCCCCTGACGAGGAAATTTTTGCCTTCCGCATTGGGGTTTATTGATTGCCTAAGGGAAGAACTGTATGTTATTCAAGTTATGTGCACATAATTTTCAAAGATCAAATCCACATATTACCTGCTAACAATTTTTTGATTGATGTATTGCTTTACAGCTGAGGAACCTGGTATGGGCAACAACCAAGCATGATGTTTATACAATGCATGACCAATCAGTGACACACTGGTCCTCACTGGACCAGATAAGCACGGAGCTGATCAATGCTGATGATTGCATCGTTCCAAAACAGGTATAACTTTGGACATGTTCTGACCTTTCAATATTTCTGAGTAGGTCCATCCTTCTTTGGTTTGTTGTAAGGTACCAATTTTTTCTTCCTTTTTTTTTTTGTTGCTGCACAGAGAGGGCATGGTTCGCAGTCAGTTGCAATGGTTCAGGTCACAACAATGGCTGTGGATAGTAATTTATTGGTAGTTGGTGGCTTCCAGGGGGAGGTCATATGCAAGGTATTTCTACTGCACAAATATTCTCCTACTTTGCAGTCTCTGGTGTAGTAACTCATGGCATGACATGTAACTTGTTCTTTTGGGTTTTACTAGCGTCTGGATGATGATGGAGTTGTTTTCAGCACAAGGGTTACAGATGATGAAAATGCGATCACTAACTCTTTAGAGATCTATCAAGATCCCAGGTATGATTTGATGCATTCTGAGTGAGTGTTATCTGGTTTCTTATAGACTTGAGCTAACACTTTGTTTGCAAAATGGTATATTTCAGCGGATCTAGAAAGTTGGTGGCTGCTAACAACGACTGCTCCATCAGGATTTTCGACACCGAGTACTTTGACCTCCTCAAGCACTATGTCTTCCCTTGGTCTGTGAATGTAAGTAGGCCCTTGCTTGTTTATGCCCTGTAGTTTTATCCTCTTGTCTGTCTGCTAAATTTTCTTCTCCACCAGAGTGTTTCCGTGAGCCCAAATGGAAAACTCTTTGCTGTCCTTGGAGATCATGAGGATGGCTTGGTAGTGGATCCGAAGTGTGGCAAGGTTAGTTTCATGTGTATCTGTCAATTTGCAGGGTATCAGTATCTGGTTGATCCTAACATTCAAGCTACATTCCTTTAGGCAATTGGTTCTCTTAGGGGCCACTTGGATTACTCATTTGCATCTGCCTGGCATCCTGACGGCAACATCGTGGCCACTGGGAGTCAAGACACTACATGCAGGCTGTGGGACATAAGAAACCTATCACAGTCGGTAGCTGTGCTTGGCGGAAGGATGGGCTCCATACGTTGTGTCAAGTTCTCTTCGGACGGGAGGTTCCTGGCGACTGCCGAGCCTGTGGATTTCGTCCACATATACGACTCCTATGCGGACTATGGCAAATCTCACGAGATTGACCTGTTCGGGGAGATTGGTGGTTTGTCGTTCAGCCCAGACACTGAGGCCTTCTATGTTGGCCTCGCGGACCAGACGTATGGTGGCCTGATCGAGTTCACCAAGAGGCACCAACATCATTACTTGAACTCCTTGTGGTGATACCGACCACTCGTTGAGCATACTTTGGTCTCGCAGCTGACGGATGCTGTTGTTGCGCTGCGAGAGGTGCATGTCCTGTAGAGGAAGATTTCATGGAAGCGTTTGCTGCGTTTAGTTTTTTAGCTGCAGCACCGGGCGGGGCTTCTCATCTGAAAGTGTATAAAATTCTGGGGGGTTTTGTTTCCTTGTTGGTAGTAATCTGGGTTTGCCGTTCATCCCCAGGGAACTGATGGCGGTAGCATAATGTATAGCCTCTCTTTGTGGATACACTACTGAATCAATGTACATATAGTTCTATCTGGAGTTTGATCATCTCCGCATTCACCGTCCGAATTTAACATGGTGGAACATGCGAAGTGTAGTCTATTTTCCTTTTTATTTTCATGTTCCAGTTGGGACCTCTGCAAGACTGCAAAGTCCCCTCCTTGCGATCAAGGCTATTTTTTTTCAATTGAGGAAGAGGTAATGTGCAAAGCAGGCGGCAGCAATTTCTGCAGGAACGGCACGCCATTCCTGGCTGTCCATCCCTAAACTATCTATGTCCGTAACAAGGAATCTCGCTTCTCGGCGGGCATAGGGCATTTGTGGGCGCATGTGCATGAACCCGCTTCTTAACCAACGTTCTGACCAGCACTGTTCTGATCGATCAACGACAAACCCGGCGCCAAATAAAGATGAGCGTCGTAGCAGAAGAAGGGCCAGAGAGCGGCTCGGAGACAACAGAGAATCCGAGACCTCGAACCCGATAAAATTTCCCTATCCTCTCCTCGCCCATGGAGCCCCAGCTCCCCGCTGCGGTTGGTTGGTTCATGCACCTGCCTAGAGATGCGCGAATCTTGGCACTAGACTAATCTATGCGGTGGTTCGTGCATGCGAATACGATGCGAGCTTCACCGGATGCGGCCTCCAAACTGAATATAACGGAGGAGTACGTTGCGCTCGGGAGCAGCAGAGGATACTACAGACAGGGGCCTGGCATGGCATGTGAATGTGCATGCATCTCGCTGGTAGCTGCAGAGCCAAGGCGGCGGCAGTTGCTCGCGTCACATGGCCAGCCGCGGCCGCGGAGTGAAGCCCTCGCCAAGATTCCCAACGCCCAACCAGTTTTTCCAGGAGGAACGAAGGTGCGGCAGGTGCGGCAGCAAGCAGCTGGTAGCCCTATTATTGAAGCCGCCGTTTTAGGGCCTGAGCTGCAACCAAACACTTCCTGAACGCACGCGGCCAAGCTACACGTAGCAGCAACTCAAGTTGCGTATATAATCCGATCCATTTTTCCGGCTCAAAGGGGCGTATGATATCCGGTCACCAAAACTAGTTAAGCATGCATGATTGCCTTATTTCGGCTTATTTCGGCATATGTTTTTGTTCGCTTGCCTTATTTCGGCTACTTTCAACTTATTCCATCTCACAGAATACTACTGAAAATCGAAACCAGTCGAAATCCAGTCCGCCGAATAGAGAATACAAAACACATCTAAAAGTCTACAAAAACCATTTTTCTAAAAAGAAAACTCACCATGTAAAGTTTGTATGGGTAGCAGGAACTGTAACGGAACCCACATGTAAATAAAGTTTTTTTCTTCTTGTAGAGGACAATGTGAAAACGTGCATTAACATTTCCTTTCGTGCGGTACGAGAAACGGGGATGGACCGTTCGTTCACCGTTGCTCATCAGTTTGGTCTTCGATTCATTGTACATGGACATGGAGGTCCATGCCGTGGTCCTGGCTAGCTATACCACTACACAAACACATGTAGCTTTCCGGCAACGCTCCAGCCGCGAAGGCTCCGCATCAGGGCGAGGGAACGAACGAACATGGGGGAGTAGTACACACACAGTCACATTGCATTGTTTTCCCATGCAAGGGAATAATTGACTAGTTTAATGGGGGGATATTGTTTTCTTTTCCTAGATCACGAAGGAAGATATGGTATTTTTGGAACAAGAACGAGATGCCGAGCTGAGTGTACATTTTCTTTTGTGGGGGGCATCGTCGTCGTGTGAACGAATTTGATCATGATTGAGGCGCCTTTTTGCAAGGCGAGCTGAGCATTTTATTTCATCAAAGATTTAAAAGCGACCCATCACCGAACAATGCTTCTTATTTGCTTTCCTTTCTGTACTTAGATTCGTTTCAACAAAATAAGCACTCGAATATTTAGGAAAAAAAAAAGCAAAGTTCGTTAAGGCCAAAGAAACCCTATAACCCACACCGCTGAACTTACAGATATACACCTCTAAACAATGAGTTGTTCAGGTAGTTGGATACACCACAGAGCTAATATACAAATGTCCTGATAGATTCTGATTTAAGCTATGAGTTGTAGGTGCGTTGGACAATCATGTGGGGGGAAGATTTGACATGCAGCAAGATACTTTTCTTGTAATTCTGACAAGAAAACCATTGAAATCAGTTAGTATTATTTCGACATTTCTTTTAGGCACACATAACTTCCTAGACGGCTAATCTCACTTAGTAGATATCCCTAATGATTAAGTGGTCTTAGAAAAGCTGGATGCGCCTGCAAACACATACTAGTGCACAAATGCTATTCACCAGGTTCCGGCTTAAAAAGGTTTTTACATATTATGATGATAACATTTGTTTTGTAATAATCAACACTGTACAATGACAGGGATTAAATGTGAAACTATTCCTAAGGTTTTCGCAAAACAAAGGAGATGCCTTGTTGAGGCAGCAGGATGGAGTTTTGGACGAAGAATCTAAGATTTAACCTTTTACATTCAGAAATGGGCCAAACTTGTTTATGGCTCGTGGTATATAACATTGCTTTGTATGAAAATCCATGTATTGGAATATGATAATGCTAGGATTAGGACGTCCGCGTAGAAAAAATCGGATGTTTCGATACATATTGCATGAGACAAGTACCAATGTTACAATTATTATTTCTTTATGTTGTGCAGTGGATGTTGCATGAAACATGATGTTAGTGTTGCGGTGGAAATTTTCCATCCTCAAATTCGATATCATAGTTATTTGTATATATATTTTATATTTTTTGATGTTGTAAGCATTGATTTCTGATATTGCAACTGTTATCAATGTTGCGATAGACCGTCCGATGAAAAAAATTGTAATTGGAATCAAAATAAAAATGGAAGGCTGCGTACAGTACAAACATCCGAACGCTGGAACTGGAAACGCACCCTCGTGAGTTAGGCCCCGTTTGGATGCCTCAATCCAAAATCCAAGATCCAAATTTTAAGTGGTGATATAAAATCTAGAATTTAGATAAAATTTATGGAGCCCCGTTTGGATCACAGATTCCAAAATCCAGAATCTCTCGATTCCTCTTCTCCTCCGACGACCAAACTCCTGCACCGGCCTCCCACCTCCTCCTCTTCTCCAGGCTCCACCATCCCACCGCTGTGGCTTTCGCTCCTCCTCCTCTGCTTCCACCATCCCGCTGTCGCCCTCTCTCAGCGGATCCCGCCGCCGCCTCGCTCTCCTCCCTCTTCCTCCGAGCCGCTGCCCTCTCTCGACAGATCCCGCCGCCGCCGCCCTCTCTCGCCAGACCCGACGCGTCGGCGGGCGTTGGCGGTTGCGGGCTGGCGAACGGGCGATGGCGGCACTACGCAGCTGCCCGACCACGGCGGGGAGAGGCAGTGAGGACGGGCGGCAAAGGGCAGGGATAGGCGGGGAGGGCCAGCGCCGGCTGGTCGCCTGGCAGAGGCAGCCGGAGAGGAGCAGCCGGCGCGCCATCGCCGCGCGACGGGAGGTGCCAGCGCGGCCGCTCCACGCGCCCGCCGCCTCTAGGAGGAACGAAGTCGGGCCTGCCGCGGGGAGCTGCAGCAGAAGGGCAGGCAGCGCGCGGGAGCCACGGCGCCACGCGGGCTGCGGGTAGGGAGCGGCTGCGCCGTCTGGCGCGGCGGCAAACGAGAAGTCGCGGCGTCAAGCGGGCAGCAGGGGGAGAGGGTGGGGTGAGTTGGGGGCGGCGGAAGAGGAGGAGCCGCCGCGGGCCGAGGTGGAGTGGAGAAGGGAGAGAGATGGCAGATGGCCGTAATTTGTTTGGAATACCGATAGGCAAAATAGTAATGTCACCTGTCAATAGCTGATAGAATCAACCCACCGCCAGCTTCCGAAATTTCCAAAATCCTGAAATCTTGATTCTAGAATCCTGGGCTGAATCGGTCCCGTTTGGAAGGCATGTAGATTTTATACAGATTTTGGATTCTAGATTCTCAAAATTTTGGGGCTTCCAAACGGAGCCGTATTCGGTAGAAAAGCGTAGAAATCTTCTTGAGGCGGAAAGTTAGCCAAAAGCACAAGAGAGGCTTTACGACCGGGTCGTCGTAAAAGCTGCAACAAAAAAATCACCGATCCATGCATTATTAGAAAAAGCAAAACAAAAGGGAAACCAAAAACAAAAAAGAAGATTAAAACCAAAACACCGGCGCACGCCTCCATCAGCTGGTCACCGGCGCACACTTGCGTGCCCGCTCGCCAACACACGCGCCTACCGCCGCAGCCAGCCCGGCCTCGTCGCAGCAGGCAGCAGCCCGTCGCGTCGTTCCAGCGGACAGCCACGGCACCCAATGGGTGGTCGGCACGTACCCAACTGACCGCCACCTGCCGGTTGCCCACCCGACACGTGCCGCCGGAACCGCACACGTGGCGCCACGGCAGTGGCTCCGCGACCTGTCACGCACACACACCCCTCGGCCCTCGCCGAGACCAGCCGCTCTGCGGATCCTCCGTGTGGGTCCGGGGCCCGCCTGGCAGTGAGAGGGGCGAAGCTTCGCGGGTGGAGCTCCCCGGCGAAAAGCGCGATTAGGAGAGTGGTTAGCGAGCTGGTCGATAAGGTTAAGAAGAGAGGGTGGCTGGCTATAAAAGAGCAGCCGTGGTGCTCCCCTGAGCTCCTCAACCCAAACACCACCAAGCCATCTCTTCTTCCACAACGCCACCGCCGCCGCCGCAACCCCAATCCAAAGCCCACAAACACACACGCACCATCTCCGGCGAGGTCTGAGCGAGGTAGGTTTAGCTCTGAGCGACTTCTTGCGTTCTTCAGGTAAACCCCTATCGGTCTGACCGCTTTGTTCTTCTTGGTCTCCGTAGCAGAGATCCAGAGCCTTTTAGATTCTGGTCTCCGATCTTTTCCCCTTTTCTTGTGGAATACTAATAGTTTGTAGTTAGCAAAAGAGGTTCTTTTTCCACACCTCTTTGTGCTCCTCTGTTCATTACTAGGTAGATCTGTGTAGAGCAACCATACTTGTCCTGCCTGTTCTTTGATTTTAGCTAAGAACAAGGCTATTTATTCTTTCTTTTTCCCCAAAAGAAAAAGCCAAAAAATCCAATCAAAGTAGATTCTTCTTCGATGGCCGCCGCTATAAATCTTCCGGGGCCCGGCGAGGATCTCATGCGAGCGATGGAGTCCTTCATGCAAGAGGATGCTCCATCACCTCTGGTCATGCCGCCGGCCACCGCCTTCCCGCCGCCGGCGCCGTTCCCGGCGGGGTCCCACGGGCTGAGCTACCCGGCCCATCCGCCGACGACCCACCTCAGCCCGGCCCAGATGCAGTTCATCCAGGCCCAGCTCCACCTGCAGCGGAACCCGGGGCTCGGCCCGCGGGCGCAGCCCATGAAGCCCGCGGTACCCGTGCCGCCGGCGCCGGCGCCGGCGCAGCGGCCGCAGAAGCTGTACCGCGGCGTGCGGCAGCGCCACTGGGGCAAGTGGGTCGCGGAGATCCGGCTCCCCCGCAACCGCACCCGACTGTGGCTGGGCACCTTCGACACCGCCGAGGAGGCCGCGCTGGCCTACGACCAGGCGGCGTACCGCCTCCGCGGCGACGCGGCGCGGCTCAACTTCCCCGACAACGCGGCGTCGAGGGCGCCGCTGGACCCGGCCGTGGACGCCAAGCTGCAGGCCATCTGCGCCACCATCGCCGCCGCGTCGTCGTCGGCCAAGGGCGGCAGGGCCAAGAGCAGGGCCACGCCCATCAACGCGCCCGTCGCGGAGGCGGAGGCGGGGTCCCAGAGCAACAGCTCCTCCGACGAGGCCTCAGGGTCCGGGTCGGACGACGAGATGTCGTCCTCCCCGCCGCCGCCGGCGGCGGCCGCGGCGCCGGCGGCGCAGCAGCCGCTGGCGGAGATGGGGCAGCTGAACTTCAGCGAGGTGCCGTGGGACGAGGCCGAGAGCTTCGTGCTCCGCAAGTACCCGTCCTACGAGATCGACTGGGACGCCCTGCTCGCCAACTAGCAGTTTCCTTGTGATTGATCAGCCAGTGATTGTAATTTAGTAGCTTCGTCATCCGCCATGGCCGCCGCTGTTGCAGATGAGGTTTTAAGCAATCTGCACGGCGCGGCCCCTGTGTAGCAGCAAGTAGGCTTGTGTTGTTACTTGTTCTGTTGGTCCCCGGACCTCGCCGCCGGCGTTTTTGTGACCGGCGTCCGGCTCCGGATGTTGCTGTAAAATGTTAGTGCGTGCACAGCATTGGTGTACTGGTCTGTCTGTTAAAAAAAAGGATCTTTAGGTTGTAAATCAGCTGCTGCTCTTAATTGTTGTAATGCTACCCGATCATGCTGTAACTCTCTCTGTAAAAAATTTGCCGCACGTCTGAGAGCAAAGCGCTCAAAAACAGTTGCTTGGTCGTCCGACCCGGCCCAAGAACATCTTCATTCCTGCCTGATGGCGACTGCAATTGCAACCCCGGAAGATGAGCACCAGTACCACACAGCAGTAGCGAACGAGCCGGTCAGAAGTGTGTGTGTGCTGTGCAAAGAGAGACGGCTAGCATTCGTAGTCGAGATGAGAGGTGGATCGCGTGGCATGGCGAGCAGAGAGGCCATCCCGGTTTCCGTCAGCGTCAGCAGCGTGGCTCACGGCGGTTCCATCCCCGGCCATTTCCGAAGCGTCTTGTTGGGTTGAGGACGGTGGACGGCGAGTAATGGAGGCATGGAGCGCACGTCGCGTTGCCCCCGTTGCCCGGCTCCGTGGCTGACGTCGCCGAGGCAAAAGCGTCAAGCGGCGAGGCAGCCATTGTCAGGGATCCATCCTGCGTGCACGGAATGGGCTATGGGCTGTGGTCCACTTGCTGGGCCGTGGGCTACCACGAGACTAGGCTATTCAGAGAACATTGGTAGATTCCTTTCAAAAAAAGGAACGTTGGTAGATAAAGAACAGAGCCGAAGAAGAAGCTGGGCACGGGCAGAGGGCAACCGTGCGCCGGAAACTTGATCGTTCCGCGGCATCGATCGATCGGCGTCTCGCCGTCTCGTCTCGATCGCATCCGGCAAGGACGCACGAGACTGGGCTAGTACAGTACAGTACTGCTGCACCAGGGGACGCGTGACGCACGTGCGCGCTCGTCCAAGCATAATCACGTGACGTCCACGCATCCGCTCGGCTACCGAGAAGACCAGGTTCGGCAAGAGAAACGGCCGCACGCTCACGACGCCACGGCCGCAGCTACAGTGATCAGCACGGCCCGTGGGCCTCCCTTTTCCTTTACGTTGCCGGCGGAGACTTAGTTATTATGGGCCTCCATCGTCGTAGATGCATCACGGAATTCCTATACATGTGTCGGAAGAAACAATCTCACGTGCTCCCTCCATTCACATTCAATTATGATAGCTATATTTTCACTTAGTATAATGATCAAGAGCAACAAATATACTTATCAATCATTAATCACATTAACAAGTTCCTCCTGGTTTCTCCAATCGCGTTTCAGCGAGGCTCCTCGTTTCCAAGAATTTTAACTGCCGGCTCAACAAATCTCGAGGTGGAGATTAAATACATCAATCAATACTGAATTTCTCAATTTTAAAAATATAACTATCATAACTGAATGAAGGGAGTATCTTCTAGTGTTTAAAATTCGTGCGTGGTACTTTGATGGCTGTGTTGGGAATCGCCACCTCCCAAGGAGAGTCACCCAAGTTCCGTGAAAGTCAACCCGTCTTGTCTTGCTTCTTCGCAGGACAGAGGTTTGAGTGCGTCCTCTTGACGCGTGAAGCTCCCGAGTAACCTTCGCGGAAAAGCCAACTGGAAGGTCAACGACAGCTTCGACGTGGTGAGAGAAGCATCCACGCGACCTCGAAGGTGCCACAACCTTCAAGGGAGATCAAAGGACGGACGCGCGCAGAGGCTTCCGCGGTACCTTCAATTCCATGGAAAAACGTGATTCACAAATAAAAGTTAATTTTACACTTTTTTTTATAGGAAATACCCCTAAGGCCAGAATATACTAGGATATTCTGGACAGGTAGGGGTATTCTAGGATTAATGTAACAGATGTAGGGGTATAAATACCCCCATCTTTTACTATAACGGGTATAATTTTTTAAGATTTTGTAAGTGCATACTCCCTCCATACTCGAAAAAAAAGTCGTTTAGGACAGCGACACGAACTCCAAAGCTTAACTTTGACTTCTTATTTTTATAAAAATATTTATCTCAAAGTGATATATTTATATGTTTATGAAACTATTTTTCAAAACAAATCTATTCATATATTTTTTGTATTTTGAAACTCAACCACTTAAAGTTATTCATGATTTATATTTCTAATATTTGACCCGACTCTTATCTAAATAATTTTTTTTTCGAGTATGGAGGGAGTATAAGGTGACTTTGTCGTGCTAATTGAACCATTTTCCACCATTTTCTATTTCTATTTCGGAACCCCTCGGACCCCAACAGCCTGAGATCTATGTCACGCGAGTCGGAGAGAGTCGCCGATGCCGAGCAGTCACAAGGTGCGGCTGTGCACATTTGGTGAGGACACATGTCACTACCTGATTGGGTGGCTGGAAGAGAGAATCGGATGAATGTCAATCTCTAAATGATTTTTCTCTTAAGCGGTAAATGTGTTTCCAAATCCTTTTGCACCATCGCATTCTACACCATCGCATTCTACGGAATTAATCCAATGAAATGAGATCCTATATGATAATTTTTTTTCATAAAATTCAACATTTACAATATATTGTTTGAACACTTTCAAAATAATATTTCAACATTTTCGTGAAAGTGTTGGCTTAATTTTCCTGAAATGTTGACTAGTTTTGTTTAAAATATTGAATGCAGCAAAATTACAAAAATAGAAATTTATGACCTGATAGGCATAATAAGTTCACGTTAATGGGTTGTGATTTATCCTTAAGCATCTTCCAAAACATACTTTACCTTTCACTGGTAAATGATGCAGAGATATGCGATATGCCCCATTTGCATCGTGTTGTAACATGCTGGGGCCATTCTTTTTTCTAATCGGGCTTTATTGGGCCTTTTAGATTTATCCCTTAAGCATCTTCCACAAGATGCACAGGGAGGCCCGATGAATCATCGTTTTACAGATGTGGGGAAAAATAGAACTTTTTTTTCACATTGTTCGGTTAGTAATGTTATTTTTTTATGAGACTAATAATATAACATTCTAATCCAAATTGGCCGCACCCCAATTCAGAAGTTGCATCATACTAGTGCTTTTGTTTTTTAATGAACCTATACCATACCTGCTTGTTTACTGTACATTAGCTACAGGCCACCTAGCAGCAGTTAGGGGTACAAATAATTAAATCGATGTACTATCTTCGTTTTCGTCTCTTGTCGTGGCACGCTAGTAAGAACCAAATTTGAAATGTGGACGGCATATCATATGATATCCAATGGCGGAACCCGTATGACTGCAGTAGATATGATATCATATCAAAGGGAGTGTGGAAAATAGAGGGGGTCTTATGCAACATAGGGTCGACCTCATACATTCCCGGACCGACCTTAGAGGAGGTCTCAAGCGGAAAAAGATTGAGGTCGGTCTCAAGCTTACGACCCGACCTTAACGATTAAACAAATAATTCCAGCAGGCGTCGTTGTGTCGCCACCAAAGGAAAGGCTTCCCACCCCATGGTACATGGACGAGACCCAGATGGGGAGCGATGTTGGTCCGGCATGGCGTGCTGCCTCTGAGAGCAGCTGCGGATGGGTTGGCGCCGGTGTTGGACGACGAGAAGAGCGTCGATGGTGATGAGGAAGACCGACGAAGCGCCGGATCCATGAGGACTATGATGAGGAAGCTGCGGATCCTCAACCAGTCAGTGCTGAATCGGGTGGCCACCAGCTGGGGCTCCTGATTTTGATGGCGGTGGAGCCGGGGGTCGGATTAGCAGCACAGAGAAGACGGAGGGGCGACGGGGACGGAAGCGGATGAGGAAAGGGGAAAACTGCCCATACTATAATTTTTTTGGTTTAATTGGATCCATGCCACTACAATTGTTCAAGTTTACCGATCTGCCATTACAATTCATCATATTGGAACCATACCGTTATAATTTTACAACTCTTCGAAACACACCACAACTTACCCCTTCGATGTGTTTCTAAAAATTTTGGACCAAAATACCCTCAGTCTTCTTCTTCCTTTGATCCCCTTCCTCCATCTCTCCATGACGTCCGGATCTCCGATGGCCACCCGACTGCCAGCTCTTGCAGAGGGGAGGTCCAGCTCTCGCACGGCCGCCGCGCTGGTCGCACCCCCCACCGCCTGGCCGCTGCCGCCCTCTCGCGACCACGCTCCTCCGTGCCCCGCGCGCATCCCCGCCGCACGCGCTGCTGCCTCCTCTTCGCCTCACAGCCGTGCCACGCCCTGCCGCCTCTCCCACGTCACCACGGGCGCCATGGCCGCGCTGCCCAACCTCACCTCCGTCCGCGTCCGAGATGGACCACGGCTCGCGTTTGCGCGGGGCCGGCCAAAGCGCCGGTCGAAGCGCTCTGCGGCTCCTGCTCATGGGCCCAGGGCGGCGCGGCCCCGCCACGCGGCGGCTCCAACTACGCCTCGTCTTCCTGCTGGGGCGCGGGTGGTCCGCCTTGATCGATAGAGAGATAGAGGAAGGTGGAGAAAACGAGATAGAAGTGGGAGGAAAAAGATGAGAGCATTTTGGTCCAAAATTTTTCAGAAACATATCAAAGGGGTAAGTAGTGGTGTGTTTGGAAGAATTGTAAAATTATAATGGCACGATTCCAATATGATGAATTATAATGGTAGATCAGTGAACCCGGATAATTGTAATGGCATGGATCTAATTAACCCTATTTTTTTTATTTTAGCTGGGGCCCACCTTAGTGTCGTTAGCATGTCTTATTCATAACAAAGGAACCCTTATGCTAGGTGGGACCCACCTTAAGGTCTACCCCAACCTCATACACTCCTGATGCCCTAACTGCTACAGCAGTTAGGGGGCGCTACTAGAAGTCACACGTGTGAGCAGTCAAGGTGTCACACAGTCATATTTTTCAAAACCGTATATCCAAATCAAAATCTGACTGCACCACTATGTTCCTTGCGATGAAATCTTCAAAATAAGATCACACTTAATGATTTATTTGTGGAACATTTTTTTGAATACAGAATAATTATTTTGAAGCTGGAACAATTGTTCCAACAATATAAAAAATATTTCGCCTTATGTGATGGTTTGATTGACATTCACACGTGTGACTTCTAATATTTCCGGGTGTGGGTGTGGGGTGGGTGGTGGTGGGGGGGGGGGGCGTGATTGCTGCGATTATATATGTCAAAGATCCCCCACCAACTATATTTAATGGGCTGTCAGCCCAACAATCTGATGCATGGATTGTTTTTTTAGCACGATCAGGATAGTTTCATTATAAAGCAACAGGGTACAATCTAATCCAACAATTTTAATCAGTTCAGCTCGAAAAGAGACTGTCCAATCTAACTCCGGAGTCGACTCCGAGGGTAGTTTTGCACAATAATGAGCTGCCTCATTGCCTTCCTGGTTTACAAAAGAGATATGAAAAGAAGTAAAAGCCCCGGACAACTCTCTAAACTCATGCCAAACACCGGCAATCGAACTTCGTTCACCTTCTTCTGATCGCAGGAGGTTTACTAGAGACAGGTTATCAAGCTCCAGTACCACCCTTTCCAGGCCATAAGCGTGAGCTAACATCACTCCATCTCGTGCCACCATTGCCTCTGCTGTGAGGACGTCCGGCACATGGCTGTAGAATTTTGCCGACGCCCTCACCAGTGCACCTTCTTCGTCCCGGATCACAGCACCTCCCCCACCCGTGCATGGCGTTTTCAGGAACGAGGCATCAGTATTGACCTTGCACCAGCTAGACTCCAGTTTGCTCCAGGTCCCATTCCGACTTGGAGGTTGTACCACATCTTTTTGCTGCAGACATATCAGGTCCTCGACCATCGAAGCTATATGTTTGGCCGCGGCCACTGCACTCCATTGCTTTCTTCCATGTCGTCTATCATTCCGTCCCGACCAGAGCGACCACACTCCATAGATGAGGAGAGCCGCTTCCATGGAAGAACAAAGATCACCAGTTAGTAAATCTCGGGTCCAAGTATCTGGATGCAACCTCGGCAATTTGCATCCTGTCATCTCCTTCACTGCCTGCCAAAACAATGAAGCATAGGTGCACATGAATGCTACATGAAACAAGGACTCCCCCGCCTCTCCACAAGCCTCACAATGATCTTCTTGCGCCACATGCCTCCTCCTCAATTCTCCTTTGCGCCAGAAGATGCGGACCTTAGGCGGCACCTTCAGTTTCCACACTTTCTTCCACCATAGCTGAACCTTCAATGTGCCTGAATCATTCAGTTTGCAGGCCTCTTTCTGGTCACTTTCTTTGTTCAGCATTCGGTAGCATGATCTCACCGAGTAGCTCCCATTTTTCTCCAGTGCCCATGCCACAATATCCTCATCCATGCTTCTGCCTGGTTTCAGTTTTAGGATCTCAGCAACATCCACAACGCTGAAGGAGTCGCGCACCATCTGCTGGTCCCATTGGCGTGTTCCAGGCAGAAATAAATCACATACCTTCTCCACTCGTACATCCGGCAGACGAATCAGAGGATTTTTGGAGCTTAAACCAGCAATCCAATTGTCTGACTAGATGTTGATGGAGTCTCCCGGTCCTACTCGCTTAATCAGACCTTTCAGCAACGCCTGCCGGCCATAGAGGATGGCCTTCCATGTATCTGAACACTTCCTCTTCCTCGTTGCTTCCAGAAATGTGCATGCAAGATAGTATTTGCCTTTTAGCACTCTTGCGCATAAGGATTCAGGCCGTGACATAAGACGCCATCCTTGCTTCCCCAACATGGCCTGATTGAACAAGGGCATATCATGAAAACCCATTCCACCATCACCTTTGGTCCTTGTAAGCTTTGACCACCGTTGCCAATGGATTGTTTGCGCATCACACTCTATGGTAAGAAAAACTTGTGCATCGTACCTTAATCATGACCACATGCAGCGTATGGACAGTCCACTGAAAGCCACGTGTTAGTAAACTAAAAATATAAAATTAAACAATTAGGTGACAACACATGCAAGATACGTCCAACATAAAAAAAGTTTATAAATTCCAAAAACAATATCTAAATTAAATTCCGATTTCACCACAATATTTTTTACGATGAGATCTTCAAATCAAAACCACACTTAACTATATTTTGAATAATATTTTAATTTTGACTCTTGCGAATAAATATTATAATGACTAGAATAAATGATTGATTTATACGAATAAGCAAGACGAACAAAAAGGCTGCACATGACGAACATTTGAAAACTAAACGTCATGAACAAATGAGTTCACATCACGGAACAATTTAGTCTACAAATCGGATAGATAATTTCAAATCACAAACAAATTAGTCTACAATGAATAAAATATTATTTTTACATGGAGAACAAATATGTCCACAACACTAACAAATTATCCTTACACATGAACAAATTATCCTTATAGACAAACAAAAGAAAAAATAAAGAAACTTTGCAAAAAGATATAAACAATATTTATAAAACTAAATAAAAAAAATAAACAAATGAATATAAATTATAAAAATAAAATAGAATAAAGCAAGTAGTATATAAAAGAAAAGAAAAAAAGCCCTCCAAGAAAAAAGTAAAAAAAGGAACAAAAGAAGAAATAAATAGGAAAGGGAGAATAAATAAAAAATTTACAAATAAAAGTAAACGAAAAACAATAAAAATATAAAAAAAGCAAAAATAAATAAAAATAGTGGAAATTTGTATAAATGGAAATAAAAAATAAAGAAAATAAAGGAAAAGAAAAGAAAAGAAAAGAGAAGGAAAAAAAGGTACAAACTTGTTGAAGGAAAGAAAGGAAAATAATTGTAAAAATATCAAATGAATACAAAAAGAAGTATTAAAAATAGAAAAATAAGTTGTAAAAAAAGGAGAATAAAATAAAAACAAAATAAAAAGTGAATGAAAAATAAAAGAAATAAAAAAGAATATTAAATTAAAAAAGAATGAAAAAGTAATGCATGAGGCAAAAGGAAAAGAAAAAGAAAAGAAAATAATAAATTTGCAAATGGGTAGGTTGTGTCTCTCACTATGCGCAAAAAAAGTGAATATCTATCAATAGGCTGAATTCAACTTAACTCTAGGTGTCTCTTGCTATCCGTATGTGACAAAAACCAGGCCACATTACTTCCTTAGGTGATGGCTAGCCGATTTTTCGCGAAAGCTAAACAGGCCATATTACTTTTTCATGTGATGGTGGGCTGATTTGTCGCGCGCTATATTTTCTGGTTGATCGTATCGATGTGGCCTCGTGGCGTCGATTTGATGCGTGGAAACGCTCAGGCTTAGTATCTGGCGATTTGCCCGAACAGAAGGACCTTGTGCTCGATGCAGTGAAAAAAGGAAAAAAATGCATGCGTAGTGAGAGCGTGGCCATTGATTGGTTTGAAGTATCTTAACTTGTTTTTCCCTTGTGCTGTTGCAAAGAACCAATAAAAAGATGGAAAGTATCAATTGTCACATGGGCGCCCTCCTCGGACAGAATCGCCCAGCACCGAGCGTGGAAAGGAAGGTCGTGTCCACATCGGGGAAGAAGACGAACCTCCCGGCGCTCAAGTTATGCTCTGCTTGGTAGCGGATCAATGGCGGTGGATGAACACATATTCAGCACCGGCTTATCGGGCCGACCGACCAACTAACGTGATCAATTAATGCCGGGCGATCACAATAATTTGCCGCTAGGGCGCCCGCAACGGGCCGACAGTGCTCTCTACAGCTGAGCCACGTCGGAGAGAGAAATGAAGAGATTCAAGAAATTGTCGCTAGACGTAGCGAGTCGCCAGCACGCCTTTCCACGCCGAGCAGGCCCACAACGCTCTTTCCTTGCGCTGAGCGGGCCCGAGGGGAGATGGGGCGGGGGTAGGAGAGGCACGCGGCTGCTGGGGCAGTGGGGCAGGCGGCGGCGGCGCGCACGGTGGACGCCGGCGAGCGCGGCCTTCGAATTTCGCGTAGGGTATGGCGGCGCTGCGAGCGGAAGAGACGCGGTAGCCGTCGACGCCGGAGAGGCGAGAGCGTAGGCTGCCGGCATGGCGGGCCACGGCCGCTGCGAGGGCGAGCTGTCGCGGTCAACGCGATTCTTGAGCACCGTCGCGGCGAACTGCTCACGGCCGCCGGGATGCGCGGAGGACAGGCGTGACGCGGCCTTGGTGCTGCTGCCGGCGAACGCGGCCTTCAAATTTAGCGTCCGTCCACTGCTGCATCGAGCCTTTTGTGCTCCGTCGCTGGGCGGTCGTGGCTTCCGGAGCTCGCTGCTGCTGGGCGCGCCAGGGATTGACACAGCGTCGCCGCCGGGCACGCGAAGGACAGACGCAGCACGCTCGCTGTTGGGCGCGCGGGGGACTAACGCGGCGTGGTCGTCGAGCCAGTGGAGGACAGGCACAACGCGGCCGTCGGGCGCGCGGACTCCGCGGAGGACACTGGCGCTCGTGGCCTTCCACGACGAGGCGCTGGACGGCCAGGGCGCGTTAGGTTGCTGTGCGGCCAGCTTTGGAAGAGATTGGGGAGGCAGGTTGAGGAGAGATGAAAGTATGGGAAAGTTGTGATTAAAAAATTCTGATACGTAGGGTTTATAAAATTTTAAAATATATATTGTAGCTAATTCATTGGATCAGTTGTCTATATTACTCTCTATAGCTGATGTGGACAAAATTATAGAGAGTTGCTCTCCTAACTGAACCTCAGATCGATTGACAACTGTCGGATTATTTCCCTAGCGCTGTTGAAGAAGTGACCCCTCAATGTTAGTACTGCTGATCCAGAGGTCGACGCCAACGCTAGTGCAGCACAGCAAGAAGGCAGGCGGAGAAGCAAGAGAGTGGCCCGGCCCAGCGTGCGAGTGTCCGGCCCAGAGTGGCTAAAGTAATTGATGTAATATAAGTATTGGGAAGGAAGAGAGGGAGGACATGACGGAAATTGTAACAACTCTGTGAACTAATCATTCATTGTTCCTTCCCCATCTTCTCTCCTGCCTCTGCTTGTTCTTCCTCTCCTCCGATCCGATCTCGCTGCCTCTAACAAACTGGTATCAGAGACGTCGATCTTGCGCCTAGGCTGGATCTCCACCACCACTACACCTGCCTCCAGAGCAGCCGCGGTGTGATGGTTCCCAACGCGAAGCTCTTGATTGATGAGATGAAGAAGCTGGGGGATCGGTTCTCCCTGGTGGAATCGCGCGTGGACAGCATGGAGGGCTCCCTCGGCGACCGATTCAAGCAGGTGGAGCAGTCGTCCAACGATCTTGTAGCGTGGCAGCCCGGGATCAATGCCGTCGTCGCCGATCTCACGGCCAAGCTCGGCGCCGTCGACGGTATCAAGTGTCAACTAAACTCCCTCTCCACCAAGCTAGATCGAATGGTCCTCGATCATCAAGCTGCGGGTCCGGGCATCTTACCGCACCCTGGGGCGGCCGCGGCATCACCACCTGCCGGCAACCCGGTCGTCGGCCCTGATGGGCACCGCGTCGAGACTTTTCACCGGAGCCTGGGTTTGGGTTTGTCACGACCATCTCCCACCTCCTGGTCAAGGGTATGCCATCTAATCCTATTCCTAATCCTTGTTGTTCCTTGCCTAGACAGTTCAATACCTATCGATTCAATAGCTCGTCGGGTCCGGCCATGTATAATGCTTTTGGTCGCTTGCCTAAGTTACCATTTCCGGTGTTTTTGGGGGAAAATCCTAGATTGTGGCAATCACGTACTGAGAACTATTTTGACATGTATGGAGTCGATAAATCCATGTGGATTCGTGTGGCTGTGATGTATTTTGATGGGGCTGCAGGCCGATGGCTTTAGTCTGTTGATAGCTTGGTTAATTCTCTTAGTTGGGATGATTTTTGTCAGCTGGTTCATGATAGGTTTGGGCGTGACCAGCATGAAACTCTCATTAGACAGTTGTTTCGAGTTAGACAAACTGGGTCGGTGGCGGAGTATGTTGAGAAATTTTCGGAGTTGGTCGATCAGTTAGCTTCCTATACCACCAGTACTGATCCCTTGTACTTCACTATGCGTTTTATTGATGGTCTTCGTGACGACATTAAGTCTGTTATTCTAGTTTAGAGGCCATCAAACTTGGATACTGCTTGTACTCTCGCGTTGTTGCATGAAGAGGTGATGGATTCGTCTCATCGCTGTGAATATAAGAAGCCTGACTCAAGCTATTTGTACAAGCCAGCCCCTCGGACTCCATTACCTCTGCCAGTTCCTCCTCGAATTGACAAGCCTGCTGCTGTTCCACACCAAGATCGGCGTGTGCCAAATGCCTCTCGTGGTAGATCTGTCGATTCTAGGCTGGTAGCATTGCGGGCTTATCATCGTGCAATGGGGCAATGCTATAAGTGTGCTGAAAAAGTGGCATAAAGATCATGAATGTGCTCCAACTGTCCAGCTGCAGGCAGTTCAAGAATTGTGGCAGTTGTTTCATTTGGATGAAAATTCTTCAGATCAGTGTTCTGATGATTCTGCTGTACCTGATATGTCTGATCAGCTCTTTGTGGCTATTTCCAAGGCTGCTATGTCTGGGTCTTCTGCTCCAAGGACAGTTAAGTTCATGGGTTCAATACAGGACATGCCAATCACTATTCTTGTGGACTCGGGCAGCTCCAGTTCTTTTATCAGCACCAATTTAGCTCAGCAGTTGTCTCAGGTTACCTCTTTGCCACTTCCAATTGCTGTTCAGGTTGCTGGTGGGGGTATTCTCCAGTGTTACTCTATGTTGCCTAATGCTGTGTGGTTCATAGGGCCTTATTCTTCCTTTCAGTCTGATTTAAGAGTGCTCCCTCTAACAGCTTATGATGTCATTGTTGGCATGGATTGGCTAGAGCTTCACAGCCCAATGAATGTGCACTGGAAAATGAAGTGGATGGAAATTCCCTACCAGGGTTCTACTGTATTGCTTCAGGGAGAGCTTCCTACTGATATGACAGACCAAATTTTGCTTCAGGTTTGTTGCGTTGCCGAAGAAGGCCCTGCTGAGTCCCAGATTTCATTGCTACCAGATGACGTTCAAGCCCTGATAGCTCAGTTTGGAGTTATTTTTGAGGAACCAACCAGTTTGCCATCTTCCCGAGCATGTGACCATGAAATTCCATTGCTTCCTGGAGCCAGGCCTGTTAATATTCGGCCATATCGGTACCCTCCTGCATTGAAGGATGAAATCGAGTGACAAGTAAATGAGATGTTGGCTAAGGGCATTATTCAGCACAACGCAAGCTTGTTTTCCTCTCCTGTGTTACTAGTAAAAAAGAAGGATGGCTCTTATAGGTTTTGTGTTGACTTTTGCCATCTGAATGCCATGACTCTCAAGTCTAAGTACTCGGTTTCTGTGTTTGATCAATTAATGGACGAGTTGGCTGGGGCAAGTTGGTTCACTAATCTTGATCTGCGGTCCGGGTTCCATCAGATCTTGCTCAAGGCTGGTGAGGAGTTTAAGACGACCTTCCAAACTCATATGGGGCACTATGAGTTTAAGGTTATGGCATTCGGCTTGACTGGAGTCCCGGGTTCTTTTCAAGGCGCCATGAATGTCACCCTTGCACCGGGACTTCGCAAGTTTGTCATTGTGTTCTTTGATGACATCTTGATTTACAGCAGGACATATGAAGAACATTTGGTGCATATTCAGATAGTGTTTGAGTGGCTGGTTAGGGACCAATGGTACATTAAACTGTCCAAATGCAAGTTTGCACAGAGATCCATATGTTATCTTGGCCATATTATTAGTGAACAGGGCATAACTACAGATCCTTCAAAGGTGCAAGCCATGGTCAACGGGCCGGTCCCTTCTAATGTGAAAGAGTTACGTAGTTTTTTGGGCTTGGCCGGTTACTATCGCAAATTCGTAAAGAATTTTGGTCTCTTTGCTCGGCCCTTGACCAACCTTCTCAAGAAGAACACAATGTATGTGTGGACTGATGAGCATCCCGAGGCATTCCATCTACTCAAACAAGCCCTCATTTCTGCACCAGTCCTAGCCCTACCGGACTTTACCAAGCCATTTCATGTTGAAACAGAAGCTTGTGGTAAAGGAGTTGGCGCTGTTTTGGTGCAGTCAGGCCATCCTCTAGCATTCATTAGTAAGGCTCTTAGTCCTTGGAACCAAGGCTTGTCTACTTACGAAAAAGAGTATTTGGCAATTTTGGTAGCAGTTGATCAATGGCGCCATATTACCTGCAGCAAAGGCAGTTCTTCATACATACTGACCAGCGTAGTTTAGTGCATCTGAATGAACAACGCCTTCACACCCCTTGGCAGCAGAAGGTTTTTTCCAAGCTGCTCGGTCTGCAATACTCTATAGTGTACAAAAAAGGGTCCAAGAACCGGGTAGCAGATGCATTGTCTCGACGTGCTCCTGGTGATCAATCATTTGCTATTTCATTGGTTTCACCTCAGTGGTTGGAGTCTGTCACAACTGCTTATTCCAAGGACCCTGTCGCGCTGGATCTGCTAACTAAGCTGTCAGTTTCCCCTACAGCCGTGCCTCACTTTTCCCTGGTGAATGGACTGATCTGCTACAAGCAAAGGGTCTGGTTGGGGTCTGACAAGAACATGCATCTCCAAATTATCAAGGCATTACATGACAGTCCTATCGGCGGTCATTCCGGAGTTCCTGCTACCTACAAGAAGATCAAGCAGCTATTCTTTTGGCCGGGCATGAAAGCTGACATTCATTCCTTTGTGAAATCTTGCACCATTTGTCAACAATCCAAGCCAGATCGTGCTAAGTACCCGGGTTTGCTGCCGCCCTTGCTGGTTCCGTCATCCTCTTGGGAAATGATAACCATGGATTTCGTCGAAGGTCTTCCGAAGTCAGGGTCTGCCAATGCGATTCTGGTGGTGGTCAATAAGTATTCTAAGTTTGCACATTTTATCCTGTTTCGCCATCCATTTATAGCAGCGACAGTGGCAAAACTTTTTATGGATTCAGTGTATCGCTATCATGGCCTGCCTAAGTCCATTGTTACTGATCGCGATCGTGTTTTTACAAGTCGCCTGTGGCAGGAACTCTTCAAGCTGGCTGGTGTGTACCTCCGGATGAGCTCATCGTATCACCCTCAAACGGACGGTCAAACCGAGCGGGTCAATCAGTGCATGGAAACTTATCTGCGCTGCTTCGTCCACGCCTGCCCTTCTAAGTGGTTTAACTGGCTTTCTCTCGCGGAATTCTGGTATAAAACAAGCTTCCACTCTGCTATTCAGCGCTCTCCGTTTGAAGTTTTGTATGGTTTTCCTCCTCGCCATTTTGGTCTGGATCCAACAATGGCCTCATCTGTGCCTGAGCTGTCTAAGTGGTTGGAGGAGTGCACAATCATGCATGAGCTTGTCAAACAACATCTTCGTGGTGCCCAGTCCCGAGTGAAGCGACATGCTGACAAGAATATATCAGAGAGCACTTTTTCTGTTGGTGTTTGGGTATACCTTAAGCTACAGCCATACGTACAGTCTTCACTTGCTCCACGTTCTAACCAAAAATTGGCCTTCAAGTACTTGGGTCCGTATCGGGTGGCAGCTCGTGTTGGCACTTCGGCTTACAAATTGGAGTTGCCTGCGTCAGCTGCAGTTCATCCGGTCTTCCATGTGTCTCAGCTGAAGTAGTACATTGGCTCTAACATGGTTTCTCCTTCGTTACCTTCTGACACTGCCGAGTTCCAGGTGCCGGAGGCAGTGTTGCAGCATCGTTGGTCCGGGGATGAACAACCTTTGAAGAAAGTGCTTGTGAAGTGGTCTGGTATGCCGTCTGCTCTTGCTACCTGGAAGTCTTTTGAAGCTACGGTAATGCTATGATTAGAGCGTCCGATCCATCGAATGCCCCACCTACTGTCGAAACACTGCGCCTACTCCTAATTAGCTGGCGGGTCTTATCCCACACAACCTAAACCTGCTTCCAATGCAAGCGCTATCTGCATTTCACCGCCCGCTTCACCTAGCCAGGCGTGCCGCTTAGCCCACCAATGCGACCGCCTCAGCTTGCGAGAAGGGCGGCGGCGGAGGCCACCGGTGCCCCTCCTGAACTCGGCACCGCCCCCAGACGGGAAGCGGAGGACGTGCGGCCCGGAAACGCACCGGCTCCTGTGGTGGCGGCGGCGGGGCACTCCCCCGGGAGTGAGTCGAGTAGCGTCCACATGGAGGTGAGCACCAGCGGCTTTCCTCCGCCGCTTCCTCTCCACCATGCTGCTGCTGACGCACCACAGGAACGGTGGCGGTGGCGGGCGGCACCCAGGAGCGAGTCGAGGAGCTCCTACGTGGAGGTGAGCACCCGCGGCTTCCCCACCCCCACACCTCCTCTTGCCCCTACGTCCTGTGTATGTGGTGTTCTTCTCTTGCTCGAGTGAGCTTGTAGCCGATGTGTTGCGGGACTTTGGTCTGTCCTTTACATGTCGCCCTGATATTCTATTTATAGCTCCTCCCCTAGGCCCAGGGAGGGGTTTTACCTACTTAGATTCACCGTCATCGGGTGTGAACACGGCGCCGTACTGGGGGGCGCCCCATGCAAGTGGGACCACCCTTCTGACGCCGCCTTATCCTGCGGGCCCCCACCCGGCCGGTTCCCGGGGTCTTCTCGGGGTACCCTGGGGTGGTCAGGCCGACACCCGGGGTATCTGTGGGGCCCGCGAGGTCCTTGAGGCGCGTCCTCGGGTCATCCCGGGGTCTTCTCCAGACCCCGGGGCCTTCTTGGTGGTCCAACCGACGCGACGGGTGCCTAGGTGGTGGGCCCCGCCTGCACCATCCTCCGCTGGGTCGACGGGATGTGACCGGGAGGAGGGACTCCCCTTGCCCTGGTCAGGGCACCGTCTGATCGCACGTCTCTCCACAATCATGCTGCTTTACGGGGAAGCTGCGCCGTGGTGGACCCCGCTCCGCACAGTGCTGGCGTGGTAAAAACCCCAGCTAGGGGTAGTTCCTTATATGCTAATAAACCGCCCTGACTGGTGGGGCCGTTCACACCCCTGCCTGGCTCGGCCTCTTTGAAGGCCGCCGTGCTGGGCTGGGCCTTGACACCCGTGATGGGCCTGATGGCACGCTTATCCTCCGTTTTGTCGGGTGAGGTGTGGACCCTCGTCCTCACGACGCCGACAGTATCCCCCGGCCCCATGCTCGGATTAGAGAAGTGATGCGAGTGGGGTGCCACAATTTTGGGGTGGATGCCTTGCCCTCGATTCGCCCCCATCCTGTGGGGTCAGGGTGGCGACACCCGGCCCTCAGTCGAGCCTTTCACCTGGAGGTGGAGAGGGCGTCACTGGCCGCACCGCTTGATTGTTCTGCTGCCTGAGATGCCTCCTTCCTTCACCCCCTTTGCCCCCCCCATCCATCAGGGGCCGCGGTTATGGCACGCTCGCGCCACCAGGGTCGCGGTTGTCGCCTGCTAGACTTCAATCCTTCCTTGGTGGACGAGGTTGGAGTGGGGCACGCGTGGAGCCTCGTGCCCTCTTCCGTGGTTATTCGTGCGGGAACGGCCTACCCGGATCCACGGGGGACTTGGGAGATCGTCGTCTTCCTCCCATTCCTCGTTCTAGGCTTGATTCCTCCCTTTTCTCCGTTCTTCATTTTCGTGTTGGAAGAGTACGCGATGCACTTGGTTCACCTTTCCGCGAATTCGGTGATGACCCTGGCGATCTTCGCGCATGCGTGCGAGATGTTCGTTGGAGTGTCGCCCTCAGTGGAACGTTTCTGTTACTTTTTTTTCCCTTTGCAGGTCTTCTTCGGCGTCCCCAGGCCCGGGGGTGGCGGCTCAGCACCGCACGGTGGGAGGGTGCTTCTTCCGGATGCGCGCGGAACGTCGTGAGGGGTTCATCTATTTATCTATGAAGGAGAAATGGGAAAACTGGGAATGGCAATGGCTCTACGCGGATCGGAGGTCCCTCAGGATTCCCCCTTTCTTCATCTTCCCGATGGGTCGCCCGTGCATGGTTCTTGGTGGAACGAGAGGCCGGCGCTGGGCAGGAGGTGGGATCCTGTGATGGATTGGCTCGCCCTCCTGCGGCATGCCGGCTTGTCCTGGGTGATTGTAGCCTTCGACTTTTTCCAACGCCGCCTCGCCCCGTTGCAGGCGCGCTGTAATCCGGCGTGGTACTATGCTAGTGAGGATGACGATGCGGGCACCGCTCGTGGGGCGGAATCTGGCCTTGATGAGACCAGGTTGTCCCACTTGATGCGGTTGGCGATGGATGAGGGTGACCTCTTGGCCGCTCGCCTCCCAGGGGCCATTCGGCCTCTGTGCGAGGATGAGGGACAGCTTGCGGTCCTCGCCAGGATGCCCCTCGTCAACGTCCGGGGCCTTGCGCTCGCAATGGATGCTGTTGGGGCTGCCGATTTGGACATAACCCTCCCAACTCAGTCCGGCGATCGTGCCGGTGTTGGCGATGTCACGACGCCTGGGGTGGCCGGAACCTCTGAAAGGCCCGTGGCGGACCACCACCTCGGGGACGCGCCCGTCGCGGGGGAAGCGTCACCGGTCCACCTCTCCAACCACAGGTCTTCCGCCGCCCCTACCACCTTCGTCCCCGAAGCCGCCTATGCTGTTACCCGGGGACCGCGGCCTGGGGCATACAGGGGCGGCGGTCGGGGGGTCATCTCAGGGCCGCTCCTGGTCGCCGAAGCGTACCAAGCTCAGGTGGCGGTTGAGGGCTTCTAAATCGAGGTTCGTGCTTTCCTTGTTTCAACTCCGCTTCCGCCCCCGTGCTCTAACGCTTGTCCCGTGGCTCTCCAGGGGTTCGTCCAGTTGCAAGGCTTCGTCGTCGGGGAGGGCCCCCTCGGCGGAGGCAGCCTCGGGTTTCCGGCCGCTCTTCCCGGCAGCAAGTGGGGGGAGCGGTGCGCTGGAAATGGGATGAACATGTGATGACAAGAACCGGGGAAAGCCCTGGATCGCCGCGGGGGCCTCGTTTGCGCGGGCGGACGCCATCACAGTAGGATCCGCCGCGACGGTCTCAGGCGCGTCGTTGAGGATCCCCGTGGTTGTGGTTCCGAGGGTTCCTGCTATGCCCTCGGGGGCCTCACTGGCAGCTGATTCTCCGGCCACAGTTCCCCTATCGTGGGCTCAAGCGGTGATGGAGGCAGCGATGGCCATCCTCGTTCGTCTCGTTCCTGTTGGCGAGACACCCGGGCTGCAGACATTGCGAGCCTGTGAAGAGGATCTCTACCGCGGGAGGGGGAGTACTAGATGCAGGCGTCGGACCTCGCGCTGCATGATGCGCTCGTGATGGCACAGGAGCGCCATGCTGAATCCGAACTGAGTTCGCTCAACACCCGCCACCAAGAACTTGAGGCGTGGTCGGGGCGGCTATGCGAGGCTCAAGCTCAAGCCCGCCAGTGCGAGGCCTGGCTGGCCGAGGCGGGGCAAGCGCTGCGACAACAGGTGGCGGTGCGCGATGGGCGGTGCATGGCGCTCGATCGCCAGGAAGAAGATCTCTACCGACGGGAGGGAGACGCGGCTGCGGCCCAGGAGCTTGGAGAGGCGGCGCAACGTGAGGCGGCCGAGCAGGTCCATGCCGCCCACTTGGAGGCCGACGCACAAATCCAGGACGCCCATGTTAGACATGCGGCCGAGCTTCTGAATCTACTCGGTGCCCAGCTCCGAGCTCTTGCCGATCGTGCCGACGCGACGGAGGCGAGAGCACTGGAGGCAGTGGAGGCCCGGGCCGCAGAGGCCTGGGCTCACCCCACCCTCTCGGGACCCATCCGTGCGGGGCGTTGGAGGGCGCAGGTGCTGGTGACGTGGCGGCCCTCAGCGACCTCCAACGTGATACCTACCACGTGTTCCGGACTTGGTTGCGGCGCTGTCACCAGGCCTGGGAGTCCACCGGTCTTGGTGTCTTGGACTTTCCTCCCCTAAGAGAGGGTAAGGGGGATCACCCATTGCGCCTGGCGCCATGGCTATCCCTCCTGGCCGAGCGCTTGGAGTTCCTGGAAGCGTATATCAGGGAGTCCATCGAGGAGAGCTCTCGGGAGTTGGCGTTCGGCACAGTGTAGTTTGCTTATGCGAGCTTGTGGAGCCGTGCCCCGAACACTCCCTTGGCCTGGATTGTGGAGGGCATCGTTCCCGTTGACGAGGAGGCAGTCCGCGATGCCATCCGGTATCTGGCGGTGGACGTGGTGGGCATGTTCTCTGCCGCCGGAGCCGGGGACTCATCTTCGGATCAGGAAGGGGACGACGGCTCTAGTGCCACTGTTAGGTCCGCCGAACTAGACACCTCCTCGGGGGCTGGCCGGTAGGGCCCTTTTTTGTTTTCTTGTAACCACGCGACACCCCCTCGTGCCGCGTGCTGGGACCATCGACTGGGGTGGCGAGCTGCTTTTTTATGCCAGTAATCACTTTCTTCCACGCTTTGGCTTGTCAAGATGTCCCGTCGTTGGGCTCTGCCGCTCGCGTCCCATCCGCATGCCTTACTGGAATGGCCTCGTCAGAACCGCCCGGAGAGGGTCAGTGGGGAGTTGGGCGCCACGCTAACCCGATTCCTGACCTGGGTCAGGCGCTTCCGGCTACTGTTGACGGCTGTTATTAGACCATCGTCCATCAGCATCTCGTGAATAATTCGGAGTTTTGCATTATGTTCCATGCATATTTTATTTGTACTAATAAAATTCCACAAGTTTTGGATGAGTTGTCTATGCAGGAGCAAGTGTACCAAAAATGAGCCAGTTTGGGAGAAATCCCAGGCCGGCCGACCTCCCCCAAGCCGGCCGGCCTCCCCCAGGCCGGCCAGCCTGGTCCCCCCTCTTCTGGCCACGTCATCGATCCAGGAGTCAACAAACACACTCAGAAGGAGTTCTCTTTTCACTTCAGTCTAAAGTTAGGTTTAGTAGTCTGGGAGTTAGAGTCGAGTCGAGTTTGTCTCGGGATTCCAGAGTCATCCTCGGAAGTCTGGTATAAGCTCTTGTATTCTTCTTTGACATTATCAATATAAGTTATCTTTTTTATCTTATCGAGTCAACTTTTACCTTCCGCTTTTATTTATTTATTTCCAAGCTCTTGCTTATGTGCCGAAGCTCTATCCTTTAGCTTACTACTTTGTTCTAGTTTTAGTCTATCGGGATCTTATCTTGCGGGTTTTCTTGCCCGGACTAGGGGGCTCAAGTCAGTTCCCTAGGTTGAGGGGGGTTTCTCTTGTAGGCCATAGGGGAAATCCTAACAACGAGTGAAGATGTGGTGTTTGGCTTAGTGTTAGCTAGAAAGTGTGATCCACCCCACAGAAGTGATGTGGTAGACGGCAGGTGGTGACAACCCAGTCCGTCCCTTGTAGTCCACCACGTCCGGGTGTTTTCGTAGCAGTATATCGTTGGACGAGTTGGACCCCCCCGCCATTTCTCCCTCAGGCTGTGGTCCTTCCGCCCCAGCCGCCGAAGTAAGCTCTGTTCTCCCGACAGCTAGGTTGGTTCAGGTTTAGGTTAGAGAGGCTAGCTCGTTAGTTTAGAAGTGTCTTAGGAGTCTTTCTTGCTCGTTGTCCTCCCAGCTACTTACCGCTCTAAGGTAGAGTCTCCTGTGTGTCATTCGGTCATTGCCTTGCCATTTATCATATCTATTTGTCTCGCTTACCCCCGGTATCTAGCTGGTGATTAATCCCAGTAAAGTTTACCATCCATTCAATCGATACTCTTTAGACCATAACGCTTCCTCGTGGAAATTCGATACCCTGGAATACTCTAAGGTGAAGTGCTACAACAGTGTATTCTGTGAGCTTGCAGAATATATATTCTATTGGGCATAAGAAACGCTAACAAGCATTTCTGGCGCTGTTGCTGGAGAAGCAATTTGGTGCTATAGATATCATTGAATCGTTTGGTAAATTTTGTTGTTTTAATTCATCACTAGCTTTAGAGGGCTTACCATTGCTCTCTTTGTCTTTTTTATATATGCAGAGTAGTGCATGATCGGTTTCGACCTACCAAGCAACTTCAATCCTAATCCAGAAAGAATTGGGTGTGTTGTTCGGCAGAGAATTGTCCACCTCAGAAAAGGCTTACCTTAGGATGGAGTTCGTCAACGTCTGTCTTTACCATGGCTCTGAAGGCACTCCATCAGTACTCGGCCCCATCCAGCAGTCATATCCCTACTGGTTTGGACAATACCCAAGGCACTGATGGCTTCGAGCTGAAGACTGGACTTGTCAACATGGTCCAAGCTAGCCCTTTCTGTGGAAAGGCAACCGAAGATGCCAACGCTCGCCTCTAGAACTTCATGGAAGTGAGTAGCACAATCAACCCAAAAGGCACTACATTGGATAACGTTCACCCTCGTCTGTTCCCTTTCTCTTTGCTGGGCAAAGTAAAGACGTGGTTCTACACCAACAAGGCAGGCTTCAATACTTGGAATGACTGCTCCAACGCATTCCTGGCCAAGTATTTCCCAGTGGGCAAAACCAAGAGGTCAATCAGATCATGGACTCGAGGATCACATGTGAAACATGTGGCGACAATGGGCCTTCGGGCAACAGCTGCCCACTAACAAAGGAGGATGCGAATTTCGTTGGGAACAACTTTTCCAACAATTCGGGATATCATCCTCAACAGCAAGGGTGGAACTCCAAGCCCAACCTCCCCTTCAGTCAACAGCAAGGTAACAATTTTAATAACAATTTTCAGCCTTGTTTAAAAGACCTAGTTTACGGCCAGAAACAAATTAATGATAACATTAGCAAGAAATTTCAAGCTAATGATAAAATTTTGGAGTCTCTGGCCGCACAAATAGAGGGTTTTAACTCTGTTATTAAAAACCAGCTGAGCTTTAATAAAATAATAGAAACTCAAGTAGCTCAACTGGCCTCATCCTGTCGTAACCCTAACATGGGGAAACTTCTCGGGCAACCGGAAGTTAACCCAAAGGAAAAAGTGAATGCGGTGACTACGTGGGCTGGAAAGTCCACGCAGGATCCACCCCTACCACAGGATGCAGGTTCACGGCGGGAGACTGTAACCGCCAGGGATATTATTGCTGAAGACGAGGTGCAGGAGGAGGCTCACGAAAGCACATCTGCTATCCACGGAGAAGCTGACGAAGCCCCACGGGCTCCTCGAGAATACTATGACACAACCGCCTTACCGTTTCTGGATCGGAGAAGGAGGCCGGTGGCCGACGAATAATCCGGCAAGTTCGTCGAGGTAATCAAGAAGTTATATGTCAATATACCACTACTTGATGCAATGCAGATACCTACGTATGCCAAGTATATCAAGGATATTCTTGGAAACAAGAAGAACCTACCGACCACCGAGGTAGTACAGCTCACAGAAGAGTGTAGCGCAGCTATACTCGATCCTCTCCCGGAGAAAAAGAAAGACTCAGGATGTCCCACTATCACATGCTCAATAAGAACTCAATACTTCAAGCACGCACTCTGCGACTTGGGGGAAAGCGTCAGCGTCATGCCTAAGGTAGTCTATGACAAACTTAACCATCATGCACTTGCTTTTACTACCATGTGTTTGCAGCTAGCGGACCAATCAGTTCGCTACCCCACGGGGATCGTCGAAAATATTCTGATGAAAATACAGAACTTTTTCGTCCCCATAGACTTCGTCATCCTAGACATGGAAGTCGACCCCAAGACCCCTCTCATCTTAGGGAGGACATTCTTGAGCACCGCAAACGCACATATCGATGTGGGAGCTGGAAAAATCCAGCTCAACATCAATGTGTAGAAAGGGAAGTTCCCCTTCAGGCCGAAGGTAGAACAGTGTTCCCAAGTCAAGACAGTCAACCAGAAACAATAATCCGAGAAAAAGCTTGATAAAGAGCCCGAGAAAAGATCCAAGTAGAAACCAGTGGATCTAGCTATTCCTGCCATTGAAAGCCTCATCGAACTCATAGAAAGCACATGTGACACCCTTACCCAGAGCTTAATAGGATTAATAGGATACTCATACCAACAAGTTGCAACTTCTTTTCCGGAAGCCCAATTTTAAAGAACTCCAAAGTTAAGCGTGCTTGGCTTGGAACAATTTGGGGATGGGTGACCGACCGGGAAATTCTTCCTGGGTGCGCACGAGTGAGGACAAAGTGTGCAGAAAAGACTTGTGTTGGTCTGTGAGGGGGCAGTCTATGTCCTAGGAAGCGGCCAAGAGGGAACGTTCGTGGCTTGGGGTTGACCGACGAGGACGTCGGTCTCTTAAGGGGGTGAGGATGTGACACCCTGACCTTAGGAAGCGGCCAGATGTAAGCGGGCCCTACAACATATGAATTTGAGAGAAGGAAATCAAGGTGCACAACCAAAGAAATGTTAAGAGACGGATCCAACGTAAGAAATTTGTGGAATCAGAGATAAAAGAGGTCGAATCAGCCACGCCCACGAATAAAGTGTGGCGTGAGAAAGTGTCATCACCGACAACAACTCCAGCTAGTGATGACAACCAAGCTCAAGGAGCGGAGAGTCCCGCAACGGACTCAAAACCCGAGCTCTCGCCATGAGGTACATGGTAGTTATCCATTCTTGCATTTGCATATAGGATAGTTTAATTCTTTCAATTTTCATTTCAATCATGGCATGTTTAAATTTTCGCAAAATGCATCATTATTTTTCGAACTGTAGTTTTATTTTGCACTGCATAAAAAAATCAAAAAATTCCGGCCAGAGTGCAGGCCGGCCGGCCCCACCTAGGTCGGCCGGCCCCACATGTCATCCTCTGGCTGAGGTGCAGCATGAGATGAGTCTACTAACATGCAGGGGCAGGGATGATGGTGCTTTGCACCCATCATCGTGCATGTGGAGGGCCAATTATGCCCATGGTGGATGGTTGGTTCCTCCCGCACCGCACACGTCCCGTCGTGCAGAAATCCAACCAAGAGCACATGCAACAGTGGAGAGTGAAGAGGAGGAGACGTGCTGGCAAAGAATGAGCATGAGGGGGCTCAGACATAGGCCGTTCGGCCCCATGCAGGCTGGCCGGCCTCCCCTCTCCGTTCGTGTTCCATCAGCACCGACGGATGCCACCATCACCTAACACCCTATGTATAGGGTGGTGATTTGGAGCTCGCAACGCCGTCCACTGCGCCTGCCGGCCTGGCCCAGGCCGGCCGGCTTGTCCCTGCTGCGCAGCTACAAAACCCAAGCTCCCCGACGCTCTTCGACGCACCAGCAGCTCAGGTTCTTCTGCCCTTTCCCGAGCTCGAAATCCCTTCTCCGTCTCTAAGCATCTTTAGTTAATTTAGTCCTTGGGCTAATTAAGTAAGGAGCTTAAGTGATGCACCCACCAAAAACAAAATAAAATTAGTGCTAAACCTTCGCTTTAGCCACAAAAAAAAACTAAAAATATTTCCATTTTCTTTTGAATAAATCTCTTGGCGCTTGAACGAGAACGTTTGTGGAGGTTAATCCCCCACAAGGACGACTAACGACTAACTCTTTTGTTTTGTCCTTCGAGTATTTCCTTTGTGTGTGTGTGCTAACTTTTTGCATGCAACATGTGGACGGCCGCGAAGAATAAGCTCAAGAAGCTTAGCCCCTCCAGCTCTCGGCGCTCGCACGGGACGACATCCTCCAGGGATAATATATCGGATGACTCAAGTCACCGGGATATTGATTTCCAGGAGGACGCATCCCCCGCATTGCCGAGGAGCCGCGTTCAGGGTTGTATCCGCATGCTCACTTCTGTTGAACAACTCGTGCTGCGGAATGACTACGAACGGGAGGCACTGGATCTGCTGAAGAATCAGACGTACCACCACGTTAGGATCTTCAAACCCGTCTTTTTCATAAAGATGGGTTTGAATGCGGACATGACCCGAGCATTTAGCCACGTGGGGTGGTACAACTTCGCCAACATGACGGAACCAGGTTCGAAATTTCTCACTATGGAATTCCTCATAACTCTCAGTTTCGAAGAAGAAGGTAATACCACTTATATTTACTTCCGTTTCTTCGATTAGCAATTCAAATTAACGACAAAAGAACTTAGTGTTGCTCTAGGCTTTGATAAAAAGTGCTTGTTAGATCCGAGTATGTTGGCTAAAACTTATAAATATGATCGGACCACTTGGTGGAACGAAATTTCTGAGGAACTTGTGAGTAGCAAGAATAGCATAGTTTCTATCCATCACCCTACTCTCAGGATGTTAGCAAAGTGGATTGGTATGGTGGTGCTCCCGCGCTCCGATCTACGCCTTTGCAGTCTCCCCGTGCTACAGTATCTCTTTGCGTTGGCAAAGAAGATAAAGCTCTCCCCAGTCATGAGCATGCTTGCTCACTAGCAGAAGATGATTGCCGGCAGGAGACCCATTGATATCACCACCTTGGTCACGCGTATTGCTACGCATGTCAAGGCGCTGGACAATGCCCAGGTCACCTACTTGCCATGGGGGGAAGAGTACCAACTTCGGGTAGGTGTGGAACATTTTGTGCAGGGACACATGATGCGTGAGGGGCCAGGTAACTCGCTATTTATGACTTACCCCGGGTATGATAGAGAGGTCGAGCTGCCATGCCCGAGACTCTCTCTCCACTCGGTGAAGAGCTATCTCTTGCAGATGCAGAAAAAGGAGCCAGCTCATCACAGCGTCGCCGGCACAACAACTCGGCGACAGACACGATCGAGCACTCAGCAGCAAGAACAAGCAGGGCCCTCTCACCATGCTGGAACCTCCCACATGAGCTTCGAAGAAACATATGAGTATTATACTCAGGGAGGAACGAGCACTGCTGGAGGAACGTCCGAACAAGGTGCAGCCCAAGAACCCTACTACCCCCAAGGTATGCAGGATCCTTATGGTCCACAGGTTGGTCCGTCGAGCTCAGCACGCTATGGGTACGAGAACCCAGTCATGCATGGGATCACTGATCTCACGACTCTGGTCAACACCATGGGGCAGCAGCAGGACCAGCTCAGCATTGACCTCGCACACAACACCAAGCTCACCTAGCAAAACTGGAGTATGAACAGCTCTCTACTCCATGACACCAGCAGCATCTTTGCCCACTTAGGCCTCGGCCAGCATCGGCATCCACCACAGCAGCCTCAGCATCCACCACAGCAGCACTACCCATATCCTCCTTACCCATATCCGCCGCAGCAGCAGCACGACCCTCAGCAATAGCCACATCCACAACAGTACTATCCGCACCCGCCGCAATACTATCCATACCCACCATACCCATACCAGCAGCCACCACAGGACCCAAGCCAGCAAAACTAAGCTTCATTGAAGCTTGGGGGAGCACCCAGGATTGTGCTTCATCGAAGCTTGGGGGAGTACCCACGTAAGTCGTCCAACCCATCCTTTTCGTTTCGAGTCGCCATGCTAAAAAAATAAATAAATAAATAAAATGAACACCTAACTTATATGTGTGGAAATCCATGCAAACTCTACCTTCAGAAATGATGAATAGTTGCTCTGTTCATGTTCTGCTAGTGGCTCGTTTATAGCTTGTTACTCGCTTAGTACTTGATCTTGCTGGTAAACCCTATTTTGGATTTGTGGGAGCACGAACATGATTTCCATGCCTAAGTTGTTGGGAAAATTTGATTTAGTGAAACTGGAATAGAACTGCATGCTCTAGTAGGGAGCCTCTCGGAATTTCTTTGAAAATGAATACATGGTAAAGAGTTCCCCTTTGGTTTAAATGTCCTATCCAGAGCCATAAAATGTTTACCGCCATTTTAAGCTACATATGCTATCTTGAGTTGCTTTGAGCCTTGTCAAACAGTGAGTTCGTCCGAGGAAAGGTACCTGTCATCTACCGATCTTTCTCCTTTGCGTACCCATTATTTTGCTAGCCTCAAAAGTCATCTGGCCTGTCGATCACCTACTCCAAGTATCGACATCCACTTCGCCAGATATCACATCCATACCTCGGCCTAAAATCTCCACCGTGAACCCATTCATGAAAGGTCTATGCATTTTGTCACTCCGCTCACGTATCCATCTACATCATGAGAGTATGGGCTATTCATAAAAAAAGAGTATGAGAAAAGAAAGAAAAGATGAAAAGAGATAGAACCCATACTCTCAAAAAATCAAAAGAGCTCAGGAGTGCAAATTAAAGACCCAAATGATTCCAAGTGTGAGTCCATTCTCCTCCTCTCCCCTGGAAATTACATATTCCACAAGATCGGATTTTGATCGGGTATCTACCTCCTTCGAACCACTCTTCAGCTCGGCAATAAAGGTAACCAAGGTATGTGATACATCTCCTACCCCTAAGCTCCACATATCAACCTTAGAAGCAGGAAGAAAATGGTCAAGTTCCGACCATGGTGAGAATTATACACCTTGAGCGATCTTGAGAGTACCACTGGGGAACCTCAAAACCATTCTTTTGAAAAACTATCAAAACTCCGAGAAGGAGCCTGAACCGGTAGCAGAGAAACTCGGGTGGAACTGTTTAGTTTCTCAACCGCTCAAGGCGAGGGATGAATTGTGACTAAGCCCCACACTCCAAACCAAGGTATGATCAACATCCTCAGGTACATACGAGTATGAGTAATTTGCTATGCACAAGGTACCTGCAGGGGGTGGACATTGATGCAACTCCTGATCTGCCGAGCCTAAGTATTAAGCCTTGCTCGAGGACGAGCAAGGGTTTAAGCTTGGGGGCGTGTTGACGGTAGTTATTCGACCATCGTCTGTCAACATCTTGAGAATAATTCAGAGTTTTGCATTATGTTCCATGCATACTTTATTTCAACTAATAAAATTCCACAAGTTTTGGATGAGTTATCTATGCAGGAGCAAGTGTACCAAAAATGAGCTAGTTTGGGAGAAATTCTAGGCCGGCCGGCCTGGTCCTCCCTCTTTTGGCCACGTGATCGATCCAAAAGTTAACAAACACACTCAGAAGGAGTTCTCCATTCACTTCAGTGTAGAGTTAGGTTTAGTAGCCTCGGAGTTAGAGTCAAGTCGAGCTTATCTCGGGATTCTGGAGTCATCCTCGGAAGTCTGGTATAAGCTCTTGTATCCTTCCTTTGATATTATCAATATAAGTTATCTTCTTTAACTTATCGAGTCAGCTTTTACCTTCCGCTTTTATTTATTTATTTCCAAGCTTTTGCTTGTGTGCGGAAGCTCTATCCTTTACCTTAGAGTTTGTTCTAGTCTTAGTCTATCGGGACCTTATCTTGCGGGTTTTCTCACCCGGACTAGGGGGCTCAAGTCAGTTCCCTAGGTTGAGGGGGGTTTCTCTTGTAGGCCACAGGGGAAATCCTAATATCGAGTGCAGACATGGTGTTTGGCTTAGTGTTAGCTAGAAAGTGTGATCCACCCCACGGAAGTGATGTGGTAGGCGGCAGGTGATATCAGTCTTTTAGGTGATGTGATGCTTCGGGCTAAATCAATTTATTGGACTAGATACAATGTGGATATCGGGGTATGTTTGACATTGTCATCGCTAGCTAAAAAAATAAGTGACAGCCCTATCCGTCCCTTGTAGTCCACCACGTTCGGGTGTTTTCATAGCAGTAGATCGTTGGCCGAGTTGGATCCCCCATTTCTCCCTCAGTCTGTGGTCCTTCCGCCCCAGCCGCCGAAGTAAGCTCTGTTCTCCCGACAGCTAGGTTGGTTCAGGTTTAGGTTAGAGAGGCTAGCTCGTTAGTTTAGAAGTGTTTTAGGAGTCTTTCTCACTCGTTGTCCTCCCAGCTACTTACCGCTCTAAGGTAGAGTCTCTTGTGTGTCATTCGGTCATTGCCTGACCATTTATGCTATCTATTTATCTTGCTTACCCCCGCTATCTAGCTAGTCATTATCCCTAATAAAGTTTACCATCCATTCAATTGATACTCTTTAGACCATAACACTTCCCCGTGGAAATTCGATACCCTGGAATACTCCAAGGTGAGTGCTACAACGGTGTATTCTATGCGCTTACGGAATATCTATTCTATTGGGCATAATAAACACCAACACCTACGTGGCGGCCATGCTGTATCCTTGGCCCTGTGAGCATGGCCGCGTGGAACCGCTGGTGGTTTTGATGTCTGCCACGACCCGAGCATGGATGAGGATGGGACGGAGGGCGAGGGATCCTCCTTTTGACCAGTGGTAGCTTTCGTGGTCCTTTGGGAATCTTTGGCTCCTGCTTCGCCTGACCGACCGGCCTATAAAAGGCAAGGCAGCCAGGGCTTCTTCTTCCCTCATTAGCCATGCGCCCTCCAGCCCTTCTTCCGTCTCCCGCAGACCTGGGGGGTCTGCCTCCGTAGGCCTCTCCCTTAGCAGGCGCTCTGCCATTAGTAGAGCATCCAAGGAGCCCCGGCGCGGCTGGTTCTCCTCCTCCCCAGCGTAGTTGAGTTGGACCGAAGAGGCTTCGCGGTCCCGGGGAGCCGCAGCGTGATTGGAGCGTTGAGGAGGCAGCTCTTCGGCGGGCTTGGCGTCGTCCCGGGGAACTCCCCCTTCCTTCCTTCTCCCTCTCCCCCGAGCGTAGTTGAGAGGGACCGAAGGAGGGGCTTGTTTCCCGGGAAGTCCATGGCAGCCGCCCGGGGGTTCTATATCCTCAGAATCCCCGGCGAGCGGTTGCTGCTGGGACTGCCGCTGGCCCCTTTGGCGGTTCTTCATCCTTCTTGTTGGAGGGGTAGTGGTCACGCCGGGGCCGGCGGTCCCTTGCCGTCGCCGACGAGCTGTAACATCCCGGGATGGCCTGGGCCTTGATATCCCTAGATGTTGCTGCTGCTGGTACCGGGTGGAGGGCTTGCAGTCCTTTTCATCCTCCCCAGTGCCAGCAATTGCTTCTTCGGGTGCTGCCTTCGTGTGACGTCATGCTCCTCTGGCCGGTGTTGAGGTTGTCGGGTCGGGACCCGATGGCCTGAGCACGGCCCCGACGAGAGTGCACTGTTGCTCTGGGAAATAGTGGTGGTTTAAGCTGTTGGAAGGCGAGGCTTCCTAGCTTTTTCTCCACCCCACGCATCCCGAGCTGCAGAGTGATCTCGCCTTTCCCCTTTCTCCGCTCACGGTTGGTGTGCGAGGGGCTTCGGTCGCTGATTCACCTGAGTGGGGTCAGCGAGTGTTGATCCCTCTTCGCTTGTAGGCCGTGAATGTGACGCAGGAGCGTTGTCGCTGCCCGCGGAGATGGCGTCCGCGCTGACCGTGGCGTGGAACCTCCTCATGGGGGTGCGGAGGTAGGCTTGGTCCCGATCATGGTTGCCGGTGTTGGCTCCTTTCCAACCCCATCGGTCGGTCTTTGCCTTCTTCCCCGCTTGTACCTGGGGGATTCCTCGCGGCAGCTTCAAGTATCCATGCCGTGGTCGTCAGGCTGCCACGGCCGGTGTAACTTTTGCTTGTACCTGTGTACTTGTACCAAGAAATATATGAAGTTTCCTTTTTCGGGACCCCGGGATGCCAGGGCCCCGACCAGTAAGTGGCCTTTGAGTGTGGAAAACATATTCCTTAGTTTTTGTTCATGCTCAGACTTCTACTCCGGGATGGGCCATTGCGTATTGGTCGAGGCCCCTTGTCGAGACGAGCGTGTGGTGGCGAGCGTGTAGGGTTCCCGGAAGGCAACTGATCCCAGGGTCCGGGGACCAAGCAGGGAGTCGGAGTTGTCCGGGAAGAGCCTGTTTAGCACCCAGCCGACAGTTCGCTGTTCGAGCAAGTTCGCTCTTTTCATGACGCATGCCAAACATCCGTTGGAGAGAAAAAATCTTTCGCGGGAAAAGGTTTCAAAATTCACAAGGAAACTGAATCAAAAGATAACTATGCGTATGGAAGCCCCCGGCCAAGTACTGCACGGAAGCGGGTCCGCGGGGTACTTGGCCCTCTTGCCGGAGCATTAGGACCCCCACACCCAAGTAAAAAATTTCAAAAATTCGTGCAAAAGATGCCTCAAATTGAATTATTGCAAATGGAAGAGTGTTTGTATATAGGTGGGAGCCCCCGGCCAAGTACTGCGTGGAAGCAGGTCTATGGAGTACTTGGTCATCATGCCGAGACATTAGGACCCCTCCTATCTACTGATAGAACTTACAGAGATGTTCAATGTTCCAGACGTTGGGTACTTGCATCCCATCCTTGTCAATGAGCCTGAACACCCCGGTCCGGCGTTCCTCGGTGATGCGGAAAGGACCTTCCCACATGGGGGAGAGCTTGCTTTTTCCCTCGCGTGACTGGAACCGGCAGAGGACCAGATCTCCGAATTGGATGGTTCTTGGTTGTACGTGGCACTGGTGGCAGCTGTGGAGGGCTTGCTGATAGCGAGCAGCCCGGAGTGCCACCCTACACCGAACTGAGGTAGAGGATGTCTTGCTGCCGTAGGCGATCTTGATCTTCTTCGTTGTAGGCCCGTACACGCGGGCTTCCTAGTGTCACCTCGGCTGGGAGGACCGCTTCGACACCGTAGACGAGGAAGAAAGGCGTTTTGCCGGTAGCTAACGGTGGTGTAGAACCGCAAGCGGGGATTCGTGAAACCCCCGTTTAGAGATTTGGCCAAGGGCTGAACACGCTGGCCCCCTTGGACAGCACGTATAGTAAGCACAGAGAGATTTTTACCCAGGTTTAGACCTCTCGGAGGATAACAACCCTATGTCCTGCTTTTTCTATATCTTTTGTAGAGAGGATGAATTGGTAAGTACATGGAGCCGAGCTCGTTCATGAGCTCGGCAGTTTTTCTTTCGGGGCTGGAGCCTCCCCTCTCCCTCTCTGGATCTCTTTCTTTTTATAATATGGTCTACATGTGTAAGGCGGTACCCAGAAAGCAGGTGATGCATCCTTGTCAAGGGCACACGTCCTTCATGCACCCTACTACTTGCGCCACCTCCTCCCTCCTTGGAGTGCATGCGTCATGCATGACGTGGGGCTTCTTAAATGCTTTGTCGGGTGCATGCATCAAGCATGCATGCAAGCATGACTCCTTCACTGGCTTTGCAACTTGCGTGTGCACCTGCGTGTGGCACAAGCCCACCTAGTGTTGGAGCCCGTGCCCAAGTAGATCAGAGAGAGGGAGGCGTCTGTTTTATTGTTTTGTCCTTCGGACTGTCGTGGCTAGGATCATTTAATGCACCTAGGTTGTTAGCTGCTAAAATATTGCCTTCGGAGCGAAGGCAGCTCGTCTACTGCTCCATGGTCCCACCACAGTGCCGTCCCGGGGTGCCGAGCTGCACCCCAGGGTCCTTTAACAGTGTCATCCCGGGATGCCAAGCTACGCCTCGGGGTCCTTCGGGGCGCCGAGCTGCACCCCGAGTCATGGGGGTTATCTGGGCCCATTTCGCAGGCCACCCCTTCATGTATTGCGGCAGTCGGGTGTCTCCACGAATTGTCTGCCTAGGGGACCCCCATTCTCTTGAAGCCGACAGTAGCCCAGGGCCCACGTTTGATCGGAGACCCTGAAGATCGAGTGTGGGGCCAATTTTCTCCTGTAGTGGACGACGCCTCGAATGCCATTCCTTTTTTAGTACAACTGGGATCAGCTCTCTCACCGGTGTCCGCCACTGGAGTGGGCTCGACGTAGCTAGGGTTGACTTTGTGCGACCGGAGTCGGCTTTGTGCGATAAGAGTCAGCTTATGCTGCCAGAGCCGTGCGGAGTGACCAGAGCTATCGGAGCCCTGCAGGGCGACCGGCTTTGCTGTCGGAGCGGGCTTTGGTGCGACTGGAGTTGGCTTAATACGACCGGAGTCGGCTTAGTGCAACCGGAGTTGACTTAATGTGACCGGAGTCAGCTTACGCTGCCGGAGCCCTGCGGGGCGACCAGAGCTACCGGAGCCTTGCTGGGTGACCGACTTTGTCGTCGTAGCGGGCTTTGGTGCGACCGGAGTTGGCTTAGTGCGACCAGAGTCGACTTAATGCGACTGGAGTTGGCTTAGTGCGACCGGATGAAAGGAATCGGTGCTCGTAGCCTAAGAGGGGGAGGGGCTGAATTAGGCAAACTTAAAACCTTAACCTATGGCTCAATCTAGTTTGCACAAAACTTAAACTAAAATATGCTATCTAGATGTGCAACTACGGTTCTTTTAGTGTGAAAATCTCATTCCAAAGAGTTTTGCAATCTATAGCCAAACCTAGCAAGATACTACACTAAGAAAGTAAAGGCACACAAGTTGCAATATGAAATGTGGAAGCTTAAGAGTAAAGGATGAGGGGAAGCAAACTCTCGACACGAAGATTTATCCCGTGGTTCAGTTAGGCACAAAGCCACTCCTACATCCACGTTGTTGAAGCACTCACAAAGAGTATTGCTTCCCGGCAACCAATTCTCTTCCGGCACTCTTCTTGACTTGCCACCAAGGCTATGTCAAGTCACCACGATCACCTTGATCCCACTTTCCACTAAGGAGCTTCTCCACTAAGGAAGGGGGTCTCCACGTCCGCCGCACAAAGCCGTCATTGCCACTCCACACCAAGTCGGAGGGTCGAAGACTTGCCGGCGAGCCACCAATGCTCCAAGGGGCCAGCGCACCAAGATACAACTTGTAGTTCACTTCTAGAACCAGCACACAAGGTACAAACCTTGCTCTCTCACTCTCTTAAGAGCTAAACCTAGCACTAACTCTCACAAAGCTTGTGCTAAACCTAAAGATGTGATCAATATGCTCTTGGGTGGCTCGGAGGTGTTCTCTGATGTATGGGGTACCTCAAGACTCGAGCAACCTCAAATGACCCAGGTTGAGGCATATATATAGGCCACCAACTCGAAGTAGCCGTTACTAGCCGTTTTTTCCTTTTCTGCACAAAGCATCGGTTAAACCGACCAGGAGTGTCGGTTCAACCGGTCACACTGGCATGCATGCCGACCGTTGAATTCCCAACGTCTCTTCTGCTGGTTTCATTTGCACCAACGCCTTCTTTGGTACCGTCGGTTCAACCGATCGTGAAGAGGATATCTGAGCTTGGTTGCATAGCTCTCTGATCCAACTGTCAATGCACTGATGCTAGGTGTGTCGGTTTAATCGGTTGTGAAGAGAAGAGCTGACCCTGGTTGCATAGCTCTCTGATGCAACTGGCAATGTATCGACGCCATAGAAATGGACCCGTCGGTTCAACCGACTGTGAAGAAGTTGTCTTCACAAGTTCACCATGTTAAATCCAATTGCACCGACCCGTGCAAATTTGATGCCGTCGGTTTAACCGACCCGTTGACTGGTTCTACCACTTGTCCAAATCGTCGTTGAGATCATTTGTGTCTTAGAGATGATTTGGACTATCTTGGAGATAGTTTGGACTCCATCCATGGAACCTAAAAATCCTACAAACTTGAGCTCATAAACTCGTTAGTCCCAACGATCATGTTGTCACTCAATCACCAAAATCACAATATGGCCTAATGGGGCCATTTGTCTTACACTAGAGTCGACTTAGTGCGATCGAAGTCGGCTTACGCTGCCGAAGCCTTGCGGGGCGACCGGAGCTACTGGAGCCCTGCAGGGCGTCCGACTTTGCCGTCGGAGCGGGCTTTCGTGCGACCGGAGTCGGCTTAGTGCGACCGGAGTCGACATAATGTGACCGGAGTCGGCTTATGCTGCCGGAGCCCTGCGGGGCGACCGGAGGTACCGGAGCCCTGCAGGGCGTCCGGCTTTGCCGTCGGAGCGGGCTTTGGTGCGACCAGAGTCGGCTTAGCGCGACCGGAGTTGACTTACGCTGCCGGAGCCCTGCGGGGCGACCGGAGCCCTGCAGGGCGACGGGCTTTGCCATCGGAGCGGGCTTTTGTGCGATCGGAGTCGGCTTAATGTGACTGGAGTCGGCTTAGTGCCGCCGGAGCGGGTTTAGTGCGACCGAAGTCGACTTTGGTTAGAAATTTTAGAATTGACTTTTCACGTAGAATGCAACTTACAGTGTAAGGTCGCTGCCATCGTGTTGCGTTTCCATTGCTTAGCATCGCCGTTGCTGTTGTCGTTGTTGCGCAAGGTCGAAGTGCTGCGTGGGCTCAGAAATTTTCGCGGAGGGCTTCACCGCACGTCTCCGGGCCTTTCCCGGCAATCCGGGGCCACAGCCGGCATGGTGCTCACTCCCCGGAAGAGGTGCTTGGTCGCGTTGGTCGCGTTGGTTGGTTGACTCCGGGGGTGGCCCGCTGGGAGCTTGGGCCTCCGAGGTTCCCGGGACGACTTGCATGGTCTTCGGCAAGGACATCTCCCGCGGGAAGCCCCCGGGCTCGGGGTTGCGTGGGCAAAGCGGCTGCCCACGTGTTCCCGGGATGGCAATAGTGCCTGGGGCTCAAGGGGGGCACGCGTCCAGACATCTCGGGAGTCGCGGCGCGCTTGCGTCGCGATCGGTCCTCACGCGCGCTGATGCTCACACCTGCCTTTATTGCGACAGCCAGAGAAGCGAGCGGCGCGCGTGGCCGCAGTGGGCAGGAGCTCTCGTTGCAGCCCGGGCAGCTCACGGTACGGTAGCGCGAGGTGGTCGAGGCCGGGAGGTGGAGTGCCTCACGAGGTGCTAGTGACGCCGCGTGAGGCAGATCTCGGGGGGCTTCAGCCAGCTCGTGGCCCTCTGCGCCGCACCATGCCGGGCGATCGTGCATCGGGGTACCGTACTTGTCGCAGCCCGGGGCATCCCGCCAGAGGCTGCGGCTTCGGGGAAGCGGAGCACCTTGTCAACTCGGGATGTCCGAGTGCCTTGCCACGCCAGGGCGTTCCTGGTCGTCCGGGGTCGACGACACGTCCTAGTGTCGAGTCGGGAGTGCCTCGCACACTCGACACGAGATGTCCGCGCCGAGCGAGGAGTGTCCCGGAGCAGGCATGCGCTCGGATCGTTGTGGAGCCCCCGGCACTGCCTGCCAGCACTGGTCTCTACGCCCTGCTAGTGCCCGGGGCAGCTACGGTGCATGCACCCCGGAGGCGGCCACGTACCTACGCCCCGGGGTGACCCAGCGCACGCGGTCTGTGCCGGAGCACATGGGGGCAGCCTGACGCACAGTTGATTGGAGTAGCCAGCAGCACGTACTTCCCGTGCGGATTGTGCGGCTAATTCATCCTGCAAAAACAGCATGGAAGGAGGCGGCAAGACACGGGTGGCCAGTCCACCCGTCTCTTTACTGCAAGCACTAGAAAAGCATGTAAATAAGCCTTGCCAGCAAATAGTGCTAGCGGCTAGCATTACTAGCACGACGTGCCTTTTCATGATACGGGGTATCAATCAACAAATCAGCATAGACTGGAGGATATTTGCATGTGAGACATTTAAGCAAATGTCCACAGGGGGGTTTCGTGAATTAAAAACAATGTGTGTGAACCTGCGTTGGTGAGCAGGTTGCGGGGTTGGATGTATGTCCCGCGTGAAATCTTGACTCGCCTCGCGGGGTGCAGCGCAGCAGAGCTCACCGGAAACGCTGGGAAGGACGACACAACGTTACAGCCCTCTACCTAGCGCGCGGTGGGTGAGTACCACCGAGCCTGCCTCTAACACTCAATCCCACGGCTCGGTCGATCAGAGATTCAGAGGACGTACGTCGTGGTATGCATTCGTGCATCAGTGCGAGACGGTGGCGTTGCCTTGACCTACGACGACGTTTACGCGTGTCGGTGACTCGCCACCGGACGCGCCGCGCCGGTGGAATATGCGCGACGCCAACAGCGGGGGCTCGCCGCGTGCGCGTGGGGGCACCAAGAACCGTACCGCCGAGAGCAAGATTTCTGGTTCTGCGGCCGCCGACCAACCCCGTGTCGGCGTGTGGCCGACTGCGCGGACGGACCGGGCGGACGGCGACAACGACCCACCGGCCGCTGGCTACCCCCGCGCGGCGCGCGTGCGGCCGAGGGAAAGAAAGCGGCGTGGACGCGTCCCGCTCCTACCGCGGGCGGGGTGGCGGTGTCTGCGTGTCGCGACCGGCTGTTCCGGTGCGGCCGCAGCTGCCCGCGGCGCCGCACGAGCCGGGGGGGTGGGGGGGGGGGGGGGGGGGGAGGGGGGCGGGGGCGGAAGCTTCAGGCAGGGGCGCACTAGCCGCCGGGCGACGAGTCTGGATGGATGCCCGCGGCCGGCGACGGCAACGTCGGATGCCACGGACGCAGCGCGTGCACTCGTCGGCCACGTGGGCTTCACCCGGGCAGGACTCGGACGACTTCGGCCTCATGGGCCGCCGCATGGCCTCTGTCGACCGGCCGAAACATACAAGGCCAACTTTTTAGGCCGATCGCCGTGTCGTCGTCCCGTCCGGTCAGCGGGGACGGTCGACGGACATCTGGTCCAGGCCCAGTGCAACGCTGATGCTCTCCACCTTCCTTTCCAGGCAGAGACTAGAGAGAGATCCACTACATGCAGCAGCTCATCAGGTATCCGGCCGGAGCTGTCACTCGAAACCGATGGGCGATGGCTCCGGCATCGACGGACGGACACCGGCTCGTCGGCACAGCCCGATGGATCCCCACGTCCTGCTTTTGGTGCTAATCCACCGTCATCGCACTTTATCTCTTCTATCTGCCTATCGCCTCTTATCTCCCGGTCATTTGCCTTTCCCGGCGGATAAAAAGAGCCAGCACCACCAGTCCACCACCCTTTTCTTTCCCCCATCTGAATGCTGCTGAATGGGCGCTGTTAGTTTGTGTACGATCTATCGATTCATCGCTGCTTTTGTGGCCTTGATCTGCATACCTGAGATGTTGATCAAAAGCTTTTTTTTTTAAAAAAAAGAGAAATGTTGATCAAAAGTACTGCCACCTTTTTATCTCTCTATCCATCCATCCATGGCAACTTTCACGCGTGTTTTGCCTTCTCGGTCGATCTTCTAGGACCTGCCGCAAATAAACTAACGACCACGACGGCGAAAATAAAAGCTAGCTAGGTGCATTTGGCACACTACATGTCCAAACAGTCTATTAAATCACCAGACTTTGCTGCTGATCTGACCCATGGTGGCTATGGCTTCCACTTTTCGTCTCTCTCCCTCCTGTGATGCGCCGTCATCGTACGCGTCCAGCGCTCCATGACTGTTTGTTGGGGGTCAGGCATAACCTTTCGGAACCCGTCTATTAAATCACCAGATGATTTAGGGCACACGTAACATCGAAGGTTTCCTTGGTGCTCTTCTCTAATGGCGAGGGCTATTGCTCTCTGTTACAAATTTGTCTTATCGATTTGCCGAGGCTTTTGTAGCATAATTTGGACATTTTTCATGAGGGAAAATCAATTGGCAACTAGAAGACCAACCTACATTTCTCAACCAAAAGACCATCAACTACTTGGTAAATAACTCTCAAGGCAGTGCAACCAGCTTTGCAACAGACTTTGACCTTTCACCGCTAGAATAACTCACATACGTACCGGTCATATGGCAGGCTTTGTACCGGCTGCAGCAGTCGGTACAGCTTGGCCGGTACTAAATGGTGTGTTATTTAGTACCGGTCACTGCGACCAGTAATAAACGCGCCACCCAGGAAAAATAAGAAAAATACAACGAACCCCCCAGGAGGCCGCCGCACACGCGCATCGTCGCAAGTCACAAGTCACGCACACGCACACGCGCCAGCTGACGGTGGGTGAGTACCACCAGCATGGATTCGTGGGATTCCTTACCATCCCACCTACGCATCACATATGACTAAGTGGAAGATATTTTCCTTTTAAAGTAACCCGTGGAGGATCATTTAGTACCGGACCAAGATAGTGGCCGGTACTAAATATCACATTTTAGTACCGGTTGGTGTTGTTGACCGGTACTAAATGACCGCGCCACTTTAGTACCGGGCCAAAACACCAGCCGGTACTAAAATGCGACATTTAGTACCGGCTGGTGTCTTGGCCCGGTACTAAAATGGCTCTGGGAGTTTCTAAATTTGGACCCGGTACTAAAATGGCTCCAAAACAACTTTAGTACCGGACCAAAAGTTGACCGATAATAACTAAATAGATGAAAGCTCATTTTTTCTAGCAGTGTTCGTGACTTATTAAATGAGGCCAATGATGCCTAGTTCATATATAGAAAACATATATACAGAATAATGAAAGGACATCGAGATTCGAGAGATACATATATCTTATAAATGATGGTTATGGAACAGTACATGTCAACTCAAGCACAAACTCTTTTTCTAGCAGCTGCTAAAAGACAGACTTGCCTTAAGGGGAATGCTCAGAAGAAAAAACATGACCTTAGATGATTACAGCTGCATCTGCTGTACTTGAACCGAATATGAGACAACTGAATATCTCTTCCTCCACTGTACTTTTGCACAATAATATTGTCGGAATATCTCTCTGCATATACATCCCAATATATCTCCAATACAAATACTTCCTTAAGTCACAACTTGGCGAGCCTTTTCTTTTCATAGAGATTATTGTTCTCATGTCCTGGGCTATCTGGAAAACAAGAAATGATTTTATCTTTCAGCAAAAAGGTCCCATCAGTATCTTCAGCTGCCTTTTTCAAGTATGAATTTGTCATGATTATTCACAGAGCAAAGAAGAAATATTTACCTTCGATTATAGAATGGCTAAATAGTGTGTTGTAACTCTTTTTTTTCTTTTGGTGTTCTTGCCGTAAAATCTTTTTTACCTTTTTATTATATAACCACTAGGAGATCAAACCCCTCCTGTTTCCCTTAAAAAAACTTTCAGGGATTCGCATAGTCAGGCTAAAAACCCTTGTTAATTAGAAACAAAATATAAAGAAGACCAATAACTACCATCCATTCTTTTAAAAAAAATCTCGTGAAAATCATGGAAATCTTTACGAAGTTTAGCCCTGAGAAAAAGATCGATGGCAGTGGTGTAGCAATTGTTGTTTTCACGGTGCCATGTTGGCCGATTGACCAGTCTTGCTAGCTCGACTGATGCTCCATTGACGCGGAAAATGATGGGGAAAATGAAAGTCTCGATCAATTCCGATGGCTAGATAGATCGATCGGATGCGGGCCATATGAGTGCATGCTGAGATAAGCCTGGCTCGCACTCGCAGTTGCTGCTTCATGCCGGCGCGCCCACCTAACCATGGATCGTCGTCTTCCTCTAGCTCCCTCCAGGTGCAATTTGCTGCCCCTGAAAAGTTTATCCATATATTCTTTTTGAAAGAACAAGTTGATCCATATATCGGTATATCCAGGACTGGCGATCTGCAGCCCCACATTGCAGATTACATCCACAGTCTAAGGCAAGGACCTCCTTTTTTGCCTCTTTTGTTACCCAGATGTATCTTGATATCTAGCTTGGTTTTAATATAGTTGAGTGGGAGCTAAGATTGCAGTGGTCTAATCCTAGTAGATGCCAAATCAATCTCATTAGCTTTTTGTACGGCGTGCACATCCTACGTAACTTATCTTATCCCTCCTGCTTTTGCATAATTTTCTATATGGTTAGTTGCTAAAAGTTATGAATTGAGCGTAGCTCTACCAGTAAGATTTCTTGTGGTGGAATCTATCCATCCGGATTAGAGTTTTCCACTTGTAAGTGCTAGTATTTTTCTAGATTTATTCTAGGATTTAACCAGCGCTATTCTTTTAGTGCGAGGCGACATGCCTGTAAACATCGAGTCGCTTGATCGGTCAGCTCAGTCTTCCAGAAGTGAACATCTGCATCTGTACTGTATTTTATAAAAAAAAAAAGATAACTAATCAAGGTACTTTGAGAGGGCAGATGGAAGTTTAGTTCATTCCTTCTGCTGCAAATTCATATTTCATTATATGAAAATATCAACTATTTTTTTAAATACTATATATATGTGCATTATTATTCTGTTTTCGTGTGAAAACTTTTATGTCAGTTGACTTTATGCAATTGAAAATCCTGGTTACCAAGTTGGACTAATTAACATAGCCATGCACCCATGCCCTTAGGGCCAGTATGAATGGGCTTGGATCAGGCTGGGTCCTAGACCATCCTTGCAAGTTATGGCCCAATAGTACTATTGCCCACCCGATCTTGCTCGTCACAACAATGATTTATATATGACCCTACTGATCTGGTCAACTATATATTGAAATGGTTCCTCAAAAAACTATAGACATGGTAGATTAATTGGTGATCTATTCAAATTTCGTAGGTGGTTACAAGGTTGCTAAGTTAGATGTGTATATTAGTGTCGTCCAATAATAGACAGTCTCATATATTGTCACATGAAAGGACATAACAGACAACCTCAACTATACGTACTATAGGTTATGAGACAACTGAATTATAGCAATATACTTGCCCTTACATACTAAGTAGTCTAACCTACCATAGAACAAATAGTTTTTTTTGAAGCGGCCCTACCATGGAACAAATATAGGACAGTCGTTACAAAGAGGACCCCGGGGTAATCTTTGGTAAAGTTCCCTTTTTCAGTTTCTAACCAAGATATGTGCTGCCCGCAAGTGGCCAAGATTACAATACATTTTTTTTATGTTCACTCAAAATCTGTAGAACAAGAAAAGATGAGTATGACTATTAGGGGAAATAAAAACAACACAAATTCAGTTTGTTTGTTTGCTTGCTATATACTCCCTCTGTTCCAAATTGTAGGTTATTTTAGCAAAACTAGATACATATATTTTACTATACACTTAGATATATGCTATGTTTAGATACATAACAAAAACTATATATATCTAGATTTGCCAATACGACCTACAATGTAGAACAAAAGGAGTATAAAACAAAAGGACGCAAACAAGCATGTCAAGAATTATTTTTTTCCATATCTATATAAATGTAAAAAGTATATTTCACTCATTACCATAGTTCTGTTCCAAGAATTATCAAAACTAAATTGGGCTAGTACCACATCTTCCTTTGTTGGATTAAGTGGAACAACATCAGATGGTACATTAACCGCCAAATCTTCAACTTAGGAAGTATCTACTAGAATTTCATCTTTCAAAGTATTTACTTTATCTTTAAACAAACTAGACCACATAGAACGAAGAGGAACCACATGATTCTTATTCGATGGAGGATGCTTTGGTTGATATCTTGAACTTCCAAGGTATCTGATAAAGTATTTGAGGAATCTTTAGCAATCAAAGTTTCCGACGCTTCATTAGATTTCATAGAAGCCAACTCTTGTTGAATGTTGTCCAAGCGACGGTCACCAACTATCTGGGCATATAACTTTCCACCACCAATGACTTCAGCTACAATAACCTTAAAAGTGAAGCAAATTAATTAGAACATTTTGTAGTGCATATGTCTCCGAGTTCAACAAGAAAAGTTTCTAGAGTAGACAAACCTTGAAAGTTTCTTTTCCATTTTGTCCAGTCAATGATCTTTGGGGAATCACTTCTGCTTTATGGTAATTCTCAAAATAGAACTGTTATAGTTACTTAACATTCCATGTTTTTACAATAAAAAGAAAATCACATCACCTTAAAGTTTTTCTGTGTGCATACATTTTTTACCCTTATGAGAGTTTGGGCATCTAAGATTCTGTCAAGTCCAAAAGAACTAAGCTTGGCTAGGCTCGCTTCAAGAAGAACATAAGACATGCATATTCTTCTTGAACTCCCATAAAGAACTGAAGAATGTCCCAATCCTATCCAGAGCTTAAATCTCAATCTACATAGGCATTTAACATCCTTTTAGAAAAATGTAAAGAGCTAAAAAATTAAAAATGGGTAGGAATGGCATACCTCTACATCACGTTGGAGTATTGTTCTCCTCATTAGAGCAATGGCATCATTTGAGTAGGGCTCATTTTTACTAGGGCACCGAACACAGGAGAATGAATAGACAATGGTTCTTGTTTCATTAGGTATTGTAGGTTTGAAGCGACGCCCATTGAAAATGTACAACAACAGAGTGCCATCTATTTTGCTGTAACAAGTTGAAAAAAATGTTTCACCTTCTTTGCAGGAACCTAAGAATATGATAAATTAAAATAAACCGCTAAATAGAGGGGGAAAATGATTGAATCAAATGATTTCTTGAGTGGGAGGAAATCCTAATTGTTGTCAAATCATTCATAGGAGTCATAGGATAATCCTTTTCAGCACATGAATAAGCTGCCAAGAGTGCATCATAGTGGTGTGACCTCTCCTCGTAGTCCCAGTTTCTTGTGATATCAGCAAATCCTCATGAAAGCAAGAGCTCAGCGACATTGGCACTAAGTAGGTTGCCAGAGCTACCAACTTGTGAGGGTAAAAAAATATAACCTTAATCCAAAATTCTGGTGCCAACTATGTTGGTTTCGTCTGCAGTAACTTGTCCATTTGAACTGTTCATTCTCCTAGAGTACTCCATTGAGACATGAACATGAACATTGTAAAACAATCAAATGCTAAGATCAATTTTAAAGGGAATTTATATGTTTATGAGCAATGACTAGTATAATAGCCGTGTGCGCAAAAATTCCTTAGATGCACGAGAAAAATGTTCAATCATTTTGCTTTCTCCAAATGAATTTACCAATTTAGGAGGTCTGATGCTAGAAAGATTTACAGGCCACTCTGGAAAAGGACTTCCAACAGGTAAAATATCATTAGCAGCTAAACAGATGTTATCTGCAACTAAACAGATGTAACAGGTCACATGAGTCTTACTGAAAATGATTATATAATATGTTATCTACAATTGTTGATAAAATTAACAAATCTTCAATTCATTGTACAACTAACGGATGGTATTCTTGTTTCTAAGTGCACAAACCTTGTATGGATCCAATGTTTCCACTTTTGATGCAAATATCTTAATACTACCATTCATTAAAAAATCAAAAAAGAAGTGAATATAATAATACTACTTTTATTAAAACATTGCAAAAGAACTAACTTTTTCCGTGAATATCTAGTTGTGTATTGGTGTTGTATTTGTAACAGGTGGCTGAAATCCCACCCATATCCTTAGCTATTCCTTCTTAGCCGGCTAAGAAGTTCAGCATTCTTAATAAGCTTTCTTTTGGTCTCAGCTCCAAGCCTCCAAGCATGTTTGCACTCCATTACATATACTTTGCAAATCCCTATATATGTAAAATGACAAGAAGTGGCCTTGAGTAAAAATTCATAAATAATTATTTTGATAATATTTGATTGATGAAGGACATGTCATTATGTACATTTTCTGCAAGCTCAAGCACTACATCCTTAGCAGTATTTTCACCAGAATAATACGCTGAAGCAAACATGTTATCAAAACTGTCTATTCCCTCTAGTATAATCCACACGGCTGCACCTAAAAAAATTGCAATAGAAATTATTTTAGAAAAATATTACTAAACACTGTAAATCATATCATATGTAATAACTCAACGTAAACATAAAAAACTTACTTCTCTATTGAGAACTTTTTACTCAGTGAAGTGTTTTGCCTCCTTACCAAACCTATTTGGTGGAATTTCAAAATAAGTAATTGCAGATGCTACGAGCTTATGTAATGGCCCCAATATTTTGGTGCTTGATCTTCTCGAGATGCTTTCCATTCACATCAACATTGTTAGTTACTTCTTTTTGAGCAACCGCACTTGGAGGTTGTCTTCCCATGGATGGAGCCTATGATTTGAGTCCAATCAATATTTGCCATACAAACAAGGAAAAAGAAAGAATTAAAGGACAATAGGGAAGGAGAGTATATATTATTAACTGAACACCGGCAACGTAAACCTGAACGAAAGTAAAGCTAGGGATCAAGTAGACATGAATAGTGCTACCATCACGCACTTGCTCAACAATGGCCTCCAAAATCTTCCCTTTCATCTTAGCAACAAAACCCTTTGTACTAGAAGGATTGGCTTCTCCTATGGTTGATGATGGAAGAATTCTTACTGAGGCCTCTGCAGAACTAGGTTCCAAGATACATAACAAACAAGACATATATTATGATTACAACCAACAAGGTTATGCTAATAATACGCACAACTTGGAGTTATTGAAACCTCGGAGATGAATACTAACCTTAATCCAACAACCTAAACCTTGGTCTCTAGCAACCTCCTCCAATCTTAGCAACTTTTTGACATATGGACTTGTGTCACCCTTATGACGTTGCTCTTTTACCTGGTCAACCATATAACATTTTGAATTATTACATATGGCACATATAACATAATATTGCAGGCAAGCTCACCAAAGCAATAGAGTAAAAGATCATCTCACCTTGGTGACCCCTAGGGTGACAAACAGGCCCACAATGTTCTTATCTCCAGCAAGATAAACCCTACCAAATTCACTACCTGAAGCAACAATTATGTAGTCCACTTTGAACTTTACATCGTGCTTTGTCCAATTAGCTCGTATTAGTTGTTAAAGATGCTGGATGCTACTCTGGAAAGGAGACCTTATGAGATCAGAGTGTATATGAGTATACAGAAACTAGATGGAGACAAATCTAATGCAAAGATTTTACTATATCAGGCGAACGGCTTGTCCGTTCCATGACACCTACGTACAAAGTGGGACTCTCTAATCAATACAAGGGCAACACGAACGAGATCTACTAGAAATTGGGTACATGTAGACGTACACGCGATCTTACCAGCCTTGGAGTGATGATGGACAACAAGATGATTGACTTCTTCGATGGGAGGATCTCCACCTTTGCACCCCCATGATATTTTTTGATGTAACAGGAGGGGACAAGGGTCCCCTATTGATTATATATTAGAAACATAGGAAAGTCGTTACATAGGGTACTCAAGAAATAAAAAAAAGAGATATAGAAAATCAAGCTAAGCAAAGGAACTAGCCAAAATTATATTGGGTTAGAAGAGCTTAGCTTTTCTTTATAGACTTTCCATAGTATTTCTGCTTTGGATTCATGATTGTAATGGTCTGTACCCTCTTCAGCTTTTAGACAGGTGATGAGTTTTCTTCTATGTTTGATGGTTGGATTGAAATGAGAGAATTTTATCCTAGCAACTCCAAATTGAACCCACTCAATAGTGCCTTTTTTGTCTCCAATAAATTGATTGTTGATGCAACAAGTTTACTAATTTCTCACTTAAATTCCATTATTCTATTGAAAGATCTCCGTGCTCTTTCAGAATTTCATTCATAGATAGTGTAAGCTTGACATTTTCCAAGTTAGCTTCTAAGTTGGAGATATGCCTATGCAATGTTTTTACAACTCTTCTAAGATTTTTGAATTTTACCATCAACCTTTTTGCTGCATCTTGATAAGTGGGTAGGGACCAGTGTTGACACCGTTTTTTGACACATGTCAATCTGTTGGGCAAGTGGCCGATGTTGGATGGGTCGACGCTGGATCAGGAACAAGGAATGAAGCATATTGGGCTTTTGGGCCAAGAAAAGCGTTGCAACCGATGGGGCCATGGAGAGAGCTGGCGAAGCTACGTCAGCGAGTTATCTATAGATTTTGTTTAGAAAAGTTTGTTTCTTCATTGTCAAATAATGTAAGTCGTGATTGACCCAGGGTTTGTAGCTTAGGCGATAAATAGCTGCCCTCGGGCATGTACCAAAATCATCCAATAATCAATACACAAACTCGTTTTCCTTTTTTTTCTCTTTTCGGCGGCTTCGCCTTAGTTGCAGTAGATTTTTCTTTTATGAGTTCTTTCCTGCACGTGAGGCTGCATCGACTTCGACCTCTGACTTGCTAGTAAGTTCCGTGTCGAACGAGGCAGATAGGCTCAAGGTTGACGGCGCATCGCTTCTTCCTCTATCCTGTATTAGTTCAAGTTATCGAGCATATTGGACCTCGGTCGGGTCTGTTCACCAATTTATCGATATCAGATTGTTCTTGTTAGATTAATCTGCTTAGTCTAGCTTGTTTTTTGCTGTTATCACAAGTTATCGGTATTTGCTAGATTTAACAGGGTTAGATTCGTTTAATCTTGTTTTTATTTAGTTCTTACCACAATTTATCCATCCTAGATCTAGATACCAATGGCCAATGCACAGCTAGCCTGTTGCACGGCATTAGGCCGATCGGGTTCAGATCTAGGTGTTGTCTACCAAGGCCTCGCTAACCCGTTTGGCGTTGCCTTACCTGCACAATCAGCCGGAGCTTTGGCCGATTGATCTACTACTGTATCCGACTCTCGGCCGATGCCCTTGGCGGAACGATTCGGAACAACAGCTGATACGTTCCTGTAATTTAACGTTTTACCTGTCCCTTGTCAATTATAGGTAAAATTGGTTGGCACGCCCTGCACCACCACGCAGCTAAATTGGACGCCGCACAGGAGCGAAGCAAGAGGCACCCGGGTCCTCGCGTGTGCTGGCGCTAAAGGCCGATCTACGGCTTTTTGCGTCAACACGCTTTTGGCACGCCTGGTGGGACACGACAATGACACCACGATGACCATCAAAAACGGGATGGACGATACCAAGATCCTGGTGCCCACAATGGATGATCTCAACGACGATCAGAAGCGGCTGGTCCAAGATGTCGTGAAGCAAACTAAAGAAGCCGGCCTCAGGTCATTCTCTATGACCAGAAGAGGGGAGGTGCTACAGAAGCAGCCGCTACCAGGGCCGGGGGGCATCTCCATCACGGAGGACTCGGCCAAGTTCAAGGAGATGTTCGATCAATCCATAAGCCATGTACTGATCAACCAGTCAGGGGTTTTGATCGAAACTATCAAGGATGTTGTCAAGAATGTCTTATCTGAAGGCGTTCAAGGAGGCAACACGGGGCCATGCTACCCCAATCCAAAAACATCGGCCACAGCTGGTGCCAGAGTACCCGCATCAATGGTCGATGGAGTTCTCCCCAATACAACAAGTGCGCCGGTGACTAGCGCTGGTACGAGCTCGTCACCGTACGTGTCAAGGCGTCCGGGCTCTTCAGCAGCACACACTTCATCGCCACCTGCAGCTGCATTCACTGCTAATCCTGTGATGAACACGTCGACGCCAAGTAGAGGCATGTTCAACACCCCAGCTAGATTTGTACCTTCCACATTGAGCATGCCGATGGAATTCTGGCCATACAGCTATCCATGGATGTTCAGACAAAACAGCAATGTGATGAACACCCCTACCGCTACATTGTCGATGGTGCCGTCTGCCCCGACGATTCAACATCTACCGCAAACTCCACCGGCACCAGCCCAGACTGGGGGCACCACACAGATGCATTGGCTTTTCAGCCAATGGATGACACTGCGGGACAGCTGACGAGTCCCCAAATCTAGAGGTCCTATCAAGGTGCAAGCTTTTAGATGCCAAACCTCACGATGTAGTAGCCTAAAGTTGATTGGGCCAGCAAAATAGCCGATGAGATGAAAAATTAGTTCGGCTTGAAGCCAAAGGAACCTGCATTCATGTACAGGAAGCCTTACCCAGAAGCCTACAATCAGATCCCGTTGCCTCATCGGTACGCACTGCCGGATTTCACCAAATTCTCTGGGCAAGACAACATGTCAACCGTTGAGCACATCAGCAGGTTTCTGGTGCAATGCAGGGAAGCTACAACAACAACAGATGCCCTGAAGATCCGCTTGTTCTCGCTATCTCTCTGGATCGGCCCTTTCCTGGTTTGCCTCATTGCCAGCCGATTCTATAATTACTTGGGCTGATCTCGAGAAGCAGTTCCACAACTACTTCTTTACTGGAGTACAAGAAATGAAGATCACAGATATGACAGCAGTGCAACAAAGGAACAACGAGCCTGTCTCGGACTACATTCAGAGGTTTAGGGATGTCAGAAGCCGCTGCTTTAATCTGTCTCTTAGCGATGGCCAGTTAGCTGAATTGGCCTTTTAGGGACTCCTGCGACACATCAGGGAGAAATTTTCATCCCAGGAGTTTGAAAGCCCGAGTCATCTAGCCTCCAGGCTTGCTAATGTCGATGTCCGAGCCCACGACACAAGGAAGAACATGTTCCAGAAGAAGGTCAATTATGTTTGGGATTCTTCCGACTTGGAGAATGAAGCTGAGGTCGGCGTGGCTGAGTGGGTCAAAGCCAAAAAGCCGATCTCATGCCCGTTTGCAAAGAAAGAAGCCGAAAGCTACAGGTTTGACGTCACAAAGGCCGATAGGATCTTTGACTTGCTGCTGCAAGAGGGTCAGCTCAAGTTGCCCTCCAACCACGTGATCCCATCGGCCAATGAATTAAAGGGTCGCAGGTATTGTAAGTGGCATCACTCAGTCACTCATAATACTAACGACTGCAAGACCTTCGGGAAGGAGATCCAGACGGCCATTGAGCAAGGAAGGATCAAGTTCGACACGCCGATGAAGATCAACGAGCATCCTTTCCCGGCTGGCGCGGCTGACGTGTATCGGCCAATGGCAGGGGGAACCAAGGCCGATATGAGTTGGGAGGAAACTTCAGGAGGCTAAGCAAAGTTATTGCATCCTAGATGCTCCTGAACAAGTACCAGCGCTATCAAGAAAGGGAGAGACGCTATCAGGAAGAAAAAGACATGCGTGATGCAGAACACTGGCGACACCCGTTCTGTGCTTTCTGCTGGAACGAGGGCTTGCGCTTGCCATCGACCGATGACTGCCCAGAATGCAATGGGACGCATGAAGGCCGATACAATGTCAAGAGGCAGCGCTATGAAGACAACCATCAGCAGTTGATCTTTAGAGGCAAGCACAATGGTCGTGTCTCTGTTCATGATCGGTTGGGTCTGTGCATCCCTGAGCAAGCAATGATCGAAGAACAAGTTGCGGATCGTGTACGTGATGAAGCACCTCTGGATCGATCGCTCGAACATCATGACAGCTACAGATACAATCCAGAAGAATACCGGCATTGGTGCATTCGGGGGTTGACCCGGTCTCAGAAGAGAAGGGTTCAAAGGCTACGTCACAAGGAGCAAGAAGAAGCATGTGCCTACAAGAAGAAGACAGTCCAATCACAAGTATGGTGCATAAGACAGAAGATCGATGAAACTACCCCGTTAGCATCGGTCAATATGGTTTTTGTGCTGCTCATGGAGCTCAAAGCACCAGTCAATGGCAATGATGAGGTAGCAGTGGCAGAATGCGCTAGATCCAGTCCAAGCATCATTCGAGAAGCCAGATGAGAAAGAGCGGACGCATCTAAGGCCTTTATATGTGAAGGGGCATGTTGACGGCAGACCGATGACTAAGATGTTGGTCAATGGAGGGGCCGCTGTTAATGTCATGCCGTACATTGTTTTCTGGAAGGTTAGGTTTGGCGAAGAAGACATGATGGGGACTGATATGGTTCTCAAAAGCTATGAAGGAAAGACCTTGCCTGCTTGGGGGGGCAATCACCGTCGAACTGATGATTGGGAGCAAGAGCATGCCTACTACTTTCTTTGTCATGGATAGCAAGGGATCATGCATATGCTCTTAGGAAGGGCCTGGATTCATGCTAACTGTTGCATTCCATCTACGATGCATCAATGCCTTATTCAGTGGTTGGAGAATGATTCAGTCGAAGTGGTACCCACGGATTCGTCTCTCAGTGTTGCATCGGCCGATCCTCCCGTCTGGGGCTTTGATAGCGTGGAGTGCATATCAGGAAAAATATGGGAAGGAGACTTCTTGAAGATGGAAGACTTTGGCCTTGATCCAGTTCAGGAAGATAGCTTAAAAGACTCTACTCCGTGAAGAGAGTTGAACAAGCATCCCATCGGCCAGGGAGAAACAATGCAAGAATCTCTAGCCGATGAATTATCTGTAAAAGCCGATCATGTTGATCAGGCTCAAATGGCCGATATGATATGTATCGCCCTTAGTGCAAAAAATATACAACTAAATATTATTTTGGTTGTTAAGAGAAAATAACACAAGACCGATGATTCTTTATCGATTGTATTTGGAAGTTATCATGGCCGATTAATTTTGCTATGTCCTTTATGGAAAGTTATGTTTGATCTTTTGGGCATCATAAATTGAGGGACTAGCCATTGAAGCTTGAGTCGCATCATGATTTCGAAATCAGGGAAAGGCTTTTGTCACCAGGGAAGTTGATGCAGGATTTCAGTTACACATTATTTTTGTCCGACTGATAATCATGAAAAGCTTGAGATTCCTGTCATGCGGTTGACTGAATCGAACAAAGGTGCCAATCAACCAAGCTCAGTTGATTGCAAGTCAATGAGGAAAACAAATACAAACAGGAGGGAAAGCCGATCCATTTACTTGAAAGTATATTCACAAAAGGTCGATCTGCAGATCAGGCTATTACATCGATTAATACTGATTTATTCATCAGTGAAGACATTGCCAATTACAGCGCCTAGACTAATTTCCTCGCTGTTGCCAGAAGCAACGACGCCGAGGTCATCGACGAGGTCTTCAAATTCTTACCATGCCTCGTCTTCCAGGAAGATTGGGTGCAGAGTACGGAGGTCGTTCCCCGACAGAGTCTGCACCATTGCAAGCGCGACGGCGGCACCCTTATGGACTCCGTGCCCGGCAACTTTCTGCACATGGTTCGGGACATCCTGCAGGCAGGCAACGATAGTGTCACCCCGAGCATTCACCGCTTGTGTGGCGATGGCCGCTGCACCAAGGAGGGCCCGAATCCGTGATTCCAGAGCTAAAGAAGAGATGCAAACAGAGATAAGGAAAGGATCAAAGTTTCTCAAAAAGAAGGATTTTGGAAGAGAAGCTGACCTGCTACCCTAGAATTTGAGGTGACAAGTTGAGCGCGTGCGATCAGCGCCATGTCCTCAGCAACCGCCAATTGGGCTTCCAATCGGCTATTTTTCATGGTTTCTTCTGAATAATTGTTGCATGCTTCATCCTTCTCTCGGAGATCTCTAATGAGATCGCGGATTCCCTCATCAAGATCGTTGAAAGGATTCAACGACAAAGAAGGAGGAGAACGGGGTGATGCGCTGGAAGCTTCGTCATCTCCAAAAGGAAAAAAGGAGCAGATTAGATCTGACCAAGCTACAAAAGGGTGCGAGAGAAACAGGTTCGTTACCCCCGACGGCGGAGAGCTGAAGGAAGATCAGAGGGACCCTCGCCTGCACGCTCTTCAGTTTTTAGACAGGTGATGAGTTTTCTTCTATGTTTGATGGTTGGATTGAAATGAGAGAATTTTATCCTAGCATCTCCAAATTGAACCCACTCAACAGTGCCTTTTTGTCTCCAATAAATTGATTGTTGATGCAACAAGTTTACTAATTTCTCACTTAAAATCCATTATTCTATTGAAAGATCTCTGTGCTCTTTCAGAATTTCATTCATAGATAGTGTAAGCTTGACATTTTCCAAGTTAGCTGCTAAGTTGGAGATATGCCTATGTAATGTTTTTACAACGCTTCTAAGATTTTTGAATTTTACCATCAACCTTTTTGCTGCATCTTGATAAGTGGGTAGGGACCAGTGTTGAGACCGTTTTTTGACACATGTCAATCTGTTGGGCAAGCGGCCCATGTTGGATGGCCGACGCTGGATCAGGAACAAGAAGTGAAGCATATTGGGCTTTTGGGCCAAGAAAAGCGTCGCAGCCGATGGGGCCATGGAGAGAGCTAGTGAAGCTACGTCAGCGAGTTATCTATTAATTTGGTTCAGGAAAGTTTGTTTCTTTATTATTAAACAAAGTAAGTCATGATCGACCCAGGGTTTGTAGCATAGTCTATAAATAGCTGCCCTCGAGCATGTACCAAAAACATCCAATGATCAATACACAAACCCTTTTTTCTTTTTTTCTCTTTTCGGTGGCTTCACCTTAGTTGCAGTAGATTTTTCTTTTACGAGTTCTTTCCTGCACGTGGGGCTGCATCGACTTTAATCTTCGGCTTGCTGGTAGTTCCATGTCGAATGAGGCAGATAGGCTCAAGGTTGACGGCGCATCGCTTCATCCACTATCCTGTACTAGTTCAAGTTATCGAGAAGATTGGACCTCAGTCGGGTCGGTTCATCAATTTATCGATATCAGCTTGTTCTTGTTAGGTTAATCTACTTAGTCTAGCTTGTTTCTTGCTGTTATCACCAGTTATAGGTATTTGCTAGATTTAACAGAGTTAGATTCGTTTAATCTTATTTTTATTTAGTTCTTACCACAATTTATTCAGCCTAGATCTAAATACCATCGGCCAACGCACACCTAGCCTATTGCACGTGTTAGGCCGATCGGGTTCAGATCTAGATGTTGTCTACCGAGGCCTTGCTAACCCATTTGGCGTTGCCTTACCTGCACAATCGGCCAGAGCTTTGGTCGATTGATCTACTACTGTATCAAACTCTCGACCGATGCCCTTGGCGGAACGATTTGGAACACCAGCCGATATGTTCCAATAATTTAACGTTTTACTTGTCTTTTGTCAATTGTAGGTCAAATTGACTAGCACACCCTGCACCACCACGCAGCTACATTGGACGCCGCGTAGGAGTGAAGCAAGAGGCTCCCGGGTCCTCGCGTGTACTGGCGCTGAAGGCCGATCTATGGCTTTTTGCATCAACAACCAGCCATGGTTGAAAACTTGCATAAAATGTACATGTTCCGTTCAATACTTTTCAAAGCGTACCTGGGCTGGCTCACGGCCCGTGGTCGCCTCCTTCTCTTCTTCTCTCCCTCCTCTTCTCGCCGACGCAGGGGGCCCACCCAGCGGTCTCTTCTCCTTTCCTTCTCCTCCACTGGCAGCGCCGATCTCTCTCACTCTCTCTCACTGTCTTTCGCTGGAAGCTCGGACCCACGGGTCAGCAGAGCTAACCACGCTGACAGGCGAGGTCCGGTTGTCGGTTTGAGGCGGGATCTCGTGCGGCCACAGCCGATCCTGTGTGGCCGCGGTTCGTGTGTGCGTGTGTGTGGCTCCTAGGTGGAGCGTGTGGGTGTGTGTCTGTGTTTGTGCGGCCCGGGGAGGTGCTCGACGAAAGGCCCGAACGGGCTTGCCGCACCGCAAACACGACGTCGCGCCGTGGGCGTGTCCACCGGCGGCAACAGCGAGGCAGCAGCGGCGATAGGAGGCGGCGTAGCTCGGTCCAGCGCCAAGGAGGGGCAAGGGTCCGACCCTGGGGCACCAACACGCGCGCGGGGGGGGCGTACGCACGGCGTAACCATGCCGCAGCGGCGGTGGGCGAGGACGTCGGCAGCGAACAAGACGGCGGCGGCGAGACTCGCCATGGCGTGCTAAGGCGAGCACCTTGGCTTGCCCAGGGCTGGGTTGCGCCTGCACGCGCGCGCTCCTAGCTCCCAGGGCCGCGGTGTGGCCTTGCAGAACAGGTTCAGCACGGCGACGCGGGGATAAAGGCGACGGCGGCTGCGGGTTTGGACGGCGGCGCACGGTGGGGGTCCCTGCAGGGAAATGGCTCGACGGTTGGCACACAAGGTTAGGGGTCCTAGGGCTCAACTAGAGAGGGCTCATCGGCATCGCCGGCTGCAGAGAGGGGGAAGGGGGCGCGGCGGCGAGGTCCTACCGGTGGGCTCGAGGTGGATAAGCTCAACGCGGCGGCGAGGCGGGGCAGAGACGAGCTGTGGCCATGCCGTGCTGAGCCGCAACGCTGCTGTCGTTGTTCGGGGCGCCGGCGTGGTGAAGGGCTCCGGCAGCGGCGTTGAACTGTGGCGGCTCCCGGTCCTCCTCCTCCTTGCGCACGGCGACGACGTCTCCTCCTTGTTCTCCTCCTTGCTCTCCTCCTCCTCTTCAGCTTCTTCTTCCTGCCGCTTAGTCCTCCCTCCCTTTCTCTCTCTCCATCTCTCGGGCAGCGGCGGTGGCGGATTGGGGGAAATGCCCCAGAGGCGGCTAGGATTCTGGGGGCGGTCGATTGGGGTTTTTATGGGGTGGTGCTAGGGCTCGAGGGCACAGACGGTCGGCCAATTTCGGCGTCCGGGCCGGGACGTGTGGCGGCCATCGCGCGGTGCGACACGGGCTCTGGCTAGGGTTCAGGTGGTCGCGTGGGCCGGGGCGCGGTGCGGGATTCACGGCGGGGCGCGCGGCAAGGCCGTTGCTCCTGTTGTCGCGACGCGGGGGTGGCGTGAGCGGCGTGGAGGCGAGGCGGAGCAGGCGGGGTGCTGGCGTCGGTGCGGGAGCAGGTGGGAGAAGGAAGAAAGCCGATGGGTGGGTCCCACCCGTCAGTGGCTCAGCAAGCGGTGACAGGGTAAGGCCGGCGGACTGGGCCGTTAACAGGCCGTGTGCGGGGGCGGCATGCGCGGTTGTGCGAGCTGGGCCGGGGCAGGCCGTGCGGTGCTGGTTTAGGTTGTAGGTTTAGGTTTGGGTTGGGTTAAGTTAGGGTTAGAGGTTTGTTAGTATTTTGAATTTAGTTTGAATGGCTGAATTCAAACTAAATTCCACGAAATTCAAACAAAGCAAGCGAGTAGGAAATTTAAACAAGGTAGGTCAATAAATCCAAGCCAACTCCAAATGATCCACACTAACAACATGATCCTTAATTATTTTAGGTTCTATTTACTAAGAGTTTGAGATAGAAGCAGGGTATTCTTATGTTTGATCCAGCTGCTAACACTTGCACGAAAAAGTATTTGAAATTCCATATTTTTGGAGTTATAATATTACGTAAAAATACGGGATGTTACACATAGATACAAAAAAATATGATCAAAATTGATGAAGATAAGCAATTATCTCCATTAGACAACAACTCACCCGAGGAGGTCCTAAACAAAGCATCCCAAATATAAAACAAGCATCCAGACAAAAGATCATGCATATGGTCCAAAATATAGAGTACTATACCAAGAACCGTGAGAGTTTGAACAAGGATAAACAAGAGAAGGTCAGAACAACTGACAAATCAAGCAAGAAAATAAAATTCTGCAGAGTAAATCCCTGTTTAGAAAGAAAGACTTGCCAAGAGACTGGCAAAGAAAAACAAAAGATCCCAAACAACCCTTGAGCAGTTATTTCTTAGTCTTCTTGTCTTCATTCTTAACATGCTTCTCCTTTTTATCATGTGGAGTATGCTGTTGTGCTCCCTCACGTGCCCTAAGATAGAGTTGTGTCAAGTGTAACCTGCTCGCTCTTTTCTTTCTTTATTTTGGTTCCAATCACCGACTTGATTTTATATTTTTCCTCTTCAAAGATTCATAAATAAGCTTTTCTTCATCTATCCTGCAGAAGGCAGTTCGAAAATTCTTTATAATGGAAGGTGAAATTTTTGGTGGCTCACTGTAGCAAGCAAGGCAATATTTATTTGGGCAAGTGGTTGATTTGAAAATCTTTTTTTTCCTTTTTGACTCTTAAACTCCTTCTTACTGAAGAGTCAAGTACCACTTCCTTTTTTCTCTTGCTGCTCTCCTTCAAAGCTTAACAAGAATCCCCTAATGTCTGACGGGTGAAGTAGAGCGGTGAGGAAGGTGGTGTTATTTCCTCTAAACTGTCTTTTCTTTCTTGTCAGGTGATCTCAGAGGAAGATGGGCTACTATGTGGAATGGAAAATAGGACATGTCCTTTGTCAGATCTGAAAAAATTCCAAGCCTTGGATTGTAAAAAGTTATTGGTCCAACTGAAATGAGTAGGGGAAATGAGCAGGAGAGTGAAGAAATTGCTCCATTCAAAGGGTATGTTGACTGAGGATTTTGAATTTGCGGAATCTTTGAAATGTTGTGCCTATAACTTGACTGCCTCTGCATTCTAATCAGAGGCTATCCTGGATATGCCCAAAAGTGAGTTAGCCCAGGATCCATTGAATGGGAATAAAAAATTTCCACCATTCCAAGCTGTAGATTTCTTTGTGGAGGTTGTATGTCCAAATGATGCTGATCCTCTATATGAATTTCTTCTGGTTCTTCTGAATTCTAATCATCCTCCATAAGAATACTTTTTAGAAATTTGCTCAACTAGGAAATTTACTGGAGCAAGATGTTCTTGCAAGCCTTAGACAATTGGAGGTGCCTAAAGCAAGTCCTGAAAACACATCTCAGGTTCTGCTACATTCAAATTCATTTCTACTTCTATTTGGGCATGAGATCAATGAATTCAATGAAGGCTTCTCCCATAAGAATTTCACCTTTAGCTGCTCTCCCAATAGGATTCAGAATTTCTCCTCCATTCTTATCCCCCATAATCATATCTTGCTCTATGAGCAACTCATTCAAATTAAGGTTAGGTCTAGGATTGAAAGGTGGTATTGCCATATCTGCTCCCTATTTGGTTTGAGCCTCCATGTTATCAAGCCATGGCTCCCATCCTACAACAGCCTGGTTCTAAGGTGCATTGTTATTTCCATTCTCTCCTTCATCCACTGGGCCTGGACCTACTGTCCATATCCAAAAAGATCAAAAGGGGCATTTGGATTGAGGTGATCATTGGGCATTGGATCTTCATCAGGTGCCAATCCTCCGAACAAATCATCCTGCATGACCTCACATTGTATCATCCAAGATTCACCCTAAAAATCTTTAGCATCTGACAGGATGATGTATTGTGCCACTTATTCACGGTATAAAACTCTAGCCTTCACCACCAGCCATGCTAATTTTGACATATCTATTTTCGTAGATAAAACTTCCCCAAAAGTACATATAACATTGTCCAAATATTCCTGCTCTCAATAATGTACTGGGAAACCTAAAAGCATAATCCAACATTCTTTGTTACATTGCATAGATATCCAATTTCTACCACGATTGTGTTTAACAAAGCTGATGTTCACATCATCAAAAACATATGGAGATTGTTTCTTATCAGTTTGTCACAATCATGGATAAACATAAAACTTACATAAGCTTGACCAAGATGACACGGCTGAATGTCCACAATCCCTAGTCTCATATGATCCACCAAAAACTTATGCAGACTTCTCAGATGTTGAAAGAGACTAGGTTACCAGGGAAGGGCTCGATGGTGGCGATTGCAAGTTTTTCATTGCGGTGTCGTGGTTGGACTGCAACTGCATGAACCACCGGCATTCTGTTGTCTATCTGCTTCCATTGCATGCCTCAAGGGAGGAATGGCATCGGGTGGGTTCGATGGAGATCCATCGGTGTCTAGGTAGCTAGTTGCGGCGGTGGCGAGCTATTAGATTTTGCCAGGGAAGAGATGTAATGGGGTTTTCTTGCTCTGGTTTCCCCGAGGAAGCTCAAGGGCCGCTACTGTTGATCACCTTGCCAAAAGCACCCGGTGCATACCAGGAAACAACTCAAACATAGGCGGTCTGTTGGGAAAGGACCCGCTTGCCATAGGTGCAGCATTAGGAAACCATGTAGCGGTATCAAAATTGATCTGATTTCCATTGAAAACATTATTTCCCGGGCAGGAGGAGGATGTGTGGTGGAAAGAGAGAGCGTAGTTAAAACTTGGCACTATAGAAATCGGTCTCCCCATGGTGGTTGTGCTCGAGGGAAAAGCTTGTGTGACAGCCTTAGGTGATTTGCCCTTCCAAAAGGTGTTAGAAGGCCCAGAAAATCTGCAATTTGTAGTAGTATGTTCCCACCGCTTACACGTGAAACAACGAATGATATTCTGGCAATTGGGCCTATCATGAGCAAGAGAAAGGCACCTAGAGCATTTAGGAGCGAGATTACCTTCTGTCTGAGACTTTCCTTTGTTGAAAAGGCGCCCCATAGATTGAGGTCAAGATTAACAGCCTCATTAGAGCCTGGATTTGAATTTGAATGTGGTGCTTTCGTGTTCTTCGCTGTTGTTGTGTTCTTCTAAGAAGGAGGAAAGTTGAATGGCTATGATGTTGAGTATGGTGCAGCTGCGAACTGAAAAGCAAAAATTCTTGGAAAGAAGAGGTGATTGAAGACTGATTTTGTCGGCCCAATGTCCACCCGATTGGCTCCAGTAAGAGGAGGATCAGCTCTGACTGCATCTGCATATGAATGATAAAAGCACCTTGGCGGGATATGTGTCCATGAATTAAACTCTTCTTGAAAGTAAGCTTGAGATTTTCTAACCCATGCAGGTCCTCGATTGCCCCAGAGATGAAAAGAAAGCTTATACTGCTCGTAGGAGAAAGAATGTAACCTGTATATCTGAAAACCAACTTGCCTTGAGGCTACCACAAAACTGAAAACCCGATCATGCAGAAGAGAAACCTTGAAGGCCGCAGCCTTACCACCTAGCACTACTAAAAAAACAAAGGGTCGTCTCATTTTTTCTAGGGATGGATTAAAAGATAACCCACTCCTACAAATAGAGCACGACTAATGTAGCATCCGACCCAACCCTAAAAATACATTTTTAGGGGCGGATGATGCCGTCACCCGTCCCTACAAATGGCCAGCATTTCAAGGACGGGTAACGGCGTCACTCGTCCCTAAAAATGCATTTTTGTAGGGACGGGTGAGGGCATGACCCGGCCCTATAATGGTTCCACGTAAAAAAATTCATAACTTTTTCATATACTCTCGGATGAAGTGAAAATTTATATTAAAATTGTACAGATTGACAAGATCTAAAACTTCATAGTTGGTCCAAAAAAATATTATATGTTCTCTAATTTATAATCTAGAAGTTTTGATTTTTTTAAATAACCTCGAATATAGAGTACCTCCATATCAAAGTTGCAGTGGTCAGATCTAAAATTTTATAGTTTATATATTATTTATTCAAGACTAAAATCATAAGATCATTTAATAGTTATACCCTACATATGGCTATAACTGTATAGTATCTCATACAACTCAAGTCATACTTTTAGGTTTCTATAATCTTAACCTTTATATACATCGAAATATACTTAGACTATTTTTTTTAATCTATAGTTCACAATGACCATAGTGTAGAAATTTTGCTTTTTTAACTTGTTTTACTATATTTAAAGATTTAAAATAATTTTTGAAATAAAATAGAAAAACAATTTTAGGGGTGGGTGGTGGCGTCACCCGCCCCTACAAATCAATTTTAGAGTTAATATAAAAGAATAATGTACCCGATAGAGTCACAAGTGATTGTGTAGTGTGGTGAAAAAGAAGGTACGCGCGAGGTTTGAAGTATGCAGTTCGAACCTCGGGTGACGCAAGTGTGCATATTTCGCCAAAAAAAATTATACCTTGATAGTATAGGGGCTTGTGGTGGTGGCTAGTTGGCTGAAATATTTTTTATTTTGCTATTTTCGATTTTATTTGACTTTTATTATTTTCTGGGATATGGATTTGTAGAAGCTGGTCATGCCATGACGCGCCCCTACAAATGGTTTTTGGGGGCGGGCACGTTACCCGCCGCTAAAACTAGCATTTCTAGATGCGAGAACTAGGGGTGGATATCGCACCCGCCTCTAAAAATACATTTTTATTCATCCCTAATTTTTTTAGTAGTGCAGAGTTGCTTGAAGGAAATTTCCAACAGAAATCAGAGAGACGTGGATACTCAACGGCCAAAGGAGCCTACCAGGACAAAACTTTTGTGCTCGTAGCTAGCACGTGCATTGATCGGCAACCCAAACTTATACCAAATGAAGGCTTGGAAATCTAGACCTGGTTGTAGATCATGCATGCATATTGTAGTAGCAGTTGATGGAGAGATAAGAGATCCTTTAGGTTACCTCTTGAGTCGCCGCTCCGTGAAACCCGGAGCCATGGCGCTCAGTCCCTGGTGTCCCCGTTTTACCTTTCGCCCTCTTATGACAGTAGATATTATTTGTGAACCGTTAAGAAATATTCTTTGCATGTTGTTTTAAACGATTTACATGGATACAAAAGAAGTCTGTAAGATGTTCATGAAACAAACTGACACTCCTGTAGTAGCAAAGCTTTCTGCCCATCTTTCTACTTCTCGAAATGTCATATTGTGGTCCACTCCAACATGACCACCTCTACACAACAAGTCAACAGATTATTGCTACAATACGTGGTAGCTCATTTTATAGACTTACTTATTGAGACAATGCATCATCAATGAACTTCTGGTTAGTCCCAATCCCCCCCCCCCCCCCCCCCCTCACAGAGAGAGAGATAGAGAGAGTGAGTGAGAGAGAGCATCATCGATATTCTTTCTGGTAAACTAAAATAATTGCCTCTTAAAACAAACATACTGATTTCTGCGAGTTTATTGTATGGCGATGATTAACGTCTGGACTTCTATTTTTTTTCGTTTACGTTTCATGTCCAGGCATCGAAGCATTACAGCCACTGATTTGTACTGGTATTCAGTTCCCTCCGGCTGTTACAAAGAATAAAAAAAAAGAAAGGATCAACCGTCACATGGACGCCGTCGAACAGAATCTCGTGTGCATCGTGCAGCACCGAGCCTGGAAGAAGGAAGAGAAAAGATGGCATCGGCGACAGGTTAAGCTGGTCGCGTCCACGTCGGGGAAGAAGACGAATCCCCCGGCACTCAACTTGTACTCTACTGCTGGGTAGCGATCCATGGCGGATAGATATGAGCACATATTCACCGGCTTATCGGACCGACCGACCAACGTGATCAATTCCGGGTGATCAGATCACAATAATGTGCCACTAATCGAACCTCTGATCAAGCGGAAGATCTCCGGAGAATTACTCCGTCGGTGAGGCGGTGGCGTTGCCTTGACCGGCGCACGCACGCGCGCCTTCTTGACTCCGAGCGGGATTCCGGCGGCACCCGGCACGCATCGTCAGCGTCGGCGGGGAATATGCGCAATACCAACAGCGGACCGCCTGGATTCGGCGGCACGCGCGCGCACCGAGAGCTAGCCACCGCGAGAGAGTCCGAGAGCGAGAGGTTTCGGTTTGCAGCCGTCGACCACCGTGGCCGGCTGGCCGGCCGACGAGGCGGCGTCGGGCGGACCGAGCGTACGGCGACGGCGACAGCGACCTCTACCTGGCTGGCTGGCTGGTGCTACCTGCCCGCGCGCGCGTGCGGCCGAGAAAATCAGAAAAGAAAGCGGTGTGGACGCGCGCGTTGGCCGTATCTGCGCGTACGTCGCGATCGGCGGCCAGCGGCGCCGCCCGAGCGTGCGGCAGGACGCACTGGTTGACGCGTCGGCGTGGAAGCTTCGAGCCCGGCCGTAGCCGCCGATCGAACGGCCGGGTGGACCGTGTGCACGCGTCTGGTCCAGGCCCAGTGCAATGCTGACACTCTCCTCCTCCCTTTGCAGGTACATCGATTACGTGCCGCACATGGTATCCGGCCGGCCGGAGCTGTCCATCGGAACCGACGGCAACGCCGGCGTCGGAACAGTTCGGTCCGCCCGGTCACGGGGCCGGCAGCAGGTGCCCCGCCTGCCTTTTGGTGCTAATCGATCCATTGTCACCGCACCTTATCTACCTGCTATCTCGTCTCTTATCTCCCGGCCCTTTGCCTTTCCCGGATAAAAAGCACATGCTCCATCACCCTTCTTTTTTTCATCTTCGTTCTCTTCTTTCGTGCTCCTTGTCACGTGGCTCTGCTGAGCCTCAGTTAGTGCTCGGCGCAGCTCATACTACCATCGGTTTTTTCATGGTCCTGCACGTATACCTGATCGAGACGATGTGGATCAAAAGTACCGGTAGCTTTTATCTGTTCTTATTTGTTTCAGGTAAAACTTTTTATCACTCTCTATCCATCCATTACAACTTCCACGCGTGTGTTTGCCTTCTCTTCTACCAGGAACTGCCGCTAATAAACCAACAAGCACGACAAAGGGAAAATTAAAGCAGCTTCACACTATCCAAACAGTGTTCTCGATCATGTGCAGTTCCACTAGCTAGCTTGGCAGGCGGCGCGCAGGTGCCGCGCACTGTAGAAGCATGCAAAGCGTGCGCCCAAGTGACAGCATCCTTCTTCAACGAGAGCCTCATCCTTGGCTCTCGTTCTTGCCAGTCGTCGTTGTTGGAATCTTTGATGCGGTACGGTAGTGGCGGCATTGAGTGTCTCGGAAGGTGGTGCTGTCCGATTGACAACCACTGGTTTGCAACAAAACGGCGCCTGTTTGGAGAATCTTTGATAGGCTGGAGTGGGAAGTGCGGGGCTAAAATAAAACCTGCTGGCCAAAAAAATAATCACCGGGCACCAACAAACCATTTGATTGTATATTCAGCTCTTTGGTCAAGGTATAATCCATTTGTGATTTGTCTAAAAATAGTGCACTTCTAGCAAATCTTAGACATAGTAGTCTTAAGAACTAGCAAAGTGTCTCGCGTAAATAATGCGGGTAGCTAGTTTTTTTAATGGAAGGTGCACTTCTAGCAAATCTCACACATATCATTCTTTTTACTTGAAAATAGATGCTGATAATTTTTTGAATGGTGTCATTATAATTTTTTTTTCAGATGACCTAAACCGAGATACCAGCTATGCCTATATATTTTTAGTTTCGAATTTAGCTATTTACTAATCATATCAGATGTGGGCTATTGGGTTATAATTTCTTTAATTTTTAATTTATCTACAAAATTGTATTTGGTATGGATTTTTTTATCACATTTTATTTTTTCTTAATTGTTTAATTCCGAAATTAGCAAAATAAATCATGTTTAATATGAACTATTAAGTAGTTTAGATCTTAGATCTTTATAAAATCTAACTGTGTAAATCTTTCTCTTTTTTAGATTAACATGGGAATTTTCAGACCCTCTCAGCAAACGTGGTGTGGTGGCTAACTTACATTGTGTAGCTATAGAATATATGTTAAAACTCTGTTCTCGTCGCACCTGCTCTGCTTTCTTGAAACTTTGCTAGTGTTGCTTGTAGTTTGTGAATTGGTAGCTTGAAAATCTACTATATATTGCTGCTTGTTATTTCGTGACCCTGCATGCCTGATGATCCTGATGCATGTTGCGCGCTGATCATGTGGCACCACCGTGAAGTCAGTGTTTATTTACAGAGAACAGTATCTTCCAAGAACATGATTTGTAAGTTGCAGAACACCCTATAAACTTCTTAACAGCTTGTCTGAGGACCTAGTTGGTTTATGGTTACTGTTGATTAACGAAATAAGAATGCTTCAATTCCTATTAATGCATAATCAAGATCATACTTAAATGGTCCATTTAGGCCTGAACGTGTATTAATTTTGAGCTCACTCAAAATCTCCCTAGATAAGCAATGATCCGATACGTGGGGCATACGTGGCGCCGATGCTAGCTTCCTTACGCGTCGCCTTTGCTCCGCGACCGTGACTCACCGGGTGCTACGCCAGGGTGCCACCGCTACTATCGCCCACCCGCTCGGCGGGCACTCCCCAGTCCCCTGTCACGACGAACTCTGTAAGAACCGCCCTATAGTAACGCGCATAAAGATGATGAGGGATTGTTGCGCGTTACCTGTATACGAAAAGTAACGCACACAGATTAAGTGCGTCACCTTTCTATTCTCTTAAGAGCCCGGCAAAAAGTGACACCTATGACCGAGCAAAAGTGACGCGGCTCATAAAGCCCGTCACCTATATTACAGGTGACGGGCTTTATTTAGCGTCCGTCACCTGTAGTCATGTTATAGGTGACGGACCATGTACTTGTGGGTACCGGGCAGTTGTCGCTCGTCACCTCTCAAGTAAATGTGACGGTATTTACTTAGCGCGTCACCGCGTCTTCTGATGCGCTTAACCTATGGTTCTTGAAAGGTAACGCATTACGTTTATAGATCGTCACCTATGTGTATGCCCTATCTAGCAAAAAGGATTATTGCGAGATATATAACAAGAAGGAAGTTTATATTGCGATATATATATACACACACACACACAAAGGGACCTACATACAAACTATGATATACATAGTCATGGCAGGTCCTGATAACTTCTGCCACCCTGAAGATGGCGTAGACATAGCCGGCGACGTTCTCCACTAGTGGCGGCTTCACGTTCGGCTTCCCAAGGCGGCCAACGTATTCGTTCAACTCCTTGAACGAATCCCTCATGACGTCGATGCCCAGGCATCACCCAAGCTCAAGGGGTGGTACGGATCGAACTCCGGATCGTCAGGCGTCGGAGCAGGGGCCGGCGCAGAAGCAGGGGCCGGAGCCGCAGCAGGAGGAGGCGACTGGCGATGGCGACGGTGACGACAACAACGAGTCCACCATAACGTAGCGGCGGCGCTTGGAGCTTGAGCCGGAACCCGCCATCGTCGTTGTACCTAATGCGAGTGAGAGTAGGGGTATGAGGAGAGATCGAGAGTAGGGGTGTGAGGAGAGCGGCCAGCCTCGCACTATATAATGGCGACGGCTAGAGATCGTGGGAATGCGAAACGCCACGCGATTGCCGAGACGGCGCGAGCGTGCAGTCGTGCATAGAGAGGGTAGCGGCGGTTGCGATTCCCAGCAATTGAATGCGAAACGGCGCGTAGTTGCCGAGGGGGCACGCACGGTTGCCGAGATGGCGCGCGCGTGCACAGTGAGAGGGTACCGGCGGTTGCGATTCCCAGCAGTCGCGTCTTTGAATGTTCCCAGCATGTAGTTTGATGTGGCATAGGTGACGCGCAATATATATCGCGTGTCACCAGCGACACATAGGTGACGGGCATCATATGTTGCCCATCACCTGTATTCATGACGTAGGTGACGGGTCTAATTGATGTCATAGGTGACGGGCCACACATGTGTTGCCCGTCACCTATTTCCTATTTCTCCCATTTGAAGCCACCCCTTTGACGAGCCCACCTCCTTGCCTCCTCATCACCAGCAGGTGTCCGCCCGCCGGCGCCGAGCCGTCGCCCGCAGGCAAGGAGGAGAACGGGGCCCGCCGTCGCGCCTCCTCATCGCGCCACCAGGTGCCTGCCCGCCGGCGCCGAGCCGCCGCCCGCAGACAAGGAGGAGAGCGGGGCACGCCGTCGCGCCACCAGGTGCCTGCCCGCCGGCGCCGAGCCGCCGCCCGCAGGCAAGGAGGAGAGCGGGGCATGCCGTCGCGCCACCAGGTGCCCGCCCGCTGTTCCTCTCCGCCGCTCTCAGTATTTGATATTGCTTCTAGACAGATCTAGATACTTTTATTAGTCAAATATGAATGTTTAAAATCATCGTGAAGTTTTAAAAAATCCTACTGTGTTTTTATAAATGATGATATGGGAGAGTGAAGCACTCATTGCCACCTTTGCCAAATAATATCCATGTCAACCTCCACCTCAGTGTTCACCAGGATAGATTGAGAGATCGATACACATGCACATCCAAATTAAAGCAGATTGTTCTTATAAGCTACTGTATACTTCCACATGAACACCTCTGCCTCAAAAGGCATGAAGCTCATGCCACACAGCGAGGTTGAGATGTTCTTGGCAAGTATACAGTAGCTTATGCCTTTCGAGGCTGAGGTCTTCATGGATTGTTATAATCCAAACATATCTCTCTCAGTTCTGATGCCTTTTCAAATGCTAAATAATGTGAACGTTTAAATGTGGATTTTCAAAATGAAGTGAAAAGGTGTATACTTGGTATTTAATTTGTATTAAGAAAAAAATATTTTGATACTCTAATGATGTATTTATTTAGGCTCCCATTGAAACCATCACGAAGTTAAAAAAATCTTTGTTTCGGGAATGTATATATCGTTAACCTTGATCCTGCGGTGTTGATACGGCCATTCGGGACCAACATCGATATCCGCGATACGGTGCGGTATAGGGACATGATGAAGGATTACGGTCTTGGACCCAATGAAGAAATCCTCAACTTTTTAGCTGGGGACTTCTCTATTAGGACCAAGGTCGTACTATTTCAGCACGTCCGTATACCGCACTATGTCACGGATATCTATGTTGGTCCAGAATGATAGTGTCATCACCACAGGATCAAGGTTGACTACATATGCATATCCTAAATAAGGATTTTTTTCTTTTCGATGGTTTTTGCATAAAGAGCCTGAATAAATGTTATGAACCATTATTGCATCTCATATGACATGAGACGACGAGTGTTCGCCTCAAACTGAAGAGTATCAAGATAATTAGATTTTAGAAATAACTTTTTTTATTTGCATGTGTAGATGTGACTTACTTGTATTAGTTGATGAAAATGGATATATTGAGTTGAATGTTTATTTTTGAATGGGCATGAATGTGTGTACTTGGTATGTTAATGTTTAATCCGTAGAAATAACTTTGCAACATGATGGGTTGGAGCGTCGTGCGTCTGCTCGTGCATCAGTATGCAATAATTTGAAGCGCGTCGGTCATTCCCTTGAGTTCCTCCCTGAAGAGCGCCTTAGACTTGTTAGTGGTCGTATTCGTCGTTGGATTAAGAAAGCATTCCATTGCCAAACGCTTGGCAAATTTGAACGTGAATTTGATGTCGAGTTGCATGGTACGGATGATGACCGCGAGTTGATGGCTCGATATAATGCAAGGCGTGAAGCATCGGGGATGCCAGAAATTGACCGTTCCGTGGCGAGAGTTCGCGCGGCGATTCACGAGGCATCGCTTAATAGGTCTCATGAGTAGTTTGTATTTGCATGCAGTCCTTTTTATGTAATCATGTTATGTAATGGATCATGTAGTTATTTTATGTAATCATGTCGTGTAATGGACAATGTAGTCCTTTTATGTAATCATATCGTGTAGTGGATAATGTAGTTCTTATAATTTATCATGTTGTGTAATGGATCATGTGGACCTTTAATATACACAAGGTGACGGCACCTGGAAGCACAACACGTCACCTTTAAAAATTCCAAGTGACGAGTGTTGTTCTACGCCTGTCACTTATGCTCCACTATAGGTGATGGGCTATGTGTTAGACCCGTCACCTGTATTGGACATAAGTGACAGACGTAGACTTCATAGGGGGAGCCTGGTCACCAAAAAAGTGACGGTTCTCTAGTGAAGTCCATCATCTATTGCGTCACATAGGTGACGGGCAGACACCCGTCACTTTTCTGTTCAAAACAGTGACGCAGTAGAAGGGACGGGCTCTTTGTCCATCATTTTAGGGAGATGATGCCCGTCACTATAGAGTTTTCCTTACATAGTGTAAGCGGGTGTTGTGATTGGGGCTAGGCATGAGAAAACAGGCCACACAAGCTGATGCCGTCATTACCGTGCTCGCTGGCTGCCTTATCGATGCCATAGACGTCGTGGCTGCGAAGGATTGCTCGAGGCGTCGAAGTGCGCGAACGCAGGCGCATCTTGGCGGCTTGCATGGCTAGCGACAACTGCGTCATCAACGGCCTGCGCATGGTTGATGGAGTTCCGGCACGGTGAACGGCCTTAGTTTGGAATGCCGAGAGAGAATGGATTACCAGTTGGTCCCCACTTCGCCGAAGCATCCGACTTCAATCTCAGTATATTTGAAATATGAAGACAATAAATTAATGGAGTACTCTCTTCGTCCCCAAAATATGCATCTGTCGCTTCCCGAGGAGTCAAACAATTTCAGATTTGTACAGAAAATTACTAATATTTATATCCAAATAGATCTAGTATGAAAATGTATTATATAATCAATCTAATGATACTTATTTTGTAATATAAATGTTAACACTATTTTATATAAATTTGGTCAAATTTAAAATATTTGACTCCTCGAGAAGCGAGAGTTGCATTTTTCTTAGGATGGAGGGAGTATGTTTTTACTTTTCACAAATTAATGTGCTGATTTGTAAATTAGAACATTGATTGTATTAGACATGTTCTCTTTGGGTTAATTCAGACCATTAAATCTTTATAAAATTCAACAGTGTATATTTTTGTCTTTTTTAGTTATTGTGGTAATTTGTAAACCCTCTCGGTGATCGTAGTGGCTTCTTTTAACACTATTGTTAATCTCCAACCATACGTCTATTAGAAATCGAGATCAGATTCCCTAAATCGGTTGATAGAAGTCGCATATGCTCGGTACCGTTATGGGTATGGTCTCTCAGCAGTAATGGAATGAGTGTCAATCAATCTCACTAAAGATGTTTTCACAGAAAGAGTCAGATAAACAGATTGAAAACGTGCCAGGCAAAATGAGACGATCATTTGCTAAAGGAAATTTAGCATGCTCCATGTCTGGCTTTGACACATATATATTTACATTGTTGCTAACTTACGCTCCTTAATTAATCTTACTAAAGACGTTTTAACAGAAAGAGTCCGATAAACAGATTGAAAACGTGCCAGGCAAAATGAGACGATCACTTGCTAAAAGAAATTTAGCATGCTCCATGTCTGGCTTCACACATATATATTTACCCTTTTTCTCTATTAAAATTAATATATTACTGGGTAGACTTGTATTCGTTAGAGGTATATGACCATCTGGCACATTCCAAGGAACGTGATGTACTATTTAGTACTCCAGTCATGGAATCAAGTGCTAGCCCCTCTCGGTAAAAAATTACGTAAGTAAGGAACATGATTCAGTAAAGACACGGAAGCAAGGAACGTGATTCACTAAAGATTTGTTTTTTTAATTATGAATTTATATGTTTTAGTCGTATTTGGTGTGCTCTTTAAGTTAATCTAAACAATATGGACTCTTTGGGCTAATCTAGACCGCTAGATCTTCATAAAATCCACAGTGCAGATTCTTTTCTTTTTTAGATTAACGTGAGAATTTCTAGACCCTCTCGGCGAACGTGGTGGCTTCTTTTAACACTATTGTATTAAGATAATAGATTAATGACATGATGAGTAACCCCTGAATAATGTTGTTAAACTGCCTTCTAGGTGTGTTGTTTTCAGATCGACAATCTTATCTTCAGACTGAACGCAGGGAAACATACTATCACACAAACTAGGTTTAACTTAACTACCAGAAATAATATGAATCTATGTTGTTTTATTTGTAGCAAGCAGGACCAAGTTGTTCTCGGACATTCCCAACATAGCATACCGTGTTACACGCTGTCCGTATATATATAAAAAAAAATCGACGACGGTTGCTTTCACGGTGCCCGCCATGGCGGCCGTGTGCTACCATACCAGTCTTGTTGCTAGCTGGACTGATGGTCCATTGACGCAGAACGAAAATGATGGGGGACAGGAAAGCCCCGATCAATTCACATGGTTGGTTGGATCCATCGGGCGCGGGCCATATCTCTGCATGCAATATTTGCATTGGATATATACAATGCAAATATTGCACGCAGAGATAAGCCTGGCTCGCACTCGCAGCTAGCTGCTTCTGCCGGCCGGCGCGCCCACCAAACAAACCATCATCGGTCGTCGTCTTCCTAGCCCCGTCCAGTCCAGCCGCACTTTGCTGCCCTGGAAAGCTTGTCCATATCGGTATATCCAGCACTACCAATCCGCAGCCTCATCACTCATTGACTCGCATTGCATGCGTCCACCACCATGGCAAAAACCTATTTTTTAAGAGAAAAAACGCGATCCTCTTCTGTCGTTGCCCAAAATATATATCATCTTGCTATGCTGATATCTAGATTGGTTTCAGAATAGTTCGAGAGAGAGCTCACTAAAATGGAAGATTGCTGTGGACTAATCCTAGCTAGACGCTAGTAGATGCCAGATCCATCTATCATTTAGCTTTTTGTACGGTAGGGCGTGAGTAGCTTATGTTATCCCCTCCGATCCTACTTTTGCATATGTAGTTTTCTAAGTGGTTGGTTGCTAAATAAGATAACTTACTCTGAGTAGTGCTCAAGGTAATATCTTATGTTCATAGTACTTGCTTTGAGGGCAGATCGAACTTTTGTTTATTCCTTCTGCTAGCTGCAAATACTCATATGTTAAATTCATTATATGAAAAACATGTCAATTATTATTTTATCAGAGTACTATATATGCCTTACTATTCTTTTTTTTTTCGTGTGTAAATTTTGCAATTATTGACTATTTATGCTCATGTTTAATTCGTATTTTTGGCTGAAAATTCTTTTTGAATTACTGCACGCAGGATTGTCAGTTTTCCTTTTTCCGTTTGAATGGGCTTGGATCAGTCTGGATCCTAGCCTATCCTTGCAAGTTGAGGCCCAATATAATAGTGCTACTGCCAACCCCAACAACAACCTTGCTGGTCACAACAATGATCTATGACTCGACTGTGATGCTCAACTATTGAAATGATGATTCCTCTAAAAAGAAGCTATATACATTATTGATTAATTGGTGATCATCATCTATTCAAATTTCGTGGGCGGTTTCGAGGCACCTAGCTTAGATGCTAGTAGATGCAAAGCTCTAACCGTACCATGGAACAAAATGTAGGACAATCAGCTAGCTAGCACAAAGGGCCCCGCGGGTAATCTTTGCTAAAGCTCCTTTCTCAGCTTCTAACCAAGATATGTGCTGCCGGCAAGTGGCCAAGCTGATATTACATTATTCTTGAACCGTTAACAAAATATTCTTTGCATGTGGTTTTATACGATTTACATAGATACAAAAGAAGTTTGGAAGATTTGGACCATGATTAGTAGGCGAGCTAGTTGCGTGCGTGCCAATGGCGGGCATAGGGCAACGTGTACGTGAAGCAAACTAACACTAACACTACTGTAGTAGCAAAGCTTTCTGCCCATCTTTCTACTTCTGGAAATGTGGTGTTGTGGTCCGGTCCAACAAACCAACTCATCAAGACAGCAGTCAACAAATTATTGCTACACGTATATATATATAGGACCTACATATGTAGCTCATTTTATAGATCTATGAATTTCATAAGAAAATTATACGGCTGCTAGACTATTTTGTAGGTAGAAAATTCTTTAATTTCTAATATTTATTTGTGAATATATAATAGGCAACAAGGTTTTTTAGTATACTTATTATGGCACAATTACTCATAGCTGATGATCTTTTCAAAGAGATAGAGAGTACATTATCGGCAATATTTTTTTCTAACAAACTAATATGATCGTCTCTTGAAACAAATATATATTAGAGAAAAAGAACACTATGAACCAATGTAAAATACCAATAGCCATCAAGTAATCTGATGGTAGGGTTCATTGTTTGATTTTCCATGGATATGATATTTTTTATGGACACGTTCGTTCCTAATGAAAGCGAAATAAATATAATATGAGCTCAAAGAATATATTCCTCGTAGTTTCCTTCTAATTGTCCAAAAGAGCACATATCTTTGCAAGCACTTAGCACCAATTAATCATGTGGATTCAGGTCAGGTGTAGACTGGCTTTATACCTGTGTCACAACCTACGTGTTCAGTGTTTGCCGATTTGCCAATCACGAGGCAACGAAAAGTAGAAAAAGGAGAAACGAATGAACACGGATCAACAGAATCGAATACCAACCACGCACACACTACGGATTATGAGGATCTAGATAGCCAGTAGGAAATACAGAAGAAGCTCGCCAAAAGTTGTTGGGAATACTTCTTTTTCATATTCTCCAAAATGGGTGGAAAGGACATTCTGATATTTTTTTTGCGCGTCTCCATCATTTTTGTCTCTCTTCTTAGGCATTTTTGGTGAGCTAATTCACAGCAACCTTATTGTTAATTTAAGTGAGGTTGTGTTACAGTCGTCAAATGATGAAAGTTTATTTGTGTTTAAATTTACATGATCAAACAAATACAAAGATGACCACAGGGAGAGAAGTCCTCTGTATGCCAACTCCACTTCCCCCTCCCCGTTTTCTTCCTTTTCTAAAACAAAAGGAAGTCTACTTCAGCCTCCACCACTCCTTCAACTGTCCCATGTCATGGTCTCAAGGAGTCCCCACATCCTAGTCAATTTTGGTATCCAAGTTTCCTTCATTTAGGACTCATAAAAGAATTATTCGACTTCTTTAATTACTGAGAGAGGTCTTGCTCTTCTCCAACTACTCCTCAAGACTCCATAGGTGGTATACACCACAACATACTTGAAGGGCGGGCCTAGCAAGAAAACTGATAAGGAGGGGCACCCTATCAAAAGCCAAGCGGGGCTTGCTTCCATGGTGAAAAATCACAATCTACTATATAACGGATAAGAAATCGAGTGGCGGCATGTGCCCTCGCTAGGTTGACTATAGGTCGACCCCTATTTTAATTTGGACCATAATATTATAATGCGCAGCGCTAGTTTTCGAATCACATTTACATCCTTCCACAAGTCTGTTAACCCCATTGTGTTCTAGCATGATTTTCCTTTGCGAGTGACTCCTTAGATTGAGGCCTAGTTTGATGATTGCACACAATCCGTCTTCTATCTTAATAACGGAGTATCAAAGGACGGCGCCACATTGCCGAGAAGGGCTAAAAGCCACTATTGGTGATTTTCAGCAACAGTATGCGAAAACGATTTGTAGTGATGGTGGATAACGATATCCACCACCAGAAACAAAAGGCTGGTGCCACGGAAAGTTATTTCTATACTAGTGAGTGAAGCACGATTAATACTCTACATATATATGGTTTTGTCTAGGTAGCTCATAGAACTAACTGCTGTTTTCATTTAAACTTTTTCTTGCGAGGATTTTCAAAAGTTAACTGGTAATAAGAACTAAGAAGTCGATCTCAAAATTATGATGAAGCAGAAGAAAGGAAAGAGAGAACATCAGTATCTCACTAGCATATGCATAGGCCCCCGCGTTGCCCCCCGCTCTGGAGGCAGCCGAAGCTCCGCTTACGGAGTCCCATCCCTGTTGTATGGGGTTCTCTGGGTGAAAACCTTATCCGCTTATTCGCTTACAGACGAGCGACGGCGGCGCCATCAGCGTGGTCACCTCCCTGGAGGCGTCGTTTGTAGAGACCCATCTCGACCCGTAGTATTGCCGGTGTCGCCGTTGGTCATGGGTGGCTTCTGCCGGTGGCGCGGCAAGGCGGCTGGTGCAAGTGGCATGCTCGAAGGGGGTCGCCGAGCCCATGTGTTGGCGACCAAAGTTTTGCCGGCAGCTAGGGGTCATCGCATCGGTGTCGGTTTTGGCTGCTTGCAGCGGACCGCGGCGGCTGGCGTTGCGTGGCAACTGCAAGTGCGGCGTGGGACTATGTTGAAGGACGGCGCTTGCGGCAACGATATCGTGGGATGACTAGGTTTGCAGCGGACTGCGGCGGGTTGCTCAGCCTTGCTCGGTGACTCCGGTGCGGTACATCGTCGAAAGACGGCGCAGACGACAACTTGGCTTGCTGGCATGATGGCGGAGGTTGTGTGCGCGGGTGGTGCAACGAGATGCTATCGTCTAGTGGGCGCGGCTCGTTGATGGGGTTCTTGGAAACGGGGCAATATTGTCCATCATCCTGACAGCGACATAGTAAACAGATTTGCGACTCAGAGTGCTGAGGCGGACGTGGCGAGACGACGAGTGAGATGGAGTCTAACGGCGGATGTGGCGAGGCCCCCACGCGTTGTGTTATCGCGGTGGGGACTGCGAGGCAGCCTGCGTGTGGTTCGGATCCGGTGGTTTTCACCCTGTCAGATGGTGTGTGGTGTTGCAGCGGCACTACGGCGGCAGGTCCTGTATGATGGTGGCCTTCTCAGTGAGGTGCGGTCTGTTTCTCTCATTTCTCTATCGGCGCGGGGCCATCGACTTCATGAGATGGAGAGGGTGGTTAGCTGCGGCGGCAAGACTTCGTTCTGCCTGTGTTGCCCGGCGGAGTGGTTTAGTCCGTGTCGAGGTCCCGATCCGACCGGGTAAAGTTGTCTCGTGGAGATAAGTTGTGTGGCTTGTGTCGATGTCCCAATCCGATCAGCCTGAGTTGTTTTGAGTTGAGTTGAATTCGGCGTGTGTTGATACCCCAATCCAACCCGCTGGTGTTGTTTTTGTATTTTTTTTTTCCTGGTTATCGTCTCCCAGTAACATAACCTTGTACTTTTTTACTATATCAATAGAAACGCAAAGGAAAATTAAAAAGAGACGAGTAGATTAAAAAGGCTTCCAGCAAATTAAAGAGAGTCCACTCGCTTTCGTGAGCTCCGTTTTTGTGGCAGGAACGGACGTGTCGTGCTCGTGCTCCTAGAACTTTTTGTCTGGGACCTGGTGGCCTAGCTAGCTCGACAAAGGTGCAGGGCTGCAGGCCGGGCTCCATGCAGCTGGCATGCCTCAAGGTGAAGCAGCTAACATCTAGCAATGTCGTCACGGAGTCCAAAGCAAGGTCGATGATGGGCGATGCATGATTCTTGTGTATAGATGGATGTGGATGTATGGATCGGAGACATGATCGGTCGAGGTAACGATAAGGATTCCCATGCATGCCTTCCTGATTCCCCGGGAGGAAGAAAGTGGCCGGGGGCGCGGCCATGATCGGTCTCCATGCATGCCGGCCTGCGCCATGGCTGTCAGATCGAGTCCTTTACATCCTTCCCAAGGAAGAAATTAAACAATAAGCGATAGCCGCCATGCTGATCGGTCGAGTGGTCGACGGAACATAGGTTGCGGTTCTCCCTGCGTCGTCGTAGATTCGAGCTACCACCCTGGCTAGCTACTGCTGCTTCCTACGCCTACTTCGAACACAGTACACGACCACCATCATTGATGGATTGATCGCCGCCGCCGCGACGGTGATGCCTGCCCATGCCAATAATTTGCACCGGCCGGCCGGCACAAGGAATAGTTTCCCGTGGCTGTCACATGCCAGTGCTGCAGCTAGCGTCCACGTCAGCGGAAAGCATCAGCATCATCTATATTCGGTAGCTAGCTAGCAGCTCCATCTATCATCGATGGCGCACGTTAACGTGACGCGCTCCCGTTCGTTCTCGCTCGCTGCTGGTGGCTCATCAACTGACCTAGCTAATAGGTAGCTAGCTATATATAGGCCCCGCCGTCGATCGACCCATCGGGACGGCGGCCAGTACTGCACCATCGAGGCAGTTAGGCGACTGTTTACTTATCCCGTGGGTACCTTGAGATCATACATGGAACGACACACAGAGAGAGAGAGCGCGCGCGCGCGCACTGGTGGCGCCAATGGCCGACCATCCACGCAGCCACACGTCAGCAATAAGGAACCTAACGACCGATCGTGGCCACCATGCATGTGTGTCGTCGACGCATATCATTCGTGCTGCATGCGAATTGAATGAACGATGGACCGTGCTAGCTCTAGCATCTAGGCTTGTATAGATCGTCGATCGGAAAGCTGCCGTCACGTATGCGTGCGCGCTTGGGGCTGCGACGCGCTAGCTATAATGAGGGACGAACCAACGTCTAACGAGTACTCCTAAGCTCACGATGGAATATGGTATGGCACGTGGCGTGTCGTCCAGGCATTGCTAGTACGTTGCATGGTCGAGGAATATATAATCCTTGAGTGGGTGGGCACGCAGCAGAGCGCGGCCAATTATGCCGACCGGGAGATTCCGATCCGGTCGATCCGGTAGTCCAGCAGGCCCCGGTCGGACACGTACGCGCAACGAGACGCCCAGAAAACGCGATCTCCGCCGAAGAGCAATCATGTGATGGATGCCGCAGTAGGGACCAACCATACGCACAGCCATACACTTACATCTCTCTCTCTCTCTCTCTCTCTCTCTCTCTCTCTCTCTCTCTCTCTCTCTTATATACACACACACAGAGCACATATATATACATATATGTCATGTATATATGTAAATATTATTCGGTTTGTACGAGCGAGGTGGCTGCTCCACGGCCGCTGCTGCACGACCCGCGCTCTGGGAAATAAAGCGGGTAACAACTAACTGACGACATGGGGTTAACCTAACTGTCCCCGTCATTAGGTGAAGAAAAAGCCATATATAGATTATTGGCGGCGCGCGCGGCGCGGCATGTGGTCGCCGGGGTTGGCGACGAGAGGGGAGATTGCCCTGGCGCGCCGAATCTTGTGCGTGCATGCGCTAGCTGCTCTGTCGCCCAATGATTCCCGTCTCTTACAATCTACTACTGTAGAAGCTAATACATCATGCAGCAGGGATCGCTGCAAGAACAAAAAAATAAAGTCGAAGCTAGTTTATTGGACGGTTACGTTGTTGGATGAACGTGAGCGACACATGCACACGTAAGACGACATGCGCGCAGGTTTAAGGCCTGCGGGTAATGGCACCGACCAAACCCATGGGGACCAATAACATACATAATGGGTGCGTGCCACGACACAAGGACTGGACTGATTATTGCTCGATCTATCCTATGTTTAGATGGTGTGTATATATATGCTGCATATATAGATAGATAGTATATCTTGTCAGTGTGCAGACCTAGCTAGTTTAGCTTTGATTTTGGTAACGGGGATGGATCGGAAGAGACGACACCCAGGCACCGACTGCATGCTGCTCGTAAAATAAACAAAACAACTCTGTCAGATACGATGGAGGGGAGACCACTGAAAAGATGAAATAACAGCAGGCGCATGAATTGTCAGCTGCAGACATGCATACAAGAAGGCAAGTCCCGCAACCATCGGGGCCGGGACTGATCGATCGTCCGACGCGCGCCTACGTTATTAGCGCTGACGACCGACCTAGTAGTACTTAACATAAACAAATTAAAAAGAAAGAACAAAAGGAGGTTGATGTATAAGAAAGATACCAGTATGAAGAAACGAGCTAGCGGTACATGTCGCCGACAAAGCGCGCACATTGGGCCGCCGAACCGTGTGCCTCCACTGCACGCCTGTCACTACTCGATGGAGATCTGTCGCATGTACAAACTGTCCCCCCTTGTTGGGTACGTGTCGTCCTTCTCGCACGAGCGCGCGTCGCCCCCGTCGACAACCCATCATGCCCGTGCGGCGCGGCGACACATACGCCTCCGCGCGCGTCTCGTCTGGCCGGCGGCCGGGGACGACGACGTGCGCTGTACGCCGGACGGCCGGTGCATCGACTCGGCACGACACAGGGGCCAACTAGCAAACATAGAGTACTAGCGGCAGCAGAGCGGTCTCGTCGGCCGACCAGCCGTGTCGCCACCCGCGCGCGGTCGGGGGGCCCGATACCGACACATCCTTTGGTGCGTGGCGCCCGGCACAGGATCCCGGTCGCTGTTGCAGGTGTCGCGAACAGGCATTGCATCCGTCCGCCGCTAGGCTACTACTACTACTAGACTAGCTAGGCCAGCTAGGGGTATATATACTATTGCCACCCTAGCTAGTACGTGTACGTGGAGGCAATGCACCGCCGGTCGCTCGCTCGCCGCCGTGCGCTGCATCTGCGTGCTGCATGGGCGTTAGTTCCGGCCGGGACGGGAGATTGGGATCGGAGGGGCGTGCGTGCATGCACCAACCCCACCAGCCACCCGGGGCCATGCATGACGCCGCGCGCGCGGGGTCTGCAGCAGAGATCCGGCCGCCTGCGGCACGCGAGAGCGGACAAAGGGAGGAAGACCAGACACAGGGGGTCGTCTGTCGTGTGCCTGCGCGCCCCACGTCCGCGCGCGCGAGCCCGCCCACAGGGGTGCCGCCACGAGGAGCGCCCGCGCGGGGTGTCACGAGGGGGGCTGCCGCCTCCGCGCGCACGCGTCGCCCGAGCGCCGTCGTGTCGTCCGCCGGCTCGTCCCGGTTCGCCGTACGTACCCCGGCTGCGCGGGGGCGCCCATGGTTTGAGTGCTACGGTTCTCCCTCCCGTGGCCGCGCGCGCTGTCGTCTTTGCCTCCACTCGCGGCGCGGCGCAGCGGGCTAGCTCCGACGTGTACAGTGTTGAGACGTGCCGAGTAGAGCGACCGATACAGAGGTCGCTCAGCGTGGCTCCTGCGTGCGCCGTGCGTTCTCGCCGACGGGATGTTTGCACCGGCGCACGTGTGCGGGCACGGCACGACCCGCAGGGGGGGGGGGGGGGGGGGGGGGCGGCGCACCTGCCGCGCCATGGGCCCCGCTACCTGACCTGGAGCCGGACGCGCGGGCGCGCGGCCGGCGCCAATGCCAAAACGAGGTGTGGTCGTCGCTGCTGTGTACAGTACAGTACGACGGAGCGAGCGATCCCGGCGGGGGCCTCTCGGCGACCCAGAGGCCGGGGACGTCCTCATGTTCCGGTCCCACCGCCCCGTGCCGTGGCGGAGCCCGCCGACGCCCCCGGCTCCGGACACCGCCGCGGGGCCCGCGGCCACGGATTCGCGCGTCGCGCTCTGGGCTTCCGCCCGCCCGCCACCGCCCCCAACTATAAATACCCGCCTCCCTCCTCGCGTCCTCTACACACACACCCTCCTCCTCCCAGTCCCAGGCGTTCCAGTACCAGCTCAGCCGCTAGCTAGCTGTTGCTCGGCTCCTCCGACACCAAGGCTCCCCCTTCGATCGACCAGCGCGCGGCTAGCCCGATGACGAAGCAGGGCGTGGTGCCGGTGCCCGCGGAGGCGGCCGTCGCGGTGCCGCTCAACTCGGCGCCGCTCTTCCCGTACCCGCCGCCGCGGGCCGCCGTGCGCAAGAAGTACCTGCAGATGGGAGCGGGCGCCGGCGCCGGCGGCCGCCCCGGCGGCTGGGTCGAGTCCATGCGCGCCTCCTCGCCCACGCACGCCAGGGCCGCCGCCGCACTCGCCGCGGGTGTCGACGAGGACCGGCGCGCCGCCTGGATGGTGCGTGCTCTGCTCCCTCCGTGCGTGCATTCGATTGATTCCCTCGGGTCCTATGAATGCCTCGCGTACCCACACACGAGCCCGGCTGCTCTACTAGTCTGTCGCTCTGCTTCCTGCCGCCGCGTGACGTCTGCTGACATGTCCTCTGTTTCGTTTCGATCGGGCAGGTGGAGCACCCGTCGGCGCTGAGCAAGTTCGACCAGGTGGTGGCGGCGTCCAAGGGCAAGCAGATCGTCGTCTTCCTCGACTACGACGGCACGCTCTCCCCCATCGTCGACGACCCCGACGCCGCCTACATGTCCGACACGGTACCTACGCCTGCTTCCCCTGTTCCGTTACGCTTCCTCCACTCGTCGCGCTTCTTCACCTAACTCTGACTGATCACCGCTTCTCCCTGTGCCCAGATGCGGCGGGCGGTGCGGAGCGTCGCCAAGCACTTCCCGACGGCGATCGTCAGCGGCCGGTGCCGCGACAAGGTACGGCCATTAGCCAATCCCCTAATGTCCCCGATCGATCACGGGGCCACCACGCATGCCAACCGCATCTCCACACTGAATGAACTCAACCCTGTTGCCTGCTGGCCTTACAGGTGTTCGAGTTCGTGAAGCTGGCGGAGCTCTACTACGCCGGCAGCCACGGCATGGACATCAAGGGCCCCGCGAAAGGTTCCCGGCACACCAGGGCCGCCAAGGTACCCATCAAACCCCGCCCTCTGTTCTTGCCACTTCCACGCTCGCCGCCCACCACCCGAAAGGGGGAAGAAAGAAGATACTTATCCCGCTCTGCCTTCTTCCCCTTTGTGTGGCTCGCAGGCCAAGGGCGTCCTCTTCCAGCCCGCCAGCCAGTTCCTGCCCATGATCGAGCAGGTACCATCAACAAACACTCCCATGGCCGCCTTGTTCCTTTTCCGATCGTCCTCCGCAATGCTCTCAACGATTCCATATCATCGCCAGGTGCACGAGTCTCTGGTGGAGAAGACCAAGAGCATCCCTGGAGCCAAGGTGGAGAACAACAAGTTCTGCGTCTCTGTCCACTTCAGATGCGTCGATGAGAAGGTACCACTCACTCCAGCAACCATGATTGGCCAATGAATGCAACAACGTTCCTTGTTGTTGTTGTTTGTAAAGTTTCTGAATTTTTTTTTTACCGTGCGGTGCGGGTGCGGCAGAGCTGGAGCGCATTGGCGGACATGGTGAAGTCGGTGCTCAAGGAGTACCCGAAGCTGAAGCTGACGCAGGGGCGGATGGTGTTCGAGGTCCGGCCCACCATCAAGTGGGACAAGGGCAAGGCCCTCGAGTTCCTGCTCGAGTCGCTGGGCTTCGCCGACTGCGCTGACGTGCTCCCCGTGTACATCGGCGACGACCGCACCGACGAGGACGCCTTCAAGGTGCTCCGCAGGCGCGGCCAGGGCGTGGGCATCCTCGTCTCCAAGCACCCCAAGGAGACCTCCGCGTCCTACTCGCTGCAGGAGCCCGCCGAGGCAAGTGCTACTGTGCTAGTGCTACCCCCCTCTCTCTCTCTCTCTCGAGTCCCCTCCCGTTCATTCCCGGCCGGCGGGCCACGCCGTCGGTGTCGCCGGGTTACCTCCGCCGCCGTCCGCTTCCGCCCTGCCACTTGCCCGCCCGCGACGCTGACACATATTCCTATGTCGCTGTGACGTGCAGGTGATGGAGTTCCTGCTGCGGCTCGTCGAGTGGGAGCGCCTCTCCAAGGCCCGCCCCAAGTGGTGACCGGCCGACAGACGACGCCGACCGCCGGCGCCGGCGCCGGTCGCGAGGAGACCGATTACCAGACGGATTAGCAGTATATATATCATATATATTATATATACATATCTTCGATAATCGCCGGTGATTAAATTAGAAGGGAGCGTATCCTGGCGTGTCAGCGCACCGCTCAGCTCCCGCGTGTGGTGTCGTACGTTAACCCTACCGAGCTCACTGCGCCATGTGCGTCCGCGACGGGGGCCCTCTCCCCCTTCTTTTTACGGGGGCCGGGGCGCGCCCTGTGTGGGTTACCGGAGCTGCTGCTGCTGCTTTAGTTTGTGTAATTAGTGTTACTATTGTTACTGTGGCCGCCTGAATTCTGATTGTGTAAAAGATGTATGAAATGGAGATCCAGCTACGGGAATATATACTAGAAAAAAAACTCAAGTCTTTCCACTGGAACGAGTTCTACTGTGTTCATGCATGTCTCTTGTTCGCAGTACTTAGTATACATGTACAGCTTCCACAGGAATTACAGAAGCTGCTTGTTGGTATCACTTCTGTAGACTTTCAGTAGTGGTCTAGAAGGGCCGTTGGAGCCCTGAAAAAGGCCACAGAAACCACCTACACCGATCCAAATCTAGCCGGTGGTGGCCTGGACCTTGTACTGCTTTTTGGCCGGAGCCGGACATCCATGCCATTCCCATCCAGGATGTCTGCTGTATGTATGATCCATGTCCCTGCTGGACCACCCCTCCCATACATGCTAGCAGCAATGTATGTTATCTGCTCAAAAGTAAGGCTCTCCTGAAAGTCTCCTGCTTTCTTGTCAGCATTTGCTTTTTTGTTTCTTGGAGCGCCATTGAGAGAGAGCACGATCGATCTGTCCGTTTGGCTGGCTAAGATATGATTCCTAAAAGGGATATTCTAGAAACTAGGTCAAGGTAGGGCGTTAGCTAGCCGGAGGAGAACTCGACAGGTGATGCGCAAGTACGAGTGGACCTCCACCATATCATACTATCATCCCCCCAACCCAACTGATGATAAGCCAACTTACTCTGTCCAGATCGTAGTTAGTGTATACTTAACGAAATTCTTGGCCAGATTTTGGTCATATGTGTAGCTGCAGTTGCATGCTAATGAACACCCCAATTTTATGGTCAGAAAAAAAAGAGATGCTTCATCTATCAGCATTTCAGGACAGAGTTGCGTGATGCCTTAGGTTGAAGCAGAGCTAGCGGTGCTCTTTTCTTTTGTGAAGTACGAGGGGTGGATGTTCTTCTTCGCAAGTGCATGCTGGTCTCAGTCTCACCTATCAGAATGCCTTTTTTTTAGGCTCGTTTGAATTCGAGAGGTTAAAATTTAGTCCTGTCACATCAAATATTTTTAGGCTATTTAGAAGGATTAAATATGAGCTATTTATAAAACTAAGTCCAGAACCTTCGGACTATTTCACGAGACGAATCTATTAAGCCTAATTAATTTATAATTTGCACATATTTACTGTAGCATTACATAGATTAATTTTGGAAAAAATAGACTTAATAGATTCATCTCACGAAATAGCCTAGGGGTTATGGAATGGAATGAGTTTTATTATTAATCTACATTTAATGCTCCTAATAACCATCCAAACATTTAATGTGACGGGGCTAAATTTTATACGGTGGGAACCAAATAAAACCTCTATAGCGTATGGCGAACAGAGGAAGCCACCTAGCTGGTTAAGTGGCTAGCTGTTGCTACCATTTAGTAGTACAGGTTGTCTCGAGTCATGGCGTAATGAGGCCGCGCAGGACTTCGCTTCAATCGCTGCATGCTGTCGATCTCTGCAGGTCTACTCGTCCTGGTCGACACACCAAAGCTTCTCTGTTATGATTGAAACGGACGCATAACAAGGCGAAAAAGAAAAACGGGACAATTGTCACTGTCCGAGAGAAGGTCAATTTCGCCTTTTGTGATTCAACAAAAGCCAAAATATGCACGTATAGCCAACACTGTGGTGTTAAAAGACAAAGGAGTCAACTTCGTTCAACTGTTTTTACGCTTCACCATGCCATGGCATCTTTAGTAAACTTTTGCTTATTTATATACACTCGGTTCGATTGTTTTCTTGGCAGCCAATTTCTAGCACTCAGACGACCTACATTGCGATTGGTGCACGTGTTGGGGTCGAAAATATTCAGATCTTTATGAGACCCTGTCCATTTTGTTCTCATTCATATTCGTTTTAGCCTCTCAGTCATAATCAGTTGATAGTATTTTTAAAAGGCATTATTTATTTTGTCTAATGTAACTTTCACGCTCTCCCCCTTTTGAAATCAACAGTGATCTGAACACCCCTGTTGTCTGTTGATTCCACAAATCAGCAGATATGTATCGTAATCGCATTTATAATACATCATGTTTTAGTGAAGAATGGCCGAATAAACGTAATTTAGTCCATAAATACTCTTCTTTTTACGGTCTCGACTTTTTCGAACCGTATTTACTAGTTTTCAAGACTGAAACACTCTTAACCAGTCATCATCAGTCCTTTTCAATTGGAGGAACATCTGTCGAATTCGACAACAGATTAACTGCTATGACAGGAAAAGAAAAGGATCCAAAGCCACCACCTCGCTTCAAACAAAAACTGAAGCCACAAGTACAGCTTCCCGGCCGAGCGCTTTCAAACAAATCTCTCCCTTTCGTTCGGCTCATCAACATCTAGATGAATGCGTGTGATTATCGGCTGATACATCCCTTGCTTCCTGTCCATAGATTTTTCTTTCCCCACTCTGAAGTCTGAATATATAACTGAACATCCATCCTCATTCAGTTCCGGCGAGGTATCGTATCATTGGCCGGCGAGCACCTGGGGAATAACCGGTCGACAAATCACCCCTCCTCCACTGTCACCTACTCACCTCTGCATCGTCACCGGCCGGACCCCGGCCGTAGTTTCTTTCCATACAGTCTCCCTTTCCATTCCTTCGACAGCGACGCGCCTGATTTGATTTCTTCGTGTCATCAAGCGCCGGTACACGGATCCGCCGGTATAGCTAGGTGTAGCAGGATAAGAGTAGGATAATTCCCGGTGGCCGTCGTCGCCGTCGTCGAACGACCATCCATGGATTGATCTGTCACAAAAGACTAGCTGTACAAGCCAGCGCTTTTCGGCATCGGTTCTGACGAAACGTTTCGGTTCCTGATGGCGCGGCTTGTTCCTGTCGTGGTGTCATCTCATTATCTCAAGACGGGGCGATCTGTCAGAAGCTTCAAACAGTCACCTCCCTGCACACTTGCAAAGTGCTCGCCCATTATCTCACTGTGCGTGTGGACCGAACCAACCAAGCTCTGATCACCAGCTGAAACTGCAAGTTACTGAAGAACTGTTACCGTCTGTTGCCCGTCAGTTACTGAAGAATTGTTCCTATAGCGTCTCAAAGAGGTGCCACCACCCACCCAGCCACCCACAGAAGAATTGAAGCAATCATTACCAGCAGCCCAAGGGCTTTCTCCTGCTCCACCTTTCCTGATCCAAGACATTACATATTTACATATACTAGGTGGTAGTGATGGCATTCAGGAAATGCACACGTGTAAATGCAGAGATATATCTCCCACTGGATTCACATCTGAAAGGAAATAAAGGTTGCAATCGGCGGCGAAGCGATCCGATCCGGGATCACCATTGGCCACCCTGGATCACAGTCAGCCCCACCTCGAAAGGCGCCAAGTGGAATCTGGGATAATGCCAATTATTTTACCACCCCTAGCTAGCAACGAGAGGGACGGCGAGGTGCCTCCACTAGGCAGCCATGCCGCTGCATGCAATGGGAGGAGTCAGGTGAGGAGTTGGATTCCACTTGGGTTGTTGTTGGGTTGGTGCTTTCGCAAAAGCACACACTGATGCACCCGGTGCTGAGGGCCGAGACGAAGGAGGAGGAGAAGAAGAAGAAGAAGAAGCAAGCTTCCAGTCACTTCTCTTTCATCACAAGTGTGTGTGGGGACAGGTCGATCGAGAGAGGGAGGGAGTGGGAACGAAATGAGCCGGGGTACTGATGATTGGTGGCCAAGCTACGAGTAGGAGGCACGCACACCTTGATGTGCACATAACTGGTTGGTGTGTAGATCTTTCTCCACCATTAGCTAGCCTAAATCTAGGGCATCTCTGTGCGTAGTTTAAGGATTGATGGTTAGGAAGAACATTCCCATTGAGGTCGGGCAATCATTGTGAGCCTGCTCATGCGCGAATATTAGGCTGGGATGAAAAGGACGCGCGCTTTAAATTCGGTGACACTTTTGTTCCATCCAAAGTTGGTACAGCGAATGAGGCGCCTCACAGACGAAATGTCTGTCCATTGGGATTCAAGTGGCCGGATATATATTGCAGCGTGTAGTTAATTAGGTTCCTCTAATTTCATATGTACTCCCACCATTCCTAGATATATATAAGGACTTCTGAGTTTGTTTTAAGTGGAAATATCCTAAGTCTAATTTGATCAAATTTATAGGTAAGACTATATTAATATCTATCAGATAAAAAAATAAAACTATGAAAAGAAACATGTCATAGTGGATTTAATGATGCTTACTGGATATTGTAATATTTTTTTTATAAATAACTTGACCAAACTAGGATGATTTGGTTTAAGCCAAATTGAGGAGTCTTTATATTTTTTTTAGAGTTAAAGGGCTTGAAAACCCCAGCCATACTTAAGAGCAGGACCGTATCAGCGGTTCAAAGTACAATTCTCAGAGGCAAAACAGGAAAACGAGCGCCACGTAGGGCTAGTCGGCACCACATTACATCCATCCAGGGGCATACCCCTACCATGGCACCTGCCAAAACGCCTGATGACAGGAAGAACTTCTAGATGCCGTTGCCGATCTCCTTCAAGAGAGGCGCGAGGTGTGCGGGCGCCTGCTCCCAGTCGCCATTGGAGGTCACTAGGAAGTCCATCAGCTCCTTCTGTAGCTCGCCAGCTACATTGCTAAACGCCCAGGACGTTTTGCCAAGCATTTCAGACCTTCTAGCAATAGCTCCAGCTCTGGCAGTTTCTCTGGTGGACAGAGCAGCTTCCAACTGGTTGCCAGACACGAGATTTGGTACAACACACTCTGCACATCTTTCCAACTTCCATTCTGAAAACATAGAGAATTTCTTAGTTTCCAGAGCCCCCACAGGACCGCGGAAGTGACAATATTAACTGCAGCTTATCTCTTATTACTAAGCCACAGTCTACCAACAGAGACAAAATCATTCCCACATGCAAAACCTAATACCTCAGAAACTTCACACCAGATTTGAGAAGCTACTACACAACCAAAGAACATGTGGTGGGGGGGTTTCTTCTTCAAAGCAGAAGAGGCATCTTTTATCCTCTAATTTTTTCCTTTTGGCTACATTATCTCTAGTCATAATTTTGTTTTGTGAGAGAAGCCAGAGTAAAAAATGAATTCTGGGTGGAATTTTAAGGTCCCAGATGGCTGGGAGGTAGACAGGTTGGATGCCTCTAAAGTTTATGACCTTATAAAGGGACTGTGATGAGTACACTCCATTGGAGTTGAAGGTCCAAATTAGCTCATCACTGTCATTGGATAGGCTAAGGGTTGAGGCAAGCTGCACAACCTCCTCCCACTGAAGCATCAGCCTATTGCCTACAGTTCTTCTAAAGGAACATTTCAACTCCTGCCCATCCCAAAGTTCAGCAATGGTACAGTTTTTCTCATTGACTATGGAGTAAAGGTTCCAGAATTGAATAGCTAAGCTTGATGAACCTAACCAGTTATCTTCCCAAAATTTGACCTTTCTACCATCCCCAACCTTCCATCTATAACCCATCTTGGCAGCTTTAGCTGCCCACATAAAGCCCTTAAAAAATTGGGAAGTCCCATTATCACTACTATAGAAGATATTGGGGTTTTCTGTGTCATACTTGAAGTCTATTATCTGTTTCCACAGCTTCCCCTCATCAGCCTGGTACCTCTTAACCCAAGATCCCAGAAGGCAGATGTTGAGATCTCTAATATTTGGAACACCTAGGCCACCAAACTGTTTACACATACTGATACTCTCCCAATTAGCCCAGTGGATATTGTGTTGATCCTCTTGGTCATTCCACATAAAGTTAGCCATGTGGGTAGAAAGGAGTCTTTATATTTGGGCCTAAATGAAGTATAAAATGTGATTGTTGTAAAGGAAATGGAATGTATACAGCTAGCATTCACCATAAAATAGGTTCAATCCTAAAGAAGGTTCCTCGCCAAAAAGAAAAATGAAGAATGTACGAGTCGGAACCCGGGTTGGCTAGCCCGTCCCTTTCGTTTGGTGTGTGCTTGGACGTCTTTGAATGGGCACATCTCGAAGGCATCGGTTGTTGCTCGGTAGTAATAATTAACCCGCAGGACCAAACATTTTGCTTTGCGTATTCTTACAGCTATGATATGGGAATTTGATGTGTCGAAGCCTTTTGATGAAGTTTGCTCAACTTCTTTTCGACGTTCGTTTTCTTTCTTCGAAATTTGACTGAGCAAACATTTCAATAACAAAGAGAATAATTTGACAGCGCAAGAACTAGATACGAATACGGAATAAAACACAAACTGCACCAAAAAAAACACTACAGGCCTGCTTGGTTGGCTGTCAAAATGTAGGCATACTAAAATATGGGCATGCCAACTTTTTTACCAAAATCTTGGCAACTTTAGAAGATGGGCTATTTTTTGGACTCCAACCAAGCAAGTGCCAAAATTTAGTCTTGCTCACATTTTAGCATGTCAAATTTTGGTAGCCAACCAAGTAGGTCATACAACCCAAAGCTCGGTAACAACCCGCACACTCAAAACATGAAACACAAAGTTTGACAAATGCTTTCCGAAAACTGGATCCAGTTCAACATTGCCAAGAGTATCCGTTTTTTTATTAGACCTGGAAAGTATATTGGAGCCGTCTAATAGGCGGTCTCATGCATTAACACGTCATCTTAAGACGATTAAACAGACAACCTCTACAATAGGTTGTCGTCTTCGTTGTCTCGTAGTAGTACCACATCCTTTTATTTGTGGAATTAAAATGGAAATATTGTGAGTAGTTAGATAACAACAACTCGTACAATGGTGAGTAAGCGGTCTCATAGTCTTTAATTTTAGCCCATGAGGCGGTTGCTTCGCGAAACAACCGTCTCGTTCTCTCTCCTCCCCCTCTCTCCTCCACATCATTAAAAATCCTACGTGGATCTGCATGAGACAATCTATGAGACCGCTGACGTGTAGCGATGTACTTACCTTATTATAGACAGATTTCGTCAGGTCCTGGGGAGCCTCTGTTTGCTTTTGTCGGGATTTCTTATGTTACATTTTTTTTCTTTGGGAATCAAAGGAAGGATGCTAGGGCGGGGGGCTCCTATCTACCTCGTGGAAGATAGTTAGCGTGTGTATATCTTTAATCCAGCGGAGCAGCCCAGCCTGTATGCTAACAGGCCCAGAAACCGCCCATAAACTACGGCAGACGTAGTTTCTGGACTTTTTTTTCATCAGGCTGCCGGTTGCAAAAGGCAAACAATACCGCTGATAGCAGGAGGAGAACGTGAACTGCATGCTGTGTGCCTTGGGCATTGTAGCATTTTTTTTTCTCCCGTTGTACTTAAAGCAGGTGATCTTCGATTTTCCTTTTTGGCTAATAGAAAATATGAGTAAATATTAAGCTAGTATCTATTATTTCAACATTTCAAAATACTGTATCAACATTTCGGATATACTAGTTCAACATATTATATAATAATGTTGAAACAATACATCTAAAATGTTGAAACTAAGAAAAGTAAAAATAAAAAAATTATATAACCATATTGGATCTCAATTTGTTAGAAAAATGTCAAGGAAGGTGATGACTTAAACAGAATAGAAATTGTGTGCGCTGTTACGGAGAAAAATACGTTTGAAATTTGAAAATCAAATGTGGCATAAACCAATAATAGCCCGCCACCTATCCGTTCGCTCTGCACACCTCCTCCCAGTAGGCATTAGCTAGCGCTTAAGAGCAAGTACAATAGTTGTTTTATAGCCAGCATATTAAAGAGAAAAATTAGGAGAGAGAGGGGAGCTTAGCTCTCGTGCACTGCCGTTTAAGAGCACTTTTGCTGATATCGAAGAGATCTCGTACAAGCAACAAGCAGGATACGAGCTCCTATGCAGAAGTAGGTCCAAGTGAGAGGTTAATGTGAGGGTGAATAGGAAAGAGAATGTTAGGTATAGATAAATAAATAATATTATAATTATATTGTAGATAAATAAGAAATTATTATTGTATAGCTTGGCTCTTGCACTTGACTCTATTATTAACCATGCTCTAATCGTTGGTCCCACTCCCTCGCATCGACTGCCCGGGTAGCATCGTCCTGGATTTGCCAACCCACACGTCACGTGCTTACATCTAGTCCAGTAGCTTAATTATATGCACGAATTTTAAAGTGAAAGATATATAAGAAACTTCCTTCCAGAAGATAGATAGGAATTCCGTGCCAGGGCGGGTGGTTCGGAGCAGCCACGGCCCACGGCAGTAGATCATGGTAGCCCACTTTTGTGCGATGGACCGTCCGTAGCGGCCTAGCGAGATTCTCGGGCCGGCCATGCGCCTGTCCCGTCAGGTCGCGCGGCCTATAATTGCGCGGAGCTCCGCCGACCGCGGGTGGGCTTACCACCGCATGGCCCGCGCTACGGCAGGCCCAAGAGATGGCTGCTCCCCCTCGTGCGCGGCGTGTCAGCCGCCCGCGATTAGGCCCATGAAGGAATCTATGCCCCTCTGCTCCGTTAAGCAACAGCAATAGCACATCAGACATCACCACGCACCTTGGTCTGTCTGGTCCTGCCTCCGATCCGATCCACCACCAGCGGTTCCAACTCGATGGATCTCTCCGCTTCCAGGGCACTGCCCTCCAAATTAGGATTTCCACTTGGCATCTCCTCACCCTGCTTTTACTCATAAATAACGTAATCTGGATGATCGGTCTTTTACATATACAATGTTTCTGGCAAGCCATTTAGTTCATTTGATGTTTAGGAAGAGACAATTACTTCGTACTCCATATGTCCAAAAAATAGTTAACTTTGTTGTAAGATAGACCACTTAAAGTTGTGTTTTTATTCTGAATAAATCTGCATGCACTACTACAGAACCTCAAATAGATTCACCCTCTTTTGTCCCACTTTGATTGATCCCGAGATTAAAGGAGACATTAGTCCCGGGTTCAGCGGCTAGGGACCTTGTCGGCGCGGGCAAGGACCTTTAGGCCCGGGACTAAAGGTCCATCATTAGTCCCGGTTGGTGGCTCCAACCGGGACAAAAGGCGTGCGCCAGTCCCGGTTGGAGCCACCAACCGGGATTAAATTCACAGGCCTTTTTATGCCCCTTCTTCCTCGTATTAGTTGATGGAAATGAGTATATTGAGTTGAATATTTTTATTTTTGAATGAATATGAATATGAATATTTAGCAAAATAAATATGAATGAAAATGATTGTAGTAGAATTTTTATTTTTGCAAAATGAGTATGTATATATGTGGATTTATTAGTAAAATGAAGTGAAAAAGGCGTATACTTGGTATTTAATTTGTATTAATATGAAAAGAATTTGATACACCAATGATGTATTTATTTAGGCTCACATTGAAACCATCACGAAGATAAAAAAAATCTTTGTTTCGATATGTATGTGTCGTTAACCTTGATCCTGCGGTGTTGATACAGCCATTCGGAGTCAACATCGATATCCGTGATATGGTGTGGTATAAGAACATGATTAAGGAGTACGGTCTTGGTCCCAATGAAGAAATCCTCAACTTTTTAGCTGGGGAATGTTGACGCTCGCTACGAACCAATTTTGAGCGTCAATTTGACCCGAAAAGTGGGATGACTGACATGTTTAACTTGCATATTTAGCCCGAATAATATCATTTCCATATTTCCCTTGGAGATTTTGCAATGCAGGAATTCGGGCAAGAAATACAGGTAAAACAAGCTCCAGAATCCATGCCATAAAATGCCAACAGATGGGGGCACGCCGACCAACAGAGAGTAGGTGTTCAATTACCAAATTCCATATGTGTGGGTGAATATGTGTATGCAGCTCAAGAAAAGTAGGAAACACACCTCAAGAGCATGGCAACACACTCTCAATCCAAAGCAACATCCCTCCGACCAATCAGAGCGGACCGTTCGGGGTCACACGGATTGAAGGGCCACCAGGGCATGCAACCGACTTAGAACAACACCAACTACATCTACCAGTACCCATAGGGCCCACTTACAAGCCTCCTGCCCGAAGATGAGGCCGGTTGGAGCCAAACCTGGGTTGGCCGACCCAGGACCAGCTCCACTAACTTAAAGCTTCCACGTGGCAGCTCCTCATTGGACCCCAATGTCAGTTCCAGGTGATAGAGCTGCAATCCCGGGCGAGAGCACCCTGATTCACCCCTATAAATATAAGGGGAGGGGTTTCTAAAGGAGACACAACTCACCTCTCCATCCTCTCTCACTTTTGGAGTTTGGAGCTCCCCTTTAGAGGTGTAGTGCTTCCTAGGTAGTGCTTAGGAATTAGGGAGAGAGTGAGGGGGAGTCGGGGAGGAGCCGGTGGGCACACCGGCGCTCTTCTCCATCTTGGACCTCGATGGATGCTTATCAATCATAGTAAGTGTTCGTGATTTTCTTTGTGCTTTAGTTTCTTAGTTACGTTAGATCTAGCTCCCCCTAGTTGTTTGCCGGATCAATAGTTCACTAGTTTAGTGGGTAGCTCTAGTTTGTAGCTAAGACTAGAGTTAGTAACGATAGTGTAGACTTGGTGTCTAGACTAGACTTACCTGTTGGTTGTGGTATATCCCATGGTTAGATGAGGTAGGTAGCAGGTGGTGACAGTCCTGTCTCTCCAGCGGAACCCTCCTCGTTCGGGTATATCCCAGTGCCGTATTATTGGAACTCACCAGCCTTATTCTATGAGAAGCCAGTAGCCCGACACGAGCGACTAGGATAGTTCTATCTTATCTTTGACTCTTAGCCTTAGGAATCCTATCTGGTCCTTGTCTCTAATTGGTGCGGTGTCCTTGGACGAATCTGAACCTTAGAGAATATACACACATTCCTCAGTGGATACGATACCCTTGGAATACTCCTGGGTGAAAGCTACAACATCATCCGTGTGCTTGCGGATTTATTTTCATGAGGCTAGGAAACGTCAACAAGCTTTTTGGTGCCATTGCCGGGGAACGGTTGCTATATTCTCTTTGGAACTAGTTCGTCCTCGTACCATTTTCTTTTCTTTGATTCTACCTTTACCCCCGCTACCCATGGTGAAGCTATCCATTAAATAGCTCTCTCTCCCAAGGAGTGAGTTCTATAAGCACATACAAACATTCAGACCAACCCCTTCATCTGGCTACGGACTCCATCCTCGGATTATAACCATGTTTCGGGATCGACCCTTCTCTGGAGCAATTAATGAAGATCCCGATGATCATCTGCAAAAGTTTGAGGAACTGTGCTCTTGCTTGGACATCCCAGGTATGACATAGGAAACATTGCGGTGGAAGCTGTTTCCTTTCTTTCTCAAAGGGAAGGCGGAGCAATGGTACACCCGCACGATAGGGAGTACGACCGGTAATTGGGGAGAATTTTGAGTTGACTTTTGTTACTCGTTCTCCCTTACGGAACGCATAGAATCCCTACCGCTTGACATTCTCAACTTCAAGCAATTAGAGAAGGAGTCCATAGGTGCAGCATGGGCTAGATTCTCATACCTTTTGGCATCTAGCCCAGACTTGTCTATACCCGAAGATGTATCATTAGACATCTTTTGCTCAGGTTTAGATATGGAATCTTCCCTTGATCTCGACATCGCCACCGGAGGTTCGTTTACGCACAAAACTCTGACAAAAGGAATAGAGATTCTAGGTGACCTCTTAGAAGACTTGTCTCTCCATAGCGATCATAATGAACCCCGTCGAGAGGAATCCGAGCCAAGACATTAGAGTCTCTCAACAGCCAAATCCAAGCTTTCATCTCCCACATCCCATGATTTGTCTGTTGAGCCCTCTCCCAAACCTGGAGCATCTGAGGGAGAAGAAATTCAACCTTTGATGTTCTCTTCTCAATTCGAGGACGATCCATCTAGAAATCACATAAACACCTCAAATCTCTTAGGGGAGGAACCCTTTTTTGTCCACACGGATCGATCCCAAAATCCCTTGACAGAACCATCCCTTAGAACTACAGTACCTCCATTACCTCTTGATCCTCTAAACAAAGAAAATCTCATGGAGGTCATGAAGGAGGAATTGTCGGATGATGTGAGACACTTTTCCAAAGCAATTTGGATTAGTTCACCCTCCACGATCATCCCCTGCTCTATAAGGGGAATACTGTAGAAGCCCATCTTAACCCCCTTATAGAGGTTAACATCATGCCATGACACTTAGCGTACACACTTTTGGGCGATGTTACGCTAAAACCATCCGACAAGCTCATCAAGAGTTGTCAGTTTGGACACATCCTTAAATGTCGGGGGGTCGCAAGTGTTGTGATGCACAAAATAGACAAAATCGAGGTCAAACTAGACTTCCATATCTTTGATGTCCTCGATTTTGATCTTCTCCTAGGCTACCCACTTGAAAATTTCTCACATCTCATCAATGGAGCCTAGATGAATTGCTTAGGGAACCCGCTTCTGCCATCACTACCTTCTATTTACAAAATCCTATGGCGAAGCCTCTTCTCAAGAAAAAACCCGCTCAAGAGAATGATGCATCCATCTCCGTTCGTATCATCCGAGCCTATTCTCTTTGAAGTTGCAAAATCTGCCACTTTTGAAGAGTACGACTTGGAAGACACCCTTCACTTTTGTGAAAACGAAGGATCATCATCACCCCCGATCGAGTTTGAGCCTCTTCCCGCTGGCCCGGAGTACGTTGTTCTCGACTACAATCGAGATTCAACTACAATCTCCCATGATGAATCTCTTGAGATGGACATCCCATGGGCTATGGAATTTTGTGAGGCGTCGACTCTGGAGTCCGAAGAAAAGGATTCCATAAATGAGTATGGAAGATCCATTCTTGAAATACCCCAGGAACCATACTCGTTCAATAACTCTCTAGAGTCAGGCATGCTTTGTGCCCCGAGCACGCACGAGGACTACAACCACCTTAAGGTCCTCTTTTGCAAAATCTTCAGAAGGTTGGTTGTAGATGCATATGTTTATCATAAGCATTGCAAATTTCGTGGACGCTCTGTGGTGCTAACCTTGCAGCTAAAGCTTCATGAGATCAACAATTGGTGGTGAGAGGGGAACGACATCACCAATGATAGCTCCAAGAGGAAGTTCCCATGGTCGAGCTTCTGACCATAAACAAAGCACTGCCGGGAGATAACCCGGATTATCATTTTATTTTCCCTTTTCAAATAAAAGCAAGAGCATGCTCTAGGATAAGCTTTTTCCTTTGGGTATTTTTGTCGCTAACCATTTAAGGTGGAGATTAAAAAGAACAAAGGACAGGTGATGCCTAAGAACATCAGAGCTACACCGACTACAACACCATGGTAATTCTTGGTGAGGGAACATTATGTTGGGAAGCTTGAACTCCACACACTTGAGTTGTGCTGCTCAGCAATGCAAACTCCAAGTGTGGGGGAGGTATGCGAGTACCCGAAGTAAGTTCTTGCCATGCAAATATTATCATGGTTTGGAGATGGTGTTGGTTCTCGCATCTTGCCCCACAAAAGAAAAGAAAAAAAGAGAGGAGTTACCATGGTGGCAATTATGCTCTTCATCAACAAAACGCCACGGTAAGAACCTCCAGGTATGTCCTGCTTTTGACTTTAAACAAAGCCCTTCCGGGAGGTAGCCTGAGGATCACTAGTTTCAAGCTCATGCTTTTCTCTCTCTTTGAATAAAGCTTGATCATGCTTTCATGCTTCCTTTTTCTATGCTTGTATGCTCTGGTTTGAATGTGTGGTATACAATACATTCCTAGGCCTTTTAAATTAAGCATGGTGCTTAGGTTAAAAAGCCTTCTTTAATCAAACTAGACATGGTGTCAAGTTTGATTAATGAACCCTAGAGTCAATACTTGTATAGGTATCGGTTGTATGTGTGGACTAACCCCAGCAGGAAAATGTCCAAATCCAAATGGGTAAGTCGTTGAGCTTAATTCAAATGGAATGGTAAGCCAAGGCGTCGGATTCAATATGTGCAACATAGGAAGGAGGTACATATCACCCCTCAAGGTTCTACTGTGAGTACACCCTCTTTTGCTCATGTTGATGCAACGTCAATTCTGCCTTCTTGAGTAAGTCTCATGGTGAGATTACAATTTTAGTTCCAATAAATTTTAGGGCTCCCTGGTTCTTAAAACCGGTAGAGCCAAAATCTTGTTTCCACCCTTTAATTTTTGATTAAGCACTAGGTACAAGAACAAGTGTGGGGGAGATCTCTCAGAGTTTCGACGCACATACATTCGAGATCTCCCACAGACAGATGCACAAGACCAGAAGAACAAGCATGCAAAAAGCCTATACCACATCGTGACGGTTTGTGTACTCGACCCCTCAAATCTCACTGACCCATGAGTTTAAATGAAATTCTTTGCTAACCACAAAAATTAAACTCAATGGTGCTCGCTGGTCGCATGCTTCAAGTTTGATTGGCTTGCATATATTTTATTCCCTGCTAAACTTGAGCTTGTGAATTATATCTTAAGGAATCCATAATTGTTAAGTTGCTGAAAAGTGAGATATGGTTTGATGAAGGAATCCCTGCTTTCTCTGCTTTTATGTCTGGGAATTTTATTTAAAAAAAACTCCGTCATAGCTTTACAAACTCCCTGTGTTTGTCCTACCAAAGCCATATGTCGATCTTCATGAATGAAACCTTATACATATGTGCCTTGTTATTGCATTGAGCTTCATAAAATTTTGTGACCCTAGTGAGATACATTTCGTACTTGCTTAATCAAGATCACGTACACTCCACATGCTAAACTTCTACACTGGAAGTTAGCCACTCCATTCCATCCATCCACAAAATAAAAGTCCATGTGTAATGATCTCTCTCTCCAGTACTCCTTGAAAGAGGCATTGGCTATATAAAAAAAATAAGAAAAATAAAAGATCTGGACAGATGATGGTCCAAGAGTTGAAAAAAAGAGAAGAAAATTGGACACATGAATGTCCAAGAAAAAAAATGATAGCCATGTCCTCAAGTCTTCAAAATAAAGGAGAGAGAGTTTCATAAAAGGAGTCTTTCATTTTTCTTCATCCACCTTCCATACACTTGCACAATCTTGATCAGCCTGGATGATGTGTCATCTCCATAGATTCAATCTTTGATTTTGCAATATATGTGAAACAAGTGCATGCCTCCAACTTCCTACCATGAGCTCCACGTAAGCTATATTTAGATGTAGAATGAAAAGAGGCAATGCCTTGGTGAGGATATATATCCACACTGAGTGACTTGAGAGATCCTATGGAGGAGTAAAGCTATGATCGGTCTTTTCAAAAATCTTTCAAACACCCAGTCATACAGCAGAGAAGTGGAGGAGACCCGAGTCAATATCGTTCTGCTGTTCAACTTCCCAAACTTTTATGGTAGACACATCAAGATTCAAAGGTAAGGTAAGGGTGAAGTTTGGAATAATCTATATGCAGGTATCATATCAAAGGAAGTGGTGTTCTATCTTAGTTCTAAGCTTTGCTCGAGGACGAGCAAAGAGGAAGTGTGGGGGTCTTGTTGACGCTCATTACGAACCAATTTTGAGCGTCAATTTGACCTGAAAAGTGGGATGACTGACATGGTTAACCTGCATATTTAACCCGAATAATATCATTTCCACATTTCCCTTGGAGATTTTGCAATGCATGGATTTGGGCAAGAAATGCACGTAAAACAAGCTCCAGAATCCATGCCATAAAATGCCAACAGATCGGGGCGCGCTGACCAACAGAGAGTAGGTATTCCATTACCAAATTCCATATGTGTGGGTGAATATGTGTATGCACCTCAAGCAAAGCACGAAACACACCTCAAGAGCATGGCAACACACTCTCAATCCAAAGCAAAACCCCTCCGACCAATCAAAGCGCACCTTTTGGCGTCACATGGATTGCAGGGCCCATCAGGGCGTGCAACCGACTTAGGACAGTGCCAACTCATCTATCAGTACCCATAGGCCCCACTTACCAGCCACCTGCCCGAAGATGAGGCCGGTTGGAGCCAAACCTGGGTCGGCTAACCTAGGTAGGTCGGCCGACCCAGGACCAGCTCCACCGACTTAAAGCTTGCACGTGGCAGCTCCTCATTGGACCCCAAGGTCGGTTCCAGATGATAGAGCTGCAATCCCGGGCGAGAGCACCCTGGTTCACCCCTATAAATATAAGGGGAGGGGCTTCTAAAGGAGACACAACTCACCTCTCCATCCTCTCTCACTTTTGGAGTTTGGAGCTCCCCTTTAGAGGTGTAGTGCTGCCTAGGTAGTGCTTAGGAATTAGGGAGAGAGTGAGGGGGAGTCGGGGAGGAGCCGGTGGGCACACGGGCGCTCTTCTCCATCTTGTGCCTCGACAGATGCTTATCAATCATAGTAAGTGTTCGTGATTTCCTTTGTACTTTAGTTTCTTAGTTAAGTTAGATCTAGCTCCTCCTAGTTGTTTGCCGAATCAATAGTTCACTAGTTTAGTGGGTAGCTTTAGTTTGTAGCTAAGACTAGAGTTAGTAACGATAGTATAGACGTGGTGTCTAGACTAGACTTACCTGTTGGTTGTGGTATATCCCATGGTTAGATGAGGTCGGTAGCAGGTGGTGACAACCCTGTCTATCCAGTGGAACCCTCCTCGTTCGGGTATATTCCAGTGCCGTATTACTGGAAATACTCACCAGTCTTATTCTGTGAGAAGCCAGTAGCCCGACGCAAGCGACTAGGATAGTTCTATCTTATCTTTGACTCTTAGCCTTAGGAATCCTCTCTGGCCTTTGCCTCTAATTGGTGCGGTGTCCTTGGATGAATCTGAACCTTAGAGAATATACACACGTTCTACAGTGGATACAATACCCTTGGAATACTCCTGGGTGAAAGCTACAACGTCATCCGTGCACAGACGGATTTATTTTCGTGACGCTAGGAAACGTCAACAGGGACTTCTTTATTAGGACCAAGGTTGTACTCTTTAATCACGTTCGTATACCGCACCATGTCGTGGATATGTATGTTGGCCCTGAATGATAGTGTCATCACCGCAGGGTCAAGGTTGACGACATATGCATATCATAAATAAGGATTATTTTTTTTCTTTTCGATGGTTTTGGCATAAAGAGCCTGAATAAATGTTCTAAACCATTATTGCATCCCATATGAATGGGACGACGAGTGTTCGCCTCAAACTGAAGAGTATCAAAATAATTAGATTTTGGAAATAACTTTTGTTATTTGCATGTGTAGATGTGATTTACTTGTATTATTTGATGAAAATGGGTATATTGAGTTGAATGTTTATTTTTGAATGGATATGAATGTGTGTACTTGGTATTTAATTTGTATTAGACATCAAGTGGAATGTTAGTGTTTAATATGCAGAAATGACTTTGCAACATGATGGGTTGGAGCACCGTGCGTCTGCTAGTGCATCAGTACGCAATAATTTGAAGTGCGCCGGTCATTCCCTTGAGTTCCGCCCTGAAGAGCGCCTTGGACTTTTTAGTGGTCGTATTCGTCGTTGGATTAAGAAAGCATTGCATTGCCTTGCGCTTGGCAAATTTGAGCATGAATTTGATGTCGAGTTGCATGGTATGGATGATGACCGCGAGTTGATGGCTCGACGTAATGCAAGACGCGAAGCGTCGGAGATGGCAGAAATTGACCGTTCCGTGGCGAGAGTTTGCTCGGCGATTCAGAAGGCATCGGTTAATAGGTCTCATGAGCAGTTTGTATTTGCATGCAGTCCTTTTACGTAATTATGTTGTGTAATGGATCATGTAGTTATTTTATGTAATCATATCGTGTAATTGATCATGTAGTCCTTTTATGTAATCATATCGTGTAGTGGATCATGTAGTTCTTATAATTTATCATGTTGTCTAATGGATCATGTTGACCTTTTAATTTCTGTACTTCTCATTTTTTTCATATTGTATCATAAAATTTATCAATTTGAACTCTAAATACGAGAACTGAAGTGGTGAAATCAATGTAGATGGATCGGCGATGGATGTATGCTGACCAACGTTCCAAGGCGTTCATTGATGGCCTGCATTATTTTTTGGATGTGGCCGAGGCAAACAAGCAGAATGGTTTCATCGTTGTCCGTGCAATATTTGCAAGAACCAAAATGATTACTCCTCATCAAGCACCCTTCATAGTCATATTTTTTCTCATGGTTTCATGCCCAAATACATTTGTTGGACCAAGCACGGAGAAAGAGGGGTTATAATGGAGAACAATGAAGAAGAAAATTGTCACCAAAACTTTCCTGGCCCCTTTGGATTCGGTGCCTTTGATGATGATACTGCAATGGAAGAGCCAGAAGGAGAGATGTCACATCATGATCCGACCGACGATCTTGGGCAGGCGTTGCGCGATGCCCGTGAAGATTGTGAAAGTGAGATAGAGAGGATGAAGTTCCAGCAGATGTTAAAGGACCACCGCAAGTTGTTGTACCCAGGTTGTGAAGATGGCTTGAAGAAGTTTGGTAGAACTCTAAAGTTGCTACAGTGGAAGGCAACACATGGTGTATCTGATAAGGGATTTGGTGAATTACTGAAACTTTTACAAAAATGCTTCCTAAGGATAATGAGTTGCCTAGCACAACATACGAAGCAAAACAACTTGTTTGCCCTATAGATTTCGAGGTACAGAAGATACATGCATGTCCCAATGACTGCATCCTCTACCGCGGTGATGAGAACAAGAATTTGGATGCATGCCTCATATGCGGTGCATTGAGGTATAAGATAAGGAGAGATAACCCTGGAGAAGTGGAGGGGGAGCATCGTCCCACGAAGAGAGTTCCTACCAAGGTCATGTGGTACTCTCCGATAATACCACATTTGAAGCGTTTGTTTAGGAACAAAGATCATGCTAAGTTGATGCGATGGCACAAAGAAGAACGCAAGCAAGACTATGTTGAGACACCCAGTTGATGGCTCCTAGTGGAGGAAAATAGATAGAAATTACCCAGAATTTGAACGGGATGCCAGGAACATAAGGTTCGCATTGAGTACGGATGGCATGAATCCTTTTGGTGAAATGAGCAGTAGCCACGGCACTTGGCCCGTGACTCTATGTATGTACAATCTTCCCCCATGGCTCCGCACGAAGCGGAAATTCATTATGATGTCGGTGCTTATATCGGGGCCAACCTGGGAATGATATTGGTGTGTACCTAAGGCCATTGGTCGATGAACTGTTATTGCTATGGCGCGATGAAGGTGTACGGATGTGGGATGAATACCGATAGGAGAACTTTAACCTATGAGCATTGTTGTTTGTAACAATCAATGATTGGCCTGCTCTTAGTAACTTGTCAGGACAAACAAATAAGGGACATAGAGCCTGCACACACTACTTTGATGAAACTGATAGTGTATACTTGATACACTGCAAAAAGGTTGTATACATGGGTCATCGTCGGTTTCTCCCCATCAAACATCAGGTACGAAAGAAAGGCAGTCATTTCAAAGGGCAAGCAGACCACCGTATAAAGCCGACACACCGTAGTGGTACGCCGGTCTTTGATATGGTAAAAGATATTGAAGTTGTTTTTGGGAAGGGACCTGGTAGCCAACCTGTTTCGAGTGAAAATGGAATGGCGCCCATGTGGAAGAAGAAGTCTATATTTTTGGAGCTACCATATTGGGAAGTCTTAGATGTTTGCAATGCAATTGACGTGATGCACTCACGAAGAATCTTTGCATCAACCTGATAGGATTCATGGGAGTGTATGGGAAGACAAAAGATAGACTAGAAGCGCGGCATGAATTGCAACTTATGGAAGAACAAGATGGCCTACATCCACAATTGAGAGAAAATGGATGGCACTACTTAAGTCCTGCCAGCTATACTCTTAGTAAAGAAGAGAAGGAAAGCATGTTTGAATGCTTGAGCAGTATCAAGGTCCCATTTGGATACTCCTCAAACATAAAAGGAATCCTAAATAAGCTAGAGAAGAAATTCACAAACCTAAAGTCTCATGACTGTCACGTGCTTATGACTCTTCTTGTTTTGTGTTCTTTCCTCAATGCAATTTCTCAGAAGGCAATTGATCCAGACAATCTCATAAAGATGCAGAACGATGTGGTACAATCTCTAGATGGCTTTGAGTTGATATTTCCACCATCATTCTTCAACATCATGACACATCTTCTAGTTCACCTTGTCAAAGAGATTGATATTCTCGGACCTGTATTCCTACACAATATGTTCCCTTTTGAGAGGTTCATGGCGGTACTAAAGAAATATGTTCGTAATCGTGCTCATCCTGAAGGAAGCATCGCCAGTGGCTATGGAACAGAGGAGGTCATTGAGTTTTGTGTTGACTTTATTGATGATCTTAAACCAATTGGGGTTCCTAAATCGCGGTATGAGGGGAGACTACGTGAAAAGGGCACACTAGGAAAGAAATCATATATTTGTAAGGATGATTAATCGTTCAAAGAAGCACATTATGTGGTACTTCAACAATCCTCCTTGGTGGATCCGTACATCATGGAACATAAGAACATTCTGTGATCCGAATTCCCTGAAAAGTTAGAGGTCTGGATTACACGTCGACACATCGATTGTTTTTCCAGTTGGTTGCGGAAGCATCTAATGCATAACATAGATATACCAGAACAGCTGGCGTGGTTGGCTAGGGGACCATCTTGGCATATCCTAACATTCCAGGGGTATGAGATAAATGGGAACACATTCTACACGATAGCCCAAGATAAAAAGAGCACCAACCAAAAAAGCGGTGTCCGTATGGATGCCACAGACAACAACGGCAAAAAGGAGACATATTATGGTTACATAGAGGAGATATGGGAACTGGATTATGGACCTATTTTGAAGATACCTTTGTTTAGGTGCCAATGGGTGAAGCTGACTGGAGGAGGGGTAACAAAAGATCAGTACGGAATGACAATAGTGGACCTCAACAATCTTGGGTATAGAGACGAGCCATTCGTCTTAGCCCAGGATGTCGCTCAGGTTTTCTACGTGATGGACATGTCCAGCAAGCCAAAGAAGGGCATAAACAAGCAAACGGATGAGCCAAAGCAGCACAGAGTTCTTTCAGAAAAAAGAAACCTCGTTGGAGTCGAGGACAAGACTGACATGTCAGAGGATTGTAATAAGTTTGTTGATATTCCACCTTTCACGGTGAATGTTGATCCATGCATCCTGTTAGCCAATGAGGACGCCCCGTACTTGCGCCGCGATCATAATCAAGGGACATATGTGAAGAAAAAGTCTATTACCGTACCAGTAGTAGATGCTGATCTTTAATGTATTAGAATTATTATCAGTATGTGATGAACAATTTGTAAATTTCAATTATATGTCTTTTATCATTGTTCGTTGTGTTTTACTTATTCATGGATTTATTATAGTGATTAAAATAAGGAAACAATTCATGGATTCCATTAAAAAGCTTATTATTGACAATAATATTATGCCAAGGATCATCTTAAATGTTAATATGTTGAGAAAACTCATTTCCTGTCGAAAAGCAATGATTTCAAAAATTTCATTTAGCTAACACATATTTGCATGGTCAAATTAAAAAATATAATGTGTACCAATTTATGTATTACATGGATCAATACACATGATTATAAACTAAATATTTTACATGTGTATATCAAATGAAAATAAGGCTAAAAATGTTATTTGGAACTTTTTTGGACCCATATTATTTTTATGCAATTAAGAACAAATGACCCATTTATTAAAAAACAAAAGAAGATATGAAGAGAAAAGGAAAAGAATCTTTAGTCCTGGGTCAATCAACAACCCGGGACTAAAGGGTGGCCTTTAGTCCCGGGTCGAGCCACGACCCGAGACTAAAGGTGAGCCGAAAAATTTCTCTACGGCCCGCCAAAAAAACACCCTTTAGTCCTGGGTGGTGGCTGAACCCGAGACTAAAGGCCCTGCCCTATATATCCCGCGTGGCCTCCCCTCTCCCTCTTTCACCTCCCACACTTAGGCTTTCTTGATCTCCACCGCCGCCGGCCGCCTTGCCATCGTTGTTCTCCACTGCCGCGCCGTCGTCGCCGTCCTCGACCCGCTTCCCGGCCCCGCGCGCGTCCTCGCCTGCCGCCTCGACGAGCGCCCCTCGCGTGCCCCCGTCCCCGTCGGCTAGACCCGGCACTGCCGCGCGCGATCCGGCCGGCCAGCGCTGCCTTATCCCCGGTGGCCGCGCTTGGCACGTGGCCCTCGAGAAGCGTCGCGCGCCACCGCCGACTGGCCTTACCGACCCCTGCGCCGCCGCCGACCGGCCTCATTGACCCCTACGCCGCCAATGCGCCCTCACCGACGACCCCTGCGACGCCGCGCCCCTCACCGACCCCCTGTGCCGCCGCCGACCCCTCACCAACCCTTGCGCTGCCGCTGCCACCGCGCCCTCATCGACGACCCCTGCGACGCCGTGCCCCTCACCGACCCCCTGCGCCGCCGCCCTAGGGTTACCGAACTACGCAGTGGTTTTATTTTTTCTATGTTAATTGTTTTTTGAAAAGTGAGGCAGGAGCGGTGCCAAATCATATTAGGAAAGGAAGAATTTTCTTTGTTAATTAGTTAATTAGTCGTTTTTCCTTTACATTTTCTTGTTAATTAGTTAATTAGTTATTTTTCCTTTACATTTGGTAGTGTATATGTATGTGTGTAGCTAATGTATGTATATGTATGTATATGTATGTGTGTAGCTAGTGTGTGTGTATGTATGTGTATGCTTTAATATATATTGTAGTGTATGTGTGTATGTTTATTAAAAGTTTAACTGACTAACAAACTTTAACGTATATATAGTCTCTCGCCGGCACCATCGCATTCGCACGTTCTCGGCCTCGCACGCCAACGTCCAATCGTAGCCGGCACCATCAACTTCACCCCCGGCCACATCCTCGGCCTCGTGCGCTGACGTCCGATCGTAGCTAGCACCGCCACCTTCGTTGTCTAGAAAATTGTATAGTCCATATTTTATCTTTATTAGATGAAATTTATTACATGAAATTCTATAAATTTGTTATTTACCTTAGTGACTTGAGAAAAATTCTAAAAATTTGTTATTTACCTTAGTGACTTGAGAAAAATTCTAAAAATTTGTATATGTACCTTAGTGGCTAGAAAAAATTCTAGAACTTTGTATATTTACCTTAGTGTTTCGAAGAAAATTCTATAAATTTGTATATGTACCTTAGTGACTAGAAAAATTCTAGAAATTTGTATATTTACCTTATTGTCTGCAAAAAAAATTTAGAAATTTGTATACGTACCTTAGTGACTAGAAAAAATTCTAGAACTCTGTATTTACCTTAGTGACTCGAAACAAATTCTAGAAATTTGTATATGTACCTTAGTGACTAGAAAAATTCTAGAAATTTGTATATGTACCTTAGTGACTAGAGAAATTCTAGAAATTTGTATATTTTTGTGGATTTATTGCTTATTTCATATAAGATGGACCCGAGGGGTGATGAAGACAATCAGTTGATGATGGACATGATTGCCGGTGGTGATGATCATCATGTCGAAGAAGAAGTTGATGCCAGCAATACGAACATATACCTCAATGAAACCAGTGACGGAATTGAGCAATCCGAGGATACTACTGAGCAACAGACCCCTAACGTATATTTCTAACATTCATTCTTATAGATAATAATGATTGTAAATGAGCATGAATAATATGTCTTTTATTGAATTTGTAGCCCTCGGCATCAGCGAGAAGAAGTAAACGAGGCCCGACCAAAAAGTTGGAAGGGCGATACATTATCACAGAAGTGGCACATGATGGCGAGCCAATAACTCCTGCCAATGCTGTAGTGAAGTACGTACGACAATGTGGATGTCATGTGAGAGACAATATCCCTATCAGCTTTAGGTTATGGAAATCCAGCGATCCAATCGACGAGAGTGTGGTGTCTCAAAGAGAAAAGGAAATGGTTTGGCTACAACTAAAGCAGTAGTTCACACTTCCAGCAGGATCCAAAGAATCAGTTAAGCAGTGGACTCTTAAGAAGAGGGCAGAACAATTCCAGACCTTCATGAAGAATTTGACCAATTCATATATAAAGCAGGGGAAAACACAAGATTTTACTGGAGAACTAGAAAAGTTGAAGGACCACTAGGATGACTTTGTGGCATATAAGTGCTCAGATCTTGGTATTCAGTGGGTGGAAAGGAACAAAGAGAATGCATCGAAGAAAGTATATCACCACAAGCTAGGGCAAGGTGGCTATAAGCATGCAATCCCTAAATGGGTGAAGATGGAGCAAGATTTGATTGCTAGAGGTATCATACCTGCGACCATAAACTGGCATGAATGTTCAAGGAATTGGTTTTATGGTCATGGCTGAAGGTTGAACCCAGAGAACGACGAGTGTATTTTTGGGGAAAAAATTCAAGAAGCAGCAAATAGGCTAATAGAGGCAATAGAAGCAGTATGCCAGGGAGAATTCGTGCCTGATAGAGAAAAGGATGAGTTGACTTATGCCCTTCAGAATCCATAACATCCGGGTCGAACACGAGGCAAAGGCGTGCTTCCGTGGAAGTATGGTTTCAATGACTACATCGACTCTTACAGAAGTCGTCAAAGAAGGAAGAACGAGGATCAAGCGCACTTCAGAAGGCTTGAAGAACAATTGATATCTCAAGATGTAAGAATGGTGGATGAGGTAAAACAACAAGTTGCCATAGCACTGAGCCAACAACAATCTCAACCGCCGCAACAGCTTGTCTATGAAGCTAATTTATCCCAGCGAAGAAACAACTGCGCTTCCATGGAAACCTCTGTCAATAATCCAATCCCCGCAGTTGATATCGGCGAGCAGCGCTTTCCTGTGGATGATATCACTCAACGGACACCATGTGAGCTGCAGATTCAGTTTAAGGGCTTAATCAACACGGTTGCCTTTGCTACCGCGCTGTGCCAACCAAAGCAGGCGATGTCTACCATGGACGGCTGATTCCGGCTGGATACGCTAGAGTGGGTGTAGAGGAGGTGTGCAAGGGTTATGAGATGCTCAAACTCGACATTGCTGGAGGTGACGGGGAGAAGACACTAGTAGAGGCCATTCATGGTATTATCCTGTGGGATAAACGCAACATCATCCTCAAGGCTGTTGATCAGGCATCAAGGCCAGCATCTCTGCAACCTCCTACAAGGGCACGCAGCCCGAGTCCACCATCTCCGCCAGCTGCAGCACAACATTCTCCTTCACCATCACCTCCTGTGCGGCTCGCGTCTCCTACTTCACCTCCTCCTAGGCACACGTCTCCTCCATCAAATCCACCACCGCCACCGCCGGCAAAGAAGCGAAAGGTACCGCCGAAGACTTAGTCATTTCATATAGAGCCTCCAAAGAAGAAGCAATCGAAGAAGAAGCAACCTAAGGAGCTAGTGAAGCTACCGTGGGAGCAAACTTTAGAGGAATACGCTATGGAAGCTCAAAGAGCGGTTGACGAGAACTTCAAAAAGAAGGAGCCAGAGAAGAAGACACCCATAGATCCAAAGGATAAAGCTTTTTTTTCCTGAAAATGATGGATGCAAATTGACATAAATTCATTCTGCCTTCAGACTACGACCGCTCGATTACCAAGTCATACGAGAAGAAGAAGAGATCTGCTGGGTCGTCGTCTGATATTCCACAGCTCAGAACCCAAAAGAAGCAATCAATTGAACCGCTCATGGTGCTACCAACAGTACAACAAGGGCTAATTGAGTTTCTAGCCAGCCCGCGTCTCTCGGCGGCTCAGAATGCAGGGGGTCAAATTGAAAGTCACCCCATAGTTTCTAGATGGACATTTGAGTTGAAGAAAGCCCTTGTTCCCCCGGCAATCATACTTGAGCTTCCAATGCAGTTACGCAGGTTACATGATCGGTGCATGCTCGCAGCTTCCAATAACGACATTATGTGGGGTGTACTGATTAAAGATGATGATTACTTTCGTTGTGAGGATGTGATGTGGTTGTATTTCGAAGAATTATACCAACTGTACCATCAAGACACCCTTGACATCAGTTTCTTCAGCACCTTTATTCTGTAAGTGGTGTTCTTCAATTTTAATTTACGTAATAAGTGAATCTTTTTACATGCCCTCAATCTATTCCTGCTTTTTTTCTTTTGTATTATACGCAGGATGGAGACTCAAACTTGCAGAAAGAACGGCTACATTCATTTGGGCTTCATCGACCCAAAGGTTGTGAATTGCGCGACTCTACATGACAACCCTAAAGAAACATACGAAAACTTATACAAGTTCCTACACATTCAGCATTACAAGCAGAATATTTTGTTTCCTTACAACTTCAAGTGTGTATTTCCTTTTGCTTTTGTATAATTGAACTTTTTTAACCCTAACAAAAAGTGGTTCTGTATAATCTTGCAGAAATCACTGGATACTACTTTGTATAATTCCTAACATGCGATTAGCGATTATTATGGACTCATTAAGGAAAGATCCAAAAGATTACAAGGACATGACCAAGATGTTGAAAAGGTAATTACCAATTATGATAATTCCTGACATGTGCTTAGCGATAAATATATTTATTTATTTCTCGGTCATGTGCAGTGTTTGGAGAAAGTTGAGTAGAAAATATCCAAACGATTTCACAGGCGAACTTAGATTGAAGATAAACTTTCCGGTACGTACTTGGATGCTTCTTTCCACGCTTCATTTGTTTCATTATATTTTCATATGGACATCTAATGACTTCTTTTGTCTTAAAGTGTTTGAGGCAGGCACAAGGTAATAATTTATGCCCATACTATGTTTGCGAGTTCCTTCACAGTTTGGTAGGTCCTTACAAGACATATACTGCTTGGGAAGTAGAAGTAAGTAATAAATAATATTTCCCCAATGTTTCATATAATTATTGTTACAAATTATTATAATTAGTATTGTTCACTTCTTAATAGGTATCAAGGATGCGGGATCAGCTCATTCCACAGGAAAGAGGTTTGGCGATTCAAGAAGCCTGAAAGGATTTATGAATGAACAAGTCGTCAGTCCAGATGGTGAATTCTACTACGATGGGCACGTCCTTGATTTAAGTAGTAAATATAGCATAGATGCATGATAGATAAAACTTTGATTCACTTGGTATGTACATGTATATATCTATGTTTCACTTTGTTGCACTTTATTAGAACCTAGTGAATCCACTTTGTATATATATATATATATATGTTATATATGTATTGTACGTATTTCATACTCACCTCGAACAAGTGTGTAGGAGTGTATTGCAGTAATATAACAGACTTCTTAATTTCAAATATGAAAATATAATTGAAATAAAAAATAAATAAATGGAATGAAAAATAGGAAAAAGAAAAAAAGAGAAGGTACCAACCGGGACTAAAGGCTGCCCCTGCCACACCGTGGCGCGGAGCACCTTTAGTCCCCCCTTTTAGTCCCGGGTCCCTGACCCGGGACTAAAAGCCGAGGCCTTTTGTCCCGGATTGTTAGTCCCGGTTAGGAAACTGGGACTAAATTGGGTTTCCCAACCGGAACTAATCAAGGGTTCTGTACTAGTGATGTAATGAAATTAGAAAATTATGGTTGATTAATCATTTCATTGGGGTATCTTTTGTTAGTGTGTGGTCATTGCTTTAGATAGATGGGCCTCACAATGGCTGATCTAGAAGGTAAAAATATATTCTTTGTGTGATAAAATTTGAAAGCGTGAATATACTTTTCTTTTGGGACAGAGGGAGTAATAAACATCATATATGAACAGCTTACAAAATGGAATGAATTAATTGGCTCATGGAACCGCCCGAGCTCGCTGCGGGAAGTTTGCACGGGTGCTAGGAATGCTGCAGCGGGGCTCTCTTTCCTCCCCGTCTTCTCTCTCCCAGGGGCGGCGGCAGTCAGCCAGCCTTGGGGCAGTAGATCTGGCTCCGTCCGAGCCATTTCCAGCGATCCCGCGGCCGGATCTGGTTGCCCGCGGCCTGAATCAGGGGGAGGAGGCGGTTGGCGCAACGGCCGGTCATCGGGGCGGCGGAGGCGGGCGCAGGCCGTGTCGGGGCGCCGAAGTGACGGGCGAGTGGGTCTCGTCGGGTTGTTGAGACGGCGGTGGGTGAGCTTGCCACGACGGCGGGCGTGCAAGCCGCATTGGTGTGCAATGGCGGCGACGGGCACATGGCCCGTGTAGGGCTTCACTGGCGGTCGGTGGTGCAGAGGTGGGCGTGAGCCGCGTGGGGGCGCCCCAGCCATGTCATGGCGCCACTTGTGCTGGGGTTGGTCGGCCTTGCCGCGCGTGGTGTTGCCACGGGCGCTCGGCGGCTCGCGGAGGTGCGGCGGTGGCGGGTGGCAAGGTTGTGGGCGCTGCCGTGGCCATGACCCCGTTGGCGTGGAGCCACTTTGGGGTTTCGCGGCGCGGTGATGGAGGGGCTCGGCTTAGCCCAGGCTCTCATCGTCCGGCAGGACATGGTGGCGGCGCCCTACCCGCCGATGCTGTTGACTTGCAGAGGTCACGGTTGTGGTGGCAGATGCTAGAGGTGAGTGGTCGTCAAGTTGCCGGCAACGATGGTGCCATTTGCATCGTTCTTCTTCTTGAGGGTGTTGCTGTGAGGACCTCAACCTCCAAAGATTGCTCTATGTGAAAATCGAAGAACAAAATTTGTTGGTTCGGGCGACGGGGGCATCTTGATGTGTTGCTCTCCTGTTGGGGCGTTGCTATGGAGTCCTTGGGCGGGCGATCATGGTCAGTGTGGAGGGATGAAGTTGTGAGAGTGATGGAGTTTGTGTTAGAGATCGACTTAGTGCGGTATCTACGTGGCAAGACTTGTTCATGAAGTGTTTGGCAATCAAGCAGGAAGAACGATCTTAATATTAAAAGTTTCTAAGAAGACAATAGATGCGAAGAGTTTTTGTTGCTGACAAGGATCAAGACATGACATGGTTGAAGCAAGAACTTAGGGGAAGTTTGAAGCTCTTAGTCTCTTTCTTTCTTGTGGTTGTTTTAATTTCTCGGTTTCGAAGTTTAGAGTCTGAGAACTCTTGTAACGATTGGCTGTAGATACTCATTTGTGAATGTTCAAGGCTGGGATTTTTCTATATTAAAAAGTGGAGGATGTATACATTGGCTACGTAAGGTATGTGCATTTGAGTTTGATAAACCTTGAATGGATCCGGTGCAAGCAATTATCACGCGGGGGCAAGGAATTTGGTAGGGAGCCACTTCTTGCTGCACAAAAGTTCGGTGAGGGCCACTTCCATAGATCTATCCATCATCTATCTGCTGCTACTGTTGTATTGTCAACGCACAATTATTATGGGAGCTTGCAGCATCTACAAGTTATACCATCAAAAAAAATCCAGCTGTTTTAATTTCTTATTGGCAGTTTGGCATGCCTTGCCGTGATTCGCTGAAATACACTTTCTGGCCCTCTTTGAATCGAGCCTCAGATAGACCTTTCAAAGTAACGATGATGATATATTAGGGGAATGGGGTAAGCAAAATCTATTTAACGCTGCTGAAAGTTTGGCGGAGTCTGGTTTCAAGTATATGAACGACTAAAACTCAACAACCCTAAGTATTGGAACTCGATCGCAAGAGTTAGGCGTTGGAACCGACTGTATTTAGAAAAAGTCTTCGATAAATTGCCCAAGTGAAAGAATGGAGAAAATTAAGGGGCTGTGAGACAGCCATCATGGGGTGCCAACCAAGTATAACAAGAGAGGTATTAAACCTGAGGTACCATTTTTGGAACTAGATACCGAAATTAATCCAAGTTAATTCTAATATCTCGTGGTACATTTTAATTTGGTGGACTATGAAAGGAGACTTAGAGCAACTCCAGCAATAGCACTTAAATCAGATCCTCTAAATATTAAATGAGGATTGTCTCTATTTTGTAGGGATCTCAAAGTTGCTCCAACTGCAGCATTAGCCATCAATTCTAACTTATAATATAACAGAGGGCTCCCTAAAGACCCTCTAGAAATAAAGGGTGGATGAGAAAATTTGTAGGCCTTCCCCAAAATAGAGGGCGTAGCAGATGATCCGCTGGACTGCAACTTTTTAGCTCGACCCTCTAAACATGAGATAAGGGGATGTTTAGAGGGTTTGCTGGAGTTGCTCTATATTCTTGGTCTCTTGAGTTACCAAGTGGATTGGGAGAATGCAGCCAAATGCAAGAGCACGGTCGCATGCAACAGCATCTACCCGGGATTAAGAAAAACTAGCTAGGCAGATACTACAAAAACAATGTTTATGCTGAAAATTAGCATCGGACATGATGAGTATGACACATATAGGTCCCAATAGAGACACTGACGGAACTTCTCTAACGCAAAAGGCAATTAGCATTTCCACCTCATTCGTAGACATAATATCTCCTCCCTCTACCCTCTCTCCTCTCAATGGTAGCACATACTATACATATACTCATAGTGACATGGAAGAAGAGCAACCCAGCAAAACCATATGAGCATGGACAACACCGATCAACTGCTAACCAAATTAAATAGTGTATCTCTAGAGGAGGCCATCCAGAGGCCGTACCCCTTCAAACCGTTGAAGGCAAGCTTTGCATAAGGAAACACCCCCCCCCCCCCCGCCCCCAGGGGCGACTCGGGCGGAACAGCATCGCCGCCGCCCCAAGCCTCCCGCGCCTCCTTCCTGCCCCTCGCCGCCGCCGGAGCACCTCGTCGGAAGTCCGTGTGAGTGCCAGGACGGCGGCGGCGAGGAGTTTCCACCTCAACGCAGTCCCCCGAAGCTCGTCCCCACCTCCTCCCTCCTCCGACGGCCCTCCTCGCCGCCGGCCGATGACGGCCGTAAAGGTCTAATGCTTGCCAGATCCGGCAACCCCTTTGCCAGATCCGGTGATCCCCAGGTCGAATCGGCATAAGCGGCGCCCAGTTGCTCCTCCCCTTCCCCTCCCTCTCCGGTGGTGCTGCCGGCGACGGGGCGGCGGTCGGCGTGTTTGGGTCGCCTATGCCTGGATCCGGCGACAACTCCCAGATCTGGTGCTTCCTTGCAAGTGGGCTTCCCCCTGCCATCCGCTTGGGGGACCCCTGCGTCGGCCTGCTGGTGTCCACGGAGGGACAACCCATGGTCGCCCGACGGCGAAGGGCTTAGGCTTCGGCGCTTCGCCCACCCTCGCCTCCCGACGCCGCTTGCTTTGTCTGGGCATGCACCCCGTCTACCTGTTGCTTCTTCGTTGGCTTGTCGGGCTGAGCTTCCACCCCGCGCGGCAAGGCCCTGCTGCTGCCCTGCGCCACCCCACGACGGTCCAGGGGGTGAGTAGTTCGTGGTCGCCTTGGGCACAGGGAGCAAGGGCCCTGTGGACTCCGGCGCTGGAACGGCAATGCTGTGTGAACTAACGGTGGTTGACGGGTGCTGGGTGAAAGCTTTGCCCGGTGTAATGCCGGCCATCGGTGGTGATGTCCTTGGGCTTCACATTCCTTCCTGGAGGCATCGCCGTAGCACCTCTAAGCCAAGTTCCATTCTGGGGGATTTCAGGTGAAAACCCATTCTGCTCTTCCTGTGTAGCGATGGCGGCGTCAGTTTCGATGTCGTTTCCTTGGTGAAGGCTTCGCTTTTGGAGATTCCCTCATGCCTCCGTTCACAATGCTCCATGTGCTCTTGGCGATTTCGGGTGCCTCTGTTCTTCTTCTGCGCACATTCGTTTGGAATTGCTGGTACAGGTCGTAGGCTTGCATCGTGGCTCGGCGAGTGTCCCCATTTGGCGCCTCTACTCCGTCGGCGGTCCTCTTGTTGATGGTGTCATCAAATCTTATGACGGGTGGTGTTTCCATCTCTTCCGTCATTCCCCTACGAGGCTTCCTTCCCTTGTATGGCGGTGAATGGCGGTCGGTGGAGCCCGGATGTGCTACGAAAGGTGTTACCATCAACTTCAAGGAGGGTCTTCGTGTCCTGTGAGTCCTTGTTTGCGGACCTTCTGCCATTTTTAGTCCCCACTCCGTTGACCTGACCCTCAGATGGAGGGTGACAGCGGAGTGGCGTAGCTACAAAGGATGGTATGGATGTGCAATGGCCATGGCTCTCTGGGCGAGTATGTTGTTCAATGGTGGCTCTAGTCAGCAATTGGTGGGCGTTCTTTGGGTTGTACCTTATCTTCTGAAAGCGTGTGTGGTGTCAGTTCTTCGGCTTTGTGGCGTCAATGTTGTATCCAAGTGTATTCCTTCATTTTTATTGCTAAAAATCTTGTAATATTTTGACCTTCCCAAGGTCCTTTAATGAAATTCAGTCTCCCCCCGTTGACCTTAAAAAAATAGTGTATCTCTACACATGCATATGTTACCCTTCTAGCTGCACCTATGAACCTGCAGGCTCCGTTGGGTAGCCAGCAGCTGGTTCAACCTATGAGCTCGAACATAGGTCATGTAGGAGTTGGCAACTCATGGCACCATAATCAGCTATATATAACTTAGCGACATCGGTAACATGGTGTCATTAGCTACTCCCTCCATCCCGAAAAGAATGCAAACTCTCCCTTCTCGAGAAGTCAAATAATTTCAAGTTTGAACAAAATTACACAAAAAAATACTAACATTTATGTCTTCAAATAGATTAGTATGAAAATATATTACGGGAAGCGAGAGTTGCATTCTTTTGAGGATGGAGAGAGTATATATATATTGCAGCATTGAAATGAAATACCTATCTATGTTGTCAACCCTTCTTTTGAGGATGGAGAGAGTATATATGTAGTCCACAAATTTTGTAGTTGACAACTACCTATGTTTTGACCTTTGATAGCTGAATTTTGGATAAATATATGGGAATCTAAATGACTTAAAATTAAGCAGTTGTCAACTACAAAATTTGTGCAGCTCTTTGATAGCTTCCAATTTCATATGAAAAGTTTCTTCATTGGACTCAGTATGGTTTTATTTTTGTAATATTCAGTTCTCATTATATCTAGTCACCACCTTAGATTGGATCATTCATCTAGCTTTACTTATCTACTGCGGTTCTAAACTGGGAAGGCGTTAATTATGGGAGGCAAGGAAAGGCCCCTTTCTATCGCCGATCAAAGCCGAAGGAAAGGTAGGCGGGCGGGGGCAGGCGCCACGCCATGATTTCTCCCCCTGCCGACGGCGACGCTTTCCCGAACGAGCGCGCAGGCAGGGCAGGCAGCGCCCACGACGCCCCCACCCCCGACCCGAATAAACCTCTGGATCGCTGCCCGCACGCAACTTTCGGGCAGCCGCCTAATCATGCGCTTGCCAGGCCCGGTGTCCCCCGCTCGCCGTCCGCCTCCATACAAAACCACCGCGCCCGCCCGTGCACACGGACGGACACGCTTCGTCGCTCCCAGGCCGTCTCCTCCCTCCCTCTCGGTCTGTCGAGATCGTAGCTAGTCAGCTCCCGTTCACTCCTCGCAGCTGGGATCTCTCCAAGGTCCGGAGACCTGCTCCGACTGCCTCCGCTGGTGCAACTAGTTAATGACCCCAAGGTCGTAGCTTGGTGCGCGGCGGCTGCGCTCGCATCGCCACGGCCCAGCGCCCCCGCCGGCCGCGGGCGCGCGCGTACGTTTCGTGTGGGCGGGATGGACTCCGGCAACAGCGGCAGCCTGCAGTCGTCCAGCGGCGGCGGCGACGACGAGTTCGACGCGGTGTGCGGAGGGGGAGCCGCCGACTCCTCCTCGCCGCTCTCTGCGCTGCTCCGCCACCACCCGGGCCTCGGCGGCGGCGGCTCGCCGTCGCTGATCTACGGCCTCGAGGAGCTCGGCGCGCCGCCGCTGTCCCACTGGTGCCCGGGGACGGCGCCCCTCCCGCAACCCGGCGCTGGCGCTCCGGCCTCGCCGCGGTCGCTGCCCTGCCATGGCGGTCCGGCAGCCTCCGCGCCTGCGCAGGACCACGCGGGAGCGGCGACGGCGGCCCAGCTCGCCGCGCCGGCGCGCGGGTCGAGGAAGCGGGCGCGCGCGTCGCGCCGCGCGCCGACGACGGTGCTCACCACCGACACCTCCAACTTCCGCGCCATGGTGCAGGAGTTCACCGGCATCCCCGCCCCGCCCTTCGCCAGCGCCGCGCGCTCCCGCCTCGACCACCTCTTCCCCTCCCGCTCCTCCTCCGCGGTCCCCGCCGCGCTCCCGCAGTACCTCCTCCGCCCCTTGGCGCACAGCAAGCTCCACGCGTACCCGCCCCCCGCGTCCTTGCCGGCGCCGGCCAACGCCGCCATTGCGGCAAGCACCGTCACCCATGCAGGCGCCACGGCCGGCGACGACAGCTACCAACAGCACCTCACGACAGCCGCGCCGCCCGCTCTTCTCGGGATGCAAGATCACAGCAGCGGCGGCAGCAACAGCTACCTCTCCTTCCAGGGCGCCCTCGGCGCGCAGCTCGACGGCGGCGGCGCCAACACGTACCCCTTGTTCGACGACCGCGGCGGCGTAGCGCCGTCGTCCGCCCCGAGGCCGCAGGACCCTGCGGGCTTCCTGGGCCTCGCGCGCGGCAGCACCGTGAGCACCGAGGGGACGCCCGCGCACCTGCCCCCGCGAAACAGCAACGAGCTGTCCGGCCTGGTCGGCGGCTGCAAGGCGACCTACACCTCGGCCCCGCCCCCGCTGGAGCGCAATGGGCGAATCCCGCCGGCCAGCGGCGTCCCCACGGCGACGCCGACGCCGACGCCGGTGGCGGCGGCAACGGCGGCCGTGCGAACGCGAGGCGCGGACTCGTGGGTGTGCGGTACATCAGAGTAGGCTACCGATTCACTTGTTCCTCTCCAAGAATCCAATCGCGTACATGACGAGAGATCAGTCAGATTTTGATCTGTCCTTGCAGCAGCTAGCATATTTGTTACTTCCTTGATTGAAATTGAATGGCTCGCTCGATCAATTACTTGTTTGCTGCTGTTGAAGTTGCATTGCATCCATATGCCGGTGCAGATTAGACAAACCTAAAAAGATGGCATTTTTGCTCTGAAATAGAATCTGCTAGTTGATCATTAGCTAGTTGATCATCCTCATCAGTTGGATGGCTACACATGATATGAGCATGGGAGGAGAAGGGACCGGGGGACAGCGCTCTTAATTGGCATGCGCTATCAGTGGTACTATGTATTAGCAGTAGCTTAATTATCTGCTCTGCTTAGCGGCGGCCGTGTGCTTGTCCTTGTACGTGCTGTTGGCGTCTCTCTCTCTCTCTCTCGCTTTGCTCACACGCAAGCCGCAGCTGGCCGGTTGCTAGTAGGTACAGATAGAGATAGAGATAGGTTCGTGAGAGAGATGGGTGCCGCGTGTGCGTGCGTGTGTTAGATGTGTCCAGTGTCCTCACCTGCTGCTGCTCCCTCATATCTGACGATGAACTAACCGGCAGCTACCGCCGGCGAGCCATTATCGGCGAGGTTTCGTGCACAGTTAACTGAGGTAGAGAGAGCGAGCGAGCTTGCTTGTCCCGATCCGGTCACATGAGCACACGAACAAAAAGGAAGGAGCTTTTTGTCAGAAAGATTTCATTTGGCCAAAGAGGGATAGATCTTTCGTGTTTAGACGGGTACCGACCTCACATGGAGGCGACAATAAACAATGGTGGATGAAGCGAAGGGACTGTCGGATCAACGGAGATCCATGGAGGCCAACAACCGTATCTCCTTGAGCCTGCCACTGTGTTCGCATCCGCTTAAAAAATAAGCGGGGAATGCACGATAGGCAAATTGTTTACTAGCCGGCTCAACGACGTACGTGTCCCGTCTGCGTTTCGCAACGACGGCCGGCCGGTGACGTGCGTACGTGGTGAGAGGTGAATCTGTGTACGATACCAGAAATGTCGACGGGTTTGGACTCTGGAGAATAAAATTGTATAGTTTTCATACCGTCGCATTCGTTGAAGATTTGAGCTCCCTTCTCGTCCGACATCCTCTTTCTTTTTTTTTCTTGGCCGGGTAGGGGGTTGGGGATTATGGGTTGGGATTATGGCTTGGTCTTGGATTTTCGTAGACATGCCCAGAAAAGCCAGCTGGCCTGGCCCAAGGATGGTGGCAGATGATGGATGGCGATGGCCGCCAGCGTGGGCATTCGGTTAGACCCAACCATACTAATCGGTTCTTCGGTTTCGCATAAAATTCGGTTAGTTGAAACTCGGGACCGATCATCAGAACCGAGGAATTTTTGTTCGGTTAGTTCGGTGAAACACAAATCAATGCAACAAAAATATAGAAGGAAAAGGGGAAAATAGAAAAAAAAATGGCTAGCTACAGTACACTCACACCGCCGCTCGGCCTCCCTGCCATCAAGGAGCTGCAGCAGCCGCCCGCCGGAGTAGGGGGACAGGAATGGAGGGAGGAGCCACCGCTCGCCGGAGTTGAGGGAGCCACCGGCCCCGCCGGCGCCGGATCCCGATGGGATTGGAGGAGTCGCCGTGGATTTGAGGGAGGGAGGAGACGAGGAGCTGGCACCTGTCTGCCAGCCTTAGAACCAGGCCGTGCCGCCGAAGCAAGTCGCTGGCTCGCTGGCCGCCTGGCCAATGCTTGGCCCGCGGGCGAGTGGCAGCGGGGGTGCACCGTGGCATTGGGCGGGTGGCGACGGCGGCGCACCATGGCGTCGAGCGGGTGGGGACGGGTGGCATCGGGCGGTGCCCCGTGGCAGCAGGCGGCGGACGGGTAGGTGAGCAAAGGCGGCAGGAGCAAGGAGGCTAATCGGGAGAGGATAGAGATTTGGGAGGTCGGGTGGTTATATTGCTAGGGTTTGCTTCGTATGTGGGCCGGGCTGAAAGGGATACTAGGCCTTTTATGTTAGTTCGGTTAGTTCAAGTTTTTCGGTTACCCGAGGGCTAGAACCGAACTGACCGAGATTAATTCGGTTCCTAAGAAGCTGGTACCGAACTGATGACCGATTTTTCGGTTTCGGGTATTTCGGTTCGGTTCTCAGGTATTTCGGTTCGGTTTCCGGTTATCGGTTAATTATGCCCACCCTGAGTCGCCGATGGGTAGAGCCGCAGAGCAATGGCGGATTCATTTGGGTGTTTGCACCCCCCCCCCTCCATGTAAAGTTAGTTCGTTGATCTTCAAAATTGTACTTGATTAGCTTGTGGGGACGAGCAATTACGTTAACACAAGAAGCTCAGCGCTCCCTTTGGTCTAATCTTGGATCTGCCCCTAGGAAGAGTGGTACAATGGCGGAGATGAACCGCCGCAAACATAGAAGAAGACATCAAATTTTGATGGCACGAAGAAATGAACATTTCGAATGGTACAATGATGGCAGTCGAGAACGGGCCATTGGTCTCTTTGTCGGTGGTGAGGCAGACCCAGTCAAAATCGGAGATGGAGATGGCGGAGGGGGTTATGTTGGCATGCATGTTCGTGGACGGGTTAGGATTTATTTTGTTATACAATAAAAGAATAAGAATTGTACATCAATGATGTCATCGGATGGCCACTGATTTTGGAGAAAAAAAACTAGAAGGATAGATGTACTTTTGCTTAATCCGGTCTTCATGCTATGTTAAGGCCTTAAGGGCCGCAAGTTTCGCATTTAACGTTGACCATCAGGTCGTACCCAACCCCCTTTCCATCAGGCTGTAGCTTCTTCAGTCCCTCCTTTCCCTCTGAAAAACGATCTGGTGGACATGATTACCCATTCATCTCAGCGATCGATCGATGCTAGTGATCACCATATAATGCAGCGCTGAAGAAAGCCTAAAACTCATCACATCTAAAAATGGCTCGATCAACATCGTGCTGCTGCTGCTGCTGCCTCCTTTTTGATGATGTGCAAATCTCCATGGACACAACAAAAGCATGTACGATTACCGAACTTAGGCCTCCCTCTCTCTGTCTGCGACCTGTGAGCCCTTGGGGTGGTGGCGACCGGCGATGGCAGCCTCAGCAAGCAGGGCAGCAGCAGGCAGGCATCATGGGTGCCCATGGCAGCGAATAATCTGCTGCGTCGCAATGATGCCTCTACATCTCTGCTCGATCTCCATCATTTGTCTCCTGCCTCCTTTATTGCCATCGATCGGCGCATGAATTGTCGAGATAATACAAAAAGACATGGGACTTTTACAGGGTGTGAGCCTGTGAGAGGAAGTAATAGCCTGGTGCATACTCTGTTCCAACGGTTTCAATGTTCTCTCGGTTCCAACATCCAAGGGATGGTGGCTTGGTTTGGCATCTATCCTCGTGAATTTGTTTTGGAGGACCGGGTACAACTTTTGTAGTGCAACTTAGCATTCAACGTTAAAACTACACCACACAGAAAAGAAGCTCACTAATGCATGAGGTTGTTTATCTTATGTACTTGTTGTACATTGGGCTGGGCAAATTTAACCGAGAATTAAGAACCAAACCAAAATAATCGGAACCGGAACCGAGAAATTTGGTTACGGTTCGGTTCCTGTTTTTCAGGAATAAATTTACTCGGTTAATTTGGTTCAGTTCCTGGTTAACCGAGAGAACCGAGACTATACACATTCAGCCCATTAACTGACCACACAAACCCTAGGGCACAGCACCCTCCCTGCCTCCCTCCCACTCTCCCATTCCCATTCCCATTCCCATCCTAGCCGCCACCTGTCGGCGCCCACGCGGCCACTGCAAGTCCCAACCCCGTCGGTCCTGCCTCGACGGTGGCGGCCAGCGGAACGGTGCGACTGAGGCGACAGAACTCGGTTGGTTTGGTTATAACTAGAACCGAACCGAAATAACAGAAATCAAATTTCCTCAGTTTCTACTTCTAAAAAGAACCAATCGGTTCCTAATTCTTGAGAACTGAATTTGCGGAGAAACCGAGGAACCGAACCGATCGGTTTGATTAGAACCGAATGCCGAGGCCTAGTTGTAAATGAGCTTACAGGCAGAATTTTCATTTCTTTGGAACCCTATCTAGTGTAATTATGCTGGTATGGAAAAAGAATGGTTATGTACCCCCTCCGTATTGTAAAGGAAATCGTTTTGGATAAGGTTTAGGTCAAACATTGGGAATATAAATCATGAATAACTTTCAAATTATTGAGCTTGAAAATGTGAAAATCACGTGAATAGAATTGTCTTGAAAAATACTTTAACAAAAGTATACATACATCACTTTTTAATAAATATTTTTATAAAAATAGAAGTCAAAGTTATGCTTTGAAGACCGTGCCACTATCCTAAACAACTTCCTTTACAATATGGAGGGAATACGAAATTATGAAACCTTAGAGAAAAAAGTATCATTTGCCAAATTTAGATTTCAGAAAGAAAATCTAGAAGTGCGTCCCGTGCTCAAATTTATTAAAAAATATACTCGACAATGTAAGAAAGATATTTTTTTAAGATACCAACACGGAACTTGAGATATTTGCTGGGATAAGTTTGAGAATTGAGGTCCCATTTGGATTGACTTGAGCTAAAATTTAGCACGGGTTTGCTTAGGTCCATGGTTAAATTCTAGCTAAATAAGTGAGAGAAGCCTCCTCCGCTGGGAAAGGATGGAGAAAGGAATAAAGTTAAGGGTAATTTGATATTTTCCAAAGCTATTGGTTCATATTAGCATCTCATCTCCCAGCTAAAGTTTATACACTTTTAGATGTTAGCTAAAGTCTAGCCCATGCATTAGCATTCTGGTTTGTATATACTAGTGGCAAAGTTTAGCACTTTCACTTGACCCACCATAATATGCTCTAAAGCAGTTTATAAGGATTAAAATATTCTAACCAACCTGCTTAACTATTGTAGGGGTGATCTATTGCATAGGTACATATAAGCTTATAGGCTGCCTATAAAAAATAAAGTAACAATTTATCTCTCCACTTCCTCCTCTTTCTAACTTTCTCTCCATATCTATCTTCCCTCCACTCTCTCTCCACGCTCCTCACTACTACTAGCTTTTGCATTGGCACTTGTTGCAATATCTATAACCTAATGTTACACGATCCAACTAAAGGTGTTTCCAACAACGTGGATAAATCTCCAGGTCATGACCTGGAGGTAAGATACAATAGAGAAAGAAAAAGAAAGAAGAGCAGTTTAATCTGCACATAAGATAGAGCAAGTAAATGATGAGGTGGAGAAGGAAGAGGAGAGAGGAGAAGTGGGCTGGTTTGCAGCCAACTTCGATACAAGAATCAAAAAATTTTATATGAAAGATAAGTGGGAAATGCATTTAATGATGAAGGGCTAACTATTGTACGAGAAAGTTTGCTGCAAAGATTCTTACAACCAGCAGCAGGCTATATTATCTCATGGAAGAGCGTGGGAGCAGTTCGTTCGTTGGGCAGCGCGTGAGTTATATGAATCTTGACTCGCTACCGCGTTGCTTTTCCACGTTCTCTTCCCTCCACGCGGGACAGAATCTGACGTCAGATAGCGATTTTGCCCGCTGCTAGACACGCCCTAAAAACTACTTGATCCAAATAGATTAGTGTTAAACCTTATAGTTATCCTAAGACTATCTCCAACAGTCCAGATCTAAATGCGAGACACATTTGAAGGTAGAGGTCACGCACCACGGATGGGTCGAAGCCCAAATCTCTCCCCTTCTCCAACGGAGGATGCAAAAGAGCAACCCAAATCTTCCCTTCCCAGCATCACCTCTCTCTCCACCACGCGGCCATGGAGGAGCAGCTCCCCCGCATGCCTCCCAGCCAGCCCGCCGCCATGGCCATCCCGCCCGGCACTTGTCGTCTGTGGCCGCACCCTCTCGCCCCAACTCAGGCTGCCGCCCAGGCCGGTCCTGTCCCCCACATCCTTGCCTGGTCGCGAGCCCACCGGCGGCGTCCACGCTAGCCCCAGCAGCGCGGACAGGCGAGCAGGGTGGGCGTGGACCGGCAAGCAGGGGCGGATGCGGACCGGCGAGCAGGGGCAACTTCCAACAGCGGTGCAGACGCGACCTTCCAATTCCACGTGCGGACGCGACCTCCCACCGCGCCCAAGATTTGTATCGTGGAGAGAGGAGACGCTTATCTGCGTCGTGGCTGGCCTCGTATGTAAAATGCGTGTTGTGTTTGCGTCCTCTATTGGAGCATGGTTTGGGAATGCAAAACATTATGAACATGGATTTCGCGTTTGGGTCACCCTTTGCCTAATTTCCTTCCCTATTGGAGACAGTCTTAGCACCTGGTGAGATTTTATATTCTCGATCGTCAAATTTCTCATTTCCTTTTTTGAATCACCAGTTCTCAGACACGCTCGATGCAGATACACAGTACTCCGGTAAGTACTTTCACTTGCACTTTGCACTTTGCACTGTTATACACATAGGAGCACAATCCGTGTAAGCAGATTACTCATTCTTCTTCCTAATACTAAAAAATTAATATTTTGATGATTGAAGGTGCTACAGCAGATTACCAATCCAATCACTAATACCTAAAAATTTTTGGTAATGATCAAACACACCTTCCTCCACCCTAAATGAAGGGGATTTATCCCTCTACCCTATTCTTGGTGATTGAATTTTGGTAGTCTAATGCAGCAAGTATTATCAAAAACACAAAATTAGTTATTAATAATGGAGACAGAGTGTATTTTAGATATGAAGTATTGGTATGCTCTGAGATAACATAGCTGTCCCGCCCGTGTAGATCCAAAGCACATACTACAAATAAAGGCAGATTGTCCCTGCCACCGCTTTCTGAAACAAGGGCGAAAGGCCATGGCAATGGCATGAGGAAACTGCAGGACAGAGAACAGTGTGCAGCGTACTAGCTTTTTCAGGGGGGACAAAGCGGATGGACGCAGGGCCTCGGACCAAATGCCAAGCTCGCAGACCTAGGGATGCACCGCGCCGAAACGAGACCGCGTGGGTCTGGTCCCGGCCAGGCCGGTCCTCGATGCAATGTCCGCGTTACTTGGCGGCTGGCTGATCTGCAGTCGACGGCGGCGCTGTCCCGTCGGTTTCTTGCGGTGGCTCGTAAGCGTCGGGCGGCTTCTGGCCGGCGTTGAGCAGCTGAGGTAGCAAAGTACTAGCACTCGAGACGTGCAGGCAAGCAGCCAGGATTCGGGAATGCAGCAATGCATGGCAGACGACGGGCACGGGGGGCGGGCAGGGTCGCCGCCGCCTCGTCTCGCGCGCCGCCCGCCCGCGGCCGCCAACAAGAGTGGTAAGAGCAAGTATTATGAGGGGCGTTGAGCCGACTGAGAGCCTACGTGGGGGAGAGAAAGTAGGAGAGAGAATGGAGCGGGGGGGCTGATGAAACGCCGGCTCCCAGCGGACGCATACGCTTTACGCGGCTCCTATTCGCTCACGCTCCCTCCTGCGCATTAAAAACCAGCAGGGCCTGCCACCACCGCATGCTTGTTGCAGCCCGCGACCGGTGAAACCATAAAACTTGCTCTAAAAGTGAGGTTTCCCCTTACACGCAGGATGATGAGGCCATAGCGCGGTGCCAGTGTGTGCGCGCCACTGTCCACCAGGACACTGGCTCTAGAAACGAAAATGGCCCAAGAATGCAAGCCAGGAAAGGGGGGTTGTTCATCAGTGGTAATTCCCCGAAAACAAAAAGGGTTTTGTACCATACAAACTAGGGGCAGGCCCGGGGCGGGGGGTGGGGGGGGGGCGGGGGGCGGGAGGGGCGGCCGCCCCGGGCCCCAGATTCCAAGGGGCCCACCCAGGAATACGTAGAGTATAGGTATTAGGCAAATAGGCAGTCATGTACACGAAGGTTTCGGCGTTTCGCAAACTGCGGGTTCAGAATTCCAATCGGCAATTGTTTTTTCTTTTCCCCCGGCCCGCTCACGCGCCCCGGAGCGCGAGAACAACCCGCAATCGCACGCTCCGCCACCGCCGCCAGTGACCTTCTGCAGTTCCGCGACGGGCGACGGCCGCCACGGCACGGCCACACGGCAAGTCGACATCGGCTCGACGGATGACGGCACCACACAGGCACACACAAGTTGCAAGACAACTGCTGGGCGGAGGCCAGGACACATCACGCATGCACACAAGAAGCAAAGCATAAGTTCATGTATGATCAGGTTAGTTTTTAATTCCATCACCGTCTCCCAAGAATTATGATCGCACAACTAGTACTTGCTGATCAATCTTGTCTCATTTTTTTCTAAAAAAATTACCACATGGCGCAGCAATTAGCAAGTAGACAGGGACAGAGCCAACAGCCCAATTAATCAAAACTCATGTGCGGGGATTAGCAAATCAGGACTTTAAGAGCTATCAAGTATTATATTCATGGAGGCATTAGTGTATATCTTTCCGCTTTGCCCTAAATTATTGGCATTCATAACTCTTCTTTTATCTATAATTTCAGCAGAAAGCAATATAGAAAATATCCATCCGGTATTGAGAAAAAGAAAGAGGAGGAAACAAAAAAAATGAGTTTATTGAATCACAGAGAGGAGCCTTTGATAAATTTTTTAGACTAATACGAGCATTTCAAGAAATTCAGATGAGTTTGCTTTGGGTATAGTACCTATGAAGGAACAACCGGACATTAATTCAGGAGATCAAGACCCCACACCGAAAGAAAATGTTGATATCCAGATGTTAGAAGAAATTTTAAGGTAATATTACTTGATATTAATAATTTTTTATACAATTTAAGTGTTTAGTGGAACTATTTGTTCATGTATCATTGTTATTATTATTATTTTTTATTAAAGGCCCCCTAGTTTAAATTTCGCTCGGGCCCCTAAAATCTCAGGACCGGGCCTGACTAGAGGACAAAAAGGATAGGAGTGCAGGGGCGTAGCCGCGTAGGGCTCTTCTCCTCACATGCATCAGACAATGCAAAAATTCACTGTGACCTTTGAGTGCCCAACCATGAACATTCATTGCCCTTTCGAAGATGACCGGTTACACGGGCACACAGGCTGTCGGCGTCCGTCCTGGGAGTGCTCCTCTTTTTCGCAGCACCAAACATCAGAGCTCAGCTGGCCAGGTGATCGAGTTCGCGAGGATTTGTTTGTCTGGAACAGACAGAGACACGACTTGACATAATTGCTTATATCTGTTCAAGCATCACGTTCAGACTATAATTGCTTATATCTTTTGCGTGAAACGCACTGAATTTTATCAAGTTCCCGTCCAGGTGAACACCGCACCAAGGAGGGAGAAGCTCAACTACTTTGCAGTCTGCACCCTATTTATTTGTAGTAGTGGCGAAGCAAATGTACCCTGGCTTCACTCACTCAAAAGAGATAACAAGATTTGTGATCCAAAACAAGCAAACATAAGTTAAATATGGTTGCTTTTAAAATGAACGGTAATTCTACGGCATCTTAGACAGCCGTGGATATTTTAATTTAAACAGATGGGGTTGTTCAGACAGTTTTTGTCCAAACTTGGTGAACTCTTCCACATGTGACACGCAGGAAAAGCTCTAGTGGTTGCTTTCAGTACAACATTACTTCCACGGCTTGTATAGTTATGGAATGTATAGCGATTAGACTATTGGAAATGAATATGGAAGCCCTAAAAAAAGGAAAATGAATATGGAAGAAAATGAACTTGGAGAAGCAAGTAAGAAAAAAGACGGGAGGTAAAGAAACGCCCACCGTGGGGCTCGAACCCACGACCACAAGGTTTTTGTCCAAACTTGGTGAACTCTTCCACATGTGACACGCAGGAAAAGCTCTAGTGGTTGCTTTCAGTACAACATTACTTCCACGGCTTGTATAGTTATGGAATGTATAGCGATTAGACTATTGGAAATGAATATGGAAGCCCTAAAAAAAGGAAAATGAATATGGAAGAAAATGAACTTGGAGAAGCAAGTAAGAAAAAAGACAGGAGGTAAAGAAACGCCCACCGTGGGGCTCGAACCCACGACCACAAGGTTAAGAGCCTTGCGCTCTACAAACTAAGCTAGACGGGCTTCGCTGTAAAAAATATAAAGAAAATTATAAGTCATAAAATATTTGTAACAAATCAGAGGGATCAGGGAAGTGCGGGAACATCCTGCAGCCTCTTCAACTCTTTCAGAGTATTCAGGCGATGAACTCGAACTCCAGCGAGCCCCTCGAACATGTCAAACCTCAAACAGCAGAAAGTTTTGCCCAAATTAAAGCTCAAGCTGTGGGAGGGAATTACTTGTGAGCTCCCTCCTAGTAATAGCCATTCATCAATCGAATCTAACACTATCTGGATAAGAACTCTCATCCTGCACCGTCTCCGTCTGGCTAGTAGCAGCTCATTTCGCCCACGCGTCCTCAGGGACATGCATCTGAACGCCATGGGAATGGGAACAGCTCCACACGTAGCTGACTGTTCAAGGTTCATTTACCAGCTGATCACCTCACGCAGCTAGCTAGCCCAGCACGTGGTCTGTGGAGCTGCCGAGCCACGGCACCCCACTCGCGGACGTTGCCCGCACACGACGCCGGGTCACCGCCAACGCCGGCACCAGGATGACCATCTCCTGCGCTGCGCGCGCTCGTGCCCGAACGAGAATTTTTTTTTTGAAGCAGCCCGAACGAGATTCAAATAAATTACTGAGGTTCCTTGCACGATGGTATGGTGCAGCAGCTGTTTCATTCAGGATCTCGACGTCAGTTGATTTTATTACTAATGTATAGTCGATGGATCATATGATATTCCTTACATGCATGTTTGCTTGTTGGTCTACATGTGAACGTGATGACTAGCTAGTCTCTTTGGAGGTCCTATTGTACTTCAAAGATCACGGACAATTTTTACCGCGTAGCCCGTCTAGCTCAGTCGGTAGAGCGCAAGGCTCTTAACCTTGTGGTCGTGGGTTCGAGCCCCACGGTGGGCGTTGTGCTTTTTTCTTTTTTTTTTTTAAATTCTAAAATTAATATTAATATATAGCTTCTGAATTTGAAGAGTTTGCCAGCGAAGTTTTTGCCACCGAGCGAAATCTAAATCCACTTGGAAAGTTACTCTGGCGCCGCGCACTGCACAGACTTGCTGGAGCTGACGTCGTGAGGTTGTCATTTGTTGCTCGGTATATGGTTTGTTCCTATCTTTTGATAATGGTCAAGTATAATTTCGTACCCGAAGTGAAAATTCTGCGTCCGAGTGTCTCTCGAGATCTCCCTGTACTCGATCTATATGATGAAAACCTGATATAGAAATTTATACTCATCAAGATACATTTCGCATCATATCTAATATTTGCACTGTTTTGCAGCACTATTTTTCTCTGAACAATATCTTTTGCAGGATACATACATACTGTATTTACACTATACACCTCTTTTGATAGGATCTTTTATTTTATTAACATCGAACAAACACAGGAGTAAATATATGCATCATCAATTACTTTTAGGTGGCATGTGCATATCTTTTAGATGCACTGAGAAAGAAAGAACGCATGGACTTGCCGTTTTGGATTGAAACCAGATATCGCTGAGCTCATCTTCTAATAGTACCTGGAGTCCTGGACTGGTCCCTCGATGGCAGGGGAACGGGGAACCGATTCGTGATAGTCTGCGAGAGAAAGTTGCCCTGATGGAACTGTTCTGATATGGCGAATGCTTCAGCAAGATCTAGTAAGGGCAAGAGCGTCTTTGCTAAGGTTCAGACAACAAAAGGACCACAGTGAAATTCTGGACAGCATGTGAGCTACCATTGCAAAATTTTCCTCCCTAAAACTCTGCATATATAACTACGAGTTTCTCAAGATCTGTTTATCAAATGATCACTAATGCCACAATTGTTCTTCCTGTTCATGAAGCAATGTTAACTGAAAATGATATGTTATCTGTGTCATGCCTCTCGTGCAGTCAGGGGCGAAGCTAGAGCCCAAGGAACCCTGGTGCACTGCTTTAGTACTATGTTCTAAGCATCGGTAAATTCTAACATTGACAGTGGAAAAAATCATTTAAACCCTGGTGCCTGTGCACCAGGCACCGTCAACGTGGCTTCGCCCCTGGGTGCAGTTCCCTCAGTTGCTGATGAACAGCGCGGAAGGCTCCAAGTTCCAAGCGGCCGGCGCGGTGCTTGAGGTGGTGGATGCAATCGCTGCTCCACCGGGCCAAGTTTTGTCAGCTCAAATACTGCTTGTCGACGATAGATCCAGTAGTGTGCATTGTTGATTGATTGTAAATATTTAGATGGTAAGAAACACCAGCGAAATCGGCTAGTTTGACTTAAGCGTAATATTTTGTAAATATGCATAGCTGAACTAAATAGGATTCCTCTGAAGTCTGGACTAAATTACAGTTTTGCTAACCAGTTCTCCAATGTCTGGCCCTCCTTGATGTTTTGGCAGAAGCACAGATGCAGTCAAGCAGCTTCGTCCATGATCCTCACACGCGCTCTATTCTGAAAAAAAAACACACTTCTCAATTCATCAATGACTTCCACTGATCATCATTAACCAGGGGTGGATCAAGGATCCTAAATTAGGGATGCTCATCCCCCCCCCCTCTCGTTTTCTTCCTCCTCCTCTTCATCTATGGCTGAACTATTAGTATCTTTGTGTGTGTGTGTTGTGGAGTGCGGGGGCTGGGGTGGGGGGTGGGAGGGGGGGCTCTTGTCCCCATGCTGGATCCACCCTTGTCGTCAACCTACTAGCTATATGTAGTGAATTGCACAATAATCGTGCCGGGAAAATGTCCAGCTAGTGGTACTCTAAGACGCTTTGCACTAGGGCCCCTCGCCTGCACAAATTGGTGTAGGAAAAACCACATCACTGATTAGCAGAATCTTATAGTTTAATAACATGAACACCTAAGAACTTAATTAATTAGAACTTAAGTACTTGCATGTAGATATGTAGATCCCCTTTAGGGGCGCTGACAACCCGTGCCTGCTTGATGCAGGCATGGCGTACATGTAGATGGTAGGTGGCAGGATCTTCAGAGCCGCTCACGAGCTAACCTGATCAGATATTTGGGCAGTCATTATGCTAATTCTCATCATTAGGAAAGGATTGGCTGCACCCTTCTTATAGCTCGTGGTAGCCTGGGACCTTGTCTTTTGGCAGTTGGATGGGCCCAATGATCATAGGCAATGTTTGGTCCAACGTGGCCCTATTCTCATGGGCAGTTAGCCCCTTTAGGATTAGGTCTTCTTTGACTAAGCCAAGATCAATTCCAACATTCTCCCCTTGATCCTAAGGCTTATCATCATCAATTCCACTTGTAGTAGAGAAAACATACGAGGTAACGCATCACAACAGTTAATAAGCACCATTGCAACTCCATTGCCCACAGTACGCCATCCTACTCTAATCACTTATACACAATGGGAGATGACCAAGTTACTTATGGTCCTTATGTGCCAATTGTTTTCAACTTCATCATGCACATTTAATTAGTAATAAGAAAACAAAATATGTTCAGAGTCACAGATTTGAGATCTCAATTATCCTAAAATCACAAGTTGTCAAAACTCATAAAGCCGGCATAAATTGAGACAAGCCTTTAATTAGGAAATATAGCCTGAATGATGTTCAACCCTTAATACTTATATGTTGAGCATCGACTTATATCATTAGAGCATGAGCTTAAACGTTATACTATGTATGATTCTGGATCTTTCTTTCACAATGTCACGTGTTTGACAATACCACTAGACATGTTACTCAAAACTAAACTGCACTTCTTATGGTGATTCCGGGATCAATTTCTTAATCTAAGGAAAATTGTCTGATAACTCAAACTAATCTCATGCTGAAAACTTATTCCTTAATTTCTTAATTTCTGATATGGATCAAAAACATGTCACGACTGAGTTGAAATGTTACTTATTCCTTAGCGAGCTTGATTGGAGCCTTCCACAATATAGCTCCCCCAGACTCGAGTAAGAGTGAAGACTTGTGTGGAATTTCTAATTTCAACACTCCTCTTATGGCTATCATATTCTTAATTCGTAAGCATATAATCCCTTAATGCTATGCATATAATACAAAGCTTTTATTAGAAGTTTACTAGGGGTCCAATCCTAGATTAATTTCTGCCAAAATCCCAGTTTTAAACATTAAGGGCTCTCACTAAACTTAGGTAAACTTATTGTCCTTACCCAAACATCAAGAATGACAGAGTTATTATATCTTACACCTCTGTCACTACATGCCTCTTGAGTCAAACTTAATACTCTCTTTGAGTCAGGCTTAGTAAATCTTTGAAACTATCTCGATGGATTTTATTATTCGAAGATATAATGAACATTATGGAGATAATCTAAATTACTGAAGGAAAATACATTAACGAACATTATGCAATATCCCTCTTAAATTTATGTACCATAATATAGGTACTCATGGCTCTTGAAAATAATGAGCAACAAGTGTCAAGCTCAATTCCTTGAATTATGATAGTCACTTATCATGAGTAGCGATATTTCCTTTCTTAGAGTCACTATTGCTTATGTGAACCCTTATGATCCACTGTTTTGACTCGGTTAGGAACTCCATTAGGCATTTAGATTTGGGTGATTGTCTCATGTGGGATTATTATTTCTATTCCACTTCCACCAATCTGATTGTCTCATGTGGGGTTATTATTTCTATTCCCACCAATCTACTTAGACCTTACTTGACCAAGTAATGCTTGTCTGATATGTACATAATTAAAATGTAATAGTACCCTCTCAAGTTGGAAGCTTATAATCATTAATAAAACACATGCATAAATATTTATAATTTTTGCATCTTATCAAAAAACATACTTATTTTCTGTAGTACCAACTAAAATACATGTGTTTATGCTTTAAAATTCCAACCATAATTCTTATCTTTAGAAGCAATTTCTGTCATATTTTCACTTAATATGGTAGGCATCATCTCTATCTTAATGAAACGTTCTAATCTCCCCCTCAAATGTGAATTTGTCATTAAGGTAATCCACATTTGATCAACTCTCATTAACCAACTTCTAAAGGGAAGTCTAAGAGTTAACATGCTCAATGTCCCAATAACGCAGAGAGAAAAGAAATGATGTTCCTCCCTACAACAGGACTAGACTTAATTATAGTGGAATTGAGGATGAAGTTATAACTTAACGCTGATGAAAATCTTATATCAGCTTCAATATTATCCTCTTGTCCATGTGGAACTCGAAGACTTATCTAAGACCATTTCATTATTCCTAAGGAGAAGTCGACAATTTGCTCATAAGATTGCCAATTTTACTCAAAACGCATGTTCTAGGGTTCACTTTATCAATATGTGCCTTATGATTGAAACGAACTCAAAGCTTTCATAGGTTTCCTATGTCCCAACTAATTATTATTAGAAAACCTTATGGGAATTGCTCCCCCAGATCCTGACATATTCTCGAGGGACATAGATTATGCTAAGCGTATGGTAAATAATTCATTGGTTTCTTATTAATGTACTAATGACCAAAACTTTTCTAATAAGAGCTCATACTCATGTGCATAATTAATTATATCCTTAAGAAACATCGTACTAAAATTTAGGTACTACTACCGAATACTTTCTTATAACACTTTTCTTATAATACTTATGTACCGCTATCTTAGTGTCATTAACTTTCTCTAATTCAATCCCTTAACTTTATGTATATTCTTTTTCCTTATTTGCCATGAGCATAGACTCAAGACCCTTTGTTAATTTTCCTTTAGAGCCACATTTTGAATGTGAACCCACAATGGTTCACTGTTTTGACTCTATCAGAAATAGCTAATGGGTGAGAAGGCAACAACAAATAACCTTAAACTTAGGGTATTATTATGCAGGATAAACATTACTTCTAAAGTTTCTACTTTCCTTAGTGGTACTTCTTATACAATACCCTTTACCTATAAGTGGAGTAAAATCTTATCAATAGTGGAAGAAATGTTCCATTCTCCCTTTCAAAAAGTGGTACGCCACAATTCGATGATCTCTTATAATGCTTATATTCCACCTTATGTTCGCAATAATAATTCATCTTAGACTTAGCCAACTCATTTTCTTGAACACACACTTCTTTTCTCTGAACTAGATCATTGTCCACTTTTACTCCATGAGCAATGTCTTAGGAAGTGAACTCAAAAGTCATAATGAATGCTAGATGTTCTTAAAATTTTCTTTGACTTAGGGATTTCTCCCCACATCCTTATTAGCATGATCACAGAAGGTATACTTCTTTAATCAAATTTCCCATTAGCCATTCAACTAATGAGAAAATCATTGGATTATCTTCATCATTCTAAATTTCTGAAGCCTTATCTAATGAGAGTCAAATTTGTGTTTATGAATAGTAATCTTATTCATATTGCTTATAGGGTACTGAAATCAGCCGAAAACTTATGGTTAAATGGGGACATTACATAAACAATCTACCATGACAAAAAACCATATAAGTTGGATTCACATCATGTTGACGCTAAAACTTAATAATTCTACTTCGCATCACTGTTGGGCAGAAAACAAAGAAGAAATAATAAATAATGGTGTGACTCATGAACTACCTATGAAAAGGTCTAGTTCATTAATTAAGGTGACAAATAATTACTAACAAATTTTCTCACTATCTAAAACATGAGCCATCATGAGTTCTTGGGAATGACATTTGATCTCTAATCAGGACTTCTTGTTGGTTGCATCCCAATTAGAGACACTTAAAACTCACCTTATCATTACTTATTTGGAACACACCTTACCATTACTTATAAAGGTGCTATTAGAAAATCCCAAGAATGATATAATGTTATTTCTAACCAAAATTTTTTATTGGTCCATTTTGGTTAGGACAAACTTAATCATAACAGAGTTTTAATGTAGAAGCATAAAATTAGAATAGAATATTTAGATCCTAATGATGCATAAAACTAAAAACTCACTTAATGTAACCTCTTTATTAACTTTAACTTATATTAAGGAGAAGCATCTTAAAATCGAAAGGAATTTTGCACCACCGTTGGGTAGGAGCAAAATAAAACAATTAAATCAATATCTCATGAATAAATTTTGCATCACCGTTGGGCAGAAGCAAATTTGAAATAACTTAGTATAATTAACACAATGGAAACTTAATTTTGCATCACTGTTGGGCAGAAGCAAAATAACTTAAATAAAACTAAGCATCTTATGGACAAATAACTAAAATTAAAGTTTGTCAAAAATTAATTAAATGCCCAAAATAAACTAAAAAATTCTGAATAAAATTCATGTTGGTTTCATCTACTCAGAATGGTATCTCATAATTTTCAGTGTAACTATGCTCAAAATAAAATTTATTTGGTGCTCATATAAAAGATTACACTGAAAAGAACTCAGAAAATGAATAAATGAATAAACATCAATTAAACACGTGGGTCTAAAGCTTATTGGACTAACGGCCCAGCAACCGACGGGCAGGCCAGCCAACCGGCCCAGCTCCACCCGCCTCGCCTCTCATCCCGCACGGGCCAAAGGCTCAGCAGCCAATGAGCGGGCTGCCAAAGCGGCCAAGCTCGGGCACCCGCCACCTCGGTCCCCCGCGGCTCGATCTGAGCCCTTCATTCAATCCAACGGCTCAACGTTGAAATCGGAGGTATATATGGGTGCCGCCTAACCCTAAAACACTTTTTCCCTCTCCCCTTCTTTCAGCAGCCGCCGGCCCTCAAACAAACGCCGCCGGCGAGCGCCGCTCCGGCCGGAGCACTGCTACCGTGCCCTTAGTACCGCGCACGTGTGCGGTGCGACCCGCCGGAGCAGCGCCGCTGCCGACCTTAGGCGCGCGCCGTTTGCCCTAGCTTTCTGCTCACGCCAGTGCCTGCCTTAGAGCTCTGACGTGCGCTGCCCTCTCTCATGCCCCGCCGCCGTGGAACCTTTGTGTTCGGCGCATGTGGTGGCTCGGGTGTGACCTTTGGGAGATGCCGACGTGCTTAGCGCCGAACCCTCCCGGGCCCTGTCGCCGGCGGCGCATGCGCGTAGTCGCGTGCGCCACCATCGAGACGACCCGTGGAGACCCTAATGGTGGAATCCGGCGGTGGGACGGTTTTCACTCTTTTTTTTTGTTTTGCGGTCGCCGTGGTCGCCTTAGCTCCCCATTCATTCTTAAGGCACGCCGCCATGGGAGCCTTTGCTGTGCCCGGCACGGCCTCATGGCAGGCTCATCACGCGATTTCCGGAGTACATTGAACTCAAGCGCAAACGGGCACCGCCGTGGGGCTCTTATTTGCCTATCCCGAAGGTTTGACGGGGTTTACGGTGGGATTGGCTTTAGATCTGCTTATTTCTTATTCTTCCTGTCTCAGATTTTACTCTATTCTTCCAATATGTAATTTAGAACTAGTAGATCTGAACTAATACATGAATAGACCGAGAATATAGAAAATTCATTGCACAGATCTAATTAATGTTAGCCAGTAGGAACTACCTTAATAAACTTAGGGCTCATGATTAGATTAATCTGGCTCTTGATGCCAAATGTAGGAAAAACCACATCACTGATTATCAGAATCTTATAGTTTAATAACATGAACACCTAAGAATTTAATTAATTAGAACTTAAGTACTTGCATGTAGATATGTAGATCCCCTTTAGGGGTGCTGACGACCCGTGCCTGCTTCAGAGCTGCTCACGAGCTAACCTGATCAGATGTTTGGGCAGTCATTATGCTAATTCTCATCATTAGGAAAGGATTGGCTGCACCCTTCTTATAGGTCATGGTAGCCTGGGACCTTGTCTTTTGGCAGTTGGATGGGCCCAATGATCATACACAATGCTTGGTGCAACGTGGCCCTATTCTCGTGGGCAGTTAGCCTCTTTAGGATTTGATCTTCATTGACTAAGCCAAGATCAATTCCAACAATTGGAGCCCAAATTACGATGACAAGTTGGAGACAAAGTCAAGATCAGAGCGTGGAAAATCTGAACGGAATTGTTCTGAACCTCGCAAACTTATGGCTTTTGTCTCCGATCAGCACGATTGTAGTCGTGTTGCACATCGGGCATGTGGTGTTCTGGCCCAGAAATCACCGGATGCACTGGCGGTGGAACAAGTCCCCACATTCCAGGACGACTGGGTGCTCCCCGCCTTAGCTGGCGCAACACTTCTAGCAGTCGGCATCGTTGTCACTGATGGTACCAGAAGAGGGGCTAGGCGCACCGCAGCCGATGATGACGGCACCAGAAGACCGCCCGGGGGCATCACAAATGACTTCGGGATGCTCGTGGCCATCTCTGACATGGACTGCCCTCCAGAAAGCTCATGGTTTTCATTCCCCACCAAGAAGATCAAGCGAAATAAGTGAAGCGTCCAACGTACCGCAAGTCTCGACAAGAGGTGACACCACATGCGGCCCGCTCGCTCGTGCCGCCCTCATGTTCGTGGAGCAGAAGCAGTACACCAGGACCACAGACTCTCCAGAAAGGTATCCCTCAGGCTCATCTACATCGAATACGTGGAATAGATGTTGACGTGTTGCAAGAGGGAGTTTTACACTCCGAGGAGACTGTAAGGAAAATGACCCCATTAGGTCATATTGTGATTTTGGTGATAGAGTGACAACATAGTCAATGGGATTAATAAGTTTGTGAGCTCAAGATTGTAGATTTCTAGGTCTCATGGATGAAATTCAAACCATCTCCAAGATGGTCCAAGTCGTCGTCAAGATATAATAGACGCAATGAAAATGCAGAGAGCGTCCAAATGATCGTAGCAACAATTTGGACAAGTGGCAGAAAAACTTCCAAGGACCGGATAAACCGACACCCCATGCATAAGCGTCGGAGCAATTTCCGAGCAATTTCATCCAGAGAGCATATCTTCGCTCAGCAGTCTTGTCTTCACGACCGGATGAACCGACTGTTGACGCTCGCTACGGACCAATTTTCGACCGTCAAAACCTGCATAAAAGCAACATTTATCTAAAGACCAACTCTAGAATAGGGCATTATCTAACAGATTCCACGAGTGCTAGTTGATTTTTGTATGCAGGAAATTACAGGGCGAAATTGCAGGAAATAAGTGACTAAGATTCAAGGCGTAATTACAAGAATGTGCAAAGGCAAAAGTAAAAGAGACCCAACAAGACAAGAAACCAACCTCAACCATAGCCCACTCACCTGCCAAGGGTCCTAGGAACCACTTGCAGACCACGTGGCAGAAGAGGGTTTATCTCTGAAACCTAGCCTTAGAAAACCTCTCTACCCTCATCTCTACCGGGTGTGGTGTCCTTGGATGAACCTGAACCGTAGAGAAAGTACACACGTTCCTCAGTGGATACGATATCCTTGGAATACTCCTGCGTGAAAGCTACAACGGTATCCGTGCATTTGAGGATTTATTTTTGTGATGCTAGGAAACGTCAACAAGCTTTCTGGCGCCATTGCCGGGGAACAATTGCTATTTTCTCTTCGACCTAGTTCAACCTCGTATCTTTTTCTTTTCCTTTCATTCTATCTCTACCCCCACTATCCATGGAGCAGCTATCCATTTTTCATCTCTCCGTACCCAAGAGTGAATTTTGCGAACCAGCCTCTTCATCTGATCCAATTCTTTCGCCTGGTTACGAAATTCCCTCCGGATTCTTAAGCAAAGTTCAGGAAAGTACCTTCTCGGGATGGGGGATGAAAATCCCTACCATCATCTGCGTGAATTTGAGCTAGTGTGTTCGTGTCATAAAATCTCAGGCATGAAACACGAGACTCTAAAGTGGAAGTTGTTTCCCTTTTCTCTCGTAGGATAGGCGAAGCAATCGTGCATATTTAACGTAAGACTTGCAAACGGGGATTGGAAGAAGTTGCGAGATCAATTTTTTCTCAGATACTTTCCGATCAGTCGTACCTGCGCCTTACGAGCAGAGATTCTAACTTTCCGTCAAAACGAAGGCCCTTGGTGCAGCTTGGGCTAGATTGTCCCTTCTAGCTCAATCCGGTCCCGACTTGTCTTTACCCGACCATTTATTACTTCAACATTTATATGCGGGACTGAACAAGAATGATGCACAGTACCTCGATAACACAGCTGGAGGTTCATTCTTGTACAAGACCTGAGTTGAATGAAGAGAAATCCTCAATAAAATCTTAGAGAGAACTTCCTTCGTTTATTTCCGGGAACCACCTCAGGTAGAACAAGAGGTACCACAAGAGGAAACCATGGCAGCCGAATCCAAGCCCGTAGAACTCCAACCTTTAGATTCGACTCCCGTATCTCTTCCTGAACTAGAATCCGAAACACCCGAGGTCTACCCTCGGAATTTGAGCATGGATTCGAGGAGGATCTCTTTGAAGATCTTGGCAACACCTTGAAGTATCTATGCCAGAAGCGACCACCAATCCCAGTCAGTCCTTTAGAACCATACGAAAAGAACTACCTTTTGGAGTCTATCAAGGAGTTGACAACTATAATGAGCAACGAATGGTCGATAGAAGGAGAGTCGTGCTCATCTCCCATTCAAATTAGCCACCCTTCTTTTCTCATCCGTTGCCGCATAAAGAATCAGGAGGTGGACGCTCTCTATAACCCCGCTGTTGGAGCGAACATCATGTCCTACAAATTCGCGCGCCCCTTCTTAGGAGGCAAAGCTCTAATCCCAATGGACAAGACCCTTAGTGGGTTTTCAGGTTCCCTTACAGAAAGCAACGGGGTACTTCAGAAGGTGTCAGTGCGACACAACGATGTTAAGGTGAATCTAAATTTCTATGTGTTCGAAGTTCCCAACTTCAACATTCTCATTGGCCATCCAATCGTAAAGCTTCTCACGGATGTACCGAACTCAGGAACCCTTAACATCATGTTTGGTAAAGAAACCCTCTCTGTTCCTATCACTCTATCGGTAAATTCAGTGGCAGAGCTTTCCCCCATAGTAGAGCCAATTGAGGAAGTGCTGGACACAAACCCTCTAGATTCATCAGAAATGGCTCTCGAGCAGGAAGCTGAAGAGTTCATCCAAGAAGAGGAAGATTCTGATGAAGTCTTAGAGTTCATAGAATTCGAGGTTCCAGCCCGGCCTCCAGTTGAGCTTAAGCCACTACCATCTGGCCTTCGATACGCTTTCCTAAACAGCGATGTAGAACCTCTCGTGATCATCGGTGATAAACTCTCAGAAGAGGAGACATCAAAGCTCATCGTTGTCTTAGAGAAGCATCGAGCTGTCCTTGGCTACGCCCTCCAAGACCTTAAGGGCATTAGCCCTAATCTTTGCACTCATCGCATTCCTATAGATACCGCTGTGGCACTCTCCAGGGAGCCTCAACGCAGGTTGAACAATGAGATGCATGAAGTGGTGAAGAAGGTGGTCCTGAAACTCCTACAGGCCGGAATCATCTAACCATTCCCGTACAGTGAGTGGGTGAGCCTAGTACAGGTAATTCCCAAGAAAGGAGGCATGACGGCTGTGGAGAATAGCAAGAACGAACTGATCCCACAACGGACCGTCACGGGATGGAGAATGTGCATCGACTACAAAAAGCTCAACAGAGCTACAAAGAAGGATCACTTTCCGCTTCCTTTCATCGACGAGATGCTCGAAAGGTTAGCAAAGCACTCCTACTTTTATTTCCTTGATGGCTATTCTGGTTTTCATAAGATCCCAATTCATCCTGACAACCAAAGCAAGACTACGTTCACATGCCCCTATGGAACCTACGCGTACCGACGGATGCCGTTCGGGTTGTGTAATGCGCCCGCTTCGTTCCAAAGGTGCATGATGTCCATCTTCTCGGACATGATCGAAGAGATTATGGAAGTCTTCATGGACGACTTCTCGGTTTACGGTAAAACCTTCGATCATTGCCTCAGAAATTTGGATAGGGTCTTGCAGAGATGCCAAGAGAAGGACCTGGTGTTAAATTGGGAGAAGTGCCACTTCATGGTCCGTGAGGGCATCGTTCTCGGACACCTCATCTCTGAGAGAGGAATCGAGGTGGCCATGGCAAAAATTGAGGTCATTGAACGACTTCCGCCTCCCACCAATGTGAAAGGAATCCGAAGCTTCTTAGGTCATGCAGGGTTCAACTGACGCTTTATAGCTAATTTCTCCCATATTGCTAGACCCTTCACAAATCTACTAGCCAAGGATGCCCCTTTCCAATTCGATGATGAGTGCCTAACAGCCTTTCACACACTCAAAAAGGCACTCATCTCAGCTCCAATCATTCAACCCCCAGATTAGAAGCTTCCCTTTGAGATCATGTGTGATGCTGGCAATTATACGGTGGGGGCCGTACTTGGGCAAACTAAGGATAAGAAGCATCACGCGATCGCCTATGCAAGCAAGACACTAACAGGAGCTCAGCTTAACTATGACACAACTGAAAAGGAGCTCCTGGCAGTCGTCTTCGCTATAGATAAGTTTAGATCTTACTTAGTGGGTGCAAAAGTTATTGTATACGCTGACCATGCAGCTCTGAAGCACCTTCTCACTAAGAAAGATGCAAAGCCAAGGCTCGTAAGGTGGATTCTTCTACTCTAGGAATTTGATTTAGAAATTAAAGATAAAAAGGGAGTAGAAAAATCGGTTGCAGATCATTTGTCGCGTATGAATATCACTAACATGCAGGAACTGCCGGTAAATGATTTCCTCCGGGATGACATGCTACTCAAGGTAACAGCTTCGAACCCCTGGTATGCAAATATTGTCCATTTTATGGTTTCAAGGTACGTACCGCCTGGGGAGAATAAGAAGAAGCTAGTGTTTGAGAGCAGATGACACCTATGGGATGAGCCATATCTCTACAGAGTCTGTGCAGATGGATTACTTCGAAGATGTGTCCCCACAACAGAAGGGATCAAGATTATTGAGAAATGCCATGCAGCACCATATGGAGGGCACTATGGTGTGTTTCACACTCAAGCGAAAATGTGGCAAAGTGGTTTCTATTGGCCAACCATGTATGAAGACACCAAGGATTTCATTCGAAGGTGTCCCAGTTGCCATAAACATGGAGGAATCTCAGCTCGCGATGCCATGCCTCTCACATATAACCTTCAAGTGGAGCTTTTTGATGTATGGGGCATTGACTATATGGGTCCCTTCCCGAAGTCCCATGGTTGCGAGTATATCTTGGTCGCTATGGATTATGTCTCCAAATGGGTAGAAGCAATGCCATGCAAGGCCGCCGATGCAAAACACACTCGGAAAATGTTTCAAGAGGTAATCTTTCCAATATTCGGGACACCCCGGATGGTAATTAGTGACGGAGGATTGCATTTCATCGATGCGGCCTTCCGGAGCTTCCTCAAGGAACTTGAAACGATGCATAACATCGCAACCCCCTATCACCCTCAGACAAGTGGTCAGGCAGAAACATCGAATAAGCAAATCAAGAATATTCTGCAGAAGGCTGTCAATGAGATAGGTAAACAATGGAAGCCTATGCTAGCACATGCATTATGGGCATATCGCACGGCTTACAAGACTCCCATTGGTATGTCACCCTATCAACTTGTCTATGGGAAGACGTGTCATCTACCCGTCGAGTTGGAACATAGAGCACATTCGGCTATTCGAAGATGGAACATGGACTTGGATCTAGCGGGAGAGCATAGGAAGAGGCAGATATCAGAATTGGAAGAGTGGAGAGACAAAGCCTATCACAGTGCTGGATTATACAAAGAAAGAACCAAGAGATGACACGATAAGAGGCTAAAGCCGAAAGTCTTCACGCCCAGAGATAAGGTAATACTTTTCAATTCCAGGGTAAAACTCTTCGGCCACGGGAAGTTGAGAAGCAAGTGGATGGGACCTTACCTCGTCATCGACACATCAACGCATGGGGCCATAACGATCCAAGATGATGAAGGTAACATCCACAAGCTAAATGGCCATCGTCTGAAATTATTTTTAGACCATGATACAGCTATAGATGAAGATATATACATGATTGAACTCGTTCAACACGACTATATACTGGATTAAAGGCTCTATAGGCCATATCCTAAGGTAAGCCACTTGTATAAACTTTCTAGACTCCCCCCACTGCTGTCTAGAGAAGAAAGGAGGCCAGTTGGGCTAAGCCCAGTGTTGACGCCAGATTTTGACACGTGTGGAATCGGCGTCAGGAGAAGAAGATTGTCCGATGCGGCAGATCTGAAGGCTACAGAAAGGAATCGGCCGATTGAGGTAACAGTTGGAAATCGGCCGATTGGTGATACAGCCTACGCGAACAGGATGGGACCATTTCAGAGGGTCCTGGTCAAAAAGTTGGTCAAAGGGGAGCACGCTAAATTGGTCGGGGAGCAATTGAAGGAAATCTTGATTGGATTAGGGAACGGCGGCGGAAGATTCTGCGGGAGTCCGTTTCCTTTTTAAAGTTCGTATAGATATAGTAATTTAAATAAGGTTGTAACAAGTCGTGATCGACCAGGAGTCCTAGCTTTAGGGTATAAATAGGAGTCGTCAGGATCTTGAGAAATCATCAACACATCAATCAACAACAATACTTCTATTTTTCCAGCAATTTACTTTCAAGTCGGCGATTTCGCCAATATTTTCTTCTTCCACGAGTTCGTACGGATTGGCAGGACTGCATCAACTTGATCTCCGGCCAATTGGTAGGTTCCGCTTACCGAGTAATATCCAAACTTTAACTACGGGCGCATCGCTGTGGTTTCGTTTGGATTTATTCACCAGTTATCGATATTTACTAGAATTGCAAGTTTTACCTGTTATTCTAGTATTATCACCAGTTATCCAGCTTGAGATCGGAGTAATCGGCTTCGTCATTGTTCTTCTTCGATTTATCATCTTACAGCCGATTAGATCTATTTCAAGTATTGCTTCTGTAGTAATTGTTTAGATCGCTCCGGTGGTTTTCTTTACAATTACTGCACGATTATCGACTGATCCATAGCCGATCATCTGTACAGCAAATCGGCCGATTCGCTGCCGACGCGCTCCTCAGGACGGATCGGAATCCCAGCCGATCGACGCGCCTGGAATTTGATACTCTATTTCCTTGTCAATCAACAGGTCAGATTGACTGGCACGCCGCGCGAACCGCACCAGGGCGATAACCCGAACAGGAGCTAAGCAGATTCTCCCGGGTCGTGTGTCCGACGCTGAAGACCATCGGCTGATTCCTATCCGGCCGATATTAGCGCCAACACCCAGGTTGGCTGAACCAGGGTGGCAGCCCCAGCAGCCCATCTTCAGCAGGCCAGGCTATCCTCGTGTCCTAGCCCGAGATCTGGCTGGCTTGGGTGTTTTCGACGGCAGAAAATAGGGTTTCTTCCCCTTTACTTCTCCCTTAAAAACCCTTCCTCCTCTTCTCAACCTCTCTCCATCTACCTTCACCCCTCCACCTCTAAGACCCATCTACACCCCTTAGAACTCCCCATGGCTAGCAAGGAGATCGTCGCATTCGTCAACTCCACAGCCGTCAACCAACTGATGGCAGCACCAACACCGGCCAATAGTCCAAACTCTCCAATCATGATCGAGCTAGAGGTCGAGGAGCTCCACGACGACCTCCGCTCTTTCCACCGTGGTTTGAGCTCTAAGCTCAAGCGTCTCTACACGGCGATAGGACAGGAAGACCTATACTATCATAAATCTTCCTTAGTTTAGTTTAGTTGGGCACTAGGATTATGTTTATTTTTCCTTTGATTAATTTGTTCCATCTCAGTTTGTTTTCATTGTAAGCACCCCCATTTGCTTTGAATAATTTAAACTTTGGCTCCCCGGTGTTAATGCCGGCAGAGCCCCTTTGCATTTTACCGTTTTTTTCTTTGGTTGAATAAAGATAGGTTCGAAAATAAGTGTGGGGAAAATCCTCGCTACATCCAGTTACACACCCCCACGACTCATGTGCACCGCAGGACGGACTCGTACGCAAGTCAATATTCAATATCGTCTCGTTCTCGACTCACGGTTTGCACATCCTCACTCGTTTTCTCCCTGTTCTACGAGTTCTAAACATGCTATTAAAACTGCCTAATCAAAAATGGTTAAACTCATGAGAACCTGTCATGCCACTGTGTGAATCTTGCATAAATTTTATTCTTTACCATGCTGGAGTTTGTGAACCACCAGTTAGGGAACCCATAATGCTAAAGTTGTTGTTTGATGAGATATGGTTTTGATGAAAGTTTCTCTGCCTGTTTCTCTTGTTGAACCTGGGAGTTTTTTTTACTAAAAAAATAAAACTATCCCATGGTCTGTTTATCCTTCTACCCACCACAGCCATATGCAGATACTCTACAATATAAAAACCCCACATAAAAGCGCCTTGCTGTTACATTGAGCTCTATCAAATGTTGTGACCCAAGAAAGATATGTTTTTTTATGTGTTTGATTGAGAGGCACGTACACGAATTATCATCTAGTATCATTAATAAAGTGTCCTTAGAAGGTATATGATCGCTCTCCAATTATTCCCTTGAAAAAAAAGAGAGAGAAAGAAAAGATGGCGTGCTAAAGAAGCATGACCCCAAAAAAAAAGAGAGAGAAAAAAAGGGGGAAGAAGAGAGGGAAGATCAATACCAAAAGAGTTCACATCCGCCACACGTGACTCTCTTGATCAAACAGGTAAATGATACAGAATCTCCGTGGATCCAACCTTTGATGTTGCAACAGATGTACCTTCAAGAGCGCATTTATATACCGCCTACCGAGGTCCACTTCAGCCTTACACAAAAGGAGAGAGGGTTATAGTTCTGAACTAGACAAACAAATGAGTGACTGAGAGTGCTGCACGAAGGTAAGACCATGAAATATTTTCTTTTTTTTCAAAAACCTTTCAAAAACATCCCAAGGTCAGCAGGTGAGCGGAAAAGAATACCTAAGTCATCATCATTCCATCCTTCAACTGCCTATAGCATATTGGTAGACACTTTGAGAGACCAAGTTGAGATGAGCCTTGGTCTAATATGTGATGAGTGATTGACTAGACGATTTAGAGCTTTACTGGTTTAGTCGATATTTCATATATGCTTGATTGTGCCAATGACTAACCGGAAGTGTTGTTTTGTGTGCGTTGAGTTGTGGTGTGTGTAAACATACATATCTTGTGTGGATGTATCTCTTGGCTCGTGATGTGTAGGCGTAGGATGCGACATGGCGGTCGACGGCATGAGGTGAAGGTCAAGCAAAAGGTTCATGCCGATGGACCGAGGGTGGTGAAGGATGAACGCGAGTATGCTTGGATCGAGGGATCCGTGGAGTCCGGGCGGAGTCATGGGTGATCCACGTGATCCGCGGAAGAGCAAGAGTACATGGTGGGATGGAGACGGCATCGGCCGAGTTAGGGAGGATGGCGATGGCAAGTTCGAGTAGGCTGCCCGTGCGGCAGGAGTGCGAAAGACTTGAAGGCGTCGTGGCACTGGGCGGGAGGTCGGACACGCGTCAACATCGACGGTTTGACCAGTTTAGCCTCAAAACTGGGGTGAGTCACGCCTTGTGGGGTGTGTGAGAGGATTTGACCGGTTTGACATCAAAATCGGGGGCGCGTCCGGTGCGGCCGGATGGCGGTGATGGAGGGCACGTGGCGTCATCACGAAACTTGCGTGACGGTGAAGCAAAGTCGTGAAGGTCGCGTGTCCGTCCGATGGTCCGATAAAAAGTTGGACGATTTTACCCCTAGAGGGTATTTGGGTTGTGTGCTTCATGTAAGGGCATTTTGGTCATTCGCCAAATGCCTATATGTGAAGGGGTTGTGTGGACAGCTCAACTCTTTTGAATCTCTCATTTGGAGGTCCTCTCATTTGTGTTGTGAGAGGTAGGGTTAGAGAGAGTTGAGTGGATCTTTGATTTGATCTTTTTGCCATCTTAGCTTTGTTTGTGCTCAAGATTGGCTTGTAACCGGACCTCGTGGAGTAATCAAAACATAAATTCGTATTAAATCTTGTGCTGGAAGTTTAGTGGGCTTAGCACATTTGCAAATTTAGAAATTCCAATAAATCTCAAAGGCCCATGTGTGCAAGAGGAAGTGGTGCAAGTTTAGTCCCACCTTGCTAGCGGAGAAGTGGGATGATAAACATAAATATGGAGGTTGTCTCCACCCCTCCAAGCTATGTGATGGGGCAGAGAAGAGAAACACCACACGCGCGCGCACGCCACGCCTCGCCTCGCCGGGCCGGGCGGGGCGAAGGGCGCGGGCGCACGACGTATGCGTGAATGGTTCGCCGAAATCCGGCCCCTCGCCTTGCAGGGGCGCGGCTTCCTTTTGCAGTTTTTATTTTTGGTGACTTGGGCTCTAAGTCTGCGAGACATGGAAACCTAAACCCTAAACCTAATCGGTTTAGATCGCTAACGCGACACGAGGTTGGTTTGGCTTCCTTATATATATGACCATCGGCTTCCACCAGAATCATATATGAAAACTTAGGGTTTTCGCCTCTTCTCGCTGCTGTGCCGCCATCGTAGCATTCTCTATTCCAAGCGCTGGCGTGCACCGGCGAACAGGAGAGCAGGTCTCCGGAACCCTTCGCCTTTGGAATCCTACACCGGGAGAGGGCAATTAAGGTTTTTGGGAAGCGCTGCGCGCGACTGCTCAAGATTGTCATGACGGCTCGTCCATCGTCCAAGTCAGGAGCTGCGACATGCCGTCGTCTGCCGCACTCCGTTCGTAGAATCATCTTCGTCCCTCCTGCGCCGTTCCGCTTCCCGATGGCTCTTGCTTCTGCTCAGTACGTACGCTGTGATTTATTGCAGTTCTTAATTATATTTTCAGAGATCATGGTTATGTTGTTTGTACTGCTTTGTATGCTAGAGAATTGCATGCTAGTATTTATTCTCGTCATATTTAAATCTGTTTAGAATTTAATATTGCGATTGCTTATATTCTCAACATGTTACGCTCCCGAGCGTTTTTCTTTTTCTCTATTTTCATGTGTTTTTCGGATGATTTTTTGTTCGTCGGATTTGGCCATGATTCGAGCCGGATTTCTTAAGGGATTTGTTGCTAGGATACTTGTGAGCACTTTTGGTTCAATCCCCATTAAATCCCTCGTGGAATTGGCCGGATTTTGAAGTTTCCCCAAATCGTGATCTTGAAAGAGGCGTCCGGTTTTTCACTCGATTCGCAGCGAATTCTTGATCTTTTTGGAATCCTTTTCTTGGATATGGTAGATCATGTGGATGCGCATCTATGGCTGGAATTTCGTTTGAATTCGTTGAGATTTGAATAAGTAATTTGGAATCGAAGTTCGGAAGCTTTTCTTGTGCTTTTGTTCTGTTCGTGTGCAGGAACGCTCAAGCCGAGCAAGCAGCGCGCGGGCGAGGCACGCGTGGCAGCGCAGCACTCCCGGGGCACATGCGCTCAGGCGGGGGCGGCCAGTGCAACGCGAGCAGCCTTGCGGCGGCAGCGCGGCGCTGGAGCACCTGCTCCCTCGCACGCACACGGCCAGCCAGCGCAGGGCAGGCGGCCCAGCACTGGCGCGTGCAGCCCAGCTGGCCCACGCGGATTAGGCGGCTCAGCAGACCACCGCACGGGTGCAAGCAGGCCGGCAGCTGTCCAGTGCGTGGCAGATCAGGAGCAAGGCCCGTGAGCAGATTACATGCTCGATTTGCATTTTCTCTTGGCTCAAGCTGTTTAATTCATGCGCTCACATGATTATACTAGTTGATTAGCTTTTGCTCGTGCTAATGACTCATGTTAATTTGCATGCTTATTTAACTAGTGTTAATTAATTCTTGTTCATGCTAATCTCGGTTAATTCTTGCATGCTTTGTGAAGTAAGCTTTAGTTGGCTCGTAGTGATTAGTGCTAGTCTTTTTGGTGAGACTCTTGATCGGTTTTTTGCGAAGCTTTGCTTCCGCTTGGTTTGAGCTTTGCTAATTATTGCATGCTTGGTTAAGTAAGTTTGGTGGTAGCTTTGCTTGACTAAATCACTATATGTGTTCTTCCGCTTTGTGTCAAGCTTTCGGTGCTTTACTTAATCTTCGTGTTCGCTTTGCGCCGAGCTTTGCGAACCGTTCCTAGGGTGAGCTTATCACTAGTTGACTCGTGTCATCCTGACGGCGTGCTGTGGAGTGGCAATCGGGACATAGATCTTGGTTCTCGTCGAGGAGAGTTTTTTAAAGGCTCCCATTCACTCCCCCTCTCTTGTCGCCCGTTTCGGTCCTTCACACTTCAAGGTTCGTGAACAAAGGTAAGGGTTTAGAATAACTTTTATGCAGGAACCTTACCAGTGCAGCCGTTCCGCCTTGGTTCTATCGCCTTCACTCGAGGACGAGCAAAGGGCCAAGTGTGGGGGATCTTGTTGACGCTCGCTACGGACCACTTTTCGACCGTCAAAACCTGCATAAAAGCAACATTTATCCAAAGATCAACACTAAAATAGGGAATTATCTAATGAATTCCACAAGTGCTGGTCGATTTCTGTATGTAGGCAATTATAGGGCGAAATTGCAAGAAATGAGCGACTAAGATTCAAGGCCTAATTACAAGAATGCGCAAACTGGCAAGGCAAGAGTAAAAGAGGCCCAACAAGACAAGAAACCAACTTCAACCAGGGCCCACTCACCTGCTAAGGGCCCTAGGACCCACTTGCAGAGCACGTGGCAGAAGGGGGAGCTGAATTGGGCCGAGCCTGGTTCGGCCAACCTACCTGGGTCGGCCGACCTAGGGAAAGGACACCGACCTTCCCCCTTCGACGTGGTGCCTCCTGATTGGTTCCTTAGGTCAGTTTGGGCAGGCCTCGAAGTGTTGCACGGCAGGAGCACCTCTCACTCACCCCTATAAATATAAGCGGGGTGCTTCTAAGAGAGACACACCTTCACATCCCTCTCAACTTCCTCTTAGAGTTTTTCTTGTGTACATGAGCTCTAGTCTCATCTCTAGAGGTGATTAGAGTTAGGGAGAGAGTGGGGAGGAGTTTGGGGAAGTACCGGGTTTGTCGGCACTCTTCTCCAACTTGTGCCTCGGCGGATGCTTGTCAATCAAAGTAAGTGTTCGTACTCCCTTATGTGCTTAGTTTCTTAGTTAAGTTATAGTGCTAACTCTTTAGTTGCTTAGCTGGATCAGTAGTTCACTAGTTTATAGTGGGTGCTCTAGTTTAAGGCCATAGGCTAGAGTAGTAGCGATAGTGTAGATGTGGTGTCTAGACTAGACTTACCTGTTGGTTGTGGTATATCCCATGGTTACATGAGGTAGGTAGCAGGTGGTGACAGCCCTGTTTATCCAGCGGAACCCTCGCCGTTCGGGTATATCCCAGTGCCAAAATGCTGGAACTCACCAATCTTATTCTGTGAGAAGCTAGTAGCCCGAAGCAAGCAGTTAGGATAGTTCTATCTTATCTCTGAAACCCATCCTTCGGAAACCTCTCTACCCTCACCTCTAGCGGATGTGGTGTCCTTGGATGAACCTGAACTGTAGAGAAAGTACCCTCACCGCTTAGCTTGTAAGCAAAGCTAAGGTTGCCTAGCTTGTAAGCTAAGCTAAGATTCTTCATCCTCCATGCAGGTAAGGCGGTTATGTAACTTCCACGCGAAGGAGGGCACGTGGCGTTGCAGGGCCAGGCCGGCCGGCCTGTCCTAGGCCGGTCGGCCTAGGATTCCTGCCAATCGCCACTGTCTTTCGCGTGGACGCTTCTGATTGCTCCTGGAGGTTGGTGGAAGTGGGATTTTAGGGATTTGGTCAAGTCTTGCATGTAGGTGGGCCATTGGATCCATGTGTGAGGCCTTTCGGGTCATTGGATCAAACCGACGTAAAAGGCACGATCCATGATCAAATACTTGTGTTTCTCTGCATGCTGGCAGAAGTGGAGCCTGAAAGGCCACAGTGCCAGGCCAGCCAGCCTGGGCTAGGCTGGCCGACCTGGGATTTCGCCCAAATCGGCCCAAATTTCTACAGTGAGTTCATGCAGTCACATATGCACCAAAACTAATGGAATTTCATTAGTTTAATAAATTTAGGCCTTGTAACCATGAATTCTGGAGAAATGTTGGTGGTCAAAATCATCGGAAATCGACCACCAACACACCCTATACCAGGACTTTGCTCGTCCCGAGCAAAGGGTAAACTTAGATCCAAAGGATCAAGCAAAAGTCCGGGGTCATGAGATCAAAGTATGCATAAGATTTATTTCTATGCTTTCCTAATACCTTGGATTCCTCATGGCTAACACCATCACCTTTGAATATTGATCCCAAGAACAACTTGATGGAGAACATGATGCATTTCCTTTTCTCAGTACTTGGAGATTTTTTCAAGATTTTCAAAATAGGAGGCATACTGTCATATCTCTTAAATCACTCTTGGTCTCTCATTTTGTGATTGATCGTCACTAAGGTTTTTCAAGAAACCTCTCCTACCTCTAGATTGGCCTTTGTGTAGCTCATGGTAGGGATGGAATTGCACATCTTCCTTATTTATTTTGCAAGATCAAAAGTCTTGTCTTTTGAGAGATCATGTCATCTTTAGAACCTGGTCAAGTGCAAGTGTGTGTGAGAGATGAATGTCCTTGGGTGGTGTTTGATCTCGGCTTCTCCATCTTTCCCCTGAACCTCTGTTTTTTTTTTGCTCGAGTAGGATTGACTCCTCACTCCCCATCATTTTTTTTCTTCCTTCAGGGGATGGAGAGCTTCTGATTAACCACTTGATGGACCTTATTGATGAACGTGCATGGTGGTTGACCAAAGTACCAGATGATCATGACATTTCTCAAAAAGGCACAGATATTTGATCAAGCTCAAAATGTTCAAAGATAGCTATGTGGGGTTCAAATCTAAACATTGTATAGCTCTGGATAGGACTTTGGCAAAATGAGAGCGAATGAGAGTTGCCTCACATTATTATTTTCAAAATAAATCTCCAAGACTTTGAATTAGAAAAGAGCATGTCTCTCGTTTCATCATATCATGGGAGCCAATAAACAAAGGTTCAAGTGATGCTATCATGTAATTTCCAAAGGCAACAAGTACTTGCAGAAGAAATAAAGCTTAGGCACCCTTGAAACTCATGTAGGAATTCATCTCTTCCAAGGTTTTCATTCAAATTTTAGTTTCATGTAGTCAGGCATAAACTTGATTGAAAACCAAGAAAGGAAAGGAAGATGGGGTTACAAACCTCCATGACGGGTTGTAGTGCAGCAGGTTTCTCGTCCGATCGTGCTCGGTTTTGTCCAAGAGTTCATCTCGGTGATGCTCATATTGTTCCTCTGCGGACTTGGTGAAGGATTAGAACAAGGGGTCGGTTGGCACACAAGTGTGCACCAACCAACAAGCAAAGCCTGAAGCATTTTTGTTGTTTTTTAATTTTTTTTTCAAACTCGATTAGGTGCTGTTGAAAATAAAGTTTTGGGAAAATAAATTTGAGAAAATAAATTTTGCTCCTAATCCTAGACTATCCTAGATAACGGCACGATTAAAGTCACGGCACGGTTAAAGTCTGGCCATGACCAAAGATTGAGGGGTTAAAGCGCCCCGACCAAACAACTGAAAGTGGGAATTAAAGAATGGTACCTTAGCTCCCTCTTTGAAGTGCTTGGCCTAGATCACTTATATTGCCATCTTTTCATTTGCTCGTTGTGGGCCTTCTCCCTCCATTCGTCCAATTCAGCCAGTTGGAATTGTCATTTAACTTCAACTGATTGGAGATCCATAATTCACCTTTTGATTGCTTAGTGGGATTTCACCTGAGATCAATCAGTGTCTTGCAAGTTGTTGGATAAGTCCATAGTTTCCATCCCTTCCGCATGGCCTCAACTGTCTTCTGCAAAATCTTCTTGATTTGTTTGTTGGATGTTTCTGTTAGACCACTCGTCTGGGGATGGTATGGAGTAGCAACCCGGTGACCTACTCCTATTCCGATGCGACACTTCCTGAAGGTCTTACGAAGTGTGAGCCTTCCTCACCTATTCGACTCTTGGAAGTCCAAAATTAGGAAATGTGATTTCCTAAAATTCTTGTTTGAATTCTTCGAATCGGCCGCAACACAGAAAGTGCTTCATCCCATTTGGACACATAGTCCTCTCCAAGATGTACTGATATAGGGAAAAGACCCGAGAAGTCGATCCCCCATACGTCGAATAACTTCATCTGAATGTTCCTTCTTCAGTGGCATAGCAACATGGGTATTGATATTACCATGTTTCTGACATCTTGGGACCTGCATAAATTCCTCAATGTCTCCACACATGGTTAACCAGGAGCTCATGGTGACAAACCATAGCATGGGCACGGACTGCTCCGTAGTCTCCTTCATATGGCGAGGAGTTGTAACGCTCAAGAATCATGCGTGTCTCACATAGCGGGATGCAACGGTGGAGTAGACCAGTAGCATTGACTTTTGAGTGACAGGGTTCATCCCAAAGGTGAAATCTGCTGAGGTGAATCTTCTCCTGTAGGTATATATCCAGTCGCCATAAAGTTCACAAGGTTTGCATACCATGGACTGGATGTAGTGACCTTCAAGAGAGTATCATCTCTCAAGTAATCGTTGTCGGGAGGTCCGATCCCGTGAATCCTCTAGAGATGATCTGCCACACTATTATCTGCTCCCTTCATATCACTTATTTCCAATTCAAACTCTTGAAGGAGAAGAATCCAACGGATGAGTCATGGCTCAACATCCTTCTTGGTCACTTGGTACTTCAATGCAGCATGATCCGTGTATACTATCACTTTAGCACCGACCAAGTTGGGTATGAACTTGTCAATGGTGAATACCATTGGCAGAAGTTCCTTCTCCGTTGTTGCTGAACTCTGGTCAATACCTTACTTGCATAAGATATGGCATAATGCTTCTTATCCTTGCATTGAACCAGCACTGTACCGACGACGTAATCACTTGCATCGCACCTAATCTCGAATGGAAGGTTCCAATCGGGAGGTTGTATGATGGGCGCCGATACTCTTTGTCCGAGGACAATATCTTTCTACGACCATGAACTGACACTTACTTCCAATGAGTGTGTCTCTTGGCTGTAACACCTCGGGTGTTTAAATTATGAAATAAGCCTCATTAGCTTAACATGATGCATAAATAACTAAGGAAAGTTTAAAAGAAAAGAATTATAAATTGGTTTTGCTTTGAATTAAAAATAGATGTGTATATGTACACAAGTACATGTACGTTAATCAAACAAATTAAATAACTTTCACATCGATGCTAACATGGCTACGAAATTGAATAGGCACATCGTTATTGACATAATAAACAAAAGTCTAGTTGAAGCCTGGGAGAGAATACAAATTTTTGCCCAGGAAATGACGTGCACTACGAATCATGCTTTTTGAGTTTTTAAAATAACTTCTGAACTATAACTCAAATGAACTTTGTCCTGAAATAGAACTTGTGTAACTTTTCATTTTGAACAACTTTCTTGTTCAAAGATTTTTGAGTTGCCACACAAAAATTTGAGAAACACTTGAATTTGCAAACTAGCCCCTGCCTTTTCTTGTATTTCCGCTGCAGACCCTTCTTCCCCGCTTCGCCCGACCCTCCGACGCGCAGCCACTTCGCCCGACCCTACGCTCGCCCGACCCTACGTCGCCCGACCCTCCGACGCGCAGCCACTTCACCCGACTCTCCGCTTCGCCCGACCCTCCGCTTCGCCCGACGCGCAGCCGCTTCGCCCGACCCTCCGCCCGCCGCGCAGTCGCCGCTGGCCACTTGGCCGGCGATGCCTGACCGGCGCTGGACGCCAAGCCAATGCTTGGCCGCGCCCTGCTCGCATGCGCCCCTCCCTACGCCGCGCTACTCCCCAGTCCGCGCACGCCGCGCCCGCGCCGATGACGCGCTCCTCTGCTCGCCGCCTGCCGCGCCCAATGGATAAGCCGCGCCGTACCTGTGTCCCCGCCGTGTCCCGCCAGTCACCGCGCTTGCCGCCTGCCGCGTGATCTCCCACTCCCCACGCCAAATCCTCAGCGCCCAATCCCCTGCCCGTGCCCGCCACACGCCGCGCCGGCTCTGCTCGCCGCCCACCGCGACCAGTAACGCGCCCGCGTCGTGCCGCCCCTCCCCAGCGTCGCCCAGTTCTCTCCCTCCCTCCTGCAGCCTATAAAAGGCGACACAAGGCCACTCGCGCGTGCCTTAACCCCCAAAACGCCGCCGCCGCTGCCATTGCCGCTGCTGTGCACCACCTGCCCATGGAGTCCCATCCTCCAGCCTCCCACTGCCCAAACCCATCACCCAGCGAGCTTGCCCTCCCTCCATTGAAGCTCACCGGCCTCTTCTCCGGCCATCTCGACCGCCGGAGCACCACCAGCGTCGCCTGCGCCGCCGCCGCTTCCTTGCTGCTCCGCGGACAGCCCACTCCGAAGCTCCTCCGTCCAAGCCAAGCCTCGAAATAGTTTCCCCTCGACGCTGCGAAGCTCATCGACCAGCCCACGCCCTCCCCTCCTCGCCGGAGCACCGTCGCCGACACTCCGCACCGCCGCCGCCCCTCTACTACACGCCGACGAGCCACCTCCGGCCACCCCAACCCGGACCAAGGCCACCCTAAGGTAGCTCTCACCTCCCTGGATCTCCTCGACCCTTTTCCCGTCGCCGCCGACGGGCCCCCTCGCCAGAATCTGGCCGACTGCCATGCCAGCGCCGCCCAGAGACCCAATTGCAACGATTGAAATCTTTAAAAGAGTCTGCACGCAAGTTTCCAGGGGCATAACTGTAAACCTGTGTTTAAACTTTAAATTCAAAAATAGCGAACATGTAAAATTCATATACAATCATAGAAAAATCAGAAAAATACATACTCAACTGTTCTGGAATCGTCAGACGAAAATATACAACTTTTGTTACATGCTTTTCTTCAGTTGCTTGCTAAATCTTGCTCTAAATTAAATGGAAGGTTTAATAGACTTTAATTGTACCCACTGTTGTAAACCAGTTCTGAACCTGATTTTTGGACAACAGATTGGTTGCTTGATGTGTAGGCTAGTGTAATAATATTAGGGCCAAAACCCATCTCTAGCTAAACTTTTTGTTAAACTTTTTTCATGCCATGAAATATTAGAACTAATTTGTAACTGCTGTTATATTGTGATTCATGTTGTGAAAATTTTACAGAGCTTTTATATTGATGCCTAAATACTGTAGAAAAAGTTTTGAACCTTTTTCTTCTCTGTAACCTATTTCTATAATTTTGTTGTAGGAGAAAGGCACTAACTCTAGGAGTAACCACATGACGTGTGTTTAGGTTTCCCTTGCAAGGTTAAGAAATTCGATTCGAATCGTCCGTTTCTCACGGTTATTGAGACTGCTTGACCCTTTTACCACATAGAGTAAGAAGAGGAACAATGATGATGATTAATCTTGTTGGATGAAAAATTAATTCTTTCACCATGCATGGTATTGGATAGTGCTCACCTAGAATGGTTAAAGAAAACTAGAATCTGGAACTAAAATTTGAAAGTAAAGACCTACGTGTATATGCTTTTCGGCAAAACCAACCCCTCGAACCAAAAAGCCTTCCATGTCTAGGAGTCGGCTAAGTATATTCCACTAGTCGGGTAAGCCTTGCTGAGTATTAGTATACTCAGCCTTGCTTGTGGCTTGTTTTTAGGTGATACTTTTGAGGATATGATCACTAGTTTGACTTGGCCGTGTACCCTTCCTCCTGGTTGGTCGGTGAAATGGGATACGCCCCCGGCCAATGATGATAATGCCGAGTGATGTCTCGTACGGGCTTCATCGAGACATCCTGGATCGTCGAGTAGTATCGTTATTTTTTTTCTGCTGCATTAAACTCTGAAGAACTCAATTATTTTGAACTCCGAAGTACCTTGTTTTACGAATTCGAACTCAGTTGTAATAATAATTTATGATGAACCCTGTGGTGTAAAATTTATGGAATGTTGTAACCTCTGGGCTCACCTTCGTGTGAGTACATGTATGTGTGGTTTTGATCGGCAAAAACCGTGGTTGTATCGGGAGGTTACCCGACAGACCAATGGATTATTCCGTTTGAAGTGCGAGTTAGCCCTGATTGCCCTCGTGGTGATGGTTAGCGCGTTTGAGCCGGATTAATTCAGGTGGTTCTGCCACAGCTGGTATCAGAGCCGAAATGCATACGCCAGAGAATGCAACAAGCCTTAAAAACTTGTTTTTATAAAACTTGACCAGAAAAATGCGTTTGCAAAATGCGTTGGTTTGTTAAGGATGGTACCTAGTTCGTAAAGCCCTAAGGGATTATGGGAAAGTTACTAGGTGGCTATCTAACTTATGAATATTATCAACTAACTCCCAGCACATTACTTTCTGTCAAAACTTACTTTTATGCACAATGGACCCTTAATTTCTGTAACGACGCACTCATCGCTAAGGTAAGAAGGTAAGAATCCTCAGCCAACTGAGAGAGCTTGGCCTTCCTATCGGTGATGCGAGCCGAACGCTGCCCTCAAGCAGTGGCTTACTTGAGGTGCTACCAATATACCAACTATTAGTTGATTATATTGGGAGTAGAAGGTTTGGCACAGGGTATGGCGATCGTTGTTCATGCCCCCATCTCAAGACGGTACCCCCCGTGAATACAATATCTCGATAGCGTATGTTAACGTTGTCTGTACGGCGGGAATTGTACAGATGCCGTTTCTATAGTGAACAGTAATGAATACAGACGCTTTCATGAGTGCTGGCATGAAATGTTCAATGGATATATATATATATGCTATGTCAATCTTCTGCAGGTACACTAACCGCGATTACGATAAGTTCAAGAACGGTTAGAGAATTCTCGACTAGCTATTATAGTGAGAGACGTATTCTGTATGCCACCGAAACTAACTACGTAAGACCAAAGCTATTTGGCAATTATTTTATTTTGTGAGGACGAATAGGATGTGCATGCATCATGACTATATAAATCTGAAATTGAAAATGCAATGCGTGAGAGCGGTAAGGTGCATGCGCCCACACAATTGTCTTTGCATAAGGATTATCTAGCAAATCTGTCACATTTCTGCTATATCTGAAAAGATTAATTTATTAAGCTTAGAAAATGATCCTTTCTGAATAAACTCATGTTGAAAGTTTTGTTCAAAAATTGTATCCTACCTCCTGTCTAAATATGAAAAATTCTGGGCATATGGATAATGAGAAACAACAAAGACCTTGAGATGTCAGTTTTCTGTCCAGAATAAGCACTTCTGCCACATAAATTTTTATGCCCCCTTGCTACAGTTTTCTGCAAAAGTGTTCAACACAAAACTTGTTGTAAATTTACTCAGGCAGCTACTTTTAAAATTTGGTAACTTTTGGCTGGGTAGATTTTCCCTGGTGCACGAAACATTGGCTCACTGTTCACTGAAATTTCTGGGTAGACAGTAAAGTAAAACCTTAAGAGAAAGACCATCTTAGAGCCTGATCTAGCTTGGGAGTTGACTAGAAAAGTTGTTCAAAAATACCTTAGGAATGTTCTGGTAAAAGTTGAGAATTTTTGGACAAGAACTGTTGAAGTTATGGCTATTTTAGTGCACTGTCGAGAACCTATTCTCTATGTTGTTTACAGTTTTTCGCTATCTCGCCCATTTGATCTTTTGTTCAGATGGCCGAGCCTGTTGCCATGATGGTGGATGAGGATGGACGCGTTCACTCGCAGTGTCTCCACTGGTTGGGCTTTCCCTCTATCTTGTGTGATGTTCTGAGCACCGCGGGCTATCCAATCCCCCACGTTACGCGGGACTGGAGTTTGCAGAGAATGGAGTTACCCAATGCCGTGTTAAGGTGACCATCTTTCCACACCCACTACATCCGGAGTGGCCCGCCTTGGTGATTGAGGCTGTTGGTCACCGGTTGGCCGATACTTGGGAGCTTGCTGCCATGAGGGCGCCCACCACTTTCTGTGCGCAGTGCCCCGAGGCAGTCACACTCACTCCTATTGGTTTGTTCCCTGCTGCCCAGGACAACGATCCCTTCTGGCTCAACAGGATTCAGCACTCACAGTATTTAGTGGACTTTCATGCCCAGGAGACCATCAAGACCTTCGTGCGGTGCATGAATGCACTGTACCGACTTCAGACTCTCCAGAGTCAGGCACTTGTGCAGCTCGCTGATCTTGCACAAGCCTACCACATGATGGCAGATACCAGAGATGAGCAGATTAAGGAGCTCAGTGAGGAACTTGAGGACAGAGACACCTGGATTGGCCAACTTGAGGGCCAAGTTCAGGAGCACAACACTCTCATGGGTGAGAGAGATGACATGATAGCACACTTGGAGGAGCAGCTCCATGATCTGAACCTTGAGTTGGAGGATGCTAATGAGCACATTTAGTGGCACCATGATCAGAATGCCCCTCCCGACGTGGTGGCTATGGAGGAAGATGATGAGGAGCCACAGGAGATTGACGGTGTTTCAGGTATGGACTTTGAGGGTGAGGCACCGCAGCCACCTCCGATGGGAGCTCACTCTTCTACTCGCAGCGAGTCGTCCGTCAACAACCTCGACGACTTCTAGACGATGACCTAGGAGGTCTTTTGCATATACTCCTCGATAGTGTAGCCTAACTGTTGGCAAGTGTTGTAATAGGCTAACTAAGAGTTGAGTACCTCTTTTGTGATGGGTACAACTTGTCCATTGGATACTCTAATCATGTAGGCCATGGCTAAAAAAAACTTGGTGGTTTGATTGTGATATCGGAAAGCAGTTGAATCTGCGATTGCAGAAACTTGTCGGAATTTTTACCCATGTCTCCTTACATTTCTGGACTGAGTGTTGAATACCAAACTTGTCCTAAATTTTGTGACCTAGGTTCCCACAAAATTTCAGCACTATTGGATCTCGCTAGTTTGAGTTATAGGCAACATACTATAACTTGTTCTGCTGAAAAACAGCCAAACCAGCAAAGCAAAGAGTGAATCTTTCGACCATCTTGGCCATCGATTTAGCGTCTAAGCTGAATACCAAAGTTGTACATCTCTAAATTCCCTACCCACTGCAAAAATAGGAGCAATTTTGGATGAACCTACCAGGAGTTATAAGTTTCTTATGGCAGACAATATTCTGTCCAGGATTCTATGCATGATCTTTCAGAAGTCTACTTTTCCGCGCTAATCCTTTTGAATCATGGAAGCAATATGGATCATGTTGCTAATGATAAACATTCACATTTCAGATGGTTGGAGCAACCCATGGTAACCCGGAAGGTTTTGGTGCTAGTGCTAGTGGATCCCAACAACAGCCACCACCACCACCCAGTTTGGTGGAAGTAATAGCCGCTCAAACCGAGTTGCTTCGCCAGCTCGTGCAAGGACAACACCAACAGCGGGGTGGACACAATGTTCACCAACCTCAAGCTGCCGGTTATATGGATTTCCTTGGGACCCAGCCTCCTTTGTTTCACAAAACGGAAGAACCCTTGGATGCGGACGCTTGGATTCGCACAATCGAGTCCAAATTTTCTCTACTCGTGGCCCCATGTTCGGATGCAAACAAGGCTCGCTTTGCCGCGCAGCAGCTTCGCGGTACAGCTCGTCTTTGGTGGGACAATTACTTTGCTATGCTCCCGGTTTATCACGTCGTCACCTGGGACGAATTCAAAACTGCGTTCCGAGCACACCATATCCGAGAAGGTCTTATGGAAAGAAAGCTAAATGAGTTTTTGGCTCTCACTCAGGTACCCGCATTGTACTTCAGTATGCTCAGACCTTCAACAACCAGTGCCAGTACGCGGGCTATCACGCAGACACGGATGCTAAGAAGCGGGATCGTTTCCGCAGAGGATTGAGTACCAAACTCAAGGAGCGACTGAACCTTGTCTAGGCCGACACATATAATGAGCTGGTAAACATGGCAATTACCCAAGAGGATTGTATTGTGGCTCACCGTGCCGAGAAGAAGAGAAAGGCGCCAACTGGACCCTCGGGAGCTCAGCCACCGAGGTATCACTTAGTGCAAAATGTTGCGCCTATAGCTCCACAGAAGGCCCCTCAGCCAGGACGTTGGATTGTCAGGCCCCCACAGCAACAAGGTGTTATACGACCCCCTGTGCCTCAGCAAACTGGACCAAGGCCCGCTACTCAGCAATTCCCTCGCCCTAACATCGCCAATCATTGTTTCAATTGTGGAAGGTCCTGTCATTTTGCCCGAGAATGCCCTCGGCCTAGGCAGCCAATTCAGGGCCAAGGCTCTAACCAGAACAATAAGAACAAAGGCAAGAGGCAGACCATTCAGGTCAAGCAAGGACGGATCAATTTCACCACTCTTGCAGAACTTCTGAAGGAGCACCAGTAATGACGGGTACATTCTCTATCCATAACAAGCCTGCAGTTATATTGTTTGATTCTGGTGCATCACATAGTTTCATTAGTGCAAAGTTTGGTGCAAAAGTAGGCTTGGATGTTTGTCACACAAAAGGGTCATATATGATATCAACACCGGGTGGAAAAATTGCTTCCAACCAAATGATAAGGCTGGTACCGATAAAATTGGGTAGTAAAATCATCAACACGGACCTTGTTCTCTTACCCCTTGAAGGCATGGATATTATTTTGGGTATGAATTGGATGACTATCCACGGAGTCATACTAGACCTTTCTTCCCGAGCTGTTGTAATAAATTCACCTAGTCACGGAACCACTACCCTTTACCTACCATTCCGGGAGTGCACGAATTCTTGTGCTTTCATGATGGAAGGGATCAACCTAGAGGATATTCCAGTGGTATGCGAGTATGCCGATGTTTTTCCGCACGATTTGCCAGGAATGCCACCAGATAGGGATATCGAGTTCGTTATTGAACTGTAACCAGGCACTGCACCTATCTCCAAAAGACCCTATAGAATGCCACCTAAGGAATTGGCCGAACTGAAAACACAACTCCAAGAACTGCTGGACAAAGGGGATGTCCAGCCCTTTTTGTAAAGAAAAAGGATGACAGTTTAAGATTATGTGTGGACTACCGACCTCTCAATGCGGTAACCGTTAAGAATAAATTCCCACTTCCCCGCATCGACGTTCTCTTTGATCAATTATCTGGAGCTAGAGTTTTCTCAAAGATTGATCTTCGATCTTGATATCATCAGATAAAGATTCGTCCATGCGATATTCCTAAGACCGCCTTTTCCACATGATATAGACTATATGAATTCTTGGTCATGTCCTTTGGTCTCACCAATGCCCCTGCCTACTTCATGTATCTCATGAATTCGGTATTCATGCCCGAGCTCGACAAATTCGTCGTAGTTTTCATTGATGACATCCTTATCTATTCCAAGAATGAGGAAGAGCACGCTAAGCACCTGCACATTGTTCTTCAGCGTCTCAGAGACCATCAGCTCTATGCTAAATTTTCTAAGTGCGACTTCTGGTTGGATAGTGTGAAATTCTTGGGTCACACTATTTCCAGCGAAGGCATAGCCGTTGACCCCAGCAAGGTACAAGAAGTGATGGATTGGAAACCTCCTACCTCTGTTCATCAGATTCCCAGTTTTCTTGGTTTAGCCGGTTACTATCGCCGTTTCATTCCGGATTTCTCCAGGATTGCTAAGCCTATGACTGAACTATTAAAAAAGGGAGTAAAGTTTGTGCGGGATGAGAAATGTGAAGAAGCTTTCCACACTCTTAGAGAACATTTGACTACAGCCCCTGTGTTAGCACAACCCGAAAACACCAAGTCGTTCGATGTTTACTATGACGCATCTGGCACTGGTCTTGGTTGTGTGCTTATGCAAAAAAATTGAGTTATCGCCTATGCTTCACGAGCCCTTCGGCCCCATGAGCAGAATTATCCGACCCATGATCTCGAGTTAGCAGCAGTCATTCATGCTCTAAAAATATGGAGACATTATCTCATGGGCACTCATTGTAATATCTACACCGATCACAAGAGTCTCAAATATATCTTCACCCAAGCCGATCTGAATATGAGACAAAGAAGATGGCTAGAATTAATCAAGGATTATGACCTAGAGGTGCACTATCATCCCGGCAAGGCCAATGTAGTTGCGGATGCACTCACCCGTAAGGCCCATTGCCATTGCCTATCAGTGGAGTTCTATAATGAGATATTATGTTCAGAAATGAGGAAGCTTAGTTTGGAAATAATTTCCCAAGGTACTCTGAATCACATATCAATTGAGCCCACTCTTCACGACTAGATCATCATGGCACAACTACACGATGAAGGAGTTAAGATCATCAAACAAAAACTCTCTCTAGGAGAAGAGAAATACAAATGTTTCCGCTAGGACCATAAGGGAGTTCTATGGTTCAAAAGTCGCATCGTCATTCCAAAGAATCATGAGCTTCGTAAGCAAATTCTTGATGAGGCACACCTTTCCAAATTTTCTATTCACACCGGCAATAACAAAATGTATCAAGATCTTAGACAAAATTTCTAGTGGACTAGAATAAAAAGAGAAATCGCTAAATATGTCTCAGAATGCGACACATGTCAGAGAGTAAAAGCCAGCCACTTGAAAGTAGCCGGTACACTTCAACCTTTGCCTATACCCTCATGGAAATGGGAAGACAAGTTTGGATTTCATTGTGGGATTGCCAAGTACCACACAGAAACATGATTCCATATGGGTTATCGTTGATAGACTTACAAAGACGGCACATTTTCTTCCGGTACACACCACCTATACTGCCAAGAAATATACCGAGATTTATCTCGATCGTATTGTTTGCCTACATGGAGTACCGAAAACTATTATTTCCGATCGTGGTACTCAGTTTGTAGCGCGCTTTTGGGAACAATTGCAAGCTTCTCTTGGTACTAAATTGATTCGAAGCTCAGCCTATCATCCTCAAACTGACGGACAAACTGAAAGAGTGAACCATATTCTTGAAGACATGCTTAGACCTTGCGTCATTCACTATGGCAAGAATTGGGACAAATGCCTATCCCTAGTAGAGTTCTCATATAACAATAGCTATCAAGCGAGTTTGAAAATGGCACCATTTGAGGCCTTGTACGGACGAAGGTGTCGAACCCCTTTGAGTTGGTCACAGACCGGAGAACGCAAAATATTTGGACCAGACTTGGTAATCGAGGCAGAAGAAAAAGTGAGAGTAATACAAGAAAACCTTAGAGCCGCACAATCCAGGCAAAAGAGCTATTTCGACAGAAGGAGAAAGCCGCTAAAATTTGAAGTTGGTGACCACGTCTACCTTCGAATTTCACCAACCAAGGGTGTACAACGTTTCGGAGTCAAAGGAAAACTATCTCTCCGTTATGTTGGTCCCTACGAAATCATCGAGAGCTGTGGACCCGTAGCCTATAGAATACGAATGCCCCCTCAGCTTGCAGCCATCCATGATGTCTTTCATGTGTCTCAGCTCAAGAAGTGTGTTCGAGTCCCTACCGAGGTTATTAAACAACAAGAAGTAGTGGTAGAGCCTGACCTCTCATATGTTGAGTATCCTATCAAAATCATGGATCAAAAAGAAAGAAGCACTAGAAGAAAAGTGATTAAAATGTACAAAATTCAATGGAATCATCACACTGAGGAAGAAGCCACATGGGAAACTGAAAGCTATCTAAACCAAAATTTCCCGGCTTTTCTCAACTCTACTGAAGGTACACACACTGTCCATACTAAGCCTATTGTCCGAATCTCGGGGCGAGATTATTTTTAAGGTGGGAAGGCTGTAACACCTCGGGTGTTTAAATTACAAAATAATCCTCATTAGCTTAACACGATGCATAAATAACTAAGGAAAGTTTAAAAGAAAAGAATTATAAATTGGTTTTGCTTTGAATTAAAAATAGATGTGTATATGTACACAAGTACATGTACGTTAATCAAACAAATTAAATAACTTTCAGATCGATGCTAACATGGCTACGAAATTGAATAGGCACATCGTTATTGACATGATAAAAAAAAGTCTAGTTGAAGCCTGGGAGAGAATATTAATTTTTGCCCAGGAAATGACGTGCACTCCGAATCATGCTTTTTGAGTTTTTAAAATAACTTCTGAACTATAACTCAAATGAACTTTGGCCTGAAACAGAACTTGTGTAACTTTTCATTTTGAACAACTTTCTTATTCAGAGATTTTTGAGTTGCCACACAAAAATTTGAGAAACACTTGAATTTGCAAACCAGCCCCTGCCTTTTCTTCTATTTCCGCTGCAGACCCTTCTTCCCTGCTTCACCCGACCCTCCGACGCGCAGCCGCTTCGCCCGACCCTACGCTCGCCCGACCCTACGTCGCCCGATCCTCCAATGCGCAGCCGCTTCGCCCGACCCTCCGCTTCGCCCGACCCTACGCTTCGCCCGACGTGCAGCCCCTTCGCCCGACCCTCTGCCCGCTGCGCAGTCGCCGCTGGCCACTTTGCCGGCGATGCCTGACCGGCGCTGGGCGCCAAGCCAATGCCTAGCCGCGCCGCGCTTGCACGCACCCCTCCCCACGCCGCGCTCCTCCCCAGTCCGCGCACGCCACGCGCGCGCCGGTGACGCGCGCCTCTGCTCGCCGCCTGCCGCGCCCAATGGACAAGCCGCGCCGTGCCCGTGTCCCCGCTGCATCCCGCCAGTCGCCGCGCTCGCCGCCCGGCAAGCCAGCTGCTGCAGCTCCTCGCCCAACCCGCGCGCCGCGTGATCTACCGCTCCCCATGCCAAATCCTCAGCGCCCAATCACCTGCCCGGACTAGCCGCATGCCGCGCCGGCTCTGCTCGCCGCCCACCGCGACCAGTAACACGCCCCTGTCGTGCCGCCCCTCCCCAGCGTTGCCCGGTTCTCTCCCTCCCTCCTGCAGCCTATAAAAGGCGACACAAGGCCACTCGCGCGCGCCTCAACCCCCAGAACGCCGCCGCCGCGGCCATTGCCAATGCCGTGCACCACCCGCCCGTGGAGTCCCATCCTCCAGCCTCCCACTGCCCAAACCCATCACCCAGCGAGCTTGCCCTCCCTCAACTGCAGCTCACCGGCCTCTTCCCCGGCCATCTCGACCGCCGGAGCACCGCCAGCGCTGCCCACGCCATCGCCGCTTCCCTGCTGCTCCGCGGACAGCCCACTTTGAAGCTCCTCCGTCCAAGCCAAGCCTCGAAACGGTTTCCCCTCAACGCCGCGAAGCTCATCGACCAGCCCACGCTCTACCCTCCTCACCCGAGCACCGTCGCCAACGCTCCGCACCGCCGCCGCCCCTCTGCTCCGCGCCGATGAGCCACCTCCGGCCACCCCAACCTTGACTAAGGCCACCCCAAGGTAGCTCTCGCCTCCCTAGATCTCCTCGATTCTTTTCCCCTCGCCGCCGACGAGCCCCCTCGTCGGAATCTAGCCGGCCGCCATGCCAGCGCCGCCCAGGGACCCAATTGCAACGATTGAAATCTTTAAAAGAGTCTGCACACAAGTTTCCAGGGGCATAACTGTAAATCTGTGTTTAAACTTTAAATTCAAAAACAGCGAACTTGTAAAATTCATATAAAATCATAGAAAATTAGAAAAATACAAACTCAACTGTTCTGGAATCGTCAGAAGAAAATCTACAACTTTTGTTACATGCTTTTCTTCAGTTGCTTGCTAAATCTTGCTCTAAATTAAATGGAAATTTAATAGAGTGTAATTGTACCCGCTGTTGTAGACCAGTTCTGAACCTAATTTTTGAACAGCAGATGGGGTGCTTGATGTGTAGGCCAGTGTAAAGATATTAGAGCCAGAACCCATCTCTAGCTAAAATTTTTGTTAAACTTTGTTGATGCCATGAAATAAAAGAACTAATTTGTAACTGCTGTTATATTGTGATTCATGTTGTGAAACTTTTCTAAAGCTGTTATATTGATGCCTAAATACCGCAGAAAAAGTTTAGAACCTTTTTCATCTATGTAACCATATAATTTTGTGGTAGGAAAAAGGCACTAATTCAAATAATTAGTTTCTTTTCTTGGAAAATGTTCAAATTTTTACTGTAGGACTCTTTAGAGTAGCCCTTGCTGTACAAAAAGTTTCATACTCCGAAAAACTATAAAACATACTGTAGAAATTAATCTTTATTAACCTAAGTGTATCTTGTCCTATTTATTACAGTAACACATATATGGATAGATTAACACCCTGTAAATGTTTTAGCATCAATACATGAATGGTTTGTTCTGTATAAAAATAACTAAGTTCTAGCAGTGGCTGTGTAATACATTTTTAATATTTTTTCTGCTGCATAAAAATGTCTGAAATTTTTACAGTGCTGTTGTCTCTACATATTGTACTCTAAATAAAAATTTTATCGCCAGAAGTTTCCTAGTCCAGAAGTGGTGTTTAATCCATGTTGTGCTTAGAAAAATTAGTTTCCAAAGGAACACAACCCCCAACCCCCTTCTTGTTTAATGGAGTTAATTAGTTTAAGTTATACTCTATTAACGATTGCCCAAAGAAATCTTAACTAAGTAACTTCACAACCAAATCTATGTTTGTGGACTGCAGCTTTATCGTGAAGGAAAATAATTGTCATGTATCATCCCTATAACTTACACTTGTGCATTCACATAGAATCGACTACTCTCGCCGACGGAACGTATGAGCTGGTGCCTGCGTCCGAGAGTGAGCAGCGTGAAGCTCAAGTGAATTTAACTGAAGCTTTCGAAGACCCGAACCCGAGTTCGGACGAGCCCCAAACTAACTTTACCCAAGAAGGCAAGCCCCGGAGCATGAACCCTATTTTTCTAAACTTATGCAACTTATTACTCAACTTTACTTGTGCATTAAGTTTATAGGAGTTGAATGAAAACTTAGTCGCATGATCCTAGGTACCCATGCTCTGAACACTAGATGTAAGGTTCGATAGAATGCTATGCTAATAGTACTCGGTAAAAGTCGAGTGATTTCCTATCACTCGCGAGAATATAGGAGTTGAATGTTTACTACATGCTGCAATCATAAGGTCGACAGACGGGGCTATGGTATGATGTTTATGTTGATGATTGAGGTCCCGTCTGTTTAGTGAAAAATGCTAAGGCCGCAGTGTGTGGTAGTGGTGGTTAAGTCTTTGAACGTACTAACCACATGCCGAGAATATGGTAATCGGTAAGCTTAAGTACCGGATTGAACCGAGGCCAGAATATACTCCCCACCATCTTGAATTCGTTCACATCTAGCTAATGGCGGGTGCATGTGCCGCCATCGCCGGGTCCATGGGGACGTGTAGTCGAGGGCGGTGGGCCTGTTCCGTGAAGCAGGAATTGAAGGGAAAAGTTGCACGTGTGACTCTAGGAGTAACCACATGACGTGTGTTTAGGTTTCCCTTGCAATGTTAAGAAAGTCGATTCGAATCGTCCGTTTCTCGCGGTTATTGAGACTGCTTAACCCTTTTACCACATAGAGTAAGAAGAGGAACAATGATGATGATTAATCTTGTTGGATGAAAAATTAATTCTTTCACCATGCATGGTATTGGATAGTTGCTCACCTAGAATGGTTAAAGAAAACTAGAATCTGGAACTAAAATTTGAAAGTAAGGACCTACGTGTATATGCTTTTCGGCAAAACTAACCCCTCGAGCCAAAAAGCCTTGCATGTCTAGGAGTCGGCTAAGTATATTCCACTAGTCGGGTAAGCCTTGATGAGTATTAGTATACTCAGCCTTGCTTGTGGCTTGTTTTCAGGTGATACTTTTGAGGATACGATCGCTAGTTTGACTTGGCCGTGTACCCTTCCTCCTGGTTGGTCGGTGAAATGGGATGCGCCCCCGGCCAACGATGATAATGCCGAGTGATGTCTCATACGGGCTTCATCGAGACATCCAGTATCGTCGAGTAGTATCGTTATTTTTTTTCCGCTGCATTGAACTCTTAAGAACTCAATTATTTTTAACTCTGAAGTACCTTGTTTTACGAATTCGAACTCAGTTGTAATAATAATTTATGACGAACCCTGTGGTGTAAAATTTATGGAATGTTGTAACCTCTGGGCTCACCTTCGTGTGAGTACATGTATGTGTGGTTTCGATCGGCAAAAACCGTGGTTGTATCGGGAGGTTACCCGACAGACTAATGGATTATTCCATTTGAAGTGCGAGTTAGCCCTAATTGCCCTCATGGTGATGGTTAGCGCGCTTGAGCCGGATTGATTCAGGTGGTTCTGCCACATTGGCGTCTCTTGAAAACTCTATCCAAAAGTTCTTTCCAAGACTGAGAAATCATACATGAATACCTCCATGATGTCCTCGAGTAGTCGGAGAAGATCACCATCATACACCTTTTTGATGTGAAGCAGATGTGTTGCAAGGACCAACGGCATCCGCCTATAGGCGAAATGTGCCGTAGGGACAGGTGAAGGTAGTCAAACTCTGGTCATCTGGATGAATAGGAATTTTGTGATAACCAGAGTATCCGTTGAGGTAGCAGAAGAATGAGCGCTCGATACCCATTCAACTATCTCCTTGATGAAGGGGAGAGGAAAGTGATCCACCATCCAGTAATAGTCCGTCTGAGGTGTGAGCTTATTTCTCTCAATCTGGACAACTGACAGACCTTCCTTCTTTAGAGAAACTTGAACTAGGCTGATTCACTCACTATCTTGCACGAGGTAGATGAGTCCTGCATGCAGTACTTCCTGAACCTCTTTCTTTACTACCTTCCTCATCGCATCATTAAGCCATCGCTGATGTCATCTTGACAGCTTATGGTCCGGTTCCAATGGAATGCGATGGGTGCATAAGTTGGGGCTGATCCCCTTCTAGTCTTAGAGAACGTCCAATGACGGATCGGTATTTCTCCAAGACTGCAACGAGTCACCTAGTCTCACTCTCTGTCAACTTATCACCGATGATGACTGGCGGACCTCTATTGTTTGTGGAGGATGGCATACTTCAACCCAAGAGGTAGCAGTTTCAGCTCAGGAAGAGGATGTTGCGGTTTCTCCTTTCCATTGAGCTTGATGTAGCTGCCCGGATCTGTTTCCTGGGTGAAATTGAATGGCATCTACTTCAATATTGGGCTGAGTTTTCCTTTCTTGAATGAAACTCATTGCTTCCTCCACTGGGTCTTTTCTGTTATGAACTTGGCTGACTAGGATTGTACCTTTGCCAACCTTACCCTCGAGGCTTGCTTGGTCTCTGTTCGGGTTGACAAGTGGCTCTATTGGCTGACTGATCAAGATGAATTCTTCACCTTCAGGGATATCGAAGATGTGAAGATCCAAGAATACCTTGTTATGTCCCATCTTCAAGGACATAATTCGGAGAATTCATGTACTCTTCACAATCTGGCCGTCGATCCACTTTAGGTGCTTACGAGAGAGAATCAGGGGTTTTTCTGGTGATGTGGCATCACATCCACCCTGACTTTCGGATCGTAACCGATTTCTTGCAGTGTAGCGTCCCCAATAGTGCAGATGAGTAGTGCGATAGATCTGTATGATTCTATCGTTGGATTTTCCTCCTCTATCCATTCCTTGCTCATACTCGTAGTAAGACCCTCAATTTGCGATGTGGCTTCTGGAATGAATGCCTCAGACCTTGAGCATATGCGCTTGTGCTCATTCGGCAAGTTTGATGTGTTGCCAAATCTCCATATACTCTTCTTCTATGAAGAGATCAGGGACGAACACTGGCATATCTTCAATGAGTGGCTCATGATCTGTGGACTTTGGTGGTTCGGTATTTGGTCTATGTGTGTCGGAGGTAGAGAGCATGCAGCTGATAGGATATGAATTTGCTGCTTCTTTTTGGGCTGACCAGTTGGCTTGGTTGGCTCGTCATGGACTTCCAGTGTGCTGAGTATTGTTCTACTTCAGCATATGTCTTGTTCATGACGGATCCTTGGAGGTGAGATTCATGAAATCTGCACTCTCCAACTTAAGTCCACCAACGAAGTGCTGAATTAGCATTTCTTTCAGAATACTATGAGGTGGCCCGAAAGTTCTGCCATCAGCATGAATTTTTTCGAACTCTGCTCCAATTCACTCTTCGCCTTGCTTGATTGATAGCAGTTAGTTGCGAAAAGCGAACATTTTGGTAACAGGGAAGAAGAACAAGCAGAACTCATCCTTCAGCTTAATCCAATCTTCTCCAAATCTTCTGCCTTTCGGTTGTACCAGTCTATTTCTTCTCCCGTCAGAGAGAACGGGAAGAGCTTCCACTGTAGGGTGTCTTGGTTCATACCGGGTAAGGTCAGTAAAGAGCAATTTTGCTCGAATTCCTGTAGTGAGCATAACGACTCTCGTCCTTTCTACTAGAGAAAGACTAAGCACGAACATGGCTATGAGACTGAGACTGGTCTCATAACCATCAGATAAATGGTGTGGTAAGGTCGAGGCGGTTCCATGTACTCGTGGAATGGAACTGCCGGATAACTAGGAGAAAAACTCCATGGGGTAGGTGGTAGGGATGGAAAGGTGTACGGCTGAAAAAGGTCTAAACTAGTACTGGTACTGTTCCTCGGCAACGGTGCCAGAAAACTTGTTGGCACTCCATAGCCTATACGAACTAATCCGCAAGCGCACGGATACCGATGTAGCTTTCACCAGGGAGTTTACCTGGGATATCGAATCCAAGGAACGATAAGCGAAACTAGACCTAGAACTAATTCAACCGGACCCACCAGAGGAAGAGAGGTATGCGGGTAGAGGGTCTAACGACGGTTAGCCAACTCGCTACCCAGAAGACTTGCTACTAAACTAACTTGATCTACTTCGGCGGCTAGGGCGGAAGGACCTCAGAATGAGGGAGAAATGGGGGCTCCAACTCGGCCAACGATCTACTGCTATGAAAACACCCGAAGGCGGTGGACTACAAGGGATGGACAAGGTTGTCACCACCTGCCGCCCACCACATAAGTTCCGTGGGGTGGAACACAACCCAAGATAACTATCAAGCCTAAGCACCATGCTTCAACTATCAAGTTACTGACTTCCGCCTCGCGCTAAGGCAAGAAGAAACCCCAAATGGCCAGGCTTGCTAGACCATGCAGACAAGGGATCCCGCAGATCAATGCAAGAAAGTAAACAAGTAACTGAAGTAAGGAGAGAGACTAGCGAGATACCGACGAGAGACGAGGAACTTCACTCCAAAGATGCTTCATTCCTCTGAGGCTACAAGCTGGAGGTGAGCCGAATAACCTGGCTCGCCTCCGGACTCTCACCTCACACTCTCCCCATTCTACTCTAAGGATAAACAACTCTTGCTTGAGACTCTTCTTCTCTCCAAATGGTGTGTTTTACAAGTGAGGGGGGAGGTCTCTATTTATAGCCCTCCAAGGTGGGTTGCTTAGCTTGTAAGCAAGGCTAAGGTCGCTTAGCTTGTAAGCAAAGCTAAGGTTGCCTAGCTTGTAAGCCAAGCTAAGATTCCTCATCCTCCATGCAGGTAAGGCGGTTATGTAACTTCCATGTGAAGGAGGGCACGTGGCGTTGCAAGATCAGGCCGGTCGGCCTCTCCTAGGCCGGTCGGCCTAGGATTCCTGCCAATCGCCACCGTCTTTCGCGTGAACGCTCCTGATTGCTCCAGGAGGTCGGTGGAAGTGGGATTTCAGGGATTTGGTCAAGTCTTGCATGCAAGTGGGCCCTTGGATCCATGTGTGAGGCCTTTCGGGTCATTAGATCAAACCGACGTAAAAGGCATGATCCATGATCAAATACTTGTGTTTCTCTGCATGCTGGCAAAAGTGGAGCCTGAAAGGCCACAGTGCCAGGCTGGTCGGCCTGGGATTTCTCCCAAATCGGCCCAAATTTCTACAGTGAGTTCATGCAGTCACATATGCACCAAAACTAGTGAAATTTGATTAGTTTAATAAATTTAACTTGGTGTAGGCCTTGTAACCATTAATTCTAGAGAAATGTTGGTGGTCAAAATCATAGGAAATCGACCACCAACAATGTGAGTTCATCCACTCCTTTTGCGGTCCAAAGAAAATGACACGAAAAGAATTTGATGTACGTTTCAAATTTATAACAATTTCTTGCATTTTTTTACATACTTGTATGAATTTAAAATAATGATGTTTGTACGTGATAGATTTGGAAAATGAAAGAAGATCTCGTCGAACCGGAAAGATTCAGGACAATTCAAGAATCACTCTGTGGATTCCTGATGGATGAGGTCGTAAATCCCACCGGAGAATTTTATGCCGATTAAAGGGTAAGCTTGGGTCTACATGATGAAAATAGGGAGGACGATGAAGATGATGAAGTGTAATAGTTAAAGTACTTGTAAGGAAACAACTTTTGTGGCTACTTGTAATATTTGATCCCTAGCGTAATATTTAAAGTGTATATATACTGTATACATATATATAATAATATATATGTAGTCTTTGCTATGCGAGGTACGAATACGAATGCTAGCTATACGCAGCTGGATATGGATAGAATACGCATATGAATATGAATTAAAACTAAAAAAGCAAAAGGAAAAGAAAAATAAGCAAACAATATAACAAAAAAGAACTTAGTATCGGCTGGTAACACCAACAGGTACTAAACTGCCGCCACAACTGCCCAGCATGGCGAGCAGTTTAGTATCGGCTGGTGTTACTAGCCGGTACTAAATGCCACATTTAGTACCGATCGTCACGCCTAGTACTAAATGGCAGCCCATTTAGTACCGACCACCCTGTACCGGGTGGGAAACTGGTACTAACCGGGGGTTACAGCCCGGTACTAATGCTCGGATCTGTAGCAGTGCCGGCTTCTTTCTTCTTGACGACGTCTCTCTCAGTCTTGCCAGCGCTAATACTTATTCAGCAACATCTGATGCGTAACAGCTCTGCGAGGCCCTCTGGAACTCTACCCTTGGTCGTATCAGCTTTTATCCTTCAACTCATCAGTCAACACTTGCAATCTAGGATCCACGGCTCCTGACTGCTTAGCCTATTCAGAAGTCAACACTTTGGATTTCCCTTTCACATCTGTACTGTTGACCTCCACCATATTAATTGGAAAAGGATGCTAGTCAATCTTCATCGGCATTGTTGGATTGTCGAATTTAATCCTTCCTTGCTAAACAACTGACTGTATCTACTGGCGGAACACCTTGCACTCATTAGTGGTGTGGGACACAACATTGTGCCACTTGCAGTACTTGCGGTTTTTTAATCTGTCCCTCTTGTAGCAGCAGATCAAAGATCCTATCGACCTTGGTGACATTGAACCCAAACTTCTCCATATCCTTTTTAGCAAATGGGCATCAAACCGGCTTTATATTCCTAGTCCATTCTGCTAAGCCGATTTTGGCCTCATCCTCGGAGTTGGCGGAGTTTTCTACGAGAGAAACTTTCTTCTAAAACGGGTTCCTCCTGGAATCTTGAAAGTAGATGTCGACATTTGACAACCTCTGAACAAGGTGACTTAAGCTCTCGAACTCATGCGAGGAGAATCTTTCGTTGATGAGATGCAAGAGTCCCTGGAAAGCCAATTTAGCTAACTGGCCATCGCTGAGAGTTAGATTGTAGCACCGGCTTCTAATGTCCCTGAATCTTTGAGTGAACTCAGGAACCGATTCGTGGATCCTCTGTCTTACAGCAGTCAGATCCATAAGCTTCATCTCATGAACTCTAGCAAAGAAGTATTTGTGGAATTATTTTTGAAGATCGGCCCATGTAACTATGGAGTTGGCTGGAAGGGAAGAAAATTGGGCAAAGGCGGATCCAGAAAGAGATAGCGGGAACAAGCGGATCTTCAAAGCATCGCTTCCAAAAGCTTCTCCGCATTGGACCAAGAACTGACTGATATGTTCTATCGTCAAAACGTTATCTTGTACAGAGAACTTGGTGAAGTCCAGCATCATGTACCAGTGTGGCATAGGAACCTGGTCATAGGCCTCGGGATAGGGCATGCGGTACATGTGTGCTAGTTCCTTGGGCTTTAAGCCAAACTGACTCCTCATCACATCGGCTATCCTGCTGCTCCAGTCAATATTCTGGAAGCCATTCTCTGGCTGCTGCGTTGCAGGATATGGCTGTTGTAGCTGAGGCGGAGACTGGTAAGGAACATGCTGGTGAGCCATCGCCTTTGGCTGATAACTCATCTGTTGCATTGGGTAATTGACCATTGGCTGTAGAGCAAATGCGCTTGGATGGCCATCAGCCGTCTACTGATAGAGAGCCATCGGCTGAAGAACCTATGCATGCATCTGGGCACTGTTGACAGTCCTTATGCGACAAATCCAACCGTCAATTCTTGCTGCTTTCAAACATAAATAATCACCTAACTAAAATAGGAGTTTTATCCTAACCATTTCCACTAGTTTTGGTGAACTATGATTTGCAGGTACCTATGAATGAAACACAAAGGAAAATACAAGTGTACACAGAAGAAATGCACAGAAGATCTTGTCATGCGTCTCACTTACAAGAAGGGCCCAGAAAACTAGATGAAACGGGCACGCCAGGGCACGAGCACCCATGGGAATAGACCAGGGCCCACCTGTCAGCTGCCCAGAGGAAGGCAGGATTGGGGGGTGCCTTATGGGGTCGCCCGACCCTGGACAGGCACCTGTCCAGGTGCACTTTGGTAGGAGATTCACCCTTATCCTCCTGAAGGCAGTGCGCATTGTTTCCTAATATAATTCCCGTAGAAACCGCCCTTGGAGGGTATAAAAGGAGGCCTCAACCCCCCTCACAAGACACACCATTTGAGGAGAAGAAGAAGAGAAGGGAGGACTCTACCTTTAGAGCTACTTTGTAGAGTAGGATAGAGAGTGTGTGAGGAGAAGCTCAGGGGAGAGCCGGAGTTGTCGGCCTCCCTCTACTTGTACCTCGATGGATACGCGCCTCTTTTGAGTAAGTATTTGGGTTCGTCTACGCTGGTGAGTACTTCTCAGGGTTAAGCTTTCGTTATCATTCTCTTGCGGGTTCATTGTTCGTACTTGGACATTTGCTTCTTGCCTAAAGACTTGAGTCTTAATACGAAGTCTGGCCGGGGTTAGAAGCAGTGATCCATAGCGTAGATGTGGTGTCTAGGCTTGAAGTCGCATTTGTTTGCTACCCTTCCCTACAGTCTATCGGGGGTACGTGGCAGGTGGTGACAGCCCTGTCTGTCACTTGTAGTCCCCCACATTCGGGTTGGGCATAGAGCTAATAGCCGGATACACTTGGCAGACCAGGTGTAAGCCGCTGCCTGAAGCAAGCGAGTGAGAGCTGGGTTTATCTCTGTTAAGTATCTCAATCCTTAGTCAACCACACTACCCAGGGCCATCGTATCTTCTTCCTTTTCCTTGGGTAAACTAGCTAGAACACCATTACACATCCGTTTTTTTAAGGCAAAAACTGTGGGGGTGTTCCCCACAACACTTCAAATTCGTAATTAAAAAAAGATTACACATCCGTTCCTTGAAAAATATACGATACACTGAATACTCTCCAGGTGAAGCGGTATCTCCGAGCGCTTGCGGATCTTATCTATGAACGTTAAGAAATACCAATAAGCATTTCTAGCGCTGTTGCCGGGGAATGGTTGTTGTAGTTGTCTTCGAGCCTAGTTGCCCATGCATCCTTTCTTTTACCTTTCTCTTTATTTTATCCTTACTAGCAGGGACGCATGTGCGGCACGCACGACAGAATATGACTTTAAGTCACGTGCGGTGCATAGTACACTAAATGTTTAGATATCTAATAATATTTCTCGCAATATGTGTCCCATGCATACTCTTTTAAGAGTTTCTTGTAAATCTTTTGGGATCTTCTTGGTTAATTCATTTGATATGTATTTGAGCATCTTAATCAAGAACTACTTTCTGAGTGCATCCTGCGTATGTCATGGCCTTAGTCCATAGTTTTCTGATTTTACATACATTAAACAAGGACCAGTAGAAATTTTGGCTTACTTTTTTGCTCAACTGGATCAAATAATGGATATACACATATACACCAAGATTACACTAAGATTACACATATTAGTGGGGCAGAAAAATGATCATTTACCTCTTAATTTCTTCAGCGTGCAAGTGCCAGTCATCTTTATTTAGCAATGCAGTTGTCTTGGGACAGAAGTCAAGGGCTTATTGCATTATCATTTATCAACATTGTAGGGGTAAATTTTTTTAACTTTTATCACTTGTGGTAGATTTAGTTTTCCCTTCGTACTCCCCATTACTGACTTCCTAGTGCAGGCAATCCATTGAACACCTTAGCAGCATGGCATGGCAGCAGGTAGTACCCAAAGTTCCATTCTGTGTGGACGTAGAGGGCGACGTGGAGGTGGACGTAGAGGTTGTTCTACTTGATGAGCTTGACAAACCAGATGAGGTCATATCGTTCGACGAATTGGCAAAGTAGTACAACCCGTGGTCCGGTTCATGATAGATCAAGAAGACGTAGGTTGGGGAGAGCGCGGCAGGAGACCCCGGACCGCCGCCCCATGATGGCACCGGAGGGGGCAGCCCCCGTCGGAGTACTGCGTGGGCAAGAGGCTCGCGATGCTGTCCTTGCGCACAATGCCGTTCATGGCCTCCAGGTACCGGAGGCCGGCGTCGAAGCTCCCACCCTCCAGCTCCTGCCCTGTGGCGCCGCTGCCGCCCGCCGCATCCAGGATGGGGAAGATGAAGACCCACACGCTCACGTGCATTGCGTCGCCACGGCCGCCTAGTCCACACGCACGAGCAGCTCCGCCCCTAGCCGCGCCGCCACCGGCGGGAAGGTAGAGGCGCCAATGGCCGTGCGCATTGCACCGCCACGACCGCCCAGTCCATCCGCAAGGGCAGCTCCGCCCATAGCCGCGCCACCTTCGCTGCGGAATCCATGGACCCTGCCACGAGCGCGAGGATGGGCGGACGGGCGCGCGGCGCTCAGGGGGGGGGGGGGGGGGGGGGGACGGTAACGTCGCTGTGGTCTTTGCGGCGGATCCGGCGGCGGGTGTCTGCGAGGCGGCGGTGTTCGCTGAGGCGCTCGGGTATTTCTTTTTTGAGGGGCACACGCGGGCGTATTTTTTTTGGTGGAGGGGTACACGCGTGGTTGAGAAAAACAATTCGATTTTGGCAGAAACACTCTACCCTCCCTCCCACCTCCCTCAGCTCCGACATGTGGGTACGACGTGAGGGGTACGGTGGGCCCAATGCAAGTAAAAAACATTTTCAATTGTTCTCGATCTTTATAGTATAGATGCCATGGAACACCTTTCTATCCACCAACTTTCTGCTCCAAGGGCGAGTTCTTAGGGCCACCACAATCTTCTAAGCCCATCACAGCTTCCGGCTACGAACTCCGTCCTGGCTTTATAGCTATGGTTCGGAAACAACCCTTCTCTGGTTTTGATGATGAAAATCCCTACCACCACCTACGAGAGTTCGAGCAATTGTGCTCGTGCCTAACCATTGCGGGAATGGCACAAGAAATACTTCGGTGGAAGTTGTTTTCTTTCTCTCTTGCTGAGAGAGAGAAATAATGGCACACCCATAATGTAGGAAAGGTAAATGGAGAGTGGGGTGAACTAAGGGACATGTTCTGTCTTGCGTTCTTCCCTATTTCTCATATTGCTTCCCTACAAAAAGAGATCCTGGACTTTCATCAAGATGAGAAGGAATCCCTAGGTGTAGCCTGGGCCAGGTTCTCTCAGCTAACCCATGTTGGCCCAGACATGTCTATTCCCGACCATGTGTTGCTTTGGTTAGGGCTTAGCAAGGAGTCTGCCCTACAGCTTGATACTGCCGCCGGTGGATCTTTCATGCACAAAACCACAGCCGAAGGACAAGCCCTTTTAGAACGCATCCTAGAAAACACCTCCTTCACTGAGTCCCTCCCGGTAGTACAACCCTCAAGCCACGAGGAAGTCCTGCTGGTTGAGTCGACATCCTTACTTCTTACCAACCTAGATTCACCCACGAAACCTTCCCCCGAACCAGGAACCGTGGAGGAAGAAGAAATTCAACCTCCGGAATTCCCTTTTGAATTCGAGGATGATTTATTCGATGATTTCGGAAATACGTCGAATTACTTCTACCAGAAAAGACCCCCAGTTCTAGTTGGTCCTACCGAATGTCTCGATAAGGCTTTCCGTAAAGAGACGGTCAGGGACCTAACCGCTGTTTTGAGCAGCGAATGGGTACAAGAGGGAGAGTTGTCCTCCGAACCACTTCAGATCATCACCCCCTCTTTAACCATTCAATGCTTTATTCAAGGAACTTTGGGGAAAGCCTTATATAATCTCATGGTTGGGGCTAATATCATGTCTGCTTCCTGTGCGTTTACACATTTGGGAGAGATCCTATGGTCCCAACCAAGAAAACCTTAAGGTACATGCCATGATCCATCCTAGAGGGAATTGGGATAATCCATGACGTACTTTTACGTCATGATGATTTGGAGGTCGCCCTTGATTTTCATGTTTTCGATGTCTATGACTTCAACATTTTAAGCGAGCACCCCTTTGAAAAAGTGTTCCGAGAAACTCCCACACTAGGAACCCTCAATGTAAAACTGGGGAGAGACAACTTTTCAATTCCAATTTCTCGGACAAAGAACTCTTTAGCAGAACCTCTCCCGCAGTTAGAACCGATTGAGGAAGTAATGGCCGTTTTACACTTCGAGTCCTCTGAATCATCTTTAGAAAATGATGTTGAACTCTTCATCCAAGAAGAGGATGATTTAGAAGAAACTCTTGATCTTCCAGCTCACGAACGGCCAACACAACCACCAATCGAGTTGAAACCCCTTCCTTCTGGCCTTCGTTATGCTTTCTTGAATGGTGACACAGAGTCTCCCATCATCATTAGCAATAGACTTTCTAGTAATGAGACGACTAAGCTGTTAGCCATTCTAGAAAAGCATTGGCTTGTTTTCGGTTACTCACTCCAGGACCTTAAAGGAATCAGCCCGACCCTCTGCGCTCATCGCATCCCTATAGACCCTGACAGCACACCTTCTAGGGAGCCTCAGCGTAGGCTTAATAATGCGATGAGAGAGGTTGTTAAGAAGGAGGTGCTAAAGCTTTTGCATGCCGGGAAAATTTATCCTGTGCCTCATAACGAGTGGGTAAGCCCCGTTCAGGTAGTACCAAAAAAAGGAGGAATGACGGTCGTTGATAATAGTAAAAATGAGCTGATCCCACAACGAACCGTCACGGGGTGGAGGATGTGCATAGATTACCATAAGCTCAACTCGGCAACAAAGAAAGATCACTTCCCGCTGCCCTTCATTGACGAAATGTTAGAATGGCTAGCGAAGCACTCTTTCTTTTATTTCCGTGATGGGTATTCGGATTATCACCGAATTCCCATCCACCCTGACGATCAAAGGAAACCCACTTTTACTTACCCTTATGGAACGTATGCTTACCGAAGGATGTCGTTCGGCCTTTGCAATGCACCCGCATCATTCCAAGGGTGCAAGATGTCAATTTTCTCTGACATGATCAAAGAGACTATGGAGGTCTTCATGGACGATTTCTCCATTTACGGGAAAACCTTCGCTCATTGTCTTAAGAACTTGGACAAGGTTTTGCAGCGATGCCAAGAGAAGACCTGGAGCTAAACTGTGAAACGTGCCATTTCATGGTCCGAGAAGGCATTGTGCTCGGGCACCTTGTGCCCGAGAGAGGAATTGAGGTGGTTAAAGCCAAGATTGAAGTCATAGAAAAGCTTCCACGAACCTTCTTGGGTCATGCGGGGTTCTATCAATGGTTCAATAAGGACTTTTCTTAGATTGCTAGACCTCTCATGAACCTTCTAGCTAAGGATGCGTCATTTGAGTTTACCGATGAGTATTTAAAATCTTTTCATATCTTAAAAGAAGCACTCATTTCAGCTCCAATCATTCAACCCCATGATTGAACACTCCCTTTCGAATTTATGTGTGATGCAAGTGACTATGCTGTTGGGGCGGTACTTGCCCAAACCAAAGATAAAAGGGTTAATTGGATCTATACCATTACAATTATCCGAGTTCAGAGATCTACCATTACTATTCATCATATTGCAAACTTACCATTACAACTTCACAGTTCTTGCAAATACAGCACTACTTACCCTTTTGACTTGTTTATAAAAAATTTTGGACCAAAATGCCCCCCATCTTCTTCTTCCTCTCATCCCTTCTCTTCTCCATGGCGTCCGGCCGCGGTCAAGAGCAACAAGCTGGTGCGCGACGCCACCTTCCTCCTCGAGAACCAGATGCCTCTCTTTGTCCTCCAGAGGCTCCACCAGCGCGTCATCGGAGGCCCGGTCGGCTCCATCCTCGACTGCGTAGCCGGGTCCGTCCAGGAGCTGCTCCAGCTGATGCTCTTCATCAGCAGGAAGCTGCGGCCCACATACATGACTAGAATAGATACATACTCACACTCGATTCCACAACTCAATTTTGCACGCATGAGTCATGACTACGTGCCGACGGAGATGCGGAAAAGAGCGGCGACCGGCGGTGCTACAATCACGGCAACAGTCTTCGTGCAGAAGATGGCAACGGCCATGACGAGGCCAGCGGCATGGAGGATCTGGAAGTAGAGCACAGGAGCCGCCTCGAACGCCGTGCGGTTCATCAGTAGGAAGTCATTGCCCGCGCCGCCGCTGGCAAGCTGCCCCCACCTGCTCCACCTAGTGCACGCCTACCTCCATCCGACGATTCTCCCGGCGGTGGAGTGGAGCACGGCGAGGCACCGCGGCACTCCCACCGGCGGACACTAACTCCGCGCGATGGAGTATCGGAGGTACACTAATGTGCGGTTCAGGACCTGAGACTTCACTGATGGCGAGGGCGCAAAGTCCTCCATCCTCGATGTGTGGCTCCGACGAGGGTGCCCCATCTCCGCGTCGACAGCAACACCAGGACGGTCTGATGGAGGAGCAGGCGGTGCGCCGGCGGAGGACGTGACAAACCGACGGCCGAGAAGGGGAAGAAATGACATAGGAGTGGGAGGAAGAAGATGGGGGCATTTTGGTCCAAATTTTTTTATAAACATGTCGAAGGGGTAAGTAGTGGTGTATTTGCAAGAACTGCGAAATTGTAGTGGTATGTTTGCAATATGATGAATAGTAATGGTAGATCTCTAAACTCAGATAATTGTAATGGTATAGATCCAATTAACCCAAGATAAAAAGCATTATGCAATCACCTATGCAAGTATAACTTTGTCTGGAGCTCAATTAAACTATGCAACCACTGAAAAAGAGCTCCTTGCTATTGTCTTTGCAATTGATAAGTTTAGATCTTACTTGGTTGGAGAAAAAGTAATTATTTTACCGATCATGCTGCTTTGAAATACTTGCTCACAAAGAAAGATGCTAAACCTCGCTTGCTAAGATTGATCTTGCTACTCCAAGAGTTTGATCTAGAAATTAAAGATAAGAAAGGAGTAGAAAATAATGTTGCCGATCACTTGTCGCGTATGCATGTCACTAATACGCAAGAACTGCCCATCAATGACTTCCTACGTGATGTCATGCTGCTAAAGGTAACAGACTCAAACCCATGGTATGCAAACATCATGAATTTTATTCCTTGTCTTTCACCTTGTGCTTGTGAACAAAAATTTTATAGGGAACCCATGCTATCTAATGATTGACTTTTGTGATATAGTTTGATGAATGGAACCTATTTCTTTCTTGCAAAGTACTTGGGATTTCTTTTATAAAAAAATCCTCAATAGCATGGCTCCTCAATTGTTTATGAAATTTCTATCCAAGGCCATATGTTGATCAAACTTAAAAACCTTTCACATGCTCATTGAGCCTTGTCAAATTGTTGTGACCCTTTGTGAGAAACATTTCATATTCCTATGATCAAGAGAACGTACACGTCACCACCATCTGTTAAGCTTCTACATTAGAAGATAGCAAAGCATTTTTATCCATCCACCCACAAAATAAAGCTCCATGTTGTTCCATGACCACTCTCTACAAATTATCTTTGTAAAGAAAAAGGATATGGGCTATGCAAAAAGAATAAACGACATGCTCATGAAAGCATAAAAAAATAAGAGAAAAAGAATTAGACACATGAAGGTCCATGTATTCAAAAAAATGAAAAAAAAGATTGAGAAGAAAGAAAGATAGCCCGTATCCAAAGGAAATGAATAAAGGAGAGAGATAGTTCATGAAATGGAGTTCATACACCGTCCACCAAAAATATCCTCACACATGCACATCTTGATCAAGGCTTATGATTTGTTTCTCCCTTGGATCCGATTTTTGACTTAACAAAAGATGAGAAACAAGTATGCCTTTCCCTGAGCTCCACATAAAACCTGACTAGAGGTTGGTGAAAAAGAAAGCATCACTTTGCCTGAGAAATTCAAATAAAAAAATGAGTGATCCGAGAGAACAATTTGAGGAGCAAGGTTGTACTTGATTTTGAAAATAAAAAAACCCAAGTTTCTAAGCAAGGAAGGCTAAGGGACATGAAGTTCAAACCGTTCCATACTTCAATCACCAAGATAAGCTTGGTAGACACTCTAAAAATGCACAGGTTCAGGAGAAGCTTGGAATAAATTGTATGCAGGTTACATTCAAAGGAGTTGTATCCACCTTAGTCCTTCAACCTTTACTCCAGGACGAGCAAAGGGCTAAGTGTGGGGGTGTTGTTGACGGTCCTTATGCGACAAATCTAACCGTCAACTCTTGCTGCTTTCAAAGATAAATAATCACCAAACTAGAAATAGGAGTTTTATCCTAACCATTTCCACTAGTTTTGGTGAACTATGATTTGCAGGCACCTATGAGTGAAACACAAAGGAAAACACAAGTGTACATAGAAGAAATGCATTGAAGATCTTGTCATGCGTCTCACTTACAAGAAGGGCCCACAAAACTAGACGAAACGGGCGTGCCAAGGCACAAGCACCCATGGGAATAGAATAGGGCCACCTGTCAGCTGCCCAGAGGAAGGCAGGCCTAGGGGGGTGATAGGCACCCGTCCAGGTGCACTTTGGTGGGAGATTCACCCTTATCCTCCTGAAGGTGGTGCTCAATGTTTCCTAATATAATTCTCGCGGGAACCACCCTTGGAGGGTTTAAAAGGAGGCCTCCACCCCCTCACAAGACACACCATTTGAGGAGAAGAAGAACAAAAGGGAGGACTCCACCTTTAGAGCTACTTTGTAGAGTAGGATAGGGAGTGTGTGAGGAGAAGCTCAGGGGGAGAGCCGGAGTTGTCGGCCTCCGTCTACTTGTATCTTGATGGATATGAGCCTCTTTTGAGTAAGTATTTGGGTTCGTCTATGGTGTTGAGTACTTATAAAGGTTACACTTTTGTTATCATTCTCTTGCGGGTTCATCGTTCGTCCTCGGACGTTTGCTTCTAGCCTAAAGACTTGAGTCTTAAGACGGAGTGTGCCAGGGTTAGAAGTAGTGATTGACAGCGTAGATGTGGTGTCTAGGCTTGAAGTTGCCTTTGTTTGCTACCCTTCCCTACGGTCTGTTGGGGTAGGCGACAGGTGATGACAGCCCTGTCCGTCCCTTGTAGTCCCCCACATTCGGGTTGGGCGTAGAGCTAATAGCTGGATACACTTGGAAGACCAGGTGTACGGTGCCCGAAGCAAGCGAGTGAGAGCTGAGTTTATCTCTGTTAAGTATCTCTATTGTTAGTCAACCACACTACCCAGGGCCATCCTATCTTCTTCCTTTTCCCTGGGTAAACTAGCTAGAATATCGTTACACATCCGTTCCCTGAGAAATATACGATACCCTGAATACTCTCCGGGTGAAGTGCTACAACGGTATCTCCGTGCGCTTGCGGATCTTATCTGTGAACGTTAAGAAATACCAACAGGCACCACCTGGCTGTCTAAGGGGCGGCGACTGAGTATATAGCACCAGCGGCTGTGAACCTTGAGACGCCAATGGTGCACTTGGAGCAGATCCCCCTACTCCTATGGCACCTTGATTCTGTGCGGATGTTTCTGTTGTAGTGGAGATCATGAACTCAGGAGACATCCCTAGTGATGAACTAGGGATGTAACCATCTAGGGTGCTGAAGAGACCTCCTTGTGATGATGAAACTTTTAACGGCGAGCTAGGAGTGAACACCGGGGCTGTTCGGATAGGAGTTGCCATCGGCTGGTAAGCCTCATGCTAAAACAGATAAGGCGGCATCGGATATGCTTCCGCCCCTGCCTATGTTGTACTTAGCTGTGGTGGCAGAGTGTTGGTGTTTGCCATTGTAGTGGTCCCTGCCCTAGAACTTGCCATAGCCGATGACCCCGGCTGAAAGTAGCACGGCCCTTTGTAGCCTATCTGCATGCCACTAGCGATCATCTGCTGGACAACATTCTGGACCGAGTTCATTAGGATGCTCAACTGATTGATCATTGCGCGGTGCATGGCGCTGTGAAACATTTCCTAAAACTTGGTCGTATCCTCTATGACCGTGATCTCTCTTAGCTTAGGGAAGTCATGCTTCAACATGGCCTGTCCTTTTATGGTAGAACTAAAAGCTCTGAGGCACACTTGCTCGTACTCCTCCACAGCCTTCTGCAACAGCTATTTCTAGGTGTCATCAAGGTCCACCTTGGTGACTTTGAGGATGTTGTCCTCGTCGAACTCACTTGGATTCGGGATGCTCATGGAGATGTTATTGTCGTGTCTCACCAGGAGTCCCAAAAGTGTGTTGACGCAAAAAACCGGCGGTCAGCTTCCTACATGACCCCACTCGAGGACCTAGGAGATTTGCTTTCCTAGGCTAACCACTGCCTGCCTGACTCACAGGTGATGGCGGTATTACAACACCTGTTCCTGAAGTTGACGCGCCTCTGGTCCTGGTCGCTGCAGTAGACGATGTTTCAGGCAGATCCTCTTGTAGGCTCTTGAGCAGTAGTTCCATCCGCCACCTTCTGCAATGTATTGACCATGTCTCCTGATTGATTGATCAATGCATGGTGTATAGACTCATTTACCACATCCTGGAATCACTTCTTCTCAATATATAGACAATAGTCGTAAACTCATCAGGTTATGGTAGTGGAAGTTTCTAAACAGGGCCTTGTCAAGTCATGCTGAAAGATTTAAGGCACACCGCCCTGTATTTTTGACACATTGATCTACGTCTTGTTTCTGCTCCGTTGTCAGCTCATCTGGTTTCACAGGAATCATCTTGCTTGGATCCACCTCTCCTGCTATTGTCATGTTGATGAAAACTCGGGTCCCACAGAGCATGTCAAAAAATGTGTTGACGTAAAAATTGGACCATGATCTTCATGCAAACGATTTGGATTTCAAGGTTTGTGGCATGCCAGTCAATTTGACTTGAAATTGACAATAATGAACAAAAATATTATTAAATTCTAGAACTTATCGGTTGAATTTCCAAGTTGTTATGTCATAATATGGACCAGAAGTCCAATATGAAGAGAATAAGCATCACCGGCTAGCTTTCCAAATCATGAAAAATAATTAATCTTAAAACATGAATAAAACTTCATCAGCTATATTAGCCTATGAAGAATGAAACTAAGTTGATCATGCTCTTTATTATAAATAAAGCCACCAAGCTGATTAAAACTTCACCTAACAACATCACTGTCAAAAGATCGGACCTAACTGAGACAACATTGACAGCATGGCGATAGATTAAGCTCTAACAAACCGATGAATCTATATATAATGTAGAACGATTCCAATAAAGTTCACAAACTACACCGAGATCGAGATCTATTGGAGTAGATTGATAACAACTCTATTCAATCTGTTTTTCATGGGCGGCACGCCGACACAAGGGTATAAGTGACCGATAGATTCTTAAACCAGGTAGGATAATAGTGAAATCTACTAAAACTAACAAGAGATCAAATGATGCAACCTTGAGAGATTTAGTAAAAATCGATAACTGGTGAATACAATAGATTCAAACAAAAGCGATGCACCATAAGTTAGAATTTAAGATATCCGGTAAATAGCGGTATTCACAAGCAAACCGGAGATCGAAACGGTGCAGCCCTATTTAACCGAAGAACTCGCTGAGAAAAACTACGTTACTGCTAAAACTAGGGTTTGGCAATTAGTCGAGAAAAAGGTTGTATTGATTGTCTCTTGTTACAAGCATCAAAGGCTAATATTTATATCATGAACTAAAGACTGCTAGTCGATTACGACATTTACATATCTTGACAAAAAAGAAAATCCGCTCCCGCAAGGAATCGAAACCGGGTCTACTGGTGGGACCATGCTACTCAGCCCCTCTAACCAACTAGACTAGAGGTCCTTTCCGAAGATGTTAGTAAATAATATATAGGCTCAAGTGGGTTTTTTCATTGATTTCCATGTTTGTCCCATCGCGATACTAACGATGAGTTGAAAACATTAGGTGACATAGAAGGCACACAGCTGGAAAAAAGAGCATATGTACCGAGTGGGAAACCCCGGTTAGTACCGGTTTCCCGACCGGTACAAGCCAGGCAGTACTAACCCGCCAGCATTTTAGTACCGGGCGCTATGCCCGGTACTAAATGGCGCAATTAGTACCGACTGGTAACAACAGCCGGTACTAAGCTGCTTGCCACGCCAGGCGCCGTGTGCGGCAGTTTAGTACTCGTACTTCTTTTTTATTTGTTTGCTTTTGAATTCCTTTTTTTGGATTTAATTCGAATTCGTATTCATATTTGTATCTATATCCCGTTTGTGTGTAGCTAGCATTCGTATTTATACTTGTATTCGTATCTATATAGCATAGCAAAGACGTATGTAGCTATACACACACACACGCACACAATTGATATACAATTTCATAATACAAGAATATGCACACAAGTTTTTCTGTACAATTCAACCATCATTGTTGTCATCTCTGTTTGGATCTAATCTATCCACGCTTATCCTATGATCTGCATAAAATTCTCCTTTTTGATTTATGACCTCATCTAGCAAGAATCCACATATTTCTTCTTGAACCGCCCTAACTCTTTCCGGTTCGATGAGGTCCTCTTTCATTCTAAAGATCTATCACGCAGAAACATTATTTATTTAAATCAATACTTGTACAAAATTAAAAGAAAGGAATCCTTCTTAATTTTTTACTTACTTCAAATTCTCTTTGCGTCATTTTCTTCGGGCCGTAAAAGTTGCGGATGAACTCACATACGTAGTACCCGCATAAGTTATTTCCGGGCGTCTGTCTCATACACTATATATATATATACACACACACAGGGTTATGAAATATTAATGGTGATTAAAGAAATGAAACTAGATGTGCGAGAATTGTATTCATACGGGAAAGTCTGTTTTGAAATAAAGTTCACCCGGGTTCTCTAATATTCCTATGTGCTTTTTTAGGAAGTTAGCCCATGCTTTTTGGAGAAGATTTATGAGGTCTTGATATTTAGTCATCGATGTTTTCGTAGAGTCAAACACCACCACCCGGCATTTATCAATCTCGATACATAGCAAGATCTAGTGATAGCTGTTGAGACACATATACATATGAAATGTCTGATATACATATTATCGAATGGAAGGCATGGAAAAGATATATAGTTGAAGTGCTTACTCGAAGTTGTATGGTAACGGAATGAATTCACAAGTATTCAGCCCATCCAAGGCCATGAATATATTTTTCATGGTCCTATTTGGCCATTTGCGTACGGTTTTCTCATGTATAACATTCGGGTCCATGAAGACGACGTTATAGTAACCCCTTCTACGGCATTCTTGCACCTTCGACCTATACATGATACAAAATAAAAGAGGGGATGAGAAAGCCCAGAACTAGTAGAGCTACAATATAGAAATGAGAGGAGATACTTACATACAAAATACACTGAGGAGGAACTTGTCTAGAGCGTCTTGATGGAATAGAAACCAAAGACTCTCAAACTCGATCCATACGTCATCGAGCCCCCGATGGAAATTGTCATTTTTAATTCAAGCTGCGAACATTATGGTTCCATCTCTAGATTCCTTCATGTACCATCTATGCAACTCCTGCATCCTGGTTGATAGGATCTCCACCAACTCCGGCCACATAAGAGGTTCACCCATTTCAAATGGTTTTCTTTCTAACCCTGGGTGCTTCAGAATTTCAGCCTGCCCTAGGAGTTGGGCTTTTGTTAGAGTCAATTCCACCACAAACTCAGTCGTAGCTTCATTCTCCTTTGAAATAACTACAAGTGGAGGTATTGATTTGTTCGGCTGTTCTCTGAGCTGGGGAACTTGGTTGTAGCGACGATTGCTCTTCTTCTGATAAGACTTTGTGATTGAGTGTTCGTAGTCTGATAGTCTTTCTTGCTGCCTTGGTTGACACATGGCTATGAAGTGCTTTTTCCCGGCTGGATCGACCGGTTGCTTCGGCTCAGGCTTCTTTGGCGCGAGTTGTTCTTTAACATACTTTTTCACGCTAGCGTCCAATTCCGCGAGTCATATCGTATGGTAACTTCTCGGGTGGAGGCTTCTCTTTCTTGTTAGGTTGGGTCTTCTTTATCCTAGGAGGTGGCGGTGGCGGGACCCAAGCCTTTTTTGCCTTCTTCTTAACCTTAGGAGGCGACGAACGATCCATCCTCCGGATCTAGTGTGCCTCCATGAGCATAGAAGAAATACTTTGCTCATAATGGCCAGTTGAATGTTGCTGGTGTGATTCCTTTTGCTATCAGGTCTTCTTCCATCTTTTGCCATTTCGGAATGGCCGGCGAATATCCTCCTTGACCTAGATGATGGAAGTGAATCTTCTTTCTCGCATTGGTTTTGGCTTGTTCTGTTCGCCTCTCACTGTCATCGGACAACTTGTAATGCACAAATTCATCCCAGAAAGCACATTGGTTCTTGAACTCTTTCTCAAAGTTAGGCGTGAGGCCCTTTTTGACGTAGTCTTTGTTCAAGTTTTTCTTGAACGTCTAGAAAAAAATAGCCATCTTCCTCATGACTCATTTCTTGAAGACTTCCTCTTTCTCAAGTGGAAAATTGAAGTGTTCTTTGACTTATCTCCGTAACATCTTCTTCTCTGTGTTGGGGACGACATTTGCCTCATTATCAGTGCTTTTGACTTTCTTCCATAACTTGTAGCTGATGGGGATGTTTTCCCTAACATAATATCCACATTAGTTGACCACGGTCCTATCAACACCCTTCGGAGCCTTTGGTTCACCGTCTGAGTCAACTGATGTGATGGCGGTACGCCCCTCCATCTTTCTTTTGGAGCCTCATTTCCATTTTAGCTTCCTCGATCCAGACGCCTGCAAAATTATCTATTAATACACGCATTTCATACGTAGAGATCGAATTAATATGTATATGTATATGTACATGAAATCCATATACCTCCACTTCATCCTATTGCTGAGCAATTTGTAGATGCTCTGAATCGCCATCGCCAGTTTCGTTAAGATACTGGCTGCCATCATTCGCATCTTGTGCATCAGCTTCGAAGGACGTCTGTGGGTCTAGGGTTCCTTCACGAATCATATTGTGAAGAAGGAACTCCTGCTCATCATCACTAGATCCCATTTCAATTCCTACACAAATAAAATATATATTATAGAACTATGAAGTTTTTGTACAATTTTCTTCAATTACCTCCAATTTTCTACAATTATCTCCAATTTTCTACAACTTCAGATATTTATAAAAAATATAATTTATATAAATATAATGACTTGTATAATCACTAGGTACCATTTCACAATTTCTGCAAATTTCTACGATCATTTTAATCCAACAAATGGCAATAAAAAATATAATGACTTGTATAAATACATGAAGTTGTATGAATACATGGAGTTGTACATATGATCATGAGAAATAAATTAATCAGATCATTTTTCATACAAAAATATCCGCACTATCTTACAAATAACTTGTTCAATTTTTCTAAAAATTAACCAAATATTTTTCATACAAATAATGACTACAATGGAATTAATCAGATCATAAGAAATCATAATATCTGCAATTTTCTAATATTCAAATTAAATTACATAATTAAATTATGTTTAAATTAAACAAACACAAATTATGATCCCAACAAACCAACATGGAACTTAAAATTTCAGGTAACAACACAAAGATCTTCAACTATCCTTTGATGGAATTTTATCCGGCATAGAAGAAGATGGCGGAGATGGAACATTCGCATTTGATGGTGATGGAGCATAATGACTCATCACGTCATCAATATCAAAAGGAGGTTCCTCGCCCCTTGCAACATATTTTTCATGTTCTTTTTGCAAATAACGGAGTTGTGGTCTCACCCAAGCTCCCGGTTTGTTCGGCTTCTCATGAGGTCTTACTAGAGTTTTGACCTTCCCTCGAGACGAACCACGATCACCCCCACCGGCCCCACTCCCTCCAGCAGCATCAGCCATGTTGATTGGAATACACTTGTATTTTTAAAAACAAAAACACTATAATCAAAGATGCACATTTTAACTATTAAAATAATATGAATAATTAAGAGAAATTAAGAGATCTACTTATCATTACATTATTCATTACACAACATGACACCATGACTAATTAAAAAATCTATATTATTAGTACACATCATCCATTACGCAACATGATTACTTAAAATGCATAAAAATCAAAATAACCAACAATGCTAATATAAAACTACTCATGAAACCTATTGACCGATGCCTTGTGAACCGCATCGCGCACTCTCGACACCGAACGATCAATTTCTGCCATCCCTGAGGCTTCGTGCCTAGCATTACGTCGAGCCATCAACTTGCGATCATCATCCGTACCATGCAAGTCGACATCTAATTCACGCTCAAATTTGCGTCTTGCATTACATAGTGTGAGACAATCAAATGCTTTCTTAATACAATGATGAATACGACCACTAACAAGTCCAAGACGTTCTTCAGGGCAGAACTCAAGGGAATGGCCAGTGCTTCTCAAATGGTTGCGTATCGATGCCCGAGCAAAAGCACAACGCTCCAATACATCATGTTGCAAAGCCATTTCTACGGATTAAACAAAAAAATAATAAAATAAAGTCTTTGCATTCACATTCACTACTTATAAATTTCACAAGCTTCATAGCATAAAAAATTGCTTTTAGTCATCGCTTCTAGCTATATATCTCAAAAAAGTGAAAATATCAAGAAAATCGTTATTTTAAACCCTAATTATTTTGAAACTCTTCAGTTTGCGAACACTCGTCATCCAACACCATATGTGGGATGCAATCATGGTTCAGAACATTTATTCAGGCTCCTTATGCAAAAACCATTGAAAAAAAAATCTTTATTTAGCATATATATATATATCGTCAACCTTGATCCACCGGTGTTGACACTATCATTCGGGACCAACATCGATATTCGTGACACCGTGCGGTACACGGACGTGATGAAAGAGCACGGCCTTGGTCCTAATGGTGTCATCCTCACCTCGCTAAAAGGTGAGGATTTCTACATTGGGACCAAGACCGTACCCCTTCATCACGTCTCTGCACCGCACGGTATCGCGGACATCGATATTGGCCCTGAATGTCAGTATTAACACCGCAGTATCAAGGTTGACGACATATACATATCCGAAACAAAGATTTTTTAACTTCCCGATGGTTTCAATGGGAGCCTAAATAAATACATCATTAGAGTGTCAAAATAATTCCTTCTTATTACAAAATAAATACCAAGTATATACATTTTTCACTTCAAAAAATTTGCTATTTCACATTCACTAGCTTCAAATCGTAACAATAATGGCTATACACGTTTCACTTGAAATTAAATGAAAATAATATTGCTATGATGATATATACATACATACATGTCACTTGAAATAAATTGGAAAAAATTACTCTATACATTTCCCACATTCAAACTAACCACATTCAAATTCTAGTCATCATTTCTAGCTATATATCCCAAATAAACGTGAAAATATCAAGAAAATCGCGCTCATTCTTACTCTTCCAATCAACACAAATTTCTCTAAGTATAAAGCATTAAACGAAGCATAAAGACCATCAAAGAAGAGAGGATGAAGTTGCTAACCTTTTGAGCACCTGGATGAGTGAAATCCCCTAAAAACTTGACTAAAATGGGCAACAAATCTCTAGAACGCTATGGGGAAGAAGAGAGCCGGAGCTCGGGTCAAATGAATGGCTCGGGCTCGCGGAGGAAGAAAGCTGGCTGATATACTGACGAAGCCAAGTTAGTACCGGCTGGAGGCTGCAGCCAGTACTACCTCTCACCATTTAGTACCGGGCTCACAGGGGCACTGTAGCCCTTGCCCGGTACTAAATGAGTCCCTTAGTACCGGATGAAAGATAGCCGGTACTAAGGGCCGCGGACGAATGTGAAGTTTTCTAGCAGTGGTAAATGGATACCAATCCACACTAAATACAGAAGAGTTTGGACCTTGAATATTGGTTTAGAAATCTAGATCCGTAAACTTAGTGGCGGAGGATTCATGAAATTTAGGGTGTAGCAGATTCTATGCTGCAGCCTGTGGTTGATTAGGATGGTAATGTTGCAATGCCTAATGGACCAGGACTTGCTCCTGGAACATTAACAAAGATTCAATGAAAGGGGCACATGTACTATAGCAAGCTAAACAAATGAACAATAACAAAATACACACAAACAGTCCAGAGACTCTCCGGAATATTTATTGATATATTTGGTGTCGGTACGATGGTTGCAACTGCTTTTCTCAGGAACATGGGCAAATGGAAAGAGTCTCTCCAATTGATGCATGCTACAACCGAACTAATTAATAACACGGCAGTATACATATCCAATACCATACATGTACACAATATGAGCATGTGCGGTAATATAGTTTTCCCAAATGAAAGTTAAACAGATCACAAAGCAAACCAGCTTTATCACCTCAGCAGGCTGCTTCATGTTCCATGAAACGATCATTTGGAAAACTATGGCAATCCCTTTATTTATTTACTATAGTTTTTATGGTGCCCAACCGCAATATGATGAGGATGTCCAGGAGAAATCTTATGGGTAGGCCTCCAGGACACCACGAGCTCCAAACATCTTGACCAGCTTGAAGTCGCTAAACCCTGCTTTCATGAAGATATCACGCCAATCATTTAGGTCCCGTTGCCTTCCTCCTTTCATTAGCATCATGCAGACGTCCATTAAGAGTTGGGTCTCAAACATTACTGGCCCTGATTCAGGGCTGAGAACTATATCTCCAATGAGAACCTTTCCTCCCTCTTCCCGTGAAGGTATTGCCTTCTTGCAGTTGGCAAGGATCTTCACGCAGTCCTCGTCACTCCAGTGATGCAGAAGCATCTGCCATGGAAAAGTTCAATAATGTCAGGTGAGCTCATGAATATTTAGAGCTTAGTCAAGCTCATATTATACATTATAGACATCAAACCCATAAATACTAATTAACGCGGTTTTCATAAATAAAAAATGGTAGAACATTTAAACTTTTTTGTTTAAATTAATGTGTCAAGTATCTTTTTCAAATGAAACACCTGACGTATACTTATACCTTAAGCAAGACCACTTGAGCATGCGGGATGGACTTGAACATGTCACCGCCAACATAGTTAACAACACCATCAGCTGGTATCTTGTGAATCTCCTGTGGCAGGTCAAACACGGTGATCATCATATGTGGGAAGGCCTTGGCAATGGCCTTAGCTGTGGTGCCATCCCCATGGTAGCAGCAGTCAGTCAATGACTTTATTCCCTGGAATATGTCACGGAACTCCAGCAGCGCAATGTTGGTCCCAAAATTATCATGGACAACTAAAGCTTGCATTGCCATCTTGTGGAACACCGGATCCAAGCGCTCCATACTGTCCTCGAACAGTGATGCTCCGTGCACATGATCAAATGGTGGTTTCTTGGCATCCTTCTTGAACCAGTCACCTAGCCCCATGGCCAGGTCAATATAGTGTGTCGCAGTCACAGTAAGCAGGAAAGGTGCATGGTTCATGTGGCCATCGGCAGCAATGCCATCCACCAGGAGGTATGACAGTGGGGTGAGGGAGTAGATAGTCTCAGTCGAGATGACCACGCGGAAGACACCCGACGAGGCCAGGAGCCTCATGAGGCGACCGAGGAATTGTTGCTTTGCTACGGGGAGTGAAAGTGCGGTGATCAGGTCGGGAATTGAGGCACTACCGCCTAGGCGGTGGATGGCTGTAGGTATGCCGAGCTCGACGGCACATTTGAGTGCCATTGATTTCAGGTAGTAGAGGCTGTGGCGCCATAGGTCGGCCTGTGCCTGCAGAAGCTCAGCATCAGTGGGGACTACAATGGACGTGGCCTGAGATGCCATCGTTGCTCAATGCTGAGTTTTCTTTGTGTTATATGCTTAGCTTGGGTTCTTCATTCTTGGCGAGGGTTAATATATATATAAATAGCGTGTATCTTAGCCACTGTTAATATATAGGATACTGTTAATTAATTAAGCCTTAGCTATCCTCCCGTGGACCACGCGGAAAGAGATGGTTGTATGGACGGATCAGGCCTCCATGGTCAGAGGTTAGGAAAGTGATAGTGCAACTGCACATGTATATCTGCATCACTGCATGCATGTTTCGCGTGGACAGAGACACCACGAATGAGGACGAGAGAGACGTACTGCTATTTGTAATAGAGTGTGAGCAGGTAATCAGAAAAAGTGCACCTCTCAGGTGTTTTAATGACAGGGACATAGATTCATGTATCCACTCTAACAGTCAAATATATCTTGGAAAGTTGTATGGTAAAATATTTAAGTATTGGCCTATATGCATAATGTACCATATGGGAGCATTACCTAAATTCTATATCAGTGTAGTGCCTGGGCTATGTGCCAAATGGCGCAGGTCAGGCTTTTGTTTATCAAACCATGGTTCCTCATTCATAATTCATTGGCTATGAGGTACATATGGGTTAATCGCAACTTGAGTACCAATACTATAAAAATGATTTGTCGGGTGCCCCATTTTTTTCCAGGGACAGATCAAAAGATAACCCGATTCTATAAAAGTAGCGGGGTTACTATAGCAAATAGTCCGCCCTGGAAATTCTTGCACCTGAAAATGAGGTCTATTTTCAGGGGCGAGTGATGGTGTCACCCGCATCTGGAAATTCATTTGCAGGGTGGGAAAGGGCATTACCCGCCCCTGTAAATATATTTCCAGGAGCGGACGCGTCACCCACCACTAGAAACAGTATTTGTAGCTGCAAGAATTGGGAACGGTTATCGGACCCGCCCTTGGAATAGCATTTCAACCACCCCTAAAAAATCCTTTTTTAGTAGTGTAGGTGTCTATATAATAACGGCAAGACGCTTAATGCCATGCACCCAACAAGGAGTAGATCCTCTGTCCCATTTGTTTCCGGTACAAAAATATAGTAGCTGATGGGTTCTTTGAAGCTACCAGCTGATGTGAGTCATCAAATAGGCTCTCCTCGTGATGGTGGGAGAGCAACTATTATGGGAATAGGCAAAGCAGTTCCATCGCATGAGTTTCAACAGAAATCATTCTCTGATTACTATTTTGAGATTACCAATAGCAATCACATGGTGGATCTAAAGGCCAAGTTTGCGAACATTTGTAAGTCGTAGTACATACGGTTGCTTGTCTTTATAACTACAATTCATGTACGTGTATTTGGTAAACAATTTTTCCTCTACTGAATGCGGAACTAAGAGAACTTCCATCGTTTACTTATTTATCATTTTGTCTGAGAATCAATACTTTTAATTTTGTTCCAATTGAATGATAAATAAGTAATATATCAGCTCCCAACGAATTACTATGCTGATGCATTTGTATTTTAGGGTATGTTTGGAGGAGATAAAATTGAGTGCTAAATTTTAGCACAATTAGAACTCATGCACATGCTAAAGTTTTTGAGTCTTGGCTAAAGTTTAACCCATCCCATTAGCACTCCTATTTGGATGAGCTAGTGCTAAAGTTTAGCACTTTCACTTATTACCACTTGGATCCAAACAGGACCTTAATCTGCACTAATACATATATAGTACAAAATCAATTTCAGGTGACAAGACCATGATCCAGAAGAGACACTTTTACATGTCCAGTGAAATGTTGAGGGACAGCCCGTCCATCATGGCATACAGCTCCCCCTCCCTCACCCGCCGACAGGAGCTCGCAGATGTCGGTGTACCCGAGCTCGGCGTCGAGGCAGCACGCAAAGCCATAAGTGACTGGGGCAAGCAGGCTTCCGACATCACTCATCTCGTCGCCAGCACGTCAAGCAGTGGCTGCATGCCCGGTGCAGACTGTGAACTCGCCAGGCTCCTTGGTCTTAAGCCATCGACCAAGCGCTTTATGCTGTACCAGACCGGCTGCCATGGTGGCTGCACTGCCCTTAGCCTTTCCAAGGACATAGCAGAAAACAACCCTGGCGCCCGGGTCCTTGTGGTATGCTCCGAGGTGTGCACCTTGTCGCTGCGAGGCCCCTCGGAGTCGCACATCGGAGACCTCGTCGGGCAGGCGATCTTGGGTGACGCCGCTGGTGCGGTCGTGCTTGGCTCCAGCCCCACCACCGACGAGCATGCCATATTCGAGCTTGTGCTGACATGCCAAGAGACCATACCAGGGACGGAAGAGGCATTAGTGTCCAAGCTGCGTGAGGAAGGAATACTCTACACCCTTCACCGGGACATACCCCTCCACGTGTCCAGTTCCATGGAACGCTTGGTGAAGCTTTTGCTGCAGGAGACCATGGCGCCGGCGCCAGACTTGAACGAGGAGGTCTTCTGGGTGGTGCACCCTGGTGGCCGAGGTATACTTGACAGGATTGAGAGCAAGCTGGAGCTGAGGGATGAGAAATTAGCGGCGTCAAGGGACGTGATGAGGCAGTACGGCAACACAAGGTGCTCGTCTGTCATCCTGGTCATGGAGGAGATGCGGCGGCGGTCGGAGAAGCATGGTCTGCGCACGGCGGGAGAGGGCCTCGACTTGGGGGTGCTGGTTGGCTATGGCCCAGGGATCACCGTCGAAGCCATCCTCCTGCGCGCGCTGCCTTACTAGTATGATTTGTTGGTAGCTCTGTGTCAGTATGATGTAATAAACATCAGGAGATGCATGGATGCACATCTCTGTGCCGGGTACAAATGAAGAAAGAGAAAATAAATTTAATTTTATCGTGTATACTTTGCAAGAAAACTCAAAATCTCATGCAAAATTTCGTGGGTGCATGGGCACCCCCTAATTGTAACTTGCCTTCGCCCCTGGGAACGCCGGAGACCGGCGCGAGCTTGCTTGAATGAAACGAGCCAGACCAATCCGGATCAAGTGATACGCAAACTAAAAATGTATCAAGTGATCGATACTATAATCAGAAAAAGTAGGTACGTATCAAGTGATACTATAATCTGGGAAAGGTACCAAGTGAGTATGTAATGGAATTCGCTACATCACCTGGAATCCTAGATGATACGTGCTGCCGCATGGCCAGCTGATTAGATAGACTAGATGGAAGCGGGAGTGAGATTGAGATAGATCAGAAAAATTTAAGAACTGCATGCATATGGCTAGGAATAAACAAATCGATCCCAGCAGCCCAAAGTTTCTCTCAATTATACCTGGATTTCACCGATGCATGCTAATAATAAACGCCCTCTGATACCGGCTGCTCTGCATCAACCCCAAACTGGGCCTCATCGCTCGTCCCGGCCTAGAGTTCCCAGTGTGTCGGGCTCGGAGTGGAACCGGCCCGTGTAAGTAGGCGTGCGTGTTTTGCGTGAGCTCCCTGCTGGCGCTGCATAAGAAGGCAAGCCGGAAAAGGAACCCGGCATGTATGTATGAACTAAGACAATTCTCCATGAATTGAATCTGTCCTCTGACCTAACCCTCTTCCTCTTCCTCGAATTTCCCTTCTCCTTCCTTAATCCTTCAGGCTGTTAACATTCTGGTACCAGAGAGTCTATCCTGGATCTCATCCCACCCTACTCCCACTTTACCCGCCTCCAAAAACGCGCCGGAGCCACGGATCCCGACGTCAAACTCATCCTCGACGAGATGCAGCAGCGGTTCTCCGACGAGCTCCGCAAGGGCCTCGCTGAGAACGACGACAAGTGGGACCGCCGTTTCATCAACCTCGAGCATGCTTCTCGGATCTACCGCCTGGTGGAGGAGGCACAGGTGTTCGACGAATGGCGCCCGCGCGTCGAAGGCACGGTCGACGACGTCAAGCTTGAGCTCGCCAAGCTGACACACTTCTAGGATTTTTCCATCCACGATCGCGCGATCCCGGAGACCCCCATCTTCCCATCCCCCAAGTAGACGACGGAGCCCCCATCTTCTCCGATCCCAGACGCTGACGGCCCAACCGGGCACCGCGTTGACACAAGCCACCAGGATGGGGGGTATGGATCCGTGCTGATCCACACCCACGCCTCGGTCAAGGGTACGTGCTCATCCACCCCCACCTCCCCCTCACCACACTGGCTCTCCATCCTCTGGATTTGACCGCGACAATTCCTCACTGGGCAAATTACCCAAGTTACACTTTCCCCAATTTGATGGAGACAATCCCAAACTCTGGTTGTCCTGCTGTGAGAATTACTTTGAGCTGTACAATGTGGGTCCGAGTTATTGGGTTCGTCTTGAGTGACGCAGCTCCACGGCCCGGCCGCGCGTTGGTGCCTGTCTGTGTCCAAGCGTCTTAAACTTGTAGAGTGGTCTGAATTTAGTACCATGGTGCTGGAGCGATTTGATTGCGACCAGCAGGAGTCCTTGATTAGCCAGTTGTTTCACATCCGCCAAACCAGCACAGTATGTTGAGAGGTTTACCAAGTTGGTAGATCAGCTCATCACTTATGAACACTCAACAGATCCCATGTACTACACCATCCGTTTCATTGACGGCTTGCTTGATGATATACGCGCTGCTATTCTTGTTCAACAACCACCTACTCTGGATACTGTTTGTACTCTCGCGATGTTGCAGAGAGAGGTGGCCGATCCGGCGCGTCGGCGGGAATATCGGCGTCCTAAAGCTGGTTTTCAATGGAAGCCTCCGCCGCCGAGAACTCTGCTTCCTCTACACGTTCCCCCGCGGGTCGACAAGCCGGTGTCATCCACAGCGCCTGCGACGGACGACAAGCGTGTACCCGATATCGGCAAACAAACGATCGATTCGCTGCTCTGAAAGCTTACCGGCCTACTCGCGTCTCTGCAACAAGTGTGCCGAACGCTGGTGCCCTGGCCATCAGTGCGCCCCCACCGTGTAGCAGCACGTGGTCCAGGAGCTCATGGATTTATTCATGCTGAATTCTGAGGAGGTCGAGTCTCTCTCTGCCAATGCGGATGTTCCTTCTGGTACTCAGGGTAGTTCTGTTGTGGAGGATCAGTTGTTTGTAGCTCTATCTCGAAAGGCTCTTGCTGGTTCAGATGCTCCCCGTACAATGTGATTCACTGGTTCTATTCAGGGGCATCAGCTGCTCATTCTCGTTGACTCTGGCAGCTCACACTCCCGTCATGAGCCAAAATATTGCTAATCAGTTGCATGGTCTTGAACCGTTAATATTCTGCAGTGTCACTGTCATTTGCCTGGAGCTACTTGGGTTATGGAGGATTGCAGTTTTTCATCAGATTTGAGGGTCCTTTCTCTACAACACTTTGATCTGATTCTTGGCATGGACTGGCTCCAGATCCACAGTCCTATGAAAGTGCATTGGAAGTTTAAGTGGATGACAATTCCCTATGGTAATTCTGTTGTGACTCTTCAGGGATTGCTTCCTCTCATGCCGGCTAAGTATGAATTGCATCCAATTATCTAAGTCCTTCTGTTGACGCAAAAAGCCATCCATCGGCTTTATACGCAGCCCCACACGAGGACCTGAGAGATTTTCTTTCCTCCCACGCAGGCTTCAGTGTAGCTTCGCGTTGGTGCAAGGCGTGCCAAGAATAAGATAACGTTAAATTCTGGAACGTATCGGTCGGGCCGTTTGTCCCATACGATATGTGAAGGCAATCGGCCAGGATAGCCGATTCGGTAGCAAAAGCGTCGTCAGTTTTACTTAACGAGGCCTTGCGAGCAACACTTAGATCTCGATCCAATCGGCTATAATTAAGATAACAGATTGAAATAACAGAATTACAGTAAAAACCGATAAATCGTACAGATCTAAGCTGGTAACCGTGATAGAAAGCTAAGCAAGACAATATAGAGTGATCTGGCAAAGATAAGCTAATTTTGATAAATCTCGAATAAATAGATCGAGAAAGGAGCGGTACGCTGTCAATTAAAGACTTAATATACTCGGTAGACGCGAAACTTACCAGCAAGCCGGAGGTCAAGCGATACAGCCCTGCGAACTAGAAGAACTTGTTGAAAAGAAAAAAGCTACAACTGGGGTTTGGCGAAGTCACCGATAAAAAGGAAGTAACAGGTGTTGTATTGATTCGGCTGTTTGATTACGAACCCGAGGGCTCCTATTTATAGCATAAACTAGGACTCTTTATCGATTAAGATATTATATTACTTGACTAAAAATAAAACATACTTTCTAAACAAATTAATAGTACACGACTTGAACTCTCTTTAAGAATAACTTGCTCACGTCATCACGATGAATCCGCCCCATCGGCCACGACACCATATCAGCTGACCCTATCTTCATCATCGGCTTCCTTTCCCCCTGCCTTAGCATCAGCCAGACACATGCAAAAAAATGGTGTCAGCACCTTCTAAAACATCAAGCTACATCTGACAAATGTTTAACTTCATTTTTTTAGATAATCGGAAAAGTACCCAACCTTGACTTCAAAAGAGGCTACAACCAATTATTACAAAGTTTGCAGCACAAACGCCTGTAGCAAAACTGACAAGATTAAACAAAGGCGACCCAACGAACCCGAAGTTTGATGAAGACGCTTATTAAGAATCAATCTTATTACTAAACTCCATCTATGGCTGGCAAAAACTTGCATGACCAAAATCTCCATGGTTTGACATGCCTTCTGTAACGCCTCCTTGTCTTCATCACGCCTTTGTAGTTGTGCCTAGAATCTGAGCCAGTGGGTGCTTCAATAAAGTACCTGCATATAAGTTTTAGTTGGGAATTTATCAAACATCATATCATTCCTACTTAGCCAGATAGCCCAACAAAAAGTAGATGCTCCTACTAACAATTGTCTTTTTAACTTGGTTCCAACCCTCCTAAGCCAGTTACAAATGTTTAACTTCGTAGGCAATGTTATTAATCCTAAACCATCAGGACTACTTAAAATTCTTGCTGAAATGCGACACCTCCTTCCCATGCACTAAATCAAAAATGGTCCTCAATAGAAAGATCAGATGCCCTGTGGAAGTTCCAGCCATAGTATTGTCTAGGGGCCAAAAGCCAAATAGAGCAAGCTTGAGACCCCCAGGGAAGAACAGCTAAATCATTCAGTTGAGTATCCATCACACCTCCTGAATTCTCAACTTGCACAAGGGTGTCTCTATCAAGGCGATTTGCAGTCATCGCTCCTAGGAATGTGACAGCCGGTTGTTCGTGCAGCCAAGCGGAGTGGAGCTTTCCTCAGCACATCCGTTTTGGGCGTCCACAACTGCTCCATTATAATAGGGCAATACTACAACCTGAGAGTTTGTATCACATCCACACCAAATAGAATTCCTGGCCAGCCTTCCCATTCATCCAATTTAACACGTAGGTACTCGATGATGCCAAAGACGGACTTGGGAGCAAAGACTACGCGCTGTTGAGTTGTTTGAGTGTTGATCCAGCAAAGATTTGAGAGTGATTCTGTTATTCTAGGTAAAGATACAAAATTTGCCACTCTCTTTCTATTATTATCTACAACATCAACCATCAATGCCTATTCATTTTTCCTTGTGCATCTCAGCTACATTTCATGACTTTTGTCTTCTTTTATTTCAGATCTGTCAAATCATCTCATCTTTAGTCCCAAACTTTATTTCAGATCTACCAAGTAATCAACGATTAAAATAGCGGGCTATAGCGGCTATTTAGTGGCACTATAGCGGCCAGAAGACAACGGCGTGATGATATTGCTAATTCTGCCGCTAACCCCGCTGCCGGCGCTATTTTCCGCAAAGTCGGCGCTAAATGGCTTAGCGTTTAGCAGCGCTATTTGATACTTGCTAAATCCCCATTTGGTTTGGTGCTCTGTGAAGTGGCGACCGGCTGGTGACGACTGCTAGCTGCAACCGGTCAGGGGGCCTCCGTGCCGGTGTCTAGGCCCGCCTTTTCGGCGGGGGCAGCTCCGTGTGATGCTGCGGCGGTTATAACCTACGGGCAGTGCAGCAGCGGCAGGTGCCCACCCTTCACCTGCCGCCGGCTCTGGCACCGCCGCCGGCCATCGGCTGGCCGACCCCGCCCGGCTGGGGGCGCTACCGCGCTCCCTCGCCCACACTGCCGGACCAACCGTCGCCGCCGCCGTCTCCTCTAAGCCCGGCGGGCCATGGTACCCCGAAACCCGAATCCCTAAGCGCCGCCTCCCTTCACCAACCCGGCCGCCAGCGACCCCAACCCCCCACCCCCCCCCCCCAACCACCCCTAGACGGCGGCGGCGGCAGGCGTGGCGGCAGATGAGGAGGCACGAATCTTAAGGCACATCTAAGGAGGGCAGGAGCCGCTGCGCTCATCAGAGCATTGACGGGCAGCGGCTGCATCTGTGTCCGGCGGTGCGCGGCTGCGTCGGTTAGCAATTCAGCGGCACGCGGCGAGCTGCTGCTGCATGGCATGTCGACACCAACAAACACGGCGCCAAGTCCAATGATGCAAGCGGCCTGGCAAGTGCAACACGAAGCTCTGCTCCTCCAATCCTCTTCCTTCCGCTCATTTACTCAAGACTGAACACTAGGATTGGTCATCGACGCGAAAGTGCAAGTTGCGTATGTTCTGCACTCTCAAATTGTTCTCAAACTCTCAAACTTTGGAGTATTTTCTTGCATTTTTTTTGCTAGAAACGCTAAACGCCTTGGCGCCGCTATAGCTGCGCAATAGCGCTGCTTAGCGTTTCTAATGGGCCGCCGTGAAATGTAATAGCCCGCTATTTTAAACCTTGCAAGTAATTATTGTCATATCTAATCAATCAGAGTACTCCCTCTATTCTGAAATATAAGGTATTAGAGGGTTTAAAATTTGTATCTAAATGTAAGGCATCCTAGAAGTTTTGAATAAATATTAAAGGAAATTATTTAATATTTCTTAGCTCTTAGCTGCATACTTACCTTTTTCTATTCCTTCCTCCCCTACTTAATTTTAGAAATAAGAGGGTACATGCGTCTTTTATTCTGTTCCTTAATCTGTCTTAAAATTGTTAGAATGTCTTAACGGAGGGGCTATCTGTTAATTTTATTGCAAGTTGTAGTTGTTCTTATATAAATTAATATTTTTACTACAGATTTAATTGTTCCATCCTCTATAAGCAATTTCTTTTAGGTTAATGCACCGGCTAAATTTGTCACTTATGGTGGACATTATATTTTTATTTTGTTTTATTGCAACTTTTATTGAATACTATAGTAAACTTCCCTTTTTCAGAAATAATAGGGTATGCATCTTTTGTCCGTTCGTTTCATCCATTTCAAGGGGCTCCATTTTTCCCATGCTACCCCGTGTTCACTCCTAACTCTCATTTGTTATTTCCTATTTTACGCTATATGTTTTTCATTCCCCTTTCTGGTCTTTTAATTTCTTTTGAGTCTGCCACACACACCCGCGCGCGCACACATATAGCACCATGTTTTTTTATTTTATAAAACAGTAAATATTAATATAGTATAGGCAATTACTTTTTGGATCGTATCGGATCGAGATTATTTCGTTATTACAACTTACTATTTAAAAGCAGGTTGATGAAAGCTATGGATCGGAGCTGTTTGATCCATGTATGGATTATTTATATATGGAGGCACTCGCACCTATTGGGAGGGAATACAGTGATTATTAATACCTAACCTAGCTAGCATTATTAGCTAGGAATAGTTGGATGGAGGTAGCTAGTGGGTTATTAGGTAATAGAGTAAAATGCATGGCCAGCTTGTTTGGTTGTGTTATTTAGGTCCCTATACATAAAAATTGCATAATTAGATTCCTAAACGTAGCCTCGGCGTTATTTAGGTCTCTTTACTCTTAAAATCCAAATCTAAACCAACTTGATGACTAAAAAAACTTTCCAATATATAGTTGGACTGTTTTTGATCAGGCAAAGCAAACAAATTAAACAAGATCTTGAAGAACCAATACAATCCGTACCTGACATATGACTCCGAGGACTCTGAGCGACACCTTGGCCGCATCGAGGTCCGGACGAGCTGTGCCGAGCTCCCTTATCGTGGCGAAGCCCTAGCTCGCCGGTGCTCGTGTCACAATCCTTATACGTACTCGTGCACGGCGCCCCCTTTGCCCCATAACGATGCCATGCGCGCCCTTCGTTAGATAATCGCCTTATTTTAATGTTATTCCACCTAAATATGTCTGTTTTATACAAGAATTTGATGGTAAAAGTGGTCTTTAATGAACGTCAACAAGATCCCCACACTTCATCTTTTGCTCGCCCTTGAGTGAAGGCTAGGACTAAGATGACACGCCTTACCTTTAATAAGACTTCTGCATAAAAGTTATTCTATACCTTACATTTACTTGTGAACTTTGGAGTGTCTACTATTATGTTGTGGGCTGTACGGAAAAATACAGACTTGCGAACTGATCGTAGCCCAGCTGGTAAGGTTTCTTATGGTGCTCGCATTTTCCTGATTATTTCAGGATTTAATCGGCTCTATTCTTTGTCAATTTTGAGGATCCGTCGGCTCAGTCTTTCAGAGATGCTCATAAAGGCAGGATTATGCGCGTGTATTCATAGGAGTGAGTGTGCGTGACTCTATATGAGCGTCTGTGTACCGTGTTAAAAAAAAGACAAATGCAGACTTTGTTTGGAGTTACAGGGATGATGGTCCCCTGTCCGCATGCTTTATTTCAAGTTTGCAACAGGACCGACCGGTTCGACAATGTCTTACAGTACATAGGTTCATCAGCAGGGAGCATCGCTCCTGCCCAAATACAGACAGGTTCAGACCATAAGCCATCTGTTACTTACTAGAGAGCACAACTTAAAGATTCATCATAAATGCAGGCTTCTCGATGAGCCATTCTCGCTCCCTGCTTCAAAAGAATCACTAAAACAATGCAGCGTTGGCTGGGACGACGTTTCAGAGAACGTCAACGAAGCCGTCGTGCTCGTCGCCGACGAACGCGCAAACCCTCGCTTCGGTGTACACCTTCCCCGGCCGGCATAGGTAGCCTTTCTCCGGCGCGCAGTGCGAGTCCTCGGAGCAGACACAGAGCCCTTCAATGGCGCAGCCTTTCCCCACTATGATTGGACTTCCTTTCATGCCCAGCACCTGATTGCTCCACTCGCTCGAGAAAATCCCCTCCGGATCGTACCTGTCCTTCACCCTGAGGAACTCGCTGGCCCTGGGGTACTTGGCGATGGCGCCGTCGAAGGCGAAGTTGCGGCTCTTGCCCCAGTGCGGGACGCCGCCGTACTTTAGCAGCGCCATCTGCTCTATCTCGTCGATCACGTTGGCGTGCGCCCGTGGCATGCCGCTCGTGTAGCTCCGGTAGTAATCAATGTCGACGGCGACGGAGTCCTCCGGCTTCCCGAGGTAGGCGGTGGAGGCCCTGACGTAGCGCATGAGCACGCTGCACGCCCGAGACGCCGAGCGCACAGAACGCACGTCGGCGACGAACGCGGGTGCCCGGGAGAGCGGGACGCTGAAGCCGGAGTTGTAGATGAAGGGCCACCGGATGCGCGAGTCCCAGTAGCACACGGACTGGAGCCCGTCGTCGTCCGCACTGTCGAGGCATGTCCCGGACGCCTGGATCCGGTGCTGGTACCCCACCACCGGGTACCCCGTGAAGGAGACGCCGTCGTTGGTCAGGCCGTAGGCCTGGCTCTCCACCCGCGCCGCCGACATCCGCGTCGCCGAGCACAGGGCGGCGTCTGCGCCGTTCGCCTCCAGCCGCTCATCTGCGAGCGCGGACGGGCAGCCTCTCGGTTAGTAAACGCGCTAAACGGCACGGATATGGTAACCAGAATATTTGGCGTAAACGCGCAGGGCGCGTGGTGCGCGCGTGAGCAGCTACGACGTCGCGCACCTTCGACTCTGGGAGCGACGAGGTCAGGAGTGTTGATTCTGCTAATGATAATTAGCGACTAAACAGGATACTTAATCTAAACATGATATCAATCTCATAATGCGGAATTTGGTGGGTAGATCTTATACCAACATTAGCAGTAGCAGCCATTAAAGCTCTATGTGTTGATGACGCCTGAGCTGTAGAGGAAGTAGGCGTTCTTATCGGTGTAGATATACGAGCAGGGTAGCGACGGCGTTCCGGACGCCAACGACACTACCCTCGAGTGCTTGGTTTTCCAAACCCCTCTAGCGTCTTTAGCAATCAGACTTAGGTGGCTAGAATTTAGAAAACGTGGAAAACATTTTTCTGGTGTGTTTAGAATGGTAGCCACGACCTTATGTTTATAGCACTGTGGGGCTAGAGGCCAACCTCTGGAAACAAACCCTAATGGGCTTGCCTTAATCATGTTTTAGGTGGTTAAACGCGATTAACTGTGAAGATCACATTTTATCTCTAATAAAATATTTTTAGCATTCTCCCACTTGATCGAATGGTTAGTGGCTAATGTTCGCATCACACTAATGTTCACCCTCAGTATCACAGTAAGTACCGGAGCAATGCGTCGTTAGTAGCTTGATGCACTATTGGGACCCCATTACCCACCGTCTTATTGAAACACCTCAGTAGAACACTTATTCATTAGTTGGGAGTTAGTAACGGTCCCAAACCAGGACCTAAAGAATATCCACCAAACCCATATTTGTAACGTGCTCCTTAAACACATTCGGTGGTAAGCCCTTAGTGAGTGGATCCGCTAACATAGCATTAGTTCTTATATGCTCAATCTTAATGGTTCGTAATGCTGTCAAATGTGTTTGGAGGCACTACTCGACTTGTTGTTACTCGAAAAGAACATTGTTGATTGATTATCGCAGTACAACCTTATTGGTTTCGTAATGCTGTCAAATACGTTAAGGCCTGGAATAAAATTCTTAAGCCACACAGCCTGTCCAGTTACTTCATAGCATGCCACAAACTCTGCCTGCATCGTCGATGCTGCAACTAAATTTTGTTTGGAGCTTTTCCATGATATTGCTCGTCTAGCTAATGTGTAGATATATCCTGATGTAGATATCCTACTATCCACACAACCAGCAAAGTCAGCATCAGTATAACCCACAACTTCAAGCTTATCTGACCTTCTATATATGAGCATGAAGTCTTTGATGCCTTGGCAGTAACGTAATTCCTTCTTGACACCTACCCAGTGAACCTTTCCGAGAGTTTTCTGATATCTTCCAAATATTCCGGTAACGAATGCCAAGTTCGGACGCGTACAGACTTGCGCATACATCAAGCTTCTGACAGCTGAAGCATAAGGTATATCCTTCATTTCATCTAATTCCAATTGGTTCTTAGGACGTTGGGCTTCACCAAACTTATCGCCCTTCGCTAATGGAACAGGTGTGGCCTTTGAGACAATCCTAGCACTCCTTTGGTCCTGTCTCGGTGTATCTCAATGCCCAGAATATAAGAGGCCTCACCAAGATCCTTCATATCAAAGTTGGATGAAAGAAAACCCTTTTTCTCATGCAGCATTCGCTTATCGCTGCTCGCTAATAGGATATCATCCACATAAAGCACTAGAATTATAAATTTACCACCCTTTATCTTAGTGTAGATACAATTATCCACATCATTCTCCTTGAATCCGAATTTCTTAATTACTTGATTGAATTTAAGGTTCTATTCTCTTGACGCTTGCTTAAGTCCATAGATAGACTTCTTTAATCTGCATCTCATTTGTTCCTTGCCCTTCACAACAAAACCTTCCGGTTGTGCCATGAAGATGGTCTCATCCAAGTCACCATTAAGGAACGCAGTCTTAACATCCATCTGATGCAGCTCTAAGTCATAATGAGCCACTAGCGCCACGACGATTCTAAAAAATCTTTCTTAGACACAGGGGAGAAAGTTTCATAATAATGAACCCCTTCCTTTTGTGTAAAACCCTTGGCTACAAGCCTCGCTTTGAATCGTTCGACGTTCCCTTTGGAGTCACGTTTAGTCTTGTAGACCCATTTACAGCCTACTGGTTTGACCCCATCAGGAATATCTACTAAATCCCATACATCATTTGAACTCATGCACCTAAAGCTCTTATTCCATAGCCTCAACCCATTTAGCAGAGTTTTCACATGATACTACTTCTCTGAACGAGTTAGGATCATCAACCTTCCCAATATCATACATGTCCTCACTTAAGTATGTCTCAAAACCTAGAAAGGATGCTGGTTTCCTAGCCCGTTGTGATCTTCGTAACGTTACATCAGGCTGAGGTACTTCAACTGGGTTTTCAGCTTCAACATTAGGCGCAACTTCAACATTAGGCGCAATTTCAACATTAAGCACCACATGCTCAACTTGTGGTTCGCTCGCAGGCTCAGGAGCTACTTCAATAGGAGCGGCAGCGCTAGTACTCTGAACAGGAGGCATAATCTGAACAGAAGGTATATTCTTAACAGAGGGTATGAACAGCGGCACTACTTGAGGTGTTACTGTCTCTTGAATCACTCGGATGGGAAGCTCAGCCCGAATTTCTTCAAGATTTATTTCCCTCCTTAGAAAGCTCCCACTCATTCCTGCATACTCTAGGAACACAGCCTGTCTGGTCTCAACAAATTTAGTGAAGCGATCAGGACAGTAGAAACAATATCCCTTAGACTTATCTGGGTATCCGATGAAATGGCAGCTCACCGTCTTAAAACCTAATTTCTTTTGCTGTGGGTTAAATAACTTAGCCTCAGCAGGACAGGCCCACACACGTAAATAATTAAGTGTCAGTTTCTTCCCAAACCATAATTCAAAAAGATTCTTTGGAACAGATTTGGTAGGGACCCGATTAAGTATATGCGCAGCTATCTTTAACGCTTCCATCCACAGTTCCATAGGTGTTGGCGGTCGATTTCGATGATTTTTACCGCCAACATTTCCCTGGTTTTCATGATTTATAAGTCAAAACTGAGTAAAGACTAACCACACTAACAAGTTCCACAAGTTTTGTCACATTTATCATTTCAGGAACTTAGTGTGCAAAATTGGGCCGAACTGGGAGAAATCCTAGGCCGGCCGACCTCTCCTAGGCCGGCTTGCCTGGCTGGCTCCCCCTCTTCTGGTCACGTCATCGATCCAGGAACAAACAAACACTACCAGGATGATCAGGGATCGTGCACTTGAAGTCGGTCTGATCCAAGGACCCGAAAAGCTTCACACACAGATCAAACGGCTCACATGCATTTCCAA